>CP142456.1:33458125-34766250 GCA_038049695.1 Cinnamomum chago
TACTGATTGGGACCATCATTAACTCATCATATGGATTCATCCATGTGACATTGATTGAAGATTTGACTATTTGAGTGTCCCACTGAGTGATTTGATCTTGTACCATCGGATGAATTTCTGCTATAATTCAAAATACTAGGATCTTGGTATACTGTATGGGCTTTGGTCAAAGATCGATCATCTTTTTACTCATCTGTAATATGATCTTCTGATTCAGTATTCTTTGTATGGGCTATAACAATTGGAGGACAAATATCAACTTCTCCAAATGAAATATCACCAAAGGGCTCTATTTCATAAATTATAAGGGTCTTCGAATAGGGCTGGTTTAGAAGCTTTGATTTGTTTGAAATTGAGCAGATTCAATTAAATATGTCTGAAATAGGGCTGTTTCAATTGGAGTATTTTACAAACAGACCATTTGGTAAGGCACATAGTATACCTGATTCAATTGAAAAAGCAAACTTGTCATATAGTAAAAGTTATGTGGGCAAGCCTGTCATATAGTAATAGTATTATGGGTTAACTTGAATGTGACAACTAGCGCAAGCAAGGGAGAGCATTGGGCTAGGTTATTTTGGACCTGCATGCTGCATCAGCATGGCAACTGTTGGAAGAAAGATATAATGCTTTGTCATAGTGCCTTGAAGATAGTGAAGAATGTGCAAAACAGCTGTCTAGTGAAGGGAAGTTGGATCAAGAATTAGCTAACTATATGAACAATTGTGGTGCAACATTTAGTGGTAGAGATGAGAGTGGCACATGCTTGAGGTATGACTGTATGCCCTAGAGAATAAATGAGTTTGGAGTATAATCAGCCTAATGTTTGGGGAGAGCAAAGGCGAACTGGCAGAATCGGATATTCGGATGGAACTTAACTGGACAAATCTGAAATATAGATTTGACAAATCATCAAAACAAGACATTAACCCAACATGAACTTCAATGTTTCTAATAGTAAAAGAAAACAAGGCCCTATTGATCTGACTAATTACTTGGAATCTTGATGATATGATGGTAGTGTGGTGATGCCAATAGGTAGTATTGACGAAAACTCTCTCAACCAAAATTGAGATGAAGATTACTATAGGAAGTAGAACCTCTTCATCTATTTTTAGGCAAGAAGAGGAAATCATGCATTGTGAGAAAGGGACACCCAGAGCAAGAGGTGGCAAGTGGAGCATGTGTTGGCAAGTGTATGAGTATGACGTGGCAGGTGTGGGAGCATTTGGTGTAGGAGCATGAGGTGACAAGTGTAGGAGCATGAGGCGGAAAATGCAAAAGTATGAGGTGGCAAATGGGGAAGCATAAGGTGACAAGCATAGGAGCAGCATGAAGTGTCAAATGGAGAGGCATGATGTGGCAAATGGAGAAGCATGAGGTGGCAAGTGGAGAAGCATGTAAAGGAAGGACTTATGTCCTTTGTTTAGATCTTAATCACATTGGTTAATCACTTACATCTTGGTTTAATCTTGGCTATGAGTTCCAAAAATAGTGGGTGGAAAGAAGAAGATCCACATGGAAGTCTACTTATGTGCCTTTTGGCAGATGAATTACTCTAATTGAATTGCCATTATCTAATCTTCCCATTTGTGATGTCTCTATTCAGGTGCTCCTGTCTTGGTTACCAAGCACGTCAAGAGATTAGGAATAGAACTCAGCAAGGAATGGAGGAAAGGAAGAAATATCATCTTTTCAATTGGGACACAATGTGCATTGAGAATACAAAGGAACAAGGCAGCAATGGTATTAGGACACTTAGCCTAGTGATGCTCTTTTGGGGAAACACCTTTCAGGGCTAGAAGACGTTCAGAAAGCCTATGGAAGTGAACTGTGTTCTAAATACAAGATTGAAAATAACAGTTGGGAAATTGAAGTGGCAATTTTGAGGGACTTTGTCTTGCAGCCTGGTGTAATGAGGGTATATAATGATTTCCAGAGGCTTATTCATTTTGAAGTTGGAATAAGGAGTTAGAGTCTTATCTCTTATTGAATGTGTGGTGGGGAGCATGGATGAAAATATCGGCCTCTATGCTACATGCCGCCACGCTATCTGGGAAAAATTGGGTATCGCACCCGTAGCGGCCCGTATCGGCTGCTACGCCGCCACGTTTCTGCGGCGCCGCTACAGTGAACATGAAGAAAAAGAAGAAAGGAAAGGAAAAAAAAGGAAGAAGAAGAGGAAAACAGGAAGGAAAGCGGAAAAAAATGAAGAGAGAGAGAGAGAGAGAGAGAGAGAGAGAGAGAGAGAGAGAGAGAGAGAGAGAGAGAGACAACATACCAGTAGAAAGCGGTAGCAACATGAGGCGGCCGCTGCTGGAGCTCCTCCTCTTCCTTCTTCCTCTTTTTACTCCTTTCCTTTCCCCTTTTTTTCTTTTCTTTTCCCTCCTTTTCCTTTATCCCTTCTCCCGTTGTCTCTCGATCCTTCATTTTACACGAAATAGGGCACTGGGCAATGGGCAGCATATGGGCCCTTCCATCTGATTTATTTAAGGTAATTTATGGGCCCCCATAGTGGCCCACCTTATAAAAAGGTTTAAATAAAATATAAATGTCCCCTCAAAAGCTATTGTCTTCTTAACCATTGATGGGCTCCACATTGATGCCCAAGTATTAAATAAAAAGGGTATGTCTTAACCAAATACAACTTAATTGAAATTAGAGCCTTAGCCAAGTTTTGCTTTAATTCGAAATACAACCCAATAAAATTTCACTCTAATTGAAAATAAGGCCACAACAAACTTTGACACTAACTAGAAATGGGCTCCAGCCAAGTTTCACATTAATTGGAAATAGGTTTTAGCCAAATTTCAATCTAATAGGAAATACTAAAATAAGCCCTTGACCAAAGTACACCTTAATAGAAAATGAGCCCTTTTCATTTTAATAGGAAATAGGCTCTAATCAAATTTAATTTTTAACAGAAAAATCTTTATGAGCTTTTCATTACTTCCTAAGTTAGCATGACTAAGAAACATGAATACATGTGAAAAAACTAATCATTACTATTATTTTCTATTTATACAGCGATACAGGACCTCATATATTGAGTGCACCGCTACGCCCTCGTTTCTTACTTACTTTTGCTAAAAGAAACATTTTCTTTCATTTTACAATTTTTTGGATTTTTTTCAAAATTTTTGGTGATTTTTTCAAATCGCACCGCTATGCCATTACGTAGCGCCCGGTTCGTAGCGCCGCTATTTTCGTCCTTGGTGGGTAGATTGCCTCGGTTTCTAATTCCCATCCATCTACCAAGTACCAACTTGTGGTTAAGAAGGAAGTGTTGGAGCATTACTTAGGGGTTGTTTGTTGTTTATCCATGGGATATGATTGCCTTGCAGCCTAACATAATGAGGATATATAATGGTTTCTAGAGGCATATTCGTTTTGAAGTTGGAATAAGGAGTTAGAATCTATCTTTTATTGAATCCGTGGTGGGGAAATTGCCTCAGTTTCTAATTCCCATTTGTCTGCCAAATTGTGGTTAAAAGTGTTGGAGCATTACCTTAGTGGTCGTTTGTCTTTATGCATGGGATATGAAAATGGTGTTTAGGTCATTACCCAATACGGGTCCCGCTGAAGCAGGGTTCTGGGAGGGTCTAGACTGGAGACAGACCTAACCTTTGACAATTTTGTACAAAGTGGCTGCTCACTGGTCTTTACGCATAGGATATGAAAAAGGGATGTACATATCTAAAATTTTATTATGTGAAATTCACATGTGAAACACAATACCATGTTTGTTTGGAAGCACCATTTTCAGGAGTACATTTGAACTGTTTGAATTACATACGTAAGATCTTCATCGCTCTCAAAATCTAAGAATGTTTATGACAAGGAATTAAACTTCTTGGGGTTTGTTCGGTCAATAAAAAAAAAATGAACAGTTCGGATTAAGAAATTGGGGCCCACAAGAGTCGCAAAAAGTAAAAGATGGCGGAGGAATTTGATCTTGTGCCTGTCCCATGCGTCCTTTGTACTGGCTTCTCCTTAATTAAAGAGGCTTGTAATTGTTTCGCACATTTTCAGGTGAATTTTCATTTGAAAATGGCTTCATTTACACACCATTTTCACACCTCATTTACGCATGTCTTAAGTGTAAATGAGTACAAACAAATGTGATCATGTGTAAATGTTTGTTACACGTGAAACATTTAGATATTTAAATGAGTGCAAACAAATGACCCTGAGAAGCTATGTCGTCTTCGTGGTGTGGTGCATCATCTTGAGGCGTATGCTAATAGTTGATGAGATGGACCAGTTCATGGGGCTTCTCCACTTCCTGAGTAATGTTCATATCCCAAGGAATGAGGAAGGTACGAAGATCTGGACTGCCACTTTGAATGGAATTTTTTTGGGAAATCTTTCTAGGCGTTTGTGTGTGGAGGTGGAGATAATGATAATGCTATGTTTTTCATTTGGTGTATTAAAGCCTCCAGAAAGATGGTCAAAGGGCCAGCGGGTGTCGTTGGGGTTCTTCGGGATGGGCAAGGAGTTGTAATGTTTGTGTTATCTAAGAAGGTGGGCTGAATGTTGTCTAACAAGACGTGGCCATTCTAGAAGCCCTTTGTTTTTTTGTTGTGGCTTCTTTTTGGACTTATTTAATGGTGGAGAGTGATTCTCTAAATGCCATTTCTTGGGTGTCTTCTTTTGCTATGGGGCCTTGGAGGTTTCAATTTTATTTCAATGAAATTTCCTCTTTGAAATCTTTGATCAGAGTTAAGTTTCAGCATACTGGTCGGGAGGCTAATAGTTTTGTGGTTGCTGTGGCAAAACAAGCGGTGGATAGAGTTGCTGATTTGGTTGCTTATACCTTGTAATTTCTGTTTCTTTGGTGTATGTCTTTTATACCATTGATTGCCCCTATCTTTGTGGTAGGGTGTTTGTACTTGATGTAATCCTTTTCTTCTTAATATAATTTATTGTTACTGAAAAAAAGAGCCTCTGAAAGGAAGATCAATTTCACTTGGTTGGCCCCTTCTTGGTAGCATTCTCACAATAGAACACCTCAAGAGAGAGAATATTGTCAATTGGTAACTCAGGCCCTCATGTTGTTGGAGGATGTGGAGACCTTGATTCACATATTGTTTGAATTGCAATGTAGGTGAGTGTGCAAGGTGCAGTATGTTCATGGTTTCATTTTGTGTCAGATCTTCTCAAATGACAATCATTTTGAAGAGTGGAAAGTGGATTTGGGATTGAGAAGGGGCGATGTCATTCGGTTGATTGTGTTTGTAGCAGATGTTGAGTCCTTGCAGAAGGAGAGAAATGATAGGTATTTTGGTAATAAAAGGTGAGTACCACAGCCCTTATCTCCTTAAATACGCCATAATACAATCTCATGGGCAGTCAAGACTCACGACTACGAACTTTAAGGAGTTTCTATTGCTATGGTCCATCAATGTTGGAACGAGATTATTCATGATTGCACTGATGGGCCTCCTTTTTGAGGGTAATGTAAGCTTATTTTGATGCGTTGAGGGAAATTCTGGTGGAGTTATTTGTGATTCAAACACGGTTGTGGCGACTTGCTTCTCAGGTCAAGTAGGCCTCCTAGTTATCAATGATTCAAAACTGATGGTTATGTTCATTGGAGTTTTCAATCCATCTGTCACCATCTCCTTTCTCATTTTGTTGGGGTGGTTCTTTTGCTGATTTTGGTTAGGGCCTATGGGGTGCTCCTCCATGGAGAGTGCTAGGGCTTATGGACAAATTGGTGGACTTAAGTCTAGATCAGGAGGTGTCGTTTTTGCATGTATGCAGGAGTGCTGATGAAGGGAGCTGGCTGTCTTGTCTATTTGGTTTAATGGCGCGATACCTTAGTTTTATTTTCTTTTTGCTGCAGCAAGTGCTTTTTGCATCTTTAGTTTGCAGAGAGAACGCATCTTATCTCCTCCTATCTTTGGTCTGGAAGCAATTACGGCTTTTTAATCAAAATTCTCCTTTACCAATAAAAAAGAGTTGAAACCTGCACTTCCTTTAATTTTGTACAATCTTACTCTTTTGGAGGATCCGTGCAGCTGTGCCCGTTGTTTGAGACAATTGTTTAGCTAATATGAGAGAGAGAGAGAGAGAGAGAGAGAGAGAGAGAGAGAGAGAGAGAGAGAGAGAGAGAGAGAGAGAGAGTCAACGTCTTTTGACTCTCTCTTCCAATTATAAATGGAGGGTCCTTGACTAGTTTAAATGACTAAATTATCCTTACCCCATTAGATCTATATGAAGAACCATAAGACAAATTCTAAGAGCAAGAAGACATTGCTGGCATTATTTTCTACACTTGAATATTGATATCCGTAACTAGATAGATAGTTCTGAAATTTGCCTGTTGTTGTTTTGACCTAACAGACTAGGATTAATAATATTAGCTGCTGCCTCCCTGATGAAATGATTGTTAACTTCAACATGTTTCATTCTTTCATGAAAACTGGGCCTCAGTTATGTTTGTTTCTCCATAATTATCAGTATATTGCTCAATTGGAAGCCTGACAATAATCCCAAATTTTGGGGGACAAGTTTCTTTATCTACATGCACCATTGAACAATACTCTGCTTCTACATTGGATCGACCAACTACATTTTTTTAACTATTCCATTCCACAATTTCCTCCTATAGTTATGCAATAGCCTTAGGTTCCTGTCAGACTAATAGCCTGAGGTGGACCTCCCATGAAACTGACACCCTGCCCCATATGCTTCTGTATGTACCTCAACTCTGAGATGTCTATGCTTAGAGTATAAAAGTCCTTCATGGAATGACTTCCAAGTACCTAAGGGCCAGTTTGGTAACTTCACTAGTAAAATGAAGTGAGTTGAAGGGTTAAACTAAGAGACAGGAAAAGAAGAGGGGTCAAATAAAATAGTGATGGCTTTTTGTCATTTAGTGAAATGAGAATGCAACTTTTTTACTTTTTTTAAAATAGAAGATGGTTTTTTGTCATTTATTGGTATGGAAAATTAACTTTTTCACTTTCTTTTGGTAAAAAGTAGAGGTGTTTTTTGAAATATGGTACTTTCTGATGTGACCCCTTTTCTTTTATTATCTCTTGAAATGACCATTCACCCTACTTCACTGGCGAAGTGAATTTACCAAATGGGCTTAGGTAGAATGCAGCTAATTGGGGTGAGAGACGTGTAAACTAGTTACCTACTTAAAACCACTTGTAAAATCTGGTTTGGTAATGGTGGCATATACCAACTTATCTGCAAGTTGCTCGTACTTTCCAACATCCTCTATTTGCTTTCCTTCCACACTCTGATGCTGATGAGTTGATTCCATTGGAAAACCTGCAGGCTTTGATCATACTAGTCTCGTCTTGCATATTCAGAACATATTTCCTATGGGAGATATTGCAATCTCACATTGTGATCTGGTGAGTTGAATGCCTAGGAAATATTTAGAAATTTGAGATCTTTAATTTAAAAATACTGAGGTAACTCTTGAAGGTTGCCTTTTCTCTTGGAGAATCCTTGGTAATGATGTAAAATGGGTAAGGGAAGAGTAGCCAAGTTCCAGTACTCTCCAAGCTGGGGCTTAGGGATAGGGATCCATAAGATCCAGACGTCTTGGTCTCCACCATAGACAAACCACTGAGAGAAAACTCTTGGAGAAATTTTATTTAATTGCCGAACTTATCCCTAAGGAGGGATTACAATCCTTTATATAGATTCATACCCTAATTTATTCTTGGAAACAAATCCAAATAAGAAAAGTTTTAATAAAATAGGACTCTAAAGGAAATAAAGGCCTAAACCAAAATAAAAGAAATCTTGCTAAAAATCTCTATATATTATCTACTACTAACATAGAAACCTTCTTTGGTTGGAACGATTTAAAGATTCTCTTTTATGAGCTTTAATGGGCTTGGGTCCAGTTGGCCGGCCGATCATGGATCTGGCCCGCATCAGTTCTCCTCTTTGAGAGAACTCGTCCTTGAGTTCCATAAATGTCTTCCTGGGAAAAATCCAGCATATACAAGCTTCCAATGTTCTTGTTGATCTTCATACTCTTCATACGCCTTTGAAGCTTCATTGATCTTTTGCTCCAAGAAGATTTCAAACATTGCTTCTTTTGATGATTGGATTTTTCTTGGAAGCATGATCGAACCAATGGATGTTTCAATTGTAGAATTTGTACTATCCGACCACAAACTTTGACTAATTGTCGTTCATCTCCAAAAAAAGAAAAAAGAAAAAAAAGGTTAATGTAAGGAACTTCAATAGATAGTCTTCTTGTGAAACTGCTTGAATAAGTTGATTTGTTTTCCGATGATCTATCTTCTTGATGGATGTTTGATCTTAATGCATGAGATTAGGGTTTTAGATCTTGGGCTTGGGTTCTTGGCCTTATGGATATTTGATCCTACTTCAAGTGGGTCAAAAGTTTTTGAATACTTATCCACGAGGCCAAACTACTTCCAACACGAATATGGTTAGGGAAGTAGTTTGGCCTCGTGTTGGAAGTAGTTTGGCCTCGTGGATAAGTATTCAAAAACTTTTGACCCACTTGATGTAGGATCAAATATCCATAAGGCCAAGAACCCAAGCCCAAGATCTAAAACCCTAATCTCATGCATTGAGATCAAACATCCATCAAGAAGATAGATCAAGAAACAACAAGCATAACTAGATCTACTAATTCAAAGAGATAATAGATCTATACCTTTCGAGCTTTGTTGTGCTCTAATTGAGAATTTGATCTCTACGAAACTCTTTTTGCCAACTTTGATCTCTCTTGCCTTTGTGTTCTTCCTTACCATGACCCTCTTAGGAACTTTTAAAGGAGAATGGTGGGATCTCCAAGTAGAAGAAAACCCTAGCACTCTAGTAGGAATCTAGAGGAGAGAGGAGGAAGAGAGAGAGGAACTTGAGAGATTATTGTGTGTTGTGTAGAGATCTCTAACCCTCACCTCTTATTTATATTTTATGGCACACCTCCTCTTAGACCAAGATTAGAAGTCTCACTTCTATTTTTAGTAAGTATCATACTCCTCCTTTCCT
Organism: Cinnamomum chago; assembly: GCA_038049695.1. Taxonomy (NCBI): domain Eukaryota; kingdom Viridiplantae; phylum Streptophyta; class Magnoliopsida; order Laurales; family Lauraceae; genus Cinnamomum; species Cinnamomum chago. Next base: position 33,467,126 of record CP142456.1, read on the forward strand.
TAAGAGTTCTAATGAGATTTGTAACATTCTCTTATTAGGGCTAGCATGGGGACCACTAGGGATTCCTTAGAATATGGCTCCAACTAAGAATCTGGACCCCACATCTCATGTGAATTCCGGGCCCACAGTTAATTACAAATAAGTCCACTAAATAAATGCAATTGCACTCCAGTCTTAGGAATTATTACAAGAAGACCCTAAACTTCCGAATTACTATAGGTAGGCCCTTCCATCAATTATATCCATGGATCTATTGGAATAAATCTGTCCAACCAAATTGGATCCATCTCTTATTATCCTTGTGACCCAATTAATCACAATAATCACCAGTACCATCCATGTAACTCTTAATTGAGATAGGTGCGCACTCACTATTGATAAAATCCATTAATTGGCACAAGGGGATATTTAAGAGGATAGATTCCATCTTGAGAATTATATGTTCCCACAGCCCCACTACCACGTACCCAAGGCATTGAGGTGTTGACCTACAATTGGCCTCACTCAATGATGACTCAAAGTAAATGTATAGTAGAAACTTGAGTCCATTATTTTCTTAGGATTAAGAGCCTATTGCTTGGGAATTATGAGAGCAGCCCTTTAGTCGAAAACAGATTTGTACAAGGTGTTACTCATAGTCCTTCAGTACATCCAATGTACCAACACAATGATCCAGAGTCTTACACTCTGATGATCGAAACATATCACACTATCTCATAGTGATCACAGTGCTGTAACCTTATTAGATGAGATGCCGAATTTCATTGCTAGTTGTGAATCAATTTTATAAGATTTGTGATCTATGTCTCCTGTAGGTGGATTTCATCCAAACACATGGATCACATCTAATATACTTGTGGGCTCCGGTTCATCTCATGAACCATCATGTCATTTTGTATTGGTCATGTGCAAACATAGAATAAAACACCATTCATCTGATGAATAAAGCATGAAAAAATAAATAAATAAATTAAACAAATCAATTTATCCAGATTATCCACTGGATTGAGGCCATACAATCTAACAATTCGGATCTTCAATGTTTTCCTTTGATTTCGTTGCTGCTTATATCTTTTGATCAGCACTAGCCATAGATAATTCGGGCCCCTTGTCTTCTAAATTTTTTGAAGTATCATCCATCTTAGGAGTGCTACATGATGTTTCATCTGACTTTGTCATGATGTCTTTCGTTCTTTGATATTGCTTCTCACCGTCAGCATTTTTTTTTTCTTTTTGCCCACTCTTTGGTTATTCAATTGGAGGGGATGATGTAGGCCGATCTCTTCCTTACCTTGATGGTTTAAACTGTTGGTTTAGCCCATTAGGACATGGGCTCGAGATGTGGCACCAACAAAGGAGGGGATGGTGTAGACTAAGATGCTGTTGTTAGTCATAATGGAACGAGCATGACACATTTTCCTTTCCACAAAGAAATATGTGGCCTTCTTCTTGTCATTATGCACCTTTGATGCAGGACAAAATGAAATCTAACCTAATATGGTATGATGAGATCAAATTTAGAATTAAAATTAATATGAACTTGAAACACACCATTCATATTGATAAACATTGCAATCTAATTGGAAAATCAGTAATTGATCTCAATGGAAGATAGTACTGCGAAAATGCTTAAGAAGGCTCACTTGTGTAGATCTTGTGTTTCTTGTGATTATTAGGGCATGGGCTAGGTGAGATGGACTAATGGGAAAACCTGAGGTTGAGATCTAGCGATAAGGGTCGTAGATCTGATGACTAGGTTCTTAAATGAAGATTTAGGGTTAGTGCAGGAAGATTGCTCGTAGGAAAAGAAATAGAGAAAGAGGAGGATACCTTTGATTGGGCTCTCACCAAACTCTTACCCGGAGGCATTACGTCCTCTAAGCAAGGGGAAACCCAAGAGACTCACAGAGAAGAAGAGGGAAAATCCATTCCTTTCATTATTCTCAAAGTTTCATTAAAAGATAGCATAGCATAAGGACGAAAGAAACCAAGATAGTTTATTTTGTTAGCCCTAAGTGATGACTACATCACATAATAAAAAAAAAAGACAGGATAAGAAACGGATATGAGGGAGGACTTGCGCAAGGTATCGGGATTTGTGCATAAGGGGATATGCACACGAATCCCCAGGCCCTTTTCTCTTAAGTGGTGGCCCCCCTTATTCTTTATTCTCTTCTTTCATGAACATGGGCCCCTTTTTATGACTATTCTTCATTAAATAACTTGGGCCTCTCTCAACTTTAAAAACCCTTTTATTTCAACCCATGTGGCACTTCCCAAAGTGAGGCCTTTTATGTGATTGCACACATGGGGCCTTCTCTCCTTCAAATGGTAGATTTGCCAAAATCCAACCGTCGGATATCATCGTAATGGTAATCCAATGGGGGATTTATGACATCTTGGTGAGCAAAGTCATGATACACATCATCCATCCACATCATAGCTTGATCTGCCACCCTACGCTGCCTCCTTTAGTAGACCTTGAAGGAATTCGGGGAATTAGGCATGATGTCCCCATCAACCTTCTAATCAGAAAGCCACAGTCATCCCAAAATAATGAGTGATATTCATAGCATGGTTTATGACTCGGACTCGGCACATGTCGGGCTGGGTTGCATGGGACTTGAACTCGAATCATGTGACTCCATGGGACTCGGCCCTCCAACTGAAATTGGGACTCGGAGAGTCGACTCGGACTCGGCCATGGCCGAGTTGGGTCCCGAGTCCAATTTTTTAAACCTTGATTCATAGGGACCACATCACACCAAATTTGGTCTTTGTAACCATCAATCTTAAAAGAGACCAAGCATTTGTGAGTCACAAGAATGATAGAACCATTATATTGTGACTTTGTAAGGTTTAGGTAGCTTATTAATTGGCCAATGAAGCTTGTCAACAACCTCTTGCGCAACAAAATTTATTGCACTACTATTGTCAATAATCAAATTAACTAACCTGTCTTCACATTTTAACCGTGTTTGGAATTTATTAGTTTGTCTCCACTCTTCTTCTTTCGTCTCATTTGTGGTGAAAAGTCGACGTCCGACGAGTGTGGGTTATCCTCTCCGACAAAATGTGTCTCACAACATGGCCTCTTGTTCTGTTTTCAAACTCTCCTCCTTGAGACTTAGATCGTCGCATGTGAGACTGTTGAAGTGTGTGGTCAACAAGGATTGCTTTGCTGTTTGTTTTTTTCATGGTATTGCAGTGATTTATATTCTCTAAAATCTCTGGCTTCAAACCTCTGATCGAGCTAAATCATGTGTTGGTCTCTCATGTAGTGCACATAAGTTATGCAATGCTTGAATTCGGTCAGTGTATTAATCAATAGTAAACTTTCCTTGCTTTGAAGCTAAGGAATTGCTCAAAGTAGACCTCATTCTCAATATATCAATCTTCATATTTATACTTAAGAATTCTTTGACTTTCATCATAAGACCCAAATATTTTCATATTGGCTTTGCAAGAACATAAAAATGTAGTGCTTTCCCAAAAATGACTGACTTGCTATGTAGATCTTGTTGACTGAAGTACGCTGGCGAAGATGGATCGTTGATTGGAGTTTTGATGGCTGAATATTAGCACAACTAATTTGGACTCTCTCTCTCTCTCTCTCTATTTGCGAGGGCTGTTTCGAGCCTCACTCAAACTTAAGCCTAAAAACCGAATTCAACTTGTGTCATTGGTGGAGACAAGTGTCAAGGGGTTGAGACTTGCACATTTTCATCCCTAACTTGACTAGTCAACCTAAATGCACGAAGGAAACAAAAATTAAAACAAGCATTCGTTTTTTCTAGATTCTTGGTTCAACGAAGGAGAGGAATGAAAGGCCGAGGCGGGTAGAGGTGATGGGGTCTCGACGACTTTGCTACATTTGCTCCTGTGTCTGTTGATACCGGAGGGTGATGATGGTGGTGTTAGTTTTATGGTCTCAATACCAGTATATGATAAATAAATTGATTAATTTCTTTATTTATCAATATATATTATTGCTTTCCTTTCATGAGATGAATGGTGTTTTATTACTTGTTTGCACATAACTAATACGAATGATATAATGGTTCATGAGATGAACCGGAGTCCACAAGTATACTAGATGTAATACATGTGTATGGATGAGATCCACATACAGGAGATACGTATTGCAAATCTTATACTTAAATATCTTCACAACCAGTGATGAGATTGGGCATCTCATCTGACAAGGTTGCAGCACTTTGATCACTATGAGATGGTGTGATTTGTCTCAATCATCATAATGTGAGATTCTGGATCATGGTGTTGGTACATTGGATGTATTGAAGGACCATGAGAAACACCTTATATACACTGTCTTTACATTAAGGTCTGCTCTCATAATTCCCTAGCAATAGGCTCATAATCCTAAGACATTAATGAACTCAAGTTTCTATCTATACATTTGCTTTGAGTCACCAATGAGTGAGGCCAATTGTAGGTCAACACTTCGGTGATTTGGGTACGTGGTAGTAGAGCTGTGAGAACATTCAATGATCAAGATGGAATCTATCTTTAATATCCCCTTGTGCCAATTAATGAATTTATCATTGGTAAGTGCGCACCCATTCCAATTAAGAGTTAATTGGATCGGTACCAAATGATCATTATAATTAATTGGGGCTCAAGGATAATAAGATATGGATCTAATTTGGTGGACAGGTCCATTTGATCCATGGATATAGATGGAGGGGCCTACTTGTGGTACTGAGGAAGTTTAGGGTCTTCATTGTAATTTATTCCTAAGACTGGAGTGCAATTGCATTTATATAGTGGAGTTATTTGCAATTAACTGTGGGCCCGGATTACACATGAGATGTGGGGTCGCGTGTTCCAGTTGGAGCCAGCTTTCTAAGGAATCCCTAGTGGTCCCCATGCTAGCCCAAGATATTAGAAAGATACTAATTATAGTAGAACTCTAAAAGGAAATAGAAAGTTACTATTTCTATTTGAAGTGAGATTTCTAATAGTGGTAATAGTAAGTTACTAATTATTAATGGAAGTAAGACTTCTATTTTAATTAGTAAAAGAGGAAGTTACTAATCATATTTGAAGTAAGACTTCTAATTGTGATTTAGTAAGCAACTAATTGTTATGGAAGTAAGACTTCTATTTCAATTAGAAAGAGGAGGTTGCTTAAGTGCTATAAAAGGAGATAGGGAGGTGGCTTGGACGTCCTCTATGTTAATCCCACTTAGGGATTCACGCGCACATCACTCTTCCCTCTTCTAGTTTCCTCTAGGGTTTTTCTCTTGGAGATTCCACCATCTTCTTGAGAAAAAAAAGAATCTGATACGGGTCATAGCGTGGAAGATCAAAAGGTGTTGGAGATTCTAGTTTGATTAGTGAAGGTGTTCATCATCAAAGAAAGAATTCAACTTCTCCATTAGAGCACTACAAAGCTCCAAAGGTATAATCTACATCCTTGTTTGTTGTAGATTTCGTGGTTGCATGTTTAGATGCTATTTTCTATCTTCTAGATAGGTTATGTTGCTGTACATGGTTTATGAGTTTGAGGGATTGCATCCTGGATTGGGTTTGTTGCCTTCTAAATAGTTGATCCCTGCATCAAGTGGGTCAAAAGTTTTTGAAACCTATCCGAAAGGCCCACCTATTTTCCAACAGGTGGAGTGATGCTTCTGTTGATGACGACGAAGGAAGGTTGCACATGATGGTGTTGTAGGTGTTGGGTTCTGCCTATGCAGCTTTATTGGAGACGCTAAGACTAGAGGATGTTTGCAATGGGGGATGTGTGAGGCAGTGAACAAGGTATGCCCTTCTCAAATCAGCTCTGTTGCTTCTCTCCTTTCCTTTCATTTTTTGAACAAGGTTTTTGGGGAAATCGAAGGGTGTGCATGTTGTTGGATTTGGGACAAGGGATTTGATGAATTGGGTTCGAGATAACGGCTTTGGTCTCGTTTAAGGAATGGAGTTCAGCTGAGACAACTACAGATGATGGGAATTTTGGGGAATTGGAGTTTAGGGTTAAGGGCACGTTTGTGTAGCCCATTTCTGCAGAAAATGAGGCGTTTTTCTGTGGAAAACTCTTTTTGTCATGCGTGTGGTGGTAATTTTCCGCGGAACTGCTTTTTTACAATGTTAGCTTTTTCCTTCCTTACCCTGTAAATAGATTTCGGGCAGGGGCGGGGGAGGTGGATGGGAAGCTATTTTCATAGAAAACTGACCCCTCCTTTATTAACTCCATTTACTCACTTGTTTTTTATGTCAAAACCCTAGCTTCTTTTCTCTTCAACGACCAAAGCAAGGCAGCAACCTCCATCGCCACCAAGGTGGAGGTGGATGGGAAGCTATTTTCACAGAAAACTGACCCCTCCTTTATTAACTCCATTTACTCACTTGTTTCTTATGTCAAAACCCTAGCCTCTTTTCTCTTCAACGACCAGAGCAAGGCAGCAACCTCCATCGCCACCAACCTTCTGCACTTTTCCCCCATCCTCTCTCTCTCTCTCTCTCTCTCTCTCTCTCTCTCTCTCTCTCTCTCCCTCCCTACAGCCACCCTTACCTCTTCTCTTCACTGGCCCCCCTTACCAATTGACGGCCTTTCCCACCTCCCCTGCGGCCACGCCCCAACCCCTACTCCACCCAGCCACCCTCTGCAAGAAAGGTGCTCCTGTCATTGTGGTTACTTTGGTTGTTGTAGTCCTAAAATTATGACCCCATGATCAAACATCATGTTACCAAAAAAAAAAAAAAAAAAAAAAAAAAAAAAAAAACCCCACACTATAAGAAAGCAAGAACTGAGGTTCCCGATACGTTCATATTTTCTCCATAATGATTTCAAAAGTTTGTACTATGCCAAATTTAGAATCTTTTCTAATAATGAAGGTGAAGATACTTTTAAAAGAATGTGGGCCTATTTGTATGAGACAGCAATTGAGTTTCAAGTAATTTGCTCTTATACACCTCAATAGAATGGAATAGCTGAAAGAAAGAATAGGCTTCTCCTTCAGGTCTCCAGGGCTCTCGTTTGTTCAAAAAAGTATTGGTCTAAATCTATTTAACAATGGGGTGAATCATTGACAGCGTCTGTATGTGTGTTTTGGGTGGTAAGTCGCCTTTTGAGCTGTTTGTCATGAACACAATTATTTCTATTCCTCCATAAGTATTTGGTTGCCCTTGCTTTGTTGAGGTTCTTTGACCTGAATGAGATGAACTTTTATCCAAAAGTTGTGTAGTGTATATTTTTGGGGTATCCATCAAATCAAAATGGTTATAATCCCGTCACATAACGAAAATTTGTCTCAGAGGAGATTACATTTTTTGAGTATTTCCCATAATTTCCATTGGAAGCCGATGCTAGGCCACATGAGGGGCTGAATGAACAAGATAACATTTCTCTTCTCGTGGTAGTTTGTACTTATTCCTAGTCATTCTAAGTCTCATAGTCCTTAGACTCTTAGTCTCATTTTTCAGCCTAGTAGTGAAACAGATGAAACACCTTATATTATTAAAATGTGTTCGACGAAAAAATAAAGCACAACTGAAAGTTGCAAGTGGCCACTGACCAAGCGATCAACGAGTAACAGGTAATGTTCCTCCTAGTTATTCATCATCTTTTGATGATTCTCCAGTTATTGATTTAGCTATAATTTCATGGATAGGTAAATGTTCTTGCATTGTGCATCTTATTTAACAATTTGTTTCATATCATGCCATCTTTTCTTCTTTGAATAACTATTTGTCTGCAATATTTGCTGTTTCTATCCCTTCTCATGTCAAAAAAGCTCCGTTGATTCTTCTTTGGAACGGCTTGATAAATGAAAACATGAAGGCTTTTGAGAAACAACAAGATGTGGGCGATCACAAAGTTTTGAAGGTAAGAAGGTTGTTGGATGCAATTGTGTCTTAACATTAAACACAAAGCCAATGGATCTATTGAGAGGTATAAAGCAAGATTAATTGCCGAAGGATTCATTCAAACCCATGGGTGGGCTCACAAAGTTTTGAAGGTAAGAAGGTTGTTGGATGCAATTGTGTCTTTACAGTTAAAAACAAAACCAATGGATCTATTGAGAGGTATAAAGCAAGATAATTGCTGATGTATTCATTCAAACCCATGGGCTAGATGTTCAAGTAACTTTTGCACCTGTAGCAAAGTTGAATTTTTATTTGAGTTCCTGTTCCTAGCAGTTAATATAGACTGGCCTTTATATCAGCTCGATGTTGAGGACAGACACTGATGTTGATTTTCAGAAAGGATATACGTGGCAATTCCTTCAGGTTTTATAACTCAGGAGCTGGGGAAGGTCTGCAAATTGGAAAAATCTCTTTATTGATTGAAATAAGTCTTATCGTCCATTATTTGACAAATTTAGCAAGGCTATATTTGCTTTGGGTCAGAAGAGTAGTAGCATTAATTATACAATGCTTATGAAAATCATAATGAAATGACATTTATTATTGCCCATGATGATGATATTATTGTTACTGGTGACAACACAAGAAATATTGAAAGTAAAAGAATATTTATCAAAGGTCTTTGAAATTAAGGATTTGGGTTTTTTAAAATACTAATTTGTTGTTCTAGAGATTGCACAATCTGATGAGGAGCTATTAATTTGCCGAAGGTTGTTTTCGCTGAATGAAACATGCTTCTTGGGTGTAAAGTGGTTGCTACATCGATGAAATTTGCATGGTCTAGATTCTACTTTAGGAGAATTGTTGTCAAATGTGAGGCAATATCAATGTAAGAAGATAAGACTTATCTTACATTTTCAGACCTGATATTATCTATGCTGTTAGTTTAATTACTCAATTTAAAGACTAACCATGGAAACTCATCTGGATGCGGTCTATAGGATTTTGAGGTATACGTAAGTCTGCCAAGCTTGATAATTTGGATGTGACAGTATTTACAGATGCAGCGGGGTAGATTGCCATGTCGACACTCAAGTACTGCACATTTGTTTGAATAAACCTAGTTACTTGGAACAGTATAAACTAACATGTCTCAACATCAAATGCAGAAGAAGGGTAGAAAGCTATGGCTCATGGTACTTGTGAAGCCTTCTGGTGTGAAGATAACTTTTGACTAATCTTGGTATCATAGCAGAGGTACCAATGCATTTGCATGGTGATAATCAAGCAACTTTATATAGTTGTGAAAAATCTAGTTTTTCATGAATGGATTAAACATATTGAGGTGGATTATCATTTCATTTGTGAAAAAATCAGTAGATCTTTTGCAAGCGGGGTATCAATTGGCCGATGTCTAAGTTGCTCGATTGGAAAAAAAAGAGTATTATTCTTAGTAAGTTGGGAATAATTATACTCTAGTCTAGCTTGAGGGAGAGTATTAAGAGATTTGGAAATTGGGGCTTATGATTTAGGGAAATTCTATATGCACCCATGTATTTTGTTGATCACACCCACGTTCATTTATGAACAGTGTTAAAAAAAAAGGTGGGTGTGCGCAGCAAAAAAAGGGGTGCATATAGAATTTTCCTATGATTTATTGTTTTATGGTACAGTTGTTACTTTGTAGGGGACCGCAGGGTATAATTGTAATTGCCCATATCATTAAGGATATTTTCATAATTGTCTTTCTTCAAAATATTAACGGGTAATGAGAGCTGCCAAATCCACACCTTTTTTTTTTATTTCCCCACTCCCCATTTTTTTTTTAATTATTACCAATATACCACTATACAAAATCCTCTACCTACACTCACTCTCCCAGCCTCTCTCTTACTCTCCCAGCCTCTCTCTTACTCTCCCTGCTCGACTCCTCCCACCGCCCGACCCCACCTGCTCTCCCTTTATCCCTCTCTGTCTCTCTCCCTCTCTCCCTCTCCTTCTCACTGTCTCCCTCTTTCTCCCTCCCTCTCCTTGCTTGCCCGTCGCTAACTGCCTGCTCTCCCTCTCCCTCCTTCTCCATGTCTCCCTTTCCTTGCTCGCCTTCGCCCACCTCCACCCGTGGCTCGACCCCACTCCCTCTCCCTCTCCCTCTCCTCGTTTCTCTCGCCCACCTCCACCCGTGGCTCGACCCCACTCCCTCTCCCTCTCCCTCTCCTCGTTTCTCTCCCTCCCTCTCCCTGGTCGCCTTCACCCACCTCTTCCCACTCTCCCTCTTCCTCCTTGCTCGCCGCACGCCTCTCTCCCTCTCCCCCTTCGATGGTGTTGTCGGAGAAGGCGGTGGGGTGGAATCCTCACTTGAATGATGGGTGTTGAGATAAGGGGAGTAGGGAAAGAAAAAAGAGGGGTGGATTTAGCAGCTCTCAGCGGTATTTACTGTTAAATTGTATGTCCTCAATTCAGTGGATGATGCGAATAATTTGATTAATTATCTTAATTGATAAATAATTTCATACTTTTATTCATGGGATGAATATGTTTTTTTTTGATAGTTGCACATAATTGATACAAAATGACATGGTTGTTTATAAGATGAACAAGAGCCCTTAAGTTTATTAAATGTGATCCATGTGTGTGGATGAGATTTATATGCAGGAGACATAAATCACAATTCTTATATTTAAAATGTTTCACATTCAGTAATGAGACTGGGCATTTCATCTGAAAGATTGTAGCACTGTAATTACTATGAGATAGTGTGGTTTGTCTTGGCCATCAGGTGGGAGATAGTGTGGTTTGTCTTGGCCATCAGAGTGGTAGACTCTGGGTGGTTGTATACATTGGATGCACTGAATGACCATGAGTATCTCCTTATATAAAATTCTGTCTTTAATTAAGAAAAACACTCATAATTTTCAAGTAATAGGCTCTCAATCCTGAGGGAGTAATGGACTCAAGTTTCTGCTATGCATTTACTTTAATTACCAATGAATGAGGCCAACTGTAGGTCAACACTTAGGTATCTTGGGTAGATAGTAGTGGGATTGTGGGAACATCTGTTCTCAAGATGGAATCTTTCCTCATAAGAGAAATATCCCCTTGTGCCAATTAATGGAATATATCTTCGGTAAGTGCGCAATCACTCTAATTAAGAGTTAATTTGACAGTATCGATGATCAGTGTGATTAATTGAGTTACAAGGATAATATGAGGTGGGTCCACATTGGTCAGATAGTTTATTTCCAATGGATCCATGGATATAATTGATGGAGGGCCCTACTTGTAGTAATTGGAAAGTTGAGGGTCGTCTTGTTAAATTCCTAGGAATGGAGTGCAATTACATTTATATAGTGGAGTTATTTGCAATTAACTGTGGGTCAGGAGCTTACATGAGATTTGGGGTCCATATGCTTCAGTTGGAGCTAGATCCAAGGAATCCCTAGTGGTTCCCATGCCAGCCCTAAGTAAGAGAGTTATAATCCAATTGAACTCATAAGAGAAAGATGAGTATAACTCTAGGGATTCCCATGCCAGCCCTAAGTAAGAGAGTTATAATCCAATTGAACTCATAAGAGAAAGAGGAGTAGAACTCATAAGAGAAAGAGAAGTATAACTCATAAGAGAAAGAGGAGTTGAACTAGAACTCGTAAGAGAACTAGGGTTATGGACGTCATATACTCTAAGAGGGGATGGGTGTCATATACTCTCATTGGACGTCCAAGGTGCTTTCTTCCCCCCCTTTTCTCCTTTGGTTTCTCTAGTTTGAGTGTTTTAAGGGTTTTCTTTTCAATTGAGATCCTACCATTCTCTCTGCGATTGAGTCATAGCGTGGAAGACTGTGTGTGCGAAGTTGTTTTGCAGAGATAAAGAGCAAAGACTCGATTTGAGTACAATAGAGCTCCTTAGGTATAGATTTATACCTAGTTATTTTTATAGATTTAGATGATGCTTGATCAGATCTGTATTCCTTTAAATAGATTTAGGATCTTAATACACTAAGATTAGGGTTTGAGATCTTGAGATTGTTTCGTGGCCTTTTGGGTGTCTGATCGCTGCGTCAAGCGGATCAAAGTTTTTGAAATTCCGTTTGGAAAGCCCACCAACTTCCCCTCCCCCCAACGAGGAGTTGTGGCTGGGGTGGGGGTAGTTTAGGTATTATGGGGGGTGTGTTAAGAAAAAAAATGAAATTCTCACATTTGAATGGTGGGTGTAGAGAGAAGGGGAGTGGGGAAAGAAAAAGGAGGTGTGGATTAGCAGCTCTCAGGGGTATTTACTATATTGGTGCGTTGAGACTTTGAATTCATTGGTAGGGTGTTGGCCAAAAAGTGTTCGGACCACCATTTTTGCCACTCAATCTCAAAACTGCCCTTGTCATGCAATATCACGCATATTGGAACAAAAGCACCCAAAATGAACCCTTTTTCTGTGCATTTTTACTTATTCTTTGTAACAGGTAAAAAAAATTCTAGTCTCTCTAAAACCTGCTTTACCCAGTTTTTCTCTCTAATATCCATCACCAAATGAATCTTGCCGTTTTTCGTTGTCTTCCTCTTGCTCACATCACACGAACTTTCCCTTCTATGTGTTCCTCAACCTCTGTGCTCGCCATTCTTCCCAGTTTTTAGAGGGGTTTTTTCCCAAAGTTGGGCTACTGGTGAGGAGTGTTACTTTAAACTTAAAACTGCGGGATTGATCTATGGCTATGTGTTTGAAACTGAGATGCCAGCACCTCTCAATCTTCTGTTATATCTTTTTTTTTTTGAGAGATGAATTATTCGTCCACCACCTCAAGAAGAAAGAAAGAAAAACTTAAAAATTAAAAAATGTAGTATTACTAAATTTAAGATGCGAAAAGTAGCTAAATCTATGATGCTTTTGATGGTTTGAAATTGTTGAATTAGTATGGGAACAATTGAAAGATTTCTGCAGAGAAAAATGAGAAACGGGTTGAGATTTTGTCCATGGAACTGAGAAAAATGACCGTTTTTGTGCGTTATCGCTTAAAAATCATGGAATTTTGCCACAACTTTCAGGGATTGGGGTTGCCCATTTGACCTACAGGTTAGGAGAAATCTCAATTGAAAGGTCTCAGTTAATTCCATGAAACCAAGAAAAGTGGCCAAGTTTTTATGTGGTATCGCACAATAATCATGGAACTTGGCCGCATAAATTTCAAGGATTGTGGTGGCCTACGAATGATAAAGAATCCACCATTATCTCTTCGTTTCGATCTACAGGTTAAGAGAGTTCTTAAATGAAACGTCTCATTTATGTGCACCGATGTGCGATATCAGAAAAGAATCAAGGAATTTTGCCACTGAAATTTTAGGGATTGTGGTGGCGTATGAATCGTCTAAGAATCTATCCTCATCTCTCCATTTTGTTTTATAGGTTAGCGGAAATCTCAACTGAAAAGTCCCATTTATGTCCATGGAATCGAGAAAAATGACAGTTTTTGTGTGATTTCACACAAAATTCATGTAATTAAATCTTAGAAATTGTGGTGGCCCATGAATGATTTGAGAATCCACCATCATCTCTGTATTTTGATCTACAGATTAGGAAAAATCTCGACTAAAAAGTCTCAATTATTTCCACGGAACCGGAAAAATTGAGAAAAAATGGTAAAGTTTTTGTACATTATTGTATAAAAAATCATGAAATTTGGCCACATAAATATTAGGGATTGTGGTGGCCCATGAATGATCTTAGAATCCACCAATATCTCTTCATTTTGATCTACTTGGGGTAAATCTGAACTAAAAAGTCACATTTGTGTCCACGGAGCTGAGAAAAGGGAAAAGTTGGAGGTGTCACACAAGATCATGGAATTTGGCAACACAAATTTCAGAGAGGTGGCCCTCGACTGTCTGACAATTCACCATCGTCTCTACATTTTGATTTACAGGTTAGGAACTATCTCAACTGAAAAGTATCGGTTATTTCCATGGATCCTTGTGAAATATTGCACAAGAATTATGGAATCTGGCCACAAATTTTTGGGATTGCAGTGGTCCATGACTGATCTGAGAACTAAGCATCATCTTTCCATTTTAATCTACAAGTTAGAAGAAACTTTAACTAAAAAGTCTCAGTTATTTTCATGGAACCTAACAAAATTGAGAAAAATTGGTAAAATGCTTGTTAGATATCGCACAAATTTCAGGGATTATAGTTGCCCATGAATGATCTGAGAATTGGCCATCATCTCTCGATTTTGATCTACGGGTTACGAGAAACCTGAAATGAAAAAAAAAACTGAATTATTTTTGTGGGATACCGCACAAAAATCATAAAATTTTGCCATAAAATTTTTAGGGAAATATGAGAATCTACCATTATCTCTCCATTTTGATCTACAGGTTGGAGAAATTTCAACTGAAAAGTCTCATTTATGTCCATGGAACCAAGAAAGGGCAATTTGAATGAAAGTTCTTGGAATTGAGTGGGGAAAAATGGTGGTAGGTAGGGGTGAGCGTCTGTCTAACAAATCGAAGTTTCGAACTGAACCGAACCGAAACTTTTTATTTTGGTTTGGTTATACCGTTAAATTGGTTAGGTTCGGTTAAGATTTACAACAAATTTGGATAATATAGTTCTATTCGGTTTTGAATTTTTTTCACCAAATTAACCGAATTAACCGGATTTATTAATATACATATAAAAGTTGGTATTTTAGATATATAAAATATATTGTATATATAAATAAAATGAGTACATGACATCATTTGTTGTAATTATAATTTCATTTTATGAAAATTAGAAATTTAAAATTAAAACAAAATAGTGAAGACACAACCCTAAAAAGTAAAAACCCTAAAAAGGAAACATATGGCCTTTTGACCGAATTGACCGAAATTTAACCGAAATATTTTTGGTTCGGTCGAATTCGGTTACAACTCATAATTCGGTCGGTTCGGTTTAGAATTTCTTCGACCGAAATATTTCGGTTCGGTCAAAATTTTAGCCAAAACCGACCGAACAGACCGAATACTCACCCCTAGTGGTAGGAATATTGAATGGGAGTTGCTGTTTGCACATCCGTAATTGATCTTTGCACATTCAAAATTTTGAAGACCAACATATTGATGCGAATTCCGCAAGTATACGGTTGTCTCAAGTAATATAGACTATGGAAGTCCAAATATCGTTCCCACGAGGATTGTTACAAGGAAAATAATAATGATCAATGAAAATGAGTATCTACTCAAATAAAGCTAACAAATGCAAATGGAGATAACAAAAACAATTGAAATAAGAAACAAGATAATAACAAGGAAAATAAAAAATGCAAACTAAAAGAAAACAAGAAACTAGATAACAAAGAGATGTTAGTAAAAATAGAAGAAACTCAAGTGAGAACAAACCAAGAACAAGGTTAGTAACAAATTAGTAACAAAGCTAATGACAAAAGAAAGACAACAAGGTTAATAACAAGATTAAATGAGCAATGTTAGATAGATTAAGTGAATAAGTGTGTGAAAATAACAAGTGAAAGATAGAAAATGAGTGGATGGAGATAAAAAAAAAGGTGTTAAAGAAGTGTAGAATTAAAGGTGGAATTGATGGTGTGAATAGAGAAATGGAGTGTGAGAATTAGAATACGTGAACAAGTGTGTGGGAATGTGAAATGAATCAAACTAAAGTAAGTAAAATAAGCAACAAGTAATAGTAATGGTTATATTCAATCATCTAGAATCCACTAAGTGACACTAATCCAACACTAATGCTCTTCTCTTTTTCCATATAAATACTCAAATCTAATGACAAATTGATGCTTAGATTTGGAAAATATAACTTTAAAGCTCTAAGACAAAAATTAATAATTTAATAGTTAAGACTTTCTTCCCTTTATAAAAGAAAAGATTCCTAATGACTATCTATCAAAAGTAAGCATAAACCATCAAAAGGTATTAAATCCTAAGCATGGTTTATCAAACCTAAGTATAGATAAAAAAAAGAATGCTAAGATAGAAAATAAGCATGGAAATTTGCACAATGTAATGAAGACAAATCTATTCTAACATGTAAAGCACATAAACAAGAAAATTAAAATAAAGAGCAAAAGTAAAAGGAATAGCATCAATTTAGTTTCATCTAGAAGATCCAATCAAAGGGATTAACCACGCATTGTGGAAGACAAAACTTTCATTCCAAATCTTCAATTTTTACAAAGCTTTCCTTACTTTCTCTCTACAATTGCTCTCAATTACATGAATAGCTTAAGTAAAAAGGAGGGGGCTCTCCTTGCTTGTGTATTTAATGCTTACAACTCCATTCCTTATATAGAAACATTTTCCTTGCTCTCTTTTGATTTCTTTCCAATGTGGGACTTCACAGGAAAGGAAATATGAACATATGAATGCAATTTTCGTATTAGAAAACAATTCCCAGATTAATGTGTGATTTTGACCCTCGAAACGTTCGAATTGGAAAAAATGTTGTGAAATATGATTTTTAGATATTTGGATAAGATTTCCAATATTTTTGAGATCATCTCAATCGGACACCCGAATAAAAAGATATGGTCAAAATACCAACCCAGGTCATTTATTTTTCTTCTTATTATTGGCCTAACTTTGTCATTTCTTCATCCAATTCCCTTCCAAACTTATTCCTTACTCTTTTTAACTCTTGAATCTTAACTTTAATCTTAAAATTAATCTTCAATTAACACCTACAAAGAGAAATTAATATAATTGGGAGTATTTTTAAACATGTTTTGTATGGAAGCCATTGTAACTCATATAAATGCATACAAAAGAGCCATCTATAATGGAAAAATATGAGGCAAGCATGACGGGGAGAAAATTTAAGATTTTTATGCTAAAAATAGTGTTTTGAGTTCTTTTATCTTTGAAAACTCATAAAATAATGCTATAAAAGAGTAACTTTTGTGAACTCATCACATACCTATTTATGAAATGACGGAATTGGATATCGTTAATGGTTTTTAAAGTCTTCCAATTTCTGGACACTACCAATGAAAAATGTTGATTTTCCCTCCATTTTTTCTTCTCCCTCTCTCTTCCTCTTCCAATTTCTCCTTCACTCTCTTCCTTTTCCATCATCAATTCTTCTCCTTTCCCTTCCATTCCCTTTGCATTCTTCTCCAAAAGAGACGATTTATGAGTTTTTCGGGGCCGAAGGGACGCCACTAAGTTTTTTTGGTTAGATTGTATGGACTCAATCCATCAGATGATGTAATAAATTGATTAATTTATTTATTTATCAATAAAGTCATGATTTCCTTTCATGAGATGAATGATGTTTTATTACTTAATGCACATGACCAATACATATAACATGATGGTTCATGAGTTGAACTGGGTCCCATTAGTATATTAGATGTGATATATGTGTGGATGAGATCTATATACGGGAGACGTGTGTCACAAATCTTATATTTAAATATCTTTACAACCAGTGATGAGACTGAGCATCTCATCTAATAAGGTTGCAACACTTTGATCACTATGAGATAGTGTGACTTGTCTCGATTATCAGAATGTAAGATTCTGGATCACGGTGAGATCCTAGATCACGGTGCTAGTACATTGGATGTATTGAAGGACCATGAGAACACCTTATGGAACACTGTCTCGATTTTAAGGTTTGCTCTCATAATTTCCTAACAATAGGATCTCAATCCCGAGACATTGATGAACTCAAGTTTCTGTTTATTCATTTGCTTTGAGTCACCAATGAGTGAGGCCAAGTGTAGGTCAACACCTCGGTGTCTTTGGTACGTGATAGTAGGACGGTGGGAACATTGAATGATCAAGATGAAATCTATCTATATTATCCCCTTGTGCCAATTAATGGATTTGTCATTAGTAAGTGTGCACCCAACTCGATTAAGAGTTAATTGGATGGTACTGATGATCACTGTGATTAACTGGGGCTCAAGGATAATAAGATGTGGATTTAAGATTGGAAGGGACATGTTTAATCCAATTGATCCATGGATATTGATAGAGGGGTCTACTTGTGGTAATTGAGAAGTTTAGGGTCTTTATTGTAATATATTCCTAAGACTGGAGTGCAAATACATTTACATAGTGGAGTTATTTGTAATTAACTGTGGGCCCGAATTGCACATGAGATGTGGGGTCGCGGTGTCCCAGTTGGAGCCAACTTTCTATGGAATCCCTAGTGGTCCCCACGCTAGCCCAAATTATTAGAAATATACTAATCCTACTTGAATTCTAAAAGGAAGGAATTAGAAAATTACTAATTTTATTTGAAGTATGACTTCTAATAGTTGTAATATTAAAGTTACTAATTATTGTGGAAGTGAGACTTCTATAGTAATTAGAAAAAGGAGAAAGTTACTAATTTATAATGGGAGTTAGACTTCTATCTTAATTAGAAAAGGGAGATGTCTTGAGGATATAAAAAGGGGAAGCAACCCCTTGGACGTCCCATACAAGGAGTCCATGCCCAAGATCTTTTCTTGTGCAAGAGTTGCACAATTCTCTCTCATCTCCTTTTCTTCTAGTTCTTTGGAGTTTCTAGTTGAGTTTTCTCTTGAAGTTTCTACCAATCTTCTTGCAAAAAGAGATCTAATAATGGGTCATAGCGTGAAAGACAACAAGGTCTTGGAGATCCTAATTTGCTTCAAGAAGAGTTTTTGTTCAAGCTAATTGTCGTCTTCTCCATGAGAGCACTACCAGGCTCTAAAGGTAGAATCTACTTCTCTTTTTGTTGTAGGTTATTTTGGTTGCATGGTGCTGCTGATTTCTATCTTCTAGATAGAGTTTATTGCTATACATGATTGATGAGACGGAGGGATTGCATCCTTGATATGGTTTATGGCCTTATGGGTACTTGATCCCTGAGTCAAGTGGGCCAAAAGTTTTGAAAATCTATCCACAAAGCCCACCTACTTCCAACAATTGGTATCGGAGCCATACCTGATCTAGATCAGCAATCTAGATTTAATCTTTGCATGAGATGCGAAGAGGATAGACCTAGGGCTATGTAAGGATTAATTCTGGTATTTTCTCCATTTATTATGTTTTCTGAATGCACAAGAAAGGACAAGTTCGGGCAAAATTGCGGTTTTTTTGCAAAAACCCCCGAGTTAAGTGGTCGACTTTTACCGGCGGTCAGAATAGACTTTTACCAGCGGCCCCGACCCTCGCTATAGGCAGTTTTTTTTTTTTGGTGTGGCAATCCTGGTTTGTTCATCATGGGATGATGAATAGTGGCTTCCTAATCCTAGTCCCTATTGTGTATGTGATATTAACTTTGTAGGTTCATGTCGTCTTCATATGGTCCACAAGACTTACACTTTCTTTTTATGGTTATTGGTTTATTTAAGGCTAAGTGTAAATGACATCATGGTTTCCTTGGTTTCCCGTGAAAGGGCAAGGCATGGTGAATTTCCTTATAGCCCTTTTATTTCCATGTTTAGATTACCATGTAAGTCTCATTATCGAGGCATAAGAATTTATGTAATTTTTCTAAATTTGTAAGTTCCGGTGATGTCCAAGACGAAGAAGGAAAGTGGTGTTGGACTCTTAATCAAAGAGTTTGAAGAATAACAAAAGCGTTTTGGAGATGCCTAAAGAGTTTGAGAAATCCGAAAATTTTGGAAAGTCTAGAAGTCCAAGAAGTCTATTCCACTTGGGCCATGTGGAGGAGATGACTAGTTTTTATTTTTGTACTTTCTATTTGTGGATGGTTGCTTTTATAGAATGTTTCCAAATCTGATCCAAAGATAACAATTTTCAAAATTGGTTAAATCAAATTAATTTTTGGAAAGATTTCTAATTAGTGTTGGTGGACCAATGAGATGGATCCATTGGCAACACTAGTCTTAGAAACTGGACTTTCCTTAAAATAACTTGACTTGGAACCAATCATTGGTCATATCATGAGATGATTTGATGTCTATATTTGTAGGCCCATATACCTATAAGGGAATCCTCAGTTCTAAAATATTAAGTGGGAGCGGGGCATTTATATTTAGAAATCCCCATGTTTTTCCACCATAGATCCATTGTAAGGAAAATATTAGCCTTGCGCCATCTTGAGAATGGCCGTTCCCCACGGAAGGCTTTTATTTGTTTGGTTACTAGATATGGATCTCCTATGGATAGTATTGGTGAGACGGGCGGGGGCCCATTGTACAAGGAGGAGCTGCCTGTAACGGTTGTCATGCAATGCTACTTGGTGGGTCACACTTAACTAAAATAATGATATAGTATTCCCAATGATTTGCCTCATGTATTTTAGAAACCGAAGCTAATCGGGAGTCGTACATTATTTGGTATGAGATACATAGATAATAATGAATGATGGACATCATGGATAGTTAGTTTTAATCCTAATTTTGACCAACTTTGATTTGCACCAATCTAGGTGGTATTTGCACTCCCCAAGGAGGCATGCCCCAAGGGATTGGGATTCCGATGTATTATGAATTTAGTGGTTATGAGGATTCCCACATAAATTTGGTAGAATACTAAACCCTAATGCTATTTATATTCATTAATTGAATGTATGGTTATGTGCTACAGTATTTCAAGCATGAATTCAAATACTTTCAATCCACTTGCGACCATCCTCAAGCAGAATAAGTTGGTGGGATCCAACTGTGTAGACTGGAAACGGAACCTGGATATTGTCCTGACCGCTTCAGGATATAAATATGTCCGTAGCAAACCCCCCTTGATGAGCCTGACCTGGATGCATCAAAAGAAGAAAATGAACTTTACACCAAATGGGCCAAAGATGATGAAATAGCTAGATGTTACATTCAGGCATCCATGTCTAGTGTTTTGCAACACCAACACCAATCCTATAAGTGTTTTGCAACACCAACATCAATCGTATAAGACTGCATATGATATTATATCAAACTTAAAGGAGATGTTTGTGGAACAGGGTAGCCTGCCTAGGGTGCTCATTAGCACCAAGATGGCTGAAGGCACACTAGTACAGGAACACATGGTGAAAATGATGGACTCATTGAATGAGTTAGATGTACTGGCGGTTGCGATTGATGCAGAATCACAGATTGACATAATCCTTGAGTCACTTCCAGAGTCATTCAACAATTTTAACATTAATTATAATATGAATAAGATGAATCTGACTCTAGCTGAGCTGTCTAGCCAGCTGGTAGTGACTGAAGGGATTATGAAGAAGAAACCAACTGCCCTGATGACAGAACAGTCAGTTGCCAAGTCCAAGCCGAAAAGCAAAGGGCGGAAAGACAAAAAGAAATCAGTTCCAAAGGGTCCTAAGGTGGAGAATGGTCCTAATGGTGGTGTGGCCAATGCTAAGGGTTCAGGGACAAAAGGAAAGTGTTTCAATTGTAGTATGACCAGGACATTGGAAGAAGACCTCAGGTATGATTGAGTCACTTATTTCTGAAGTTAGTTTTGCAACTGGTACTTCAGAATCCTGATGTGTTGACTCCGGTGCAACTAATCACATATGTAATACGTTGCAGGGGTTCAGGGAAACCAGGAGGTGTAGTGACGGAGAAATCATTGTCAACCTAGGATCTGACGCTAAGGTGGATGCTGTTTCAGTGAGAGTTATTACTTTATGTTTTTCAGTTAATAAATTGGTTTTGTACGACACATTATATGTACCATCTTTACGGCGGAATTTAATTTCAGTTTCTAGTTTGGTGAATAAAAGTTATTCTATTACTTTTGGTACTGAAGTTGTCATAAAGAGGAACGGTACTTTTATATGTTCTGACAAGGTAACCAATGGACTGGTACGGTTTGCTATGCAAGACTCCAAGAAGGGTATTACACTTTTCAGGCATGGAGTGCACCTTTCTTAGGAACAGTGTCCTAAGACACCTGAGGAAAAGGAGCAGATGAGGTCGATATTATATGCTTCGGCTGTTGGTAGTCTCATGTTTGCTATGCTATGTACTAGACCGGATATCTGTCATGCAGTGGGCCTAGTCAGCAGATATCAGTCTAATCCAGGGCCTTAACATTGGACTACTGTAAAGTGTATTCTCAAATACTTGAGAAGGTTTAGAGATTACATGTTGATTTATGGCAGTGATGAGCTCATTCCAGTCGGTTACACAGATTCTGACTTCATGTCAGATAAGGATTCCAGGAAATCCACCTCCGGTTATGTATTTATGCTTGGTGGCGGAGCTATCAGCTGAAGGAGTATTAAACAGGAATGTACCGATGATTCCACATTGGAGGCTGAATATGTAGCGGCTTGTGAAGCAGCTAAGGAAGATGTAAGGCTCAAGAGACTCCTAATGGAACTTGGGGTGGTACATTTGGCACGACAGCCGCTCACAGTTTACTGTGACAGTAGCGGGCAGTCGTTCAATCCAAGGAGCCCGGGAGCCATAAAAGCTAAAAGCATGTACAGAAGAAATATCATTTGGTCAGAGAGATTGTGCAGAGAGGCGATATCGCTATTACCAAGATAGGCTCTGCGGACAATCTGGCATATCCATTTTCTAAGCCTTTGACTACCAAAGTCTTTGAGCAGCATGTAGATGGGATGGGCATGAGATGCAACCCTGACTGACATTGAGCCCAAGTGGGAGATTGTTAGATTGTATGGACTCAATCCATCAGATGATGCAATAAATTGATTAATTTCTTTATTTATCAATTAAGTCATGCTTTCCTTTCGTGAGATGAAAGGTGTTTTATTACTTAATGCACATAACCAATACATATGACTGAAAGTCGTAGGATCTAACCCTAGAGGGGGGGGGGGGGTGAATAAGGTGTGCTACAATTGTGACCAAAATAGACAAATTTTAACTTCTTTAAAACAACTAGTCACAAGTGAAGATTAATCAAACAAGATGCGGAAGCTAAAATAAACAATCACCACAAGTATACACCACAACACAAAGGTTTATAGTGGTTCGGCCTCAATGCCTACGTCCACTACCGGCTTGTGATCTAATCACCCCACTGGATTTCCACTAATTATGCTTTTTACTAGGCTAAGCAATAACCTTTACAATGTTGTTTTTACTAGGCTCAACAACAACCTTTACAAGATGCTTTTCAAGGTTAAGCAATAACCTTTACAATATGCTTTTCTAAGGCTAAGCAATAACCTTTACAAATGAAGATTTTCTCTAAGAAGGTCTCTTCAAGAACACTCTAAGAGATACAATTTAAGCACAAATAAAATGCCTCTTAAATAGGCTGATATGAAGGTGTGATTCAAATTACAAACATACACTAAAATAAGCTAAAGTGTGTGCACAAGTGTATGAATGGGTTACTTCAATCAATTTCAACAATGAAGCTCTTAAATGTATGCTTGATGCAATTTAAAATCAAAGCCATGAAAAGATGATTGAAGATAAATGCTAATCACATGAATGATTCAAACAATTTAAAGAAATGAGCTAAAACAAGTTGTATGAATATTAAAGTCTAAGAACACATGTGATTTAGACAAGAGTGATTGCAAACCATTCTAATATTCCAAAGATAATAATGAGTTTGCAAAACACCTCTTTAAAAGCTAGAAATCATGCATAAACGAAAATACAAAGATTTAAACATGCATTGATTCTAATTTGAATGAAAATCAAAATAACTATTAAGATATACCTTTTTAAAACTCAAGCATTTGATTTCCAATGACCTTCTAGCTCTCTTGGCTTATTCCCCTTTCTTAGGCTTCAATCAAGTCTCTAAGGCTAAAAAATCAAGCCCCCCAAAAGGTTGGAATAGAATGGACTTTATAGGGAAAAACAGTCCAATGGCTAGTTGGTCGGGTCGACCTGGGCTTGGCTCGGTCGACCTGGCCCAACGGTCAAAAAGCCCCAACGGCTAGTTTCCCGGTCGACCTGGCCCTTGCCCGGTCGACCTGGTACATAGGCCAATTTCCAGCAGGCCTGTTTGGCCAGTCGATCGACCCCTGTGCCAGGTCTGGGATGAGTTCCTGAATGATTTTCAAAATTCCAAAGGTGCAACTTGGAACTCAAGGCCAATGTAGCTTATGCATACTAAAATGATTCAAAAAATGATTGGAACTCAAGGTCAATGTAGTTTATGCATACTCAATTTGATTTTCCAAAATAAATGCACAAAGAATTAGATTTTCAAAAGAGTTTGGATTCTAAAACATGCATGAATCAAATTCATTTAAAAAACATGTGCACATGCATGAAAGAAACCTAGATTCCAAAGTCAATGTCGCGACCCCGGAACGGACCCCGGGCCCGCAACGAGTTGTATTTACGATTGTTATGTTTTCCCACAGGTTCCCGCGGTGAGGATTCCCAAGGTCACGCGGAATCTGACTCACACGATCAAGTTTGCGGAAGCGTGTAGCAAATCACATCGAGATAAGCACCAATAAAATCTTTAAGTGCTATAGCAATAATAACAAGATATAGTATCAAAAGAAAGAAGCTAACATGGCATTCCCAACATAATTCAAGTTATGAGGTTACACAAAGTAAGTTAAGTTTTTGTTACATCCCATAAGAGGCCAACAAAGGCCAATACACTGCTTAAAATAATAAAGGAAACCCCAAGACAAAATGACGAAACTCAAGAAACCCGCCCGACGTCTAAATGACATCGTCGGGCTGCCACTCTCTCACTGGGGGTGGCTCAAGAGCCTCCTCCTGACGCTCCTCCTCAAAGGCAACGTCTCCTGCACCTGGGCACCAACAAACAAGGGTCAAACACAACGGTTTGGCAGGTAATCAATTTAGGTGCAAGCATGAAACAATAAACGTTTTAGAAAACATATAAGCAAATCCCTGATTTGAAATACTACAATGACTGAGATACATTTTCGAGAATACATACAAAGCTGAGATACTAAAACAAGTTAGCATGAGTACATATAATATCATGAATAGTTATAATCCACAAAGAGCCCATCCTTTATCTATCATATATATAATGAAAAGAGCAAGCACGCACGACAAGCACGATATACATAATATAATCACGACACGATTCCCACATATACGGGGATTTCCGGCAGCGGAACCGGACACGCACGATGTGTAATAAATACACGACCAGTCTGCAGACAGTCCACATGTTTAAGGACCCCCAGACAGTGGATCAAACTGAAAGGGCAGTCCAAGCTCAGTGGTGTTCACTTAATTCATGAATGCACAAAACACGCGAAACACTATCAAAACATGCCGAGATAAAAAGGGGGAAGTCACTTATCAAAACACGACGAACACGACTAGCAAAAGGCATAATTAATATGCATAACACGCTTAGGAAGTGATCCCCTTTTTCTTGAAAAAAATCTTCAAAACAAGCTTATATTTGAAATCCAAAACGAGTACACAATGGTACTTATCGTACCAAAACGGAATTCAAATACGAAATCTGTAAAGTTTGTGTTAAGGCTATTAATTGACCTTTGTGAAATTGGGACCCCAAATGTCGGAATATACAAGAATTGGTGTCCCCGAAGTTGGGTTGCATTTCGAAGTTCCATTTACACAATGTCAAGTCAAAACCCTTAACATAGTCTAGTTTCTCGACCTTCGAGAAAATACAGAAAATCAAATAATTCTTCTTCCTGAATCTGGCAGGTTCGCTTGAGCGGACCTTGCAAGGTGATGACACTTCGCTCGAGCGAGGCAGTTCGCTCGAGCGGATAATAAGGTCGCTCGAACGGACAGCTCTCTGTCTGCGCTCGGAACAAACAGAGGCTTGGTCGCTCGAGCGGACTCAAGGGTCGCTCGAGCGGATAAGCTTCTGCCTGTGCTCGCTGAGTGCAGAAAATGCCTTTCTCTTGTACAACTTCCAACACATCTCACTCCTTCTTCTCCTTAAGCCACATACAATCCCTTGAGCCTTCATGCTCACCAAGGGTTCTTTTTCACCATTTCAAACATTCAATCCAATAAAAATCAAGATCATGGAGTTTATAACAAGTTTATATGCACAATTTCTAAAATAACAATGTAATCAAAATACAAATGCATTATTTCCTATAGAGATTACTTGCTTTGGTCCAAGATATCTCACACTTCTCCAAGCACTTCACTCACTAATCCAAAGAACTACAAAAACCCATGAAAAACCACACAAAACTCACTCAATCTTGAAAACAAGAAACCCATTTTACCAAAGGGGTGTGTAACATGAAAAACAAGATTTTTAAGAACCAAAAAGACTTCATGAAAAAACATGGGTTGAAGCTCTTACCTAGAAATGGTCAAACAAGAGAGAGGGAAGGAAATGGAGCTCTTGCCCAACTTGGAACCTCAAGAAACTTGCATCAATGGAAAGCTTAGGATGAGAGGAAGGAGATGATAGCTTTAGAATTTTATTTGGAGAACTCTAACTAGATCATGCAAGATGAGGAAGATGGAAAGGGAAGAAGGGTTTTCAGCCCTAGGTCAAGGAAGTTGCAGAGATTTGGGGGAAATGAATGAAAAGAGAGGGAGAGGGGGATTAAGTGATGACAATGGGCCCCAATTAACTTGAACCTTGAAATGGCCAAAACATGATCTTGTGGGTCTCGAATGACTTCGACGAAGAAGGATAAAACGATCCTCGAAATATCTAATTTTCAAAAAGTATATTTTTGACATGGTTTTGAGATCTCGAAAATTGTGTCCAGATTCGTGCATAAAAGACAATTTAACCCTCTTTGGGCCAAAACTTGGGTTTCTTGGGCTTTAAACATGAATGGGCTTAAGACGAAAGTTGTAACACATAGAAAAGTCATTCAAATGAAATCAAAATCACAATCACATGGAAACCGATACGATCTTCCCAAGCTTACACGTGCACTAAGGCCTTCCTGAGTGTGTCTGACTAATATTAAACGTTCTCAAAATTTCCAAAGCTATGTCCAAGACTAAAACTAATTATTTCTAACCCAATGACAACTAAACCCACTTAGGACTAAACACATACTAATTGCACACTAATCGAATTGGTCTGGGTCCGGGTCTACCAGTCAAATACTAAGAGTAAGAGTGTGTGATCAATTTACAGTTAATGTGAATGTGCATCCATCCAAATTGCAACAAACAAGGACCTAACAATCTCCCCCTTTGCAATTTGATGGCAACTACTATGATCTCACACTAAAAGGACTTTGAATATTCTTGACAGTTCTGAACTAGAAATCACTTGATGTAGCTTCGACCCATTGACCGATTCGTCGAAAGCTTTTGACTATAATCTTTTCAAGCTGATTTCTCCCCCTTGGTTAGAGCTCTCCCTTTGCTCTTAACAACAAGACAATCTTCCTTTAAGCTCTTGAAGCAGATCTCCCCCTTAGTTAGATCTGTTCTTTTCTCTGTCTGATCTTTAGATCTTCTATTCTTCTCTCCCCCTGAGACATTGCATGGATATGATAGATTTGATCTTTTTCTCTCCCTTTGACAGTACATAATCTTGATCTCTTTCTCCCCCTTTGACATCGAATTGCAAAGGAACCTGTATACATGAGAAAACATATACCTTTCAGTAGCACCTGTTACCTAATGAAATTGCAAATGTAGTGCAGAAACAGGTTATCATGTATATAGATTTGTGTACGCATTGCTTGAATGAAGCTACGAGAAAAAATATAAATTGATTTTGTTAGGGATTTTGTTTTTGCAATTTGGTGGATGCATTTGTACTTTAGCATCATTTGAATTCTCACACTTGCATTGTTTTAGAAAACCTTGAAATCTGGCTTTATTCATGCATAGCTTTTAAGATTTGGAAAAGTATTTGTTTTATGCATGTTTTGGTTTTAAACTTGGATGCATTAGTTTTAGAATACAAACTCTTTTGAAAACCTATTTCCTTGTGCATTATATTTGGAAAATCATCTTGAGAATTTAGGTTTGAGCTTTGCATACTTTCATCTCCTTCAGAATCATTTTTGTATGCATTTTCATTTGAAAAGAGTTTTATCAAATCAAGATAGCCTTTGGTTTTAAACCTTTGAATCATTTTAGGCTTTGGGTGTTTCATGTTTTTAAACATCTTAGAATGTCTTAAAATATGTATTCTAGCTTGGTTTAGTGGCCCAAAAATCCTCCCAAAGAAATACCTTCAAAAGAGCAAAAGTTGGATTTTTGGACCAACAGGTCACTCACCCGGCAGTGTCGCCGGTCGACCGAGACCTGTGTCTCGGTCGACCGAGGACACTGCAGGGTCCCTGTGACCTGAAGCTCCAACGGTCACTTTTTTGACCGTTGTGTTTTCTCGGTCGACCGAGGCCTGTTTCTAGGTCGACCGAGAACTAGCCGTTGGCAACTTTTTGGCTATAAAGTCCATTCATTTCCAACCTTTTTCAAGGCTTGACTCATGAACCTTTGAGAGCATTTTGGAGCCATTGAAAGGGGATGAAGTTGGAAAGGCTAGGAGGTGATTAGGAGAGCTAAAGCTTGGATTAAGAGTTAAACCACCAAGTAAGCTCTACCTTTGTTAATCATAGTTTTCATGTTTTATTTAAGCTATTGGTAAATGATTTTGTACATGATAACTATGATGTGTTGAATCCATTCTTCTCCTAATCTTTGATCTAATTAAGATTGGATTCTTCACTTTGGTTTCAATCCAAGTAGTTTCTAAAACCTTCTTAATCATGCTTAGTATAAATCTTTGATTTCCTTTTTATGGCATGATTCATTTTCTTGGTTGAGACCTAATTTGTTGTTTTCATTTATTTGAACTTTAGTAAAATTAATTTGGTTTTGAAAACAACATTGCACATGCATCACATGTTCTAAGTTAGTCATTTTCATACAACTTGTGATTCTTTGATTTTCATATCATTAACAAGTTATTTTTTTCATACATGTGATTTGCATTAGACTTCAATCAAATCTTTCATGAGCTTTGAACTTTGAAATGCTTCAAGCATATATTTGATTAAGCTTTCTTTTTAAACTTGATTGAAGTCATCACACACACACATCATGAGCATTCATCTTTGCATTCATATAGTGTTTGTGTGAGTTTGTTTTAAACTTTCAAATCCGCCTAATTAAGAGGCAATTTCATTGAGCTTAAATTGTATCTATTAGAGTGATCTTTTGTGAAGACACTTTCTTAGAGAAATCTTGATTTGTAAAGGTTATTGCTTAGCCTAAGAAAAGCATCTTGTAAGGTTATTGCTTAGCCTAAGAAAAGCATTTTGTAAAGGTTATTGCTTAGCTTATAAAAGCACATTGAGAGGTTGTTGTTTAGCCTAGAAAAACAACATTGTAAGGGTTATTGCTTAGCCTAGTAAAAAGCATACATAGTGGAAATCCGGTGGGGTGTTGGATGCACAAGCCGGTAGTGGATGTAGGCACGTTGGCCGAACCACTATAAATATTGTGTTGTGGTGCTTGCTATGTGGTGATTGTTTTTGTTTAGCTTCCGCATATTGTTTGACTAAATCATCACATTTGACTAGTTTGTTTTAAAGAAATTAAAATTGGTCTAAATTGGTCATACTTGTAGCACACCCTATTCACCCCCCCCTCTAGGGTTAGGATCCTCGTGGACTTTCAGATTTAACATATTAAAGCTCCAAAACAACATAAAGCATCCATCAGGAGAATCATAAAGGAGAAAATGAGATAAAATATGAAACTGTACTTTCTTTGATTTAACTAGAAAAGTTCAGTACAAGATTCATAAAGTACTTGACCATTTATATTCACATGAGTTCACCCACTAACCCATCGAAGCGATCTTTAGTAAAGAACTCCACCGAAGGGGTGGCCGCTCCCACTAATACTCCATTGAGATAGCATGAACCGAAAATGGAAGGCCGTGGGGTTTTTCCAAACCCCTCTCCCACTTGATTATTTAACACTAGGGTTTTGAAAAACTCTTTTGACCTTTACATTGGTTACTCAAAAAATCTTTTTAAATCTAGCAAACTTAGTTAATCAAATTCATGACTCAATGACTTAAGTCATCTTGAACATAAATAACTTTTGCTTTAAAATATTTGAGCAAATCACTTTAAAGGGTCAAATTTCCTAACTTGGGACCAGTGGGTTATGGGCCCACTAAGGTAGCAACATATTAGATTTTAGTTTGGCCTCTTTTGGAAACTTAGGGTACCAAGATAAACTAAACCCTATCCAATTTTTAAAAACCTTAGACAAATAGAAGGTGCTGGTCTAAGATCCGTTTAAAAACAATTTGCCAAACTAAAAACAATCCAATATAGAAAGATGCCAATTTTAAGAACCTAGTGGTGGCCATGTTACTAGGTGATAAACATAGCAATAATAGCAATTATATAAAGCAATAAATATAATGCAATCCTTGATGGCTCCCTGCTCTTCGGACTTCAAATCCTTATCCAACTAGGAAACCTTATCCGACTAGGAATCCTAATCCAACTAGGATACTTGGTTAAGAGTCCTTTTCGCACTAGGACACCTTCGTTGCCTCCACCACCATGGAATCCGCTTCTACTTGCAACCATGCAATCTTTGAAGCTTTCTTCTCTTTGCTTGTTACAATAAATAAATTTTATACAAGCAAACCCATGAAAAACAAAACCAAAATTACATTGGATATACCTATGCTTTTCACGAAAGCTTACATCAAGACTAGTTGAAATAAAAATAAGGAAAAATTACAACCTCCTATGATTGCTAAACGCGCAATCGTACACTTTCCAACTAATTAAAAACATCCAAATCCACACACATACATGCGAACCATCAAGGATGCAATTATATGGCTGCAACCAAAAAGATTAGTGCATTCATTGTGCTTTGTACAGCACTATATAGTATTCTGAAAATATTCCAGCAATCTGGAAAAATTCCTGCACTCCAAACATGCACTAAACAGTGTTCTGGAAAAATTCCAGCAACCTGGAAAAATTCCTGCACTCCAAACATGCAGTAAACTGTATCTAGAAGGGTGCCACCATGCCCTTAACTAAGATAGGATTAATATTAACACATCACGGGATCATGATTTCACATGGAGTGGCTCTGATACCACTGAAAGTTCATGCTATAGAGATCTGAACTTGGACGTCCATGGCTGATATGGTTTTTCTTGTTTTTAAAAAAAAACCAAATCTGATTATTCAGCCATGAAACATGCATAAAAACTCCATGAAATCATGATCAACATGTGTATAAAGCAAGGAGATGATAGAGGACTAATACCTTGATGATATGAATGCATCAAATCTCTGAAAAGAAAGCTACAAAGGTCTGATCTCAGCCTGCAATCAGCATTGTAAGTTGCAGGAATTTCTGCAGCAGATTTTTCCTTTGATCTTCTCTTCTATTCCACAACCCAATCTGATTGGCTCTGATTGTGGGATCAGAATATGGATTCCAAGAAGGGTTTTCTGAACTACACTTTGTGGAAAAAATCCAGGACCTGATCTCCTGTCTCCAATGAAGAAGAAGAGAGCAATGGGCTGGGCGTGAGTTTTTCTTCTTGACTTGGGCGGCCAATGGAGCTCCTATTAATCCACGCCTAGGGTTAATTCCTCTCTCTTTTTTTTCATGTGTTGCACGCCCAGGGTAGTGTCTCATATATTTATAAAGTTCACATTCCTTTAAGAGTCCTCTCTCTAATAGGAATAACAATCCCATAAAATAAGCAACCAGCCACCTTAGTTGTGCAACACTTTCTAATTAAAGATACTAAAAATTAGTAAACTTTAATTATAGGAATTCTTACCCAAAGAGGAGTTCTTCCTTCCAAGTAAAGATACCTAGTTAAACTAGGAAACCTCACACAAGGGGCTCCCCTTATGGCTGGCCCACAAGATAGATAAACTCACCATGGCCCACAATTTAATAATTTAGCTAGAGTTAAATTCATGTATGCCATCAAATGCCTATTTGAATTTAAACTCAAAATTATTCTTCCACAAAGTTAATTCAACCACATATCATTTAATTAAATTAGGAAACCATGCCAATATAGGAAGATGGCTAGAAGAGGGACCAAAAGACATATTTGCCCTTGGCTCCCAAAATGACCAAAATGTCCATGCTAACCCCATAGCAACATTAAGATAATTTTAACCCTAACTCATTCCACTAAAGAGTTATGGTTGCACTCCAGGGACAAATATTAAATTACAAATTAAGCTCATCATAAACTGACGATTGTCTTTGACCTACCAAGTACAATGACCACAATGCCCCTCTATGTAACATCCATAATCAAGTAGGTTAACCGATGTACTATCTACCTTCTTGATTACATCTCATCCTTAGAACTTCATACCTTTGACTTAATCATCATTCGGATATCATTCTCTTGATCCAGGGAGCGACCCACAAGTTCAATATCCATATGGAACATCCATATACTAAGATCTTAGATTCTGATGATTAATCGGATAATTCTAAGGGGACGATCATTCCATCACACGATGGCATAGATTCCATATTGCATTTGCACGTCCCAACTAATCAAGCCCGAGTACCCAAAACACAGAGCTGTTGACCCATGAACAGGATCTCACCTATAGTGAATTAAAGTACAAGAACTCGACTTCGTCAGTTCATCCACAAATGCTCAAGATTAAGAGCACTGGTCACTCAGTAGCAAGAGGTGACTTGATCTCTCTCTGTGATAGTACTATTTTAGAGATCACACCTTTAATGGTCCTGTTCAATGCATGACACATGCACTAGTGAGATATATCCGGGAAAGACCTCCCGTGACTAAGGTAAGTCACCCTGAACACAGGAGAATTTCTCACTATAACTTATACCAAGATGAAGTGCCCAACTCCATCTCTCAGTTATGAACAAGTCTATTGTTTCAAGTGTCCATGACTCAGACCTTTCTGTGTGTAGCCACTACACACCCAAGTCATTTACTAGAAAACAATGGGCCTTACACAACCATACATATACACAAGTAATAAGAGAAAAATGTCATTCTATTAAATAACCAATAAATATCCAGTAACAGAGATGTGAGTGCAGTCAGTGGGCTTTAGGGCATACACCAATCCCAACAATCTCCCACTTGCACTAAAGATCACTACGACCTAACCTAACTCCCATAGACTCAACATGTGAAGTAAACTCTTTCTCAGTGTGAGTCTTAGTAAATGGGTCAGCTAAGTTATTTGCTGAGGCAATCTGCTCTACCACTATTTCTCCATCCTGGATGAATTCCCGGATCAAGTGGTACTTTCTCTGAATATGCTTGCCTTTTTTGTGATTCCTGGGCTCTTTGCAGTTAGCTACTGCACCAGTATTGTCGCAGTACATGACAATCGGTTTGTGCACTGCAGGAACTACTCCCAATTCCAATAGGAATTTTCTGAGCCATACTGCTTCCTTCGCAGCTTTCGATGCCGCCACATACTCTGCTTCCATGGTAGAATCAGCAGTACAATCTTGCTTGACACTTCTCCATGATATAGCCCCTCCTGATAGAGTAAAGACGTATCCCGAGGTAGACTTTCTGCCATCTACATCCGACTGGAAATCAGAGTCTGTATACGCCAGTGGCGTTAGATCATCTGCTCGGTAGGTTAGCATATAATCTTTCGTTCTCCGAAGATACTTGAATATATGCTTAACAACTGTCCAGTGCATAGGTCCAGGGTTTGATTGATATCTACTAACCATGCCAACGACAAAGCAGATATCTGGTCTAGTACACAACATTGCATACATGAGGCTTCCAACAGCTGATGCATATGGTACTCTCCTCATGCTGTCTATCTCCTCAGGTGTTTTCGGACATTGATTCCGAGACAGTGGTACTCCATGTCTAGAAGGTAGCAAGCCCTTCTTGGAGTCATGCATGTTATACTTGACCAATATCTTCTCAATATACGAAGATTGGGATAAGGCTAACATCTTGTTCTTGCGATCTCGCAAAAGCTTGATCCCTAAGACATAGCTCGCCTCACCCAAATCCTTCATCTGAAATTGAGATGATAACCAAACCTTAGCAGACGACAACATGCCAACATCATTTCCAATGAGTAATATGTCATCCACATATAGGACTAAAAATGCAACTGCGTTTCCACTCCCTTTCTTATACACACATGGTTCATCAATGTTTTGATCAAAGCCAAAGGATTTGATTGCCTGATTAAACTTGATGTTCCATGCCCTAGATGCCTGCTTAAGTCCATAAATGGACTTTTTAAGTTTACAGACCATGTTCTCTTGGCCACCAGCAATGAATCCCTCTGGTTGCATCATATAGATGCATTCGTCAAGACTTCCATTTAGAAAAGCTGTCTTGACATCCATATGCCATATCTCGTAGTCATAATGACATGCGATGGCTAAGAGAATTCTAATGGATTTAAGCATAGCCACTGGTGAAAAGGTTTCCTCATAATCGATACCCTCTTTCTGAGTATATCCTTTCGCCACCAGTCTTGCTTTGAAGGTTTCAACCTTCCCATCCACTCCTCTCTTTCTCTTGTAGATCCACTTGCACCCTATGGGTTTGATCCCTTCAGGTGCATCCACAAGTTCCCAGACTTGATTGGAATACAGAGAATCCAATTCAGATTTCATCGCTTGCTGCCACATGTCAGCATCTATATCCGTTACTGCTTCATCGTAACTAGTAGGATCCTCAACCAGATCCTCGGAGTCTGTCATAAAGGACACTCCTAGATATCTATCTGGTGGTCTAGAAATTCTCCCTCTACTACCGGCTTGTGATCTAATCACCCCACCGGATTTCCACTAATTATGCTTTTTACTAGGCTAAACAATAACCTTTACAATGTTATTTTTACTAGGCTCAACAACAACCTTTACAAGATGCTTTTCAAGGTTAAGCAATAACCTTTACAATGTGTTTTCTAAGGCTAAGCAATAACCTTTACAAATGAAGATTTTCTCTAAGAAGGTGTCTCTTCAAGAACACTCTAAGAGATACAGTTTAAGCACAAATAAAATGCCTCTTAAATAGGCTGATATGAAGGTGTGATTCAAATTACAAACATACACTAAAATAAGCTAAAGTGTGTGCACAAGTGTATGAATGAGTTACTTCAATCATCTCATCTTGTGCCTTGGTCTTGGAAGGTGAAACCATTGCATGGCTTGGGTTTGTGCGGTGAATTTCTGACCGGACCGGTTCTTGTTCTTCCGCAGAGGGAGATATTCCATTGCTATCTGTACATGGGACATAGTCGAAGTCTGCTTCGTCGGAGTCGATGATCGCAGGGTTTTTTCCTTTCTGTTTACGTTGATTTTTGTGCGAGATTTCCTCCACTTGAGATGGAGGTTTTCCTACCTGGGATGGCGAATTTGGATTTGGTTCTTGATTTGACATCCTCCTTAACCGGAAGACACGTTAGTGGGTTTTTTTTGTTTCCGCTTCCCACAGACGGCGCCAATTGTGAAGTCTATTTTTGCGAGAGTAGGTCGGCTTGACCTGTTGATGCGGTCGAGTCCTCTGCCTTCTTTCCAGCGTAATTTCCTTGAGTAGATTGAAAGACCAAGATCGAATCCTAGAGGGGGGGGGGGTGTGAATAGGATGAGCTCTAACAACCTAGACCAATTTTAATTCTTTCAACTTTTAAGTCAATTAAGATGTGATGAAGATTAATTATCTTCTGATAGATAAGGATTTCTAATATATGCATACACAAGTAATCACCAACAACAATCTTCATACAACCAAAAGAGAATCATTCATGAAAAAGAGAGCAAGAGAGCAATCACCATGACAAGCACATTTATAGTGGTTCGGCCAAAATGCCTACATCCACTCCCGATACACTTATCGGTATTCACTAACTTCAATTAAGGTTTAGGATCACCTCAAACCTTACAATCAACACTATGCTTTTCAAGGCTAAGCATAAACCTTTACACCATATGCTTTTCAAGGCTAAGCATAAACCTTTACAACATACAATTTTTCTCTTAAGAAATATGCCTAAGAATGCATGGATTAAGAGAGCAATGAAGTGCAATGGAGTGCCTCTAAATAGGCTAATTAGAAAGTGAAAACTCAACTCCTAGAAATATGCATAACAATGACCAAGTCTATGAATGATGCATTTTCTAGAAATAACTCTTTCTCTTTGAAAAGATAAAACCTTGAAAGATGCAAAGATGTTAATCAAATATTTGAGAAAGAGTTGTATGTCTAACACATGTAATTAACAATGAAAAATAACTTGTTTTCAAAAAGGAATGTGCTAAAGTCTAACAAGTTGATCTTGAAAACAAGAACACAAAATCATGTGAAACATAGACAATATGTTGTATTCATAGCATATGAGATTACTAAAGTATTAAGCATGTTATGAAGGACAACTCTTTAATAGGAAAGCATCTTGTTAATCATGTAGTGAAAAAGATCAAAGATTTGAAACAAAACATGATTTTAAAAAGACTAGGATTAAAGAAAGCACACCCATTTGAAGATCAAAGGTTGACTTAATGGAATGGCTTCATAATCCCTTTGAAAATGCTCTTGAGAAGATGCTAATCCTTGGCCTCAAAAGTCCCTCCAATGTCAGCAACTTTCTTCAACCAAAAAGCCACTTTTTATAAAGAAAAAGTTGCCAACGGCTAGTCCTCGGTCGATCTGGAAACAGGTCTCGGTCGATCGGGAAAGCACAACGGTCAAATTTCTGACCGTTGGAAGGCTACAGCTCAGAAACTGTGCTTAAGAGCTGCAGTGATCCCGGTCGACCGGCAAGCTTGGCCCGGTCGACCGGCAACACTAGCAGATGCCCAGATTTTTGAAAAATGAGAGAAACTTGTAACTTTTGAGGGCATCTTCCAGGGGACTTTGAGACACAAATACCAAGCAATAAATCATGACTGAAAGAAGATGAAAACTGAATTTTTTAAAGCCATGAAAACTCCAAATCAAAATAATGATTTTAAAGATAGAAACTTTGGAAAGCTTGGATGATTTTTGAAACCAAAAACTCCATGATCTTAAGAGATAAACTGAAATGAAAACCATGCATATCAAATGATAAATACAAAGATCAAGAATGAGAAATATGCATGATGATCCTATGAATAAGACCATGAATGAATGAGAGGACAAGCTTTATGAAATTGAATGCATCCTATCAAATTGCAACAAAACAAAAACTCTAACAAATAGATATCCTGCTTAAGAAATGAGAACCGAGAAATCTTGATTGGATTATCCGACTGAGGTTTCTATGATGCCAAAGTTAGTGATAGATCCTTTTTTGGAAAGATTCTGATCTCAAGTGGGTTGTCATAATTTTCTTACCTTGTGGTCAAATCCTCCTCTCTTCTTATACGAACTTCCCCTAGATTTTCTCCCCTTCTCCAGCGCACGTTCCCATTTCTCAGATAGGTAACGGCTGAGTCGCTGGGTCATGGGGCGTTTCTTCCTCCCTTTTAATCGAGGTCTTCAATCTGCCAGCTGTTCCAGATTCAAATTATTTCTCTTTATGGCTTGGGCTATAGGTTGGGTCAGCCCTGATTCGATCCTAGCCCAAGACATTTTAAATCCGCCCCCCCCATTCTTATACCCTAAAAGCTGTAATTGTTAGGAAAAAAGGCTAGCTCTCCTCCTTAAAGCTATATCAGCGATAAAGAGTTATTATTCACAATCTCAACTTTCACCACGTCATAAGTAAATCCATTATAATCCTACTATATGATAAACTAATCATATCCATCTAAACACATAATATTCTCTAGTATCCTCCAATAATTGCATGGTTTGTCCTTTCAAGAAAGAATCAAGTGATTGGTTACAATAAATATGTAAGGTCCCCGACCTTACTGGGTCAGTTAGGCCCAAAAGTAGGCCTGTTGACCCATTTATTTTGTAATT
This sequence comes from Cinnamomum chago, assembly GCA_038049695.1. Taxonomy (NCBI): domain Eukaryota; kingdom Viridiplantae; phylum Streptophyta; class Magnoliopsida; order Laurales; family Lauraceae; genus Cinnamomum; species Cinnamomum chago. The sequence goes on from CP142456.1 coordinate 33,504,691, forward strand.
ATTATAATTAATTATATTTTAGATATTTAAGTGGGTTTAGATCTTGAGCGAGTTTCTTTTAGTGTTAGAATAATGCCTGTGAAGTTTTGTATGATTTCGAGCGCGTTTGACCCTAGCGGGGGGTAGTTTGCAATTTAGGGAAAATTAAGTGTTTTCCGAAAAATTCCAATCGCCGTAATTTTTGGGCTCGTTGGAAAGGTCTCGTCGGACTGATCATTTTTGTCTCCTGGCTCGTTGCGATCCGACGATAAGAAACCCTTCAAGTGGTCGATTCCTTCACCAGACCCACTTAAGGGCAATTCAATCATTTTTCTCCCTCTCTTCTTCTTAAGCAGGGATTAACCCTAATCGTTTTATTTTCTAATCTTTGCAACGAAAGCTACAGTAGCCCCTTCTTCTTCCTCTTCATCTTCTCAAGTCCAGAACTCTACCCGGGAGAGATCACCTCTACAATCCGAACCGCCCATCTTCTTCCTCTCGATCTCCTCTTTCCATTGATATCAGTTGGTAAGCTTTTGCTCACCCTCACTTTTCCAATCATCTTCTCTTTTTTTTAGATCTAGGTTTGATCTTGATCTTTTCCTTCCTTTTCTTCTCCTTTGTGTTTTAGGTTGTGTTTGGTTGGGTTAGATTTGTGGATTCCGTGGTAGGAGAAGCCAATTTCCATCTTTTTCTTCGTTGAGGCAAGTAGATTTGCATTTTACGATTTAACATGAGTGCATGTTTTGTATTGATTGACTATGCTTTCACGTTAGATTTCCCTAATTCCAAGCCTATTACTATTTTCGATTTGGGGATTAACATGTCAGATTAGGTATGGGGATTTGGGATGTTTAATTCATAATTGGTAAACCTAGGATACTTTAATTTGATTCAATGTATGGAATGTGATGAATGATGAGAATGGAATGGAGGTGAGCATGGAGGCTCCCCTTTGTGCAGGTTGTAGCCCTTGGAAAGGCTCAGAAATGGAGGAAATGAACTGGAGTGAAAGAGTTTCAGAAAATGGCCTAAAACTATTCTGAACGCGTGAAGTCAGTCAGGTGTCGGTCAGGGCTCGGTCAGCCGAACTTGGGTTCGGTTTCAATTCTAGAGAGTGATATTTAGCTCCTAAAGGGTGTCAATCAGCCGAATTCAGCTTCGGTCGAACCTAACAATGGAGTTCGGTCAACCGAAGGTGAACCGACAACTGATCGAATTGAGGCGGAAGGTCTGGAAATTTGGACTTCCGTGCTGGACGAAATGGCTGAAGTTCGGTCAGGGTTCGGTCAACCGAACTCAGACTTGGTTCCAATTCCAGAGAGCAGGTTTTAGTTCTCTATTTATGTTCGGTCAGCCGAATTCAAGGATTCGGTCAACCGAATAGCAGAGTTCGGTTAATGGAAGGTTGGCTGAATGTTAGCCAAAATAACCAGTTTGCCCTGTTTATTTTAGAAATGAGACTGTTAACCTAGGTTTGGGCCTTAGGTATTGTAAACCATAAACCTACTCTCACTTGACCATTAAGGGGGATTAAAATCAAAGCACGTGGCTTGGTGTGTGTTGAACTCGCTTTTCCGTGCGTAGCGCTACTGAGGTCAGTGGACGTGAGAGTCCGTGGGGTCTATCACGCCCCCAAACCCGGATCCTTGCAACAGTCCGACCTCGGGGACTCGAATCGGGAAGTAAGTGATAAATAAAATTTCTCCCCAAGATCCGCGTGTGTGAGGAAGACATAATTTCCAACACATCAAACACATTTCGCGGAAGCTTATGTGGCGTTGCGACTTGGAGCCCGTGGCAATCGGATTCAGCATCGCACTCAACCTATCAGTGTAAAGTTGTCATAGCAATGCTCAAACTCAGACTAGAACAAACCAAGATAATAACATATACAGAGCTGATAGTAACAGGCTGATCATTACCCAAACATATTCAAGTTATAAATTAATAAGTGCATTAATTACAATCCCAAGAAAAAAAAACTAACAAAAGCCGTACAAAATAACAAGCTAAGAACAAAAGCTATCCAGGTGTGTAACGTAACTCCGGAGTCAAGCATGATGTCTATGTGACATCCCTGACACAACAACTTACAAAACTCGTGGCTTTACAACCTTCTACTCATGTACTAGCTCAGGGCGAGAACCTGCTACCTAGAGCACCAAAGTATAATTTATCGGACACGACGGTCTAGCAAGTAATCAATTTAGGCATGAGCATGAAACGAGTAAAATTTGAAAGAATAATGTTAAAACAATATACTGAGTTTAAAACAATAATATGACTAAGATACTTTTCAAAAATACGAAAGTCCATGAATAAATACGGAACAAACCTAGCATGAGTACATATAATATCATGAACAGTAAATCCACATTGAGCTCATCCTTTCTCTATCATACATAATGACAAGAGTAAGCAGAACAGAACAAAACAGAACAAAACAAAATCCCATGCCACACGAAGTGGGTGGGGGCCGGCCACGGAACCGGAAACATAACAGAGGTGTATATATGAATATACGACTAATCTGCAGATAGTCCAAATGTTTAAGGACCCCCAGACAATGGATCAGATTAAAGGGGCAGTCCTAACTCAGTGGTATTCACCAGTAGTCATGAATGCACAAAACAAAGCAAAACGTATACAAGACAGATCGAAAATAGGGTAAAATCACTTATAAAAATAAGCTAAGCAAAACATAACAAAGATAGCATAAGCTATGAACATATTGAAACATAAGAAGTGATTCCCTATTTGGTTCTTGAAATAATCCAAAAAACAACGCTGATACTTGTAAGTCAAAACAAGTGCAAACCGATACCCGAAACAAAATTGATACATATAAGTCAAAACAAGTGCAAACTGATATCTGAAACAAAACTGATACTTATGAATCAAAACAGGTGCAAAATGATATTCTTCGTGTCAAAACTAAGTTTTCAAAACGAATACTCAAGTATATGCTAAGACCCTTCATTTGATTTTTGTATAATTGAAACCCAAATGTTGGAATTAAAAGCGGATTGGTGCCCCTGAAGCTAAACAACATTTCAGATTTCCAAGTGCACAATATCAAGTTAAAAATCCTCTCAACATATTCTGGTTTTCATTCTCATCAAAACTCTTCAAAAATCCATCTTCCAACCATTTCATCATCCGAACTCCGCCATTCTCCAAACATCAATAATCATCAACAAAACCCTTCAAAACAAGTAATTTGTAACAAAACAAGATTTCATGCTCAGCTAAATGGAGGATTTTCAAAGTAATATAAGAAACATGTGCAAGCGAGTTCAAATTGGAGTAAAAAAAAAAACAAAAAACCAACATTCAACCTTGTTAATATTAATACCAATGCACTAGAACAAGAGATTAAAACATTTTGAAACCAAAGATGCATCCAAACAAAGCATGCACTAGGAAAGCTAAAATGATCACTTGCCTTGGCCTCTAGCAACCCAATATCACTCCTAGATATTAAACATAAGCACACCTATTTAACCAAAAACCCCAAGATATAATGCTTAGACATCCAAAGATGGTCAATTTAAAAATGTGTTTAGGGTCCACCAATTGAGACAAATTCAAGACTAGGAATGAGATAAGGGCCTACCTTTCCGAGCCGAGTATCCCGATGTTTTGGGAAGCACGGATAGAAAAGAATGAATGGGGTTGCTCTTGTTCTTGTCTGTTGAGGTTAGGAAGCTAGGTCTATCTAATTGGTAGTCGTAGAGCGGGCAAGGGTACTTTCTGGAGCAAGCTACCTGAGGGAAGTAGCTCCTGTATCTTTCTATCAAGATAGAATGCATTAGAAGGAATTAGATCCTTGGCGTGAGCTAGTCGATGGGGGTTGGTTTGTGGGCTCCCCCCTAGGAAGTATAGAATTTCTTTTTTAGGGTTAGTCTATGGCTTCCTTTCCTTACTGTTCTTTGAGTGTAATAAGGCCTCCTAGATTCTTGAAGGTTCTAAGAGAGAAGTACATATTTGAATATATATAGTAGTGCCTGCGTTCCCTTCGGAAACTGCCTAAGGTCAGTACGATTAAATGCTTAATCCTCGTAGCACTAGTTCATAGGAACTCTATGTTGGAAACTAGGTGGGCCATTCAGATAGGTTTCAAAAACTTTTGACCCACTTGATGCAGGGATCAACTATCTAGAAGGCAACAAACCCAATCCAGGATTCAATCCCTCAAACTCATAAACCATGTACAACAATATAACCTATCTAGAAGATAGAAAATAGCACATAAACAAGCAACCACGAAATCCACAACATACAAGGATGTAGATTATACCTTTGGAGCTTTGTAGTGCTCTAATGGAGAAGTTGATCTCTTTCTTTGATGATGAACACCTTCATTAATCAAATTAAGATCTCCAACACCCTTTGATCTTCCACGCTATGTCCCATATCAGATTCTCTTTTCTCAAGAAGATGGTGGAATCTTCAAGAGAAAAACCCTAGAGGAAACTAGAAGAGAAACTAGAAGAGGGAGAGGAAGAGAGATGTGTAACTTTTGCACTCTTGAGTGGAATGGGCGTGAATCACTATTAGAATTATGTGTTGGACGTCCAAGCCCCTTTTCCTCTTTTATAGCACTTAAGCAACCTCCTCTAATTGAAATAGAAGTCTTAGTTCCACAACAATTAGTTGCTTACTAAATCACTATTAGAAGTCTTACTTCAAATATGATTAGTAACTTTCTCCTTTTCTAATTAAAATAGAAGTCTCACTTCCATTAATAATTAGTAACTTACTATTACCACTATTAGAAGTCTCACTTCAAATAGAAATAGTAACTTTCTATTTCCTTTTAGAGTTCTACTATAATTAGTATCTTTCTAATATATTGGGCTAGCGTGAGGATCAGTAGGGATTCCTTAGAAAGCTGGCTCCAACTGGGACACGCGACCCCACATCTCATGTGCAATCCGGGCCCACAGTTAATTGTAAATAACTCCACTATATAAATGCAATTGCACTCCAGTCTTAGGAATATATTTCAATGAAGACCCTAAACTTCCTAATTACCACAAGTAGGCCCCTCTATCATTATCCATGGATCAATTGGAATAAATCTGTCCCATCCAATCTTAGATCCACATCTTATTATCCTTGAGCCCCAATTAATTATAGTGATCATTTGGTACCGATCCAATGAACTCGTAATCGGAATGGGTGCGCACTTACCAATGATAAATCCATTAATTGGCACAAGGGGATAATGTAGATAGATTCCATCTTGATCATTGCATGTTCCCACAGTCCTACTACCACGTACCCAAGACACCGAGGTGTTGACCTACAGTTGGTCTCACTCATTGGTGACTCAAAGCAAATGAATAGACAGAAACTTGAGTTCATCAATGTCTCAGGATTGAGAGCCTATTGCTAGGGAATTATGAGAGCAGTCCTTAAATCGAGACAGTATTTCATAAGGTGCTTCTCATGGTCCTTCAATACATCCAATGTACCAGCACTATGATCCATAATCTTACATTCTGATGATCGAGACAAATCACACTATCTCATAGTGATCAAAGTGTTGCAACCTTGTCAGATGAGATGTCCAATCTCATCACTGGTTGTGAAGATATTTAAGTATAAGATTTGTAATACATGTCTCCTGTATGTGGATCTCATCCATACACATGTATTACATCTAGTATACTTGTGGACTCCGGTTCATCTCATGAACCATTATGTCATTCGTATTAGTTATGTGCAAGCAAGTAATAAAATACTATTCATCTCATGAAAGGAAAAACAAAAATATATATTGATAAATAAAGAAATTAATCAATTTATTCATCATATACTGGTATTGAGACCATAAAACTAACACTCTAAGATCGATCAATTGAATGCGCGGATGGAATCCCGTGTAGCTAGCCGGCTTATCAGGATAAAGAATCAAAGCTCTTAATATAAGTAAGTACCAAGGACTTTAGCTACTACGGTTGTTTTCTCCTAGCGAAGAGAAGGAACAGGGAATAAGCAGAGGCCTTTAATCTTGTAGCTCGGTTGGCTGCTTCCCCGTCCCTAGATTCAAGACCTTGGGCCGAAATGAGCTAAGGTTTTTATTCCTAAACCATGTAGCTAGTATCCCAATAGCTAGGTAGCTAGTAGACAAGCCAGGAAATCCAGGCCAGATGAGAATGGATTCTACAGGTGTCTATGGGCATGTAGGCTAGAAAGTCTCTTTCTTAGGGTTCCCAACCTGCCCTCTTTGATTGGCCGTTAGTTGAATAAGGACTCCCCGCTTTCTTGTTTGTGATTTCTTTTAGGCCATTTCAAGGCTGGCAGTTATGGTCAGGTATTAAAGGCAAGTGGATAGACGTGGGGTTAGGATAGGATACCGCTCTTTGACGAGTCCTCTTTCCCAACTCTCAGTCCTATGCCCTTTCACGGAACACTTTCAATTTCGGCTTTCTTCTCCGATTTGCAGCTTACTATTTGAGTTATTAAACATTCTCTCGACAACTTTGAAAGCGCAGGGGGAGACCAGAGGTTTGGAACCCTGAGCCTAAGGCCTTCAATGGTGCTCGGAGTGCCAAGGAAGTAGAGAACTTCGTGTTCAATGTCTAATAGTATCTCAGAGTGACTCATATACCGGAAGCGGATAAAGTTTTCATTACTTTCATGTATCTTTTGGGTGATGAAAAACTATGGTGGAGAACTAGAGTTGAGGATTCTTCACGCCAACCTATCACCGATTGGCCAGAGATGAAACAAGAGCTGAAAAAGAAGTTTTTGCTTTGTAATGTCCAATGGCTAGCAACATACTTCTTAAGGCGTTTGAGTCCCACCTATAGACGAAAGTAGTCAAAAAAGTGACTTTTGGCACCTCGCTTCGGGCGGAACTCGCTTTGCTACGAAAAATCCTGTGTTCACTGGATTGGTTGCAAAACAAGACCCCGTTTAGGGCTTCAAGTAGGTTTTGTCCAAATTTCCCGGGTTTCATGAAACGCACCACTTCTTGTTCTTGGTCGGTAAGTGGTCAACCAGCGCTTAGTCACGTGAGGGAGGGCGGAATGAACCTAGCTGGCGGGGAGTATTTCTTCGCAGAGGAAGAATTGTAGTTTCATTCAGCATTGTATCTTGGAGATATCTTTCTTTTAAACGAGACTCCATCCAATGGGTTGCAACCCTGTTAAAGCATATGCAAGAACTGTTCAGTCCCACATACGTTCAGTGAGACTCCGAGAAAGCTTCCGTAAAGAAGTTCAGGGGTTTGTGCGAAGTGTACCGTTGCTTCTTTGATCCTGAGCCCTATGTCCTGTTCAAGCTCTCCCTCTCGAGTCGGGCTTGGAATGGGAGTGTGCTTTCATGAAACCATTCTTTGGGACCCATCACCGACCTCCGCCTTGTGAGCTTCACCTGGCATCGTGCCAGTCTTTCTCTCCTGCGAATAGGTTCCCTGCAAGTGGACTAGTCAAAGACTAGCTAGGTTCCGTTTTTGTCTATCTCTCTGATGTGATATTGGCTTTCCAGGGGCTTTCGCCTTTCAGGCCCGGATGGAATAGAGTCCAGGGCAGCTGGGTAGTTCCCAGCCCGAAATTACTTATCTTCGGAAAGCCAGTACTGAAAAACAAAAAGAAACTCTTTTTGGAAAGAAAAAGGATGTGACGGTGGAAGACTAGACCTATAAAACTACTACGCCGACAGCTGCTCAGCAAGCAATCTCCCTGGTGCCTCCAGCCATCGATTGAGTGAAACGAGCTTCTTATTCCCACCCGACTAGACAAGAACTACCTCACTCCCCCTTCCTTCATCTTTCAGTGCTAGTCTTGCTTTTGCAATGTCCGGTTTCGAAACGAAATCAATACAATTGGTTGGTATACCTCTTTCTCGTGTTCCCTTTTAGTAATAAAAGTTTGCTCCTCCGCTAGCTGCTGGAAAAGGTATGGGCATGAACGGAGGCCAATCTCGATGAGAAAATCAAAGAAAAGGAAAGGGCGGCCGCGTCGAGGTGGTAGGAACGGAACTAACTGATATCGGTCACCCAGGATCGATTCTATCTCATGAACTGTCAGCTCCGTTACGTTAGCAGGAAGGGAACCCATCTCTCCACGGGTCTCAATTACATCCAACAACCTTTCACATGTGGCTTTGGCGCTCACTGATCATATAGGATGGACCATTTCCATTGATCATCTCAGAAAACGTAAAAAGTAGACCAATGCTTTCACGCCGAACACGGAGGCGGGCTCGAGATCGATTCCTTCTTATATTGTTATATGATACTGTACTTCTCTGAGAAGCTTTACCTCGGTCCACTTCTTGGTTTACTGCTTCTGCCACTGCCCGGTTCGACTTAGTGGTTTTAGCTCGCGCTGCGCTCTCCTCTGCCCCGATTCTTATTTTCCACTATTTCCAGTCTCCCACATACCTTGCCATGTTCGCCTATCACTCCAAGCGTGACCGAACTACTATGTAGAGTATATAAACTAACTAACGAGCGCCCTAGCCATAGCTATCAAAGCCTTGCCCAACTCAATGACCACCTGTACTGGGCACAAAGAGCATACCCTTTCTTTCCACCACGTTGTGTTCAGCTTTAAGTCTCAATCCCTAAGCTCGCTTAAGACGGTACCTCATCTTCAACTAGCACTTGGTGGGTGGGAATGGGCTTTCATTCTCTCCTAAAAGGGGCCTCATTGCCACAACTCATATTGCACTCCGCTCTATGTTCCACTTTATAATAATATAATAGAATATATATTAGGAGTTGACTAGCCCTCTACTTTAGCAGCAAAAAAATGGATGCGCGTGAGCGCAACGGCTTTCACGGGAGCTCATCCGTTGCTTTCGCGCTAGCACGCAAATAGATTGGATGCTTATTTGTTCTGGCGGGTCTAGATTCGTCTTTTTACACTGTCCCATGATCGATGCTAGGAAGGGGGTGAAAGAAGCAATCAGAGGGGACTGAACTAGTCAAGGTACGAGCATATGCCATTCGACCTGATTGATATTGCCCGAGGAGAGAGGTTCCTTTTCTTTGAAATACCAAATCCATCTCCGCCTAATCGTAACGGACTTGTTGATTGGCCTTTCTCTCGGCCGTTGCTTCTTCTCATTTCGTGTAGTCACCGTCAATAGCTAACCCCGCCCGGGGAGCACCTCCGTTGGACACCACGCGAGTAGTCACCCTGGTTGTCGGTAATCACTCCCTTCTTTCTAGAGAAAGCCCTTGCATCACCTGTATATGGCTTCCCTTTGGCTCCCTGTCTACCACCACTTGACCAGTCCTCTACCAGCAAGAAAACAACGGTACATTACCGCGCCAGAGGCGGTTGGGTTGAAAAGACTGGCTATAGGTGACGTCTGCCAAACCGGACCCTTTTTTGCTAAGGGAGAACGACATGTTACTTGATCCCAGCTAATGAATGGGTACGTATAGTTGCTTGGTGTCACGCCCCCAAAACAAGAACATCGGGGGCGTGAAATGGGATTAAGGAATAATTGTATTTTACTTCTCCCAAGATCCGCGTGTGTGAAGACAACACATTCTGAATATTTTGCGGAAGCATTTGTGGTGTTGCGACCCGAAGTCCGTGGCCATCGGATTCCGCGTCTCACTCAACCTTTAGCCCATAGCTATTATATCAAGAATCATATCAGACTGGAGTAACCATCACAATAAATTACAGAGCTGACAGTAACAGGATATTACATTCCCAAATATATTCAAGTTACAATTATCAATGTACATTAATTAAGAATCCCAAGAAAAAGGCTAATAAAAGCCATACAACAATAAGCTATAAACTACTACCCAAATGTGACGTAGCTCCGATGTCAGACTCAATGTCTACATGACATAGCCGACAAAACAACCTGCAAGGCATGGCTCCACAGCCAATAAAACACTCAACTCGGGGCGAAGAAATCTGAACCTGAGTACCAAAAGTAGTGGGTCAGACACGACGGTCTGGCAGGTGGATGAAAAGAACACAATATAGCGAATAATAATACAAATGATAAATCATGCTATTTGCTCAAAATGCTGCATATAATTAAACGGGTGCAAAGTCGGGAATCTCGGGGAAAACTTGTATTCATTTCAAGCACGGGTAAAACATGAACATCTAATAAAACATGTATTCATTTACATCATCTATAATCATAGATATTTGACAATCGAGTATTCGTCTAAAACATGTATAAATATAGTGGTTTGACAAAACAAACGTTCATTTGAAACTTAAGTAAAAACACAAGTATAGAACAAATCGGGTATCCATAGCAGTCTGGCAAAACCAAAGTCCATTTGAAAGATATGTGAAAATACAGATATTTAATAAAACTGGGTGTTCGTTTAAAACATATCTCAAAGCAGGGATATTTAACAATTCGGGTATTCATTTAAAACATGTGTAATCACATAAATCTAGTAAAACCATCGATCGTTTGAAACATATGTAAAAGCATGGGTATTCGCCCAACCGGTATCTATTTAAAACATGTACGTGTGCAAAGGACATAAAACAATATAATAGTGACTGAATTTACAATAGAGAGCATTAACACTTATCTAAATAACAACTTTCATAAAAGCAATGAATCATTTAACTGAAAACAAGTAAGCAATATAAACCATGTCGGGTGTCCAAGGAATCGGGAACCGGCAAGATGGCAATCACAAGAAGCTAAGTCCTCTATCACCGAAGTGACAAGAGCGGGACGTTGGTCTCAGTCACACAAGGTGAGGAGACTCAACGTAAATCATATATATATACAATAATAAATACACGGGAACGGGACCACGGTAGCGAACCGGGTATCGGGACGGGACCACGGCAATAACCGGGTATCGGGATCCAAACTGCAGCTGGCGGGACGGGAGAGGGATTTCCAAGTCAGTGGATCAGACTGGCAAGGTATCCAAGCTTAGTGATGCCGACTCATAGGATAAAACCAATCGAGACATATCAAGTAATCAAGTACAGTAATTAAACGGGTAAACGGGGGTGCTCAAGGGCACACTGTCATATCATATCGGGCAATACATTTCGGGACAAGTAACTGTTACTAATGTAGCTTCAATGCTTTCGGGAAAACAAGTCATGTAATGCAAATCTCGGGACAAGAGGTGAAACAATGAACTATGACAATTTCGGGAAAAGTATTAATTTCAAGATCTATTTAAGTGAATAGGGGTCCCGTATGTCGATTATAACAATTACTTGGTACTCCTTGAGTTTGAAGACATTCCGGGCTCCTTATGCACTTTTACTACTTTTCAAAACTTCGAATGACATCCTTGTGATATGGTTTCTTTCTCGAATGGCCTCATACAATGCTTAGTGAATCTCCTTTGATCGACAAAGCTCAACGCTCGAACGAACCGAAGAGTTCGTTCGAGCGGGGAGCTTTTCAAAATCTGGGGAATTTCGGTTACCTGGCGGTTAGCTGGCGGTTAGCCGCCGCTGGGGCAGGCGGCTAGCCGCTGGCTGACCGCACAGCTGACCGCGGCTGGGCTGCAGAAATGCAGCTTACTGGAAAGCTGACCGCCACGTGCGGTTAGCTGGCGGTTAGCCGCCGATGTGTTCGGCGGTTAGCCGCTGGCCAACCGTGGAGCTGACTGGGTTTTGAGGTGGAGAATGATGCTCTCTGGAAAAGGAACCGTGACATTTCGGCTACCTGGCGGTTAGCCGCCAGTCACCAGGCGGCTAGCCGCCGGGTGACCGCAGGCTGACCGCCAGTGCTGGAATCACCCACTGTGTTCAGATTTGAGTCATTTTCCTCCTCAAAATCATCCTCCTCACTTCCACTTAATCCTTGCCACATAACTGAGCTAAAAGCTCCTCCAATGCATCCATCTACACTTCTCCATTACTCCATCATGTGTTCATTCCATCACTTCTTCCATCAATATCAAATCCAATGCAATTAAAGAAAGAAGGAAACCATTTCACAACATTCATAAAGGCTATCACAAGGATGATAAGTACTCTACCAATATGTTTATAAAACATTGAATGACTTAGCTCACCCCATTCCTCATGAAAACTCCAACGAAAACAAATAACTAAACATCTCCTTTCTTCTCATTTAAAACCACATAAGGAGGAGAGTTCCAATCATATACCGGGGTTCATTTGAGCCCAAATCTATGGATAAACAAAGTCTATTGATCACATTTCCTTGACCAAAGATGTTTTAGCAAAACCCTTTAAATGAGTATCAATTTCAATCAATGTAACTCATGAACATAACCATGACTAGCCAAACCGACCTCATTCCTTATAAAACCATATGAACAAACTTGGTCAATTGAAATGCAGAATTTCCAAGAGATTTAATCAATAGAGCGAGACCCATAATATGCATTTTCGAAATCAATAGAACTATAGCAAGAAGCATATGGGAAACATATGTCAAATTACCAAGAATAAGTAATAAATTTAGGAATTCTCATAAAACTTTGATGACATTAAAACCATCCATTCATCCACTTGCCTTGGGTTCCAAGCTAGCAAATCAAGCCTCTAATCACCTCTCAAGCTCAAGATCACAATCTCTACAAAAACCCCCAAAACACACCCTAAAATGGGTTAAACAATGAAATGACAATGAAACCTTTCAATGATCAAGGTGGAGCTTCTCTAAGGCTAGTAGATTACAAATCTAGAAGATGGGAAGAATCACTTACTTGGAAGGTCCTCTAATGGCAAGAGTAAGCTCAATGGAAGCCTTGTGATGGAGGGTTCTCTTCACAAATGGTATCAATGGAAAGCTTGCAAGATGAGGAAGAAGATGATGAGTTCCATTTCGAGTTTGGTGCAAGATTGGTGTAGCTTGGAGATGGAGAGAGAGCAAGAAGAAGAAGAAGAAACTTGCTAGAAAACCCTAGGCTCAAATGTGTGCTGGAACAATGGTGAATGGAGTGAATGAAGGAGAAGGGTCTCCTTTTATAAGCAAGTGAGAATGGGTCCCACAACTTAAGGGACTTGGGTGGCTGAAATCATCTAATTCGGGACCTCGGATGGATTCGACGAAGAAGGAAGAAATGATCGTCGAAATATCTAGTTTCCAAAAAGTATATGTTTCGCGGGTTTTGGGAATATCGAGTTTTGGGTACAGATTTGGTGTGAAAAGACTGTTTTGCCCTCAAGGCCAGGAAATCGGTTTTCGGGTTCTCAAATGGATACGAGATCAACATGAAAGTTGTAGGATTCCTCAAGATGAATGCAACGACCAAAAAGACAATACGAAACCAATCGGGAAAATCTCACAAGAAAATGCAAAGCCGAAAAGGGAACCCCCAAAGGGCCCCACAAGCTACCAAAGCACTCAAAAGCCCAAAACTAGAAGAAAACTCATTCTAGCTCACAAACTCAACCCAACAACTACTAATCCCACTAAAAGAACTAATCCACAAATGAAACAACACTAATCCAAGAGATTAGGGGTCGGGTTCTCACACTTGGTCAGCCAGGTCCAGCTAGGTAGATCAGTGAATGGAAGAAAGCTGCAGTCATTCAGTCCGTAGGGAATGAACCTGTACTGTATGGGAAACTACCTTTAGGGGAACGAAGTACGGAGGAAATGAACCTGTATGTGGGAATCGAATTTCAAGGGAGAAAGAATGGTAGATAGGAGAAGGGAGCGAAAGGCAGAGGCTAGTGATGATAGAAAGAATGGGAGCCGGGAGAGCTTAGCTCTACTTCGGGATCAGATGGAAATAAGATAGGAGAATGAACTCCTATCTAACCTGCGAGAGCACTGCCGCATTCACACCTGCGGCGGAGTAACCGGGACTAGAGAGGCAAGCCAGCAGGGCTAAGACGATTACAAAGGGTTACTACAAGTGCTGTGATGAGATTTGTATTTCGGCTTGGTCGATCAAAGAGTAAGAGTTAGCTCTCCTCTATCTTAACAAGGAAAGATTTTCCCATCCTCTTAGGAATCGATCTAGACTAGCTGCCATAAAGAGCTCAAGAGACTCCCCACACGAAGAAAGGAGCAACTCGCCAGACTCGAATTGGCAGATAGGAGAATCGGCTCAAAATGAGCCTATCTGCCTTCTCTTCCATCAAGAGGAGTCGCTTTGGTTACGCAGTTCGGTTGGCAGGAGACAAACTACCTACATCTGCGGGCCAGTAGGCCATACGGGCGACGGAAAGGGGGAGACCAAATAAAGCAGATGAATGGGGGATTCAGTAGCACGGACACCATTCTGAAGCAACCTTGCCTGTTCTTCTAGTTGACTAAGTTGTGGTGCCTTCTTTCCATCGTCCGCTCGTCTGATCGTCTTCTACTATGATACTGGAAGGTTATAACAGACGAAGACGAAGAAGATTCTGATCTTTCGTCTTCTGGATCGGATTCAGCTCCTAACCTAAGCAGCAGTCTTACAATTGTGTAAGTCTAAGTTGTATCACTTCACTTACCTCAATTTCACCAAAACATTAACTACCCTGTCGCACCGGAACATATAGTCATTGTTCACCAATGTACATCTCATTTAATGAAGGTTTGGTCCTTGTAATTGGGGCTGGACCGGGCTACCCCCCGGCGTCCGACGTACTCCTTATTGAGAGAGATCAAGCCCAAACGTCGTTCTGTTATCCAAATAATGATTAGGTTGTGCCAAGAAAGGCTACATTGACGCGCACTCTCCTCCCATTTCTACTCCGATTGGAGTTCCGCAGTAGGCTTGCTCGGCTGAATGTGCGAATCTGATTGAATAGGTTCTCAACTTCCCTTTCGTTGAAATCCAATTCCTTAGTGGCACATTCAAGCTCCCGGATATCACTTTCTTCTCCCTGAGAGGCCGAATGATCCAATTTTGATTTCAGCTCTTTAAAAGCAATGCGAGAACGTATTCTCTTATCTAAGCTTCTTCCCTGTGCCTTTGCTCCCTTTCCCAATCGTTGACTCGGACAGTGAACTCGTAGACGAGGCTTTGACCCGAATTTCACAGCGACTCCCGGTTGTTTGAAACGTAATCGAGATACTCATTCATTTTAATACGTTTTTTAGGGGAAGTTGTTTCTAGCCTAATATCCTCTTGGATCTTTTTCAGAACGTCAGAGCGCAGCATTCGATGACCACGTAAAATGAGTTTCATTTGACTTATGAATTCATCTATAGTTGGTGCTTCCGGTTCCCTTTCCTAGGCGGGTTGACCAGGAGGCCCCCCTCGTTGCGGCAGGTGCCCCGGGGTTCGGTCGGTGGATGGTTCAGGGGCGGCATTTCCCTCTATACTTAAGGAGAAGTTGAGGTACTTTCGCCAACTCTCTGAGTCCGATTCATCATTTTGTATTGAAGAGGGGCCGGCATCACCCCTGTGTGGCCCTTGGTTAACTGTATCGTTTCCTCCCGTCATATTCAGTATCGTTCCGTCAAAGATCCCTAAAGCGGCTAGAATCAAAACCAAAAGGAGCCATCCTTCACAGCCTAAGCCCCTTCTCAACAGGACTCGACTCCCAAGAGAGAACCCAATTTTCGAAATTAGGTAATGAAAGAAATCCATTGAGCCCAGTTTCAGATAAAGAAGATCGAAAAGACTTGACACGGTTGCTACAAAGAGGAAGGGAATTGATTTCTTAAAAATAAGAGTACCATGTTTGCCCAATAAGAACACTTTCTTCCTAAATCTTCGGAAAATAGGTTTGATTGGATAGCTCGAACTATTGGAAGCAAATAGAAAAGGAAGACCGAGTAAGATTAAAGATACTAGCAAACGGATCACTAACGAGATCAAAATAGGTGCAAATTCTGACATCACCACAGCCCAATTCTCCTTGCTCGCGGAGCGGTATACCAGAAAGAAGAAAGAAGCCCTTATCGGATTTGAACCGATGACTTAAGCTTATTTCTTAGACTCTTATTTTTGAAGCACTGAGTTACTTAAGCAATTCTTGTTATTGTTATTCTATCTTAGAAGTAGTGCCTATATTGTATTGTCTTTCTTTTTTCTTATCTTGCTGGGTTTCAGTGAGCAACCGCGATCCCTTCCTGAGCGGCCCTCTCATTCTTGCAGTTGTTAAGGCCCTTCCACTATTAAATCGAGTCTTGTAGTTCTCTTTTACGGAAAAGCCATCCTATACACACGGAACACCAACCCAATCTCGACGAAAAAAACAAAACTACAAGCAACTACGAAAACTACAACAACCTCTATAGTAAGTAAAGAAAGCATAGAAAAAGTGTGCTCTATAGCTAGCTCCAATTGAAGAGGTTGAGGGGATGAGCTAGTTCCCTTTTTCACTACGTAAGCCTCGGGCTAGTGCTTGATTGAAACTAGCCCTGAACCAGGGCAGAAGGGAGGGGCGGGCCGACCATTCACGCACGCTTTTGTCCTGTCCCTCCCTTCCATTCCATTAATGTGGCCCGAGGAAGAAAGCTCCTCCAAGCAAATTCGTGGTCCGATCAGACCACATCTCGCTTCCAACCCATTTATGTTACGTCATGCTTGGAGTAGAATTCAGGAGAAAGAACCCGAAGATTCCGTACTGTTAGATCGAGCACCTACCAACCACAGATTGGGCGTACAAGCGTTTCAACCTATTCATTCATCCATTCCTTCTGGTGGAAGGACGTGCCATTTGTTCACATCCATTAGTTCGTAGGGGATCTAGTGCGAACCTTGACGGAGATCGCTTCCTCCCTGTAAGCTCAAGCAGGAGCTCGTTCACTTCTCCTTGCCAGCTATCGCCTTTTTTTCCCCGACCCCCATGAAACATTAAGTCGTGGAGTGCATAAGCCCATAAGCTACAGGCGCGAGCCTTAAGCTGAAGGGGGCGAACGGACTTTCGGTCAATGATCGAGTCTGTAAATAGGTCCAGCGAATTTGGTCCCAAGAAGGGATGGGGAAGCACGATCTGTGGAGCGCGGAGAGTTCCGGGTTTGTCTCCTTTAGTTCTGGGCTAATCATCACCAGTAGAGCACAGATCGGCAGGTCCTAGTGTTCTTCATCCCCAACGTTTCTACCAAGGATTATGGGACGAAATTCACTGTCCCTTCCAGTAGTCTTGCTGCTGTGCCTCCCGCAGCTCCCCCTGTCGCTGGAAGACTATGGTATGGCAGTGGAATACCCGACGCTGATGGAAGTGGATGAAAAAGAGATGGAATACGACTGGTCGTAATTCCATTAGTGTTTGGACGGCTATACCATTCGTGGATGGTTGAGCTGATTCCATCTCCTACTAGCTAGCCCCCTTGTCATCGAGTGTATTATCCATGCCACCCATGCGATCGCTCTCCACCCGTGACTCCCTCCCCAATTGACTCATTTGATTCAATACACGATTCCATCCCACCACCCGATCGATCCTTTCCACCTATGGGAGTGGGACCACGAAACAACTATCTACCGTCCATTGAAAGAGATTCCACAGCTGATGAACTCATACTATCATCTTGACTTCCTTTCTACGGGTAAAGAATGAGTCCTAGCCGCGTCCTACGTTTTCCACCAGCCCTTGAAGCTGTGGTATCTCCACCCCTTATGGATGGATCAATCGATCTTTTATCCCCTTTTTCCCACCCGACCTTTAGAATCCTGTTGGAGAGGAAGATACTGAAAGTGACTCCATTCATCTTCTCTTAAACGAAGGTATTCGTGCTTATGGATACGACTACTATACATATGACCAGCAACGAGAAAAATAAATGCAACAATAATAATAATAATAAAAAAAAAAGAAGAAAATGGTTTCTAAAGGTCTCAAAAGAAAAAAACAAGAAGTGAAGAGAGTATTTGAGTTACTGGCTGGTATGAATTCAGAGTTTGAACCCATCCGTGCTCAGATTCTTGGGAATCAAACTCTGCCATCCCTGAATGGAGTTTATGTTCTTCTTCAGAGGGACGAGCGGCGTCAAGAAGCGATGCAGCCTCTGATGCCTATACCTGAGAGATCTAAATGAGTCTCTGACTCCAAGGGACAAGGTGGTAGAGGCCGTGGTGGTCGTGGTGACTCAGGGGGCACGGCAGGGGGCGACGTTCCTCAGGAGAAAGGAAGTGCACGTATTGTGGTAGGACTAACCACACTAGAAAAATTTGTTGGGACTTGCATGGTAAGCCTGTAAGTGCCCATAACGCATCTACGACATCGGGTGACCAGCATGCAGTTCCGCCTCCAGCCCATGAAACTCCACTGGCGTCTACTGAAGGTGATGTCGTCCAGCTTCCCCGTGATGAGTATAATTCCATGATGCACGAGATGAGACTTTTGAAGAGTACGTCTTCCACTCAAGCTACCTCCTTAGCTCAGTCAGGTACATCAACTTCCACCTCGGCCTATCATGTATCCCATGCTTCTAGCTCTAGTCCCTGGGTGATCGACTCAGGGGCTACTGACCATATGTCTCGTATGTCACATCTATTCCCTTCATTAGTTCATGTTTCTGAAAAAGGGAAGGTCAGAAGAAGCACGATGGAAGCCTACGACTTTGCATAGACTATCGGGCATTGAACAAGGTCTTCGCTGATTTCATGTGCTCATGAACGAACAGGCTCTCATTCGTTTTCTAATATCCCATCGCTCGAAATCCTACGCATAACCTTTTCAAGCAACTCGCTTTCGCCCCTCTCCGTCCATCACCTTCTCGAGCTTATGGTCTAAAAACCCCAACCTCTGTCTTCGGCCAATAAAGAAAATAGTCTTTCCAATCATCCATACATCCCCTCTCTTTGTAGGGTTACTACGTGAGAGGAGCGAAGCGGTGAAAGGGAGCAGGCAATAAAGAACTTCTTCCCAAACTAAGAACAACGAGGGCTTCCTAACGGAAGTCCTTCCTCTCACACTCACTTGAAGTAGGGGTCTGCTCTGCTTTTTGGGCGCTATACCCTATGATGGTCTGCTGGCTAACAACCATAAACAATAAGTATTTTTAGCTCTGGGCAATAAATAGTAACTATCACCTCAGGGAAGATTTTTTTAGTTTGAGGCGCTGTCAGCTACTTCTCTCGTCTCTGCGGGTTGTCTGGTCCATTGTCTATGGGCTTCTCTCGTGTCATTGGGAACTTTCCCCTATGCTTAACTCACTATAAGTATATATAGAATGGGAAAGAAAGCCAACCATCGGATTTGGAATAGCCATCAACTGGACCAATCGATCAAGAAAGCAATAGCAACCTCTCCTTTAACAGGCCCAATGCCTCGCCTAAGCCTTCCCCAGGAAAGAGTCCACGATCTTAATAGTGACTTTCGGAGGATGGAACTAACAATGTTATAATCTTTATGGAGCAGGAGGAGCCAAAAAACATGAGCGCCTCACGCGATACGACTTTGGGCTGGAACACAAATGACTTTTTTGTTATTGCATTCCATCTCAAGCTGATCGATCCCCTCCAATTCGATGGAATGTCCCGGTTTTTTCGTAAATAGAGTTGGAGGGAAAAGCTCGAATCGTCACCTCGCCTATCATACTCACTTAGGAATTCACCACCAAACGGCCCCTGGCTTTCCTATTGATCAAAGGCGTGAGAAAGATAGAAAGAGGAGTGTACCGATGATTAGTACTCCTCTGATCCGGTTGTCGACCGTAGAAAGCTGAACAGGTCATTGATCCTGACATCATCAACATCGACAGCTGGGGAGTGGTTTTTTCTGGGCTGGTGGGGGCCGGGCAAGGATAGGAGTTCAACCACTCTTCCATGGATAGGGTACGGAGCGAACTCTTTGTTGGATGTGGCTGGATGCTTTAACCTATTATCTGTCTGTCATCAAGATCCGTCGCTTCATGGTTTGTGGCCTCAAGAATCCAGGGTTGAAAAGGGGGAAGCGAAGCAGGGGGGCAGTAAGAAGAAGGCAAGCGAGATGGATAGGTAGTAATAGCCAGGTAGAGATGTTATAGCTATACATAGACCTTAAACTTCTGCTAAGAACCGGACCTGATAATCTTCAGTCAGAGGCGGGCTACTTCCAAAAAATGCCTGTACCGTCAGTTCTAATTAAGTTGGGGGTCAAGATGGAGACTTTAGCAATCCACTTCAACTTCGACGTGCATAGAAGTCTATGATTGTCAACAACGAGTGCGCCCTCGCCCGGATCAAACCCAAATAATGAATCGGGAAAGACTTTTTATGTAAGGGAAACCGTTGCGCCTGGGTCTGACCCAAAGTCTAAGGGGAAGATGGTTTGCCCAACTGAACCAGCTGACCCAATGAAAATAGACAGCCCCGCTACTCAAACACTGGGGGCAAATGCTGAAAGTTCGAACTTTGGCCCAAGTAAAGATGCTCGGGCCCGAACCTGTCTAGCCCAAATTGTTATCCAAGAAAGTCCTGTTATAGGATCACTCGGTATACGATGGGTTCCTCCTTTAGTGGTGCGAGTAAAGGAAGAAGCGACCTCCAATGATCAGGAGAAGCGCAAGAACAAAGGGCTACGAAGAAGAAAAGAAAAGCATCCACTAAGCTTAGAGTAGTCCAAAAATGGGTCCCGAAGGAGGATGAAGACCCAATTGCCGTCGTCAATATGATTGGACGAGGCAGGAAAAAGAAGAAGGCAGGACCCTCAAGTCCAGGCATTAAGGACTTTGCTAAACTCTTCAACCCTGATCGCCCTCAGACACGGAGCGTGACCAGAGCTAGAAGTCTAATGACCCAAAGTGACCAAAGTAGCTCGTCACAGGGATCAACGGTCGAACCATCAAGAACGGTCTCTTCTGCTGAATCAAGAGTAGTAAGCGCCTTGATGGCAGGAATTGAAGGAAGCGGCCCAGAAATAGAGACGCCACCATATGCGCAGTTCGTCACCGAAACACAAAAGAAACTTGACGATATGATGGCATTACTCACTAGGCTTGCGATGGGGGATGATCAGCGCCGTCAAGAAGATCAGCGTAGGCGTGAAGAGGAACGCAAATGTGAGGAAGAAGAAAGAGACCGTGATCGTGAACGCGATCGAGAAGATGAAAGAGATCGCACCCGTGATCGTGAGTGGCAAAGTAGAAGAGTTCGTGATCGCTACCGTGAACGCGATCAAAGTCGAGATCGTGAAGCTGGATCATCTTCCAAAGGACTCTTTACCAGGGAAGAAGTGGAACAGATGTTGCAAAAGGTCAGGGATGACTCTAGAGTAAAAAAGGGAACAAATCCTCCATATCCAGCATGGATGGATGAGGAACCATTCCCGCCAAAATTAAAGTAGCCAAATCTCCAGTCTTATGATGGGAAGGGACCTCCGCAACAACACCTTCGCCATTTCAAGTGACTGGGGGCATAGCAGATAACGATGCCTTGAAGATTCGATTGTTTATCAGTACGTTAAAGGAGACCGCGTTTGATTGGTACCTGATGTTGCCGGAAGGGTCAATCAATTCGTGGAAAGACATGGAAGAAAGATTCCTGAACCATTTCTTTGAAGAAGAAGATTCAGTGACAACCGCCCGTTTGTGCTTTACCAAACAGGGCGAGAAGGAATCTGCCTCTGCATTCATCAAAAGGTGGTGAGCTCTGTCTGTTAAATGCCCGGAGAATCTGTCTCAGGAGAGCCTGACAGATATGTGCAGTACTAATTTGCACACGAAACTTAGGGCCAAGATGGTTGGGGCTAGACCAAAAACTTTGGCTGATCTCTTGGATGCTGGGGTCGAAGCTGAAGCAATCATCAGAGATCGTGAACAAGAAAAAAGAACTCAGAAAATCCTAGGGGGGAAAGAAAAAGGAGTCTCTTATGGTTCAAGCTGCTCCAGCACCCGTTGAAAAGAAAAAGGATGAAAAGGAAGATAAGAGGGGAAAGAATCGTCCTACCTTGAAGGAGCGAATGGCTAAAGAGTACGACTTTGACGTCGAAGACTCCGAAAATA
Organism: Cinnamomum chago; assembly: GCA_038049695.1. NCBI lineage: Eukaryota > Viridiplantae > Streptophyta > Magnoliopsida > Laurales > Lauraceae > Cinnamomum > Cinnamomum chago. Next base: position 33,526,447 of record CP142456.1, read on the forward strand.
TCTTCCACCAATTGTTGGCCAATGGGAAGATTCAACTCCCATCGTGTAAATGGCCAGTGGAAGAAGGAAAGACCAACGATCCTAAGTGCTGTTTGTTCCACAGGATCATTAGTCATAATATCAAAGACTGCTTTGTCTTCAAAGAGAATGTTTAGGAACTCTTGGACAAAAATGTCATCTCTCTTGCAAAGGAAGAAAAGAAAGTAACCACCAACATGGTCTCTATGCAGTTCGGGGACTTTCCAGTTATCGTCCCAGTCCAACATGAGGAGTAGGACGATGTGGAGTTCCGCCTGATCAAAGACTCGGATGATTCTGATGATGGCCTAGTTCCTGTAGAACTGCCCGACGGGTCTGCGATGTGGGTCCATCCGGATCTGATGGAAGATGAAGATTGGGAGATTGTTAAACCAAGATCCCATTCACGGGTTGTTCAAACTCCTGTGGTTCCCGCATACAAGTTACGAGGGGCAGAGAAACCTAAGAACAAGAAGTCGAAGAAAAAGAACGAGGTTCAACCCGTTGATCTCCTGGAACAACAACCTAGGGTCCCCTGCACGCTGGCCAAGTTTATTCCCCCTGAACTTTTCAAAGAACCAAGTGAAGCCTCAAGTTTGTCCGAAATCTTTGATATTTTTACTTGTAACAAGATACATTGGCATAACCAAGCGAATGGAGATGCAAGAACCGGATCCATTTGCAGAGTTGGTGGCTACAATGGTAGCATTGTCATTGGAAGAGTATTCGGATGATCCGGATGACTCAGATGACAACATCTTAGTCTTTTCGGGTTATGCGCAGGTCATATGGAGTTTCTCAGAAATTAGAAACTCAAAAGATTTTCGGGGAATTCTTCGACTTGAAGAGCAGGCCTTGATCCCCAGATCTATCCTAGAGGGCCACACAAAGATACCGATCCCTCCGTATGTGCATAGCTCAAAACTTAGCTGTCGCTCTTATATTACAATAATTAAACATTCAATAATCTTGGAAACTACTTTAAGCTAGTTCAAGGAAAGTGAAACAAAGTGTTTCCTTTATTGAGTCGTTCTCACTCACGGAACACTTGTCTATATGGCTGACGGCTTGCTTGTCATTTGGTTAGGGTTTACGTACTGAACAGTGACAACATCTATTTTTTGATAAGATGAAATGACTGGTATCTAACAAGTCCCTTAGCTTAATAAGGTGGATTGGAAGGAGGGGCCCCTCCCAACAGGGGACCGAGTAGAACGGTCCCCGTTTAGTTCGTGCAGTTCTCCCTTCGGGGGTTAGGATGGCAAGACGCCGAGTTGCTTAATTTCTTCCTTTAGTCGTTTTGGTCGGGTTAGGCTTTTTTGTTTAGACTTCTGGTTTGGTTAGTCAGTAGTAGGGGAAGAATGCAGTTCTGGTTAAAGAACTTTCGTTTCCTCTTATGCTTCGCCATAAGGAAAGAGGAGAAAAGAGAATTCCTTAAGTAGATTATAGAGAACACCTAATCAGTTCTCCTGCCGTGGGGATGACGAACAGTCTTTGTTGACAATCGTACCACCTTTTCTTTTTAAAAAGAGATTACAGGAATGTCGGTACTTTCTTTGGCGACTTTAAGGGGAATTGGTTTGGTTCAGGTCAGTTAAGTTTAGGTAGGTCAGTCATTTAGGGCAGTCGATTTGGGTTTGGTTAGTTGGCTTGTTTAAGTTTTTGGGACTAGGGACTCTTTTAGGTTAGGATCGCTGCTTGGAGTCAGAATTGACTGAATCAAGCTTGGGACTTCCTTTGGTCATTTCAAGTAGAGCGTAGCGAAGTGACCTTTTTTTTAAGGGGCCTTTGATTAGTAGGGGTGGAACGACCTTTAAGTATTAGTGTCAATAGTGGAATCAATAAATTTCTCTTTAGATTCCTATCTTCACTTTATTTACCCCTTTTTTTAGACTTAGACATATTTAGATGTCTTGTTTAACATTGGATAGCCATCCTTACAGCTTTATATCCCTCTATCTTGATATCTGTTTCTATTGCTTTCAGGCCTTATTCATTAGTGATTATAATCTTTCTTTTCATCGGGATCTTGATCTTGTTAGATTAGAGTTCTACTCAAAGTACTATAGTTGGCTCAGAGCCCGCAAGAGTAGGCCAAAAAGCCGTATTACGCGAGGAACTCACTTTGGCCTGGGTCGGCTCCTCGCCTTAACATTCTCAGAAGTATAATAACTAGAAAACCACTAGGCCATATGTACTGAGGGAAGGACGGCCCTCGGGAGACATGGCCCCACAACGTCTGTGTTAGCCCTCGGCTTAAAGTCGAGGGGTCCTCGTCCTCATCAGGGTTAGTCAAGGGGTCGTCAGCCCCTTTCTCTGAACGCAGATCCAAAGCCGAGGGAACGAGGTTTGTAGGAATAGGAGTGGTCTAGGAAGGAAGGAAGTGGGATGTGAGAGAAAGTCTGACGATCCCACTATTTGTGGTACCCCTGAGATCCTTGGCGCAGAGGAGTCTTCATCTTGGCATCCATCGCAACTCCCTGGTAAGCATGTCGCTCTGATCACTCATTGGTTCCAACATGTGCATATCAATATGAGTCTTGAGGTCTTGGAAGATATGCTTGGGTAGAAACACTGAGCCAGGGAACAACCCTATTTGAGGATGGTGCACCAGATGTATGGGTTTCCATAGTGGGATGCTGCGACTATCGCCGGTAATAAGCGCCCTATCTATTAAGCCGGTTGTGGGTCGACCCGGTGGCGCATCGACGTCGTGAGCGACTGAGAGCCTTGATCCAACGCCAGGTGTAGTTGCAATCCGCAGAAGTCGCTTTAATCGAAGGTCGCGCAACCGCCAATAAAGACATTGCTCTACGACTCCGGTTTGGGAGTGGAAGAAGATTCATCACCGGGCTGGAGATATCCGAGATGTAAGGGCAGAAGAGGCCAAGTTGAAGGTAGCCAACTGCCAGACATAATAAAGGCCCTTCAACAGGCAGTAAAGCAGAAGTCTCGGAGGGGGTTTTGGGACCCCATACTGACGATTTTGAATAGAAGAGACCGCCGGAACCGAGAATAGGAGTTTGTTTTGGCCGACGAAAGGGCTAAAGGGCCTCTTTCGATAGATTCATTTCCGCAGTCGAGTGATTTGACCGATTGATTCAAAATCGGTTCCACTTCATTCAAATCTGTCTCGGCTCCCTCTTATTGTTGGAAGAGTTTTCACCGAAGCCGGTTACCGCGTTCCGGGCCCTGCTACTTAGAGGTAAGGGGCAAAGGATCCACTTGATTCATCACTTTATTCATAACCATTAGATAGAGAATCCCACCCAGCCTAGCTATGGTAATGCATCTCGATGCCAAAGCTTCCTGAACCAACTGAAGCAAGGAATACGAGGAGAAGAGCGCTAGCATCCCTTGCTCTCTATCGATTGCTCACCGCTGTCTCATCCGAACATCAAAAGGAATAGAACCGGGGGCGCACTTCCCATCTGTTCCCGTGCCAATGTGACCATCGATAGCTTTCTCTATTGAAATGGAATCCCAGGTCCTAGATTTCTCAATTCATCGATCGATGGCGGGGGTGGTTTGGCCGGCTGGTAGAGTTCTCGTCCCTTCGTTCCCTCACCGAATTAGGATTGCAAGTGGTTCATGCGAGCAATATTGAATAAGTGGATTCGATGGAGATGGGTACGATATCACAGACGTGGATTGCCTTTCGCACGAGAACGGGTCGTTAGAGTCATCTCCGCGCAAGGAGATAATAGATTCCTTACCGGAAGCCGAGATCCCTCGACGAGGTAGGCAGATACTACGGATGGATCCTATGATTCCCAATCGGGCCGGGGGTCGCAACGTGCTTTGAGAGTCTATCCAGTGGGTGGTCCGTGACCAACTAACAGACCGTGAAAGAAGCCGCCTGGAGCCCTGATCATGTTGGGTCGCGAGTAGACAGACGAGGTTGTCCTTGTCACTCCGCTCGAATGCCCTATGAATTGATAATTCATAAAGAAATTCGACGGGTGGAGCCGGTCGGACTAGGCACACAACTGTCTCTTGGAATCTATTGGGCGGGCAAGCAGAAATAGGGTGGATTGGGTAAGCTGACCAAAAAGACTATGAAGTTCAACTAAAGGCGGTTAAGGGTTTGCCAAAAGAAGTCCCTATGCTCTTTAGAGGTCTTAAGGAGTTGTAAGATGGTGAACATGTGTTCTTCCTAACTGCTCTTCAATGAAATCTTGGACGAAGTGCCCTGAAAAGGAAAGGGCAAAGCAATCGTTAGTAGCCTGGCCAACTGATGGAAGTTGCAGTAGAAATTCCCCCTATCTCCGGTTTGTGCTTGATATTTAACCCTGTGCTAACAACAAAGATGGACTCCAGTTACTCCTTGAGAGGAGTGAAGGTTCTAGGGGCTTCTTTGCCCCTTGGTTTCTTTGGGAGGACTTGGCATGGGTCTGGTTAGACCCGGGCTGTTGGGTCTGGACTGGTTGGGACTGCACTGCTGGAGGAGCTTGGGCTGGGGTTGTGAGATGAGGAGGGGCAACTCTTTTGGTGTCTTAATGTCCTCTCTTGTGACCGCCCTGGCGATTTCCCCAACCCTTCAACAAAGATTTATATTCATTTAAGCAAGAATAGGAGGGGTTTGAACAGGGAGGGGGCAATCACTCCAGATGCAAGGGCTTGCTCGGCAATCGTGCCCTTCCTAATGACATCATCAAAGTAGGAAAGGTCCCCTAAAAATAGGAATGGTCTTAGGGATTCATTAACACCTCGAACAAATTATTCTACAGCTTCCTCTGTTGGTATAGGTGATCCCAGATCCCCTCTCTCCAACGAACCACGAACTCAAACAATGATTCATCGGGTTTTTGAGTGGTCGCTTGCAGTTGAGACAAGCTGACTTGGCTTTCTGTGTTAAAGAAAAACCTTCGGACAAATTTTTCTGCCAAGTAAGTCAAAGAGGTGAATGATCCGATGGGTTGGGAGGTATACCAATCCAAGGCTGTGTCAGCTAAGCTCCTAGGGAATAACCTAATCAATAGGTCATCCTTGCCTCTAAGCTCGACGGTCTCAGTGAAAAATGCCATCAGGTGGCTCTTAGGGTTCCCTTTGCCCTTAAATTTACTAAAGATAGGAGGTGCGTAAGTGGCTGGGAACACTGCCATGGGGCAGTGAACATAATCAAAAATCAAGTTGGTGGCCTATGGCCAGACTTCATCTCTTGGAGGGTTTCCTTCATAGCTTGAATCTCTTGCACATGGTAGAGTCATATTGATGAGTTACGCAGGAGCGCAGCAGATCCTAATTCAGGAGCATTGGTGGATGGACTTAGGGTGGAGTTGGGCCAGGGTTTGAGGTTGGCTTGGGGAGTTCTATCTGGGTGGACATGGTTTGGGTGAGGCTGGGAAACCCTATCGCCTACAGTTGGGGCTTGGGTATGGGGGATGGATGAAGCACCTTGCCCTTGGGATGGCGGCAAGCTACAGGAAGTGGGCATGTTAATCGGAGTGGCCGGGGTGTAGGTGGGTGAGGCCTCGGGTTGCCGAGCCATAGGTCTATGGGTCTGCTTGGAGACGGGTGAGAGTCTCCATGAGCTTAGTCAAGACTGACTCTTGAGTGGCCATTCGGACCTCTAAATTTTCCATTAAATTAAGGCGTCAAGGTCAAGGACCCTAGGTGAGTTTTCCATCATATGGTAAAGTGGCGGACACAAACCACTTTTTCTATCTCTAAGACCCGGTTTTTAGATTTGTTTTTCTTGAACACCTTTCATTCACCACATGCCATTCCACAAAATCAAATATGCATTCCCCAAAAATTCCACTTTGAGAAAAGGGGAGAGTTTTATATACTTTCATGAATGGAATCAAATGACTTTTGCCATTCAATCATCGTATTTTGCACATTGTATCAGAGCAGAACTAGTTCTAGGGCTTATCGTTTTCCTATAGGCTTTGTCGGCTTGTTCCAGCCGTGGACCTCCAAGGCTCCCATCTGTCGGTTTGTTCCAGCCGTGGATCTCCAAGGCTCTTCTTATTGATCTGCTTCTGTCGTGGGACCTCTTAGCTTTCGTCATAGATCTGCTTCAGACTTTAAGAGTCTCTATCGCAGTTCTCAAGCCTTGACATTTGTGTTTAAGGGATTGCGTGGGAGCCCTCTCTTTCTGATCTTCTCACGGATCACAGGGGATCAGGTTTGCCGCATGCCTTCTTTCTTGAAGCAGCAGGTTGCAAGCTCCTATTCTGACGTAATTCTCTGGCCTACAAGTCTGACGCCTCTTGTGGTGTATATCTCGAGCCACAACAGCAAGCCGACATTCAAGCCTGGAGTTGCAGATCGAAAACCTTGTGTCTGACGTTATTGCCGTGCTTGCCCATAGATCATAGTCGCTGGTTGGGAATTTAATATCATATTGGATCTACGTCAGCCATTAGTTAGATCAGATGTCCCTCTACAGCCCTTCTCTTGTCTTATGCGAACAGATTCAGACATTCACTTCAACGTCAGACAGTCCAGACTGTTTTACGTCAGAACCTAATTGCATTGTTGCAACCAAAGTCTGACGATTGATCAACAAACTGTGATCTGTCTAGGGAAGTTATTCAAATCTGCTTTCTCCACAGATCCTTAGTTAAGTTATTTTATTTTTGCTGCTGCTCTTGCATTATCAGGTTCAAATCTGCGATGTCTGATGAGTCCTCTTAGACAAGTATTCCAAAAAACAGTTCCGCTGGAATGTCTCCTTCTCTGATTCATTTTCCTACCGACAACCCATCTATTCAATCAAATTGTATCAACGAAGCTGAATGAGACTAGCAAGCGTAGGCTTTAAAAAAGCCAGCAAGTGTAGGCTGGCTGAAAAACCGTATCGCGCAGGAGCAGCAAGCATAGCCCACCCCCCCAAAAGGGGGGCCGAAGCTGCAAACTACGGCTTGTCTTTCAATAATCCTGCGCAAACTTCATGTGTGGTTTATGCGTTCCTTTCTTAAGGGGCCCTTTAGTATCTATCTCTATTCACAAGTGGAAGCCCTTCGCTCCACTTCCTTGAACTGGCGAAAGGTGCACCAAGCGTCCTTCATTAGAAAGCGAAAGCGCATATGGATGCTTTTTATTGCCAGCTTTAAGTCCGAACTTTTTAAATTTGAACCTTGGCAATGGCCACCACCTTCTGGTACATAGCTGCCACCTCTGCATCTTTGATGACAATATCGTCACCCAAGATAGCATAGGCAGTAAACCAGGATCCTGGATCCACTAACTTAGCACTCAACCACACGGTGTTGTGGTGTGCTAGAATGAATAATGGCCAGGAACCGTAGAAACCAAGTGGTTGTCCTGTGCCGAACGCCACCATACAGTGACCTTCTCGGCGATGGGCCTTAGCTCTAAACATATTGGCTACAAGCCCAGAGCCCACCCAAGCAGCTGCAACAGCGGAGCTGAATACACCGATTAACATCTTTCCAAAAAGCATAGCTGGCGGTTGCGTCTTTGAGATCAAAACTAAACTCATTATTAATATCCAAAAGTCGAGCCAATGGCTTACACTGATCGTAGGTCCCATCCATGGGATCTATCCATGGCCGCCCAATCATGGGCTGGTCTCAATAAACACTGTTTCAGCTGTGACAAGATTGCAAACACCCGAAGCTTTCCAGCTCCCTCCATTTTCTCAGCCAAACGGCCTGGGATCAATACTAACGTGGAGTTGTCATTGGGTATCACATCTTTAATATGATCTTGATCAACTTGTGAACATAATGTCCATAACTTCCACCAACATTCCCAACTGCTCTGAATGGGTTCATCTAGACTACTAGGGATAGGATAAATATCCCTGCGTCTAAAGAACACACCCGCGCAGTCAATCAATCCCAAATGGGTTGACCAATCAGACAGATTAGGAGAGCTAACTTCTGCCGTCATGACCCTAAACCAGTCATACGGAGCAGCTAACTCAGCTAAAATGCTTTCCAAGCGTTCTTCCCCCATCTACCTGAACCCGAATTAGGGACTGAGGACCAAGTTGGCCTCCAGCGGAAACCTATCTCCATAGGTTTCTTTAGGTAAGATGGAATATATCTTTCAAACAAAGGGACCGCGTACTCCTCATAGAGCTCACCGAGCCCTTCGAGCAGTTCGTCGACTTCTTCCCGTCGAGCTATCCCTTTCAAAGGATACCTGGCCCGAACCAACAATATCAACTTAGAAATGGAGAAAAACGACAGGTAGAGTTGGAGAAGGCGGACGCCTTGCAGTCTCGCATCCTAATCATCCTACGATGGAACTCTGGGATGCAACAAGGTATACCATCTCGAGAAAGTGAGATTGAGACACTATAACGGGTTTCCTCTTCAAAGGTCCCACCATAGTAAACCATGAGGGCATGGCAAAATGTTTTAAGGTATAAGGCGGTATTTAACCACCCACCCTTTCGTCACCATTCTGTTTTGGTTCTTCTCCACATTCTTACCAGGAATTTGCCTATTATTTTTTCAACTGATATGTCGATATAGAAAGATCTCCTTATTTCTTCACCGCAGGTTTTCGAGTCAGTTTTCTTGAAAAGATATTAGATCACCGTGGGACACTTTCAAATGAGTAATGCTTACCATTCCATTATTCACACAAACCCTTCGATGACTTATTGGCTGCCTTGCTTGAGGAATAGTTTCACGAAAATGGAGACGAACCGGAATAACGTCCGATCTTGTTTCTGGTTTGAGTGGAAAAGGGATATATGAAGTTCGTTCTGTTCCTCTGTGCATCTCTGTGATGGGTAAATCCCCATGAAAAATGGACAACTTTCATGTAGTTTGTGATTTGATGTAACTGTTTAGATTTTGTCTCGGATAAATCTTTTTCTTAATAGATCTCTTCTTGTTCCTCAATCTTCGGAGAATGCGGCGTTGTATTATTGTAAGTTCTTTGTTCCGAACATTTCCTGGAAGTGGACGACAAGTTTTAAATCTTAATGCAAGCAAGGCATATCTCGTTGAATCAATCTTTTTCGCCACATCGCGTATAACGGGAATCGAACCCCCTTTGCTACTGGCGGGTGGATGGAGAATTTCCTACTTCGAGCCATACCCGCATGGCCGGGTGTAATGAATATAGATCTCCCGCCAGCAGTCTTCTCTTCCTATCACTTCACTTCGTTCGAGAGATCTGATCTCTTTGGACCTCACCGGGCCGGGCGAAGGGGAAGGGGTGGGTGGTCCGAGAACAGCAACGGGAGAGGGCTCGTAGCCCCCCTCTCCCTCTTGCCCATGCCTATTTGTTCCCCGGGCCCGGAGAGATGCGAAACTCTTTTTTTGAAGAAAAAGATGAATAGATAGGGCCGTGATACATTCCAGAATATTGTAAGGTAAATAGACTCTTTTCATCCCCTTTTCGATGCCCGCCGGAGGACCTATGTGAATGTTTTGGAATGGGGATGTTCGCCTTTTGTAACAAGTAGACCCACGATACGGACTAATAGATGTTCCTACTGTTACCCGTAAGTAAGATCTATTCATATAAAGTAAGTCCCCCACGGCACGACTTCTCACTTTTCATGAATGTGTCTCCCCCTCTGCTTATTAGAGTTTGACCCGCCTTTGATTGTGCTTGCTTCTGACTCCCTATGAGCCGTTTTACGACTTGACTTTTTCGGAGGGTCGGCGGGACATGGGAGCCTCAGCTCATGCATCGGTTTACTGAAATCACCCCCGCTATCCCACTTCCTCAAACGACGAGCTGCCCTAAAACTAATAGGCCCTAAGAGGGCTGTTCGCCTTTATATTATACATTAGCCCTAAAGTAGGTAGCCCTGAAAGCCTCACTCATAAGTTGTCGGGGTTGAAAATGGAAAAGGCAGATGGGCCGTCGAGTAATGGGAACGAGGAAAAGTCGTTATTTGATAGTTTAGAACAGAGATACGAACGGAGGCCCACCTCCACTCCCCTTTCTCCTCCAACCCACTTCTAGATAGGCCTATACCTAGCCTAGAGCTGGGGGCCTCAAAACAGATCAAGCAGGAGTTTCAGTCAGAATCACTCTACTGTGTCGCCGATCTATTGATTCCATTCATTGCCAAAAACAAGGTGGCTTGCTTTCTTTCAAGCCACACTGGAAGGGAGGGAGGTGTCGGCCTCTCTTAAGGCGACAGCTAGGGTGGGTTGGGTCTTTGACTTTGACCGTCGCTTCGGTAGCCAAAGAATCCTACGCAATCCTAGAGCTTTATATTTATTTATTTATTTTTATATATATATATATATATATATATATGCATAAGTGGTCGTTTTACCGCGCTGACTTAAAAAAAAATAGACAAGATAAAAGACAGGTATTTTACTAGCGAGGATGTGGCCCTGTGTCACTAGCGTTGTTGGTTGAAATGCCACAATTTTTAAAATATTCATCGGGGTCGGCCTATGATGACAAATAGTTATGTGAAGGACTTGAGAATGGGAGAACCTTGCTGCCTCCAGCCTACCCTTAATGTCATTTTCCGCCACGACCCTCTTCTTGAGCACCCTAGACCTGCTGCCGTCTTGCCCAAATAATAAATGTTTATAATCTCTTCCAATGAGAGATAACCCTTATGTTCCAACCTAGTCAACATAAAACAACTTCTTAGCATAGCATGTTGAAACCATCGCTCTTCCCTTGCGTACCAAGACCACTTGTCACTCATACTAAGAAGACCCAAAGCCTGCCCTCCACCCTCCTCCCCAAAATCTTCTTCATCCCTGTCGGCATCAAGGAAAGTGTGAGGAAAGGATAGGTTCTCCTAAAACACGGGTTTATGGGCCATAATCAACAGCCTGAGGCCAAAAGGACCCAGTTTCATCGAGTTATTCGCACAAGAAGTCAAAACTCTTCAGTGGTACTTCCCTTAAAAGATCGAGAATCCTCAGACCAGATCTTTAGCCTATATCGCACCTAGAGGGATAGGAGTAGGCGCGTAGGTTCAAATGTTGAAGTTTGACAATGCTTATAAACAATGAAGAACCGTGTGCAGAGAGAGCATCTACGGGAAGAAGTAAGCAGCACTATGCAAAATACGCTCATTTTAGCACTAATTAAACCAACTAATGACATTGGTTTTAAAGAATGACTAACTTGGAATTTATTGAGCAAATGGCACTTTTGGGATCAAGTTCAATAATGAATCAATTCATTCAATTGATATAAGTCGTACGATCTCGTATACGATAACGCGCCCCCTTTAGCGCGGTCACACAACTAAAAGCTGTAGACTGACAGGCCAGGTTTGGAGTAGATTTTAGTTTGCTCGGGATTTGTCATAATTTGAGGGTCCACTTGCTGTCCAGAAGTGACAACCTTTCCCCGAGGAGAGGCTAGGCTTTGAACGATTAATTAGCATAGAAAGGCGTGGACCAAGGCCACGAGATTGCGTAGGATGAGCGAATCTTTCAGATTAAAGACTTAATTGTTTGTGTGCTGTGGCGTTTCTATTTATAATGACTTCGTTCATCAAAATGAAACGGTTCATAACCGACAAATTCTATGAAGTAACTATAAGAAGTCCAGTGATGGATTAGAACGAATGACCTGCCCTTGTGACATGAATATCTCATGCCTATATTAATGCGCACATAACCGCTCGCGCGTTTCGAAATATTCCTAAGTTTCCAATCTTAGACCGTCTAGATTCAATGAATCTAATGACCATTCTTTCTGGTCTATTTATTCGTAAAGTCTCTCCTTGTGAATTACCATATGCAGTTCATCCTGTTCTTCCCCCCTCCCCCTTGTCTTATTGTATAGAACAACAAACTATTCCCGCCTCCGCCGGCCGCTGTAGCCTTGCCCTCTTTAGTATGCCAGACCAGCGTTCATAGGGTGGAACGTCGGTCTTGTAGAGATCGAAGGTACCATATGAGATGGAGCGCGACATCGCACCACTTACGGTTGACAACTGGAAAGGTCTACGGCTTCTACGAGCATCGAGAGTATAAGACACCTTGTACCTGAAAGAGCCCCATATTTCTAAAGTTACCTTTGAAAGCCACTTATGAAGCCGCCTTATATAGTATACTTACTCGAGAGGGATTCGAAGAAAGACTCTCCCACAAAGGAGAGGGATTCAGGCAGTCCGCTCTACTATACTTGAACTTGACTTTATCCATTCCATGGTCTTTAGGCGCTCGCGCCATGGTTTTCTTCAGCTCCATTCACTAGTACCTACTAAAGTAAGGGATTCGGATAGCGATCGCTATGGAAATGATCGAGTACACCGTTCGTTCGTAGGCCATTGCTCGCTCCAGAGCTAAAAGCTCGATTGATTCAGGCGCTCGTCCTTGCTCGATTCTGTGATTGAGTATCGGCCTTCTAGCTCGAGGGATTAGTCCTTAATGCTCGCTGTCGAGGCGAATTCTTTTATCGAGTACGCTCGTCCTAAAGCCTAATCAAAAGGGAGATATCTATGCTAAAGCGGCTAATGGAAGAGCTATATATCTATCCTAAAGCGGGTAAAGGAAGAGCTTTCCATCTATGCTAAAGCGGAACAAGCAAGTACCACCTTTATTTCATGTGGTAAAGCAGAATAAAAACGCATAATAAAATAAAGCCAAGAAGTCTAATATTTGGTCCTAACGCAGCTACGGATATTTTTTCTAATAAAGCTGATAGAAGTCAATCCTACTTATCTACTTTTTAGACCGCCACGCTCGGCCCTATCCATGATCGGGCCTTCGTTACGCTACCCTTGAACTACCTTTTATCCTTTAAGCTGTTAATCCATGCTATTGATCTTGCTATGATCGATAAAGCCTATATTGCTAATGATGACTGGTTGTGTCAACGCCTACAACAGTCTAGTTGGGAATAGGGATGGCAACGGGGCGGGGCGGGGACGGAATTGGGGTGCCCCGTCCCCGCCCCGCCCCTCTTTTACCCCGCCCCGACCCCGCCCCGCCCCGCCTTCGGGGCACAATTTTGTGCCCCGTCCCCGCCCCGCCACACCTACGGGTTCCCCGCCCCGCCCCGCCCCGCCCCGCCATTATAAAAATTTTAAATATGCAAGAGATGGGATTCGAACTTGGGTGGGAAGAAAACTAGAAGTTTGTCTTACCACTAGACCAAACTTCATTTCTTGTAATGCTTTACCTTATTTAAAATATATTCATATATTCAAGATTGTTACACACATATACATATATACACACACATACATATTTATACACTTGAAAATATCATATATGCTTTGAGACATTCTTTATAAAAAAGACAATCTCTCTCTAAAATATCATGATCTCCATCAATACATGGTTTCACTTCATTTCTGGTGTTGAACTCCACTCACTAATAAAGAGGTAATCGTGGGTTTGCAATTTATTTGCAAGTTGCAAATCACTCAAAAAAAAAAAAAAAAAAACCCTCAAAACAAAGATAAGAGAAATGACTTATCAATATGTGGATATGGTTATTGTAGTGTCAAACAACCTCAGCCGCTTTAACTTTCCAAGCATGTGGATCATATTAGCTTAAGTAAATAATTACTTATTTATGTGACACTTAACTTGCAATGTTAAATCATTAGTACAATGATTCTAATCATACTAAGGTTGATTACATATAATTAAAATTAGTATAATTTATAGTGTTGTTAGTATAATTAGAATCATATTAAGTTACTAACTATAATTTACCTTGCCATTTCTAATCATATAAGTTATTATAAGCGTATAGCATGATATATTTTGTAATATTATATCAAATTAGTAAAATTTATATTGTTATTAGTATGATTAGAATCATACCGATTATAATTTACCTTGCTATCTCTAATCATCTATATTATAATAAGCTTAAAGCATGATCTATCATTCTATTATATTCGTTTTATTTAATATGATTTATCATGTCACAATTTAACATTATATATGATTAAAGTCAAATAAGCTTAGATAGATTTTTTAACAATTTTAATTTCATTAAATTTGAATTAGAAGGAATGTGATCATATTATATGCTTTTATAATGTATAGGGTTCAATTAATTATATGTTTAACTTTAAAAAAAGTCTTCAATCAATCTACTTAACCCTTAATAACAACATAAAATCAATCTATACATTTACATATAAATATGTTTATTTATTATAAAAAAAATCTAAAATATATATTCAAGAGGATTATTAATCAATGGGGCGGGGCATGGGGCGGGGCAACAGGGCGGGGTACGGGGCGGGGTAACGGGGCGGGGCACGGGGCGGGGCAACGGGGCGGGGCACGGGGCGGGGCAACGGGGCGGGGCGGGGCGGGGAAAAGGGCAAACCCATCCCCGCCCCGCCCCGCCTTCGGGGCATGGTTTTATTCCCCATCCCCGCCCCACCTAAGGATCGGGGCGGGGAAAACCCGTGCGGGGCGGGGCGGGCAAGCCGGGCCGGGGCGGGGCGGGGCAAAATTGCCATCCCTAGTTGGGAAGCAGAAATGCAGGAACAGGGCCACGGTAGGTTGGTAGCCTACTGCTTGAGTGGAAGTATAGATTAATAGGATTGAGAATTGGAGAAGAAGAACAGGGGGTCCAATTGCCTCTTGTCTACCCACGGGACCTTCTGTTAAAATCCACCCAGGGGAGTTCGAAAGAAGAGGTTCATCCGTTCGATCTACCCGCAGCGTTCTTGACTCACTCTGGAGATTAGGCTAATGTTCACTAATGGAAGGGTTCAGTCTGTTATCTGGGGAGGCCGTCAAAACACCTGCCAGATTAGAATAGTATGATATTCAAGCAAGGGAGACGGTGATTACACTTCACAGATAATGAACTCTAAAAAAGAGTGGTTGAGGTAGATAGGGCTTTTGAATCTTTGCGAGGGAGGGGCGGTGTAGAAACAAAGGTTTGGTTTAGGGCGGTGAACGTTCTCATGACTAAGACCTGGCCAACTAATTAGGTCTCATTCTATTATACTATACTGAACTTAATTTTGTTGTTACGGCCTAAAAGAAGGAGACTTTCTAGACATTCCACGACGGCTACAGTACTAAAGACCCTAACTAACGTATACAGATTGAACGAAGGGTTCAGGAAGTATCTCCCACTGACTGACGGCACTCGACTGACGGCACTCAGGGACGAGACGAAATAGATCTTTGGCTTTCAAGTATTCACCTCCTTCCCTTGTCAGGCCTTTTCATCGAGATAGTCCGGTGTTATTCGAGTTCCTGCTGTAAGCCTAAGCCTAATAAGGTTCTTTATTCCTCTTCATTTTCCCTCAAATCTCTTGATCCTAACCCTCTCTATTCCTTATACCCGGGAATCTATTTTTTGCCTCCCTTCTTCCAACGAGTTCAGTCAAGCGAGCGATGAAGCGAGACTTAATCCTGACTTCTCTAGCGTTGAACGAGTTCTAGGCTAAGGACGAAGCTCGTACTTTAGGTGGAAGCTTGTGGAGAAGTGTAACTCCGATCCAAGAAGCTTGAACACCTCAGTCCAAAACCTCCTGGCGAACCTAGGGTCTCGATCACTCACGATCGTCTCGGGCACACCCCAATACTTCACCACGTTCTTCACGAAGAACCCGGTTGCTTGCTCCGCTGTGCAGTTGGTAGGAGCGGCAATGAACGTGGCGTACTTAGAAAATCTATCGACCACCACCGGACCCCAATCCATCTACCTTGGGAAAAGCGGAGATTCAGTCCATGGATATACTTGCCCATGGTCTCTCCGGCACGGGTAGTGGCGCTTTTAGGCCCTCCCCTGCTTCTTATGCTCCACCTTGTCTTGTTGGCACACAAGACAAGTGCGAACGTAATCATCCACATCATCCACCATCCTAGGCCAGTAGTACCTCGTCTCCAACAGTGCTAGTGTGCGTCGTTGGCCTAGATGAGCCTTCCGTCACTGCATTCAATCTAAGGGTTTCATGGCACTCCCGTAACAACTCCCTTCGAAGATTGTCCCACTTAGGAACAAAGAGTCGAACTCCCTTGGTGAAGAGTAGCCCATCCTTCACCCAAAATCTCCGAATCTTCCCTTCTTGAGCTGCTACCATAAGGTTTTTTTGCCAAGGGGTCCTTGTCCAACCCTTCTCGAATGCGATCAGGAAGGGTTCCCTTTAGCTGGCTCACTGAATCCACTTCCTCCCTTTGAACAACCTGACGCGCATAGGCCCCCCGTCAAGGGGGCCATCTTTCTCATGTAGTGTAGTCAAATCCGTGTAGTCAGGGCTAAACGTGTACTTAGATTGAATGTGGTTCCGTCAGCATCTTGGCTCGCTGCAGCTTGATGCCTTTAGGTCTCATGTGGTACTTAGATTCCATGTAGGCTTTACGTGATAGGGGTGCGCTAGCTAGCCCTGGAGTTGCAGAACTTCTTTGTTCCACTCTTTTATTTTTCTCCTAAATCTTTTGAAGCTTTAAATGGAACACTAATCCTGCCCGTAATTTAATTAAAGGCCACAACCTGATTACTCACCAGTCCTTCATTTTAAGGTTGGTTGGTAATGGTTTCCAAATAAGCTCGCACACTACTAAGTCACCGTGAGTAAAAACAGTCCCTTACTTGGCCACATTTAAAACATAATTGGGTTAACCAAATGGGGCAATTGGTGGTGTAATTAAGGGCCTTTACCAAGGTTTCCTCTTATACATCATTCTAAGATAGACTATGGTTAAGTTCTATGTAGGGCCGGTCACTAGCATGTCACATTAGTAAAACAGTCCCATGATTTGGCCCATGTAAGTCATAGTTGGGTAAATTAAATGGAGCAATTAGGGTAGAGATTAGAGGTCTAATTCAAAGTTTTAAATCCCTTTCTAGGCATGGAATATATGGGGTAGGGAAAAGGTTAAAAACCCCTCAAAGAGGGCCCCACAACTGGCCAACAACCAACTGTTGGACATGGCCCTGCAGCTGCACTGCAGTCACATTTCCAGCCCTGTTCCTTCCTTGTTTCCAGCCATCATCATGGAGTTCTTTGGGCAGGTTGAGAAGGGGATTTTCAAGGGAGAAAACAACTGAAATACTACACTAAGAGGGCTCCAAAACCAGTCATATAATCCGCTGAATCTAGGAAGGGAAATCAACATGATATGAGGTGAATCATTGAGTAGAACTTAGATAATTTCAAAATATTAACTTGCACACCAAAACACCCAAATCAGTCACTTGCCTTAGCACCAATGGGCTGCAAATCACTCTCCCAGACACCTTCCAGCAGCTGGAAGCACTCAGCTAGAAAACCCCAAAAATCCTACACAAAAAGCCCCAAAAAGACAAGTCAAGAAAGGCTTAGAATCATGGTTTGCATGTCCGAATTTGTGGACCAAATGGGCTGCTAATCCTCATATAAGAAGCTGGAATCCATGGCTTCCCTGAAGGAGTTCAAATACGACGGATTAATGGTAGTAGATGGGGGCGGCCAGCAGTGGAAGCACCAAAAAATGGGATGAATGGAGAGTGGCCGATGAGAGCAACACGTTGGCGACGATTGATTCCGAAGTTACCCAAAGTTTGGTGAGCTTTGGTGAAGAAATGGAAGAGAAAGAAGGGAAGAAAAGCTTCAGCTTCAGCTGTCTTGTTGCGGGTCGAAATGAAGGAGAAGGCAGAAATGTGAAGGGAGATGAGGAACTTAGAAGAGAGGTGGGTGCGGGCCCACAACTTACTAGAACTTGATGGGCTTGGAAATGGGCCTTCTTGGCCTCAAATGGACTCGACGAAGAAGAGAGAAATGATCCTAATAAAATCTAGTTTTCAAAAAGTATAATTTGACATGGTTCTGAAATTTCAAAATTTGGGCTCAGATTTCAATATGAAAAGACTGTTTTGCCCCTAGGGTTGGAACTGATTTTCTAGGCTTTGAATGGGATCGGTGTAAACAAAAAAGTTGTTGGGGATAATTTGACCTATCAAAAGAAACCAAAATTGAAAATTTTCAAAATCAAGGACAATCCCCCCATGCTGACACGTGCAACCCAAGGCACCCCCGAGCTGCCAAACTGGGTCCAACGGCTCTCAAAATTCCCCAAAGCTATAGTAAACTATTGTAAAGCACCAACCAACTCGATTAGGCTCAAAACTCACTTTGAGAACTAACTGATGGCTAAAAACACGCTAATCAAGAAAATTAGGGGTCGTGATCTTACTGGGTCTAACCTTTTCGCGACCGGTGGCGGAATGCGAGCATAATATTTTTCTGTACGGGTATGCCAGATTTTCTACTCTACTTGGAATTGACAAGTGGTGGTCCAGAGATCCACCTTCGCAAGTAGAAAAGGAAATCAACTTTTTTCTAGTTTTTCGTTACGTATATATTTAAGAAAAGAGACATGGTTTTGTTTGCAGTGAAATGCGATTTCATTTGTTTTGCCGTAAAAGGCAATGTTTGTCGTGAAAGGTGATTTACAATTCTTATCAATAATGAAAGACAAGAGTTGTGATTTTTTTTTTGTCTCTTTAGAAAAATGCAAAATACAATGAAAAGCAAGAAAATGAAATCTAACTTCTCAGGAGATTGTGGGGACTCATTCAGATTGACAGTCACAAGCCATGTGTGGACTTTGTTATCATCCTTCAGATGATAACAGAGGATGCTCTTGATTCGTTTGGCTTGGTTTAAACCTCAGATTTTTAGAGGACAAAGACCAAGTGGAGGTCCTATGTCCAATAAAAAGCCGAGTAGACGGGCTGAAAAGCCACGTCTAAGCCATAAAGGAGGAGAAGGACCTTGGTGGGAGTGACCCCCCAAGTGACTTTTGGTCACTTTGTAGTGGTGTTCAGTGTCGAACTTCTTCAATGGAGGAGAGATCTTGTGGCAGAATTTTCTCTTGCGTATTTTCCGGATTCCGTCGATTCGACTGATTCGATTTTTTTTCCGATCCGTTTCTCTTGGAATCACCCCCTTTTAAAGGGTTTTTGGTAGCCATTAGGTGGGTTTATGAACCTTAAATGTATTAAAGCCACATAATGGGAGGAGTTACAAGTTTTTATTTCTTTAATTTGTAACTCCTTTTTCTTGGCTTCTGATTGGCCGATGGAGAATTAAGGGCTTTTAACTGCCTTTAAGCTCCATGATGTAAGGAGTTACACGGATTAATGTCGTGTTTATGACTAACTTGTAACTCCCATTTGCTCGCTTCTGACTGGGTTGTCCAAAATAATGAGTTAATGATCGCATTAATTTGTCATAAAACGGGTCATTTAACTGCATTAAGTGGTTGTTGAGGCGCTTGAAGAGTTGCGGGCCATGCTGCGTCTTTTGGAATTCTTCTTGTGATGGTCGCCGATGGATCTTCATGCCGATCGATGCCGGATGACCATGCAACTTCAGACATTGGTTGCTACTAGTGGGTCGATGCCATCTGTCCTATCGATTTCTCGATTGATCGGCCAGAAAGTGTACTTTCTTGGTCGGCCGATTGGCGATTTCGAAGCGATCAATGATGATTTGATGCACTTGACGACGGATCCATGATGTTGATGAAGATCGACGAATTTTGAAAACCACAAGGGCATAACATCTTGAAATGAGAAAAGGGAAAAAAAAAAACGGTCATTCGGCCAAAATTTGGCGACCCGGATTTCCAGGGTCACCGACGACCATGTGGGGTTTTTTCCCTTTTGGTCTCCAATTTTCGGCCGTCTTTCCGTTTTTTTCTGATTCTTTTTTCTTAGGTATTTTTCCTGACATTTTTGTACATATTTTGGCCTGATTTCCCAGTAGAAAACTTGACGAGAAACCTTGCGTATCAGAGTGCAAAGTTTCTGATTTTCCGGGAAAGCCGGAGACTTTGTCGCGCAGAGTTGCCGATTTGTCGTCAGAAGCCAAAACTGGGTCAAACGATGTCGGGATGACCTGAAATTTGAGGTGAAACCTCTTGAGCAATAAATAAGACCAACCATAGGCTTTTGTTTGAGTTTGGAAGCCGTGTGGGGCGGACCCTGCAGCGGCTCAACCTCGGGGAGCATGAATGAGATTAAGAGTACAATTATATTTTTCTCCCAGGATCCGTGTGTGAGGATGACACATTCCAACACACTCTGAATATTTTGCGGAAGCATTCGTGACGTCGCGACCCGGAGTTCGTGGCCATTGGATTCCGTGTCACAGTCAACCGCTAGAATATAACTATTATATAAAAAACCATATTAGACTGGAATAAACCATTACAACCAAGTACAGCGCTGACAGTAACAGGATATGACATTCCCATATATGTTCAAGTTACAAATTATCATTGTGCATTAATGAAACTCGTGGCTCCACAGCCAACAAAAGCACTCAGCTCGGGGCGGAGAAGTCTGAACCTGAGTACCAAAATAGTGGGTCAGACACGATGGTTTGGCAGGTGGGTGAAAAGATAATAAATGTACTGAAGAATTAGACATGTGATAAATCATGTTATTTGATCAAAAGCTGCATATAATTAAAACGGGTGGAAAATCATGAATGTCTGACAAATCCTGTATTCATGTAAAACGGGTGTAAAACATGGATATCTGACAAAACAAGTGTTCATTTAAAACATCTGTAAAAGCATGGTTACTTAACAAATCGGGTATTCCTCACATTGCAAACCCAGTCCATATGCAGACCCTACAATTAGCCCTTCTTCAGGGGAGCTACAATCGTGAGGATGGGTGGCAACCACATAAAGCTAAATCCTCCATCACTAATGTGACGAGAGCACGCTAGAGGCATTGGTCTCGGACACTCGAGGTGACGAGAACCAACTATATATATATACATGTAGCTAGACAAGACCACGGCCGCGGAACCGGGTAACGGGACAGGCAGGATCCATACTGTAGCTAGCATGAGCAAGAGGGGGACGCCAAGTCAGTGGATCAAATCGACAAGGTTGTCCAAACTTAGTGGTGCCGACTTATAGGTTACGAGCAAGAAATCAAGACATATACATATATATATATATATATATATATATATACAAGTAGGTGAGTAACACCTTAGCAGGCGGGATAGGGTGCACATAGGCACATAAATCACATTCTTGTCTGGTCATGCATATACAGGGCCGGCAGGACACTTAAAGTGCATAAATCAATATTTCTGGAGTAGGGCTAGTGAAATCACATGAAAACTAGCGAGTATATATGAAATCCACGTACACGAAAACACAAAGAGATTTCCACACAAATACCGGGTTATGCATTGAGGATTTAAGATTTAAATCAAGGTGTATAAGAGTCCCGTATGTCAGTTTTGTCACTGGTTTGGTACTCAATAAAATTAAGGACATTCCAAGCCCCCTATACAAATTGACAAGTCCAAAAATCCTCAATAAATCTCCATGATGGGGTTTCTTTCTCAATAGAGTTCCACACTTCGCTTTCTCGGTCTTACCATCGCTTTGGGGCTCTAAACAATACCTCCCCAAGCCTTAGAAGAACATTTCAAGTCATCTGTATTGACCCTGGCCTACTGCACAGTTGGCTCGAGCGGACTCGAAGTTCGCTCGAGCTAACTGCTCTCTGTGAGGGGTTCGCTCGAGCGAACACGGGTTCGCTCGAGTGGACCTGTCCAGTTCAGGTTGGCTCGAGTGAACTGTCAAGTTGGCTCGAGCCGACTATCCTCTAGATGGGTTCGCTCGAGCGAACTGTCACAGAACATGTTTCTGATTAGCAATTCGGCTCCTTCCTTTTCTCCCTTTGCATATATTTCTAAGTATCCTTTTTTGCACAACCAATGAGGGCTTACAACCCTTTTTAACCCCACTTATTCCTCCATTCAAATCACTTAAGATTCATCACATTCTTCTTCATTTCATCAAAGGAAACCCAATCACACCAAAGATCCATAAAATCCATTAAGATTTAACGAAAATCAAGTACATACATTTTTCAAGAAGCTAAACAAGAGTGAAGAAGGTTATCAATATACATGTATTTCGAAATCAATGGAAAAATCATGGAAATGTGCATAGATCAAATCACTAATGCATGAAATAGAAAACCACACCCATCATAAATATGAAGAACACTAAAACATCGATTCATCCACTTGCCTTGGGTTCCAAAGTGGCTAATCAAGCTCCTAAGCTCACTCCCAAGCCAAAGATCTCCAAGCTATGCAAAAACCCCCAAAATAAACCCATTTAGAACCCTAGAAATGGTAACTCATCAAAGAGAAGGAATGGGTTCAAATAAAGATAAGAAATCGGACCTAAGGGGATACCATTACTCAACAATAGAAGATGGAAAGAAGTCCTTACCTCTAGGGCCATCAATTAACAAGAAGAAGCGTGAAATAGGGGCTGCCCAGCTGAGATTGTTGGAAGTAGGTGGGCCTTGTGAACAGATTTTCAAAACTTTTGACCCACTTGACTCAGGGATTAAGTACCCATAAGGCCATAAATCATATCTAGGATGCAATCCCTCTATCTCATCAATCATGTACATCAATAAAACCTATCTAAAAGATAGAAATCAGCAACACCATGCAACCAAAACAATCCACAATAAAAGGAAAAACAGATTATACCTTTGGAGCCCGGTAGTGCTCTAATGGAGAAAGAGACAATCAGCAAGATTAATAACTCTTCTTGAAGCAATTTGGGATCTCCAAAACCTTGTTGTCTTCCACGCTATGACCCACTATTAGATCTCTTTTCTCAAGAAGATTGGTGGAAACTCCAAGAGAAAACCCTACTAGAAGCTCCAAGGAACTAGAAAAGAAAGAGAGGAGAGAGTAGTGTGCAACAATTACACAAAATAGGGGCTGGGCGTGCTTATCCAATGGTGGACTGTTAGTTTTATGGTCTCAATACCAGTATATGATGAATAAATTGATTAATTTCTTTATTTATCAATATATATTATTGCTTTCCTTTCATGAGATGAATGATGTTTTATTACTTGTTTGCACATAACTAATACATATGACATAATGGTTCATGAGATGAACCGGGTCCCATTAGTATATTAGATGTGATATATGTATATGGATGAGATCAACATACGGGAGATATGTGTCACAAATCTTATACTTAAAATATCTTTACAACCAGTGATGAGATTGGGCATCTCATCTGACAATGTTGCAGTATTTTGATCACTACGAGATAGTGTGATTTGTCTCGATCATCAGAATGTAAGATTCTGGATCATAGTGCTGGTACATTGGATGTATTGAAGGACCATGAGAAGTACCTTATGAAATACTGTCTCGATTTAAGGACTGCTCTCATAATTTCCTAGCAATAGGCTCTCAATCCTGAGAAATTAATGAACTCAAGTTTCTGTCTATTCATTTGCTTTGAGTCACCAATGAGTGAGGCCAACTGTAGGTCAACACCTCGGTGTCTTGGGTACATGGTAGTAGGACTGTAGGAACATGCAATGATCAAGATGGAATCTATCTACATTATCCCCTTGTGCCAATTAATGGATTCATCATTGGTAAGTGCGCACCCATTCCAATTAAGAGTTAATTAGATCGGTACCAAATGATCACTATAATTAATTGGGGCTCAAGGATAATAAGATGTGGATCTAAGATTGGATGGGACAAATTTATTCCAATTGATCCATGGATAATGATAGAGGAGCCTACTTATGGTAATTGGGAAGTTTAGGGTCTTCATTGTAATATATTCCTAAGACTGGAGTGCAATTGCATTTATATAGTGGAGTTATTTGCAATTAACTGTGGGCCCGGATTACACATGAGATGTGGGGTCGCGTGTGCCAGTTGGAGTCAGCTTTCTAAGGAATCCCTAGTGGTCCCCACGCTAGCCCAAGATATTAGAAAGATACTAATTATAGTAGAACTCTAAAAGGAAATAGAAAGTTACTATTTCTATTTGAAGTGAGACTTCTAATAGTGGTAATAGTAAGTTACTAATTATTAATGGAAGTGAGGCTTCTATTTTAATTAGTAAAAAAGGAAGTTACTAATCATGTTTGAAGTAAGACTTCTTGTCGCGACCCCGGAACGGATCCCCGGGCCCGCGACGTTCGTTTGTTGAATTGTTGTTGTTAACATTGTAGATATACTTTCCCACAGGTTCCCGCGGTGAGGATTCCCAAAGACACGCGGAATCTGTCTCACATGATCAAGTTTGCGGAAGCGTGTAGCAAAACCCATTAAGATAAGCACCAATAAATCTTTAAGTGTTATAACAATTAATAACAAGACATAGTATCAAAGAAAGAAGCTAATATGGCATTCCCAACATAGTTCAAGTTATAAGACTAACACGAAAGTAAGTTAAGTTTTTGTTACAACCCATAAGAGGCCAACAGAGGCCAATACACTTCTCAATTACTCAAAGGAAACTCCAAAACAAAATGATGACGAGACTCAAGAACCCGCCCGACGTCTAGATGACATCGTCGGGCTGCCACTCTCTCACAGGGGTTGGCTCACAAGCCTCCTCCTGACGCTCCTCCTCAAGGGCAACGTCTCCTGCACCTGGGCACCAACAAACAAGGGTCAAACACAACGGTTTGGCAGGTAATCAATTTAGGTGCAAGCATGAAACAATAAACGTTTTAGAAAACATATAAGCAAATCCCTGATTTGAAATACTACAGTGACTGAGATACATTTACAGAAATATTTAATCGAGCTGAGATACTAAAACAAACTAGCATGAGTACATAATATATCATGAATAGTTACAATCCACAAAGAGCCCATCCTTTCTCTATCATTTATATAATGAAAAGAGCAAGCACGCACGCCAAGCACGATATACATAATATAATCACGACACGATTTCCCACAAAGACGGGAATTCCGGCCGCGGAACCGGACACGCACGATGTGTAATAAATACACGACCAGTCTGCAGACAGTCCACATGTTTAAGGACCCCCAGACAGTGGATCAAACTGAAAGGGCAGTCCAAGCTCAGTGGTGTTTACTTAATTCATGGATGCACAAAACACGCGAAACACTATCAAAACTTGTCGAGGTAAAAAGGGGGAAGTCACTTATCGAAACACGACGAACACGATTAGCAAAGGCATAATTAATATGCATAACACGCTTAGGAAGTGATCCCCTTTTTCTTGAAACAATTCTTCAAAACAAGCTTATACTTGAAATCCAAAACTAGCACACGATGGTACTTATCGTACCAAAACGGAATTCAAACACGAAATCTGACAAGCATGTGTTAAGGCTGCTAATTGACCTTTGTGTAATTGGGACCCCAAATGTCGGAATATACAAGAATTGGTGTCCCCGAAGTTGGGTTGCATTTCGAAGTGCCATTTACACAATATCAAGTCAAAACCCTTAACATAGTCTAGTTTTTCGACCTTCGAGAAAATACAGAAAATCAAATAATTCTTCTTCCTGAATCTGGCAGGTTCGCTCGAGCGGACCTTGCAAGGTGATGACACTGTCTCGCTCGAGCGGATAATAAGTGCGCTCGAACGGACAGTTCTCTGTCTTGCTCCAGATTATACAGAGGGCAGTTCGCTCGAGCGGACCATAGGGTCGCTCGAGCGGACAACTCTCTGTCTGCGCTCGGACCAAACAGAGGCTTGGTCGCTCGAGCGGACAAGCTGCTGCCTGTGCTCTCTGAGTGCAGAAAATGTCTTTCTCTTGCACATCTTCCACTACATTTTTCTCCTCCTTCTCATCCATCAATCACATACAATCCCTTGAGCCTTCATGCTCACCAAGGGTTCATTTCCACCATTTCACACATCCAAATCCAATAAAAACATAATCATGAAGCTTGTAAACAAATTTATATGCACAATTCTTAAAACACAATGGAATCAAAATACACATGCACATTGAACCTATAAAGATTACTTGCCTTGCTCCAAATGCTAAACACTCCTCTTCAAGCACTCTTACTCACAAGCTAAGCCAACACTACAAATAAACCCAAGGAAAACCACACAAACTCACTAAATCTTGAAAACAAGAAACCCATTTTGCCAAAGGGGTTTGTAACATGAAAAACATGATTTTTAAGAAGCTAAAAGAGCTCAAGAAAAGTATGGGTTGAAGCTCTTACCTACAGATGGTCAAACAAGAGGTAAGGAAGGAAATGGAGAGCTTATCCCACAAGAAGTTCCAAGAAATTTGTACCAATAGAAAGCTTGCAAGGAGATGAAGAAGATGATATCCTTAGAATTTTCTTTGGAGTCTTCTAGCTAGATCATGCAAGAGAAATGAAGTGGAAGGGAAAAAAGGGTTTTCAGCCCTAGGTCAAGAAATTGCAGAGATTTGGGGGGAAATGAATGAAAAGAGAGGGATAGGGGGATTAAGTGATGATGATGGGCCCCAATTAGCTGAACCTTGAAGTGACCAAAACATGATCTTGTGGGCCTCGGATGACTTCGACGAAGAAGGATAAAACGATCATCGAAATATCTGGTTTCCAAAATGTATATTTTTGACATGGTTTTGAGATCTCAAAAATTGTGTCCAGATTTGTGCATAAAAGACAATTTTACCCTATTTGGGCCAAAACTTGGGTTTTTGGGCTTCAAACATGAATGGGCTTAAGACGAAAGTTGTAACACATAGAAAAATCATTCAAATTAAATCAAAATTACAATCACACGGAAACCGATACGATCTTCCCAAGGTTACACGTGCACTCAGGCCTTCCTGAGTGTGTCTGACTAATACTAAACGTTCTCAAAATTCCCAAAGCTATGTCCAAGACTAAACTAATTACTTCTAACCCAACGACAACTAAACCCACTTGGGACTAAACACATACTAATCGCACACTAATCGACTTGGTCTGGGTCGGGGTCTAACACTTCTAATTGTGATTTAGTAAGCAACTAACTGTAGTGGAAGTAAGACTTCTATTTCAATTAGTAAGAGGAGGTGGCTTGAATGCTATAAAAGGAGGAGAGGAGTGGCTTGAACGTCCCTAATGCTAGTTCATCTAGGGATTCACGCCCAACCCATTCAATTGTGCAAGAGTTGCACTCCTCTCTTCCTCTCCCTCTTCTAGTTGTCTTCTAGTTTCCTTTAGGGTTTTTCTCTTGGAGATTCCACCATCTTCTTGAGAAAAGAGAATCTGATACGGGTCATAGCGTGGAAGATCAAAGGGTATTGGAGATTCTGATATGATTAGTGAAGGTGTTCATCATCAAAGAAAGAATTCAAATTCTCCATTAGAGCACAACTAAGCTCCAAAGGTATAATCTACATCCTTGTATGTTGTAGATTTCGTGGTTGCATGTTTAGGTGCTGTTTTCTATCTTCTAGATAGGATATATTGCTGTACATGGTTTATGAGTTTGAGGGATTGCATCCTGGATTGGGTTTGTTGCCTTCTAGATAGTTGATCCCTGCATCAAGTGGGTCAAAAGTTTTTAAAACCTATCTGAATGGCCCACCTATTTTCCAACATGGACGTCCAAGAGGGGTTAATTCCCTTTTTTATAGCCCCTTAAACCACCTTTTTACCTTATTGAAATAGAAGTCCAACTCCCATTACGAATTAGTAACTTTCTCTCTTTCTAATTGCTATAGAAGTCTCACTTCCACAACAATTAGTAAGTATACTATTACTACTATTAGAAGTCCTACTTCAAATAGAAATAGTAACTTTCTAATTCCTTCTTTTTGGAGTTCAAATAGGATTAGTATCTTTCTAATATTTTGGGCTAGCGTGGGGACCACTAGGGATTCTATAGAAAGCTGACTCCAACTGGGACACTGCTACCCCACATCTCATGTGCAATCTGGACCCACAATTAATTGCAAATAACACCACTATATAAATGCAAGTGCACTCCAGTCTTAGAAATAAATTACAATGAAGACCCTAAACTTCCCAATTACCATAAGTTGGCCCCTCTATCAATAACCATGGATCAATTGGAATAAATCTGTCTCATCCAATCTTAGATCCACATCTTATTATCCTTGAGCCCCAATTAATCACAGTGATCATCAGTACCAACCAAATAACTCTTAATCGAGGTGGGTGCACACTTACTAATGAAAAATCCATTAATTGGCACAAGGGGATAATATAGATAGATTCCATCTTGACCATTGGATGTTCCCACAGTCGTACTACCACGTACACAAGACACCGAGGTGTTGACCTATAATTGGCCTCACTCATTGGTGACTCAAAGCAAATGAATAGACAGAAACTTGAGTTCATCAAAGTCTCATGATTGAGAGCCTAATGCTAGGGAATTATAAGAGCAGACCTTAAAATCGAGGCAGTATTCATAAGGTGCTTCTCATGGTCCTTCAATACATCCAATGTACTAACACCGTGATCCAGAATCTTACATTCTGATGATCGAGACAAATCACACTATCTCATAGTGATCAAAGTATTGCAACCTTGTCAGATGAGATGCCCAATCTCATCACTGGTTGTGAAGATATTTTAAGTATAAGATTTATGACTCATATCTCCCGTATGTGGATCTCATCCATATACATATATCACATCTAATATACTAATGGGACCTGGTTCATCTCATGAACCATCATGTCATATGTATTGGTCATGTGCAATAAGTAATAAAACACCATTCATCTGATGAAAGGAAAGCATGATTTTATTGATAAATAAAGAAATTAATCAATTTATTAAATCATCTGATGGATTGAGTCCATACAATCTAACTATCTCCCACTTGGGCTCAATTCCTGTCATGGTTGCATCTCATGCCCATCCCGTCTACATGCTGCTCAAAGACTTTGGTAGTCAAAGGCTTAGTAAAGGGATCTGCCAGTTTGTCCGCAGAGGCTATCTTGGTAATAGCAATATCACATCTCTGCACAATATTTCTGACCAAATGATATTTCATCTGTACATGTATTTGGCTTTTATGGCTTCTGGGTTCCTTGGACTGTGCGACTGCCCCGCTGTTGTCACAGTAAACTGTGAGTGGCTGTCATGCCAAAGGTACCACCCCAAGTTCCATAAGGAATCTCTTGAGCCATACTGCTTCCTTAGCTGCTTCACAAGCCGCTACATATTCAGCTTCCGAGGTGGAATCAACAGTACAATCCTGTTTAATACTCCTCCAACTGATAGCTCCGCCACCAAGCTTAAATACATAACCAGAGGTGGATTTCCTGGAATCCTTATCTGACATGAAGTCAGAATCTGTGTAACCGACTGGAATCAGTTCATCACTGCTATAAATCAAGATGTAATCTCTAGTCCTTCTAAAGTATTTTAGAATACATTTTACAACAGTCCAATGTTCAGGTCCTGGGTTAGACTGATATCTGCTGACTAGGCTCACTGCATGATAGATTCTCGGTCTAGTACATAGTATAGCATACATGAGGTTACCAACAGCCGAAGCGTATGGTTTCGACCTGATCTGCTCCTTTTCCACAGGTATCTTAGGACACTGATCCTTGGAAAGGTGCACTCCATGCCTGAAAGGTGTAATACCCTTCTTAGTGTAAGACCCCGACCCGAGTGTCCTCGATTAGCATTAATTAAGTCGTGTTTTAGTTCTAAGCATGATTAGTGAATTTTGGTTAAGTTGGGATTATAATAGCTTTTGTTACAGCTATGGGGAATTTTGAGTGCCTTTGTGATTAGTGGGACCCTTTGGGGGTTCTTTTAGGGACTTTGCGAGTGATTGGGGGATTATTCGAGATTTCGATAATTTTTTATTTATTTATCCCATTTTACTTATCTTGTTTATCCCTACGACTTTCATGTTGATCCCATTCCCGTTCGAGACCCCGAGACCCGACTTTTCTAGCATTGAGGGCAAAACAGTCATTGTGCACTAAATCTGTACCAAAAAATTGATATCCCCGAAACTCATGAAACATATACCTTTTGGAAACTAGAAATTTTGACGATCGTTTCTCCCTTCTTCGTCGATTGCAACCGAAGTCCTGAAAACCATGATTTTAGCCCACAAAGATTTTTAGTGGTGGGACCCACCTTCATTTTCTATAAAAGGGGAACCCATTCCATCTTCCCCTTCTCCTTTTCCAGCTCAAAAGTGAAACCACCTAGGTTTTCTTTCCCTTCTTCTTTTTCTTCTTGCTTTCTTCCTCCTCAATCCACCACCAACCTTTGTCAAATAGAGTAATGAGTTTCATCTTCTTCTTCCCCACCTTACAAGCTTTCTCTTGATACCATTTTTGGAGAAGACCTCCCGTTCCAAGATCTTCATTGAGCTATTCTGCCCATTTAGAGACTCTACAAGTAAGCAATCCCTCCCTTTCTTTTGATATTGTGTTTTCTAGCCTTCGGAAGTGTTCGTTTTCATTATTGAAACTTTTTCTTTTTCATTCTTGTTTTGACCCATTTTAGGGTTTGTTTTTGGGGGTTTTTGTGTGTAGCTTTGGGTTTGGCTTGGAAGTGATTAGAGCTTGTTTTTGGCTAAGCTTGGACCAAAAGCAAGTGGATGAATGGATAGTCTGAGCATTAAATAGTTTTATGACAGATGTAGTTGATTTTGTTGTTTTCACATTCATGTTTATTTATGTGCATTGATTTGAATTAAATGCTCATGAATGCATCTTGCTAACTTATTTAATGTATTGGAAACATTGGTTTTGGCCTTTCATTTAATGCTTGTTATGGTTTAAATGAATACTTGTGATTGGTGGATTTCTCTTCTTCTATGGTTGGACGAGTTGAAGGAGGAGGTGAATGGATAGTTGTTTGTAAAAGTTTTGAGATGGGAGAAGTGTTGAATGTTGGATTGGAAGAGCTTTTAGCTCATTTTCTTTTGCAGGAAATGAATGGGAAGTAGGGAGAATGGTTTTGAGGAGGAAAAGAGCTCAAATCTGAACACAGTGGGAGTTTCCCGCACCTAGTGGTCAGCTGACGGTCACCTGTCGGCTAGCCGCCTAGTAACTGGCGGCTAACCGCCAGCTAACCGAACCTTCACGGTTACAAATCCAGAGAGCTGCTCTTTTCTTCTGAATGCGTGGTCAGCCAGCGGCTAACCGTTGAACTCATCGGCGGCTAACCGTGTCACGACCTCGGGACGAGATACCAGTCTTGTCACGACCCCGGGACGAGTTCCCCGGGCCCGCGACGTTGAGATTGGTAAGATAGTTTATTTTTATTCGTTTTCCCACAGGTTCCCGCGGTGAGGATTCCCGAAGACACGCGGAATCTGACTCACACGTACAAGCTTTGTGGAAGCGTGTAGCAAAATACATCAAGCTGAGCACCAATAAAATATTTAAGTGCCATGACGAATAATAACACGACATAGTATCAAAAAAAGAAACTAACATGGCATCCCCATTAATATTCAAGTTATGAGACTAATCAAAAGTAAGTTAAGTTTTGTTACAATTCCATAAGAGGCCAACAGAGGCCAATAAAATTCTCAAGATAACAAAAGAAATCCCAACAAAAGATGACGAGACTCAAGAACCCGCCCGACGTCTAGATGACATCGTCTGCCTGCCACTCTCTCACAGGGGTTAACTCACAAGCCTCCTCCTGACGCTCCTCCTCAAAGGTAACGTCTCCTGCACCTGGGCACCAACAAACAAGGGTCAAAGACAACGGTTTGGCAGGTAATCAATTTAGGCATAAGCATGAACAATAACGTTTTAGAAAACATGTAAACAAATCCTTAATTTGAAACACTATATTGACTGAGGTATTGAAGCAAACTAGCATGAGTACATAGTATATCATGAATAGTTAGAATCCACAAAGAGCCCATCCTTTCTCTATCATTTATATAATGAAAAGAGCAAGCACGCACGACAAGCACGATATACATAATATAAGCACGACACGATTTCCCACAAAGATGGGAATTCCGGCCGCGGAACCGGACACGCACGATGTGTAATAAATACACGACCAGTCTGCAGACAGTCCACATGTTTAAAGACCCCCAGACAGTGGATCAAACTGAAGGGGCAGTCTAAGCTCAGTGGTGTTTACTTAATTCATGAATGCACAAAACACGCGAGATATTAACAAAACTTGTCGCGAGAAAAAGGGGGAAATCACTTATCAAAACACGATGAACACGACTAGCAAGGGCATAATTAATATGCATAACACGCTTAGGAAGTGATCCATTTTTTCTTGAACACATCTTCAAAACTAGCTTGTACTTAACTTCAAAACGAGTACGCGATGATATTCATCATATCAAAAACCAAAGTACGAATACAAAGCCTATCAAGTTCATGCAAGGACCCTTGGTTGATCGTTGTGCAGCCGAAGCCCAGATGTTGGAATTAATAAAGAATTGGTGCCCCAAAAGTTCAAGGACATCTCGGGTTTCGAGTGCAAAATATCAGGCTAAAGGCCACTTAACATGTTCTAGTTTTCATTCTTGCAAAAACTCTTCAAAACAGGAAATCTGTCAAATTCGGTCACCTCGCGGTCAGGTGTAGGCTAGCCGAACTAAGGTCTGGCGGCTAGCCGCCAGCTGACCGACGAGCTGACCGCTGGAAATCCAGGTCCAACACAGCCCTCTGGAAAAGGAACCGAAATGACTACGGTTAGCTTACGGTTAGCCGAACTGAGACCTGGCGGTTAGCCGTGAGCTGACCGCTGAAACCCAATCTGAAATGTAGCTCTCGGGAAAAGGAACCGACAATGCACGGTTGGCCAGCGGTTAGCCGAGGTGGGGTATGGCGGCTAGCCGCTCGCTGACCGTCAAGCTGACCGCAACTCCTTGGCGAAATGTCAGCTTCTGGAAAGGGAACCGCCGAGCTCGGTCAGCTCGCGGTTAACCGAAATGGAGATTTCGGTTAGCCGCCAGCCAACCGACGGCTGACCGAACTGCACGGGAAATGCAGCCCAGTGCAGATTTTTGCACATTTCTTCTTCCCTTCTTCTTGTTTCTCATTCCACTTGCACTCCCTGAGCCTACATGCTCTCCAAGGGACAAAACACATATTTTTCCAAATCTTGAACATCCAATCCGAAGAGAACATGATCATGAAGCTTGTAAACATATTCATATAATCATATGCAAAATTTCCAAAACAACAATGTAGCTTAAAATACACATGCACAATGGTCATATAGAGATTACTTGCCTTGCCCAAATGCTAAACAATCCTTCTCAAGAACTTCTCTCAAGCTAATCCAACACTACAAGAAAGCCCAAGAGAAAACCACACAACTTACTCAAAAAAATGGAACCAAGGAACCCATTTTAACAAAAGGGTTTGCAAACATGAAAAACATGATCTTGAGGAACCAAAATAACTCCATGAAAGATATGAGTGGAAGCTCTTACCTAGAGAAGGTCAAACAAGAGAAATGAAAATGGAGGGCTTTCTCAACCTTAGCTTTCAAGAAGAAGATATCAATAGGAAGCTTGAGATGAGGGGAAGAAAATGGTAGCCTTGGAATCTTCTTTGGAGTCTTCTAGCTAGCTCATGCAAGGTGAGGAAGTGGGAAGGGAAAAGGGGTTTTTCAACCCTAGGCAAGAGAGTTGCAGAGATTTGGTAAAGTGAATGGAAAGAGAGGGAGATGGGGCTTAAGTGATGGAAATGGGCCCCAAATAACCTGAACTTTGAAATGGCCAAAACACTAACTCGTGGGCCTCGTATGACTTCGACGAAGAAGGATAAAACGATCACCGAAATATCTAGTTTCCAAAAAGTATATTTTTGACACGGTTTTGAGATCTCGAAAATTATGTCCATATTTGTGCAAGAAAGACAATTTTACCCTCTTTGGGCCAAAACATGGGTTTTTGGGCTTCAAACATGAATGGGCTTAAAACGAAAGTTGTAACACATAGAAAAATCATTCAAATGAAATCAAGATCACAATCACACGGAAACCGATACGATCTCCCAAAGCTTACACGCGCACTCAGGCCTTCCTGAGTGTGTCTGACTAATACTAAACGTTCTCAAAATTCCCAAAGCTATGTCCAAGACTAAAACTAATTACTTCTAACCCAACAACAACTAAACCCACTTAGGACTAAACACATACTAATCGCACACTAATCGACTTGGTCTGGGTCGGGGTCTAACAAACCGCCAGCTAACTGAGTCGTCACAGTTACAATTCCAGAGAGCACTCTTTTCTTCTTGAAGATACGGTCAGCCTCACGGTTAGCCAGCGGCTAACCGCCAGCTAACCAAACCCATTTCGGTTACATTTCCAGTGTTCTATATCTAGACTGACAAATCCGCGGTCAGCTTTGTGGTCAGCCAGTGGCTAACCGCCGAACCCATAGGCGGCTAACCGCCAGCTAACCGCCAGGTGACCGCCAGGTGACCGACCCTACCTAGGAATTTTGAAATGAAGAGAAATGAAGAGGGTTTCCGTCCCAATCATTTGAGAATCCTTTTAGAGAATGATGGCACTACAAAAAAAAGGACTTTTAGTCTCGCTTTTGAATTGAGCTTTTGTGTCGCTTTTATAATAAAGTGATACCGTATGGTCTGATGTGTCACTTTAAAGGAGGAGTAAACGAGGAGGAGGTTTGTTGTGTCACTTTTCTATAACGCGACACACACAAAACAAATTTATATCTCGTTTTATTCTTAAAGTGACACTAGCGGAGCAAAATTTTAAAATAATCCAAACTAAATATTGAGGATGGTTTTCCCCACTAAACAAAAGTGACACAAGAAGTTTGGTTGTTATTTTCTTTCGAAAAATCTACCCCATATAAAAGGGGCAGTTTTTGTCGACACAATGCCCATATCTACCCCATATATATTTTTATTTATTTATTTTCTACCCATATTTATTTATTTATTTATTTTATATAAAAGCGGCAGTTATGTTTTTTTTTTTTTTTTTATATCTCAATGCCCATACACATGCCATACCCATGTATAAAAATTGCCATCATACACATGCCATACCCATATATATAAAAATAATAACAAGAAGAAACCCTTGTTGGCCTCCTAAGTCCTAACCGGAAACCTTTCTCGCTGGTCTGCCCGCTCTCATCGATCCACCGTCGGACCTCGAGCCATCGATCGCCGAAGGCCCAGAGGCGGACCCAAGTGATCGTGATATGGGGGCGGTCGCCCCAGGTCGATTTTGAGATTCTCCTTAAAATGGTATTGGCCCGTGGCCCACGCCTCACATGTCTGAAAGGAACGCCCCATATCTAAAAGGGTGGAACGAAAAAAAACCCCAACTCTTCGATCTTCCTTTCGTCTTTCAACCTTCCTTCTTCTTCGACCTCAGAGTCTCAGACCCTTCGTCCTTTGATTGCACGAAGCTCTCTCGCGGTTCTGGTCAGACGTCTATGAGTATGGCGATCTTTCGGCTTTAGGGAAATCTCTCTCTGTCGCCTCTCTCTCCCTCACTCTCCCTCTCTGCCTTCTCCGTTTTTAATGTCTAAGTATGTCGCCTCTCTCTCCCTCTCACCCTTCATTATTTTAGGCACTGCACAAAGAAGTTAGGGTTCTCAGTTATGTTTGTTTGATTTCTGTTTCATGGTTAGGGTTAGGGTCGTTTTGATTTAGGGCTTTTTGTTTATGATATTCTTTGTTACATTACCTGATTTTATTTAGGGTTGTTTTGATGGCATATGATTGCATACTAATTGGTGTTTGGGAAATGGAAATGGGAAAATGGCGATGTTAATTACATCGGTTATGTCTGGTTATGATAGTTCCAGTTTGAAGAAGTCTCTGAGCCCCTCATGATCTTAAAGTTTCACTGGTTTTGCTCTCTCTTTTGTTTTCTTTCTAGAAGTGGGATTTACTATATTCTGGTTGAAATAACAATGATAGCATTTTTTCTAAGATTTATTCTTAATAGCCGATTTTTGGGGTTTTGGGTATGCATCAATTAAACATGAAACGGAGCCCCTAAGAATGATCTGATGGATTATATAGTTAATGGGAATCTGATTGTTGATAGATTATTGTTGATAGATTATTTTCCATGAATGAATTACCAACAAGGACATTTTCAAATTTGTTTGGTGGCGTAGTCAGCTCCTTAATTTTTTGCTTAAGGTTTCCAAGCACTTCTTTGTTCCAAGTCTTGAATCATATGTTGTTCCAAAATCCCCATTTTAAATTAGTTGAATGAGAAATGTCCTTTTTTTTTCTTATAATGTAGGACTTGTTACATTATTTGATGCTGTTGTTGTAATGGAGGGTGAAGTTAGGTTATATTTGCCTTTGCCGGTTTCATATGTGTGTTGATTGGGTGGAGTTTGGTTTTTGATTGATGAGTTTTTTTTTTTTTTTGGTTCTTAATTAGCATGAACACCAATTGTTTGATGAAATGCTACTAAAAGTTATTATTATAAGTTGTGCTTGTACTAATCTCTAAGCCAGATAGTCTAATCTTCCAATATTTGTAGAAAGTCAACCCCAAATGAGTTGTAGTTCTGCCTTCTCATTTGGAACCACATTGGTGGTGTTTGTTTTGTGGCTAAGATTGTGGGGAGGAGTTGGTAATGATGATGAAGTTTTCGTCTTCCACAGAGATGCTACACTTGGAAAAAGAAAGAGAAAAACAAAAAAATGGGATGGAAGTTTAATTACAAATTTTGATTGCCACCATGCAGCAACATAATGGAGCCAACATCCAGGAGATGAATGATTTGTTCCAGCAGGGTTGTGCAATATATGAAAAGTATATGAGCAAAACACCATAAATAATTGAATGGGTTGGATTGCTTGATCAGTATGCTTTGCACACCGCGCACCAACATAATGGACCCAAGACCCAGGAGATGAATGATTTGGCCCAGCAGGCCCCATGTCATGTATGACAGTGGTGATGATTACTATGTGGATCTCAACAGGCCTCCAATTACCTGAACCCAAAAAAAAAACAGAGACATAACCAGATTGATCATCTGGTCCTGGGTCCGACCCGGTGTAGTCCCAAATATCTGATTGATGTGTAATATATTTATCTGTAAGTATATGCTAACGACAAGTAATTAAGGCCATCAAATGGTGCAGATGACTGGTCTGAGTACTCATATTTTTGCCTGATTTGTGCTAGCTAGGTTTACTCATGTCCAGAGAGGTTTGTATAGATTTAGCTGTTAAGTTTAATGTTAGTTCTTCTAGTGCTCTGTTGAGTGATTCAACTCTGATCTAAGCTTCTTTGATAAGTTTGGGCTTTTGTTGGTGTTTCTGTGTGTGACTCGATGTGGTCTATGTTGTTTGTTGTTTGCTTTGATTTTATATCTTAATGAACTCTATTTACAAAAAAACGAATAAATAAATAAATAAATAAGAATCAGCAAAACCCCACTCTGGCCACCGGTCTTACCCACAATGACACAGTTCAACCCTGGCATTGGCAAAAGATGAAAGCTCTATGAGAATTCTCCTGCATACTAATTGCTGAGTGCATGTGTTGGATTTGCATTACACAAAAACCTAATCATGAAAAAGGTTGGGAAGATCAAATGATATTTGGAGATCATGCAATGTGACCGGGTACACCTATACCCGCATTCCTATTCAATGCATTATGGCTGCTGTTTGATGACACAAGCATTCAAACAAGAAAAGGTTCAAGTGTCACCCATATCATTATTAGTGTTATCATCATACATGATATGGGTAAGACTTAAAAGATTCCATCATAATCTCTAACAAAGGAAGATTCTAACAACTAGGTGGTCATGGGCCGGGCTAGGCTCTAGATTAAACTGAATTTGGCCAGAATTTTTGTTTCAGTCGATTGCGGTCCGGCCGGCTATCTTTAGGAGTAGCCTTTGGTTTGATATCCTTCCAAGTAGACCCCATGGCTAAGGGTTAAAAACCGCTGCTTGGATACCCAAAAAACCCAAATAAAAAAAAAAAAAAAAAACATCATGGGTCCAATATTTAGACCCATTTTTAATTCGGGTCTGGTTTTGTTTCCATAGATTTCATGCTTGACAACTTGGTTACCTGATTCCACTGCCATATATTAATAACAGTTATGGTAAAATGGAATGTGATTTTTATTGTGAATACTCTTGATGTCTTTGGTTTCCATTCAATGTATTATTGTTAAGGAATGCATGCCATCACTGTCAGACTCCATCCTCCTAAAGATTTTGGTCTGGGCTTTTGAATTCTCCAGAGGCCTTAGACAAGGAGATTCTTTATCCTATGCCAATGCATTATTGGGGCTGAAGTTCTACCCATTTTCTGGTTATGGTTCAAAGTAATTGCTAGAAGCCCAAGTGCTACCCATGTGTTTTTAGGTGAACACTAGTTTCATTTTCATTAATACTTCAGTAAGTGACATTATAAGGGACTTGAGGACACTTGTGAGAACCCGACCCCTAATCTCTTGGATTAGTGTTGTTTTATTTGTGGATTAGTTCTTTTAGTGGGTTTAGTAGTTGTTGGGTTGAGTTTGTGAGCTAGAATGGTTTTTCTTCTAGTTTTGGGCTTTTGAGTGCTTTAGTAGCTAGTGGGGCCCTTTGGGGGTTCATTTTTCGGCTTTGCATTTACTTGTGAGATTTTCCCGATTTGTTTCGTATTGTGTTTTTGGCCCGTTACATTCATCTTGAGGAATCCTACAACTTTCATGTTGATCCCGTATCCATTTGAGAACCCAAAACCCGATTTCTTGGCCTTGAGGGCAAAACAGTCATTACACACCAAATATGTACCCAAAACTCGATATTCTCGAAATCCGTGAAACATATACTTTTTGGAAACTAGATATTTCGACGACCATTTCTTCCTTCTTCGTCGAATTCATCCGAGGTCCCGAATTAGATGATTTCAGCCAAACTAGTTCTTTAAGTTGTGGGACCCAAACCTCACTTGCTTATAAGAGGAACCCATCCCCTTTCATTCCATTCCATTCCTCATTTTCCAGCACAAACCAGCAGCCTAGGGTTTTCCCTTGTGCTTCTCTTCTTCTTCTTGCTTCTCCATCTCCAAGCCACACCAATAGTTCATCAATCAAGAAATGAAGACCACCTTCTTCTTCCTCATCTTGCAAGCTTTCCATTGATACCATTTGTGAAGAGAACCCTCCATCACAAGACTTCCTTTGAGCTTACCTTGTCCATTAGAGGACCTTGCAAGTAAGTGTTCTTTTTCATCTTCTAGATTTGTAATCTTCTAGCCTTAGAGAAGCTCCGCCTTGATTATTGAATGGTTTCCTTGTCATTTCATTGTTTAACCCATTTTAGGGTTTGTTTTGGGGGTTTTTGTAGAGATTGTGGATCTTGAGCTTGAGAGGTGATTAGGAGCTTGATTTGCTAGATTGGAACCCAAGGCAAGTGGATGAATGGATTGTTTTGATTATTAACATGTTTTGTGAGAAAAATCTTGTTTCATTAAGGGTTTTGGTGATTTTAGTAGTTGTTTTCACTATGATTAATATTGATTTCGAAATGTGCTTATTGATGAATTTATTTCTCTCTTGTTCATGCTTGGAAAATGTATGCATCATATTGTCAAGGTTTCAAATGGTTTCACATGAATGAGTCTTCTCCACCTTGAGATTTGTTGTGAGTGGAAAGAATGGAAAGGGAGAAACTTGAAATGAGGAGCTCTTTAGCTCATATTATTGTTTTGGAAACATGTATTTAGTCTTCTTGTTTATAGTTCTATGTAATTGTTTAAGTGTTGGAAAGGTTGTAAAAAGGAAGAGAAAGAGGACAGCTAAACTGGTCCGGAATCCATTTCTGGACCGTTCGCTCGAGCGACCATGACACTTCGCTCGAGCGAACTGTCCAGGAAAGGATTCGGGCATTTCCAGTAGCTTGGTCGCTCGAACGCATTTAAATAACCGCTCGACCGATGAGTTTGCTCGAGCGGACTCTTCGACTCGCTCGAGCGATGCGGTCTACCTGGTTAGGCCACGTTGGGATAACGTTGAACTGTTTTAATGCACTGAGACAGAAATTTCGACCGATCGATCGGACCGAAGGACTCAGTTTGAGTCCAGTGAAATTTGATATTGTTCTTTTTTGGAAACCTTTGGGCTTTCTATGAGTCCTAGGGGTATATACCTTAGTGTTAAGACCAATTATACCCTAATCTAAGGTCTCTAAGACTAGGGAACTAAAAAGAAAGAATGGTGATGATCTAGGCACTAATTCTTGGTTTTAGGTGGGACCCTGGCTACCCTCTTTGGACTGTTTGGACCATGTGTGAGAATGTCTTGAGCCGACACGCCTCACGGTTGGTTCGGTGGCATCGAAGTTCAATCCATTTCAATCTTGAATGGGATGGAACGACGTGATATCTTCTTTATATCTAAACACAAGTCTTTCCCTTGGTTATCGCGAATTCTATTCCTTTCGGTGACTGAATAGGTTGCTCGATGTTTCCGGATTAATGTCATGCCTAGGATGGACCGTCTATAATCTTGATTCTTTTCTATTGTAACATCTAGTACTACCAATAAGCTCATTTAAAGTTTGGAAAATCGAAAAGTGCATAAGGAGCCCGGAATGTCTTCAAACTCAAGGAGTACCAAGTAATTATTATAATCGACATACGGGACCCCTATTCACTTAAATAGATCTTGAAACCGATACTTTTACCCGAAATTGTTATAGTTCATTGTTTCACCTCATTTCCCGAGATTTGCATCACATGACTTGTTTCCCGAAAGCATTGAAGTTACACTAGTAACAGTTATTTGTCCCGAAATGTATTGCCCGATATGAAGTGACAGTGTGCCTTGAGCACCCCCGTTTTACCCATTTATTTATTGTACTTGATTTACTTGCATATGTCCCGATTTGTTATTTGACCTATGAGTCGGCATCACTAAGCTTGGATACCTTGTCGGTTTGATCCACCGACTTGGAAATCCCTCTCCCGTCCCGCCAGCTGCAGTTTGGATCCCGATACCCGGTTATTACCGTGGTCCCGTCCCGATACCCGGTTCGCTACCGTGGTCCCGTTCCCGTATATTTATATTGTATATATGATTTGCGTTGAGTCTCCTCACCTTGTGTGATTGAGACCAACGTCCCGTTATACTCTTGTCACTTCGGTGATAGAGGACTTAGCTTCTTGTGATTGCCATCTTGCCAGTTCCCGATTCCTTGGATACCCGACATGTTTTATATTGCTTACTTGCTTTCCGATAAATGATTCGTTTCCTTTATGAAAGTTGTTATTTAAACAAGTGTTAATATTCTCCAATGTAAATTCAGTTATTATTATATTGCCTTCTATTCTTCGTACCCGAATTGTTATTTTAAATGAATACCCGAATTGTTAAATATCCGTGCTTTGTTTTAAATGACATTTGGGTTGTGAGATTCCTATGTTTATACCTGTTTTAAATGATTACCCGATTGTTAAATATCCATGCTTTGAAATATGTTTCAAATGACACTTGTTTGCCAGATCCCTACGTTTATACCTGTTTTAAACGATATCCGGTTTGTTAAATATCCATGCGTTGAAATATGTTTAAATGAACACTAGTTTTGTCAGATTTCTTTGGTTACACCTGTTTAAATGAACACCCGATTTGTTAAATATTCGTATTTCTACATAGGTTTCAAATGGACATTGGTTTTGCTAGACTGCTATGAATACCTGGTTTGTTGTATACTTATGTTTTTACTTAAGTTTCAAATGAACGTTGTTTTGCCATACCGCTATAGTTTTACATGTTTTAGACGAATACCCGATTGTCAAATATCTATGATTATAGATGATGTAAACGAACACATGTTTTATTAGATATTCATGTTTTACCCATGCTTGAAATGAATACAGGTTTTCCCTGAGATTCCCGACTTTTGCACCCGTTTAATTATATGCAGCATTTGATCGAGTATCATGATTTATCTTATGTTTTATTCTTCAGTATATTTGTTATCTTTTCATCCACCTGCCAGACCGTTGTGTCTGACCCACTACTTTTGGTACTCAGGTTCAGATTTCTTCGTCCCGAGTTGAGTGCTTGAGTTGGCTGTGGAGCCATGTTTTGCAGGTTGTTCTGTCGGCTATGTCATGTAGACATTGAGCTTGACATCGGAGCTACGTCACATTTGGGTAGTAGTTTATAGCTTATTGTTGTATGGCTTTTATTAGCCTTTTTCTTGGGGTTCTTAATTAATGTACATTGATAATTGTAACTTGAACATATTTGGGAATGTAATATCCTGTTACTGTCAGCTCTGTAATTTATTGTGATGGTTACTCCAGTCTGATATGATTCTTGATATAATAGCTATGTGCTAAAGGTTG
This sequence comes from Cinnamomum chago, assembly GCA_038049695.1. Lineage (NCBI taxonomy): Eukaryota > Viridiplantae > Streptophyta > Magnoliopsida > Laurales > Lauraceae > Cinnamomum > Cinnamomum chago. The sequence goes on from CP142456.1 coordinate 33,568,430, forward strand.
AGTGCGACGCGGAATCCGATGGCCACGGACTTCGGGTCGCAACGCCACAAATGCTTCCGCAAAATATTCAGAATGTGTTGTCTTCACACACGCGGATCCTGGGAGAAGTAAAATACATTTATGCTTAATCCCATGTCCCGCCCCCGAGGTTTCGGTTCGGGGGCGTGACAACACTTTTGACGAATATTGCAAGGCTTTTGGATGGTTAGTTTCGGATTCGATAAATCGGACTTCTATTATAGTAAAGGTGCGCATAATAGAAGATGTAGTACTAGCTAGTTTTCTTACACAAAAGAATGAGTAAAAGTTCCTTAGCTAGTTTTCTTACACTAACGACTACACTAACTTGCTTTTTCTCGAAACAGGTTATGGAGTTGGCCAGCATAAAGACATACACCACCAAAGAAATAGATAAGATCCGACTCGAGTTTATCGACTTCATCCAAGGATTTCTTCCTTTATAAAGGTATACCTAGGAGTTCAATTTGTATAGTTGAGAAGATTTCATAGTAAGGCTTAGTGACGATACACTTAATTTAATGTGCGTTTCAGTTTTTAGGCTTAGTGACTACCTGTTTCTTCATCGGACTATCATCAATGTGAATTGATTCATGCATTTTTGTCTGCATCATGCACTTGGGTAGGTGGAGTTTTTTAGTTCATGATGCATTTCACACTTCATCACATATCATTAGAGGGGGGGGGGGGGGGGGGACTGTCGACTGTAATTAACTTGAATAGTTTTTGGTACGTTAATGCTTATTGAGTGTTAGTTGTAGATGGTGATAGGAATACTAGGTCATCATATTAGTGAATTATTGATTGCTCCTAGTTTGCTTGCTACTATGATCTTATGACATGTGAACTGCTAGTGTTTCAATTGCTATTTCTCTAATGACAATGTTTTCTCTTTAACATGAATCCTTGATATTGTTGGTTAAACTCTCCTTCTTACTTGATTATATTATTGATACATAGTCAAATTGTTATTATTTTGTAGGTGAATGAAGAACTTAATTAAACGGAGATGGAATGCCTTTTGCTAAGTGGATCTACTATTAGGTTAAGTTAATTTTGGTTAGTTAGGGATTTCTGGAAATTTTTTACAATGTAGCTTGCCTTTTTTTGGATGCTTTTGTGAAGGTTTTGGATTATGTCGTGATGCTTTGGTTACAAATTCGAAGGTTAAAGTAAATAGTTTGGATTATGGATGGATTCAAATTGGCTATGTTTTGAATAGTTTGTTTGATTTAGTGCGTGGACGAGCAAGTACGTTCCTTAATGTGAATGGTGATTAATTTCCAATTAATGAAATGGCTCTTATTGAATGTTGCTATCTATATTTTTTTGCATCTTTTGTAAGGCAGGTTTAATGATTTGAAAGTGTATCCATACTACAGCATGTTATTAGTAATGTATATATTGCATTTTTATTTAAAAAAAAAAATGGATGGTATCTCGCTTCTATGGAAACTGTCACAACTGATGACTACTTGTGTCACTTTTGGTCCGAAAACAACATATTGATCACTGCTTTTGAAAAGGGAGACAACAAAGTTTTCTTTCTTGTGACGCTTTTAAGTTATTTCAGTGTCACTTTTGGGTTTAAAGTGACACAAGTAACCATTTTTTTGTGTCACTTTGATAACAGAAACTGACACAACAAATGTATTTCTTGAGACGCTTTTACGAACTTTTAGTGACGCCGGCAGATAAGACGCTTGCATAGTAATCAGAAAAGCGACACAAACCACTTTTTAAGACACTTTAAAAGTGACTCATTAAGACTTTTTTTTTTGTAGTGTGGGGACTGTTCACCTGGAGATATGTATGAAGCCCGTTTGAGAAAGAAACCACATCACGAAGATTCATTGAATGTGTTGAAATTTTCAAGGTGTATACGGAGCCCATAATGTTTTCAAACTCTAGGAGTACGAAGTTGTTATTAAATTGACATACGGGACCCCTATTCATCTTAAACAAATCTTGAACCCAATACTTTGCCCGAAACTTCAAAAGTTAAATTGTATCTTCTTATTCTCAAGATTTTTACTGCATGATTTATTACTCCCGAAAGCATTGAAAATATACTTGTAATATCTGCTAGCCCGAAGTGCAATGCCCAACATGAAATGACAGTTATGCCTTCGAGCATCCCCGTTTCGCTTGTTTACATACTTGCACTTGATGTACTTTATACATGTCTTGATTTTTGTTATTTATCCTATGAGTCAGCACCACTAAGCTTAGATAACCTTGCCGGTCTGATCCATCGACTTGGAGATCCCCCTCTTGTCCCGCCAGTTGCAGTTTGGATCCCGCTACCCGGTTATTACACTACTAGAAAAAATGTTTTTTATATCGGCTAAAAACCGATATAAAAGACCTATTATATCGGTTTTTCAGTAAACTTCAAACCGATATAAGTACCCCCGATATAATAAACAACTATAACCAATATAATATGTGTATTATTTTATATCGGTTTTTGGACAACTGATGTCTTTTGAACCTGAAATTATAACACACATTACTGTAAAACCGATATAAAAAAAGTGAAACTGATATAAAAAATATTTATAATATCAGTTTTCGGAGAGCTGATGTGTTTTGAAACTGAAATTATAGCATACATTACTGTAAAACCGATATAAAAAAGAGTGAAACCGATATAAAAATTATTTATAATATCGGTTTTTGGAGAACTGATGTGTTTTGAAATTGAAATTATAGCACACATTACTGTAAAACCGATATAAAAAAGAGTGAAACCGATATAAAAATTATTTATAATATCGGTTATAAAGGGCTTTGTTATATCGGTTTTTTGGGATTGTATTATATCGTTTGTTCTGTAACCGATTTAATATTATATATGCCTTTTTTTATCAAAAGAATTTGCATTGCTACAGTACCATTGCAGTACACTGTACACCAATAAAAATTTGCACTATATATACAAAGTGATCATATATATATAACTAATTAATAATTAACATAAACCTTGGCTAGACAAATCTCTATGGAAATATTGTGTATATATATAGTATCTACATTGTCTTCCATGGGATGTACAAAAAGTTGGAACTATATATAAACCAAAAAACCAAAAGAACGTGATTTATATGGAGTATTCATGAACGTGATGGCCCACTACATCAGCTACTTATATAAGTGAATCATATCCATCTCATAGAAAATAAAAGAACACAACAAACACCACAATCATACCACATTCTATACAATGAAGTAAACTTATGCTTTTCTGACACCTCCAAGTAAACCTAACTTCTACAAATCAACTTAAGTACAAAAAAATAAAATAAAAATAAAAATATTGGATAAGTTGATAAATCTGCAATACGTACAAATGATACATATATACATGTACCTGGAATGACTCCTATCCCTTGGCAGTGACAATGGCAGTGACTCAACTGCAACTACACAGTAGGCTGCAACATCAAACCATAACAACTTTCAATGACCACAAAAAAGGAAAACATCCCTGATAACCCATTCAAGGTAATAAACCAATAAATACCAAAACACCCACCTGAAAATCAAGAAGAACTTATAAGAGGAATCCTCAACTGCTACAAAATTACAAAAGCAAAATAAAAATGTGCAACATCTTTCTTTTCTACTCCCTTCCATACACCTTTTGATAATTAGGATTTACGAAAAGGACGAACAAAACAATTGACATTCTCTGGTTAGAGTATGATAAGAAACAAGTTCATAAATTGAATATTTAATTTCTCAGAATGAAATACCACAAATGCTATAATCTTTTGAGCTACATTAGAAAAAAAATCTAAAAGAAAAGGAAAAGAGAAATTTCTCCTCTTTCACTACCTGCACACACCCACCCGCTGCACCATCGTGCACACACGCACCTGCACACCCACTGCCTCCTCTTCTTCCACCACCTGCACACCCACTTGCTCACCTGCTGCACCACCCTGCACAGCCCACCTGCTGCACCACCCTGCACACACCCTCCCTGCACAGCCCACCTACTGCACTACCTTGCACACACCCGCCTGCACAGCCCACCTGCTGCACCACCCTGCACACACCCACCCTGCACACCCACTGCCTCCTCTTCCACCACCTGCACACACCCACCTGCTGTACAGAGTAAAGTGCTTTTCCATCCACCATAAAGAAATGAAACAAGAATATTCATTCCATTTCATATTAATATTCATATATCCTTACAACATTAAAAGCACCTTACTAGATCCATTACAAAATAAAAATCCATGCTAACATTCCACTCTGTACCAACATTCAAAACATGCAAACTCTGAGTTCTGTTGGCTGCATCTTTTCTACATTCAATCTCTCAATTCTTTTTGAACGTCATACAATATGTTGCAGTTTTCCTCTCATTTTCATTTTTTAATTGTGTTCATGTTCATTTATTTGCTTGAATTTTTTTTGTTTATAATGTTGCCAGTGGCTGTCATGTTTGTTCATCATACATAATATCTTAGGATTCATTCTCTTTCGACACAATCATGTCATGTAGCTTTGTTTTCCCATTTCCCCTCCCCTAGTTTCTCTCTTCCTTTCTCTGTTTTCTTTCTTGTTTCTCTTTCTTTATTTCACTCTCTATCTCTCTCTTACTTTCCTCTCTCTCTCTCTCACCCACCTCCCTGCCAACGAAAAAAACAGATGCAAGAACTGTGAGGGGAAAACACAAATTACATTAAGATAGACTAAGAACCACAAGGAAGAAAATATAAAACTGCATTTGATACATTAACTTGGAGTCCAACTACAAAATCTGTCATTGAGGAAATCCAGTGGGATGACCTACAACATTAATAAATCATAATATTTATAGGTAAACTGAGTGCAGTGTAAACAACTTAGATTGACCCAGACATGGCTTAATATTAGTCAATACTACTCAGTAGGTAGTCATCAATGTATTAAATTAAGGAGCATGAGTGTAAGATAGTGGGTTAGGTGTAGCTTGCATTGACTTACTAAAATAATGAAGAAATTAAAGAAAATCCTCCTCATTCAAGCAACCAACTTATTTTGTAGAAAATGACTGTTGTACATGAGAATTTCATTTCAATCTACTACCCCCACCTGCATCAAACTCCACCATTAACAAGTTGTAACTTGTAGAAAATGACTGTAACTTCAGTTCAAATCCAACATTCTATCAGTTCATTACAACTTTCAATAAAAGTCATATGAATAAATTGTAACATCTAATTCCACTCCACAACTTTCAACCTCTGTTCATATAATCAATACACACATTCCAAAACCTATACATGCATTTTCAACTTGTACCACCATTCCAAACCTGAAGGTCACAACAATCGAAGTATAGACAAAAAAATCCACGTCTATTCCATGATTCAAATTGAAACTAAATTTAGCCAACCTAAGTACTAAATCACATATAAAAGAGATCTTATAATTGGATGGAGGCTTATCTTACAACAAGGAATCATAACTTCTTTCTGTTTTAACATAAAGCTTGACTAGACAAATCTCTTCTTCAAGGGTAATACCGTTTCAAGAACTTGCCGTTGATGGGCATCATATATCTATTGCCCTCCATGTTTATGAGAGCGTATGCGCCGTTGGAGAAAACCTTGTCGATGACGTCGGGTCCCTCCCATTTTGGTTCGAGTTTCCCTTTGGATTTGAGGGCGAAAACCATTGGTCTTTTTATTGTAAGAACCAAGTCACCCTTTTTATAGGCGCCTTGCCTGACCTTTTTGTCGAAAGATCCTGCCATGCGTGCTTGGTACAACTCAATGCTTTGTAGAGCTTCGAGCCGTCTTTCATTGAGATTGTCCAGTTCTTGGAGTCTCAATTTGACATTGCTTTCTTGCGTCATGTCATTTTGCAAAGATACCCTTAAGGAAGGGATTTGTACTTCCAAAGGGACAACAACTTCGCATCCATAGACCAAAGAGAATGGTGTGCTATGGGTTGGCCCCTCGAACGGTGGTTCGATAAGCCCACAAAGCTTCAGGTAGTTTGTCTCCCCAGTCTCTTTTGTGACCAAAGACCATTTTCTTGAGAATTTTGCAGAGTGTTTTGTTGAAGGCTTCTGCTAGTCCGTTCGCTGCCAAATTATATGGAGTCGAAGGACAACTTTGGATTTTGTATTTGTCGCAGAACCTGTAGAATCTGTGATCCCGGAATTGTGGTCCGTTATCATGGATGAAACTTTTAGGTATGCCGAAACGACAAATAATGTTGGTGCGTAAGAATTAAAAGGACTGATGATGTCTTCATTTTGTTGAGCGCAAATGCTTTTGGCCACTTGGAGAAATAATCCGTAGCGGCGAAGATGAAGCGATGGCCTTTGCTTGATGAGGGAGAGATAGGACCTATGATTTTCATACCCCAGGCTTCGAAAGGCCATGAGATTGCTATAGGTTGTAGCCATTCTGGAGGCATATGAATATAATCTCCATGAACTTGGCATTGCCAGTAGCGTTTAGCAAATTGCATGGCGTTAGCTACCATGGTAGGGCAATAATAACCTAACCCTTTTATCTGATCGTAGAGCTTAGGACCGGCCTGATGGGCTCCACAAAGACCAGCATGAACTTCTTTGAGTGTTTCCTCGGCCTCTTGTTGTGACAAGCAGCGCAGGAGTACTCCATCGAAGGATTTTCTGTAAAAGATTTTTGAAGGTATATCCAAATGAAAGTTTGGGGCTCATCTTTGAATGCTTACCCATTCTTTTGGATCTTCAAGGAGGATTCCGAACATGGTGTAATCAATGAACGGATCTCTCCAGTCACCGATTGAAGGTCTGAGGATAGAGATTCGACTTCCAGCCAATTGATGGCACTCAGCAACTGCTTGGTGTGTGTTAAGAGGAGGGAGTATCCTTCTTTCATACACAGTAATTTGCATGTTTTCCCCTTCTTGGATCGCCATGGATACGGCAAGTCCGGCCAGGGCATCTGCACGGATGTTTTCACCTCTGAAGATGTGGGTGATGTGACAGATGTCAGACCTTTGGCGAAGTGATTGTGCCTTGTTGTAGTAAGGTAACAGATCAGGCTTCCTGGCTTCAAGTTTTTGATTATCTGGTTGACGATCAGTTGAAAGTCTCCAAAGACTTCCAGCATTGTGATGCCGGATCCGAGGGCTAGTTCCAGTCCTACGATTAGAGCTTGGTATTCAACTGCACTGTTTGAGTATGGTTCCAGTAGCGAGAAAGCATGTGGAATCATGTATTTGTCGAGGCTAACAAAAAGGATGCCAACTCCCGAGATCAACTTTCCTTTTTCATTTGTCTTGGTTGCACCGTCGAAGTACATGTCCAAGGAGGCATTTGGTGAGAAAGTCTCCACGTTGTAGACATGTTCGTCTGGGAGATCATCTCTGAGTGGGGAATCTTTAGGCAATGGATGATTTGCGAGGAAATCCGTTAGGGCTTGACCTTTGATTGCCTTTTGTGGTACATAGCTGATATCAAACCGTGATAGGAGGATGGACCATTTTGCCAGTCGGGCATTGAGAGAACCTGTTTTTGTGACAAGGACCTTTAAGAGGTTGATCCTCAAAATAAGGTAAACTGTGTTCGAAAGAAGGTAGTGACGTAGCTTTTGTACAACAAACATCACTACAAGGCATTCTTTCTTGACTGGAGAATAGCGATGCTCCGCACCTACCAGCATACAGCTGAGGTAGTATAGAGCAACTTCTTTTCCTCCTTCATTCTCTTGTGTGAGTAGAGCACCCAGAGAATGGTCGAGAGCTCTTGTGTACAAGATGAATGGTTTTCCAGTGGTAGGGGTAGCCAGCACTGGAGGTTTGGTCAGGTATGACTTGATATCTTGAAATGCTGCTTCACATTCAGCATCCCAAACAAAGTCCACATCTTTCTTCATTAGGTGAGAGAATGGACGACACTTTCCTGAGATATTGGAGATGAACCGTCGAACCTATGCCAACCTCCCTTGAAGCCCTTTTAGTTGTCTTAGGGTTCTTGGAGATGGCATTTCTAGAATATGTTGGAATATAGGTGGGCCTTCCAGACAGGTTTCAAAAACTTTTGACCCACTTGATGCAGGGTTCAATAATATAGAAAGCATTAAACCCAATCCAGGATGCAATCCCTCAAACTCATAGCCATGTACAACAACATATACTATCTAGAAGATAGAAAATAGCACATAAACATGCAACCACGAAATCTACAACATACAAGGATGTAGATATACCTTTGGAGCTTTGTTGTGCTCTAATGGAGAATTTGAGTTCTTTACTTTGATGATGAACACCTTCACAATCCAATTCAGAATCTCCAACTCCTTTTGATCTTCCACGCTATGGCCAGTATTAGATCTCTTTTCTCAAGAAGATGGTGGAATCTTCAAGAGAAAACCCAACTAGTAACTCTAAGGAACTAAAGGTGAAAGAGAGGGGAAATTAGAGAGGAAGAGGACTTGTGCAACACTTGCACAAAGGGGCTGAATATGCTCTATGTATGATGCACGACCAAGAGGGGATGATTACTCTATTTATAGCCCTCTATACCTCCTCTTTTCCTATTTGAAATAGAAGTTTAACTCCCATTACAAAATAGTAAACTTCTCCCTTGCTAGTTTCCATAGAAGTTTCACTTCCACAACAATTAGTAGCTTTCTCCTTTCTAATTAAAATAGAAGTCATACTTCCATTAATAATTAGTAGCTTACCATTACCACTATTAGAAGTCTCACTTCAAATAGAAATAGTAACCTTCCTTTTAGAGTTCAAGTAGAATTAGTATCTTTCTAATAATTTGGGCTAGCGTGGGGACCATTAGGGATTCCATAGAAAGCTGGCTCCAACTGGGACACGCGACCCCACATCTCATGTGCAATCCGGGCCCACAGTTAATTGCAAATAACTCCACTATATAAATGCAATTGCACTCCAGTCTTAGGAATAAATTACAATGAAGACCCTAAACTTCCTCAGTACCACAAGTAGGCCCCTCCATCTATATCCATGGATCAAATGGACCCGTCCACCAAATTAGATCCATATCTTATTATCCTTGAGCCCCAATTAATTATAATGATCAGTTGGTACCGATCCAATTAACTCTGAATCGGAATGGGTGCGCACTTATCAATGATAAATCCATTAATTGGCACAAGGGGATATTAAAGATAGATTCCATCTTGACCATTGAATGTTCCCACAGCTCTACTACCACGTACCCAAATCACCGAGGTGTTGACCTACAATTGGCCTCACTCATTGGTGACTCAAAGCAAATGAATAGATAGAAACTTGAGTTCATTAATGTCTCAGGATTATGAGCCTATTGCAAGGGAATTATGAGAGCAGACCTTAAAGTAAAGACAGTGAATATAAGGTGCTTCTCATGGTCCTTCAATACATCCAATGTACCAGCACCATGATCCGGAATCTTGCATTCCGATGATCGAGATAAATCACACTATCTCATAGTGATGAATGTGCTGCAACCTTGTCAGATGAGATGTCCAATCCCATCACTGGTTGTGAAGATATTTGAGTATAAGATTTGCAATACATGTCTCCTGTATGTGGACCTCATCCATACACATGTATTACATCTAGTATACTCATGGACTCCGGTTTATCTCATGAGCCATTATGTCTTTTGTATTGGTTATGTGCAAGTATATAAAACACCAATCATCTCATGAAAGGAAAAACATGAATTGTATTGATAAATAAAGAAACAATTCAATTTATTACATCATATACCCTTGGTATTGAGACCATAAAACTAACAGAATAACCTTGACTTTGATGGGGTCAAGTTCTATTCCAACTTTCCGAACTATGAATCAGAGGAACTTACTTGACGAGACACCGAAGAAGCATTTGAGGGGATTCATTCGCAGTTTGTGTTTGCGAAGTCGGAGGAAGACTTACCGAAGATCTTTGAGATGGTCTTCTTTTCTTTTGCTTTTGACGTCGAGGTCATCAACATAACATTCGACCGTCTTGTACTGCATATCTTGGAATATTTTCATCATAGCCCTCTGATATGTGGCACCAGCATTTTTCAGACCAAATGGCATGACAGTGTAGCTATACACGCCAAATGGGGTCCGAATTGATGTGTGTTTTTCATCTTCAGGATGCTTCTTTATCTGATTGTAACCAGAGAATCCATCCATGAATGTCATTCACTCAAACCCATAGGTGTTGTCAATCATCACCTCTGGTATGGGGAGCGGGAACTCATCTTTAGGGCATACATTATTCAGGTCTCTATAGTCAATATAGACCCTGATGTACCTATTTTTCTTTGTCACGGGGACGATGTTGGCCAACCAGTCAGGATGTTGTTCCTCGCGGATGAAGCCGACTCTTTAAAGTTTTTAAACTTCTTGTTCAATTTTGTCCAACACGTCCGGACGGAATCTTCTTTGGCCTTGTTTGACAGGCTTGATATCTTTTTGGAGATTGAGTTTGTGGACTGCTGTCTTGGGGTCTAAGCCAGACATTTCAGCATAAGACCATGCAAAACAATCAACAAACTCACGAAGAAAAGAGATATACTCGGGTAACTCATCATCCTTTATATTCTTGCTTATGAATACAAGACATGGGTTATCTGGTGTTCCCAAGTTTATCTTTTGAACAGGATCTTCTGTTGGAAGGTTCGAAGGTGGTTCCTCCACAATATTTTCGGAGGCTTCCAACTCAATGAAACCTTCTGGAGTTTCAAAAGTATTTTCAGACCAAGGCTTTGTTTCTGGCCATGGGTCTTCAGGATCGGTGATCTTCTCAATGCTTGCTATGAGATGGTCCCAATCACCTGTTGAAACTGGGTCAAAGTAAGGTACTTCTTTTGGAGACGATGGCTCTTCTAGGTAAGAACGCCACGTGTTTTTATCACCGGACAATTCCTCTTCATCATCAGAGAAATCGTACCAATTGGTAGAGCTTTCTGGATCCTTGACGGGTGATTCTTCAAAGAGATATCCAGGGAGATTGATGTTTTCAACGACATGAGATGTTGAGGCTTGGTCTGCAAATCGACTTTTCAGCATTTGTGTCAATTGTCTCATGGGAGTGTCGGGATCATACCCCAACCCATGTGAAGATTTTTCTGCATGACCGTAGAGTCTCCAATCTTCCAGTTGACCGTTGGTAGGGTGGGTTCCAATGGTGTGAGAATACCACGGCCACCTCCCAAACCGATTGGATTTTGAGTGTCATAGCCCATTTTCTTCATGATAGCTTGTGCCGTTGGACTATACAGGAATAGTTGAGGCATACCTTTATTTTGGAAAGGTTCAAGCAAAGAATTTGATGAAGAGGCTTCCGATTTGTGGAAGAAGATTGTCTTTTCTCCTGCCGAAGTTGCCGGTACGATGAAGGAAGCGGACGTAGGGTCTTCTACATCGGCATGTGTCTCCAATGGAGTGAGAGCGGGCTGAACTTGCTGAGTATCAACTTGACTTGACGGTGTATTGTCTTCTGGCTCTGAGTCTGAGTCCGTGTCTTGCATAATAGACACGAAGGAGACAACAAACTTGCCCCCAGACTTTTGTTTTGTCTTCTTTGCCTTGGTAGTGATTACCAAAGGCTTTGAAGGTTTGAGGGAAACAACGAAGGGAGAATGAACGCTCTCTTCGGTTTTACTGGAAGATTTGTTTTCTTCCAATGATTGGTGAGGAGTTTTGCCTTTATCTTTCTGGAGATTTTCGACAAAGGGTGTTGTTTCTTCCTCATTTTCTTCATTTTCATCTTTGTACATCTGAGCATCTACAAAATGGACTTCTTTGCCTTTAAAGGGTTTTTTGTCTGCAAACACTCGATGTATCGAGCCGTCGTTGCCAACGAACTTGATGCATTGATTTAGAGTTAAAGGGACGACACCATTCTCGTGTATCCAGGGGTGTCCAAGAAGGATGTTGTAGCATGAGGGGGTTCTTATTGCATATACAGTGACTTCAGAGATAAGATCATCAATCTGGAACTGGAACCTGATTTTTCCGATATGCCTTCGAGCACTCCCATCGTACCCAAAGATGGATACAGACGTGTGACTCAGCTTGCTAGGTGGGATATCCAGCTCTTCAAGTGCCGAAGTAGAGATGAGATTAAGTGCAGAACCTGGGTCGATCTGGACTCTGTGTATCGGTATCTCTTTGATGTACCCTGTGAAGTACAAGGGTCGGTTGTGCTTCATCTCGCCTAGCAGAATATCATCCTTACCGAAGGCGATGGTTGCACTTGCTGCCTTTTGGACTAAGAGGCATTCAATGCCTGATCCCTCAGTTTTCTTCTTTTCTCTTTTTGAGGAAGTATTTGATTTTTTTACCCTATAGTCCATTTCAATTTGTAGGACTTATGGGGCATGTTTGTTGACATCCGCATTCAGCCTTTGCAGCTCTGAAATGAGATTATCACGAGTGTGTGGAGACATTCGTAATAAATCAAGGATGTGCAGTCGTGCAGGTATGTGTTTGAAGTGCTCAACCATGTCGTACTTGAAAGCCTCCTTCGGGCCTGCATGTTCATTATTGTTGCCACTTGGGATGTTTACATTTTGTGTTCCTGAAGGATTTATATAGGAAGAAGAAGATTGGCTGTAATTTTTGTGGTAATCCCGGCCAGAACGGGTACCTCTACCAACTTCAAGAGCTTCTTGAGAAGGGTCTTCATTTGGAAGATCATCTTTGGGATCCAAGGGCTGATCCTTCTCATTTGTTGAAGATGTGTTTGCAGCAGAGTCACCATCCTTAGTGATTGCGTTACATGGAGCATTTTCCAGGAACAAGTCCTGAACAACATCCAGCAACATTTCTCCTTCATTGAGTAATTTGTCGGTCCAGACGTCTCCTATGAGATCAGGTATCTGGGACCAATTGACCAGGTCTCCATCGGCTGAAGTTTCTTTAGGATGATCGGTCGGAAGAGCTGTGAGCCGTGATGTCACAGTTTCAGGGGACAAAGGCTGAGAAGGTGTTATCTCAATGGAAGTCACCTGAGAAAATGTAGCTCCGGAAGATATACTATCAGGTGTAGCCAGAGAGTAAGTGTCTTCGGTAGATGATGCTTCAGAGGCACTATCATCCTGAACTATAGCATTGCAAGTTGCCCTGATAGGAGATTCCCCCAGAATGGATTGTTGGGAGTCAGGCTCATCATCGGATGTGAGAGGATCTTCTATCCAGCAGTTTTCTCCGTTTTCAGGAATTGAAGGAGGAGGTGCCTATTGATTTCCAGGGACTTCCGGTTCTGGATTTTGATCGCGAAGATCTTACTCTTGTTCTAAGGCAAGGCGCTGCAAGATCCTCGCATATTCTTCAAGATCAGGCATGAGAGCCAAATATTCTTCTTCGTCTGCCCCTTGTGGTTTAACACAATTGGGGTCCACTGGAGCGTTGAAGGGTACTGAGTCAACATGATTTTCTTGAACAGCCTCTTAGTCATCTTCATCATCAGACCAAGATCCTTGTTGCCGATATGGGTCATACCAGATTACTGGCATAAGATGAGATTCGGGAATCCATTATTTGTCGGAGAGAAATTCTCCTGTTTCAAGGGATTCCTCCCACTCGTCGGTGTCACTGGTGGTGTCATTGGACTCGTATCCATCCATGGAGAATCTAATTACCGAATTACAAGAGTATGATGCCCCTGCGCAGTTTCGTTTCTGAATTGAGGTGGCATGAAATCACCAAGGGTGAAATTTCTTACCACCTTTGAAGCCTTGGATTTTTCCGTTGCCCCCAACGAAGTAGTGGAAGAGGTCTCTGCATTTTCAAGGACTTCTTGCTTTGGTTGAGCTTTCCCCTGCTGTTTGAGCCTTCGGAGTTGTCCCTTGGCTTGCCTGCACTGTTGAGTGGTAGGCTTTGTTTTAACGATCTCCCAATTTTCATCTGTTAGGGATTTTGTATTGCAATTTGATGGATGCATTAACAGTTTAGCATCATTTGAATTTTCACACATGCATTGTTTTAGAAAAACTTGAAATCTTGATTTACACATGCATTGGTTTTTAGACTTGTAGAAATATTAATTTATGCATGTTTTGTTTTTAAACTTGGATGCAATTAGTTTTGAAAAGAAGTTTTTCGAATCAAGCAAGCCTATGAGTTTTAAATCTTTCAAATCATTTTAGGCTTTTTATGTTTCATGATTTTAACCCTTTTAGTTTGATTTAAATCATGATTCCAAGCTTGATTTAATGGCCCAAAAGTTCCCTCAAGAAATCACTTTGAAAAATGCAATTTTAGGGAATTTTGGTCCCAGGCCCGGGTCGACCCGCAGTGTGGCCGGTCGAGGTTGATCGCGCCCACTGCGGGTCGACCGGGTAAAGAGCCGTTGTTGCTTTTTCAAACGGTCAAATTTATGACCGTTGAAGGCCAGGTCGACCGGGGAAAAGGCAGGTCGACCAGGGAGACGCAGGAACTCAATTTTGGAGTATAAATACAAGTTCATTCCTTTGGAAAAGTTGTTGAAAAAGAGAGGAACCAAGAGCCACTCTTGAGGTGTTTTGAGACAAGAAAAATGGGATGAACTAAGAGAGACCAAGGGGTCATTAGTGAAGCTAAAGCTTGGATCAATGAAGTTAAATCTCTAAGTAAGCTAACTTTTTATTAATCATGTTATATGCTTTGCTTAAATTATTGGTAAATGAATTTTAGCATTATAACTATGATGTGTTGAATCCATTCTTCATTTAATCTTTGATCTAAGTTGGATTGGATTCTTCACCCTTGATTTCAAACCAAGTTGTTTTAAAATCTTCATTAATCATGCATAGCCAAAATCTTTGATTTCTTTTATAGCATGATTCATTTACTTGGTTGAATATTTATTTGTTGTTTTCATTCAATTAAACTTTAGTTAAATTTGTTTAGTTTTGAAAACAACATTGCACATGCATCACATGTTTAGAGCTAATTAATTTCATACAACTTGTGAGCCTTTGATTTTCATATCATTAACAAGTTTGTATCCATACATGTGATTTTCATTTAACTTCAATCAAATCTTTTTATGTGCCTTAAACTTTTAAATGCTTTGAGCATATATTAATTGAGCCTTGTTTTTAACTTGATTGAAGTTATCACACACACACATCATGAGCATACACATTTGCATTCATTTAGTGTTTGTGTGAGTTAGTTTTTCACTTTCATATCCGCCTATTTTAGAGCAAATATATTGAGCTTAATTGTATCTCTTTGAGTGTTTGTTTAGACACTTCTTTAAGAGAAATCTAATTATTGTAAAGGTTATTGCTTAGCCTAAGAAAAGCACATTGTAGAGGTTATTGCTGAGCCTTGGAAAAGCATCTTGTAAAGGTTATTTCTTAGCCTAGAAAAGCACATTGATAGGTTATTGCTTAGCCTTGAAAAGCACATTGTAAAGGTTATTGCTTAGCCAATTGAAAAGCATAAATAGTGGAAATCCGGTGGGGTGATTGGATCACAAGCCGGTAGTGGATGTAGGCATTGAGGCCGAACCACTATAAATCATTGTGTGATGGTGAATGCTTGTGGTGATTGTTTTTATTAGCTTCCGCATCTTGTTTGATAAATCATCACTTGTGACTAGTTTATTTTAAGAAGTTAAAATTTGTCATAATTGGTCACATATTGTAGCTCACCCTATTCACCCCCCCTCTAGGGTTAGGATCCCAGGTCTTTCATAATCTTCAAGGAGATCGGGATGTACTCATATGGGTTGTCCGTCTGGTGTTGGATAAGGAACCAACTCTTGGGACGTCTGGGTCATTTTTATCACCTTAAAGGAAGTAGTGGTCTTCTTCTTTGGTGACTCGAAAGTTTGTCCATACGACACCATGTTGACGGAGGCAGACCCATACTTTTTGTCAAAGGTGATGACCCCGTTTTTCCACATCTCGTTGATCTTCTCTCTCACAACAAAGCATTGATTGAGAGGATGCGAGATCATCTGGAGGTAGGGACAATACCGAGGATCATTGGTTTTGCCAACATCTCTCGGTCTTTTAGGCTCAGGTAAGGTGAGTTTACCATTTGCTACGAGAGCCTCGAAAATTTCTTTAACATCTTCGTCAAACGGGTATTTTTTCTCTACCCATTTTTTGAAGGCATCAGAGAGTTCAGGTTTCTTACCTGCAGCTTTATTTTCAGCTTTCTTTGGCTGCTGAGGAGCTGACTTGGTTTGCACATTAAGAACCTCATTTTTATTTGGCTTTGAGGTCGTAATGGTAGTCGACTCTTTCTTTGATGATTGCTGACTATTGAGTTCTTTGATCACCGTTTCGGCTTCTATAGATGCTTCTAGGAGTTCTCCCAGGTTTTTTGATTTGTTGCCGATAATCATGGAGCGGATTCTTGCGCTGATGTTGTTACGGCAGATGTCGACCAGCGACGCTTGTGGCAGTACATCGGAGCATTTGTATGCCATTGCCTTCCATTTGTGAATAAAGTCGTACGTTGGCTCATTCTCTCCCTATTTTAGGCTGCAGAGCTGTACCATAGTAACAGGATGATCCTCACCTTTAAAGTGGGTCAGGAAGCGCGTCTCTAGCATGACCCAATTTTGGATGGAGTCCTCTAGCAAAGTGGAGTACCAATTGAAGGCCGTACCTTTTAGGGTACTTACAAACAGACGGATCTTGAGGGCATCTTGATCAGCGATAGCGCCTATCAGGATCTTGAAGTGGATGACGTGTTGTCTGGCTGAACCTTTCCCCGTATATGTTTGGAGAGTAGATTGTTTGAATTTTGTAGGGAACGGGACTGAGTCCATCCATAAGGGATATGGTGGCTTGATCCCATGCTCTTTCGGTGTATCCTCTTCTCTTGCTTTGGCGAGGATATCGTCAACGTCCTTTTTGGTAAGGGCGTCTGACTCATTATTTTCTGCATTTTCCTCGTTATCTGGGGGAGGTTGGTTGATTTCTTGACGCTGAAAAGCGAGAAGAAGATTTTCCATCAGAGCCTCAATCCTCTGCTGCCCTTGCTCCAATTACTGGATGCGTGCGGTCGTTTCATCGGGAGGTGGATTGCGAGGTGGCTCAGATTTTGTAGCCAAGACGTTCATCCCCCGTGATTCGAATGAGGAGATCGTCCTGGTGACTGAGTTGGGGCTCATTCTTGAAGAGCTTGAGGAAGGATTACTCCATTGTCCTTTGCTTGAAGGGGTAAAAGATTCTTCCAGATGTCTTCGTGTCCGGGAGAGGCTAGGAGTCACCGGTTGTCGGACATGAAGTTTAGTTGCTGACTTCTAACGTCTTTTGGTTTTGCCAACCATATGGACATCAATAATTTGATCGGGTCTTTCTTTTTTGACCCATCTTTGGGAGACTTGGAGAATAGGATGCTGGGTCATTTGCCTCTCTAGTCTCTTTTGTCGATACGACATGCGACGACGTATGCAACGGGCGATTTGAGCTTCTGTCAGCTTTGGTTGGGCTTTAGCAATGAAGTATGTATTCCCTCGAGTGAACCAGTCTTCATTGAAGCTGGGCATAGACAGGATTTGGACTCGGTCCTTCGACTGTCGTAGCAAAGCTTTGAATCTTGCGAGTTCGGCCCCTGTTGAGATAAAGGGTCGAACTGCAAGAGTGCAGGCCTTGGCAGGTTCTTACAGAGGCCTTGTGATGTATGATTTGATTTTTGGCTTGTAGGAGCAAGCCGGCTCATGATGGGTTGACTTCTTTGTAAGGCAAGAGATTGGTTTCTCCTCCTTCATGTATGCAAGAGGATAGAACCAGTTTTCTTTGAGAGGGGCCATGTATGTTGGCTTTGCAGTTGTTCGGGACCTTCTTAGTTTTGGTGAAGGTCTTGGGGACCAAGTCTTAGGGTAGACTTGGTTCTCTGCAGGTTGAGGCTTCGTGGGATTGCCACGGGCTTCAGGCTTCTTCGTGTTCTCCCTTGGTGTCATGGCAGTGACACGTTGCGAGACGATCTTTTGCTTCTTAGCAGGTGCAGTTTCCTCTACCGGAAGTGGGAACGGTCCCAGCGACCAGAAGATGATAGTTCGGGGAGTAGAGGTCGACCCGGTGTTCTAAGACTTACCGAGGGAGGTGATGCTTCGGTAGCTAGCAGGGCGCTTATGAGTGCGCTTGTTCTGCTTCTTCTGGAGCATGAGCCGGTACTTGTTCTCATCGAAAGTGATTGTTAATGAAGCTGCCATTGTTAGTTTTGGAAAACTTCTGAAACAAGACCACGTCCATTAGTAATCACAAGAATATAGTGATCATAAATGGGAAAGAACTATGATTTTGTTTTTTCAAATCACTCAAGGGAACATGGCCCAGTCTAAGCGAGGTGAAGAAGGCAAAATGGCCATTGAGTATACAATTGTTCTAAATGCAAGTACAGGAGGCTTAGAGCGAGCATTCCAGTGACTGCTAGAAGCAATTGTAGACCTTAATTCAAATTACCGAGAAGCGAGACTCACTCGAGGTAAGATGATATAAGGTTGGAGATACAAATGTGTCGGTCACGAATACAGTTGACCCAGAAGGGCGTACAAGCACCGCTAGGCACAAATGTTGCAAATCGCTTCCTTGGAATAGACACGAGATGAGATTTTTTGAAAGGTCAAAATCGGATTCATAAAAGAGAGCAAATGGTGTTCCAATTCGAACGCAAGCTACAAGCGATTTCCGCGAGCTTTTATCTGAAAGGGAAGGAATCAAGATTTCTCAAATGTAAACCCAAAAACGACGATTTTTTTTAAAGTTTTTTTTTTTTGAAAGGGACACAAAGGTTTTCAATTCGGTCTTATGAACCTTAGTAGATAGATCAGCCCCCAGGTATGGGTATGATTACTTAATGAACCGGTTTGGAGGATCCTTGCCTCGAACAGTCTAGCTGTCTCTATACTCTGGACAAGGCTTTTCTTAGATCCACTGTGGTCAAAGAACGCAATTGGTGTAACTTTAGTGTTGTTGTTTTCTTTTTCTTTTTTTTTTTTAACTTTTCTTGAAAGATCTCTAATGAACCTATCAAAGAGAGCGAATGGCCTCTCCCAATTGAAATGTTGGCTACAAACAATTTCCGCGAGCCATTGTTTGAAAAGGGAGAAACCAAAGTTTCCCTAATTCGAATCCAAAAGAGGGGAAAACTGATTTAAAAAAAAATCTTTATGGGACTCATCAAAGAAATAAGGTGGCCCATTCCTCTTTATGAACAATAGCTACAAACATTTCTGCGAGCTATCAAGTTCGGAGGGGAAAGGATCAAGATTTTTCAAAGATGAATCCAAGAAAAGAGAAATTAGATTTTTTTTGAAATGAGAAAGAGTGGAAATAGATTCAAGATAGAAATTTCCAAAAATCCCATCACATGTTTTTTTTAGATGCGAGATTCAACATAGGCGACCAACTAAAGGGGGGCCAAAGAATCCAGGCATGACGTTCTCAAATGAACGGGTCCCACCAGGTGTGCCAACTTGATGGATCTGATTCTTTCGTTCCTCTCCCATCCGTCCCCGGGGCTACCGAAAAGGCTGAATGGAGGGATGAAGGGGAGAAAGGTGGGTATCAACATTTTTGTATGGGTATGCCAGATTTTCTATCCTACTTGGAATTTAGGAATGGTGATCTGGAGATCAACCTTCACAAGTAGAAAGGAAATCGATCTTTTTCTAACTTTCCATTGCACATATATTCAAGAAAAGAGACAAGGTTTTTTTTTTTTTTTTTTTTTTTGTGTTTGCCGTGAAAGGCGATGTTTGTTTGCTGTAAAAGGCAATTTTTGTCGTGAAAAGCGATTTACAAATCTCATCAAAATGAAAGACAAGAATTGTGATTTATTTTGTCTCTTAAAGAAAATACAAAATACAACAGAAAAGTGAGAAATGAAATCTGACTTCTCAGGAGATTATGGGGACCCGTTCAGATCGACGGACGCAAGTCATGTATGGACTTCGCCATCATCCTTCAGATGAGAACATGTGATGCTTGGATTCTTTTGGCTTGGCTTGGATTTTAGTTTTTTTAGAGGATAAAGACTAAGGGCAGGTCCTATTATCCAACAAAAAAAATGAAGAGACGGGCTGAAGAGCCACGTCTAGGCCATGTTGAATAGGAGAAGAGAGGGCTTTGCCTTGGGGAGAGTGCCCCTCAAGGGACTTCAATCACCTTGTGGTGTTTGTTGCAGCAAAACTTCTGGGAATTCTGGGCGAGGGCTCGAGGATCTTTCTGGCAGATTTTTCTTCTCCGTTCTTCTTGGAATGCTCTCCTTTTTATAGGCCTTTGGTAGCCATGGGATGAGTTTATGAGCATTGATGGCTTTAAAGCCCATGATGGGAGGAGTTACAAGCCTCAAAAGTCAGAATTTTGGAAAATCATAGGGGCCGGACGTCTCGAAACACGAAAAAAAGCTGAAAAATGGCCTTTTGGTGGAAATCCGGCAACCCGGATTTCCAGGGTCGTCGGTGTTCATGCACCCAGGGTCGCCGGCGACCATGGGGGAATTTTCCCCTTTGGTCGCTGTTTTGTCAGTCGTTTTTCGATCTTTTTGTTTCTTTTTTTCTCCTGCATTTTTCTTGACATTTTTTCTCATTTTTTGGCTTGATTCTCCTGAAGAAAACCCAACGAGAAGTCGTACGAAACCGGCGCAGAAAGTTTCCTATTTTTGGAAAAGCCGAAGATCTTGCTGCACAGAGTTGCCAACTTTTGGTCAAGAGTCGAAACTAGGTCAAACGGTGTCGGAATGACCTGAAATTTGAGGTGAAGCCTTTTGAGCAATAGATAGGACCAACCATGTGCTTTTGCTTGAAGTTTGAAGCTGTTTGGGGTCCCGTCGCTGCTAGGCTTTATTTCACCACGAGGAAGATGTCGCGCTTTGATGTGTGGTCAACCGATGTTCAATTGACTTGAAATTTGACAGGGAGCCTATTGGAGTCATTTTGAGATGATCGGCTCTATTTTGGATGTCATGGTCCCGGGGCGCTTCGCCGCCGGTAGCCTTGATTTTCTTTCGGAGCGTCATAGTCGGGTCAAATGTTGTCGGAATGACCTGAAATTTGACGTGCAGCCCTTTTGAAGCATCTTGAAGCCGCCTATGTGCTCCGTTGGATGAGTAATGGTCCCGGTGGTTCTCACTGGCGAGAGGCTTGATTTTCTTTCGGAGCGTCAAAGTTTGGTCAAACGTCGTCGGAATGACCTGAAATTTGACATGGAGCCTTTTGGAGGTATTTTGAGACCATCCGCAGGCTCTGATCAAAGTTTTGATGTCTTCGACGCTGTCCCCGCCAGGAGCGCCTGTTTGGCTGTCGGAGGAGTGAAGTTAGGCTAAATGATGTCGGAATGGCCTGAAACTTGATGTAGAGCCTCCTGGTGGCATCTTGGGGCCAGCTGTGTACTTTGTTTTGTGTGTCAGGGTCTCTGGCTTCACCGCCGCCGGGAGGGCCTGCTCAGCTGTTGGAGGAGTGAAGCTGGGTCAACTGATGTCAATATGGCTCGAAACTTCGTGTGAAATCTTTTGGTTGTCTTGACGGATCTTGCAGTTTTTACTTGATTCTGAAAAGATCTGATGCTTAAAGTAGCATTGCTTGTTTGTAGTAGGATGCGGCTTCATGTGGCTTCTTGGTGTTAAAGAGACAAAGTGAGTTTTTGGTGTCAACAGAGGTTTAGTATGTACATCACAGTATCCAAGGCGTATCCCCAAAAGGATATAGGTAATTTCGAGAAACTCAGCATAGACTTGATCATATCTAAAAGAGTCCGGTTCCTTCTTTCCACTACTCCATTCTGTTGAGGCATACTAGGAGCAGACAATTAGGATAGAATCCCATGTTCTGATAAGTATCCAATAAAATCAGTAGAGAGATATTCCCCTCCTCGATCTGATCGAAGAGTCTTGATACTTTTACCTAATTGCTTTTCCACTTCCGCTCGAAACTCTTTGAACTTCTCAAAAGCCTCGGACTTGCGGTGCACAATGTATATGTATCCATATCTTGAGTAATCATCTGTGAAAGTGATGAAATACTCATATCCTCCTCTGGCCCTGACATTAATGGGTCCACACACATCAGTATGCACTAATTCCAATAAATTTTGGCCTTATTGCCCTTAAATGAAAATGATCTTTTGTTTATTTTGCCTTCTAGACAGGTTTTGCAGATAGGCATTGGTTCTACCACCAATGAAGGCAAGATACCATCTTTCACTAGCCTGTCAATCCTGTTTAGGTTTATATGACCTAGCCTTAAGTGTCAAAGTTTTGTTGGATTAGATGAAGGTAACTTCCTCTTTAATGATGGTCCATTAATTGTTTCAGTATCATGTATCTTATACATCATGGGAGTTAACAAATAAAGCCCATTGGTTACCTTGCCAGAACATATAAAAGTACCATTCCTCTTTATGAATACTTCAGTACCAAAAGTAATAGAATAACTTTTTATTCACCAAACTATAAACTGAAATTAAATTCCGTCGTAAAGACGGTACATATAATGTGTCTGACAAAACCAATTAATTATTTGAAAAACATAAAGTAATGACTCCCACTGAAACAACCTCTGCCTTAGTGTCAGATCCTAGGTTAACAATGATTTCTCCGTCACTAAGTCTCCTGGTTACCCTGAACTGCTGCAACGAATTACATTTGTAATTAGTTGCCCCGGAGTCCACACACTAGGATTCTGAAGTACCAGTTGTAAAACTAACTTCAGAAATAAGTGACTCAATCATACGTGAGGTCTTCTTCTTAGACAAATATTCTGGACAATTCCTTTTCCAATGTCCAACTTACCCCAATGGAAACACTTTCCTTTTGTCCCTGGACCCTTAGCCTTGGCCACGCTACCATGAGGACCATTTCTCACCTTAGGACCCTTCGGAACTGATTTCTTTTTGCCTTTCCGCCCTTTGCCTTTCGGCTTGGGCTTGATTTCTGACTTTTCTGTCACTAGGACCGTTGGCTTCTTCTTTATAATCCCTTCAGTCACTACCAGTTGGCTAGATAGCTCAGTAAGAGTCAGATTCATTTTATTCATATTATAATTGACCTTGAAATTGTTGAATGACTCTGGCAATTGAAAGTCCTTGAGGATCCGAACCCTAGAGGGGGGCGGGGGGGGGGGGTGAATAGGGTGAGCTCCAATTATGACCAATTTTAACAAATTTAACTTCTTTAAAACAAACTAGTCACAAGTGATGATTAATCATACAAGATACGGAAGCTAAGAAAAGAATCACCACAAAGCAATCACCATCACACAAGTATTTATAGTGGTTCGGCCTCAATGCCTACATCCACTACCGGCTTGTGATCCAACACCCCACCGGATTTCCACTATTTATGCTTTTCAATAGGCTAAGCAATAACCTTTACAATATGCTTTCCAAGGCTAAGCAATAACCTTACATTGATGTTTTTCAAGGCTTAACATCAACCTATACATTATGCTTTTATAGGCTAAGCAATAACCTCTTCAACCATAGGTTGGTTATCTCACTAAATTAGTGTCTAACATACACTTGATGGAGATTCTATTTAGCTCATTACAATGCCTCTTAAATAGGCGGATATGGAAGTGTAAAACTAATACACACTCACACTATGAATGCAAAGATGAAAGTACATGAAGTGTGTGTGTGTGGTCCTCAATCATTTTGAAAATGAAAGCTCATAAATGTATGCCTAAGGCTTTTGAAAGTTTTAGCTCATAAAACATTTATGATTGAGGATGTAATGCAATCACATGTTAAAAGTAACAACTTGTTAATGATATCAAAGTTCCACAAGTTGTATGAAATTAATTAGCTCTAAACATGTGATGCATAGGGATGTCAATCAAATCAACATGAAGCTCAAAACATAAAAATAGATTTGATTGAAAATTAGGGGACAAATCATATGTAATTATAAATACAACTTGAATATGATATACCTATCAAAGCAAAGCAAGTTGTGAAACTTTAAAACAATAATACACATATGATTTGTAAAGATGTTGAATCCAAAACATAAGATACATTTGAAAGAGATTTTCTTATGATGGAAAAACAACAACCAAAGATTCAACAAAGTATATGAATCATGTTACATATTTCATTAACATGATCTACTTAGATTTACCTAAGATAAAGTACTACTTTGATTGAATCAATGGTGATGCATCCAAAACAATAGATCAATTCAAAATATAGAACATGCTAAGGATACAACACATCATAGTTTATCATGTTACTAAAGATTTACCTAAGATAAAACAAAACATGAAAACATATGATTTGTAAAGAAGTTGAGTCCAAAGCATAAGATAGTTTTGAAAGTGATTTTCTTATGATGGAAAACAACAACCAAAGATTCAACCAAGTATAGGAATCATGTTACATATAATTTCAAAGGTTCTTTCATTAACATGATCTACTTAGATTTACCAAAGATTAAGTACTACTTGGATTGAATCATATGGTGTTGTATCCAAAACAATAAATCAACTCAAAACATAAAACATGTTAAGGACACAACACAAACATAGTTTAACATGCTAGAAATGATTTACCAAAAATAAAACAAAGCATGAAAACATATGATTAAGGAAAGTAAAGCCTACTTGGAGATTTAACTTCATTAATCCAAGCTTTAGCTTTCCTAATGCTCCCCTTCATCCCTTGGTTCTTTTCCCTTGAATATGCCTCAAAACCTCTCAAGGAGGGGCTTAAAATTCCCCACTTTTGGCAAAGGAAAGAACTCATATTTATAGCAAAAAGTGCCCAACGGCTAGTCCTCGGTCGACTGGCAAACAGGTCTCGGTCGACCGGGATCACACAACGGTCGGATTTCTGACCGTTGGTGCGCCAGGCCATTTTTTGCCTTGCAGTGTTCCCGGTCGACCGGGACCTCTGCGCCGGTCGACCGGCGACACTGCAGTGGCCCCAAAATCCAATTTTTGCAAATTCAAAGTTTTTCTTTGTGGAATTATTTGGGCCATATAATCAAGCTTTAAAACATGTTTTAAATCATTCTAAGGGTTTTAAAACATGGAACATAAAAAGCCTAAAACATTTTGAAAGATTTAAAACTCATAGGCTAGCTTGATTTTCTAAAACAAATGCATCCAAGATTTAAAAACAAATCATGCATAAATCAAAACTTTTACAACTCTTAAAAACAATGCATGAATAAAACAAGATTTCAAGTTTATCTAAAACAATGCAAGTGTGTGAATCAAATGATGCTTGAATGATAATGCATCCATCAAATTGCAATCTACAAAATTCCTAACAGCAATGACTCAAGGATTATGTCGATCTGCGATTCTGCATCAATCGCAGCTCCCAGTACATCTAACTCATTTAATGAGTCCATCATTTTTAACATGTGTTCCTGTACTGATGTATCTGCAGCCATCTTGGTGCTAATGAGCACCCTCATAGCTGCCTGCCTAGCAGGCCTGTCCTGTTCCACAAACATCTCCTTTAAGTTCGATATAATATCGTATGCAGTCTTATAGGATTGATGTGGGTGTTGCAAAACACTAAACATGGATTCCAGAATGGAACATCTGGCCATCTCATCGTCTTTCGCCCATTTGGTGTAAAGTTCATTTTCTTCTTCTGATGCATCCGGGGGGGTTTTGGTAAGGGCATATTTATATCCTGAAGCAGTTAGGACAATATCCAGGTTTCGTTTCCAGTATACATAGTTGGATCCCACCAACTTATTCTTGTTGAGGATGGTCGTAAGTGGATTGAAAGTATTTGAATTCATGCTTGAAATATTGTAACACCCAACCATACATTCAATTAATGAATATAAATGACATTAGGGTTTAGTAATCTTCCAAATTTATGTGGGAATCCTCATAACCACTAAATTTAGAATACATCGGAATCCTAATCTCCTGGGGCATGCCTCCTTGGGGAGTACGAATACCACCTAGATTGGTGCGGATCAAAATTGGTCAAAATTAGGATTAAGACTAACTAACCATGATCCCCATCATTCATTATTATTTAGGTATCTCATACGAAATAATGTATGACCCTCGATTAGCTTCGGTTTCTAAAATATATGAGGCAAATACTTGGGGATACTACATCATTATTTTAGTTAAGTGTGACCCAGCAACTAGCATTGGATGACAACTGTTGCGGGCAGCTCCTCTTAGGGATTAGGCCCACGCCCCGTCTCACCAACACTATGTTAGATTGTATGGTCTCAATCCATCAGTTGATGTAATAAATTGATTAATTTCTTTATTTATCAATAAAATCATGCTTTCCTTTCATCAGATGAATGATGTTTTATTACTTAATGCACATGACCAATACATATGACATAATGGTTCATGAGATGAACCGGGTCCCATTAGTATATTAGATGTGATATATGTATATGGTGTTAGGAATCTTGTCTATTGCAATTTGATGGATGCATTTTCATTCTAGCATCATTTGAATTTACACACATGCATTGATTTATAAAAACTTGAAATCTTGATTTACACATGCATTTTTTTTAAGATATTGATTTATACATGTTTTGTTTTTAAACTTGGATGCATTTTAATTTGAAAAGAAGTTTTACCAAATCAAGCAAGCCATTGGTTTTAAAGTTTCTAATCTTTTTTGGCTTTTTATGTTTCATGTTTTAAAACCCTTAGAATGATTTAAAACATGATTCCAAGCTTGATTTAGTGGCTCAAAAGTTCCCTCAAGAAAATACTTTGAAAAATGCAAAATTAGGGAATTTTGGTCCCAGGTCGACCTACAGTGGGCCAGGTCGATCGGGCCAACAGAAGGCCAGGTCGACCGGGGAAGGCCAGGTCGACCGGCCCAACTAAAGGCCAGGTCGACCGGGAAAGAGCCATTGGCTCCTGTCAAATGGCAGTTTTATGACCGTTGTGAAGGCCAGGTCGACCTGGGAGTCATGGGGTCGACCGGGGACTAGTTGTTGGGCTGTTTTGGGCTATAAATTCAAGTTCATTCCTTTGTCAAAGTTGGAGATTTTCAATCCATCTTTGAGGTGTTTGGAGACAAGATAAAGGGGATGAACTAAGAGAGACCAAGGGGTCATTAGTGAAGCTAAAGCTTGGATTAATGAAGTTAAATCTCTAAGTAAGCTTTACTTTTATTTATCATATGTTATATGCTTTGTTTAAATTATTGGTAAATGAATTTTAGCATTATAACATTGATGTGTTGAATCCATTCTTATTTTAATCTTTGATCTAAGTTGGATTGGACTCTTCACTTTGATTTCAAACCAAGTTTTGTTTTAAAATCTTCATTAATCATGCTTAGCCTAAATCTTTGATTTCTTTTATAGCATGATTCATTTTCTTGGTTGAATCTTTATTTGTTGTTTTCATTCATTTAAACCTTAGTTAAATTTATTTGGTTTTGAAAACAACATTACACATGCATCACATTTTCTAAGTTAATTAATTTCATACAACTTGTGAGTCTTTGATTTTCATATCATTAACAAGTTTGTATTCATACATGTGATTTGCATTAAACTTCAATAAAATCTTTTATGTGCCTTAAACTTTGAAATGCTTTGAGCATATATTGATTGAGCTTACTTTTTAAACTTGATTGAAGTTATCACACACACACATCATGAGCATACATCTTTGCATTCCTTTAGTGTTTGCGTGAGTTAGTTTTTCACTTTCATATCCGCCTATTTTAGAGGCAAATATACTGAGCTTAAATTGTATCTCTTAGAGTGTTTTTGTATAGACACCTTCTTAGAGAAATCTTTTTTCTTGAAAAGGTTATTGCTTAGCCTAAGAAAAGCATTGTATAAAGGTTATTGCTTAGCCTAAGAAAAGCATTGTGTAAAGGTTATTGCTTAGACTAGAAAAGCACATTGATAGGTTGTTGTTTAGCCTAGAAAAACAACATTGTAAAGGTTTTTGCTTAGCCTATTGAAAAGCATAGATAGTGGAAATCCGGTGGGGTGATTGGATCCCAAGCCGGCAGTGGATGTAGGCATTGAGGCCGAACCACTATAAATCTTTGTGTGGTGGTGTTTGCTTGTGGTGATTTATTTAGCTTCCGCATTTTGTTCGATAATCATCACTTGTGACTAGTTTACTTTTAAGAAGTTAAAATTTGTCGTAATTGGTCATATATTGTAGCTCACCCTATTCACCCCCCCTCTAGGGTTAGGATCCCAGGACTTTCAATTGGTATCAGGGCCTCGTGCTCTATTTTTAGGATCAAGTGTTTTGGAACTCTTGATTAGGTGTAAAAACCTAGAGTTAAAACCCTAGTGTTGTGCTTCCATGAAAATCATTAGAATGGATTCCACTATGATAGATTGTTTAGATTCTTGTGTAGATTCTTCTAGACCCCTCTTTCTTCCTTCTATTGGAGATTCAAACCCTCAAATTAATGAATCTCAATTTGATTTAAAAGAAGAAGAAAATGATTATAATGAAGATGACCTTCAACAAGCCTATAAGAATTCTATACATTATCTTTAAAGCTTGATAAGAAAAATAAAAGTTTAAGAGAAGAATCAAAAAGGCTAAACAAAGAGTTAGTCTCTTCTAAAGATGAAATTAGAGAGAAAGAAGAAGTAATAAATTGTGTAGACTCTAAGTTTATGATCTCTTTGCATAACCTATATATTGTTCAAGATGAACTAAAAGAATTAAAGATGGGCTGTGATAATATCAATAAGGAAAATTTAAATCTAAGAGATCAATTAAAAAGGCAAGATGAAGACATTAACAATTTAGAATCCAAGTTAACCATTTCTAAGGAAAATTTATCTAATTCTCAAAATAAGATAAAAACTCTAGAACTTGGATGTAATGTTATTAATGAACTTAAATTTGATTTAAAACTTGCCCATGAAGAACTAATCAAATATAAGGAAATTGAAAATGAACTATTAAAAGTTAAAAATGAAAATTCAATCCTTATAAACCAAGTCACTCAACTTGAAAGCTACAAACAAAAGTATGAGTGCAAATTTGCCCAAGGTGAAAAGAAATTTGAAAAGTTATTTAAATTGGGTAAATCTCAAAGAGATAGGATGGGTCTTGGATTTGATAGGAATATTTCACATGACCCTAAATTCACCAACACATTTATGAAAGGTGAGTCCTCTTTCTCTAGCACTCTTTCTCCTTTGCCCAAATCTAAATGTATTTATTGTGGCATTGAAGGGCATTTTAGGTTTGAGTGCAAACTAAGAAGAAGCCATGTGTCTAAACCCATCTTTGAACCCAAAAAGGTAGAATCTAAATCTATGAAGGGTAAGACACTAAAAATCAAAGAAGACTCCAAAAAGATTAAACAAGTTAAATCACTTAAAATGGAGTCTCCTAAGATAGATTCTAAAAAGTTTAAACAAGTTAAACCAAGTTTAAAAGAATCTATAAACAAAAAGCTTCTCAACTTATCTCCCTTTAATCAACACATGAAAGAACTTTTGAAGAAAGTAACAAAGTTAAATTTAAAATTCAAAAGTCAAATAAAGGGAGAAAATAAGAAGAAAAGAAAAATGAATCAATCCCCTAAGAAACAAACTCACCAACCTCAAAAGACTAATTACCAATCTAAGCTTAATTTAGTAAAATCTAAATATCATGGTGATAAGTCCAAATTGAAAATTTATCAAGTCAAATCTCCTATAGTTGGTGGGACTTCCATACTAGACCTCAAGGATCAACCCTCTCAAGACCTTAGGTGGATTCCTAAAGTTAGATACTTAGACAAACCTTAAGGCCTTGAACCTCATTGACCAACCTATCCTTTATAGTTAAATCATATTGTTGGTCATGATACATTTGCATTTTGTTCCTTGTTAGTTACATTTATTAAAATGCATTGTTTCTTTATGATCAATTGATTTTGTCATCATCTACATCTCTAGTTACATTTCATGGTTTTCAAAATCATTTGATTATAATTTCATCATGTTAGATTTGTTTTTTGCTTACATTTAGTTATATGACTTGCATTGCATTTCTATACATGATCAATTGATTGTGACTTCAAAAGCTTTCATAGCTAGATTAGTCATGATCGATTGTTGTTTTAAGCCATTTGCATCTTTGCTTATTTAGTTATATTCTTTTTATATGCAAATGTCATTTGGTTCCATGTATGGTTGTGATATTAGTTATATTTGTAGAAACCATACTAGAACTCAAATCCATCCTCTGTGCTTTCTAGTCATTTTTTTAGATGGATGGTTGTGATGTTGATTCATGTGTATTCTCTAAGTGATGTCATCCTTATACTTGTTTCAACTTCATAGTAGTGATCTTGATCATATGAACTTCTTTGAGATCCATTCCTTGTATTTCATAGTTATATCTATATGTTTGATGGATATCTTAGATGTTGAATTCATATGATTTTGTCACTTTGAAAATTGCATGCATTTCCAAATTATATCCTTTTGCATTGCAATTTCTCTTGTTTATCACTATGCTCAATAGTTATATCTTTAAAAGTGATTAATATCCTTTTATGATGCTTGATGGAATTTTGTGTTTGTCACATCCTTGCTACTAATCATGTTGTCATATTCAATTGGTTTCATTTGGTATAATTTTCCATTGATTTCATATCCAATTGATGTCATTTCTTGTGAATGTGATAAACCTTGTGTACATTGGATTGAACATAATAGTAATATATTTTTGCTCCATGTCACATTCCATTAGCATCATAATTTTCATGTTTGCCACCTGTCTTGCTCATATAGGTAAATCTCATGACCACCATGTTTATGTGATCATAATCTTGGTTGGTTAATAGTTGAGGCAGGCTTCATGTTTGAATTTCATTTCACTCATCTTGCACATGATAGTCATATTTTTTGGTTGAATGAAATGATTTCAAAACTTTCATAGCATATGGTTTTCATAGTTAAATTGATTGATGCTATGTTTAGTAAACCCCATTTCATCATGGATAGCTCTAATTTGGATTTATCTTAATAGTTATATTCTTTATAACTCCATTTTTGAGTGATTGTTTTAATAGACTTATCTTTGAATCTCAATTGGTATTCTTTGTTTTTACAATTGGTATCCATGATTGCTTTTCTCATTAGACCTTGCTCTCTTTTGGTAATTTGATCATTTTGTGCTCTATAGTTAAACATGTCTAATCCTTTCTTTGAAGTTGACCCTCGATTGGTTAAACCATCTTCGTCTTGAACCAAATAGTTATATCTTTGTCAAAAGTTTGACAAAAGGAGAGAATGGATTGAGGGGGAGTGTAAACCTTCATAGGAAGTATTAGTTTTGATCAAATTGACCCTTGGATTAGCTTTGAACCCTTAGAGATTACTTCCATACATGATAACCTATTATGTATTTCATTTTCGATTTCTTTTGTTAACAGGTGCTACTAAAAGATATTTTCCTTATTTCATGTGTGTAGGTACCTTTGCAATTTAATGTCAAAGGGGGAGAGAGCATTCAAGTTCTCTAAAGGGGAAGAGAATGTCCAAGCTTCCTATGGGGAGATATTGTATGATCTTCTACAGGGGGAGAGAATGCATATTTTGCCAAAAGGAGAGAGAGGCATGGTCAAAGGGGGAGAGGTGAAAGAAGAAAGCTTGGGAGCTAAAGAAGATGCTTGGCTAAAGAAAGAAAGATGAAAGAAAGCTTGAAGAATGATAAAGCTCCAAGCATCAAGAAGATTGAAGAAAAAGTCTAAGAGCCCAAGCTAAGAGAAGGAGCATCCAAGAGATTTCAAAACTTGTCCAGCTTAGGGGGAGCTGAAGAATTGGTGTGTTAATTCGGTGTTGAGAAAGTTGCCATCAAATTGCAAAGGGGGAGATTGTTAGGGATTTTGTGTATTGCAATTTGATGGATGCATTATCATTCTAGCATCATTTGAATTTACACACGTGCATTGATTTATAAAAACTTGAAATCTTGATTTACACATGCATTGTTTTTAAGATATTGATTTATGCATGTTTTGTTTTTAAACTTGGATGCATTTTAATTTGAAAAGAAGTTTTACCAAATCAAGCAAGCCATTGGTTTTAAAGTTTCTAATCTTTTTTGCCTTTTTATGTTTCATGTTTTAAAACCATTAGAATGATTTAAAACATGATTCCAAGCTTGATTTAGTGGCCCAAAAGTTCCCTCAAGAAAATACTTTGAAAAATGTAAAATTAGGGAATTTTGGTCCCAGGTCGACCTGCAGTGGGCCAGGTCGATCGGGCCAACAGAAGGCCAGGTCAACCAGCCCAACTAAAGGCCAGGTCGACCGGGAAAGAGCCGTTGGCTCCTGTCAAATGGCAGTTTTATGACCGTTGTGAAGGCCAGGTCGACCCGGGAGTCATGGGGTCAACCGGGGACTAGCTGTTGGGCTGTTTTGGGCTATAAATTCAAGTTCATTCCTTTGTCGAAGTTGGAGATTTTTAAGCCATCTTTGAGGTGTTTGGAGACAAGATAAAGGGGATGAACTAAGAGAGACCAAGGGGTCATTAGTGAAGCTAAAGCTTGGATTAATGAAGTTAAATCTCTAAGTAAGCTTTACTTTTATTTATCATATGTTATATGCTTTGTTTAAATTATTGGTAAATGAATTTTAGCATTATAACATTGATGTGTTGAATCCATTCTTATTTTAATCTTTGATCTAAGTTGGATTGGATGTTAGAGTTTTTGTTTTGTTGCAATTTGATAGGATGCATTCACTTTCATAAGCTTGTCCTCTCATTCATACATGGTTGTATTCATAGGATCATCATGCATATTTCAACTTCTTAAATCTTTGTTTTTATCAATTGTAATGCATGGTTTTCATATTCAGGTTGACTCTTCAGTTCTTGGAGTCTTTGATTTCAAAAATCCTTCCAAGCTTTCCAAAGTTTCTAACTTTAAATTCATTATTGTGTTTTGAAGTTTTCATGGCTTTAAAATCTCAGTTTTCATCTTCTTTCAGTCATGATTTAATGCTTGGTAGATGTGTTTAAAAGTCCCTTGGAAGGTGCCCTCAAAAGTTACAAGTTTCTCTATATTGTCAAAAATCTGGGCTGTTCCCGGCAGTGTCGCCGGTCGACCGAGATACAGGTCTCGGTCGACCGAGACAACTGGAAGTCATTTTTCCAGAACCTGAACTGTAACATGCCAACGGTCAGAAATATGACCGTTGTGCTTTCTCGGTCGACCGAGGCCTGTTTCTAGGTCGACCGAGAACTAGCCGTTGGCAACTTTATCTTTATAAAAAGTGGCTTTTTGGTTGGAGAAAGTTGCTGAGATTTGAGAGACCTTTGAGGCCAAGGCTAAGCAACTTCTCAAGAGCATTTTCAAAGGGATTATGAAGCCATTCCACTAAATGAACCTTTGATCTTCAAATGGGTGTGCTTCCTTTAATCCATAGTCTTTTTACAATCATGTTTTGTTTCAAATCTTTGATTCTTCTCAATGCATGATTAACAAGTTGCTTTCATATTAAAATGTTGTCTTTCATAACATGTCTAATACTTTAGTAATCTCATATGCCATGAATACAACATGTTGTCATTGTTTCACATGAAGTCTGTTTTCTTGTTTCAACGTCAACCTTCTAGACTTTAATTTGTCTTCTTTCTAAACAAGATATTTCACATTGTCCAACTCATGTGTTAGACAACTCACTCTTTCTCAATCATATTTTTATCATCTTTGAAACATTTAAGATTGTATCTTTTCAAAAAGAGAAAGAGTAACTTTCTAGTAAATGCATTTCACATAAACTTTGTCATTCACATGCATTGTTCTAGAACTTGAGTTTTTCACTTTCAAATTAGCCTATTAAGAGGCACTTCATTGCATTTCCTTGTTCTCTTTATCCATGCATTATTAGGCATATTTCTTAAGAGAAAAGTTCCTTGTTGTAAAGGTTCATGCTTAGCCTTGAAAAGCATATGTTGTAAAGGTTTATGCTTAGCCTTGAAAAGCATAGTTTGTAAGGTTTGAGGTGATCCTAAACCTTAATTGAAGTTAGTGAATACCGGTAGGTGTACCGGGAGTGGATGTAGGCAATTTGGCCGAACCACTATATGTGATTGTGTTATGGTGATTGTCTTTATGCTTTCTTTTTATGGATTATGCTCCCTTGGTTGATTTCTTTATTCTCCTTCAAAGCATAAGAGACTTAAAAGCTAAAAGAATTAAAATTGGTCTAGGACTTTGAGCTCACCCTATTCACCCCCCCCCTCTAGGATTCGATCTTGGACTTTCAATTGGTATCAGAGCTTAGGTGCTCTTGTTTAGGTCTAACAACCTAGAGTTAGAATCCGTAGAGTGAGTTTTTGCTTTTGTAGTCACCATGCAATCCCATTTAGGAGAAGGTCATGCTACTAATAGACCACCTTTGTTTAATGGCTCGCATTACCGGTATTGGAAGATTAGGATGCAAGTCTTTCTAGAATCTCAAAGTCTAGATGTTTGGAGTATCATTGAAGAAGGGTATCATGAACCCATTCTCACGGAAAAAGATTCGAAAGGACATGTCATAGCTATCATGGATAAGCCTAAGAAAGATTGGACTCAAGGAGAGAAAGAAAGGGCAAATCTAAATGCTAAAGCTAAGAATTCCTTATTTTGTGCCTTGTCCCAAGAACAGTTCAATAGGGTAGTAAATTGTACTACTGCTAAGGAAGTGTGGGATACCTTAGAGACCACTCATGAAGGGACCAATCAAGTCAAAGTAGCTAAAATCCAAATGTTGTCAACTAAGTATGAAGAACTCAAAATGCAAGAGGAAGAAACCTTTGACGAGTTCTATACTAAATTCATGGAGATTGTTAATTCCCTCATAGGTCTAGGAGAGAAGATGGATGAGTCCAAAGCTGTTAGAAAAATATTAAGATCTCTCCCCAAAAGGTTCAAACCTAAGATAGTAGCTATAACTGAAAGCAAAGATGTTGACAAGATCAAAATAGAAGAACTTAGAGGAAATCTTCTCACTTATGAATTAGATTTTGAAGTCCCTAGCAAGAAGAAAGGTGTACCTCTTAGCTCCCAACATAAGGAAAATGACAATGAGAGTGAGAGTGATGATGAGAACACTATTTTGCTTGCTAAGAAGTTCAAGAATTTCCTTAAGAACAAAAAGAACTATAAATATTCTGAAGATTCTAAAAATGAAAAATTTCAAAGAAACTCAAGGGGATCTTTTACCAAAAGGGATGTGCAATGTTACAACTGTAAAGGTTTTGGTCACATCGCTCAAAATTGTCCCTCCCCTAAAGAATCTGAAAAGAAAGATAAGAAAGGAAAGAAAGTCTTGAACATAACTTGGGATGATGATGAAGATGAAAGTAGTGACAATAATGAACCTCAAAATGATGAAGATAATGATAATTCCACTTCTTGGCTTCTCTTCACTCCCATTGAAGAAAACAATGATCATAATGTGTTAATAGAAGAAGTAAATGAAGAGAATAGTGACAATGATATTCATCAAGCCTATGAGGAACTATATGAACTACGTGAAGTCATAACCAAGAAAAATAAAAGCTTAAAAAGTGAATAAAAAAGGCTTGTGAATGATCTAGATGTTTTAAAAGATCAATTAATCTTGAAAGACAATGAGATAAAAAATGTTCAATCTAAGTTGACTACCTCTAATGACAATCTTGCTAAAGCTGAAAAAGAAATTCATAAATTACAAAGTCTGCTGGAATCTAGTCAACAAGAATCAGAATCTCTTCAAATGAAACTTGAAAAGGGAAAACATGTTGTTGAAAAATTTACCTTAGGCAATGACAAATTCTATCAAATGTTAGGTTTGAATAAAGTCTTTGGTAACAAGAATGGTATAGGTTTTGAATGCTCCTCTAGTAGCAAGAAGAATAGCTTTCAACATAATACTAGGACTCACCTCAAACCTATAGGTAAAATCTTCTTTTCCTCTAGATGGACTTGTCATTTTTGCAATCAAATAGGTCATCTAGTTCCAAACTGTCCTTTTAAGTTTAGGATGTCTCAAAATCATAGTTCTAGAGCTCATTTCAAGTTTGTTCCCAAGACTTCTACCTCTACCTTCATTAAGGCTACATGGATTGAAAAAGAGAAAAGTGTCAAGAATTTTTTTGCTCAAACCGCTCTTAAAGTTAAAGAAAACTCTAGATGGTTTTTGGACAGTGGTTGCTCTAAGCATATGACTGGAGACCGTTCTAGATTTATCACTCTTGAGGACTATGATGGAGGTAATGTGTCTTTTGGAGATAATCGGAAAGCTCAGATTATAGGAAAAGGCTGTGTTGGAGGAGATCAAATGCCTACATTAAAAGATGTTTTCCTTGTGGATGGTTTAAAGCATAATCTCTTGAGCATAAATCAGTTGTGTGAGAAAGGAAACAAAGTTGTTTTTGATAGCAAATCTTGCAAAGTTCTGGATGAGAAATCTCACAAAGTACTACTCACTGGATTACGTACTAAAGATAACATCTACACCATAGAAGAATGTTGTGAGAATGAATCCATGTGTTTAATGTCTAAAGCTCAAGAAAATCATTTGTGGCATCAAAGAATGGGACATATTAATTACAAACTGATGAGGATCTTATCAAAGAAAGAAATTGTCAGAGGAATACCCAAATTAGATGATTACAAATCTGAATTGTGCAAGGCTTGTCAAATGGGTAAACAGATCAAGAAAAGTTTTAAAGGTATAAAAGATATATCCTTTGCTCGTCCCCTTGAACTCATTCATATGGACCTCATTGGACCTGCACCTGTTCAGAGTATTGGTGGGAGAAAGTATATCCTAGTGATGGTTGATGATTATTCGAGATTTGGATGGGTAGCCTTTCTTCATGCAAAATCAGATGCAGTAGATAATAGCATAAGGATTTGCAAGAAAATTCAAGTTGAGAAGGACTGCAAAATTAAGAAGATAAGAAGTGATCATGGAGGCGAATTTGAAAATGAAAGATTTGCAGACTTCTGTGAAAGCCATGGGATCAGTCATCAATTCTCTGCTCCAAAAACTCCCCAGCAAAATGGAGTAGCTGAAAGAAGAAACAGAGTTATTCAAGAAATGGCCAGAACCCTTCTTAATGAGAAAAATCTCCCGCGCAACTTATGGGCAGAAGCTATCAATACGTCATGCTACCTTATTAACCGTGTTTATTTGACAAAGAACACTAACAAAACCCCTTATGAGCTGTATTTTGGAAGAAAACCAAATCTGGGTTATCTTAAAGTGTTTGGTAGCAAGTGCTATATTTTAAGAGATAGAGAGCAGCTTGAAAAGTTCGATTCCAAATCTGATGAAGGGATCTTCTTAGGATATTCTGATAAAAGCAAGGCTTATAGATTGTTCAACCTCAGATCAATGGCTGTCATGGAATCAGCTCATGTTGTCTTTGATGAGACTAATCAAATTAAGAAAGCTCCTCATGATGAAGAAGAGACCTCAGTTGAGCAGCCTATTTCATTTGAAATTGAAGAAGAGATTCCCTCAATCCCTACCATGCCCACAAAGTTATTAAGAAATCACAACTTGGATAATGTCATTGGAGATATCTCAAAAGGAGTCATGACAAGAAGACAGGTTCATAATCTGTGTGCTCACTATTCCTTTGTTTCACAAATTGAGCCCAAGAACTTCTCTGAAGCAGAAACCAAGTCTGAATGGATTGATGCCATGCAAGATGAATTAAATCAGTTTAGAAAGAATGATGTGTGGGATCTTGTACCTCTTCCTGAAGGCAAAAGCCAAATTGGCACCAAATGGATTTTCAAGAACAAGCTGGATGAATCAGGAAATGTTATAAGGAACAAAGCTAGACTTGTAGCCAAAGGGTATGCTCAAGTTGAAGGAATTGATTTTGAGGAAACCTTTGCCCCAGTAGCTCGATTGGAGTCTATTCGAATACTATTAGCTTATGCCAGCAGCATGAAGATTAAACTGTTTCAAATGGATGTGAAGAGTGCCTTTTTAAATGGTGAAATTGAGGAAGATGTGTATGTTACTCAACCTCAAGGCTTCGAGGATCCTCATCACCCAGAATATGTTTTTAAGTTGAAAAAGGCTCTTTATGGATTGAAACAAGCCCCAAGAGCCTGGTATGAAAAGCTGACAAGTCACTTACTTGAAAATGGATATGAGTGTGGGAATGTGGACAAGACTCTATTCATTGAAAAGGTTGATAAAGATATTCTCATTGCTCAGATATATGTTGACGACATTGTTTTTGGATCAACATCTGATCATCTTGCTCAAGGATTTTCTAAGTTAATGAGCTCCACTTTTGAAATGAGTTTGGTAGGACCCCTTCAGTTCTTTCTAGGATTACAAGTGAGTCAGACTGATCAAGGTATCTTTCTTAGTCAATCCAAGTTTGCTCTAGAAATAGTGAAAAAGTTTGGCTTAGGAGAATCTAAGACTAGTTGCAATCCTATGGGATCCACTACTAAAATCTCTAGTGACCTTCAGGGTAAGAAAGCTGACCAAAAACTTTATAGGAGCATGATAGGAAGCCTTCTCTACCTCACTGCTAGCCGCCCTGATATCTCGTTTAGCGTTGGAATATGTGCTAGGTATCAATCTGACCCCCGAGAGTCTCACATTAAAGCTGTTAAACGTATCATAAAATATATTAATGGGACTTCTCATTATGGTATCTGGTATCCTCATGACTCAACTCTGCAATTAATTGGATATAGTGATGCAGATTGGGCAGGATCTATAGATGATAGGAAGAGCACTAGTGGTTGCTGCTATTTCTTAGGGAACTGCTTAGTAGCCTGGCTTAGCAAAAAGCAAAATTCTGTATCCTTGTCTACTGCAGAAGCTGAATATATTGCTGCAGGTAGCTGCTGTGCCCAGCTGTTGTGGATGAAACAAACTTTATTAGATTATAATGTTCCACAACAATGCATGCCTATCATGTGTGACAACTCAAGTGCCATCAGTATCTCAAAAAATCCTGTTCAGCACTCTCGCACTAAGCACATTGACATTCGCTATCATTTCTTGCGTGATCATGCTGACCAAGGCACCATTGAGTTGTTGTTTATCCCAACAGATACCCAATTGGCTGATTTGTTCACTAAACCCCTTGGAAATGATCGTTTCATTAATTTGAGACATCAATTGGGCATTGGCCCTTGCCCTGTGTTTTAAATTCTTGTTGGCTAATCACCTGTTCCTTATCTTATTTTTATATATCTCTTATAAACAGGTGCTACTAACAAGGTTATGTGCTTTATCTTTGATGGGCAGGCTCCTTTGCAATTAGATGTCAAAGGGGGAGAGAGTTCTCCAATTGAGGGGGAGAAGATTCAAGGGTTGCTTATGTTGAGGGGGAGTAGCTTTGGCTAGAGTGTTAGCTTTTAGGTTGGTCGTCTTTTGTCATCGCTCCCGCAAGGAAAATCCAAAGCTCCAAAAGATTCAAATGCTCCTTAAATATCCAAAAGCTCCTTAATATCCAAAGTTATTGCTGCTCAAGTTTTAAAGGAGATTGAAAGAGAGTTCAAGCTTCAAGAGTTGCCATCAAATTGCAAAGGGGGAGATTGTTAGAGTTTTTGTTTTGTTGCAATTTGATAGGATGCATTCACTTTCATAAGCTTGTCCTCTCATTCATACATGGTTGTATTCATAGGATCATCATGCATATTTCAACTTCTTAAATCTTTGTTTTTATCAATTGTAATGCATGGTTTTCATATTCAGGTTGACTCTTCAGTTCTTGGAGTCTTTGATTTCAAAAATCCTTCCAAGCTTTCCAAAGTTTCTAACTTTAAATTCATTATTGTGTTTTGAAGTTTTCATGGCTTTAAAATCTCAGTTTTCATCTTCTTTCAGTCATGATTTAATGCTTGGTAGATGTGTTTAAAAGTCCCTTGGAAGGTGCCCTCAAAAGTTACAAGTTTCTCTATATTGTCAAAAATCTGGGCTGTTCCCGGCAGTGTCGCCGGTCGACCGAGATACAGGTCTCGGTTGACCGAGACAACTGGAAGTCATTTTTCCAGAACCTGAACTGTAACATGCCAACGGTCAGAAATATGACCGTTGTGCTTT
This sequence comes from Cinnamomum chago, assembly GCA_038049695.1. Lineage (NCBI taxonomy): Eukaryota > Viridiplantae > Streptophyta > Magnoliopsida > Laurales > Lauraceae > Cinnamomum > Cinnamomum chago. The sequence continues at coordinate 33,608,361 of CP142456.1, forward strand.
CTCGGTCGACCGAGGCCTGTTTCTAGGTCGACCGAGAACTAGCCGTTGGCAACTTTATCTTTATAAAAAGTGGCTTTTTGGTTGGAGAAAGTTGCTGAGATTTGAGAGACCTTTGAGGCCAAGGCTAAGCAACTTCTCAAGAGCATTTTCAAAGGGATTATGAAGCCATTCCACTAAATGAACCTTTGATCTTCAAATGGGTGTGCTTCCTTTAATCCATAGTCTTTTTACAATCATGTTTTGTTTCAAATCTTTGATTCTTCTCAATGCATGATTAACAAGTTGCTTTCATATTAAAATGTTGTCTTTCATAACATGTCTAATACTTTAGTAATCTCATATGCCATGAATACAACATGTTGTCATTGTTTCACATGAAGTTTGTTTTCTTGTTTCAACATCAACCTTCTAGACTTTAATTTGTCTTCTTTCTAAACAAGATATTTCACATTGTCCAACTCATGTGTTAGACAACTCACTCTTTCTCAATCATATTTTTATCATCTTTGAAACATTTAAGATTGTATCTTTTCAAAAAGAGAAAGAGTAACTTTCTAGTAAATGCATTTCACATAAACTTTGTCATTCACATGCATTGTTCTAGAACTTGAGTTTTTCACTTTCAAATTAGCCTATTAAGAGGCACTTCATTGCATTTCCTTGTTCTCTTTATCCATGCATTATTAGGCATATTTCTTAAGAGAAAAGTTCCTTGTTGCAAAGGTTCATGCTTAGCCTTGAAAAGCATATGTTGTAAAGGTTTATGCTTAGCCTTGAAAAGCATAGTTTGTAAGGTTTGAGGTGATCCTAAACCTTAATTGAAGTTAGTGAATACCGGTAGGTGTACCGGGAGTGGATGTAGGCAATTTGGCCGAACCACTATATGTGATTGTGTTATGGTGATTGTCTTTATGCTTTCTTTTTATGGATTATGCTCCCTTGGTTGATTTCTTTATTCTCCTTCAAAGCATAAGAGACTTAAAAGCTAAAAGAATTAAAATTGGTCTAGGACTTTGAGCTCACCCTATTCACCCCCCCCCCTCTAGGATTCGATCTTGGACTTTCATTGGACTCTTCACTTTGATTTCAAACCAAGTTTTGTTTTAAAATCTTTATTAATCATGCTTAGCCTAAATCTTTGATTTCTTTTATAGTATGATTCATTTTCTTGGTTTTATTTGTTGTTTTCATTCATTTAAACCTTAGTTAAATTTATTTGGTTTTGAAAACAACATTACACATGCATCACATGTTCTAAGTTAATTAATTTCATACAACTTGTGAGTCTTTGATTTTCATATCATTAACAAGTTTGTATTCATACATGTGATTTGCATTAAACTTCAATCAAATCTTTTATGTGCCTTAAACTTTGAAATGCTTTGATCATATATTGATTGAGCTTACTTTTTAAACTTGATTGAAGTTATCACACACACACATCATGAGCATACATCTTTGCATTCATTTAGTGTTTGTGTGAGTTAGTTTTTCACTTTCATATCCACCTATTTTAGAGGCAAATATATTGAGCTTAAATTGTATCTCTTAGAGTGTTTTTGTATAGACACCTTCTTAGAGAAATCTTTTTCTTGAAAAGGTTATTGCTTAGCCTAAGAAAAGTATTGTGCTGAAAGTTCATGCTATATAGATCTGAACTTGGACGTCCATGGCTGATATGGTTTTTCTTGTTTTTAAAACAAAACCAAATCTGATTATTCAGCCATGAAACATGCATAAAAACTCCGTGAAATCATGATCAACATGTGTATAATGAAAGGAGATGATAGAGGACTAATACCTTGATGATATGAATGCCTCAAATCTCTGAAAGAAAAGCTCCAAAGGTCTGATCTCAGCCTGTAATCAGCAATGTAAGTTGCAGGAATTTCTGCAACAGATTTTTCCTTTGATCTTCTCTTCTATTCCACAACCCAATCTGATTGGGTCTGATTGTGGGTTCAGAATATGGATTCCAATAAGGGTTTTCTGAACTACACTTTGTGGAAAAAGACCAGGACCTGACCAGGACCTGATCTCCTCTCTCTAATGAATGAAGAAGAAGGAGGCTGGGCGTGAGTTCCTCTTCTTCTCTTGGGCGGCCAATGGAGTTTCTTTTTGTTTCCTTGTTTCTTCCTTGTTTCACGCCTAGGGTAGGGAGGGGTTTATAAATAGTTTACATTCCTTTAAGAGTTATCTCTAATAGGAATCACCATCCCATAAAATAAGGAACCAGCCACCTTAGTAGTGCAACACTTTCTAATTAAAGATACTAAGATTTAGTAAACTTTAATTATAGGAATTCTTACCCAAAGAGGAGTTCTTCCTTCCAAGTAAAGATACCTGGTTAAACTTGGAAACCTCACACAAGGGGCTCCCCTTATGGCTGGCCCACAAGATAGATAAACACACCATGGCCCACAAGTTAATAATTTAGCTTGAGTTAAATTCATGTATGCCTTCAAAAGACTATTTGAATTTAAACTCAAAATTATTCTTCCTTCCACAAACTTAATTCAACCACATATCATTTAATTAAATTAGGAAACCATGCCAATATAGGAAGATGGCTAGAAGAGGGACCAAAAGACATATTTGCCCTTGGCTCCCAAAATGACCAAAATGTTCATGCTAACCCCATAGCAACATTAGGATCATTTTAACCCTAACTCATTCCACTAAAGAGTTATGGTTGCACTCCAGGGACAAATATTAAATTGCAAATTAAGCTCATCATAAACTGACGATTGTCTTTGACCTACCAAGTACAATGACCACAATGCCCCTCTATGTAACATCCATAATCAAGTAGGTTAACCGATGTACTATCTACCTTCTTGATTACATCTCATCCTTAGAACTTCATACCCTTGACTTAATCATCATCCGGATATCATTCTCTTGATCCAGGGAGCGACCCACAAGTTCAATATCCATATGGAACATCCATATACTAAGATCTTAGATTCTGATGATTAATCGGATAATTCTAAGGGGACGATCATTCCATCACACGATGGCATAGATTCCATATTGCATTTGCACGTCCCAACTAATCAAGCCCGAGTACCCAAAACACAGATCTGTTGACCTATGAACAGGATCTCACCCATAGTGAATTAAAGTACAAGAACTCGACTTCGTCAGTTCATCCACAAATGCTCAAGATTAAGAGCACTGGTCACTCAGTAGCAAGAGGTGACTTGATCTCTCTGTGTGATAGTACTATTTTAGAGATCACACCTTTAATGGTCCTGTTCAATGCATGACACATGCACTAGTGAGATATATCCGGGAAAGACCTCCCGTGACTAAGGTAAGTCACCCTGAACACAGGAGAGTTTCTCACTATAACTTATACCAAGATGAAGTGCCCAACTCCATCTCTCAGTTATGAACAAGTTTATTGTTTCAAGTGTCCATGACTCAGACCTTTCTGTGTGTAGCCACTACACACCCAAGTCATTTACTAGAAAACAATGGGTCTTACACAACCATACATATACACAAGTAATAAGAGAAAAATGTCATTCTATTAAATAACCAATAAATATCCAGTAACAGAGATGTGAGTGCAGTCAGTGGGCTTTAGGGCATACACCAATCGCAACCATCTCCCACTTGCACTAAAGATCACTACGACCTAACCTAACTCCCATTGACTCAACATGTGAAGTAAACACTTTCTCCGTGAGAGTCTTAGTAAATGGGTCAGCTAAGTTATTTGCTGAGGCAATCTGCTCTACCACTATTTCTCCATCCTGGATGAATTCCCGGATCAAGTGGTACTTTCTCTGAATATGCTTGCCTTTTTTGTGATTCCTGGGCTCTTTGCAGTTAGCTACTGCACCAGTATTGTCGCAGTACATGACAATCGGTTTTTGCACTGCAGGAACTACTCCCAATTCCAATAGGAATTTTTTGAGCCATACTGCTTCCTTCGCAGCTTCCGATGCCGCCACATACTCTGCTTCCATGGTAGAATCAGCAGTACAATCTTGCTTGACACTTCTCCATGATATAGCCCCTCCTGATAGAGTAAAGACGTATCCCGAGGTAGACTTTCTGCCATCTACATCCGACTGGAAATCAGAGTCTGTATACGCCAATGGCGTTAGATCATCTGCTCGGTAGGTTATCATATAATCTTTCGTTCTCCGAAGATACTTGAATATATGCTTAACAGCTGTCCAGTGCATAGGTCCAGGGTTTGATTGATATCTACTAACCATGCCAACGGCAAAGCAGATATCTGGTCTAGTACACAACATTGCATACATGAGGCTTCCAACAGCTGATGCACATGGTACTCTCCTCATGCTGTCTATCTCCTCAGGTGTTTTCGGACATTGATTCCGAGATAGTGGTACTCCATGTCTAGAAGGTAGCAAGCCCTTCTTGGAGTCATGCATGTTATACTTGACCAATATCTTCTCAATATACGAAGATTGGGATAAGGCTAACATCTTGTTCTTACGATCTCGCAAAAGCTTGATCCCTAAGACATAGCTCGCCTCACCCAAATCCTTCATCTGAAATTGAGATGATAACCAAACCTTAGCAGACGACAACATGCCAACATCATTTCCAATGAGTAATATGTCATCCACATATAGGACTAAAAATGCAACTGCGTTTCCACTCCCTTTCTTATACACACATGGTTCATCAATGTTTCGATCAAAGCCAAAGGATTTGACTGCCTGATTAAACTTGATGTTCCATGCCCTAGATGCTTGCTTAAGTCCATAAATGGACTTTTTAAGTTTACAGACCATGTTCTCTTGGCCACCAGCAATGAATCCCTCTGGTTGCATCATATAGATGCATTCGTCAAGACTTCCATTAAGAAAAGCTGTCTTGACATCCATCTGCCATATCTCGTAGTCATAATGACATGCGATGGCTAAGAGAATCCTTATGGACTTGAGCATGGCTATTGGCGAGAAGGTTTCCTCATAATCGATACCCTCTTTCTGAGTATATCCTTTCGCCACTAGTCTCGCTTTGAAGGTTTCAACCTTCCCATCCACTCCTCTCTTTCTCTTGTAGATCCACTTGCACCCTATGGGTTTGATCCCTTCAGGTGCATCCACAAGTTTTCAGACTTGATTGGAATACAGAGAATCCAATTCAGATTTCATCGCTTGCTGCCACATGTCAGCATCTATATCCGTTACTGCTTCATCGTAACTAGTAGGATCCTCAACCAGATCCTCGGAGTCTGTCATAAAGGACACTCCTAGATATCTATCTGGTGGTCTAGAAATTCTCCCACTACGACGAGGCTCCGGAGTGTTAAAAGGAATGTTTTGATTATCTACAGTCTCAGGATCTGGCACAGATGTTGCAGGAGTTTCTAAAAGAATCTCCTCAAGTGTTTCTTTACAACCAAGCTCTTGGTGCATTATGCAATCATCCTCCAAGTGTCTAACATGAGTGCTGATAAGCACCTTTTGCTCCTTTGGATGATAAAAGATGCCTCCTCTCGTTCCTTTAGGATACCCAATGAAGTAGCACATTTCCGATCTGGGTTCTAGCTTGGTAGCTTTATCATTCAGTACATAGGCTGGACAACCCCAAATGTGGATATGTCTTAAACTGGGTTTTCGACCTGTCCACATTTCTTGAGGTGTCCTAGGTACTGTTTTAGAAGGTACCAGATTCAAAATGTATGCTGCTGCTTCTAGGGCATATCCCCAAAAAGATATGGGTAGGGTTGCATGACTCATCATGGACCTTACCATATCAAGAAGGGTACGGTTTCTTCTCTCTGCTACACCATTTTGCTGGGGTGTACCCGGTGCAGACAACTGAGACACAATCCCATGTTGTGTGAGGTACTCCTTGAACTCACCCAGGAGGTACTCGCCACCTCGATCAGATCGAAGAGCTTTGATATGTTTCCCTAGTTGTAACTCCGCCTCAGCCTTGAATTGTTTGAACTTATCAAACGCTTCAGACTTGCGTTGCATTAGGTACACATATCCATACCTAGAGTAATCATCAGTGAAGGTGATGAAATACTCATAACCTCCTCGAGCTAGTTTGTTCATAGGACCACACACATCAGTGTGAACCAATTCTAACAACTCCTTTGACCACAATCCCTTTCCAGAGAATGACCTTTTGGTCATCTTTCCCATGAGACAAGATTCACACTGAGGTAAAGGTTCGAGATCTAATGAGCTCAAAAGCCCATCTTCTACCAACCTCTGAATCCGTTTTAGGTTAATATGACCCAAACGTAAGTGCCAAAGATAAGTGTCATTGGTCGAAGAAACCTTCCTCGTAAGGGAAGATGAGCTTTCTAGTTGTACATTATGCAGTGTGGGAGCAATAGGATATATATAAAATAAGTTGTCATGCATTCTACCGGAACATATAATATTTCCATTTCTACTGATATCAACACCAGAATGGAAAGAAACTGAATAATGAAATTCAATAAGTCTGGAAACTGAAATTAAATTCTTCCTTATGTCCGGAACATAGATAACATTATTTAAAACTAATATCCTATCATGCGGAAAATGTAAAGTAACAGCTCCCACTGCAACAACCCAAATCTTTGCTCCATTTCCAACTCTATGGTCAAACTCCCCTTTCTCAAGCTTTTTCATTATCTGAAACCCCTGCAATGAATTGCAGATATGATTAGTGGCTCCAGAGTCTACTATCCATGAATCAGTAGAATCAACCACATGACAAGTTTCAATGTAGTAGGAAAGAGATATACCTTTCTTATCTGAGCCTAGGAGCTTGGGACAATCTTTCTTCCAGTGACCTTTGAGGCCGCACTTGAAGCATTTCCCTTTGGGCTTTTCACCTGTACCTTTGTCCTTCTTCCCAGCATTGCCCTTTTTCTGTCCTTTTCCCTTACCCTGCTTCTTCTTGAACTTTTTCCCTTTCGGGTTCAGTTTAGAGGAAGACTGGGAAAAGTGAACTTGGCCTTTAGGCTTCATGATGGCCTCTGCCGCCTGGAGTTCTTTCATTAACTCAGAGAGAGTCATGTCCATCTTTCTCATGTTGAAGTTGAGCTTGAACTGGTTGAAAGACTCCGGCAGAGTTTCGAGAATCATATCAGTCTGACTCCCTGCATCAATCTCAGCCCCTAGGATCTCAGCTTCATTGAAACAATCCATCATTTTGAGCATGTGCTCTCTGACAGGTGTTCCCTCAGCCATCCTAGAATTCATGATTGTCCTTAAAGCAGCTTGCCTGCTTTTGTCTGCGAACATCTCAAACAAGGACAACATGATATCAGAAGTTGTGTCCATTTGCTCATGCTGTGTTTGCAACACGTTGGACATGGAAGCAAGCATGTAGCATTTGGCCATGCTATTCGCCTTTTTCCATTTCCTTTCAGCCTCTTGCTGGTCATCTGTAGAATAATCATCAATCGTAGGACAGGGTTCCGACAAAACATACTTGTACTCCTCAGCGGTGAGTACTATGTTAAGGTTTCTTTTCCAGTCTACGTAATTTGGGCCAGTCAATTTGTTCTCACGCAGAATACTCATCAACGGGCTAAAAGAATCCTTCCCCATCTCTCTGGATATATAACAGGTTATAATTAGACAGGCAGTATATATGTAACATGTATATGGTGCTTGTAATAAAAGGAAAAACATGCACAAGACTTTTTACATTATTTAACCCTAATAATAATGTAGCAGTGTCTCAACCTCCTCATAGACCCTCCTTCGAAGGGATGGCCGAATCTATAGTCAGCCTCGCTTATTTGGATTATCACTATCTGGATTTAGCATATCCAGCGACAGTCCAATCACTGATTGGTTTGGCCTCATATGACAAATAACACTAACTCCTAGGGAGAGGTTATTACCGTCTTATGTCAAGTGTATTACCATCTCTTATGAACGTTCCCAGAATGTCTATGATTCAAGCCCTCCGAAGGGAAGTGACTTTAATCCAATCTTGAAGTAAACTTTAATAAAGAGCTCCACTGAAGGGATGGCCGCTCCCACCAACACTTCATTGACATTCTATAGAAGTGATCTTTAGTAAAGAACTCCACCGAAGGGATGCCGCTCCCACTAACACCTCATTACGAATATTCACATTAGTTCACCCACTAACCCATCGAAGCGATCTTTAGTAAAGAACTCCACCGAAGGGGTGGCTGCTCCCACTAATACTCCATTGAGATAGCATGAACCGAAAATGGAAGGCCGTGGGGTTTTTCCAAACCCCTCTCCCACTTGATTATTTAACACTAGGGTTTTGAAAAACTCTTTTGACCTTTACATTGGTTACTCAAAAAAACTTTTTAAATCTAGCAAACTTAGTTAATCAAATTCATGACTCAATGACTTAAGTCATCTTGAACATAAATAACTTTTGCTTTAAAATATTTGAGCAAATCACTTTAAAGGGACAAATTTCCTAACTTGGGACCAGTGGGTTACGGGCCCACTAAGGTAGCAACATATTAGATTTTAGTTTGGCCTCTTTTGGAAACTTAGGGTACCAAGATAAACTAAACCCTATCCAATTTTTTAAACCTTAGACAAATAGAAGGTGCTGGTCTAAGATCCGTTTAAAAACAATTTGCCAAACTAAAAACAATCCAATATAGAAAGATGCCAATTTTAAGAACCTAGTGGTGGCCATGTTACTAGGTGATAAACATAGCAATAATAGCAATTATATAAAGCAATAAATATAATGCAATCCTTGATGGCTCCCTGCTCTTCGGACTTCAAATCCTTATCCAACTAGGAAACCTTATCCGACTAGGAATCCTAATCCAACTAGGATACTTGGTTAAGAGTCCTTTTCGCACTAGGACACCTTCGTTGCCTCCACCACCATGGAATCCGCTTCTACTTGCAACCATGCAATCTTTGAAGCTTTCTTCTCCTTGCTTGTTACAATAAATAAATTTTATACAAGCAAACCCATGAAAAACAAAACCAAAATTACATTGGTATACCTATGCTTTTCACGAAAGCTTACATCAAGACTAGTTGAAATAAAAATAAGGAAAAATTACAACCTCCTATGATTGCTAAACGCGCAATCATACACTTTCCAACTAATTAAAAACATCCAAATCCACACACATACATGCAAACCATCAAGGATGCAATTATATGGCTGCAACCAAAAAGATTAGTGCATTCATTGTGCTTTGTACAACACTATATAGTATTCTGAAAATATTCCAGCAATCTGGAAAAATTCCTGCACTCCAAACATGCACGAAACAGTGTTCTGGAAAAATTCCAGCAACCTGGAAAAATTCCTGCACTCCAAACAAGCAGTAAACTGTATCTAGAAGGGTGCCACCATGCCCTTAACTAAGATAGGATTAATATTAACACATCATGGGATCATGATTTCACATGGAGAGGCTCTGATACCACTGAAAGTTCATGCTATATAGATCTGAACTTGGACGTCCATGGCTGATATGGTTTTTCTTATTTTTAAAACAAAACCAAATCTGATTATTCAGCCATGAAACATGCATAAAAACTCCATGAAATCATGATCAACATGTGTATAATGAAAGGAGATGATAGAGGACTAATACCTTGATGATATGAATGCCTCAAATCTCTAAAAGAAAAGCTCCAAAGGTCTGATCTCAGCATGTAATCAGCAATGTAAGTTGCAGGAATTTCTGCAACAGATTTTTCCTTTGATCTTCTCTTCTATTCCACAACCCAATCTGATTGGCTCTGATTGTGGGATCAGAATATGGATTCCAAGAAGGGTTTTCTGAACTACACTTTGTGGAAAAAGACCAGGACCTGACCAGGACCTGATCTCCTCTCTCTAATGAATGAAGAAGAAGGAGGTTGGGCGTGAGTTCCTCTTCTTCTCTTGGGCGGCCAATGGAGTTTCTTTTTGTTTCCTTGTTTCTTCCTTATTTCACGCCTAGGGTAGGGAGGGGTTTATAAATAGTTTACATTCCTTTAAGAGTTATCTCTAATAGGAATCACCATCCCATAAAATAAGGAACCAGCCACCTTAGTAGTGCAACACTTTCTAATTAAAGATACTAAGATTTAGTAAACTTTAATTATAGGAAGGTGCCCCCAAAAGTGGTTAAAAGTCCCTTGGAAGGTGCCCTCAAAAGTTACAAGTTTCTCTATATTGTCAAAAATCTGGGCTGTTCCCGGCAGTGTCGCCGGTCGACCGAGATACAGGTCTCGGTCGACCGAGACAACTGGAAGTCATTTTTCCAGAACCTGAACTGTAACATGCCAACGGTCAGAAATATGACCGTTGTGCTTTCTCGGTCGACCGAGGCCTGTTTCTAGGTCGACCGAGAACTAGCCGTTGGCAACTTTATCTTTATAAAAAGTGGCTTTTTGGTTGGAGAAAGTTGTTGAGATTTGAGAGACCTTTGAGGCCAAGGCTAAGCAACTTCTCAAGAGCATTTTCAAAGGGATTATGAAGCCATTCCACTAAATGAACCTTTGATCTTCAAATGGGTGTGCTTCCTTTAATCCATAGTCTTTTTACAATCATGTTTTGTTTCAAATCTTTGATTCTTCTCAATGCATGATTAACAAGTTGCTTTCATATTAAAATGTTGTCTTTCATAACATGTCTAATACTTTAGTAATCTCATATGCCATGAATACAACATGTTGTCATTGTTTCACATGAAGTTTGTTTTCTTGTTTCAACATCAACCTTCTAGACTTTAATTTTTCTTCTTTCTAAACAAGATATTTCACATTGTCCAACTCATGTGTTAGACAACTCACTCTTTCTCAATCATATTTTTATCATCTTTGAAACATTTAAGATTGTATCTTTTCAAAAAGAGAAAGAGTAACTTTCTAGTAAATGCATTTCACATAAACTTTGTCATTCACATGCATTGTTCTAGAACTTGAGTTTTTCACTTTCAAATTAGCCTATTAAGAGGCACTTCATTGCATTTCCTTGTTCTCTTTATCCATGCATTATTAGGCATATTTCTTAAGAGAAAAGTTCCTTGTTGCAAAGGTTCATGCTTAGCCTTGAAAAGCATATGTTGTAAAGGTTTATGCTTAGCCTTGAAAAGCATAGTTTGTAAGGTTTGAGGTGATCCTAAACCTTAATTGAAGTTAGTGAATACCGGTAGGTGTACCGGGAGTGGATGTAGGCAATTTGGCCGAACCACTATATGTGATTGTGTTATGGTGATTGTCTTTATGCTTTCTTTTTATGGATTATGCTCCCTTGGTTGATTTCTTTATTCTCCTTCAAAGCATAAGAGACTTAAAAGCTAAAAGAATTAAAATTGGTCTAGGACTTTGAGCACACCCTATTCACCCCCCCCTCTAGGATTCGATCTTGGACTTTCATTGGACTCTTCACTTTGATTTCAAACCAAGTTTTGTTTTAAAATCTTTATTAATCATGCTTAGCCTAAATCTTTGATTTCTTTTATAGTATGATTCATTTTCTTGGTTTTATTTGTTGTTTTCATTCATTTAAACCTTAGTTAAATTTATTTGGTTTTGAAAACAACATTACACATGCATCACATGTTCTAAGTTAATTAATTTCATACAACTTGTGAGTCTTTGATTTTCATATCATTAACAAGTTTGTATTCATACATGTGATTTGCATTAAACTTCAATCAAATCTTTTATGTGCCTTAAACTTTGAAATGCTTTGATCATATATTGATTGAGCTTACTTTTTAAACTTGATTGAAGTTATCACACACACACATCATGAGCATACATCTTTGCATTCATTTAGTGTTTGTGTGAGTTAGTTTTTCACTTTCATATCCGCCTATTTTAGAGGCAAATATATTGAGCTTAAATTGTATCTCTTAGAGTGTTTTTGTATAGACACCTTCTTAGAGAAATCTTTTTCTTGAAAAGGTTATTGCTTAGCCTAAGAAAAGTATTGTGCTGAAAGTTCATGCTATATAGATCTGAACTTGGACGTCCATGGCTGATATGGTTTTTCTTGTTTTTAAAACAAAACCAAATCTGATTATTCAGCCATGAAACATGCATAAAAACTCCGTGAAATCATGATCAACATGTGTATAATGAAAGGAGATGATAGAGGACTAATACCTTGATGATATGAATGCCTCAAATCTCTGAAAGAAAAGTTCCAAAGGTCTGATCTCAGCCTGTAATCAGCAATGTAAGTTGCAGGAATTTCTGCAACAGATTTTTCCTTTGATCTTCTCTTCTATTCCACAACCCAATCTGATTGGGTCTGATTGTGGGTTCAGAATATGGATTCCAAGAAGGGTTTTCTGAACTACACTTTGTGGAAAAAGACCAGGACCTGACCAGGACCTGATCTCCTCTCTCTAATGAATGAAGAAGAAGTAGGCTGGGCGTGAGTTCCTCTTCTTCTCTTGGGCGGCCAATGGAGTTTCTTTTTGTTTCCTTGTTTCTTCCTTGTTTCACGCCTAGGGTAGGGAGGGGTTTATAAATAGTTTACATTCCTTTAAGAGTTATCTCTAATAGGAATCACCATCCCATAAAATAAGGAACCAGCCACCTTAGTAGTGCAACACTTTCTAATTAAAGATACTAAGATTTAGTAAACTTTAATTATAGGAATTCTTACCCAAAGAGGAGTTCTTCCTTCCAAGTAAAGATACCTGGTTAAACTTGGAAACCTCACGCAAGGGGCTCCCCTTATGGCTGGCCCACAAGATAGATAAACACACCATGGCCCACAAGTTAATAATTTAGCTTGAGTTAAATTCATGTATGCCTTCAAAAGACTATTTGAATTTAAACTCAAAATTATTCTTCCTTCCACAAACTTAATTCAACCACATATCATTTAATTAAATTAGGAAACCATGCCAATATAGGAAGATGGCTAGAAGAGGGACCAAAAGACATATTTGCCCTTGGCTCCCAAAATGACCAAAATGTTCATGCTAACCCCATAGCAACATTAGGATCATTTTAACCCTAACTCATTCCACTAAAGAGTTATGGTTGCACTCCAGGGACAAATATTAAATTGCAAATTAAGCTCATCATAAACTGACGATTGTCTTTGACCTACCAAGTACAATGACCACAATGCCCCTCTATGTAACATCCATAATCAAGTAGGTTAACCGATGTACTATCTACCTTCTTGATTACATCTCATCCTTAGAACTTCATACCCTTGACTTAATCATCATCCGGATATCATTCTCTTGATCCAGGGAGCGACCCACAAGTTCAATATCCATATGGAACATCCATATACTAAGATCTTAGATTCTGATGATTAATCGGATAATTCTAAGGGGACGATCATTCCATCACACGATGGCATAGATTCCATATTGCATTTGCACGTCCCAACTAATCAAGCCCGAGTACCCAAAACACAGAGCTGTTGACCTATGAACAGTATCTCACCCATAGTGAATTAAAGTACAAGAACTCGACTTCGTCAGTTCATCCACAAATGCTCAAGATTAAGAGCATTGGTCACTCAGTAGCAAGAGGTGACTTGATCTCTCTGTGTGATAGTACTATTTTAGAGATCACACCTTTAATGGTCCTGTTCAATGCATGACACATGCACTAGTGAGATATATCCGGGAAAGACCTCCCGTGACTAAGGTAAGTCACCTTGAACACAGGAGAGTTTCTCACTATAACTTATACCAAGATGAAGTGCCCAACTCCATCTCTCAGTTATGAACAAGTTTATTGTTTCAAGTGTCCATGACTCAGACCTTTCTGTCTGTAGCCACTACACACCCAAGTCATTTACTAGAAAACAATGGGTCTTACACAACCATACATATACACAAGTAATAAGAGAAAAATGTCATTCTATTAAATAACCAATAAATATCCAGTAACAGAGATGTGAGTGCAGTCAGTGGGCTTTAGGGCATACACCAATCCCAACAGTGTAAAGGTTATTGCTTAGCCTAAGAAAAAGCATTGTGTAAAGGTTATTGCTTAGCCTAGAAAAGCACATTGATAGGTTGTTGTTTATCTTAGAAAAACAACATTATAAAGGTTTTTGCTTAGCCTATTGAAAATCATAGATAGTGGAAATCCGGTGGGGTGATTGGATCCCAAGCCAGCAGTGGATGTAGGCATTGAGGCCGAACCACTATAAATCTTTGTGTGGTGGTGTTTGCTTGTGGTGATTTTTTTAGCTTCCGCATTTTGTTTGATAATCATCACTTATGACTAGTTTACTTTTAAGAAGTTAAAATTTGTCATAATTGGTCACATATTGTAGCTCACCCTATTCACACCCCCTCTAGGGTTAGGATCCCATGACTTTCATTTGGATGAGATCCACATACGGGAGACATGTGTCCCAAATCTTATACTTAAAAATATCTGCACAACTAGAGATGAGACTGGGCATCTCATCTGATAAGGTTGCAGTACCTTGATCACTATGAGATAGTGTGATTTGTCTCGATCATCAGAATGAAAGATTTTGGATCACGGTGTTGGTACATTGGATGTATTGAAGGACCATGAGAAGGACCTTATGAAATACTGTCTCGATTTTAAGGTCTGCTCTCATAATTCCCTAGCAATAAGCTCTCAATCCTGAGACATTGATGAGCTAAAGTTTCTATCTATTAATTTGTTGTGAGTCACCAATGAGTGAGGCCAACTGTAGGTCAACACCTTGGTGTCTTGGGTACGTAGTAGTAGGACTGTGGGAACATACAATGGTCAAGATGGAATCTATCCATATTATCACCTTGTGCCAATTAATGGATTTTTCATTAGTAAGTGTTTACCCATCTCGATTAAGTGTTAATTGGATGGTACCGATGAACACTGTGATTAATTGGGGCTCAAGGATAATAAGATGTGGATCTAAGATTGGATGGCACGGATTTATTCCAATTGATCCATGGATAATAATGGAGGGGCCTACTTGTCGTAATGTGGAAGTTTAGGGTCTTCATTGTAATTTATTCCTTAGACTGGAGTGCAATTGCAATTATATAGTGGTGCTATTTATAATTAACTACGGGCCCGGATTGCACATGAGATGTGGGGTCGCGAGTCCCAGTTGGAGCCAGCTTTTTAAGGAATCCCTAGTGTTCTCCACGCTAGCCCAAGTTATTAGAAAGATACTAATCTTACTTGAACTCTAAAAGAAAGGAATTAGAAAGTTACTATTTATATTTGAAGTGGGACTTGTAATAGTGGTAATAGTATGTTACTAATTAGTGTGGACGTAAGACTTATAATGCAATTAGCAAGAGAGAAAGAAAAGGAGAATTGAGGGATATATAAAGGGAGCACAACCCCTTGGACGTCCACTAATAGGATCACACGCCCAGCCCCCTTGTGTGCAGGAGTTGCACATCTCTTCCTTCTCCTCTTTCTCTTCTAGTTCCTTGGAGTTTCTAGTAGGGTTTTCTCTTGGAGATCCCACCCATCTTTTTGAGAAAAGAGATCTGATAAGCGGGTCATAAGGTGGAAGATCAATAGGTCTTGGAGATCTTTATTTGATACGTGAAAGAGTTTCATCATCAAAGAAAGACGCAACTTCTCCATTAGAGCACAACCGAGCTCCAAAGGTATAATCTACTTCCTTGTATGTTATAGATTTTTATAGATGCTTGTTGGCTGCTTTTTTGTTATCTTCTTGATAGGTTTATTTACTGATCATGATGGCTGAGATTGAGGACATGGATCCTGAATTGGGTTTTATAGCCTTTTGGATAGTTGATCCCTGAGTCAAGTGAGTCAAAAAGATTTGAAACTATCCACGAGGCCCTCCTATTTCCAACACACTATCCATAGGAGATCCATATCTAGTAACCAGACAAGTAAAAGCCCTCTATGGGGAACAACCATTCTCAAGATGGCGCGAGGCTAATACTTTCCTTACAATGGACCTACGGTGGAAAACCATGGGGATTTCTAAATATAAATTCCCCGCTCCCACTTAATATTTTAGAATTGTGGATTTCCTTATAGGTATATGGGCCCACAAATCTAGACATCAAATCATCTCATGATATGACCAATGATTGGTTCCAAGTCAAGTTATTTTAAGGAAAGTCCAGTTTCTTAAATTAGTGTTAACAATGGATCCATCTCATGGGCCCACCAACTCTAATTAGAACTCTTTCCAAAAATTAATTCGATTTGACCAATTTTGGAAATTGCTATGTTCAGATCAGATTTGGAAACTTTCTAAAACAAGCATTCATTCATAAATAAAAAGTACTAAAATTAGAAACTAATTCTCTCCTCCACATGGCCCAAGCGGAATAGACTTCTTGGACTTCTAGACTTTCCAAAACTTTGGGATTCCTTAAACTCTTTGGGCATCTCCAAAACTCCTTTTGGTAATCTTCAAACTCTTTGATTAGGAGTCCAACTTCACCTTCCTTATTTGTCTCGTACATCTCTAGAATTTACAATTTTAGAAAAAAATTACATAAAATCCTATGCCTCGATGATAAGACTCACATGGTAAACTAAAACATGAAAATAAAAGGGCTATATGGAAATTCACCATGCCTTGCCCTTTCGTGGGAAACCAAGGAAACCATGATGCCCTTTATACTTAGCCTGAAATAAACCAATAACCATAAAAGGAAGTAAAAGTCTTGTGGGCCACATGGAGAGGACATGAACCTGCATGGTTAGTACCAAGAACATAGTAGGAACTAGATCTAAAGGATACCATCCATCATCTCATGACGAAAATCTTGGACTATAAAAAAAAAAAATTCTGCACACTATTCGCTCGAGCGGACTATTCTAGAACCTGGTCCGCTTGAGCGACCTGCTCAAAAACCTGCAGAAAAATCCTTTTTCTTGTCCGAACTAGCCCCTACTAATGCATTCATACCAGTTACGAAAAGCACACAATCATCAAATCTGATCCTTACAAAGCCCTAAGTCTATCCTCTTCGCATCTCATGCAAAGATTAGATCTAGATCGCTGATCTAACATGATTAGAGATGAGGTATGGCTCTGATAACAATTGTTGGAAGTAGGTGGGTCTTGTGGATAGATTTTCAAAACTTTTGACCCACTTGACTCTGGGATCAAGTACCCATAAGGCCATAAATCATTTCTAGGATGTAATCCCTCCATCTCATCAATCATGTACAACAATAAAACTTATCTAAAAGATAGAAATCAGCAACACCATGCAACCAAAATAATCCACAAGAAAAGGAAAAACAAATTATACCTTTGGAGCCCGGTAGTGCTCTAATGGAGAAGAAGACAATCAGCTAGATCAAGAACTCTTTTCGAAGCAATTTGGGATCTCCAAGACCTTGTTGTCTTCCATCCTATGACCCACTATCAGATCTCTTTTCTCGAGAAGATTGGTGGAAACTCCAAGAGAAAACCCTACTAGAAACTCCAAGGAACTATAAGAGAAAGAGAGGAGAGAGTAGTGTGCAACAATTGCACAAAATAGGGGTTGGGCGTGCTTCTCTAATGGTGGACGTCCAAGAGGGTTTAATTCCCCTTTTTATAGCCCCTTAAACCTCCCTTTTATCTTATTGAAATAGAAGTCCAACTCCCATTACAAATTAGTAACTTTCTCCCTTTCTAATTGCTATAGAAGTCTCACTTCCACAGCAATTAGTAAGTATACTATTACTACTATTAGAAGTCCTAGTTCAAATAAAAATAATAACTTTCTAATTCCTTCCCTTTGGAGTTCAAATAGGATTAGTATCTTTTTAATATTTTGGGCTAGCGTGGGGACCACTAGGGATTCCATAGAAAGCTGGCTCCAATTGGGACACTGCGACCCCACATCTCATGTGCAATCCGGGCCCACACTTAATTGCAAATAACACCACTATATAAATGCAATTGCACTCTAGTCTTATGAATAAATTACAATGAAGACCCTAAACTTCCCAATTATCACAAGCAAGTCCCTCTATCAATATCCAAGGATTAATTGGAATAAATCCGTCTCATCTAATCTTAGATCCACATCTTATTATCCTTGAGCCCCAATTAATCACAGTGATCATCAGTACCATCCAATTAACTCTTAATCGAGATGGGTGCGCACTTACTAATGAAAAATCCATTAATTGGCACAAGGGGATAATATAGATAGATTCCATCTTGACCGTTGGATGTTCCCACAGTCCTACTGCTGTGAGAACCCGACCCCTGATCTCTTGGATTAGTGTTGTTTTATTTGTGGATTAGTTCTTTTAGAGGGATTAGTATTTGTTGGGTTGAGTTTGTGAGCTAGAATGGTTTTTTCTTCTAGTTTTGGGCTTTTGAGTGCTTTGGTAGCTTGTGGGGCCCTTTGGGGGTTCCCTTTTCGGCTTTGCATTTACTTGTGAGATTTTCCCGATTTGTTTCGTATTGTGTTTTTGGCCTGTTGCATTCATCGTGAGGAATCCTACAACTTTCATGTTGATCCCGTATCCATTTGAGAACCCGAAACCCGATTTCTTGGCCTTGAGGAACAGTCATTTCACACCAAATCTGTACCCAAATCTCGATATTCCCGAAACCGTGAAACATATACTTTTTGGAAACTAGATATTTCGACGATCATTTCTTCCTTCTTCGTCGAATCCATCCGAGGTCCCGAATTAGATGATTTCAGCCACCCAAGTCCCTTAAGTTGTGGGGCCCAAACCTCACTTGTTTATAAGAGGAACCCATCTCCTTCATTGCTCATTTCTTCACCATTGTTCCAGCTGAGCCTAGGGTTTGCTCTTGTGTTTTCTCTTCTTCTTCTTGCTTCTTCATCTCCAAGCCACACCAATATTTCATCAATCAAGAAATGGAGACCACCTTCTTCTTCCTCATCTTGCAAGCTTTCCATTGATACCATTTGTGAAGAGAACCCTCCATCACAAGACTTCCCGTGAGCTTACCTTGTCCATTAGAGGACCTTGCAAGTAAGTGATCTTATTCATCTCCTAGATTAGTGATCTTCTAGCCTTAGGGAAGCTACATTTGCGTTATTGGAAGTTCTTTCATTTTCATTCTTTGTGTAACCCATTTTAGGGTTGTTTTTGGGGTTTTTTGATTGTAGCTTGGCTTTGAGCTATTGAAGTGATTTGAGGCTTGTTCTTGGCTAGCTTGGACTTGAGGCAAGTGAATGATTGGAGTACTTTGAGTTTTAAATGGTTTGGTGAACATTAATGGCCTTCTCATGTTTTATTGATTTCTCATTTTGGAAATAAATGTTCTTGTTGGATTATTAAAGAGTGCCTTTATGGTCATAAAGATATGTTAGCTCTTTGCATTCAATTTCCTCTTGGTTTATAATCATGTACTCTCATTGTGAAATGGTTTCCTCTTTCCTTTTTCCTTGTGTTGAATGTATGGTTGATGGAGGAGAATTTGATTGATTAAATGGAGGATTTGTTGTAGTTTGGAGGGAGAAATAGGCTCCTCATTTGATGTGTAAGAAGGGCTAAAAGAGGGTTGTAAAAAGGAAGAGAAAGAGAGGAACTGAACTGCCCGGAATTCAGTCTCTGGACAGTTCGCTCGAGCGACCATGACAGTTCGCTCGAGCGACCTGTCCAGAAAAGGATACGGGTGTTCCAGTAGCCCGGTCGCTCGAACGCATTTTAATAACCGCTCGACCGATGGGTTCGCTCGAGCGAACTCTTCGATTCGCTCGAGCGATGCGGTCTGCCTGGCATAGGTCACGCTGGTACAGAAATTTTGGCCGATCGATCGGAGGACTCAGTTTGAGTCCAGTGAAATTTGATATTTGTTTCTTTGGAAACTTTTGGGCTTTCTATGAGTCCTAGAGGTTTATACCTTAGTGTTAAGACCAATTGTACCCTAATCTAAGGTCTCTAAGACTAGGGGACTAAAAGAAAAGAATGGTGTTGATCTAGACACTAATTCTTGGTTTTAGGTGGTTCCTTGGTTACCCTTTTTGGACTGTTTGGCCTATGTGTGAGGATGTCTTGAGCCGACACTCCTCACGGTGGGTTCGGTGACATCGAAGTTAATCCATTTCAATCTTGAACGGGATGGAACGACGCGATATCTTCTTTATATCTAAACACAAGTCTATTTCCTTGGTTATCGCTAATTCTATTCCTTTCGATGACTGAGTAGGTTGCTCGATGTTTCCGGATTAATGTCATGCCTAGGATGGACCGTTTATAATCTTGGTTCTTGCTATCGTAACATCTAGTACTACCCATAAGCTCATTCTAAGTTTTGAAAGTAGTAAAAGTGCATAAGGAGCCCGGAATGTCTTCAAACTCAAGGAGTACCAAGTAATTGTTATAATCGACATACGGGACCCCTATTCACTTAAATAGATCTTGAAACCGATAATTTTACCCGAAATTGTTATAGTTCATTGTTTCACCTCTTTTCCCGAGATTTGCATTACATGATTTGTTTCCCGAAAGCATTGGAGTTACTCTAGTAACAGTCATTTGCCCCGAAATGCATTGCATCATATGATATGACAGTGTGCCCTTGAGCACCCCGTTTTACCCATTTATTTATTGTACTTGATTGACTTGTTTCCCGAAAGCATTGAAGTTACACTAGTAACAGTTAATTGTCCCGAAATGTATTGCCCGATATGGAGTGACAGTGTGCCCTTGAGCACCCCCGTTTTACCCGTTTATTTACTGTACTTGATTTACTTGCATATGTCTCGATTGGTTTTGACCTATGAGTCGGCATCACTAAGCTTGGATACCTTGTCGGTTTGATCCACCGACTTGGAAATCCCTCTCCCGTCCCGCCAGCTGCAGTTTGGATCCCGATACCCGGTTATTGCCGTGGTCCCGTCCCGATACCCGGTTCGCTACCGTGGTCCCGTTCCCGCATATTTATATTGTATATATGATTTGCGTTGAGTCTCCTCACCTTGTGTGACTGAGACCAACATCCCGTTATACTCTTGTCACTTCGGTGATAGAGGACTTAGCTTCTTGTGATTGCCATCTTGCCAGTTCCCGATTCCTTGGATACCCGACATGTTTTATATTGCTTACTTGCTTTCCGATAAATGATTCGTTTCCTTTATGAAAGTTGTTATTTAAATAAGTGTTAATATTCTCCAATGTAAATTCAGTTATTATTATATTGCCTTCTGTTCTTTATACCCGTACACGTTTTAAATGAATGCCGGTAGGGCGAATAACCATGCTTTTACATATGTTCCATACGATCAATGATTTTGCTAGATTTATATGTTTACACGTGCTTTAAAGGAATACCCGAATTGTTAAATATCCGTGCCTTGTTTTAAAGGACATTTGGTTTGTCAGATATCTATGTTTATACCTGTTTTTAAATGAATACCCGAATTGTTAAATACCCATGCTTTGAAATATGTTTTAAATGACACTTGTTTTGCCAGATCACTATGTTTATACCGGTTTCAAATGAATATCCGATTTGTTAAATATCCCTGCTTTGAGATATGTTTTAAATGAACATTAGTCCTGTCAGATTTCTTTGGTTACACCTGTTTTAAATGAACACCCGGTTTGTTAAATATCCGTATTTTCACATATGTTTCAAATGGACATTGGTTTTGCCAGACTGCTATGAATACCTGGCTTGTTGTATACTTATGTTTTTACTTAAGTTTCAAATGAACGTTGTTTTGCCATACCACTATATTTATACATGTTTTAGACGAACACCCGATTGTCAAATATCTATGATTATAGATGATGTAAATGAACACATGTTTTATTAGATATTCATGTTTTACCCATGCTTGAAATGAATACATGTTTTCCCCGAGATCCCCGATTTTTGCACCCGTTTAATTATATGCAGCAATTGATCGAATAGCATGATTTATCATATGTTTTACTCTTTAGTATATTTGTGATCTTTTCTTCCACCTGCCAGACCGTCGTGTCTGACCCACTACTTTTGGTACTCAGGTTCAGATTTCTTCGCCCCGAGTTGAGTGTTTTGTTGGCTTTGGAGCCATGCCTTGCAGGTTCTTTTGTCGGCTATGTCATGTAGACATTGAGCTTGACATCGGAGCTACGTCACATTTGGGTAGTAGTTTATAGCTTATTGTTGTATGACTTTTATTAGCCTTTTCTTGGGATTCTTAATTAATGTACATTGATAATTGTAACTTGAACATATTTGGGAATGTAATATCCTGGTACCGTCAGCTCTGTAATTTGTTGTGATGGTTACTCCAGTCTGATATGATTCTTGATATAATAGCTATGTGCTAAAGGTTGAGTGCGACGCGGAATCCGATGGCCACGGACTTCGGGTTGCAACGCCACAAATGCTTCCGCAAAATATTCAGAATGTGTTGTCTTCACACACGCGAATCCTGGGAGAAGCAAAATACATTTATGTTTAATCCCATTTCCCGCCCCCGAGGTTTCGGTTCGGGGGCGTGACAACTGCCACGTACCCAAGACACCGAGGTGTTGACCTACAGTTGACCTCACTCATTGGTGACTCAAAGCAAATGAATAGATAGTAACTTGAGTTCATCAATGTCTCAGGATTGAGAGCCTATTGTTAGGGAATTATGAGAGCAGACCTTAAAATCGAGACAATTTTTAATAAGGTGCTTTTTATGGTCCTTCAATACATCCAATGTACCAACACCGTGATCCAGAATCTTACATTCTGATGATCGAGACAAATCACACTATCTCATAGTGATCAAAGTGCTGCAACCTTATTAGATGAGATGCCCAGTCTCATCACTGGTTATGAAAATATTTAAGTATAAGATTTGTGACACATGTCTCCGGTATGTGGATCTCATCCATATACATATATTACATCTAATATACTAATGGGACCCGGTTCATCTCATTAACCATCATGTAATATGTATTAGTCATGTGCATTAAGTAATAAAACACCATTCATGAAAAGGAAATCATGATTTTATTGATGAATAAAGAAATTAATCAATTTATTACATCATCTGATGGATTGAGTCCATACAATCTAGCAATTTTCACAAGGATGATGTCCATGGAGCGCTAGAAGGATGGAGAAGTAGAAGTTGAGCTCCAATCTCCATTTTAGCAAGGTTTGGAGGTGGATTTTTGTGAGAGGGAGCAAGAAGAAGAAGAGGAAAGGGAAAACCTTGAGGAGCTAAAGCTCCTCTCCCTCAAACATGGCTGGAGCGATTGGAAGAAGAAGAAAGGGGCTGGTCCCTTTATAAAAAGGCGGGTGTGGGCCCCACCATCACTTAAACTTGTCAAGGATAAGACATCAATTTTCATCCCCCGGATGCGATTGACGAAGAAGAGAAAAATGTTTCTCATAAAATATAGTTTTCAAAAAGTATAATTTGGCATGGTTCTGAGATCTCAAAATTTGGGACCAGATTTTGTGAAAAGACCGATTTTGCCCTTAGGTGTGAAAAACTAATTTTTGGAGATTCGAATGGGTATGGAGTGAACACGAAAGTTGTAGGGAATGACGAGATTAGTCAAACGGAGCTGAAATGAGAATTTTTGGAAATCACGAAGAACCTCTCTAAGCTTATCACACAAAACAAGTGGGAGCCCACGGTCACTAACTAGGTCCACTGGCTCTCAAAACTTCCCAAATCTATTGAAAAACCATTCTAGCTCACAAAATCAACCAAACAAACACTAATCCCACTTAGAGAAACTAATCCATAAATAAAACAACATAAATCCTGAAATTTTGGGGTCGGGTCTCACAGGTCTTGTCACCAGTAGACTTGATTTTGTCGCGAAGAAGACGCCGCGCTTTGATGTACTGTCAACCGATGTCCGATTGACCTGAAATTTGACAAGGAGCCTATTGGAGTCATTCTGAGACAATCCATTAGCTCCGATTTAGAAATCATGGTCCGGGGGAGCTCCGCACCGGGAGGCCTGTTTTGGCTTTCGAGAGTCAAAGTCCGATCAAATGTTGTCGAAATGACCTGAAATTTGACATGTAGCCCCTTGGAATAATTTTGAAGTCACCCATGTGCTTTGTTTGGTGAGTGATGGCCTCAGTGGTTATCGCCGCCGAGAGGCTTGATTTTGCTGGTCAAGGGTTAATGTGGGATCAAACGTTGTCGGTTGACATGAAACTTGACATGGAGCCTTTTGGAGGTATTTTGAGACCATCCATAGGCTCGAATCGAAGATCTGATGCCGTTGACTCTGTCGCCGCCGAGGACTCCTATTCAATTGTTGGAGGAGTGAAATGTTGGAAATAGGTGGGCCATTCAGATAGGTTTCAAAAACTTTTGACCCACTTGATGCAGGGATCAACTATCTAGAAGGCAACAAACCTAATCCAGGATGCAATCCCTCAAACTTATAAATCATGTACAACAATATAACCTATCTAGAAGATAGAAAACAACACCTAAATATGCAACCACGAAATCTATAACATACAAGGATGTAGATTATACCTTTGGAGCTTAGTAGTGCTCTAATGGAGAAGTTGTGACTTTCTTTAATGATGAAACACTTTCACTAATCAAATCAGAATCTCCAACACCTTTTGATCTTCCACGCTATGACCCGTATCAGATTCTCTTTTCTCAAGAAGATGGTGGAATCTCCAAGAGAAAATCCTAAAGGAAACTAGAAGAGAACTAGAAGAGGGAGAGAAAGAGATGGGCGTGTGCAACACTTGCACTCAATGGGCTGGGCGTGAATCTCCTCTATGTTATTATATTGGACGTCCAAGCCACTTCTCTCCTCTTTTTTAGCACTTAAGGAACCTCCTCTTACTAATTGAAATAGAAGTCTTACTTCTATAATAATTAGCTGCTTACTAAATCACAATTAGAAGTCTCACTTCAAATATGAATAGTAACTTCCTCTTTATCTAATTAAAATAGAAGTCTTACTTCCATTAATAATTAGTAACTTACTATTACCACTATTAGAAGTCTCACTTTAAATAGAAATAGTAACTTTCTATTTCCTTTTAGAGTTCTACTATAATTAGTATCTTTCTAATACCTTGGGCTAGTGTGGGGACCACTAGGGATTCCATAGAAAGCTGGCTCCAACTGGGACACGCGACCCCACATCTCATGTGCAATCCGGGCCCACAGTTAATTGCAAATAACTCCACTATATAAATGCAATTGAACTCCACTCTTAGGAATATATTACAATGAAGACCCTAAACTTCCCAATTACCACAAGTAGGCCCCTCCATCTATATCCATGGAACAATTGGACTTGTCCACCAAAATAGATCCATATCTTATTGTCCTTGAGCCCCAATTAATTATAGTGATCATTTGGTACCGATCCAATTAACTCTTAATTGGAATGGGTGCGCACTTACCAATGATAAATCCATTAATTGGCACAAGGGGATATTAAAGATAGATTCCATCCTGACCATTGAATGTTCCCACAGCTCTACTACCACATACCCAAATCACCGAGGTGTTGACCTACAATTGGCTTCACTCATTGGTGACTCAAAGCAAATGAATAGATAGACACTTGAGTTCATTAATGTTTGATAAGAGCCTAAATTACACCATTTAGGCCCCTTAACTTAGATTTTTATATACACTTTGATGAGTCTAATTAGTCTAATGTTGTTATTTTCATGTTTTCAGGTCCCTAGGAGCATTGCGAAGAAATTGGAGCGAATTAGAAAGAAACGGAGAAAAAATGCACAAAACCAGAAAATCGGAGGTCTCTGGCTCCGGGCGTCCGGACGCCAGACGGACGCCCGGCCACGGAGAGCCCAGCGCAGGAAAAATACCTGGCGTCCGGATGCCCAGTTCCTGGCGTCTGGACGCCTGGACCGTCCGAGAATTCGTCCCCTGCACGTTTTGAAGAGTTTTTCCGTCCCAAAACTTATAAATAAGAACCCTAACTCATTTTTTTGGGACATTCACACTTTGGGAGAAGGTCTGAAGAAGGTTTTGGAGCTTTTGGAAGCGGATCCATGGCAACTTCATCAGAGATTCTTCGCCAATCATCTTCCATGCATAACTAATTCCTCATCTTTGGGTTGCGATGAAGCCCTAACCTCTTGTTTATGGTGATGTATAGGTTTAGGGTTTATTTTTAAACGCTTTTGATTATATGACAAGATGTTAATCCATTGAATGGATTTTATGAATACAATATTTCTTTCTTTGGTATTTTAATCTTGTAGATTTGAATACTAAGTCATATAATGATGCTTGAATGAATGTGCTTGTTAGATTTAGGATAATCTATGTCATAGAGATAGGTTATGCCCTGATTTACATCCACATCCTTTATTTGTTGACTCTGAAGGTTTGTAACCAAGACGAGTCTCTATAGCGTTGACAGTGAAACCTTAAGGCCTATACTTGCCATTGTGCGAGGTTAGAGTGGATTCGTACCCTTAGATCTTTTCTCTGATTGAATCACCCCTGTCTTTTAATTTGTTAATTTAGAAATCAAAACCCATCAATCCAGCACTTCGTTCTCGAATAGGATTAGTTTAATAATTAGAACTTTGTCTTATACTAGGATTAGTTTTGGAATTTAGGAAACAACGCAACTTAGCCTTTTTGTCCCAGTGGATACGATACTCGGTTGACATCTCTGCTTTTGCAAGCAGAGGTAGTGGCGGAGAATAATTTATAATTGTAACCCTGTTTTAGGATCGGTCATAATTTTGGCGCCGTTGCCGGGGACAATTAGCACGGTTGTTTGTTTCTTTTAATTCTAGTATTAGTTTAGTCTTTCCTTTTTCTTTTTATTTTATTTTGCCATCTTTTCTCACACCTCTACTATTCTTACTACAGGATATCAATTCTAACACAGAGAGTCCTATGGTTTATGCAGGATCCTAGAGCACTTTTGACAACTTGAAAGTCCTACTCAAGTAAAAGATCGCTTATACCTAGAGCGCGGTAAGCTTAGACTTTCTGATTCTTTTCATATAATTCCAGTATGTTTTGTGTGTGCATGCTTGGTCGTCGCTCTTGTCATCCATATTTGGTTTCTTTAGACCAAAATTTAGAGCGAGTCCTTAGAGAAATTAGATTATCTAAACACCATTTTGCTGTCACACACACAAATTCACCAATGGCTGATGCGAGAAAAGAAGATGAGGGTCATGAGGCTCCACCTCTCCGGCCCTTGAAGGAGCACTATACTCCTTCAGAATACGCGTCACCATCTGTACTACAGGCAACTCAATATGAAATCAAGCCCAGTACAATCAATCTGATCCCTTCTTTCTATGGCTTGAACAATGAGGACCCGTATAACCACATTGATGAGTTTTTGGTTATTTGCTCCACGGTGAGAATAAACAATTTTAGTAGCGAGGCCTTAACATTGTTTCTCTTTCCGTTTTCATTAAAGGACAAAGCCAAATATTGGCTGAGTACTTTACCTCCAAACTCTATCAATTCTTGGGCCCAACTCCAACAAAAATTCCTGGACAAATATTTCTCTGTGGGCAAAACAAATCAGTATAGGAGATCCATCACATCCTTTGCCCAAACCGACAGTGAACAATTTCATGAGGCGTGGGATAGATTTAAGGATCTCCTTAGAAAGTGTCCTTATCACCAAATTGCCAAATGGCAATTGGTGCAATTCTTTTATGATGGGCTATCACCCGAATGGCGAAACATGGTAGTAACCGCCAGTGGGGGATCAATTATGCTGAAAAATGAGGATGAGGCATGGGAACTTTTTGAGAATATGAGTGAGACATTTCAGCACCATGCCTCCACTGCTAGATTGGAGAGGCCATCAACCACGATTTTGCAGAAACCTAAGGGGGTATTTGAAATTCAGCCATCTAATGAACTCACAACCCAAGTGGCTGCCTTGACTCAAAAGTTAGATCAGCTGATTTCTGGAGGACAATCTCTCCAATCTTCATCTCCCCAGCCCCCTGCCCATCAAGATGCTTGCGCTTTATGCAACAGTCCCATTCATTTTGTAAGTGACTGTCCTGCAGCACCCCAATTTCCTGAGTTTGTGCAAGAGTAGGTGAATGTTGCACAGGGGTTCTCCAAACCGGGCAATGATCCTTATTCGAATACCTACAACCCGGGATGGCGCAGTCACCCTAATTTTTCATGGAAGTCGCCCGGTCAAGGCACTTCTTTCTCTCAAATGGGAAATAGGCCTAACTTTCAATGCAATCCTACGGCCTATCGTTCCCAACAATCCTACCAGCCACCCAACCCTCAACCCCCTCAAAGAAACCCATCATTTGAGGAGACGGTACTGCAGGAGCTAAATGAGCTCAAAGCAGGTAATCAACTGGTCCATTCTCATTCTCAGTCCATAGCCAAGTTAGAGGCCCAGATGGGCCAAATAACCAGTGCTCTTAATAGAAGATAAGAGGGCCGTTTACCTAGCCAACCCACTGTCAACCCCAAGAATACTTTTAAGGTGGGAAGTAGCTCTCAACCTCATGACACTTATCATGAGGAAGCTAAGGTAGTTGTCACGCTGAGGAATGGGCGTGAGGTCGAGACTAGGCCTGAGGAGCCTTCGAAAATCGTTAGAGAATCTGCCCCCGACCCCAAAAGCTCTAGGGTGGGAACGAATCTCAAGGAAAAGGAGGTCAGCCCTTCCACTTCTTCATCTATCCCGGCTGTGGCATCCACTTATGTGCCTAAAGCCCCTTTCCCCACTTGTCTGGACACACCTTCTCCCTTCGGGAAAAAGGGAGCAACCATGGATGAAATGTTAGATGTGTTCAAGCAAGTAAAGATCAATCTACCTTTGCTGGATGCTATCAAGCAAGTGCCTTCGTATGCAAAATTTCTAAAGGACTTGTGCACTCGGAAGCGTAAATCCAAACCCAATGTGTCCAAAAAGGTCCTGCTCACCGAGCAAGTGAGTTCCTTAATTCAGCATGACACTCCTCCGAAGCTGAAAGATCCTGGCACCCCCACTATAACTTGTACAATCGGGAGTCACATTATTGATCATGCATTGTTGGATCATGGAGCTAGTGTCAATCTCATGCGTTACTCACTGTATGAGCAAATTGGGCTGGGTGAGTTGAAACCCACATCGGTCACCTTGCAACTTGCTGACAGATCCGTCAGGGTGCCCCGGGGTATACTTGAGGATGTTCTTGTCAAAGTGGAAAAATTTCTTTTTCCGGCTGATTTCATTGTCCTTGACACAGAACCAGTGCCAAACCTGCGGAAACAAACTCCAATCATCCTTGGCCGCCCCTTCTTAGCCACAGCTAATGCGACCATTAACTGTCGCACTGGAGTTATGGATGTTTCCTTTGGCAATATGAAAGTCAGGCTGAATGCTTTCAAGGCCTCTCTTTAGCCCCTGGAAAATGACGACTGTTTCACAATCGATGTTGTTGATGAGCTAGTTAATGAAGCCCTTCCTTATGTTTTAACTGAGGACCCCTTAGAGGCTTGCTTATCCCATTTTAGCTACGATGAGTATGATGTAGACCATTCGATTACCGAGGTCAACGCCCTTTTGGATGAGGTAGCTATGCTGGATTTCCCCCCATGGAGGGCAAAGATTGAACACCTACCTCCACTTTCTAAAGCACCAGTCCCTCCCTCGATTGAAGTCCCTCACAAACTTGAGTTAAAACAACTTCCTGCTACACTCAAGTATGTGTATCTTGGCCCAAATGATACTTTGCCAGTCATCATTGCTTCGGATCTATCTGATGATCAGGAGAGTCAGCTCTTGGATGTGTTACAAGAGCACAAAAGAGCAATCGGCTGGTCTGTAGCCGATTTGAAAGGCATTGACCCCTCCATCTGCATGCACCGCATTCATTGCGAAGATGACGCGAAATCGTCACGCGAAATGCAGCGTCGTTTAAATCCTAACATGAAAGAGGTGGTCATGAAAGAAGTACTGAAGCTTCTTGATGCGGGTATTATATACCCAATTTCTGACAGCAAGTGGGTGAGCCCTGCTTAAGTGGTGCCAAAGAAGTCTGGCATCACGGTTGTGGAAAATGAGAACGGGGAATTAATTCCCACACGAACCACTACTGGGTGGCGCGTGTGCATTGATTATCGAAAGTTAAATTCCATGACCCGAAAAAATCACTTTCCCCTACCTTTCATTGACAAGATCTTAGAAAGGTTAGCTGGCCAAAGCTTTTATTGTTTCCTGGATGGTTATTCCGGATATAACCAAGTGGCCGTCTACCCAGATGATCAGGAGAAAACAACTTTCACGTGTCCTTTTGGTACATTCGCTTACCGGAGGATGCCATTCAGACTCTGTAATGCACCCGCGACTTTTCAACGGTGTATGATGTCTATTTTCTCCGACATGGTGGAGAAATTCTTAGAGGTGTTCATGGATGATTTCTCTGTTTTCGGACCTTCCTTTGATGAATGTCTCCATAATTTGGCAAAGGTGCTGAAACGTTGTACCGAGACAAACTTGGTCTTGAGTTGGGAGAAAAGTCATTTCATGGTACGAGAGGGCATCGTTTTGGGGCATATCGTCTCTGCTAGAGGCATCGAGGTGGATAAGGCCAAGGTTGATCTGATATCCAAACTTCCACCTCCCTCAACGGTTAAGCAAGTTCGTTCCTTTTTAGGACATGTAGGGTTTTACCGGAGATTCATTAAAGATTTTAGTAAAATCTCTAGACCCTTGTGTGCATTGCTCACCAAGGAGGCCTCGTTTGACTTTAACGAAGCTTGCATGCAAGCTTTTGAAAAGCTGCGGGAGGCCCTATCCACCGCCCCTATCATTCAGTCACCGGATTGGGCCCATCCGTTTGAGATTATGTGCGATGCTTCCGACTATACGGTCGGTGCAGTCCTGGGCCAACGGGTGAACAAGGTTCCACATGTTGTCTATTATGCTAGCAAGACCCTCTCCGATGCCCAACTGAATTACGCTACGAATGAGAAGGAATTGTTGGCTGTTGTGTTCGCCTTGGATAAATTTCGGTCTTATCTGTTAGGATCGAAAGTTATAGTGTTCACAGACCATGCTGCGTTGCGGTACTTACTGTCGAAAAAGGACACTAAGCCAAGATTGATTAGGTGGATTCTTTTACTTCAATAATTCGACTTTGAGATTCGGGACAAAAAGGGTTCCGAAAACAGTGTAGCTGACCACCTATCCCGGATCTTGGTGAACACCACGGAAGATACCTTACCCTTACATGACTCATTCCCAGATGAGCAATTACTTATGGTGTCCCAAAATTGCCCCCCCTGGTATGCTCATATTGTAAATTATCTAGCAGTGGGGGCGATTCCTTCAAATTGGTCCAAGCAGGACAAGGATCGTTTCTTCTCCCAAGTAAAGATGTGCTGTTGGGAGGATCCTGAACTTTTCAAATTCTGTCCAGACCTAGTGATCAGGCGATGTGTACCCGAGAGTGAATATAACAATATACTTACGTTCTGTCACTCTCTTGCTTGTGGAGGGCATTTCAGTGGGAAGAAAACTGCTGCGAAGGTTGTACAGAGTGGCTTCTATTGGCCCACTCTTTTTCGAGATGCCCATCAGTTTTGCAAAACTTGTTTGCGCTGTCAGCAAACAGGTAACATGTCTAGGAGGAACATGATGCCCCTGCAACCGATTTTGATTGTAGAAATTTTTGATGTGTGGGGCATCGATTTTATGGGACCGTTTCCGCCGTCTTTTGGTTTTCAATATATTCTAGTGGCGGTTGATTACGTGTCCAAGTGGGTGGAAGCGGCTGCTACAAAGACTAATGACCACAAAGTTGTGGTTAGATTCCTGCAGAGCAATATTTTCAGTCGCTTTGGCTGTCCGCGAGCAATAATAAGTGATGAGGGCACCCACTTCGTGAATAAACACTTTGAAGCGCTGGTAAAGAAGTACTCCATCACACATAAGGTAGTTACACCTTATCATCCTTAAACCAGCGGCCAAGTCGAAGTGACCAATAGGGAAGTGAAGCGTATTTTGGAAAAAACGGCCAAACCCGACCGCAAAGATTGGTCGTTGCGGTTAAATGATGCCTTATGGGCTTACAGTACTGCTTACAAGACCCCAATTGGTATGTCCCCCTACCAATTAGTGTTCGGCAAGGCCTGCCACTTGCCAGTGGAACTCGAACACCGCGCCATGTGGGCTATAAAGCAATTCAATTTTGATATGGCCGCTGCCGGTTCTACTCGGAAACTCCAACTCAATGAGTTGGAAGAGATTCAGAACGAAGCCTACATGAGCTCCAAAATTTACAAGGCTCGGACTAAAGCTTTCCATGACAAACACATTTTGCGAAAGTCTTTTGAGCCTAATCAAAAGGTTTGGCTTTTCAATTCCAAGTTGCGACTCTTTCCAGGTAAATTGCGGTCAAGGTGGGATGGACCGTATGTGGTGACCAAAGTTTTTGACCATGGTGCATTAGAAATTCGCAACCCCAACATTGGGGGTTTTCTTAAGGTAAATGGTCAACGGTTGAAACCTATATAGAGGGTATTACTACAGGTGAAGGGGTGGAGTCCATTGTTTTAATGGACCCGTCCTATCCAATGGGCTGAAAGTACTTGACGTCTGGCTGATGAAGTTAAAACAAGCTCTTACGGGAGGAAACCCGAGTGTAGATAGAGTCGTAGCATAGGTGTTAATATCTTTTCTTCCCTTTTGTTGTTAAATTTGAGTCCATTTGGAGCCCATTAGGAAGGGGGGGTGCCCTTAGGTGGTTAGTCCTTACCATGCAGAGAGAGTTTTGGTATTTTTTTTTTAAAAAAAAAAAAACTCCGGCGTCCGGACGCCCGGATTTCGTTAAACCACCCTGCTCTCTGGAATGGGGTGTCTGGACGCCCAGATTTTTTTAAAAATAGGTTGGTCTCTAGAATGGGGCATCCGGATGCCCCACCTGGACGCCCAGAATTTTTTTTAGATGCCCTACTCTCTGTCTCTAGGCGTCTGGACGCCCGGTTTCTTTCATCAGACGGCTGCTCTCTGGAGTGGGGCGTCCGGACGCCCCAACTGAGCGTTTGGACGCCGGAAATTCCGCGAAAAAAAAAAAAAAAAAAACGTTGGGCATCTTAAGGACTGCTAGGGCAGCCCCTTCCCCACTTTCTTTTCTTCTTCTTCAAACCCTCTTCTTCTTTTTTGTCTCTCCCACCACCAACTCTCACCACCACATACACCACCACCCTTCTCCTCCACTTTTCTCCACCACCATTACCCTCCTCTCCTTCCCCTCTTCCATTCTACCCCATTCTTCTACTCACCAAGTGCCACCGGAGCCCCCATTCCCGCCGGCGACGTCCATGCTTTCCGGTTAGATCTACCGGCGCTTGCGGCTCTCCACCAAAGTAGCACCCTTGGGTTCTCATCCCCACGAGCTCCTCTACGCGCTGGCGGTCGCTGCTTCTCTCCGGCGAACTTTTCCGGTCATCTTCTCCGGCGACAAAATTGTGGGTAATTTTTTTTTAATTGTTTTTCTTTACTGTTCTTTTCCTTATTTATTTTGCAATTGTGTAAGTTATTTTAGGGTGTTTTCTTGCTTTTTCATTATCTTTTCAAAAAAAAAAAACATGTTTCAAAGAGAGAGAAGTAAGTCCAAGGCCCCTGCAGATGAGGGATCCTCCAATCCACAACCCTCCAAACGGAGTGCACCCACTCCTACTGTTGAACAACCATCTGAAGAATGGGCCAATCGACCTTTAGACAAGCAGACCACATTTGACCTACAATTTTTTGAAGCCGACCAATCCACACGTTGGGCGGTTCAGCAAATACGTCTGCGTCAATGGACGGCCCTTTGTGGACCTTTTCCCCCCGCGTACCCTCGTTTGGTACACCTTTTCTACGAACATTTGGAAATTACGGGGCAGAATGATGCTGTCTTGTCCTCCACCATTGATGGACATGACATTACTGTAACAGAGAGGGACATTGCTCATGCCCTCGGTTGTCGCCCCAATGCAGCTGACTTTCCATTTTTTCCAGCCACCCCCATTGTGACCAGTATTACCAATGAGATGTGTGGGGGTAGGTTTAGGAAGGACAACTACACGAGCACTCGTCGTAGTTACCTACCGCAACGGATGTGGCTGATTGATCAGATGCTGCGGGTGAATGCATTCCCTCCGCATCATAAGGATGAGAGGAGGGGGGACTTCCTTGTGACTTTGTACGCAGTCCATGCCGGATACGAGGTATCTCTCCCGCGTGTGATTTTTCGAGAAATGTGCAAAGTCTGTAGGCTCTTTACAAAGTCTAAAAAGGACCCCGAGAAGAAGAGA
Organism: Cinnamomum chago; assembly: GCA_038049695.1. Lineage (NCBI taxonomy): Eukaryota > Viridiplantae > Streptophyta > Magnoliopsida > Laurales > Lauraceae > Cinnamomum > Cinnamomum chago. The sequence continues at coordinate 33,642,457 of CP142456.1, forward strand.
CCTTTACCTTTCCCTCACTTCATCACCATGTTACTTCTCTCTCGTTCGGATTCATTGACCCGAACGGTCCCCTTCCCCATCTCACCTACTGAGGAGTCTCTCCCATGTTCTGATCTCTACGGTGAGGTGCGATGGACACTGAGTGTCCAGACTATACTGTGTAATATGCAGCACGCTCACCCTGCCATGATGCCGGGAGTAGACGCACCGGTGGTTGAGCCACCGGTGCAACCTCAAGCCCCTCCTGTTGTACCTCCTCCTGTGGGGTCAGCTGACCCGTTTTACATGACCTATGCCCAGTACGAGGCTATCCTCCAAGGTCAGCAGGCCCTCCAGTCCCGCTTCGAGGACTTTGAGGTCTACGTGGCCTTTCCCTTCCTCACAGAGATGATCACATGCATGACAGAGGTGAGGGGACTAGCCATGGCAGGGATGAGGAGGATGATTAAGATGTTTCTTTTACTTTTTAGGTAGCTTTTTCTTTTTATTTTCTCTGTTTGTGTTTCTAGTTTAGTACTGACATTTTGCAGGTTCTTTAGTGCAAGTTGGGGGGTCTACCCGACTTTTCTTTACTCTGCAGCATTTTGTTCAGCAATACCCAGGTGATATCCCTCCTTTTCATTTAATTTACTTGTCCTTTATCTTTTATTTTGTTTTTTTTAACATTGTGGACAATGTTAGGTTAAGTTGGGGGGTGGGGTATTAACCTTTGGAGTAGTCCAGGAGTAGTATTTTCCTTTGTTTTTTTGTCTTTTTACTTGTAGTCTTTTCCTTTGTTTTTAGTTCTTTTTACTTGTTGCCTTTTCCTTTAGTTTAAAAAAATAAAAAAAAAATAAAAAAATAAAAAAAATAAAAAAATAAAAAAATAGGAAGAGTTTTTGCTAGTGTTGTTAGTCTTTCGGGAGATTTCTAACCGGGTTTTTATGAAATGAAGATACCCTGTTTTTGGAACTTTTTGTGAGGAAAAAGAGAAAAAAATGGTTCACTATCTTGTTTTAGGAAAGAGTTTTTGAGAAAGTGTTGAATTATTGATCTCTCACTTAACACGTATTATATAGAAAATTTGAAATGTGAAATTGTGATTTCCATACTAGTGAAAACTTGAGAACAATTATGATGGAAAGCTGACCCTCGGTTATACTTAAGTCGGGCATATGGAAAGGGCTGCCTACTGTTGGGGACCGCATTAAAAAAAAAAAAGAGTTGTGAGTAGTTTGGGTTCGTAGCCTTTTTAACCTGAGCCAGTAAGCCCATAGGGGTATTGTCATACCTAGTGCCCTAAGGACATCTGTCTTGGGAGTCATTGGCTGAATGCTCGCTACATGGGTTAATTAGAACGCTTAAGGGACCTAGGCATTGCACAGTCACTTTTTAAAAAAAAAAAACAGTGTTGTCATGTCCTTTGAAAAAAAATAGTGTGAAAGCCACCACAAATGCCTCGAGAGGACTCATGTTAACTTGTACTGAGGTTCGGTGGCCCAGCATTTCGAAAGAACAAGATGTGTTTTCACGGAAATTGTTAGTGGATCGTTTTATGCTTTCATGCCTCTATATGTACACAATTTTCACCGTGCACGATCAATTGTTCTAACATGATTTTGAGGATTTCTGACCAAAAGATCGGGTTGGTGAACCACATTTGAGTGCGTATGGAAAACCCCAAAAATCAGAAATATCCGGTGTTCGTAGATGCCATGGTGGAAAATACTTCCTGTTTTTCTTTTATGTTCCAGAAATTTTGTGGGTAGATTCACTGCAAACCCTCACGAGACTATAACTCGTCCTCTAGGGGAAACTTAGAGGTTTAAAGGCTTGCTGCACATGCTAAGTGCAGCCGTGCTCCCTACGAAAGTGGCCTTAGTTAGTTTTCTTTTTGTTTTAGCTTTGCTCGAGGTCTAGCAAAGTATAAGTTGGGGGGTGTGATAAGAGCCTAAATTACACCATTTAGGCCCCTTAACTAAGATTTTTATATACACTTTGATGAGTCTAATTAGTCTAATGTTGTTATTTTCATGTTTTCAGGTCCCTAGGAGCATTGCGAAGAAATTGGAGCGAATTAGAAAGAAATGGAGAAAAAATGCACAAAACCAGAAAATCGGAGGTCTCTGGCTCCGGGCGTCCGGACGCCCGGCTAGAAAGAGCCCAGCGCAGGAAAAATACCTGGCGTCCGGACGCCCGGACCGTCCGAGAATTCATCCGTTGCACGTTTTGAAGAGTTTTTCCGTCCCAAAACTTATAAATAAGAACCCTAACTCATTTTTTTGGACATTCACACTTTGGGAGAAGGTCTGAAGAAGGTTTTGGAGCTTTTGGAAGCGGATCCATGGCGATTTCATCAGAGATTCTTCGCCAATCATCTTCCATGCGTAACTAATTCCTCATCTTTGGGTTGCGATGAAGCCCTAACCTCTTGTTTATGGTGATGTATAGGTTTAGGGTTTATTTTTAAATTCTTTTGATTATATGACAAGATGTTAATCCATTGAATGGATTTTATGAATGCAATATTTCTTTCTTTGGTATTTTAATCTTGTAGATTTGAATACTAAGTCATATAATGATGCTTGAATGAATGTGCTTGTTAGATTTAGGATAATCTATGCCATAGAGATAGGTTATGCCCTGATTTACATCCACATCCTTTATTTGTTGACTCTGAAGGTTTGTAACCAAGACAAGTCTCTATAGCGTTGACAGTGAAACCCTAAGGCCTATACTTGCCATTGTACGAGGTTAGAGTGGATTCGTACCCTTAGATCTTTTCTCTGATTGAATCACCCCTGTCTTTTTATTTGTTAATTTAGAAATCAAAACCCATCAATCCAGCACTTCGTTCTCGAATAGGATTAGTTTAATAATCAGAACTTTGTCTTATACTAGGATTAGTTTAGGAATTTAGAAACAACCCAACTTAGCCTTTTTGTCCCAATGGATACGATACTCGGTTAACATCTCTGTTTTTGCAAGCAGAGGTAGTGGCGGAGAATAATTTATAATTGCAACCCTGTTTTAGGATCGGTCAATGTCTCAGGATTATGAGCCTATTGCTAGGGAATTATGAGAGGAGACCTTAAAATAAAGACAGTGTACATAAGGTGCTTCTCATGGTCATTCAATACATCAAATGTACCAGCACCGTGATCCAGAATCTTACATTCCGATGATCGAGACAAATCACACTATCTCATAGTGATCAAAGTGTTGCAACCTTGTCAGATGAGATGCCCAATTTCATCACTGGTTGTGAAGATATTTAAGTATAAGATTTGCAATACATGTCTCCTGTATGTGGATCTCATCCATACACATGTATTACATCTAGTATACTTGTGGACTCCGGGTCATCTCATGAACCATTATGTCATTCGTATTAGTTATGTGCAAACAAGTAATAAAATACCATTCATCTCATGAAAGGAAGCACTAATATATATTGATAAATAAAGAAATTAATCAATTTATTATATCATATACTGGTGTTCAGACCATAAAACTAACAATCTCACACTTGGGCTCAATGCCAGTCAGGGTTGCATCTGATGCAGATCCCATCTACTTACTGTCCAAAGACTTTGGTAGTCAAAGGCTTAGTAAATGGGATCTCCCAGATTGTCTGCAGAGTCTATCTGGATGATAGCAGTATCACCTCTCTGCACAATCTCTCTGACCATTTGTTATAACCTCTGTACATACTTTTGGCTCCTGGGTTCCTTGGACTTATCCACTGCCTGCTCTTATCACAGTAAACTGTTAGCGGCTATCCTGCCAAAAGTACCACTCCAAGTTCCATAAGGAATCTTTTGAGCTAATCTGCTTCTTTGGTTACTTCTCAAGCAGCTACAGCATAAACACATACCCAGAAGTTGATTTCTTGGAATCCTTATCTGACTGGAAGTCAGTATCTATGTAACCGACTCATTATTGCCATAAATCAACTTGTGATATTTAGTCATTCTCAAGGATTTGAGAACACATCTTACAGTAGCCCAATGGTTAGGACCTGGGTTAGACTGATATTTGCTAACTCGGCCCACTGCGTGATAGATATCCGATCTAGTACTAAGCATAGCTAACCGTACCACCACCTCATCTATGTATGCATATTGGGATAAGCCTATCATCCTATTTTTCCGGTCTTAATGTAGTTTGATCCCTAGGATGTGGTTGGCTTCTCCCAAGTCCTTCATATAAAAAAGTCTTTGCCAACCAAACTTTCACTGTTGACAACATCCCTATATCACTCTCTAGGAGAAGGATGTCGTCGACCTGAAAAATTACCCTGCCTCCTTTACTTTTCATATACACTCATGACTCATCCGTTTTTGACAAAAATCAAATGACTTGATTGCCTATTCAAAACGGATGTGTTAGGAATTTTGTAGATTGCAATTTGATGGATGCATTATCATTCAAGCATCATTTGATTTACACATATATGCATTGATTTATAAAAACTTGAAATCTTGATTTACACATGCATTGGTTTTTAGAGTTGTAAAAGTATTGTTTTATGCATGTTTTGTTTTTATACTTGGAGTCAATTCATTTGTTTTTAGAAAAGAGTTTTAGAAATCAAGCAAGCCATTGGATTTAAAGTTTTGAATGATTTTAGGCTTTTTGTGTTTCATGTTTTTAAACATCATAGTTTGATTTAAAACATGTTGCAAGCTTGATTTAATGGCCCGAAAATCCCCTCCAAGAATGTCACACCCCCAATCCGGAACCTCGGGGGCGGAAATGGGATTAAGTATAAATATATTTTTCTCCCAAGATCCGCGTGTGTGAAGACAACACATTCTGAATATTTTGCGGAAGCTTTCGTAGCGTTGCGACCCGGAGTCCGTGGCCATCGGATTCCGCGTCGCACTCAACCTCTAGCATATAGCTATTATATCAAGAACCATATCAGACTGGAGCAAACCATCACAACAAAGTACAGAGCTGACAGTAACAGGATATTACATTCCCAAATATGTCTAAGTTACAATTATCAATGTAAATTAATTAAGAATCCCAAGAAAAGGCTAATAAAAGCCATACAACAATAAGCTATTAACCACTACCCCATATATGACGTAGCTCCGATGTCAAGCTCAATGTCTACATGACATAGCCGACAAAACAACCTGCAAAACATGGCTCCACAGCCAACAAAAGCGCTCATCTCGGGACGAAAAAGTCTGGACCTGAGTACCAAAAGTAGTGGGTCAGACACGACAGTCTGGCAGGTGGATGAAAAGATAACAAATATACTAAAGAATAAAACATATGATAAATCATGCTATTTGATCAAATGCTGCATAAAATTTGTAAGACCCCAACCCGAGTGAACCCGATTAGTGCTAATTAAGTTGCGTATTAGTGCTAAGCTTGATTAGTGTTTTTGGCTAAGTTGGGTTTGAATTAGCCTTTGTGATAGTTTGGGGTATTTTGATTTCCTGGTGTTAGTGGGACCCTTTGGGGGTTTCCTTTTCATGAAATTGCATTTGTTTGAGGAATTGTCAGAGGCTTTTGCATTCATGGTTTTAACCTCATTTTAATTGTATTGATAAGCTCTACAACTTTCATGTTGATCCCGTCTCCGTTTGAGATCCCGAAACCCGATTTCATAGCCTTGAGGGTAAAACAATCATTGCACACCAAATCTGTACCCAAAACTTGATATTCCCGAAACCCGCGAAACATATACTTTTTGAAAACTAGATATTTCGACGATCATTTCTTCCTTCTTCGTCGACTTCGTCCGAGGTACCGAAATAGATGATTTCAGCCAAACTAGTTCCTTAAGTTGTGGGACCCAACCTCTCATTGTTAACAAAGGAGACCCTTCCCCTTCTTTTTCCAGTTTCATTTTCCAGCACAAGAGAGAGACCTAGGGTTTTCTAGCAACTTTCCTTTCTTCTTCTTGCTTCTCCTTCTCCAATCCTCATCAATCTTGCACCAAACTCGAAATGGAGATCACCAACCTCTTCCTCATCTAGCAAGCTTCACTTTGATATTTTTTGTAGAAGAATCCACCAACTTTGAGACTCCCTTTGAGATAGAGCTCTTCTTTTGAAGGTCATCCAAGTAAGTGTTCTTCTTCATCTTCTAGATTTGTGTTCCTATAGCCTTAGAGAAGCTCCACGTTTATTATTGAAAGGTTTCCTTGTCATTTCATTGTTTGACCCATTTTGGGGGTTGTTTTGGGGGTTTTTGATTGTAGCTTGGATTTGAGCTATAGAGGTGATTGGGGCTTGTTTTCAGCTAGCTTGGACTTGAGGCAAGTGAATGATGAAGTGTTTTAAGTTGTAAATGGTTTGGTGAAGCATTTATGGATTTTTCATGCTTTCATTAATGTGTTTATGGTTGAAATAAATGCCCTCTTTGCATCTTGATAGCCTCATTTAATGTTTGTAAACATGTTGGTTTAGCATTTATTGTCTTTTGGGTATATCCTAAATGAATGTTTGTGAAATGGTTTCCTTCCTCTTTACTTTGTATTAGACTTGATATGGAAGAAGTGATGGAGTGAACATATGATGGGGCTTTGGAGAAGTGTAGATAGAGGCATTGGAGGAGCTCTTAGCTCAATGTTATTACAGGGATTAAGTGGAAGTGGAGAGAATGGTTTTGAGGAGGAGAAGGGCTCAAATCTGAACACAGTGGGTGATTCCCGCACCTGACGGTCAGCCTGCGGTCACCCGGCGGCTAGCCGCCTGGTGACTGGCGGCTAACCACCAGGTAGCCGAAATGTCACGGTTGCTTTTCCAGATAGCACACTTCTCCACCTGAAAACTCGATCAGCTCCACGGTTAGCCAGCGGCTAACCGCCGAACACATCGGCGGCTAACCGCCAGCTAACCATTCTTGGCAGTCAGCTTTCCAGTAAGCTGCATTTCTGCAGCCCAGCCGCGGTCAGCCAGCAGCTAGCCGTCCATCCCAGCGGCGGCTAACAGCTAGCTGACCGCCAGGTAACCAAAATTCCCCCGGTTCGTTCGAGCGCAGAGCTTTTTCAGTCGAAGGAGATTCACTAGGCATTGCATGAGGCCATCCGAAAAAGAAACCATATCACAAGGATGTCATTCGAAGTTTTGAAATCCAAAGTGTATAAGGAGTCCGGGATGTCTTCAAACTCAAGGAGTACCAAATCATTTCAATAATCGACATATGGGACCCCTATTCACTTAAATAGATCTCGAAATCAACAGTTTTCCCGAAATGGTATAGTTCATTATATTTCTTCATTTTCCCAGGTCTACTTAAATGATTTGTTTTCCCGAAAGCATGAGAGTTACACTAGTAACATTGACTTGTCCCGAAGTGCATTGCCCGACATGAAATGACAGTGTGCCCTTGAGCACCCCGTCTTGCTCGTTTATTTATTGTACTTGATTTACTTGCATATGTCCCGATTTGTTATTTGACCTATGAGTCGGCATCACTAAGCTTGGATACCTTGTCGGTTTGATCCACCGACTTGGAGATCCCTCTCCCGTCCCGCCAGCTGCAGTTTGGATCCCGATAACCGGTCATTACCGTGGTCCCGTCCCATATATTTATATTGTATATATGATTTGCGTTGAATCTCCTCACCTTGTGTGACTGAGATCAACATCCCGTGATACTGTTGTCATTTTAGTGACCGAGGACTTAGCTTTATGTGATTGCCATCTTGTTAGTTCCTGATTCCTTGGTTACCTCATATGTTTTATCTTGTTTACATGTTTTCTAGCAAATGATTTATCTATTTTGTGAGAGTTCTTGCTTAAACAGATTTCCTTGCTTTTCGAGATATTTCATCTATTATATGTTGTGGTATCTTTTCACTCTCTTGCCAGACCGTCGTGTCTGATCCTTTGCTTTGGTACTCAGGTCCCGTTGCCGGTTTCCTTGAGGAGGAGCCAGAGGGGGCGGTAGGTGAACCGCAACCTCTAGTTGAGTGGCGCACTGACGATGTCATGTAGACATCAGACTGCTATGAGAAGCGTAACATTTTGGGAGAACTAATTAACCATTCTTTTGGGTTATTGTTTTGTTCATATTGGCCTACGTTGGCCTCTATTCTTGGGAATGTAACTAAATGATATTTTGTCTAACTTTAACAATTTTTGGGAAACATGCTATAGATCATTGCTCATTCTGATACAGTTTTGATATTTGATGTTAATGCTTGCATGACTAGAGATAGTTGTCTATTTGATATGCTACATGCTTCCGCACTAAAAAGAAATATCCATTCAAGGTTGTGATATCCTCACCGCGGACACCTGTGGGAAATTAAATAAGTTGAATATGGTTGTGGTTTTATGACACTAATGTCCCGACTCCGGATCGGTCCTACGGGATTCTCGGTCCTGGGTCGCGACAAAATTAAACGGTTGCAAAATCGTGGATCTCTGACAAAACATGTATTCGTTTCAAGCATGGGTAAAACATGAAGATGTAACAAAACATATGTTCATTTACATCATCTATAAAGGCATAAATATTTGACAATCGGGTGTTTGTCTAAAACATGTGTAAATGTAGAGGTTTGACAAAACAAACGTTCATTTGAGACTTGGGTAAAAGCATAAGTATTCTACAAACCGGGTATTCATTTAAAACAATGTGTAACCAAAGAATTCTGACAAAACTAATGTTCATTTAAAACATATTTCAAAGCAGGGATATTTAACAAATCGGATATTCATTTGAAACCGGTATAAACATAGTGATCTGGCAAAACAAGTGTCATTTGAAACATATTTCAAAGCATGGGTATTTAACAATTCGGGTATTCATTTAAAACATGTATAAACCTAGGGATCTGGCAGAACAAGTGTCATTTGAAACATTTTTCAAAGCATGGGTATTTATCAATACGGGTATCCATTTAAAACATGTGTAATCGTATAAATCAAGTAAAATCATCGACCGTTTGAAGCATATGTAAAAGCATGGGTATTCACCCAACCGGCATTCATTTAAGACATTTACGTGTACAAGGAACAGAAAACAACATAATAACAATAACCGAATTCACTTTGGAGAATATTAACACTTGTCTAAATAACAACTTTCATAAAGGAAACGAATCATTTATCGGAAAACATATAAGCAATATAAAACATGTCGGGTATCCAAGGGATCGGGAACTGGCAAGATGGCAATCACAAAAAGCTAAGTCCTCTATCACCGAAGTGACAAGAGTATAACGGGATGTTGGTCTCAGTCACACAAGGTGAGGAGACTCAACGCAAATCATATATACAATATAAATATACGGGAACGGGACCACGGTAGCGAACCGGGTATCGGGACGGGACCACGGCAATAACCGGGTATCGGGATCCAAACTGCAGCTGGCGGGACGGGAGGGGGATCTCCAAGTCAATGGATCAGACTGACAAGGTTATCCAAGCTTAGTGATGCCGACTCATAGGTCAAAACCAATCGAGACATATGCAAGTAAATCAAGTACAGTAAATAAGTGGGTAAAACGGGGGTGCTCAAGGGCACACTGTCATTTCATATCGGGAATACATCCCGGGACAAATAACTGTTACCAGAGTAACTTCAATGCTTTCGGGAAAACAAGTCATGTAATGCAAATCCTGGAAATGAGGTGAAACAATGAACTATAACAATTCCGGGAAATATTGATTTCAAGATCTATTTAAGTGAATAGGGGTCCCGTATGTCAATTATAGTCATCACTTGGTACTCCTTGAGTTTGAAGACATTCCGGGCTCCTTATGCACTTTTACGCTTTCAAAACTTAACAAGAGCTTATGGTTAGAACTAGGTATTACCATAGAAAAATCAAGACTATAACGGTCCATCCTAAGTATGATGTTAACCCGGAACCATCAAGCAACCTACTTAGTCATCGAAAGGAATAGAATTCGCGACACCCAAGGAAATAGACTTTGCATTTAGGTATGAAGAAGATATCGTGTCGTTCCATCCCGTTCAAGATTGAAATAGATTGAACTTCGATGCATCTGAACCAACCGTGAAGAGCATCGGCTCAAGACACCCTCACATATGGTCAAGTGAGTCCAAGGAGGGTAGCCAAGGTCCACAAAAAAAAAACAATATCAAATCCCACTGCGGTCGAAATTTCTGTCCCAGTTACGGACAGGTCCGATCGATCGGCCTTACAGTCCGATCGATCGGCTCAAAAAGCCTTACAGTTAAAGACAGTCCGATCGATCGGCCTGCACGTCCGATCGATTGGACCTAGGCGTGTAGCAGGTCCGGGAGGCTGATTTTTCTCCCCTTTTCCTTTCCTTCCAACACATGTATAACTAAGTTTTTCCTTGCTTCAACAACATCTTAACTACAATAAAACTCCCATCAAAACTCCATTACGAATTAAATCTAAACACCTCTTTCTTCTCATTTCACATAAAACAAAGGGAAGAATCCCCAATATACACAAGGGTCCATTTGAGCCAAGAATCTAGAGATAAATCAAGACTATTGATTCACATTTCCTTAACCATAGATGATTTAGCAAAGCTCATTAAATGAGCATCTATTTCAAATCAATGCAAGCTAGTAAACATAAACATGAATGGAAAACCAACCCCATTCATTTTAAAATCATATGAGCAAACCTTGACCAAATGAAAGCATATATTTCCAAGAGATTAACAAGATAGAAACAACCATTAATATGCAATTCCGAAATCAATATATATATGGCAAGAAGCATATGTGCAAACATGTATTCAATGATAAAGAACAAGTAATAAACTTAGGATTTTCTCATAAAACTTTGATAACATTCAAACCATCGATTCATCCACTTGCCTTGGGTTTCAATCTAGCAAACCAAGCTCCTAATCACCTCTCAAGCTCAAGATCAACAATCTCTACAAAACCCCCAAAACAAACCCTAAAATGGGTTACACAAGGAATAAAAATGAATGAACCAACAATAATGCAAATGTAGCTTCTCAAGGTCTAGGAGACAACAAATCTAGAAGATGGGAAGAATCACTCACTTGGATGACTTTAAAATGAAGAGAACTAGCTCCAAGAAGATCTCAATGTTGATGGATTTCTCCAAAAATGGTATCAAGATGAAGCTTGCAAGGAGAGGAAGAGATTGATGATCTCCATTTCGAGTTTGGTGCAAGATTGGTGTGGCTTGGAGATGAAGAAGCAAGAAGAAGAAAAGAAACACAAGGAACCCTAGGTTCAGCTGGTTTGTCCTCGAGCAATGGAGAGTGAAATGAATGAAGGAGGTGGGTTCTCTTTTGTTAACAAGTGAGAGGTTGGGTCCCACAACTTAAGGGACTAGTTTGGCTGAAATCATCTAATTCGGGACCTCGGATGGATTCGACGAAGAAGGGAGAAATGATCGTCGAAATATCTAGTTCCCAAAAAGTATATGTTTCGTGGGTTTCGGGAATATCAAGTTTTGGGTACAGATTTGGTGTGCAATGACTGTTTTGCCCTCCAGGCTATGAAAATCGAGTTTCGGGGCCTCGAATGGACACGGGATCAACATGAAAGTTGTAGGATTCCTCAAGATGAATGCAACGGGCCAAAAACACAATACAAAACAAATCGGAAAAATTTCACAAGAAAATGCAAAGCCGAAAAGGGAACCCCCAAAGGGCCCCACAAGCTACCAAAGCACTCAAAAGCCCAAAACTAGAAAAAAAACCATTCTAGCTCACAAACTCAACCCAACAAATACTAATCCCACTAAAAGAACTAATCCACAAATAAAACAACACTAATCCAAGAGATTAGGGGTCGGGTTCTCACAAAGAAAAACCTTCAAATATGCATTTTTGGGGGAATTTTGGTCCCAGGGGGTCGACCTGCAGTGTTGGGCCGGTCGACTGGCCACACTGCAGGTCGACCGGGAAAGAGTCGTTAGCCCTTTTTCAAACGGTCTGTTTTTTTACCATTGTGAAGGCCAGGTCGACCGGGGAAGGGCCAGGTCAACCGGGGGACTAGCCGTTGGGCTGTTTTGGCTATAAATACTAGTTCATTCCTTTGCCAAAAGTTGAGAATTTTTAGACCTTCCTTGAGAGGTTTTGAGGCAAATCAAAGGGGAATGAACTAAGGGATGAAGGGGATCATTAGGAAAGCTAAAGCTTGGATTAATGAAGGTTAATCACCAAGTAAGCTATACTTTCCTTAACCATATGTTGTCATGCTTTGTTTTATTATTGGTAAATGTTTTCTAGCATGATAAACTATGATTTGTTGTATCCTTAACATGTTTATGTTTTGAATTGATTTATTGTTTTGGATGCATCACCCTTGATTCAATCCAAGTAGTACTTTATTTGGTAAATCTAAGTAGATCATGTTAATGAAAGAATCTTTGAAATTATATGTAACATGATTCCTATACTTGGTTGAATCTATGGTTGTTGTTTTTCAACATAAGAAAATCACTTTCAAATATATCTTATGTTTTGGATTCAACATCTTTACAAATCATAAGTAACTTTGTTTTAAAGTTTCACAACTTGCCTTACTTTGATAGGTATATCTTTTTCAAGTTGTCTTTATAATTACATATGATTTGTCCCCTTATTTCAATCAAATCTATTTTTATGTTTTATGAGCTACATTATTGATTTGATTGTCATCCCTATGCATCACATGTTTTGTTCTTAGATTTTCACAACTTGTTTAGGATACAAATGTATATCTTTTACAAGTTATTTTTAACAAGTGATTTGCATTCTTTCCTCAATTATAAATGTTTTTAAGAGCTAAAACTTTCAAAAGCCTTAGGCATACATTTATGAGCTTTCATTTTAAAAATGATTGAGGACATCATACATACACATTGAGCATTCATCTTTGCATTTATAGTGTGTGTGTATGAATTAGTTTTTCACTTCCATATCCGCCTATTTTAGAGGCAAATGTAATGAGCTAAATTGAATCTCCATCAAGTGTATTATAGACACTAATTAGAGAGATAACCAACCATTGGTTGGAGAGGTTATTGCTTAGCCTAAGAAAAGCATAATGTAGAGGTTATTGCTTAGCCTTGAAAAGCATACTGTAAAGGTTATTGCTTAGCCTATTGAAAAGCATAAATAGTGGAAATCCGGTGGGGTGTTGGATCACAAGCCGGTAGTGGATGTAGGCATTGAGGCCGAACCACTATAAATTCTTGTGTGATGGTGCTTGCTTTGTGGTGATTGTTTTTGTAAGTTTCCACATTTATTTACTTAATCACCACTTGTGACTAGTTTAATTTAAAGAAGTTAAAATTGATTAAAATTGGTCATAATTGAAGCTCACCCTATTCACCCCCCCTCTAGGGTTTGGATCCCCGGACTTTCAGGATGTTCCAGCTTCGGGATGACTGCTTCAGTCCAAAAATAGACTCCTGCATCTTGGAAACTCTTTGCTTTTGGTTTGTAGCTACAAAACCGTCTGGCTACACCATATAGATGTCTTCCTCAAGATTGCCGTTGAGAAACGCCGTCTTGACATCCATTAGCTAAAACTCGCAATCGAGATGAGCCTAAATGGGTAAGAGTATCCGGAAGGACTTGATCATGGCTACCGGCGAGAAGGTTTCCTCATAATCGAAATCTTCTTTCTGAGTATATCCTTTCGCAACAAGCCTGACCTTTAAAGGTCTCAACTCTTCCATCCGGTCCTCTATTTCTCTTGTAGACTCACTTGCACCCAATAAGTTTGATATTGGCAGGCAAGTCCACAAGTGTCCATACCTGATTGGAGTACATAGACTCCATCTCAGCTTTCATAGCATCTTGCCAACGTCCCGAATCTATGTCATTAATTGCTTCATCATAGTTACAGGGATCCTGTTCCAGTTCTTCCGAGATTGCCTCGTAAGACTCTTCCAAGAACCAGAACCTATCAGGGGTCATGACAAGGCACTGGTGTAATTACTGGGTTAGGTATTGGTGGATTTTCTTCAAGTTTGGTCATATTTGGATTTGGAATTGATCTCTTTCTGAATTTCTTCCAAGATAACCTTTTCTAAAGATTTCCGGTCCATCATATAATCTTTCTCCAGAAAAATTGCATTGGTGCTCACCAACACTTTCTACTCTCTGGGATTAAAGAATAACCAAACTTTAGTTCCTTTAGGATATCCTACAAACATGCATACTTTCGACTTCATTTCCAACTTATCCGTCTTAACTTTTAGCGCGTGTGCCGGACAACCCCATATGTGTAAATGTTGTAGACTAGGCTTTCGTCCAGACCACAACTCCCGGGGAGTCTTAGGTACAGACTTAGATGGTACGAGGTTTAGTATGTACATCGCAGTATCCAAGGCGTATCCCCAAAAGGATATAGGTAATCCTGAGAAACTCAACATAGACCTAATCATATAAAAAAGAGTCTGGTTCCTTCTTATTGCTACTCCATTTTGTTGAGGCATACCAGGAGCAAACAACTGGGATAGAATCCCATTTTCTGATAAGTATCCCATAAAATCAGCAGAGAGATATTCTCCTCCTCGATCTCATCGAAGAGTATTGATACTTTTACCAAAATGCTTTTCCGTTTCCGCTCGAAACTCTTTGAACTTTTCAAAAGCCTCGGACTTGCGGTGCATAAGGTATATGTATCCATATCTTGAATAATCATCTGTGAAAGTGATGAAGTACTCATATCCTCCTCTGGCCCTGACATTAATGGGTCCACACACATCAGTATGCACTAATTCCAATAAATCTTTGGCCCTATTGCCCTTTGATGAAAAGGGCCTTTTGGTCATATTACCTTCCAGACAGGACTCGCAGACAGGCATTGGTTCTACCACCAGTGAAGGCAAGATACCATCTTTCACTAGCCTGTCAATCCTGTTTAGGTTTATATGACCTAGCCTCTAGTGCCAAAGTTTTATTGGATTAGATGAAGGTGATTTCCTCTTTAATGATGGTCTATTAATTGTTTCAGTATCATGTATCTCATACATTATGGGATTAACAAATAAATTCCATTGATTACCTTGTCAGAATACATAAAAGTACCGTATCTCTTTATGACAATTTCAATACCAAGAGTAATATAATAACTCTTATTCACCATACTAGAAACTGAAATTGAATTCCGCCGTAAAGACGGTACATATAACGTGTCTGATAAAACCAATTTATCATTTGAAAAACATAATGTAATAACTTCCACTGAAACACCCTCTGCCTTAGCATTAGATCCTAGGTTGACAATGATTTCTCCGTCCCTGAACCTCCTGGTTTCCCTGAACCCCTGCAATGAATTACATTTGTGATCAGTTGCCCTGGAGTCCATACACCAAGATTTTGAAGTACCAGTTGCAAACTAACTTCAGAAATAAGTGACTCAATCATACCTGAGGTCTTCTTCTTAGACAAATATTCTAGACAATTCCTTTTCCAATGTCCTGTCTTACCACAATGGAACAACTTTCCTTTTACTCCCATACCCTTAGCCTTGGCCATACTACAAGTAGAACCATTCTCCACCTTAGGACCCTTGATGACTGATTTCTTCTTGCTATCTCAGTCTTTGCCTTTCGACTTGGTCCTAGCAAATGACTTTTCAGTCATGAGGGAATTTTGCTCTTTCTTCATGATTTCCTCAGTCACTACCAGCTGGCGAGACAACTCAACTACGGTCATTTCCAATTTATTATAATTGATCTCGAAATGATTGAAAGAATCTAGTAGTGACTGAAGGATCATGTCGATCTGCGATTCTTTATCAATCGTAACACCCAGTACATCTAACTCATTTAGTGCGAGACTCATTTTCAACAAATGTTTTTATACTGGGGTTCCCTCAGCCATCTTAGTGTTTATCAGCACCTTCATAGCAGCTTGCCTAGCATGTCTAACCTGGTCCGCAAACATCTCCTTTAAGTTCGATATAATATCGTATGCTGACTTATAGGATTGATGTTGGTGTTGTAAAACACTAGACATGGATGCATGTATAAAACATCTGGCTACCTCATTGTCTTTTGTCCATTTGGTTTAAAGGTCATTTTCATACTGAGGTGCATGAGGCTAAGGCTCAAGAAGGGAGGGTATGGTAAGGACATATCTGCATCCTGAAGTTGTCAGGATAATATCCAAGGTCCTTTTCCAGTCTATAAAGTTGGATTCCATCAACTTATTCTGGTTGAGGATGGTCGCAAGTGGATTGAAAGTATTCAAATTCATGCTTGAAAAACTGTAGCCCATAACCATACATTCAATTAATGAATTTAAATGACATTAGGGTTTAGTATTCTACCAAATTTATGTGGGAATCCTCATAACCACTGTATTCAGAATACATCGGAATCCCAATCTTCGGGGTATGCCTCCTTGGAGAGTGCGAATACCACCTAGATTGGTGCGGATCAAAGTTGGTCAAAATTAGGATTAAGACTAACTTTCCATGATCCCCTTCATTCATTATTATCTAGGTATCTCATACCAAATAATGAATGACTCCCGATTAGCTTCGGCTTCTAAAATAAATGAGGCAAATCCTTGGGGATACTACATCATTATTTTAGTTAAGTGTGACCCACCAACTAGCATTGCATGACAACCGTTGCGAGAAGCTCCTCCTTGGGGAGTGGACCCCCGCCCCGTCTCACCAACACTATCCATAGGAGATCCATATCTAGTAACCAGACAAGTAAAAGCCCTCCGTGGGGAACGGCCATTCTGAAGATGGCGCGAGGCTAATACTTTCCTTACAATGAACCTATGGTGGAAAACCATAGGGATTTCTAAATATAAATGCCCCGCTCCCACTTAATATTTTATAATTGGGGATTTCCTTGTAAGGTATTAGGGCCCACATATATATATGAACATCAAATCATCTCATGATATGATCAAAGATTGGTTCCAAGTCAAGTTATTTTCAGGAAAGTCCAGTTTCTTGAATTAGTGTTACCAATGTGTCTATCTCATGGGTCATCAACACTAATTAGAACTCTTTTCAAAAATTAATTTGATTTGACCAATTTTAGTAACTTGCTATGTTTGGATCAGATTTGGAAACATTCTAAATTAAGCATTCATCCATAAATAGAAAGTTCTAAAATTAGAAAATAGTCCTCTCCTCCAGATGGCCCTAGCAGAATAGACTTCTTGGACTTCTAGACTTTCCAAAACTTTGGGATTCCTTAAACTCTTTGGGCATCACCAGAAGGCTTTTGGTAATCTTCAAACTCTTTGATTAGGAGTCCAACCTTACTTTCCTTCCTCGTCTCGGACATCGCTAGAATTTACAAATTTAGAAAAATTACATAAATTCCTATGCCTCAATTATGAGGCTTACATGGTAATCTAAACATGAAAATAAAAGGGCTATAGGGAAATTCACCATGCCTTGCACTTTCATGGGAAACCAAGGAAACCATGATGCCCTTTACACTTAGCCTCAAATAAACCAATAACCATAAAAAGAAAGTAAAAGACTTTTGGGCCATATGGAGAGGACATTATTACCTGCAAGTTAGTATCTCATACAACAAAGCATCTCACAAAACTAGGTTACCAAACCACAATGGAAAAACAAGATGCCAAAGGTTGCCACCCTTTTAATACATGCACTTCGCAGAGGGGGTCCGGGGGTGTCCCCCGGCGGGGTCCAAAACACTTTTGAAGGCTCTCAATGGCATCCTAGCATCCTTCCATCATAATTAAACCCTTTTGTGACTATCCAAACATGGATTTACTACATAAAGTGAACAAACCCAATCATAACTAATCCTTACATAGCCCTAGGTCTATCCTCTTTGCATCTCATGTAAAGATTAGATCTAGATCGCTGATCTAACATGATTAGAGATGAGATACAGCTCTGATACCAATTGTTGGAAATAGGAGGGCCATTTAGATAGGTTTCAAAAACTTTTGACCCACTTGATGCAGGGATCAACTATCTAGAAGGCAACAAACCCAATCCAGGATGCAATCCCTCAAACTCATAAATCATGTACAACAATATAGCATATCTAGAAGATAGAAAACAACACCTAAATATGCAACCACGAAATCTACAACATACAAGGATATAGATTATACCTTTGGAGCTTAGTAGTTTTCTAATGGAGAAGTTGTGACTTTCTTTAATGATGAAACACTTTCACTAATCAAATCAGAATCTCCAACACCTTTTGATCTTCCATGCTATGACCCGTATCAGATTCTCTTTTCTCAAGAAGATGGTGGAATCTCCAAGAGAAAACCCTAAAGGAAACTAGAAGAGAACTATAAGAGGGAGAGAGAGAGATGGGCGTGTGCAACACTTGCACTCAATGGGCTGGGCATGAATCTCCTCTATGTTATTATATTGGACGTCCAAGCCACTTCTCTCCTCTTTTTTAGCACTGAAGGAACCTCCTCTTACTAATTGAAATAGAAGTCTTACTTCTATAATAATTAGCTGCTTACTAAATCACAATTAGAAGTCTCACTTCAAATATGAATAGTAACTTCCTCTTTATCTAATTAAAATAGAAGTCTCACTTCCATTAATAATTAGTAACTTACTATTACCACTATTAGAAGTCTCACTTCAAATAGAAATAGTAACTTTCTATTTCCTTTTAGAGTTCTACTATAATTAGTATCTTTCTAATACCTTGGGCTAGCGTGGGGACCACTAGGGATTCCATGGAAATCTGGCTCCAACTGGGACACGCGACCCCACATTGTTAGACCCCGACCCAGACCAAGTCGATTAGTGTGCGATTAGTATGTGTTTAGTTTTAAGTGGGTTTAGTTATCGTTGAGATTAGAAGTAATTAGTTTTAGTCTTGGACATAGCTTTGGGAATTTTGAGAACGTCAGTATTAGTCAGACACGCTCAGAAAGGCCTGAGTGCGCGTGTAAGCTTTGGTAGATCGTGTTGGTTTCCGTGTAATTGTGGTTTTGATTTCATTCGAATGATTTTTCTATGTGTTACAACTTTCGTTTTAAGCCCATTCATGTTTGAAGCCCAAAAACCCATGTTTTGGCCCAAAGAGGGTAAAATTGTCTTTCTTGCACAAATCTGGACACAATTTTCGAGATCTCAAAACCATGTCAAAAATATACTTTTTGGAAACTAGATATTTCGGTGATCGTTTTACCCTTCTTCGTCGAAGTCATCCGAGGCCTACAAGTTTGTGTTTTGGCCATTTCAAAGTTCAGGTTATTTGGGGCCCATTTCCATCACTAAAGCCCCATCTCCCTCTCTTTTCATTCACTTTACCAAATCTCTGCAACTTTCTTGACCTAGGGCAAGGAAAACCCTTTCTCTTTCCATCTTCCCCCTCTTACTTGATCTAGCTAGAAGACTCCAAAGAAGATTTCAAGAATACCATTTTCTTCCTCTCATCCTAAGCTCTCCATTGGTACAATTTTCTTGAGGTTTCAAGTTGGGAGAGCTCTCCATTCTCTCCCATCTCTCTTGTTTGACCTTCTCTAGGTAAGAGCTTTCACTCATATCTTTCATGGAGTTGTTTTGGTTCCTTAAGATCATGTTTTTCATGTTTTCAAACCCTTTTTATAAAAATGGGTTCCTTGCTTTCATCGTGTTAAGTTTGGTATGGTTTCTCTTGGGTTTTCTTGTAGTGTTGGCTTAGCTTTTGAGTGAAGTACTTGGAGAGGATTATTAGCATTTGGGCAAGGCAAGTAATCTCTATAGGACCATCGTGCATGTGTATTTTAAGCTACATTGTTGTTTTTGGAAATTCTGCATATGAAAATGTTTATAAGCTTCATGATCATGTTTTCCTTGGATTGGATGTTTGGGATTGTGAGAAATGTGTATTATATCCCTTGGAGAGCATGGAGGCTCAGGGAGTGTAGGTGGAACGAAAAACAAGAAGAAGAGAAGAAGGAAATGTGGAAAATCTGCACTAAACTGTACTTCCCGTGCAGTTTCGGTCAGCTGGCGGCTAGCCGTAATTCCCATTTCGGCTAATCGCGAGCCAACCGAAATCAGCAGTTCCTTTTCCAGTAGCTGACTTTTGCTTCAGGGTCCTGCGGTTAGCTCACGGCTAGCCGCCGGTTCCCTTGCGGCTAACCGTAAGCCAACCGAAATTATTACGGTTCCTTTTCCAGAGAGCGGCATCAGATCTGGGTTTTCAGCGGTCAGCCCTACGGTCAGCTTACGGCTAGCCGCCAGTTTCTATTTCGGCTAGCCGCCAGCTGACCGCAAGCTGACCGAAATTGACCAATTCCTAGTTTTGAAGAAGTTTTGCAAGAGTGAAAACTAGAACATGTTAAGTGACCTTTAGCTTGATATTGTGTACTCGAAACTCGAGATGTCTTGAACTTCCGGGACACCAACTCTATTCCAAATTCCAACATTTGGGCTTCGAATACACAAAGATCAATCAAGGGTCCTCACATGTGCTTGATAGGCTTTGTGTTCGTACCTTAGTTTGATATAATGAATATCATCGTGTACTCATTTTGAAGTTTAGTACAAGCTAGTTTTGAAAATGTGTTCCAAGAAGAAGGGGATCACTTCCTAAGCGTGTTATGCATATTAATTATGCCCATGCTAGTCGTGGTCATCGTGTTTCGATAAGTGATTTCCCCCTTTTTCTTATCTCGACGTGTTTAGACCGTGTTTCGCGTGTTTTGTGCATTCATGAATTAAGTAAACACCACTGAGCTTAGACTGCCCTTTCAGTCTGATCCACTGCCTGGGGGTCTTTAAACATGTGGATTGTCTGCAGACTGGTCGTGTATTTATTACACATCGTGCGTGTCCGGTTCCGCGGCCGGAATTCCCGTCTTTGTGGGAAATCGTGTCGTGCTTATATTATGTATATCGTGCTTGTCGTGCGTGCTTGCTCTTTTCATTATATAAATGATAGAGAAAGGATGGGCTCTTTGTGGATTGTAACTATTCATGATATTATATGTATTCATGCTAGTTTGTGTTAGTATCTCAGCTCAATTAAGTATTTTTGCAAATGTACCGCAGTCATTATAGTATTTCAATTGAAGGATTCGCTTATATGTTTTCTCTAAAAGTCATTGTACATGTTCATGCCTAAATTGATTACCTGCCAAACCGTCGTGTTTGACCCTTGTTTGTTGGTGCCCAGGTGCAGGAGACGTTACCTTTGAGGAGGAGCGTCAGGAGGAGGCTTGTGAGCCAACCCCTGTGAGAGAGTGGCAGCCCGACGATGTCATTTAGACGTCGGGCGGGTTCTCGAGTTTCGTCACCTTTTGTCTTGGGTTTCTTTTGTTCTTTGAGGAGTGTATTGGCCTCTATTGGCCTCTTTTGGAATTGTAACAAAACTTAACTTGTTTTAGTATTAGTCCTATAACTTGAATATTAATGGGAATGCTTGTCAGCTTCTTTCTTTGATACTATGCCTTGTGGTATTAATTGTTAGAGCACTTAAAGATTTTATTGGTGCTCATGTTGATGTGTTTTGCTACACGTTTCCGCAAAGCTTGTACGTGTGAGTCAGATTCCTCGTGCCTTTGGGAATCCTCACCGCGGGAACCTGTGGGAAAGTATCATCTACTGCGTCGTGGGCCCGGGATCCGTTCCGGGGTCGCGACACACATCTTACGTGCAATTCGGGCCCACAGTTAATTGCAAATAACTCCACTATATAAATGCAATTGAACTCCACTCTTAGGAATATATTACAATGAAGACCCTAAACTTCCCAATTACTACAAGTAGGCCCCTCCATCTATATCCATGGAACAATTGGACCTGTCCACCAAAATAGATCCATATCTTATTATCCTTGAGCCCCAATTAATTATAGTGATCATTTGGTACCGATCCAATTAACTCTTAATTGGAATGGGTGCGCACTTACCAATGATAAATCCATTAATTGGCACAAGGGGATATTAAAGAAAGATTCCCTCTTGACCATTGAATGTTCCCACAGCTCTACTACCATATACCCAAATCACCGAGGTGTTGACCTACAATTGGCATCACTCATTGGTGACTCAAAGCAAATGAATAGATAGAAACTTGAGTTCATTAATGTCTCAGGATTATGAGCCTATTGCTAGGGAATTATGAGAGGAGACCTTAAAATAAAGACAATGTACATAAGTTGCTTCTCATGGTCCTTCAATACATCCAATGTACCAGCACCGTGATCCAGAATCTTACATTTCGATGATTGAGACAAATCACACTATCTCATAGTGATCAAAGTGCTGCAACCTTGTCAGATGAGATGCCCAATCTCATCACTGGTTGTGAAGATATTTAAGTATAAGATTTGCAATACATGTCTCCTGTATGTGGATCTCATCCATACACATATATTACATCTAGTATACTTGTGGACTCCGGTTCATCTCATGAACCATTATGTCATTCGTATTAGTTATGTGCAAACAAGTAATAAAACACCAATAATCTCATGAAAGGAAAGCAATGATATATATTGATAAAAAAATAAATTAATCAATTTATTACATCATATAGTGGTATTGAGACCATAAAACTAACATGAAATTAGGCCAAATAATGTTGAAATGTCCCGAAACTTCATGTGTACTCTTCTTTTGGCTGTTTTGAAGAATCTTGTAGTTTTTGTTTGATTTTGACAAGATTTGACGTTTGAAGTAGCATTGCTTGTTTGTGGTAGAATGCGGCTTCATGTAGCTTCTTAGTGTTGAAGAGGGAAAGTGACATTTTTTATGCCAACAAATGCCCCCTCGAGGTACAGTGACGAGTTACATAACTTTTGAAGTCGATGTGCCTCGAAGAGAACTTTGAAGGAGAGCTCCTGACTTGACCAAGAGTCTTTGAGCAGTTTTCTTCTGGTAGAGTAGCCTTTTGAGTTTCCAAGGGGATTTTAAGGTAGTGAAGGGGATCATGTACCATCTTAAGGCAAAGTTTTGGAAATGACATGAGAAATTTGGATTTGGGTTTTTGGGTTTTGTTTTTGACCATGTGACCTAACAAGCTGTGCGTGGTAGGCTAGGGGGTTGGGGTTTGATTTTTGATTTTGACTTTGTGACCCAACACGCTGTATATGGCAAGTTAGGGGATCAGGATTTGGATTTTGATCACTCTTTGAGACTATTTTGGGTCCATTGAAGTGGTTTGGATTTTTGTGGAATGTCAATTTCAAGATTTTGGCTCAATTTCGTATATGAGGTTGGATGGGTTGAATTTTGGAAGCTCATGAGGCTTGGATTAAACAGGTTTAATTGCTTTTGAAGGTAAATTCATTTATTATTATATTGTCATGTCTTTTCACTCGTTTGCCAAACCGTCGTGTTTGACCCACTCTTTGGTACTCAGGTCCGGACATTGCCTACCCCGAGGTTGAGCTTGAAGATGCAGTCGATGAACCGCAACGCCTAGTCGAGTGGCATGCTGATGGTGTCGTGTAGACATTTGATTGCTATGAGAGACGTAACTTTTTGGGAAACATTTAACCATTCTTTGGGGATTGGTATTTTGTTTATATTGGCCTTTGTTGGCCTCTATTTTTGGGAAATGTAACAAAATGATCTTTTGTGTAAACTTTAACTTTTCTTTTGGGAAAGCACTTATGATCATTGCTCATTCTGATACTTGGTTTCTACATGCGTTTTTATCTTGTGACAAAAAATTGATTGTTTGATTTGCTACACGCTTCCGCACTTAACAAAAATGTACTATGTTGTTGTGATATCCTCACCGCGGACACCTGTGGGAAATTAAATAAGTGTTTACACACAATAATTAGTCCCAATCCCGGATTAGTCCCGCGGGCCCAGTCCAGGGTCGCGACAGTTGCTGTCTATATGGTTGACAAAACCAAAAGATGCCAGAAGTCAACAAACAAAATTCATGTTAGACGATCGGTGACTAGCAGCGTCTCCCGGACACGAAGACATCAGGAGGATTCTTCCGCTCCTTCAAGCCAAGGACATCAGAGTAACCACTCCTTGGACTCTTCATCCAAAAGAATGAGCTCCAGTTCATTCACCAAGATGATATCCTCATTCGACTCTCGAAGGATGAACGTCTTTGTTACAAATGCTAAGCAGCCTCCACCGCATGATGACGTAACAACAAGCATCCAGCAGTTGGAGCAAGGACAACAGAGAATTGAGGCTCTGATGGAAAACCTCCTCCTCACTTTTCAGCGTCCACCAAACAATGAAACTCCTCCGAGTCATCAAGATGACGAGGAAAGCAATGAATCTTGCGCCCTTACCAAAAAAGGACGTTGACGATATCCTTGATAAAGCAAAAGAAGAGGATACGCTAAAGGAACATGGGATCAAGCCACCATATCCCTTATGGATGGACTCGGTTCCATTCCCTGCAAAATTCAAACAACCTACTCTCCAAACATATACGGGGAAAAGTTCAGCCAGACAACACGTCATCTACTTCAAGATCCTGACGGGAGCTATTGCGGATCAAGATGCCCTCAAGATATGTCTCTTTGCCAGTACCCTAGAAGGTACAGCCTTTGATTGGTACTCCATTCTGCCGGAGGACTCCATCCAAAATTGGGCCATGCTGGAGACACGCTTCCTCACCCACTTCAAAGGTGAAGATCACCCTGTTACTATGCCACAGCTCTGTAGCCTAAAACAAGGAGAGAATGAGTCAACATACAACTTCATTCACAAGTGGAAGACAATGGCGTACAAGTGCTCAGATGTACTGCCACAAGCGTCGCTGGTCGACATCTGCCGTAACAACAAGACAGCAAGGATCCGCTCTATGATTATCGGCAACAATTAAAAAAACCTGGGAGAACTCCTAGAAGCAGCTATGGAGGCTGAATCGGTGATCAAAGACCTCAACAGTCAGAAATCATCGAAGAAAGAGCCGACCGTAATTACAACCTCGAAACCAAAGTAAAAGGAGGTTCTTAATGTGCAAACCAAGTCAGCTCCTCACTAGCCAAAGAAAGCTGAAAACAAATCTACAGGTAAGAAACCTGAACTCTCTGAAGCCTTCAAAGAACGAGTAGAGAAGAAATACTTGTTCGATGAAGATGTTGAAGAAATTTTTGAGGCTCTCGTAGCAAATGGCAAACTCACCTTACCTGAGCCCAAAAGACCAGGAGATGTTGGCAAAACCAATGATCCTCAGTATTGTCCATACCACCAGATGGTCTCACATCCTGTCAATCAATGCTTCGTTGTGAGAGAGAAGATCAACCAGATGTGGAAAAACAGAGTCATCACCTTTGACAAAAACTATGGGTTTGCCTCCGTCAATATGGTGTCATATGGACAAACTTCCAAGTCGCCAAAGGAGAAGATCACTACTTCCTTCAAGGTGATAAAAATGACTCAGACGTCCTAAGAGTTGGTTCCTTATCCAACATCGGACGGACAACCCATATGGGTGCATCCCGATCTCCTAGAAGATGAAAATTGGGAGATCGTCAAAACAAAGCCTACCGCTCAACAGCGAAGGCAAGCCAAGAGACATTTCCACAAGCTTAAACAACTGTAGAAACTCAATCAAAGCAAGAAGTCCCTAAAAAAGAAAAGACCCCTTCCACTGCTTGACTGGGGGCAATGGAAGAATCCAAAACTTCAAAGGTGGTAAGAAAATTCACCCTTGGTGATTTCATGCCACCTCATTACAGAAATGAAACTACGCAGGGGGCATTATACTCTTGCAACTCAGTAATTGGATTCTCCATGGATGGGTACGAGTCCAGTGATACTGCTAGTGATACCGATGAGTGGGAAGAATCCCTTGAAACAGGAGAACACCTCTCCAATGAGGAATGGAATCCCGAATCTCATCTTATGCCAGTAATCTGGCATAACCTATATCAGCCACAAGGATCCTGGTCAAATGATGAAGAAGACCAAGACGTTGTTCAAGAAAGTGCTGTTGACCTAGTACAAGCAAGCGCTCCAGTGGAACCCAACATTGATGAACCACAAGGAGCAAATAAAGAAGAAGATTTAGCTCATATGCCCGATCTCGAAGAATATGCAAGAATCTTGCAACGTCTTGCCATATAGCGAGAGCAGGATCGCATCGATGAGCTTCGTCATAATCAAAATCCAGAATCGGAAATCCCGAAAAATTTACAGACATCTCCTCCGGTAACCCCGAAAAATGAAGAAAACTGCTGGATTGATGATCCCCTTACATCTGAAGATGAGTCTGAATGTCAGCACTACGTTGCTTGCAATGTGGTAGTTCGGGATGATCATGCCTCTAAAGCTTCATCTGTCGAGGCCTCAAATTCTCAGACTACGTCCGGTAGCATATATTCTGGAGCTACATCTCCTCAGGTGACTTCCACAGAGATATCATCTTCTCAGCCTTCGTCTCCTGAAACTGTGACGTTAGAACTCAAGCCTCTTCCGGCTGATCATCTTGAAGAAGCTCCTTCCAATGAAGTCTTCTTCAATGAAAATCCGGTCAACTGGTCCCAGATCCCGACCTCATAAGCGATGTCTGGACTGATAAACTACTCAACAAAGAAGGGAAGTTGCTGGATGCTGTTCAGGACTTGTTCCCGGAAAATGCTCCATGCAACGCGATCACTAAAGACGACAATACTGCTACAGAGACGTCTTCAGCAAATGATAAGGATCAACCCTTTGATCCCGAGATTGATCTTCCAAACAAAGACCCTTCTCCAGAAGCCCTTGAAGTTGGTAGAGTTACCCGTTCTTGCCGGGATTACCACAAAAACTACAACCAACCTTCTTTTTCTTATGTAAATCCTTCGGGAAAACAAATTGTAAACGCCCTAAGTGGCAACAATAATGAAAATGCAGGCCCAAAGTAGGCTTTCAAGTACAACTTGATTGAGCACTTTAAACACATACATGCACGACTGCACATCCTTGACTTATTACGAATGTCTCCACAAACTCGTGATAGTCTCATTTCAGAACTGCAAAGGCTGAATGCGGATGTCGACAAACATGCCTCATAAGTCCTACAAATTGAAACAGACTATAGGGTAAAAAAATCAAATACTTCCTCAAAGGGAGAAAAGAAGAAAACTGATGGATCAAGCATCGAATGCCTTTCGGTTTAAAAAGCAGCAAGTGTAACAATCGCCTTCGATAAGGATGACCTCCTGTTAGGCGAGACAAAGCACAATCGACCCTTGTACTTCACAGGGTATGTCAAAGAAATGCCAATACACAGAGTCCAGATCGACCCAGGTTCTGCGCTCAACCTCATTTCTACTTCGGCACTCGAAGAGCTGGGTATCCCACCTAGCAAGCTGAGTCACACGTCTGTATCCATCTTTGGATACGATGTGAGCGCTCAAAGGCCTATCGGCAAAATCAGGTTCAAATTGCAAATCGGTGATCTTATCTCTTAAGTCACTATGTACGCAATAAGAACCCCTTCATGCTACAATATCCTCCTTGGACGCCCCTGGATACATGAGAATGGTGTCGTCCCTTCAACTCTACATCAGTGCATCAAATTCGTTGGCAACGACAGCTTAATCCATCAAGTGTTTGCAGATAAAAAGACCTTCAAAGGTAAAGACGTCCATCTTGCAGATGCTCAGATGTACAAGGATGAAGAAGAAGAAAAGGGGGAAGAAACAACACCCTTTGCCAAAAATCTCCAGAAAGATAAAGGCAAGGATCCTCAGCAATCATCAAAAGAAAACAATTCTTCCAACAAAACCGAAGAGAGCATTCATTCTCCCTTCGTTGTCTCCCTCAAACCTTCAAACCCTTTGGTAATCACCACCAAAGCAAAGAAGACAAAACAAAAGTCTCGGGGCAAGTTCGTTGTCTCCTTCGTGTTTATTATGCAAGACACAGACTCGAATTCAGAGCCAGAAGACGATACAGAGTCAAGTCAAGTTGATTCTCAGCAAGTTAAGCTTGCTCTCACCCCATTGGAGACACCTGCCAACGTAGAAGACCCTACGATAGCTTCCTTCGTCGTTCCGGCAACTTCAGTAGAAGAAAAAACAATCTTCTTCCACAAATCGGAAGCTTCTTCACCAAAATCTTTGCTTGAAACTTTCCAAAATGAAGGTATGCCTCAACTATTCCTGTATAGTCCAATGGCACAAGCTATCATGAAGAAAATGGGCTATGATGCTTAGAATCCAATCGGTTTGGGAGGTGGCCATGGTATTCTCACACCATTGGAGCCCACCCTGACCAAAAGTCAACTGGAAGATTGGAAACTCCATCGTCACATAGACAAGTCTTCATACGGGTTGTGGGGTATGATCCTGACACTCCCATGAGATAGTTGACACAAAGGCTACAAAGTCATTTCGCCAACCAAGCCTCAACATCTCGTGTCCATGAAGAAATTGATCTCCCTGGATATCTCTTTGAGGAGTCACCCATCAAGGATTCAGGAAGCTTTTCCAATTGGTATGATTTCTCTGACGATGAAGAGGAATTGTCTGATGGCACAGATGCACGGTTTTTTGACCCAGAAGAACCATCGTCTCCAAAAGAAGTACCTTACTTCAACCCAGTTTCAACAGGTGATTAGGACCATCTCATTGCCAGTCTTGAGAAGAATACCTATCAAGAAGACCCATGGACAAAAACAAACCCTTGGTCTGTAAATGGCTTTGGAACTCCAGAAGGTCTTGTCAAGTTGGAAGCCTCCGAAAACACTGTGGAGGAACCACTTTCTAACCTTCCAACAGAAGATCCTGTTCAAAAGATAGACTTGGGGACACCTGATAACCCACATCCTATATTCATAAGTAAGAATATAAAGGATGATGAGTTACCCGAGTATATCTCTTTTCTTTGTGAGTTCGTTGATTGTTTTGCATGGTCTTATGTTGAAATGCCTGGCTTAGACCCCATAATAGCAGTCCACAAACTCAATCTGCAAAAAGACATCAAGCCTGTCAAACAGGGCCAAAGAAGATTCCATTCTGATGTGATGGACAAAATTGAACAAGAAGTTCATAAACTCAAAAGCGTTGGCTTCATCTGCGAGGAACAACATCCTGAATGGTTGGCCAACATCGTCCCCGCGGCAAAGAAAAATGGGCAGATCAGGGTCTTTATTGACTATAGAGACCTGAATAATGCATGCCTTAAAGATGAATTTCCGTTCCCCATACCTGAGGTGATGATCGACAACACCTACGGATTCTAGCGAATGACATTCATGGATGGATTCTCTGGCTATAATCAGATAAAGATGCATCCTCAAGATGAAAGACACACATCATTTCGGGCTCCGTTTGTGGTGTATTGCTACACAATCATGCCATTTGGTCTGAAAAATGCTAGTGCAACATATTAGAGGGCTATGATGAGGATATTCCAAGATATGCAGCACAAGACGGTCGAATGTTACGTTGATGACCTCGCCGTCAAAAGCAGAAAAAAAGAAGACCATCTCAAAGATCTTCGAGAAGTCTTCATCCGACTTCGCAAACACAAACTGCGGATGAATCCACTAAAGTGCTTCTTCGGTGTCTCATCGGGTAAATTTCTCGGATTCATAGTTCGGAAAGGCAGAATAGAACTTGACCCCACCAAAGTCAAGGCTATCCTAGAAATGCCATCTCCAAGATGAATGGAAAAGAAGCTGCTCTATATTACCTCAGCCGCATGTTGGTAGGTGCAGAGCATCACTTCTCTCCTGTCGAAAAAGAATGTGTAGTGATGTTCGCCGTACAAAAGCTGCGTCACTATCTGCTGTCCAACACAGTATACCTGATTTCAAGGATCAATCTCTTAAAGGTCCTTGTCACAAAAGCAGGTTCTCTTAAGGCACAATTGACAAAATGGTCCATCCTTCTGTTGCAATTTGATATTAGGTATGTACCACAAAAAGCGATCAAAGGCCAAGGTCTAGCAGACTTTCTTACGGAGCACTCGTTGCCTAACCACTGAGGGACAATCTCCCAGACGAATCTGTCTACAATGTGGAAACTTCCTTACCAAATGCTTCCTAGGACATGTACTTTGACGGCGCTACCAGGACAAATGAAAAAGGAAAGCAAATATCGGGAATTGGCATCCTCTTTATCAGTCCCGACAAACACATGATTCCACACGCTTTCTCGCTACTGGAACCATGTTCAAACAATGCAGTTGAGTACCAAGCCCTGATTGCGGGATTGGAACTAACCCTCGAATCTGGAATCACCATGTTGAAAGCTTTTGTGGACTCTCAACTGATCGTTAACCAGATGAATCAGAAATTTGAAGTCAGGAAACCTGATCTGTTGCCTTACTACAACAAGGCACAATCACTTCGACAAAAGTTCGATATCTGTCACATCACCCACATCCTCAGAGGTGAAAACATCCGTGCAGATGCCCTAGCTGGACTTGTAACATCTATGGCGATCCAAAAAGGGGAAAACTTGCAAATCACAGTATGTCAAAGAAGGATTCTCCCTCCTCTTAACACACACCAAGCAGTTGCAGAATGCCATCAAGTGGTTGGAAGTCGGATGTCCATCCTCAAACCTCTGATTGGTGACTGGAGGGATGACAGTCCAAGATCGAATCCTAGAGGGGGGGGGGGTGAATAGGGTGAGATCAAATAACTAGACCAATTTTAATTCTCTTTGCTTTTAAGTCTCTTATGCTTTGAGGAAGAATAGTATAATCAAACAAGAGAGCAACATCCATGAAAAGTAAGCAAAAAGACAATTACCATAACACAAGCATTTATAGTGGTTCGGCCAACATGCCTACATCCACTCCCAGTGTCCCTATCGGATTTTCACTAACTCAAATTAAGGTTTAGGTTCACCTTCAACCTTACAAATACATTACTATGCTTTTCAAAGGCTAAGCATAAACCTTTACAACACTATTCATGCTTTTCAAGGCTAAGCACCAACCTTTACAACAAGAAGATTTTCTCTTAGGAAAAATGCCTATGAATGCATGGATTAAGAGAACAATGTAAGTGCAAATGATTGCCTCTAAAAAGGCTGAATATTAGATGAAATCTCAACTTCTAGAAACATGCATATGAATGACAAAGTCTATGAATAATGCATATACTAGAAATCACTCTTTCTCTTTTTAAAAGGATGAAACTTTGAATGATGCAAAGATGACAATCATATGTATGAGAAAGAGTTGTTTGACAAACACATGGTTTTCCAAAAAGATCAAACTTGAATAGCAAAAAATATAATCTTAAGATTAACAAGTTAGATTTGAAAACAAAGATTCATAACTCATGCGAATGATAAATCATATGTTGATTTCATAAGGCTAAGATATTCCAAAGTTCAAAGCATGTTATGAAAGACAACATTTCAAAAGATAAGCATCTATTTAATCATGCATTGAAGAAAAACAAAGATAAAGAGACAAAGCATGATTTAAAAAGTCTTAGGATAAAGAAAGCACACCCATTAGAAGATCAAAGGTTGAATCAATGGAATGGCTTCATAATCCCTTCAATAATGCTCTAGAAAAGTTGTAAGTCCTTGGCCTCAAAAGTCCTTGAAAGTTCAGCAACTTTCTCCAAACAAAAAACCACTTTTTATAAAGAAAAAGTTCCCAACGGCTAGTGCCCGATCGACCTGGTATAGGGCCGGGTCGACCGGGTACACACAACGGCTATAAAAATGCCCGTTGGAGAAGCTAACAGCTCAAAATCCCTGTCGACCCGCAGTGTGCCCGGTCGACCGGGTCCCTTGGCCCAGTCGACCGGCCACACAGGCAGGTCGACCTGAAGACTGCTCAGAAATTCTAAATTTTTAGAAACTTGCAACTAAGAGGGCATCTTTCCAGGGGACTTTGAGGCACATTTCTTAAGCTTGGATTCATGGCTGAAAAAGGATGAAAACTGATTTTCTAAAGACATGAAACTCCAAATCAAAATATGGATTTAAAGAAGAAAACTTTGGAAAGCTTGAATGATTTTTGAACTTAAAGATTAAACACTTAGAGGCTTGAAAATCTGAACTCAAAACTTCATGAACTTAAGAGACAAAACTGATTTGAAAACCATGCATAACATATGATAAAAACAAAGGTTATGAATGAGAAATATGCATGAAGATCCTAAGAATAAGAACATGAAAGAATGAGAGGTCAAGCTATGAAAATGAATGCATCCTATCAAATTGCAACAAAATAAAAACTCTAACAAGGGATCCGTTCATTGATTACATTATGTTCGGAATCCTACTTAAGATCCAAAAGAATGGGTAAGCCTTCAAAGACAAGCCCCAAACTTTCATTTGGATATTCCTTCAAAAATGCTTTACAAAAAATCATTCAACGGAGTACTTCTACGCTGCTTGTCACAACAAGAGGCCGAAAAAACTCTCAAAGAAGTACATGCTGGTCTTTGTGGAGCTCATCAGGCTGGTCCTAAGCTCTACGATCAGATAAAAATGTTAGGTTATTATTGGCCTACCATGGTAGCGGACGCTATGCAATTTGCTAAACGCTGTCAACAATGCCAAATTCATGGAGATTATGTCCACATGCCTCCAGAATGGCTACATCCCACAGTGATCTCATGGCCTTTTGAAGCCTGGGGTATGGACATCATAGGTCCTATCTCTCCTCCATCAAGCAAAGGTCATCACTTCATCTTCACTGCTACGGACTATTTCTCCAAGTGGTAAGAAGCATTTGCGCTCAGCGAAATGAAGACCTCATCAGTCCTTCAATTCTTGCGCATCAACATTATCTGTCGCTTCAGCATACCTAAAAGATTCGTCCATGATAACGGACCACAATTCCGGGATCACAGATTCTATAGGTTATGTGACAAGTATAAAATCCAAAGTTGTCCCTCGACTCCATACATTCCGGCAAGGAACGGACTAACAGAAGCCTTCAACAAGACACTCTGTAAAATTCTCAAGAAAATGGTCTCTAGTCACAAAAGAGACTGGGGAGACAAACTACCTGAAGCTTTGTGGGCCTATCGAACCACCGTTCGAGGACCAATCCATAGCACACCATTCTCTTTGGTCAATGGATGCGAAGCTGTTGTCCCTTTGGAAATACAAATTCATTCCTTAAGGGTATCTTTGTAAAATGACATGACGCAAGAAAGCAATGTCAAATTGAGACTCGAAGAGTTGGATAGTCTTGATGAAAGACGGCTTGAAGCTCTACAAAGCATTGAGTTGTACCAAGCACGCATGGCAGGATCTTTCGATAAGAAGGTCAGGCAGTGCGCCTATAAAAAGGGTGACTTGGTTCTTGCAGTAAAAGGCCAATGGTTTTTGCCAACAAATCCAAAGGCAAATTCGAACCAAAATGGGAGGGACCCTTCATCATCAACAAAGTCTTCTCCAACGGCGCATATGCTCTCCTAAACATGGAAGGTGACAGATGTATGCTGCCCGTCAATGGCAAATTCTTGAAGCGGTACTACCCTTGAAGACTTACGCCACTGGGTCAGAGCAATGCCTGCACGGTCAATGCCTATTTCAAGGTACTTGCTCATCAAACCCACTCCTTTTGGAATTTTCATCCTTATGTTGAAATTTCTAAAAAAAAATCAAAATAATGCTTACTTTCATAGTTTCATTGTTAAAAAAAAAAAAATCCAAAAATCCAAGTTTAGGAGCCTCTTCTCGGACTTGACCAAAACTTTTAATCCTTGAACCCAAAATTTATGGTTTGAAACAAAAATTTGGACTCATGAATTTCCACCCTAGTCCACCCCGACTTTTACAACCAAAAATGGTTTTATGTCAAAATTTACGAGCCTCGTGTCTTTAAACAAAAAAATGGTTTTTAAGAAACCATGGGGAAGCGACGCTCAGTTGATACTCGCAAAACCAAAAAATCGGAAGGAAGCGAATCCCATTCGATACTTCCAAAATTTTAAAATCGCAAGGAAGGGACACCTTGTCGATACTTTCAAAATTTCAAAAATCGTGGAGATGCAACATTGCAGTTGATATCCACAAACCAAATTTTCAAATTTCAAAAATCATGGAGACGCAACATTCCAGTTGATATCCATAACCCAAATTAAAAAAAAAAAAAACACCCTCAAATTTCAAAAATTGTGGGGAAGTGACATTCAGTCGATACCCGTAAAACCAAATTTTTGAAAAAGCAAGGAAGCGACATTCAGTCTATACTTGTACCCCAATTCGCGAGGAGGCGACATTCCATCAATACTTGCAATACCATTCAGCAAGGAAGCGACATTCAGTCAATACTTGCACCCCAATTCGAGAGGAGGCGACATTCCATTGATACTCGCAAACCGAATGAGCAAGGAGGCGACATTCCATCGATACTTGCAATACCATTCAGCAAGGAAGCGACATTCAGTCGATACTTGCACCCCAATTCGCGAGGAGGCGAAATTCCATCGATACTTGCAATACCATTCAGCAGGGAGGCGACCTTGTAGTCGATACTTGTATTTTTGAAAACCAAAACCTGCCTCTATGCCAGAAACAAAAATCGGCTTATGTGCCAAAAACAAAAATTGGCTTCACGCCAAAACCAAAACATGGCTTCTACACTCAAAAACCAAAACAAAATTTCGACTTTCACGCAAAAAAAATCTAAAATTTGGCTTTCATGCCAACAAAACAAAACTTGGTTTTCAAAAAATCTGGCTTTCACGCCAAAAAAACAAAAAATTGGCTCTCATGCCATCCTAAGAAATCGGCTTTCATGCCAACATATAAAATCGGCTCCTACGCCACAAAACCTGGCTCTTATGCCAATTCAAAAATCGGCTCCTATGCCACAAAACCTGGCTCTCATGCCAATTCAAAATTCGGCTTTCATGCCATCTCAAAAATCCGGCTCTCATGCCATCTCAAAAACCAGCTTTCATGCCATCTCAAAAACCTGGCTCTCATGCCACTTCAAAATACCGGCTTTCATGCCATCTCAAAATTTTAGCTTTCATGCGATTTCCAAAATCTTGGCTTCCATGCCACAAACAAAGTTTGGCTCTTACGCTACAAAACTCGGCTCCCATGCCATCTCAAAATCTAGCTTTCAAGCTATCAAAAAACCGGGCTTTCGCCACAAAATCTCGCTTTCATGCCCAAAACACCTTTGACAAAAGATTTTCATAAAATGACAACCTTTTGATCAAATTTCCAAACAAACATTCTCATCCAACTTTTGGTTATTTTCATAAAAAAGAATTTGAGTAAAAGGTATATAAAGTACCAAAAATGTTTTTTACATGGAGGTACCAAAAAGAGAAGAAGAAAAAGAGTTTGTTACAAAAATCAGGAGCTTAGTCTAACATGGTATTCAACCAAAGATTCAACTCCTCAAGCAGACTCTTGGCCTTAGCCTCTAAAGCTTCTTCAAAATCTTTCCATAAAATGCGGCAGAACGCCGCGACCCATCTGCAGCACGGGGAAGTTCTTCCCAAAGAATCTGCCATTGCTCATACTCTTGAGTCTTCCTCTGGAGATTGCTCTCGGCCTCCTCGACCTGGCGAATCAGAGGCCCTTCTCTAGCACGAGCTTCTATAATGGCAGTCCATTTGGCAGCAGCTTGTTCCTCCAATAGCTCGAGACGCTGCCTGGTTTCAATGACCTCCCTATCAAGACAACGCAGGTCTTCTGTTAGCTCAATGATGGCCAACTCGGTGACGTTCCTCTCCCGAACGAATTGCTTCTGAGTCCACGAGATCTCATTCAGCTCAGACTTGACCTCGCCAGAAGGCTTCAAAAACATCTCATTGAAGAAGTGACTTCTTGGGAAACTCTTGGTCTCATTCCTCTTGTTGCCTAGAGTTATGACTTCATCGACAAAAGCCTTCGCACTTGCAATGTCCAGACCGACATCTTCACTATCAGTAATGATGTCATGTACATGCTTGATCATGCCAAAGCCGGCTTCCAAATGGCCAGAAGAAAGAGTTTCGACCCATGAGCTCAAAACGCTCTTCAACACTTTCTTCGCTTACTCAAGAGATGACCCGGATGAAGGCTCGCCCCTCTCCATTGGTCGACTGCCCGTGTCATGCCCTGTTGGAGGAGTGATCATCATACTCTTTCTAATCGGAGACACTGGCAAAAGAAATCTGCTCAGAAGATTTCATCTTTGCCGCATTGAAACTAGAAGAAGTCACTACTTCTGGTTCAACTATAGGGATCTCCTGCTCTGGCACTGAGAAAGACGGAGGAACTTCTACTATTACTTCACAACCTGCTAGCAAAACAAGACAAAAAAGGTATGAATATGATCCTGTTGAAAAATCATTATCATCAGGGTTATTGCCACAAATGCCTTCTTCGACGATCGGCGGAATACTTTCTGCCTCCATGAGTTCATCTGAAGCATCGTCAAAGGTCACGTCCATGGATGGCTCAAAATCATCAGAATCTTGTGGCAAGTCAGCTGACAAGAAACCAAGCAACATGTTAGCAAATGATAGTACGGGCAAAAAAAAAACGAAAGAAAGAAAATACAAAGAAGTCATACTAGGTGGAGATTCTGGAATCACTCTAGAGTCCCTCGGTTCTTCTTCAGATGCCGTAATCGGATCCGTCACTGCTTCATTAGCCAAAACCTCAGGCATCCCCAAATCATCATCTCCCACTGAAAAGGGAGAGAAAGAAATTAAAAAACAAGAAAATTTCAACGAAAAGAAACGGAAAGAGAAAGAGGAAGAATCATACCTTCATTAACGATCTCTTCCTGTTGGCCCCTCTTTTCCGGAGGCTCATCAACGTCCCCTGACGTCTCTTCAGCAATTGTGAGAGGGACTTTTGAATCTGGAGAGTCGTCATGTCGTTCTCTTATTACGGCGCTGCCCTCTCTTCCTCTTGCTTTTATGGGCCGGTTTACTTGAAGTACCCACCCCATCACCAAAGTCAGGACCTTCGCTTGACTCCTCACCAGACGATCTGCTCCTCCCAGTGGACTCCAAGGAAGCATTCGTTCGTTCCGCTTGCATCCAAGCGTCGATCTTGGCCTCCATCTCTTCTAGTTGTTTCAAGACCTCACCATGTATACCTTGTACAACTCCTGATCTGATGACGTCCTGTTCACCTAGAAAACCTATCTTGTGCTTCTCTCTAGCAAGGAAAGCCATAACTTCCTCTCGACGGACTCCATCTGATATGCCAAGACCATTCCCAGAAGATTGCTTAACATCAAGCTCTTTCCTGGAAAGCCCCCGGTACAATAAAAAGCTCTATACAAACCATTTCGTAAAGCCAGCAATCTGGAAAGTGGGCAACTCAGGATAGAAAATCGTGGCGGTAGTGTCCTCCGCATTGTAAAAATCCCATGCAGTCCTTCCATCCTGCAAACCTCCAAAACGCTTCACCATGCTTGAAGGTGTTCCAACAACGCCTTGAGAGAAACCTGACTGCAACGCAAAGCGCGAGGGGACATATGGTTGGATATCAACAAAAAGATGTCTATGGTACACCATCGTACCAACGCGTATGTTGAAAAACCACCTCTTTTTTGCGTTCATCAAAGAATAGTGCCTTCTCGACCCTGCCCTGGTGGAATCACGGGAGACACCAAAATCAAAAGCCTTCTTCCGCAAACCTGGAGAAAGCTTCATTGAAGATTGCCCAATCTCGATGTCCCTGAACCATCGGATCCTCAAACGGGCAGACAAAAATGATTCGGAAACGGCTGTCCCTCTAGCCAACCAAATCATAAGAGGATCATCATCCTGTGCAACTCTTAATCGATGGAAGCTGGGACAGTGGTATACGTACCACGAATAGAAAATATGGGTTGAAAATACCCTGTTCATAGGGAGCCCAAGCCGGACATGAAAAGCAGCAGCCTGCAGTTTGGTGCACAGATAGGAGTAAAGAGCAGGCACCAAAGCAAGCCGTTCTTCGAACGCCATCTAACAAGCCGGAAAAATACAGTGTGGCCTGATGTGCGTACCATCTCCTCCAGCAAAAAACAGCCTCACTCAACCAGTAGGTGAGGTAAACAGCGAGATCCCTCCGCAGCGCAATGTCCGAAAAAATATCATCTGTGCTCATGAAGAAATCCTTTAAGTCTCCTTGCGTGACAGAAGTTTTCTTCGAACTTGGAGTCTTAGCTCTGCCCTCCTGGGTCGTGCTATCAGTAAACTCTCTGCTGTGAAAAAAGTTGGAGAAGAAGGAGCCAAAACTCCTCCAACTGCTGAACCTAACTTTCGAGCCCTCCTTCTCCTTCAAAAAAATCATAGAAGGCGACGAGCTGAAAGTACAAAAGCCTGAACTCCTCAGACTACTCCTCAAGGACGCTATCAATAGGTATGAACTCCTCATAAAGTTTGTTGAGGACAGGTAGCCCGGTAATGGCGCTCAATTCCTTCAAAGTAAAACCAATCTCACCATTCGTGACAATGAAGGTGTTGGTTAGTGGAAGGAATGACTCAAACATGACCATGAAGGCTTCTTCGGAGAAAACCACGGTTTGCTGAAAAGCGCGAACCGCATCCAAAATCTCGGCCTCCTTCAAAATGGCCCCGCCAACTTGTAGGATGTGATCAGTCCATGACTCCCAGCTTGAGTCAGCGCTGAAACGACCACGAAGTCGAAAAGGCTTCACCCAATTGCTGTCGTCACCCTAAAAAATGCCAAGGCCCACCGGTCTCAAATCGACCGATGGATGATCAGAACCTTGGTAACCGCTGGCTGGCATCAACATGTCCATGCAAACAGGCGACTTCTCTGCATAATTGGAAAGGCCGCCAACAAAAACCCCAGTCTTGATCACATTAGTCCTTTTCACCCAGCTCGGAGGATTTTCCCTCTTGGGGCATGTGGGAGAAAGACTCATGATCGAGATAGTGCGATCAAAGGTCAACCGGGTAGACATAGTTCTCTCCTCACCGTCTGCCGTGTAAGAGAACTGAAA
This sequence comes from Cinnamomum chago, assembly GCA_038049695.1. NCBI lineage: Eukaryota > Viridiplantae > Streptophyta > Magnoliopsida > Laurales > Lauraceae > Cinnamomum > Cinnamomum chago. Next base: position 33,681,132 of record CP142456.1, read on the forward strand.
ACATCTCCTTTGGTATGTCAAGTCGTCAGGGACTGCGTCACCAAAGAAAAAGGTAGGCTTAGGCACAATGCTCTGATCGTCCATGACCCAAGGACGACTGCTTACCATAATCCTATAAAACTCCTCATCCTTGAGAGCGATCAATCGCTGTCTCATCTCATCACGGTTGAGGGAGTCACATTCTTCCAAGTTTCTCTCCACAAACTGGACCTTCTCCCAGACCTGCTGAACGACCACATTAGGAGACTTGGTAGACCGACGAGGTGCATCAGTAAAAGGCTCTTTGCCCTTGTTCGTTCTGGAGGAACTACCTGCGAAGGATGGAAAAGAAGAAATCAATCATCAAAGTGATAGAATTTTGCTAAAAAAAAATTTTAGTAAAATTTTGTCATGGTTCAAGGACAATTCCGAAGAAAAGGGAAACACCCCACAAAAGATAGGAAGCTTGAAGATGAGCTCAACACCACTGCAAGCTCATAGTCAATGAAGCATCCTCAAAGAAAGTTTGAACTCAAACATTCCTGTGAGATCAATCCAGTCTTATCAAATCTCCACAAGCTTGAAGAAGGGCTCAACATTGTTGCGAGCTCCAAACTCCAAGACTTTCAAAGCTCCTCAAAATCCAACAAGATTAAGAAATGGCTCAACATTGATGCGAGCGCCAAATCCCAAAACTTGCAAAAGATTTTGCAGGTATGCATCATCATGCTCCCAATCAATTTACTAAAAATCATGCATCAAAGAAAATCATCATGCATTAGATGCTAGGAAAACCTTAACCAAAGTTTGACCAATTCCAACCCAACTTGGTCAAAACCAATCAAACTTTGTCCAAGTCAAAAATCATGTTGGCTTGACCTAGAGATTCTAGCCTTCTATCTTGATGCATCAAAAGAAAAATGCATGAACATCTTGGATTACATAAACCTCATTATCATGGTGAGCAAAAGAGGGAAAGCAAAAAAAAAAAGAAAAAAAGAAAAAAAAGAGAGGAATCTCTTAAAAAAAAATTTTGGACTGGCCAGCAGGCCGTGGCCCACTGCCACGTGGCAGTACGGCCAGGTCCCTATAGCCAAGAAAAACAAAAAAAAAACATGACGAAAGAAAAAATAATAACAGCACGTGAAAAAGAGAGAGAGAGAGAACACACATGGAAAAAAAGAAAAGAAAAAGGAAAAGAGAAAAGATCGAAAAGAGAAAAGAAAGAATTCTACTTCTACATGGAGTTTCTTGTGAACGAAGAAAACTTACTTGAAGCCATGGATGGAGAAGAAGAAAGAGAACTTGAAGATTCTTGAAGAAGAAGAGGAGCTCTTGATCTTGGAGCACTCTTGAAGACTTTTGCAAAAAGAAAGCAATAAGGGCAAGAGATTCAACCTCCTTTGCTTTTATAGAGGAGAGCAAACCAAAAGAGGAAACAAGGAGAAAACCAAGTAGGTAATTGCTAAAAACTAGTAACTTTTCCAAAAGAAAAGATTCTTTGAGAAATTCTCTCCAAAAAAGGGGGAACGAGAAATATTCTCTCCAAAGAAAGATACTTTGAGAAAATCTCTCTCCAAAAACAAGGAAACATGAGAGATTCTCTCCAAGTAAGGATATTTTTAGATATTCTCTACCCACAAGAGATATTTTTAGATATCCTTTACAAAATGACACCATATGAGATCTAAGCCATCTCCAAAGCTTAAGATCCCATGGGTTAGCCCGTATGAGCCAGGTTTTACCACTTAGGCACTAAAAGGGGCTTCCTATCAAAAACCTCCTTTGCCAAGAGCATACAAAATGGCTCCATGCCTCTCTTGAGTTGATTGAACCATCCAAAAAAAAAAAAAAGCCTCATGAGTTTCCAAAAATCCAAACCATCCAACCTCACGAACGAAATTAAGCAAAAATCTTGAAATTGACATTCCACAAAAAACCAAACTCTGGTCCCCTAACTTGCCACATATAGCTTGTTAGGTCACAAGGTCAAAACCAAAAAATAAATCCTGATCCCGTAGCTCGCCACATATAGCTTGTTAGGTCACAAGGTCAAAACCAAATCTGACCCCACAATTTGCCACATACAACTCGTTGGGTCACAAGGTCAAAATAAAAAATCAAACCCCGACCCACTAACCTGTTACATACTACTTGTTAGGTCACAAGGTAAAAAAAATGAAAAAAAAAACCTCTTGACCGCTTAATGTGCCACATACAGCCCTTTAGGTTCAGAAGGTCAAAAAGGAAAACCCAAAATCCAAAACCCAAATCCAACTCCCTCATGTCATTTTCAAAACTTTGCCTTGAGATGGTACGTGATCCCTTTCACTACCATAAAATCCCCTTGGAAACTCAAAAGGCTATCCAAAAAATAAAATACTCAAAGACTCTTGGTCAAGTCAAAAGCTCTCCTTCAAGTTTCTCTTAGAGGCACATCGACTCCAAAAGCTACTCGTTGTTGTACCTCGAGGGGGCATTTGTTGACACAAAAAATGTCACTTTGCCTCTTCAAGATCAAGAAGCCACATGAAGTTGCATCCCACTACAAAGAGGCAATGTTACTTCAAGCATCAGATCTTGTCAGAATCAAACAAAAACTACAAGATCCTTCAAGACAGCCAAAAGAGGGGTTCACATGAAGTTTCAGGCCATACCAACATCATTTGGCCTAACTTCACTCCTTCGGCAGCTGAACAGGCGCTCCTGGCGGCGACGGCATCGAAGACATTAAAACTTCGATCAGAGCCTACGGATGGTCTCAAAATACCTCCAAAAGGCTCCATGCCAAATTTCAAGTCAAACCGACAACGTTTGACCCTCCATCAACCCTCGAGCGGTAAAATCAAGCTTCTCGGCGGCTAGAACCACCGAGACTATTACTCATCAAACAGAGCACATGGGTGGCTTCAACATGCTTCAAAAGGGCTGCAAGTCAAATTTCAGGTCATTCCGACAACGTTTGACCCGACTTTGACGCTCCAAAACAAAATCAAGGCTACCAGCGGCGAAGTACCCCGGGACCATGACATCCAAAACGGAGCCAACGGATCGTCTCAAAATGACTCCAATAGGCTCCCTGTCAAATTTTAAGTCAATTGGACATCGGTTGACCGTACATCAAAGCGTGGCATCTTCCCCGCAGCGAAATCAAGCCTACCGGCGACGGGAACTCACACGGTTTCAAAACGCAAACAAAAGCCCATGGTTACTCCTATCTACTGCTCAGGAGGCTTCACCTTAAATTTTAGGTTATTCCGACATCGTTTGACCTAGTTTCGACTCTTGGCGGAAAATCAGTTACAAAGTCTTCGGCTTTTCCAAAAACTTGGAAACCTTGTGCTCTTATTTGTAAGGCTTCTCGTCATGTTTTCTTTAGGTTAATCAAGCCAGTAAATCATGAGAAATGTCAAGAAAAATACAAGAGAAAAAAGCATCGAAAAAGAACAAAAAACGGCCTAGAAACGGCGACCGGAAGGGGAAGAATCTCCCGGCGACCCCAGCCCATGGTCACGGGCGACCATAGAATTCCGAGTCGCCGGATTTCGCCCAAAAACCCACTTTTCGTGTTATTTTCGCATTTTTAGACCATTGGCTCCAGTGGTTTTCTGAAAATTTGATTTTTTATGCTAGAAATTGACCGATCTTCGTCAACATTTCAGATCCACCGTCAAGAGCATGAAATCGTCATTGATCGCTCCAAGATCGCCAACCGGCTGACCAAGAAAGTACACTTTTTGTCCGACTGATCGAGAAATTGACAAGACAAATGTCACCGGCCCACTGATATCAACCAATGTCTGAAGTTGCATCGCCATCCAACATCAAACAACATGTGGATCCAACGGCGATCGTCACAAGAAGAATTCCAAAATACGCGGCACGGCCCGGGACTCTTCAAATGCCCTGGCAACCACTTAATGCCGTTAATTGACCCGTTTTATGACAACTTAATGCGGTCATTAACCCATTATTTTGGACGGCCTAATCAAAATAAGAAAATGGGAGTTACAAATTCAAGTAATCATGGCATTAAAACCATGAAACTCCCCTCATCATGGAGATTAAGGGCGATTAAATGCCCATCATTCTCCACCGACCAATCACAAGCCAAGAAAAAGGAGTTACAAAATCAAGAATTAAAACTTGTAACTCCTCTCATCATGCAGCATCAATGCCATCAATGCTCATAAACCGACCTTATGGCCACCAAAAGCCTATAAAAGGGGGGTCATTCCAAAAAAAGGAACGCTGGAACCCGCCCCAGAAAAAGTAAAGAAAATTCCGAAGAATTCTCGAAGAAACTCTGCTACTCTACTGCAGAAGAAACAACATAAGTTGATCGAAGTCCCTTGGGGGGCCATCCCCCCATGGTCTCCTCTCTCTTTCTATCCAACATGGCCTAAACGCGGCTCTTTAGCCCGTTTACTCTGTTTTTCATTGGATATAGGACCTCCCCTTGGTCTTTATCCTCTAAGAAACTGAGGTCCAAACCAACCCAAAGAATCAAAGAATCAAGCGTTCTCATCTGAAGGACGATGGCGAAGTCCATACATGACTTGCGACCGTCGATCTGAACGAGTCCCCGCAATCTCCTGAGAAGTTAGATCCCTTTTCTTACTTTTCAATTGTATTTTGTATTCTTTGTAAAGAGACAAAAAATCACATTTCTTGTCTTGATTATTGATGAGATTTGTAAATCGCCTTTCACAACACAAATCGCTTTTCACGGCAAACAAAAATCGCCTTTCGCGACGAACAAAATGAAATCGCCTCTTACGACTTTTAAAAAATTGTGTCTCTTTCTTAAAATATATGTGCAATGGAAAGTTAGAAAGAAGAATTGATTTCCTTTCTACTTGTGAAGGTGAATCTCTGGATCACCACTTCAAATTTCAAGTAGAATAGAAAATCTGGCATACCCGTACAATAATGTTAATGACTCGCTTTTCCTCCTCTGTCATACTCCCGGCAGCCCCAGGGGTGGGAAGGAGAGGACGAAAGGTCGGAGCTCCCATCAGCGGCTACCAAGGTTCTGATCATCCATTGGTCGATTTGAGACCGGTGGGCCTTTCGACTTCGTGGCCGTTTCAGCGCTGACTCAAGTTGGGAGTCATGGACTGATCACATCCTACAGGTTGGCGGGGCCATTCTAACGCACTTTTCGGCAAACCGTGGTTTTCTCCGATGAAGCCTTCATGGCCATGTTGGAGTCATTCCTTCAACAAACCAACACCATTGTCATGAATGGTGAGATTGGTTTTTTTTTAAGGCATTGAACGCCATCACCGGCTGCCTGTCCTCGGCAAACTTTATGAGGAGTTCATGCCTATTGACAGCGTCCTTAAGGAGCAGTCTGAGGAGTTTAGGCTTTTGTACTTTTAACTTGTCGCCTTCTACGATTTTTTGAAAGAGAAGGAGGGCTCGGAAGTTAGGTCCAGCAGTTGGAGGAGTTTTGGTTCTTTGTTCCCCAACTTCTTTGGCAGCAGAGAGTCTTCTGATAGCACAACCCGGGAAGCCAGAGCTAAGACTCCGGGTTCAAAGAAGACTTTTGTCATGCGAGAAGACTTGAGGGACTTCTTCATAAGCACAGATGCCATTTATTCTGACATTACGCGGCGGAGGGATCTCGCTGTTTACCTCACTGACTGGCTGAGTGAGGCTGTTTTTGCTAGAGGAGATGGAACACACATCAGGCCGCATTGTATTTTTCAGGCTTGTCAGATGGCATTCGGAGAGCGATTTGCTTTGGTGATTGCTCTTTACTCCTATCTGTGAACCAAACTACAGGCTGTTGCTTTCCTGGTTCGGCTTGGGCTCCCTATGAACAGAGTATTCTCAGCCCATATTTTTTATTTGTGGTATGTGTACCACTGTCCTGGCTTCCATCGATTAGGAGTTGCACATGATGATGACCTTTTTATGATACAATTGGCTAGAGGGACAACCATTTCCGAATCACTTTTGTCTGCCCGTTTGAGAATCTGACGGTTCAGGGATGTCGAGATTGGGCAGTCTTCAGTGAAACTTTCTCCAAATCTGTGGAAAAAAGCTTTTGATTTTGGTGTCTCCCGTGATTCCACCAAGGCAGGGTCAGGAAGACACTATTCTTTGACCAACGCAGAGAAAATGTGGTTTTTTAACATACATGTTGGCACGATGGTGTACTGTAGACATCCTTTTGTAAACATCCGGTCGTATGTCCCCTCGCATTTTACGCTGTAGTTGGGCTTCTCTTACGGCGTTGTTGGAGCGCCTTCGAGCATGGTGAAGCGTTTTGGGGTTTGCAGGACGGGAGGAATGCATGGCCTTTTTTACAGTGCGGAGGACACTACCGCCACGATGAGCCTCCGGAAAAGAGGAGCCGAGAGGAAGAGACCGCCAGTGAAGGTAAGATTCTTCCTCTCTCTCTTTCCGTTTCTTTCATTGAGATTTTCTTGTTTTGATTTGCCTTCTCTCCCTTTTTCAGAGGGAGATGATGATTTGGGGATGCCTAAGGTTCCGGTCGATGAGGAAGTGACGGATCCGATTGTGGCATCTGAGGGTGAACCGAGGGACTCTGGAGTGATTCCAGAATCTTCACCTGGTATGACTTCTTTGTATTTTAGTTTTTTGTCTGTGCCATCATTTGCTAACATATTGCTTGTTTTCTTCTCAACTGACTTGCCACAGGATTCCGACGATTTCGAGCCATCCATGGATGTGTCCTTTGACGATGCTTCGCATGAACTCATGGAGACAGAAAGTATTCCGTCGATCGTCGAAGAAGGTATTTGTAGCAATAACCCTGATGATAATAATAATTTTTCAACAGGATCATATTCATACCTTTTTTTATTTTGTTTTGCTGGCACGTTGTGAGGTAACAGGAGAAGTTCCCCCGTCTTTCTCATTGCCAGAGCAGGAGATGCCTGTAGTTGATCCAGAAGTATGGACTTCTTCTTCCAGTTTCAATGCGGCGGGGGTGAAACTTTCTGAGGAGATTGCTTCGCCAGTGTCTCCGATTAGAAAGAGTCTGATGATTACTCCTCCAATAGGGCATGACATGGGCGGTCGACTGATGGAGAGGAGCGAGCCTTCATCCGGGCCATCACTTCAGAATGCGAAGATAGTGTTGAAGAGCGTCTTGAGCTCATGGGTCGAAACTCTTTATTCTGGACATTTGGAAGCTGGCTTCGGTATGATCAAGCATGTGCAGGACATCCTTGCTGATAGTGAAGAGGTAGGTCTGGACATTGCAAGTGTGAAGGCTTTTGTTGATGAAGTCATTATTCTGGGCAGCAAATGGAATGAGACCAATAGCTTCCCAAATAGTGACTTTTTCAATGAGATGTTTTTGAAGCCTTCTGGCGAGGTCAAGTCTGAACTGAACGAGATTTCGCGAATGTCACCGAGTTGGCTATCATTGAGCTAATAGAAGACATGCGCCGTCTTGATAGGGAGGTTGTTGAGGCCAAGCAGCGTCTCGAGCTATTGGAGGAACAAGCCGCTGCCGAGTGGACTGCCGTTGTGGAAGCTCGTGCTAGAGAGGGGACTCTGATTCTCCAGGTCGAGGAGGCTGACGCAATCTCTGGAGGAAGACTCATGAATATGAGCAATAGCAAATTCTTTGGGAAGAACTTCCCCGTGCTACAGATGGGTCGCGGCGTTCTGCCGCATTTATGGAAAAATTTTGAAGAAGCGTGGCCTGGAAGCTTTAGAGGTAAGGCCAAGAGTCTGCTTGAGGAGTTAACTCTTTGGTTGAACATCATGTTAGACTGAGCTCCTTTTTTTTTGTAACAAACTCTTTTCTTTTTTTTTTTTTTTTTTGGTACCTCTATGTAAAAACATTTTTGGTACTCTATATACCTTTTACTTAAATTCTTTTTTATTAAAATAAGCAAAAGTTGGATGAGGATGTTTTTTTTTTGAAATTTTTTTTTGAAAGTTTAACAAAAGGGTTGTCATTTTGTGAAAATCTTTTGTCAAAAGATTGTTTTGGCCTGAAAGCCAGATTTTGTGGCAAAAAGCCTGGTTTTTTTATGGCTTAAAAGCCGAGTTTTGAGACGGCATGAAAGCCGAATTTTGAAATGGCATGAAAGCCGAATTTTTGGGATGGCATGAAAGCCGAATTTTTGGGATGGCATGAAAGACGAAATTTTGTGGCGTAAAAGCCGAAATTTGTTGCGTAAAAGCCAAATTTGGATTAATGGCATGAGAGCCGAAATTTGGGAGGGCATGGAAGCCGAAATTTGTTTGTTGGCTTAAAAGCCATATTTTTGAAAACCAAGTTTTGTTTTGTTGGCATGAAAGCCAAATTTTAGATTTTTGGCATAAAAGCCGGGTTTTTTATTTTTTAGCATAAAAGCAGAGATTTTTGTTTTTGGCGTACAAGACAGGTTTTTGTTTTTCCGTGAAAGTTGATTTTTGTTTTTAGCGTTAAAGCCAGGTTTTGTTTTTGGTGTGAAAGTCGATTTTTGTTTTTGGCGTAAAAGCCAGGTTTTGGTTTTAAAAAATGCAAGTATCGATGGAATGTCGCATCGTTGCTAATTCGGTTGCGAGTATCGATGGAATGTCACCTCCTCACGGATTGGGGGGAAGTATCGACTGAACGTCGCTTCCGTGCTTTTTAAAAAAAAAATTGGTTTTGCGGGTATCGACTGAATGTCGCTTCCCCACGGTTTTTGAAATTTAAAGTTTTTTATTTTATTTAATTTTTTTTAGAAATTTGGGTTGTGGATATCAATTGGAATGTTGTGTCTCCACGATTTTTTTGAAATTTTGCAAGTATCGACACGGTGTCACTTCCTTGCGATTTTGAAATTTTTGGAAGTATCGAATGGGGTTCTCATCCTTCCGATTTTTGGGTTTTGCGAGTATCGACTGAGCGTTGCTTCCCCGTGGTTTCTAGAAAACCATATTTGTTTAAAGACACGAGGGTTGTAAATTTTGACTGAAAACCATTTTTGGTTGTAAAAGTCGGGCTGGACTACGGTAGAAATTCCTGAGTCCTGATTTTTGTTTCAAACCCTGAATTTTGGGTTCAAGGACTGAAAATTTTGGTCAAGTCCAAGAAGAGGCTCCTAAACTTGGATTTTTGGAATTGATTTTTTGAACATTGAAACTATGAAAGTAAACAATGTTTTGAGAGTTTTTCTTTTAGAGATTTCAACATAAGGATGAAAATTCCAAAAGGGGTAAGTTTGGTGAGCAAGTACCTAAGAATAGGCTTTGGCCATGCAGGCATTGCTCTGACCCGTTGGAGGAAGTCTTCAAGGGTATTACCGCTTCAAGAAAATGTCGTTGATGGGCAGGATACATCTGCCACCTTCCATGTTTAGAAGAGTGTATGCGCCGTTGGAGAAGACTTTGTCGATGACGAAAGGTCCCTCCCATTTTGGTTCGAACTTGCCTTTGGATTTGTGGGCAAAAACCAGTGGCCCTTTTACTACAAGAACCAAGTCACCCTTTTTATAGGCGCGTTGCCTGACCTTCTTGTCGAAAGATCCTTCAATGCGTGCTTGGTACAACTCAATGCTTTGTAGAGCTTCAAGCTGTCTCTCATCAAGATTATCCAGCTCTTGGAGTCTCAATTTGACATTGCTTTCTTGCATCATGTCATTTTGCAAAGATACCCTTAAGGAAGGAATTTGTACTTCCAAAGGGACAACAACTTCGCATCCATAGGCCAAAGAGAAAGGTCTGCTATGGGTTGGTCCTCGAACGGTGGTTCGATGAGCCCACAAAGCTTTAGGTAGGTTGTCGCCCCAGTATCTTTTGTGACTAGAGACCATCTTCTTGAGAATTTTACACAGTGTCTTGTTGAAGGCTTCTGCTAGTCCATTCGTTGCCGGATTATATGGAGTCGAAGGACAACTTTGGATTTTGTACTTGTCACAGAACCTGTAGAATCTGTGATCTCGGAATTGCTATCCGTTATCATGGACGAATCTTTTAGGTATGCCGAAGCGACAAATAATGTTGGTGCACAAGAATTGAAGGACTGATGAGGTCTTCATTTCGCTGAGCGCAAATGCTTCTTACCACTTGGAGGAATAATCCGTAGCGGCGAAGATGAAGCGATGTCCTTTGCTTGATGAGGGAGAGATAGGACCTATGATGCCCATACCCCAGGCTTCGAAAGGCCTTGAGATTGCTCTAGGATGTAACCATTCTGGAGGCATGTGTACATAATCTCCATGAATTTGGCATTGTTGGCAGCGCTTAGCAAATTGTATAGCGTCAGCTACCTGTTAGATTGTATGGTCTCAATCCATTAGTTGATGTAATAAATTGCTAAATTTCTTTATTTGTTAATAAAATCATACTATTCTTTCATGAGATGAATGGTGTTTTATTACTTAATGCACATTACCAATTCTTATGACATGATGGTTCATGAGATGAACCGGGTCGCATTAGTATATTAGATGTGATATATGTATATGGATGAGATCCACATACAGGAGACAAGGGTCACAAATCTTATACTTAAAAATATCTTCACAACCAGTGATGAGACTGTGCATCTCATCTGATAAAGTTGTAGCACTTTGATCACTATGAGAGAGTGTGATTTGTCTCGATCATCAGAATGGAAGATTCTGGATCACAGTGCTGGTACGTTGGATGTATTGAAGGACAATGAGAAGCACCTTATGAATATTGTCTCGATTTTAAGGATTGCTCTCATAATGCCCTAGCAATAGGCTCTCAATCCTGACACATTGATGAACTCAAGTTTCTGTCTATTCATTTGCTTTGAGTCACCAATGAGTGAGGCCAACTGTAGGCCAACACCTCGGTGTCTTGGGTACGTGGTAGTAGGACTGTGGGAACATCTAATGGTCAAGATGGAATCTATCTATATTATCCCCTTGTGCCAATTAATAGATTTATCATTAGTAAGTGCGCACCCATCTCGATTAAGAGTTAATTGAATGGTACAGATGATCACTGTGATTAATTGGGGCTCAAGGATAATAACATATGGATCTAAGATTGGATGGGACATATTTATTCTAATTGATCCATGGATATTGATTGAGGGGCCTACTTGTGGTAATTGGGAAGTTTAGGGTCTTCATTGTAATTTATTCCTAAGACTGGAGTGTAATGTCATTTATATAGTGGTATTATTTGCAATTAACTGTGGGCCCGGATTACACATGAGATGTGGGGTCGCGGTGTCCTAGTTGGAGCCGGCTTTCTATGGAATCCCTAGTGCTCCCCACACTTGCCCAAGATTAGATCATTACTAATTCTACTTGAACTAAAAAGGAAAGGATTTAGAAACTTACTATTTCTATTTGAAGTGAGACTTCTAATAGTGGTAATAGTAGTATGAGAAGTTTACTAATTTTATGGAAGTATGACTTCTAAATTAATTAGTATGGAGAGATACTTCAAGCTATAAATATAGGAGAATGGCTAGACATCTAGGGCATCTTGAAATATTGGGATTCACGCCCAAGCTCTTCCAAGTGCAAGAGTTGCACACGTCCAACTCCTCTTTTGTCTTCTCTTTTCTAGTTCTTCTTTCGGGTTTTTTCTTGGAGTTTCTAGTAGGGTTTTCTCTTAGAGATCACACCCATCTTCTTGAAAAAAGAGATCTGATAAGCGGGTCATAGTGTGGAAGATCAAAAGGTCTTGGAGATTGTTATTTGATACGTGAAAGAGTTTCATCATCAAAGAAATCCACAACTTCTCCATTAGAGCACAACCGAGCTCCAAAGGTATAATCAACTTCCTTACACGTTGTAGATTTTTATGGAGGCTCGTTGGCTCCTGTTCTATCTTCTTGATAGGTTTACTTACTGATCATGATGGCTAAGATTGAGGATATGGATCCTGGATTGGGTTTTAAACCTTCTGGATAGTTGATCCCTGAGTCCAGCGGGTAAAAGGTTTTGAAAATCTGCCCATGAGGTCCACCTACTTCCAACACTACCATGGTAGGCCAATAATAACCTAACATTTTTATCTGATCGTAGAGCTTAGGACCAGCCTGATGACTCCACAAAGACTAGCATGTACTTTTTTGAGAGTTTCTTCGGCCTCTTATTGTGACAAGCAGTGTAGAAGTACTCTGTTGAAGGATTTTCTGTAAAGTGTTTTTGAAGGATTATCCAAATGAAAGTTTGGGGCTCATCTTTGAATGCTTACCTGCTCTTTTGGATCTTCATGTAGGATTCCGAAAATAGTCTAATCAATGAACGGATCCCTCCAGTCGCCGATCGGAGGTTTGAGGATGGACATCCGACTTCCAACCACTTGGTAGCATTCAGCAACTGCTTGGTGTGTGTTAAGAGGAGGGAGAATCCTTCTTTGACACACTGTAATTTTCATGTTTTCCACTTCTTCGATTTCCATAGACGTAGCAAGTCCAGCTAGGGCATCTGGACGGATGTTCTCAGCTCTGAGGATGTGGGTGATGTGACAGATGTCAAACTTCTGGCGAAGTATTGTGCCTTGTTGTAGTAAGGCAACAGATCGGGTTTCCTGACTTCAAATTTCTAATTCATCTGGTTGACAATCAGTTGAGAGTCTCCAAAAGCTTCCAGCATGGTGATGCCAGATTCGAGGACGAGTTCCAATCCTGCAATCAGGGCTTAGTACTTAGCTGCATTTTGAACAAGGTTCCAGTTGCGAGAAAGCGTGTGGAATCATGTATTTTTTGGGACTAACAAAGAGAATGCCAATTCCCGATATCAGCTTTCTTTTTTCATTTGTCCTGGTTGCACCGTCAAAGTACATGTCCCAAGTGTCATTTGATGAGGAAGCCACCACGTTGTAGACAGGTTCGTCTGGGAGATCATCCCTGAGTGGAGAGTCCTTAGGCAATGGATGCTCTGCGAGAAAGTCTGCTAAAGCTTGTCCTTTGATTGGCTTTTGTGGTATTTACCTAATATCGAATTGTGACAGAAGGATTGACCATTTTCCCAATCAGGCATTGAGAGAACCTGCTTTTGTGACAATGACGTTTAAGAGATTGATCATCGAAATCAGGTATACTGGGTTGGACAGCAGATAGTGACGCAACTTTTGTACGGTGAACATCACTATAAGGCATTCTTTTTCGACTGGGGAGTAGCGATGCTCTGCAGCTACCAACATGCGGCTGAGGTAATGTAGAGCAACTTTTTTTCCCTAGTCATTTTCTTGTGCTAGTAGAGCGCCCAAAGAGTAATCGAGAGCTCTTGTGTACAAGATGAATGGTTTTCCAGTTGTTGGGGCAGCCAACACTGGAGGTTTGGTCAGGTATGTCTTGATGTCTTGAAATGCGGCTTCACATTCAGCATCCCAAACAAAGTCCACACCTTTCTTCGTCAAGCGAGAGAATGGACGACACTTCCCTGACAGATTGGAGATGAATCGTCGAATGTATGCCAACCTTTCTTGAGGCCCTTTTAGTTCTCTTAGGGTTCCTGGAGATGGCATTTCTAAGATAACCTTGACTTTGGTGGGGTCAAGTTCTATTCTGCCTTTCCAAACTATGAATCCGAGGAACTTACCCGATGATACACCGAAGAAGCATTTTAGTGGATTCATCCGTAGTTTGTGTTTACGAAGTCGGAGGAAGACTTCATGAAGATCTTTGAGATGGTCTTCTTTTCTTCTGCTTTTGACGACGAGGTCATCAACTTAACATTCGACCGTCTTGTGATGCATATTTTGGAATATCTTCATCATAGCCCTTTGATATGTTACACCTGTTAGGGATTTTGTAGATTGCAATTTGATGGATGCATTATCATTCTACAATCATTTGATTCACACTCATATGCATTGATTTAAGAAATCTTGAAATCTTGTTTTATTCATGCATTGCTTTTAAGATTTGTAAAAGTATTGATTTATGCATGATTTGTCTTTTTATCTTGGATGCATTTGTTTTAGAAAAGAGTTTTCAAGAAATCAAGCAAGCCTTTGTTTTAAAAGTTTTGAATCTTTTTAGGCTTTTTATGTTCATGTTTTAAAAATCATTAGAATCTTTAAAACATGTTTTTCCAGCTTGATTTAGTGGCCAAAAGGTCCCCCAAAGAAATACCTTCAAAATATGCAAAGTTGAATTTTTGCAAAAAGGGGGTGTCCCGGCAGTGTCGCCGGTCGACCGAGACCTGCTTCCCGGTTGACCGGGAACACTGTCGGGCGAGTCAGCAGTTTCTGAACTGAAACTTGCCAACGGTCAAAAATATGACCGTTGTGCCTTCCCGGTCGACCGAGACCTGTGTCTAGGTCGACCGAGGACTAGCCGTTGGCAACTTTTTGCTATAAAAATGAGTTCTTTCCTTTGCCAAATGTTGGGAATTTTAAGCCCCTCCTTGAGAGGTATTGAGGCATATCAAAAGGGAAAAGAACCAAGGGATGAAGGGGATGATTAGGAAAGCTAAAGCTTGGATTAATGAAGTTAAACCACCAAGTAGGCTCTTCCTTCCTTAATCATATGTTTTCATGCTTTGTTTTATTTTTGGTAAATCATTTCTAGCATGTTAAACTATGTTTGTGTTGTGTCCTTAACATGTTTTATGTTTTGAGTTGATTTATTGTTTTGGATACAACATCATATGATTCAATCAAAGTAGTACTTAATCTTTGGTAAATCTAAGTAGATCATGTTAATGGAAAAATCTTTGAAATCACATGTAACATGATCCATATACTTTGTTGAATCTTTGGTTGTTGTTTTCCATCATAAGAAAATCACTTTCAAAACTATCTTATGTTTTGGATTCAACTTCTTTACAAATCATATGTTTTCATGTTTTGTTTTATCATTAGTAAATCTTTAGTAACATGTTAATCTATGATTTGTTGTATCCTTAGCATGTTCTATATTTTGAATAGATTTATTGTTTTGGATACATCACCATTGATTCATCAAAGTAGTACTTTATCTTTGGTAAATCTAAGTAGATCATGTTAATGAAATATGTAACATGATTCATATACTTTGTTGAATCTTTGGTTGTTGTGTTCCATCATAAGAAAATCTCTTTCAAATGTATCTTATGTTTTGGATTCAACATCATTACAAATCATGTGTGTACTATTGTTTTAAGTTTCACAACTTGCATCACTTTGATAGGTAAATCATTTTCAAGTTGTATTTATAATTACATATGATTTGTCCCCTCTTTTCAATCAAATCTATTTTTATGGTTTATGAGCTACATTGATGATTTGATTGACATCCCTATGCATCACATGTTTAGAGCTAATCCATTTCATACAACTTGTGTAACTTTGATATCATTAACAAGTTGTTACTTTTAACATGTGATTGCATTACTTCCTCAATCATAAATGTTTTATGAGCTAAAATTTTCAAAAGCCTTAGGCATACATTTATGAGCTTTCATTTTCAAAATGATTGAGGACCACACACACACACTTCATATACTTTCATCTTTGCATTCATAGTGTGAGTGTGTATTAGTTTTGCACTTCCATATCCGCCTATTTAAGAGGCTATGTAATGAGCTTAATTGAATCTCCATCTAGTGTATGTTAGACACTTTCTTAGTGAGATAACCAACCTATGGTTGAAGAGGTTATTGCTTAGCCTATAAAAGCATATTGTATAGGTTGATGTTAAGCCTTGAAAAACATCATTGTAAAGGTTATTGCTTAGCCTTGGAAAGCATATTGTAAAGGTTATTGCTTAGCCTATTGAAAAGCATAAATAGTGGAAATCCGGTGGGGTGTTGGATCACAAGCCGGTAGTGGATGTAGGAATTGAGGCCGAACCACTATAAATCCTTGTGTGATGGTGATTGCTTTGTGGTGATTCTTTTGTTAGCTTCCGCATCTTGTATGATAAATCATCACATGTGACTAGTTTGTTTTTAAGAAGTTAAAATTGATTAAAATTGGTCATAATTGAAGCTCACCCTATTCACCCCCCCTCTAGGGTTCGGATCCCCATGGACTTACAACACCAACATTTTTCAGACCAAATGACATGACAATGTAACAATACACGCCAAATGGAGTCCGAAATGATGTATGCTTTTCATCTTCAGGATGCATCTTTATTTGATTGTAGCCAGAGAAGCCATCCATGAATGTCATTCGCTCAAATCCGCAGGTGTTGTCGATCATCTCCTCTGGTATGGGGAACGGGAATTCGTCTTTAAGGCATGCATTATTCAGGTCTCTGTAGTCAATACAGACCCTTATCTGCCCATTTTTCTTTGTCACGGGGACAATGTTGGCCAAGCATTCAGGATGTTGTTCCTCGATGATGAAGCCAACGCTTTTGAGTTTCTGAACTTCTTGTTCAATTTTTTCCATCACAACAGGATGGAATCTTCTTTAGCCTTCTTTGACAGTCTTGATATCTTTTTGCAGATTGAGTTTGTGGACTGCTATTTTGGATTCTCAAGTCAGGCATTTCAGCGTAAGACCATACAAAACAATCAACAAACTCACGAAGAAAAGTGATATACTCGGGTAACTCATCATCCTTTATATTCTTACTTATGAATACATGACGTGGGTTATTAGGTGTCCCCAAGTCTATCCTTTGAGTAGGATCTTCTATTGGAAGGTTTGAAAGTGGTTCCTCCACATTGTTTTCGGAGGCTTCCAACGTAACAAAACCTTCTGGAGTTCCAAAGGCATTTACAGACCAAGGGTTTGTTTTTGTCCATGGGTCATCTTGATCGGTATTCTTCTCAAGACTTGCAATGAGATGATCCTAATCACCTGTTGAAATTGGGTCACCTCCCAAAGCCATTGAACTATACAGGAATAGTTGAGGCATACCTTCATTTTGGAAAGGTTCAAGCGAAGAATTTGGTGAAGAGGCTTCCGATTTGTGGAAGAAGATTGTCTTTTCTTCTGCCGAAGTTACCGGATCGACGAAGGAAGCAGACGTAGGGTCTTCTACGTCAGCAAGTGTCTCCAATGGAGTAAGAGCGGGCTGAACTTGCTGAGTATCAACTTGGATTGACGCTATGTCGTCTTCTGGCTTTGAATATGAATCTGTGTCTTAGATAATAGACACGAAGGAAACAACAAACCTACCTCCAGTCTTTTGTTTTGTCTTCTTTGCTTTGGTGGTGATTACCAAAGGCTTTGAAGATTTGGGATAGATAACGAAGGGAGAATGACTGCTCTCTTTGGATTTACTAGAAGGTTTGTTTTCTTCCGATGATTGCTGAGTAGCCTTGCCCTTATCTTTCTAAAGATTTTCGGTAAAGGGTGTTGTTTCTTCCTCCTTTTCTTCTTTTTCATCTTTATACATCTGAGCATCTGCAAAATGGACGTCTTTTCCTTTGAAGGCCTTTTTCTCTGCAAACACTTGATTTATTAAGCCGTTGTTGCCAACGAACTTGATGCACTGATGTAGAGTTGAAGGGACGATAGGCATTTGAGCGCACCCATCGTATCCAAAGATGGATACAGACGTGTGACTTAGCTTGCTAGGTGGAATGCCCAGCTCTTCGAGTGCGGAAGTAGAGATGAGGTTAAGTGTAGAACCTGAAAGTCTGGGGATCCGAACCCTAGAGGGGGGGTGAATAGGGTGTGCTACAAATATGACCAATTTAGACCAATTTTAACTTCTTAACAAAAACTAGTCACAAGTGATGATTAATCAAACAATATGCGGAAGCTAAAATAAACAATCACCACAAAAGCAAGCACCACAACACCAAGGTTTATAGTGGTTCGGCCTCAATGCATACGTCCACTACCAGCTTGTGATCTAATCACCCCACCGGATTTCCACTATCTATGCTTTTCAATAGGCTAAGCAATAACCTTTACAATGTTGTTTTTCTAGGCTAAACAACAACCTCTCAATGTGCTTTTATAGGCTAAGCAATAACCTTTACAAGATGCTTTTCTAGGCTAAGCAATAACCTTTACACAATGCTTTTCTTAGGCTAAGCAATAACCTTTACAAATGAGAGATTTCTCAAAGAAGGTGTCTATGCAAGAACACTCTATGAGATACAATTAAAGCTAATTGCGTCTAAAATAGGCTAATGTGAAAGTGAAAAACAAACTCACACACACACTAAATGAATGCAAAGATGTATGCTCATGATGTGTGTGTGTGACAACTTCAATCAAGTTAAAAACTAAGCTCAATCAATATATTGCTTAAAGCAATTCAAAGTTTAAGGCTCATAAAAGATTTGATTGAAGTTTGATGCAAATCACATGTATGATAAACAACTTGTTAATGATATGAAAATCAAAGATTCACAAGTTGTATGAAAATGACTAACTTAGAACATGTGATGCATGTGCAATGTTGTTTTCAAAACAAAACAAATTTAACTAAGTTTTAAATGAATGAAAACAACAAATAATGTTTCAACCAAGTAAATGAATCATGCTAGAAAAGAAATCAAAGTTTTAGGCTAAGCATGATTAAGGAAGATTTTAAAACAACTTGGATTGAAAACAAAGTGAAGAATCCAATCTTAATTAGATCAAAGATTAAGAGAAGAATGGATTCAACACATCATAGTTATCATGCTAAAAATCATTTACCAATAATTAGAACAAAGCATATAACCTATGATTAAGAGAGGTAGAGCTTACTTAGAGATTTAACTTCATTAATCCAAGCTTTAGCTCTCCAAATGACTCTTTGGTCTCTCTTAGTTCATCCCCTTTGTCTTGTCTCCAAACACCTCAAAGAAGGCTTAAAAATCTCCACATTTGACAAAGGAAAGAACTTCATTTTATAGCCCAAAATTGCCCAACGGCTAGTCCCCGGTCGACCGGGTACACACAACGGCTATAAAAATGACCGTTTGAAAAACTGCTTTTAGCGGGGGCCAGAGACTGCCGGTAAAAGTGGTTTTGGCCGCCGGTATAAGTCCTGTTTTCCCAAAAATGTATTTTTTAAAGTAATTTTGGTTGGGAATTTTTGGGCCATTAAATCAAGCTTGAAAACATGTTTTAAATCATTCTAAGGGTTTTTAAACATGAAACATAAAAAACCAAAAAAGATTCGAACTTTAAAACCAATGGCTTGCTTGATTTCTAAGAAATTCTTTTTCTAAAACAATTGCATCCAAGTTTAAAAACAAAACATGCATATCATGAGATAAAAACAAAGATTAAGAAAGCGAAATATGCAAGAAGATCCTAAGACAAAGACCATGAATGAATGAGAGGACAAGCTTATGAAAGTGAATGCATCCTATCAAATTGCAACAAAACAAAAACTCTAACAATCTCCCCCTTTGCAATTTGATGGCAACTTACTCATCATTGAAATTACACACTAAGTCTTCAGCTCCCCCTAAGCTGGATAAGACTTGAAATCTTCTTGGATGCTTCTTCTCTTAGCTTGGGCTCTTGGGCTTTTTCTTCAATCTTCTTGATGCTTGGTGCTTGATCAACCTTCAAGCTTTCTTTTCATCTTCCTCTCTATGGCCAAGCATCTTCTTTAGCTCCAAGCTTTCTTTCTTCTATTTGCTCTCCCCCTTTGACCATGCCTCTCTCTCCCTTTGGCAAGATATGCATTCTCTCCCACTGTAGAAGATCATACAACATCTCCCCTTAGGAAGCTTGGACATTCTCTTCACCCTTTTGAGAACTTGAATGCTCTCTCCCCCTTTGACATTAAATTGCAAAGGTACCTACACACATGAAACAAGGAAAATACCTTTAGTAGCACCTGTTAACAAAAGAAATCGAAAATGAAATTCATAATAGGTTATCATGCATGGAAGTAGTCTCTAAGGGTTCAAAGTCAATCCAATGGTCAATTTGATCAAAACTAATACTTCCTATGAAGATTTACACTCCCCCTCAATCCATTCTCTCCTTTTGTCAAACTTTTGACAAAGATATAACTATTTAGTTCAAGAAGAAGATGGTTTTACCAATTGAGGGTCACTTCAAGGAAATGATTAGATTCGTTTAACTAAGGCTCAATATGATCAAATTACCAAAAGAAAGCAAGGTCAATGGGAAAAGCAATCATGGATACCAATTGGAAAAACAAAGAATACCAATTGAGATTCAAAGATAAGTCTATTAACACAATCACTCTAAAATGGAGTTATAAAGAATATAACTATTAAGATAAATCCAAATTAGAGCTATCCATGATACAATGGGGTTTACTAAACATAGCATCAAATAATTTAACTATGAAAATCATATGCTATGAAAGTTTTGAAATCATTTCAGTCAATCAATAAATATGACTATTAATGTGCAAGATGAGTGAAATGAAATTCAAACATGAAGCCAACCTCAACTTATAACCAACCAATATTATGAACACATAAACATGGCGGTAATGAGATGTACCAATAAGAGCAAGAGAGGTGGCAAACATGAACATTATGATGCTAATGGAATGTGACATGGAATGTAAACATATAACTATCACGATCAATCCAATGTACACAAGGTCTATCACATACACAAGATAAGATATCAATTGGATATGAAATCAATGGAAAGTTATACCAAATGAAACCAATTGAATATGACAATATGATTAATAGCAAGGATGTGACAAACACAAAATTCCATCAAGCAACATAAATGGATATTCATCACTTATAATGATATGACTAATGAGCATAGTGATGAACAAGGTAAATTGCAATGCAAAAGAATATGACTTGGTAAAGCATGCAATTCCAAAGTGTCAAAATCATATGAATTCAACATCTAAGATATCCATCAAACATATAGAAATACGAGGAATGGATTTCAAAGTGTTTCATATGATTAAGATCACTACTTATGAAGTTGAAACATGTAAAAAGATGACACCAAGAGAATCTACATGAATCAACATCATAACCATCCAAAAAGAAATGACTAGAAGGCATAGAGGATGGATTTGGGTTCTAGTATGGTTTCTACAAATATAACTAAGATCACAACCATACATGGAACCAATAGTCATTTGCATATAAAGAGAATGTAAACAAATAAGCAAGGATGCAAACAACACACATCTCCATTTCTAAGATAATGAAACCAAAAGAAAAGGAAATGAGAAAATGGAACATGCTTTAGATGAATATAACTAATGATGTTATAGAGCATTTCCATTCAAACAATCTTCAAATCATTTTGATAAACAAAATCCAACAATGAGCATAAAAAGAATGAATTTGAAGATCAATTTTCAACATTGTATTTTAAAAGATATGACTTAAATGAAACACATACAAGTTGATTTTTCAAAACAATGATTTTCCATATAAAAGTATAACTTAGAAATCCATGGAAAAACTTGAATTGATTCAAATCATTTGTTCAAAAAAAAATCTTACTACGACATCTACACAAATGATTCAACAACAATTGATCATGAAAAATCTAGCTATGAAAGCTAGAGGTCAGGTTTCTGGGACCAGTTGACCGAATTTTCATTGAGAAAGATTTCATTGGCCGGAGCTTCTTCAAGATGATCAGGCAGAAGAGGATTGAGTTGTGATGTCACAGTTTCATGAGACGAAGGTTGAGAAGATGATATCTCTGTGGAAGTCACCTGAGAAGATGTAGCTCCAGAAGATATGCTACCGGACGTAGTCTGAGAATCTGAGGCCCCGGGAGACGAAGCTTCAGAGGCACCATCATCCCGAACTATATCATTACAAGCAACTCCGATAGGAGATGCCTTTCAAAATGCACTGTTGAGATTCAGACTCGTCTTCAGATGTAAGAGGATCATCAATTCAATTGTTTTGTTCATTTTTCGGGGTTACTGGAGGAGATGTCTGTAAATTTTTCAGAATTTCCGTTTCTGGATTTTGATTATGACGAAGCTCATTGATGCGATCCTGCTCCCGCTCTATGGCAAGACATTGCAAGATTCTTGCATTGTGCCAGATCAACAGCGTTTTCTTGAACGGCCTCTTGGTCTTCCTCATCATCAGACCAGGATCCTTGTGATTGTAATGAGTTATACCAGATTACTGGCATATGATGAGATTCGAGAATCCATTCCTCATTGGAAAGGTATTCTCCTGTTTCAAGGGATTCCTCCCACTCATCGGTATCACTGGCAGTATCACTGGACTCGTATCCATCCATGGAGAATCCAATTACCGAGTTGCCAGAGTATGATGCCCCCTGCGTAGTTTCATTTTTGTAATGAGGTGGCATGAAATCACTAAGGGTGAATTTTCTTACCGCCTTCGAAGCCTTGGGAAGGAATTCTTCCGTTGCCCCTAGTGAAGCAGTGGAAGAGGTCTTTGTCTTTTTAGGGACTTCTTGTTTTGGTTGAGCTTTCTCCTGTCGTTTGAGCTTGCAGAGTTGTTTCTTGGCTTGCCTTCGCTATTGAGCGATACGCTTTGTTTTGACGATCTCCCAATTTTCATCTTCAAGGAGATCGGGATGCACCCATATAGGTTATCCGTCTGGTGTTGGGTAAGGGACCAGCTCTTGGGACGTTTGAGTCATTTGTATCACCTTGAAGGAAGCGGTGATTTTCTCCTTTGGTGACTTGGAAGTTAGTGCATATGAAACCATGTTGACAGAGGTAGACCCATAGTTTTTTTCAAAGGTGATGACTCTGTTTTTCCACATCTCGTTGATCTTCTTTCTCACAACGAAGCATTGATTGAGAGGATTGGAGACCATCTGGTGGTATGGACAATACCGGGGATCATTGGTTTTGCCAACATCTCCTGGTCTTTTGGGCTCAGGTATGGTGAGTTTACCATTTTCTACGAGAGCCTCAAAGATTTCTTTAACATCTTCATCGATCGGGTATTTCTTCTCTACTCGTTCTTTGAAGGCCTCAGAGAGTTCAGGTTTCTTACCTGCAATTTTGTTTTCAGCTTTCTTTGGTTGTTGAGGAGCTGACTTAGTTTTCACATTAAGAACCTCTTTTTTCTTTGGTTTTGAAGTCGTAATGGCAGTCGACTCTTTCTTTGATGATTTCTGACTGTTGAGGTCATTGATCACTGTTTCAGCCTCCATAGCTGCTTCTAGGAGTTCTCCCAGGTTTTTTGATTTGTTGTCGATAATCATGGAACGGATCCTTGCTCTCATGATGTTACGGCAGATGTCGACCAGCGATGCTTGTGGCAGTACATCTAAGCACTTGTACGCCATCGCCTTCCACTTGTGAATGAAATCATATGTTGACTCATTCTCTCCCTGTTTTAGGCTGCAGAGCTGTGCCATAGTAACATGATGATCTTCACCTTCGAAGTGGGTCAGGAAGCGTGTCTCCAGCATGGCCCAGTTTTGGATGGAGTCCTCCGACAGAGTGGAGTACCAATCAAAGGCCGTACCTTTTAGGGTACTTGCAAAGAGACGGATCTTGAGGGTATCTTGATCCACAATAGCTTCCGTCGGGATCTTGAAGTGGATGACATGCTGTCTGGCTGAACCTTTCCTCGTATATATTTGGAGAGTAGGTTGTTTGAATTTTGTAGGGAACGGAACCGAGTCCATCCATAAGGGATATGGTGTCTTGATCCCATGTTCCTTCAGTGTATCATCTTCTTTTGCTTCAGTGTATCATCTTCTTTTGCTTCAGTGTATCATCTTCTTTTGCTTCAGTGTATCATCTTCTTTTGCTTTGGCAAGGATATCGTCAACGTCCTTTTTGGTCAGGGCGCGTGACTCATTGTTTTCCCCATTAACCTCGTCATCTTGATGACTCGGGGGAGCTTCATTGTTAGGTGGATGCTGGAAAGTAAGAAGGAGGCTTTCCATCAGAGCCTCAATTCTCTGTTGTCC
This sequence comes from Cinnamomum chago, assembly GCA_038049695.1. Lineage (NCBI taxonomy): Eukaryota > Viridiplantae > Streptophyta > Magnoliopsida > Laurales > Lauraceae > Cinnamomum > Cinnamomum chago. The sequence continues at coordinate 33,704,784 of CP142456.1, forward strand.
TTGCTCCAACTGCTGGATGCGTACGGTTACATCATTATGCGTTGGAGGCTGCTCAGTATTTGTAACCAAGACGTTCACCCTTCGAGAGTCGAATGAGGATATCGTTTTTGTGACTGAGCTGGAGCTCATTCTTTTGGATGAAGAGTCCGAGGAGTGGTTACTCTGATGTCCTTGGGTTGAAGGAGTGGGTTTCCATAGAAGGGTTGACGTGCAAGATTGTAGGCCTTAGCAGGTTCTTGCAGAGGCCTGGTGATGCATGACTTGATTTTGGGCTTGTAGGAGCAAGCCAGCTCATGCTAGGTTGATTTGTTTGTTTGTGTTAGGAATTTTGTATTTGCAATTTGATGGATGCATTTTCACTTTAGCATCATTTGAATTATCACACTTGCATTGTTTTAGAAAACCTTGAAATCTGGTTTTATACATGCATTGCTTTTAAGATTTGTAAAAGTATTGTTTTATGCATGTTTTGTTTCTAAACTTGGATGCATTGTTTTTAGAATTCAAACTCTTTTGAAAACCTAATTCTTTGTGCATTATATTTGGAAAATCATATTGAGAATTTAGGTTTGTGCCTTGCATACATTCAACACTTTCAAAATCATCTTTGTATGCATTTTCTTATGAAAAGAGTTTTTAGAAATCAAGCTAGCCTTTGGATTTAAAGTTTCGAATCTATTTAGGCTTTGTGTGTTTCATGTTTTTTTAAACATCTTCATATGATTTAAAACATGTTTTCTAGCTTGGTTTAGTGGCCCAAAAATCCTCCCAAAGAAATACCTTCAAATGTGCAAGAATTGGAATTTTTGTCAAAAGGGGGGTGGCCCGGCAATGTCGCCGGTCGACCGGCGCAGAGGTCCCGGTCGACCGGGAACACTACAGGCAGAAAATGCCCTGACGCCTCCAACGGTCAGAAATATGACCGTTGTGTGTTGTCGGTCGACCGAGACCTGTTTGCAGGTCGACCGAGACCTGTTTGCAGGTCGACCGAGGACTAGCCGTTGGGCACTTTTTGCTATAAAAATGAGTTCTTTCCTTTGTCAAATGTTGGAGTTTTTGAAGACTCTTTTGAGGAGCTTTGAGACAAGACAAAGGGGATGAACTAAGAGAGACCAAAGAGTCATTTGGTGAGCTAAAGCTTGGATTAATGAAGTTAAATCTCTAAGTAAGCTCTACCTCTCTTAATCATAGTTATGTGCTTTGTTTAAATTATTGGTAAATGATATCTAGCATAATAACTATGATGTGTTGAATCCTTTCTTCTCCTAATCTTTGATCTAATTAAGATTGGATTCTTCACCTTGGTTTCAATCCAAGTTATTTTTTTAAACCTTTCTTAATCATGCTTAGCTAAAGTCTTTGATTTCCTTTAAAGCATGATTCTTTGTCTTGGTTGAAACCTAACTTGTTGTTTTCATTCATTTAAACATTAGTAAAATTAATTTGGTTTTGAAAACAACATTGCACATGCATCACATGTTCTAAGTTAGTCTTTTTCATACAACTTATGAGTCTTTGATTTTCATGTCATTAACAAGTTGATTTTCATACATGTGATTTGCATTAGACTTCAATCAAATCTTTCATGAGCTTTAAACTTTGAAATGCTTTAAGCATATATTTGATTAAACTTTCTTTTTAAACTTGATTGAAGTTATCACACACACACATCATGAGCATACACATTTGCATTCATTTAGTGTTTGTGTGAGTTTGATTTACAGTTTCATATTAGCTTATTTAAGAGGCAATTTCATTGAGCTTTAATTGTATCTCTTAGAGAAAATATTTATTTGTAAAGGTTATTGCTTAGCCTAAGAAAAGCATTGTGTAAAGGTTATTGCTTAGCCTAAGAAAAGCATCTTGTAAAGGTTATTGCTTAGCCTAGAAAAGCACATAGAGAGGTTGTTGTTTAGCCTAGAAAAACAACTTTGTAAGGGTTATTGCTTAGCCTAGTAAAAAGCATAAATAGTGAAAATCCGGTGGGGTGATTAGATCACAAGCCGGTAGTGGATGTAGGCATTGAGGCCGAACCACTATAAACCTTGGTGTTGTGGTGCTTGCTTTTGTGGTGATTGTGTTTATTAGCTTCCGCATATTGTTTGATTTATCATCACATGTGACTAGTTTTTGTTAAGAAGTTAAAATTGATTTAAATTGGTCACAATTGTAGCTCACCCTATTCACCCCCCCCCCCCCTCTAGGGTTAGGATCCTCAGGACTTTCAATTGGTATCAGAGCCTCGTGCTCTATCTTATAGGATCAAGTGTTTGGAACTCTTGATTAGGTGTAAAAACCTAGAGTAAAAAACCCTAGAGTTGTCCTTTATGAAAATCATTAGGATGGATTCCACTTTGATAGATAGTTTAGATTCTTGTGTAGATTCTCCTAGACCCCTCATTCTTCCTTCTATTGGAGATTCAAACTCTCAATCTAATGAATCTCAATGTGACATAAAAGGGGAAGAAAATGATTACAATCAAGAAGATCTTCAACAAGCCTTTGAAGAATTATATGAATTATCCTTAAAGACTGAAAAGAGAAACAAAAAGTTAAGGGAAGAATCTAAAAGACTAAACAAAGAACTAGTCTCTTCTAAAGATGAACTTAGAGAGAAAGAAGAAGTCATTAATTGTTTAGAATCTAAGTTCATGATCTCTTTAAATAACCTATCTAACATTCAAGATGAACTAAAAGAATTAAAGATGGATTATGATAATGTCAATAAGGAAAATTTAAATCTAAGAGATCAAATGAAAAGGTAAGACAAAGACTTTAGCAATTTAGAAGCCAAGTTGATTAAAAGTAAGTTAAAAACCAAAGAACTTGGATCTAATGTTGTTAATGAACTAAAACTTGAATTAAAACTTGCCAATGAAGAGCTAAGCAAATATAAGGAAATTGAAAATGAACTTTCAAAAGTTAAAAATGAAAATTCAATCCTTATAACCAAAGTCACTCAACTTGAAGGGTATAAACAAAAGTATGAGTGCAAGTTTACCCAAAGTGAAGAAAGACTTGAAAAGTTGTTTAAATTGGGTAAACCTCATGGAGATAGGACGGGTCTTGGATTTAATAGGAATATGTCACATGACCTTAAATTCACCAACACTTTTGTGAAAGGTGAGTCCTCATTCTCTAGCACTCTTGCTCCCTTGCCCAAATCAAAATGTATTTATTGTGGCATTGAAGGGCATTTTAGGTTTGAGTGCAAATTAAGAAGAAGCCATGTGTCTAAACCCATCTTTGAACCCAAAAAGGTAGAATCTAAATCTATGAAGGGTAACACACTAAAAATCAAGGAAGACTCCAAAAAGATTAGACAAGTTAAACCATTTAAAATGGAGTCTCCTAAGATAGATTCTAAGAAGTTTAAACAAGTTAAACCAAGTTTAAAAGAATCTATAAACAAAAAGCTTCTCAACCTATCTCCCTTATATCAACCCATGAAAGAACTTTTGAATAAAGTAACAAAGTTAAACTTAAAATTCAAAAGTCAAGTAAAGGGAGAAAATAAGAAGAAAAGAAAAGTGAATCAATCCCCTAAGAAACAAACTCACCAACATCAAAAGACTAATCACCAATCTAAGCTAAATTTAGTGAAATCTAAATATCATGGTGATAAGTTCAAATTGAAAATTTATCAAGTTAAATCTCCTTTAGTTGGTGAGAAGTCCAAACTAGACCTCAAAGTTCAACCCTCTCAAGACCTTAGGTGGATTCCAAAAGTTGTTTACTTAGACAAACCTTAAGGCCTTGAACCTCATTGACTAACCTATTCTTTTTAAGTTAAATCATTTTGTTGGTCATGTTGCATTTGCATTTTGTTTCTATTTAGTTACATTTATTAAAATGCATTGTTTCTTTATGATCAATTGATTTTGTTTTCATGCACCATTCTAAGTTACATATCATGGTTTTCAAAATCTTTTGATTATAATTTCATCATGTTTGATTTGCTTTTTGCACTCATTTAGTTTTATGTTTTGCATTGCATTTCTACATGATCAATTGATTATGATTTCAAAAGCTTTCATAGCTAGATTTTTCATGATCAATTGTTGTTGAATCATTTGTGTAGATGTCTTAGTAAGGTTTTTTTTTTTTTGAACAAATGATTTGAATCAATTCAAGTTTTTCCATGGATTTCTAAGTTATACTTTTATATGGAAAATCATTGTTTGGAAAAATCAACTTGTATGTGTTTCATTTAAGTCATATCTTTTAAAATACAATGTTAAAAATTGATCTTCAAAATCATTCTTTTTATGCTCATTGTTGGATTTTGTTTATCAAAATGATTTGAAGATTGTTTGAATGGAAATGATCTATAAATTCATTAGTCATATTCATCAAAGCATGTTCCATGTTCTCATTTCCTTTTCTTTTGGTTTCATTATCTTAGAAATGGAAATGTATGTTGTTTGCATCTTTGCTTATTTAGTTATTTTTTTTATATGCAAATGACTATTGGTTCCATGTATGGTTGTGATCTTAGTTATATTTGTAGAAACCATACTAGAACCCAAGTCCATCCTCTATGCCTTCTAGTCATTTCTTTTTGGATGGTTATGATGTTGATTCATGTAGATTCTCTTGGTGTCATCCTTATACATGTTTCAACTTCATAGTAGTGTTCTTAATCATATGAAACTCTTTGAAATCCATTCCTTGCATTTATGATGGTTGATGGATATCTTAGTAGTTGAATTCATATGATTTAGTCACTTTGGAAATTGCATGCATTACCAAGTAATATCCTTTTGCATTGCAATTTGCCTTGTTCATCACTATGCTCTATAGTCATATCTTTAAAAGTGATGAGTATGCATTTATGTTGCTTGATAGAATTTTGTGTTTGTCACATCCTTGATTTTAATCATGTTGTCATATTCAATTGGTTTCATTTGGTATAACCTTCCATTGATTTCATATCCAATTGATGCCTTATCATGTGTATGTGATAGACCTTGTGTACATTGGATTGAACTTGATAGTTATATATTTGTTCCATGTTACATTCCATTAGCATCATAATGTTCATGTTTGCCACCTCTTTTGCTCATATAGGTAAATCTCATGACCACCATATTTATGTGTTCATAATATTGGTTGGTTATTAGTTGAGGTTGGCTTCATGTTTGAATTTCATTTCACTCATCTTGCACTTTAATAGTCATATTTATTGATTGAATGAAATGAGTTCAAAACCTTCATAGCATATGATTTTCATAAGTTATATTGATTGTTGCTATGTTTAGTAAACCCCATTGCATCATGGATAGCTCTAATTTGGATTTTTCATAATAGGTATATTTTTAAATCCATTTTAGAGTGATTGCTTTAATAGACTTATCTTTAAATCTCAATTGGTATTCTTTGTTTTTCCAATTGATATCCATGATTGCTTTTCCCATTAGACCTTGCCTTCTTTTGGTAATTTGATCATATTGAGCTTTATAGTTAAATGAATCTAATCCTTTTCTTGAAGTTGACCCTCATTTGGTTAAACCATCTACTTCTTGAACCAAATAGTTATACCTTGTCAAAAGTTTGACAAAAGAAGAGAATGGATTGAGGGGGAGTGTAAACCTTCATAGGAAGTATTAGTTTTGATCAAATTGACCCTTGGATTGCCTTTGAGCCCTTAGAGATAACTTCCATACATGATAGCCTGTTATGTATTTCATTTTCGATTTCATTTGTTAACAGGTGCTACTAAAGGTATTTTCCTTATTTCATGTATGTAGGTATTTTTGCAATTTAATGGCAAAGGGGGAGAGAGAGTTCAAGTACTCAAAGATCTCCTACTCTTCAAAGTGGGAGAGAGCTTTCAAAGTTCTCTAAAGGTGAAGAGAATGTCCAAGCTTCCTAAGGAGAGTTGTGTATGATCTTCTACAAGGGGAGAGAATGCATACCTTGCCAAAGGGAGAGAGAGGCATGGTCAAAGGGGGAGAGCAAATAGAAGAAAGAAAGCTTGGAGCTAAAGAAGATGCTTGGATAAAGAAAGGAAGATGATAAGAAAGCTTGAAGAATGATCAAGCACCAAGCATCATGAAGAATGAAGAAAAGAGCCCAAGAGCCCAAGCTAAGAGAAGGAGCATCCAAGAAGATTTCAAGACTTATCCAGCTTAGGGGGAGCTGAAGACTAAGTGTGTAATTTCAATGATGAGTAAGTTGCCATCAAATTGCAAATGGGGAGATTGTTAGGAATTTTGTATTTGCAATTTGATGGATGCATTTTCACTTTAGCATCATTTGAATTATCACACTTGCATTGTTTTAGAAAACCTTGAAATCTGGTTTTATACATGCATTGCTTTTAAGATTTGTAAAAGTATTGTTTTATGCATGTTTTGTTTCTAAACTTGGATGCATTGTTTTTAGAATTCAAACTCTTTTGAAAACCTAATTCTTTGTGCATTATATTTGGAAAATCATATTGAGAATTTAGGTTTGTGCCTTGCATACATTCAACACTTTCAAAATCATCTTTGTATGCATTTTCTTATGAAAAGAGTTTTTAGAAATCAAGCTAGCCTTTGGATTTAAAGTTTCGAATCTATTAAGGCTTTGTGTGTGTCACGCCCCCGAACCGGAACCTCGGGGGCGGGAATGGGGATTAAGCATAAATGTATTTTACTTCTCCCAAGATCCGCGTGTGTGAAGACAACACATTCTGAATATTTTGCGGAAGCATTTGTGGCGTTGCGACCCGAAGTCCGTGGCCATCGGATTCCGCGTCGCACTCAACCTTTAGCACAAAGCTATTATATCAAGAATCATATCAGACTGGAGTAACCATCACAATAAATTACAGAGCTGACAGTAACAGGGTATTACATTCCCAAATATGTTCAAGTTACAATTATCAATGTACATTAATTAAGAATCCCCAAGAAAAAGGCTAATAGAAGCCATACAACAATAAGCTATAAACTACTACCCAAATGTGACGTAGCTCCGATGTCAAGCTCAATGTCTACATGACATAGCCGACAGAACAACCTGCAAAACATGGCTCCACAGCCAACTCAAGCACTCAACTCAGGACGAAGAAATCTGAACTTGAGTACCAAAAGTAGTGGGTCAGACACGACGGTCTGGCAGGTGGATGAAAAGATAACAAATATACGGAAGAATAAAACATAAGATAAATCATGATACTCGATCAAATGCTGCATATAATTAAACGGGTGCAAAGTCGGGAATCCCGGGGAAAACCTGTATTCATTTCAAGCATGGGTAAAACATGAATATCTAATAAAACATGTGTTCATTTACATCATCTATAATCATAGATATTTGACAATCGGGTGTTAGTCTAAAACACGTATAAATATAGTGGTATGGCAAAACAACGTTCATTTGAAACTTAAGTAAAAACATAAGTATACAACAAACCAGGTATTCATAGCAGTCTAGTAAAACCAATGTCCATTTGAAACCTATGTAGAAATACGGATATTTAACAAACCGGATATCGTTTAAAACAGGTATAAACGTAGGAATCTCTCAACCCAAATGTCATTTAAAACAAAGCACGGATATTTAACAATTCGGGTATTCATTTAAAACATGTGTAATCACATAAATCTAGTAAAACCATCGATCGTGTGAAACTTATGTAAAAGCATGGGTATTCGCCCAACCGGCATTCATTTAAAACATGTACGGGTACAAAGAACAGAAGGCAATATAATAATAACTGAATTTACATTGGAGAATATTAACACTTGTTTAAATAACAACTTTCATAAAGGAAACGAATCATTTATCGGAAAGCAAGTAAGCAATATAAAACATGTCGGGTATCCAAGGAATCGGGAACTGGCAAGATGGCAACCACACGAAGCTAAGTCCTCTATCACTAAAGCGATAGAGCAATAACTAGGCCCTGATCTCAGTCACTCGAGGTGAGGAGAAACAGGGGATCTCATATAAATACATATACTAGGCACTGATCTCAGTCACTCGAGGTGAGGAGAAACAGTGGATCTCATGAATGCATATTGTAAGACCCCGACCCCCAAGTTTTTGGTTTAATATTATTTTAATTGTGCATTAGCCTTTTGAGTGAGTTTAGTGTTTATTTAACTTCATTTTCGGGGTTTGACTAAATTTTTCATAACACCGGGGATTTTGAGAGCCGTTGACTTTGTGTTGAGCCGGCTTTTAATAAATTGTATTTTTATGAGAATTTGTTCTTGACTTCTAAAAAATTCCAAACTTTGCTTATTTTGACTCATTCTATTAAGTTTAACAACTTTCATGTTTTGACCATTTCGATTTAATGCTCAGAAATCGCGTTTTTCGAAAAAGAGGGCAAAATCGGCTTTTCACACCAAATCTGTCCATTAATTTCGAAAATTTCAGAATTTGGCAAAATTAGACTTTTTGGAAAGTAGATTTTTCGCTGATGAATTTTGTCTTCTTCGTCGTTTTCATCCGGGGCCCAGAAACTTGTGTTTTTCCCTTGAGAAGTTTAAGTGAGGTGGGGCCCACACCCACCCCTTTATAAAATGGGTTCCTTCTCCTTCCTCTTCATCCATTTCCCTGCAACGGTTCCAGCAAGAGCTGGAACCACTCCTCTCTCAGCCACTCTCTCTCTCCTCTCTCCCTTGGCTTCTCTTGATTGTAAATGGAGATTTGATCTCCTCATCATCTTCCATACCTTCCAAGCTTTCCAAAGATGTTATTTTCATGGATTTTGAGCAAAGGCAACTTCTCTTTTCAAGCTCTTCTTCTTGGTTCAAGGCTTTAAAGGTTAGCATTTGGTTTCTTTCTTTTAATCTTTGTTTTCCCAAACCATTTGGAGTATTTTTATCTTCCATTCATGGATTTTCATTGAGGTTTGCAATGGATTGGATTTTCTAGGGTTTTCATGGGAAAATTTGGGGGTTTTGGTGGGTTTGGAGCTAGAGACTTCTTTGAGGCTTTTGTGGAGTGATTTGTGCATCTTCTTAACCCAAGGCAAGTGGTTGATTGGATCGTTTTAATTATTAACATGCCTTGTGAGAAAATCTTGTTTCAATAATGGTTTTGGTGATTTTAATGGTTGTCTTTACCATGATTAATATTTATTTTGAAATGTGCTTATTGATGAGTTTACTTCTCACTTGTTCATACTTGAAAATGTATGCATCATATTGTCAAGATTTCAAATGGTTTCACATGAATGAGTTTTTCCACTTTTGAGATTTATTGTGAATGGAAAGGATGGAAATGGAGAAACTTGAAACGAGGAGCTCTTTAGCTCATTTTAATGTCTTGGAAGCATGTGTTTAAGTCTCTTTATGTATAGTTCTATGTGATTGATTATGGGTTGGAAGGAAAGGAAAGAAAAGGAGAAAAAAATCAAAGTTCCCGGACCTGCACTGCGCCCAGGACCGATCGATCGGACGTTCAGGCCGATCGATCGGCCCTGTCATTAACAGCAAGGCCTTTTGGGCCGATCGATCGGTCTGTTCGACCGATCGATCGGACCCCGTGCATAACTGGCGCAGAATTTCGATCAGTTGAGTCCGGTGGATTTTGAGATTTTTTTTATTTGGTTTTAGGTGGGACCTTGGCTACCCTCCTTGGACTCATATGACCCTATGTGAAGCGTCTTGAGCCGATGCTCTTCACGGTTGGTTCGAATGCATCGAAGTTCAATCCATTTCAATCTCGAACGGGATGGAACGACGCGATATCTCTTCTATATCCAAATACAAGACTTTTCCCGGGTTATCGCGAATTCTATTCCTTTCGAGGACTAAATAGGTTGCTCGATGTTTCCGGATTAATGTCATGCCTAGGATGGACCGTTTATAATCTTGATTCTTGCTATTGTAACATCTAGTACTACCCATAAGCTCATGTTAAGATTTTAAAGTAGTAAAAGTGCATAAGGAGCCCGGAATGTCTTCTAACTCAAGGAGTACCAAGTAATAGTCATAATCGACATACGGGACCCCTATTCACTTAAATAGATCTTGAAACCGATATGTTTACCCGAAATTGTTATAGTTCATTGTTTCACCTCTTTTCCCGAGATTTGCATTACATGACTTGTTTTCCCGAAAGCATTGAAGTTACTTTAGTAACAGTTATTTGTCCCGAGATGTATTCCCGATATGAAGTGACAGTGTGCCCTTGAGCACCCCCGGTTTACCCGTTTATTTACTGTACTTGATTTACTTGCATATGTCTCGATTGGTTTTGACCTATGAGTCGGCATCACTAAGCTTGGATACCTTGTCGGTTTGATCCACCGACTTGGAAATCCCTCTCCCGTCCCGCCAGCTGCAGTTTGGATCCCGACACCCGGTTATTGCCGTGGTCCCGTCCCGATACCCGGTTCGCTACCGTGGTCCCGTTCCCGTTCCCGTTCCCGTATATTTATTATTGTATATATGATTTACGTTGAGTCTCCTCACCTTGTGTGACTGAGACCAACGTCCCGCTCTTGTCACTTCGGTGATAGAGGACTTAGCTTCTGGTGATTGCCATCTTGCCAGTTCCCGATTCCTTGGACACCCGACATGGTTTATATTGCTTACTTGTTTTCAGTCAAATGATTCATTGCTTTTATGAAAGTTGTTATTTAGATAAGTGTTAATGCTCTCTATTGTAAATTCAGTCACTATTATATTGTTTTATGTCCTTTGCACACGTACATGTTTTACATGAATGCCGGTTGGGTAAATACCCGTGCTTTTACATATGTTTCAAACGATAAATGATTTTGCTAGATTTATATGATTACACGTGTTTTAAGGGAATACCCGAATTGTTAAATACCCGTGCCTTGTTTTAAAGGACATTTGGTTTGTCAGATATCTATATTTATACCTGTTTTTAAATGAATACCCGAATTGTTAAATACCCATGCTTTGAAATATGTTTGAAATGACACTTGTTTTGCCAGATCACTATGTTTATACCGGTCTCAAATGAATATCCGATTTGTTAAATATCCCTGCTTTGAGATATGTTTTAAATGAACACTAGTTTTGACAGATTGCTTTGGTTACACCGGTTTTAAATGAACACCCGGTTTGTTAAATATCCGTCTTTCCACATATGTTTCAAATGAACTTTGGTCTTGCCAGACTGCTATAGATACCTGATTTGTTGTATACTTGTGTTTTTACTTAAGTCTCAAATGAACGGTTGTTTTGTCAAACTACTATATTTATACATGTTTTAGACGAATACCCGATTGTCAAATATCTATGATTAGAGATGATGTAAACGAATACATGTTTTATTAGATCTTCATGTTTTACCCATACTTGAAATGAATACAGGTTTTCCCCGAGATTCCCGACCTTGCACCCGTTTAATTATATGCAGCACTTGATCGATTAGCATGATTTATTATATGTTTTATTCCTTAGTATATTTGTGATCTTTTCATCCACCTGCCAGACCGTCGTGTCTGACCCACTACTTTTGGTACTCAGGTTCAGATTTCTTCGCCCCGAGTTGAGTGCTTTTGTTGGCTGTAGATCCATGCTTTGCAGGTTAGTCTGTCGGCTATGTCATGTAGACATTGAGCTTGACATCGGAGCTACGTCACATTTGGGCAGTGGTTTATAGCTTCTTGTTGTATGGCTTTTATTAGCCTTTTCTTGGGATTCTTAATTAATGTACATTGATAATTGTAACTTGAACATATTTGGGAATGCAATATCCTGTTACTGTCAGCTCTGTAAATTATTGTGATGGTTACTCCAGTCTGGTATGATTCTTGAGATAATAGCTATGGGCTAAAGGTTGAGTGCGACGCGGAATCCGATGGCCACGGACTTCGGGTCGCAACGCCACAAATGCTTCCGCAAAATATTCAGAATGTGTTGTCTTCACACACGTGGATCTTGGAAGAAGTAAAATATAATTATACCTTAATCCCATCTCCCGCCCCCGAGGTTTCGGTTCGGGGGCGTGACAGACTGGTATCAGAGTGGGCAGGTTTCTAGGAAATAAAACACTCTAGGAACCTTAAGACGTGTGGTGAGGACTCGTTTTCTTTTCTTTAGTTGTTGTTTTTGTGAGTTTGTGCCTGTTTTTCTTCTAGTGGGGGAGACTATTTTCGTCTCCTTTTCTTATCCTTGTTTTTAGTGAATTTGGGGGACCAAATTCTTTCTAGTGGGGGAGAATTTAGTGTCTCCGCACCCACATTTAGTTTATTTTCTTTGTTTTCCCGCCAGAGAGTCAGAGTTTTGTGGACCTAGAAGGTGTTTCTCGAAGGACTTTGGCAGAGTTTTCAGCTTTTGGATGTCACAGATGGAGCTAGAGAAGGAATTTGTGACCAATTGTTTGTCGGCAAGGAATGTGAACAGCATATGGAGACTCAATTACAGTTGATCGTGTACCGTCAGAAGAGTCATCAGGCAAGTAAGTGTGAATTTTTGGCTAAACTTGGATTATTTTCCTAAGTCAGAAGACTCCATAAGCCGAAGAAGTGATGGACTTTATGAGGTTTGAGGTGACTTTCAGTGGTGCAGCTTCAAAAGATGTGAAAAGTTAGAAATTCTTGAGTATTGATGAGCTTATGATGTAGAATTGTTGGACGAGGTTTAACAAGTTGAAGTTATGATGGTGAGTCAACTCATTAGGATGTATCAGTGGATGAGTAAAAGCATAGGAAATTAGTTTTCTGCACCAGTGTAGAGAGTTACATGTGGAATTGATTGTTACTTGATCACATGATGAGAAGATTTAGTGGACTTTACCGACTTGTAGAACATCAGTTTGAGGCAGAGTACAGATACGAGCAGAAAAATCATCACCGATGGACAATGACAGTTGAAGGATTCAGAGAAGAATGAATTTGACAGAAGCACACCTCACGAAGTTTGGACACGTGGAGTAGCATGACAGTTAAAGTGTGGACGGGTCTAGTCAGAGTTGGAAACTTACAGAGCGGTGAACATTGTGTTTTCAATGAGCAGATAGAGATGAGTGGAGTGTTCAGGGAACCGTTCAAACATTTGATTGAATCAGCTTGGCACATGAAGGAGTGACAGATTTCCAAGTCATTCGCCCCGAAGATTGTGCATTGGCAGGAGACTTAATTTCGACAACTTTGACAGAGATGACAGAAGAGTACAGAGTACTGGACGACATTGCCTAAAGTAAGAGATATCTGGTAATACTCAGCATCACCAATTTTCTGAAGCCAAGGACAGATAGAAGAATAAGACAATATTCCAAGGTAAAGGCATGTCGAAGACTGGCAGAGACCGACTGTTGTGCAGTGGATCAAGGGCAATGATCAGAAACAGTTAGAGCTTCAAATGTTGAAGAATGGTGAAAGGACAAGCATGATTGTGTCAGAGACTGATTGCTGTGCAATGGATCAAGAGCACCGAGCAGAAAGAGTTAGAGTTAGCAAGAGTTCTCCTTGAAGATGGTGCAATTGACACGAGACCCGAGTTTCGACAGTTGTGACGAAGTCGACAGAATTGTTCTAAGAATTTTCTATATCAAGGTGGCTAGAAGCGAGAGACTTGGTGGAAATTTGAAAGAGTCAGAGATGGCAGATCCCTGGAACAGTCAGATTGGTAGAGTAGTATCAGATTTGAGCCAGTGGTGGAATGTCTGACAACTGTTGTTAGTTGACCGAAGAGTTCTACATCGAGGATGCTCCAGCGAGTCCAGTGCTTCCGAGAGGGCCATTTTGGAGCAGTCGTCTGAGGTTTTCTTTTCGAGTGTGGGATTAGTGTCCCCACCTGTTTTTGAGTTTGTTTAGTTCATTTGGAGGACCAAATGTTCTAAGGGGGGGAGGATGTAAGACCCCGACCCCCAAGTTTTTGGTTTAATATTATTTTAATTGTGCATTAGCCTTTTGAGTGAGTTTAGTGTTTATTTAACTTCATTTTCGGGGTTTGACTAAATTTTTCATAACACCGGGGATTTTGAGAGCCGTTGACTTTGTGTTGAGCCGGCTTTTAATAAATTGTATTTTTATGAGAATTTGTTCTTGACTTCTAAAAAATTCCAAACTTTGCTTATTTTGACTCATTCTATTAAGTTTAACAACTTTCATGTTTTGACCATTTCGATTTAATGCTCAGAAATCGCGTTTTTCGAAAAAAAGGGCAAAATCGGCTTTTCACACCAAATCTGTCCATTAATTTCGAAAATTTCAGAATTTGGCAAAATTAGACTTTTTGGAAAGTAGATTTTTCGCTGATGAATTTTGTCTTCTTCGTCGTTTTCATCCGGGGCCCAGAAACTTGTGTTTTTCCCTTGAGAAGTTTAAGTGAGGTGGGGCCCACACCCACCCCTTTATAAAATGGGTTCCTTCTCCTTCCTCTTCATCCATTTCCCTGCAACGGTTCCAGCAAGAGCTGGAACCACTCCTCTCTCAGCCACTCTCTCTCTCCTCTCTCCCTTGGCTTCTCTTGATTGTAAATGGAGATTTGATCTCCTCATCATCTTCCATACCTTCCAAGCTTTCCAAAGATGTTATTTTCATGGATTTTGAGCAAAGGCAACTTCTCTTTTCAAGCTCTTCTTCTTGGTTCAAGGCTTTAAAGGTTAGCATTTGGTTTCTTTCTTTTAATCTTTGTTTTCCCAAACCATTTGGAGTATTTTTATCTTCCATTCATGGATTTTCATTGAGGTTTGCAATGGATTGGATTTTCTAGGGTTTTCATGGGAAAATTTGGGGGTTTTGGTGGGTTTGGAGCTAGAGACTTCTTTGAGGCTTTTGTGGAGTGATTTGTGCATCTTCTTAACCCAAGGCAAGTGGTTGATTGGATCGTTTTAATTATTAACATGCCTTGTGAGAAAATCTTGTTTCAATAATGGTTTTGGTGATTTTAATGGTTGTCTTTACCATGATTAATATTTATTTTGAAATGTGCTTATTGATGAGTTTACTTCTCACTTGTTCATACTTGAAAATGTATGCATCATATTGTCAAGATTTCAAATGGTTTCACATGAATGAGTTTTTCCACTTTTGAGATTTATTGTGAATGGAAAGGATGGAAATGGAGAAACTTGAAACGAGGAGCTCTTTAGCTCATTTTAATGTCTTGGAAGCATGTGTTTAAGTCTCTTTATGTATAGTTCTATGTGATTGATTATGGGTTGGAAGGAAAGGAAAGAAAAGGAGAAAAAAATCAAAGTTCCCGGACCTGCACTGCGCCCAGGAACGTCCGATCGATCGGCCCTGTCATTAACAGCAAGGCCTTTTGGGCCGATCGATCGGTCTGTTCGACCGATCGATCGGACCCCGTGCATAACTGGCGCAGAATTTCGATCAGTTGAGTCCGGTGGATTTTGAGATTTTTTTTATTTGGTTTTAGGTGGGACCTTGGCTACCCTCCTTGGACTCATATGACCCTATGTGAAGCGTCTTGAGCCGATGCTCTTCACGGTTGGTTCGAATGCATCGAAGTTCAATCCATTTCAATCTCGAACGGGATGGAACGACGCGATATCTCTTCTATATCCAAATACAAGACTTTTCCCGGGTTATCGCGAATTCTATTCCTTTCGAGGACTAAATAGGTTGCTCGATGTTTCCGGATTAATGTCATGCCTAGGATGGACCGTTTATAATCTTGATTCTTGCTATTGTAACATCTAGTACTACCCATAAGCTCATGTTAAGATTTTAAAGTAGTAAAAGTGCATAAGGAGCCCGGAATGTCTTCTAACTCAAGGAGTACCAAGTAATAGTCATAATCGACATACGGGACCCCTATTCACTTAAATAGATCTTGAAACCGATATGTTTACCCGAAATTGTTATAGTTCATTGTTTCACCTCTTTTCCCGAGATTTGCATTACATGACTTGTTTTCCCGAAAGCATTGAAGTTACTTTAGTAACAGTTATTTGTCCCGAGATGTATTCCCGATATGAAGTGACAGTGTGCCCTTGAGCACCCCCGGTTTACCCGTTTATTTACTGTACTTGATTTACTTGCATATGTCTCGATTGGTTTTGACCTATGAGTCGGCATCACTAAGCTTGGATACCTTGTCGGTTTGATCCACCGACTTGGAAATCCCTCTCCCGTCCCGCCAGCTGCAGTTTGGATCCCGACACCCGGTTATTGCCGTGGTCCCGTCCCGATACCCGGTTCGCTACCGTGGTCCCGTTCCCGTTCCCGTTCCCGTATATTTATTATTGTATATATGATTTACGTTGAGTCTCCTCACCTTGTGTGACTGAGACCAACGTCCCGCTCTTGTCACTTCGGTGATAGAGGACTTAGCTTCTGGTGATTGCCATCTTGCCAGTTCCCGATTCCTTGGACACCCGACATGGTTTATATTGCTTACTTGTTTTCAGTCAAATGATTCATTGCTTTTATGAAAGTTGTTATTTAGATAAGTGTTAATGCTCTCTATTGTAAATTCAGTCACTATTATATTGTTTTATGTCCTTTGCACACGTACATGTTTTACATGAATGCCGGTTGGGTAAATACCCGTGCTTTTACATATGTTTCAAACGATAAATGATTTTGCTAGATTTATATGATTACACGTGTTTTAAGGGAATACCCGAATTGTTAAATACCCGTGCCTTGTTTTAAAGGACATTTGGTTTGTCAGATATCTATATTTATACCTGTTTTTAAATGAATACCCGAATTGTTAAATACCCATGCTTTGAAATATGTTTGAAATGACACTTGTTTTGCCAGATCACTATGTTTATACCGGTCTCAAATGAATATCCGATTTGTTAAATATCCCTGCTTTGAGATATGTTTTAAATGAACACTAGTTTTGACAGATTGCTTTGGTTACACCGGTTTTAAATGAACACCCGGTTTGTTAAATATCCGTCTTTCCACATATGTTTCAAATGAACTTTGGTCTTGCCAGACTGCTATAGATACCTGATTTGTTGTATACTTGTGTTTTTACTTAAGTCTCAAATGAACGGTTGTTTTGTCAAACTACTATATTTATACATGTTTTAGACGAATACCCGATTGTCAAATATCTATGATTAGAGATGATGTAAACGAATACATGTTTTATTAGATCTTCATGTTTTACCCATACTTGAAATGAATACAGGTTTTCCCCGAGATTCCCGACCTTGCACCCGTTTAATTATATGCAGCACTTGATCGATTAGCATGATTTATTATATGTTTTATTCCTTAGTATATTTGTGATCTTTTCATCCACCTGCCAGACCGTCGTGTCTGACCCACTGCTTTTGGTACTCAGGTTCAGATTTCTTCGCCCCGAGTTGAGTGCTTTTGTTGGCTGTAGAGCCATGCTTTGCAGGTTAGTCTGTCGGCTATGTCATGTAGACATTGAGCTTGACATCGGAGCTACGTCACATTTGGGCAGTGGTTTATAGCTTCTTGTTGTATGGCTTTTATTAGCCTTTTCTTGGGATTCTTAATTAATGTACATTGATAATTGTAACTTGAACATATTTGGGAATGCAATATCCTGTTACTGTCAGCTCTGTAAATTATTGTGATGGTTACTCCAGTCTGGTATGATTCTTGAGATAATAGCTATGGGCTAAAGGTTGAGTGCGACGCGGAATCCGATGGCCACGGACTTCGGGTCGCAACGCCACAAATGCTTCCGCAAAATATTCAGAATGTGTTGTCTTCACACACGTGGATCTTGGAAGAAGTAAAATATAATTATACCTTAATCCCATCTCCCGCCCCTGAGGTTTCTGTTCGGGGGCGTGACACATATACATATACTATACATGACCACGGTAGCGAGCCGGGCATCGGGGACCACAGTAGCAATCTGCGGTATCGGGACAAGACCACGGTAGTAACCGGGTAGCGGGATCCAAGCTGCAGCTGGCAGGACAAGAGGGGGATCTCCAAGTCGGTGGATCAGACCAACAAGGTTATCCAAGCTTAGTGGTGCCGACTCATAGGTCAAATACAATCGAGACAATGCAAGTAAATCAAGTACAAATACATAATCAAACGGGCAAGACGGGGGTGCTCAAGGGCACACTGAGATATCATATGGTGCAATGCACTTCGGGACAATAACTGTTACCAGAGTAACTTCAATGCTTTCGGGAAACAAGTCATGTGATGCAAATCTCGGGAAATGAAGAAATATAATGCACTATACCATTTCGGGAAGAATATTGATTTCAAGATCTATTTAAGTGAATAGGGGTCCCGTATGTCGATTATAATAATTACTTGGTACTCCTTGAGTTTGAAGACATTCCGGGCTCCTTATGCACTTTTACTACTTTCAAAACTTAAAATGAGCTTATGGGTAGTACTAGATGTTACAATAACAAGAATCAAGATTATAAACGGTCCATCCTAGGCATGACATTAATCCGGAAACATCGAGCAACCGATTCAGTCATCGAAAGGAATAGAATTAGCGATAACAAGGAAATAGACTTGTGTTTAGATATAAAGAAGATATCGCGTCGTTCCATCCCGTTCAAGATTGAAATGGATTGAACTTCGATGCCACCGATCCAACCGTGAGGCGTGTCGGCTCAAGACATTCTCACACTTGGTCCAAACAGTCCAAAAAGGGTAGCCAGGGTCCCACCTAGAACCAAGAATTAGTGTCTAAATCAACACCATTCTTTTCTTTCAGTTCCCTAGTCTTAGAGACCTTAGATTAGGGTATAATTGGTCTTAACACTAAGGTATATACCCCTAGGACTCATAGAAAGCCCAAAGGTTTCAAAAAAAAAAACACAATATCAAATTTCACTGTACCAGAAATGCACAGGGTCCGATCGATCGGCCCAAAAAGCCTTACTGTTAAAAGACAGGCCGATAGGTCCGATCGATCGGACCTGGGCGTGCAGCAGGTCCGGGACACTGATTTTTCCTTCCTTTTTCCTTTCCTTTCCAACACTTAAACCACTAGCATTTCTCTTCCATAATCACTTCAAATCCTCATCAGAACTCCAATGAACAATTAAATTCAAACACCTCTTTAAATGAGTATCAATTCAAGACAATGTAACTTATAAACATAACCATGAATAGCCAATCCAACCTCATTCCTTATAAAACCATATGAACAAACTTGACCAAATGAAATGCATACATTTCCAAGAGTTCCAAGAGATTTAACAAGAGAGAAAAACCCATTCATATGCATTTCGAAATCAATAGAAATGTGACAAGAAGCATATGTGCAAACATGTATCCAATGATCAAGAACAAGTAATAAAACTTAGGATTTTCTCATAAAACTTAATAACATTCAAACCATCCATTCATCCACTTGCCTTTGACTCTAATCAAGCAAATCAAGCTCCTAATCACCTCTCAGGCTCAAGATCCACAATCTCTACAAAAACCCCCAAAACAAACCCTAAAATGGGTTAAACAAAGGAAGACAAGGACTGGGCTTAAACCCAACTAGAAAATAGAACCTAAGGGAAAGCCATAGCACATACAAGGAAGATGGGAATGATTCCTTACCTCTAGGGCCATGAATGAACAAGAAGAAGCTTGCAATAGGGGCTGCCCACCTTGGTTTTGCACAAGAATCACATCCATGGGAAGCTAAAGAGATGGGGAAGAAGATGGCATAGTTAGGTTTCCAAATGGCAAGAGTTTCTTCCAAGAATGAGAGGGGAAAGCAAGAAGAAATGGAAGAAAATGAAGAAGAGGGGCTGCTGGCACTATAGCTGGGAGTTGCAGCCGGTGGGGAGTGGAAAATGAGGGAGAAAGAGTGAGTGGAGTCATTTTATAATGGGTGGGTATGGGCCCCACCACACTTAAAACTTGCCAAGGGTAAAACATCTATTTGTGGGCCTCGGATGCGATCGACGAAGAAGAGAAAAATGTTTCTCATAAAATCTAGTTTTCAAAAAGTATAACTTTGGCATGGTTCTGGGATCTCGAAATTTGGGTCCAGATTTGGTGTGAAAAGACTGTTTTGCCCTCCGGGCTGGAAAAACTGATTTTCGGAGCTTCGAATGGGTATGGAGTGAACACGAAAGTTGTAGAGAATAAGAAAATAAATCAAATGGGGCTAAAACAAGAATTATCATGAATTTCGAATAACCTCCCAATCACGCGCAAGGTCACTAAAAGAACCCCCAAAGGGTCCCACTAATCACAAAGGCCCTCAAAATTCCCCAAAACTAGAGAAAAGCCATTCTAGCTCACAAACTCAACCCAACAACTACTAATCCCACTAAAAGAACTAATCCACAAATAAAACGACACTAATCCAAGAGATTAGGGGTCGGGTTCTCACAGTGTGTTTCATGTTTTTTAAACATCTTCATATGATTTAAAACATGTTTTCTAGCTTGGTTTAGTGGCCCAAAAATCCTCCCAAAGAAATACCTTCAAATGTGCAAGAATTGGAATTTTTGTCAAAAGGGGGGTGGCCCGGTAGTGGCCCCGGTCGACCGGCGCAGAGGTCCCGGTCGACCGGGAACACTGCAGGCAGAAAATGCCCTGGCGCCTCCAACGGTCAGAAATATGACCGTTGTGTGTTGTCGGTCGACCGAGACCTGTTTGCAGGTCGATCGAGGACTAGCCGTTGGGCACTTTTTGCTATAAAAATGAGTTCTTTCCTTTGTCAAATGTTGGAGTTTTTGAAGACTCTTTTGAGGAGCTTTGAGACAAGACAAAGGGGATGAACTAAGAGAGACCAAAGAGTCATTTGGTGAGCTAAAGCTTGGATTAATGAAGTTAAATCTCTAAGTAAGCTCTACCTCTCTTAATCATAGTTATGTGCTTTGTTTAAATTATTGGTAAATGATATCTAGCATAATAACTATGATGTGTTGAATCCTTTCTTCTCCTAATTTTTGATCTAATTAAGATTGGATTCTTCACCTTGGTTTCAATCCAAGTTGTTTTTTTAAACCTTTCTTAATCATGCTTAGCCAAAGTCTTTGATTTCCTTTAAAGCATGATTCTTTGTCTTGGTTGAAACCTAACTTGTTGTTTTCATTCATTTAAACATTAGTAAAATTAATTTGGTTTTGAAAACAACATTGCACATGCATCACATGTTCTAAGTTAGTCTTTTTCATACAACTTGTGAGTCTTTGATTTTCATGTCATTAACAAGTTGATTTTCATACATGTGATTTGCATTAGACTTCAATCAAATCTTTCATGAGCTTTAAACTTTGAAATGCTTTAAGCATATATTTGATTAAGCTTTCTTTTTAAACTTGATTGAAGTTATCACACACACACATCATGAGCATACACATTTGCATTCATTTAGTGTTTGTGTGAGTTTGATTTACACTTTCATATTAGCCTATTTAAGAGGCAATTTCATTGAGCTTTAATTGTATCTCTTAGAGAAAATATTTATTTGTAAAGGTTATTGCTTAGCCTAAGAAAAGCATCTTGTAAAGGTTATTGCTTAGCCTAGAAAAGCACATAGAGAGGTTGTTGTTTAGCCTAGAAAAACAACTTTGTAAGGGTTATTGCTTAGCCTAGTAAAAAGCATAAATAGTGGAAATCCGGTGGGGTGATTAGATCACAAGCCGGTAGTGGATGTAGGCATTGAGGCCGAACCACTATAAACCTTGGTGTTGTGGTGCTTGCTTTTGTGGTGATTGTGTTTATTAGCTTCCGCATATTGTTTGATTTATCATCACATGTGACTAGTTTTTGTTAAGAAGTTAAAATTGATTTAAATTGGTCACAATTGTAGCTCACCCTATTCACCCCCCCCCCTCTAGGGTTAGGATCCTCAGGACTTTCAGTTTGGTGGAGGGTAGAATCGGTTCTCCTTAAGAGGGGCCAGGTACGCTGGTTTTGCTGATGTTCGGGACCTCATTTGCTTTGGTGACGGTCTCGGGGACCAGGTCTTGGGGCAGACTTGGTCTCTTGTAGGTTGAGGCTTTGTGGGAGTGCCACGGGCTTCAGGCTTCTTAATTGTTGCCCTTGGTGTCATGATAGTGACACGCTTAGGGGGGGGTTTCTGCTTCTTGGCAGGTATAGTTTCTTCTGCGGGGAGTGGGAATGGTCTCAGCGACCCGAAGACGATGGTCCGGGGAGATGAGGTCGACCCGGTGTTTTGAGAGTTGCCAAGGGAGATGATGCTTCGGCAGCTGCCAGGGCACTTGTGAGTGCGACTATTTTGCTTCTCTTGAAGAAGAAGTTGGTACTTGTTCTCATCGAAGGTGATGGTCAATGAAGCTGCCATTGTTAGTTTGGAAAACTTTTGAAACAAGACCACATCCATTAGTAATCACAAGCATATGGTGATCATAAATGGAAAATAACTATGGTTTTGTCTTTTCAAATCGCTCGAGGGGACATGGCCCAGCCCAAGCAAGATGAAAATGGCAGAAAGCCATAGAAGGGTACAATTGTTCTAAATGCAAGTATGGTAAGCTCAGGGTGAGCGTTCCAGTGACTGCTAGAAGCAATTGTAAACCTTAATTCAAATTACCAAGAAGCAAGGCTCACTCGAGGTAAGATGATATAAGGTTGAAGATACAAATGTGTCGGTCGGGAATACAGTAGACCCGAAAGGGCGTACTAGCACCACTAGGCACAAATGTTGTAAATCGCATCCTTGGAAAGGACACGAGATGGGATTTTCTTTTTGAAAGGTCAAGATTGGATTCATAAAGGAGAGCAAATGGTATTCCAATCCGAACACAGGCTCAAACATTTCTGCGAGCACTAAGTCCGAAAGGGAAGGAACCAAAATTTCTCGGATCTGAACCCAAAAGTGACGGAAGTTTTTTTTAAAGGTCAAGATTGAATTCATCAAAGAGAGCAAATGGTGTTCCAATCCGAACATAGGCTCAAACATTTCTATGAGCACTAAATCCGAAAAGGAGAGAACCAATATTTCTCAAATCTGAACTCAAAAGTGACGGAAGTTTTTTTTTTTTTTTTTGTTTTGAAAAGATTTCTTTTTGAATATTTTTTTAAGGGTATACATAGGTTTCCAATTCGGTCTTATGAAACCTTAGTAGATAGATCAGCCCCCAGGTAAGGGTAGGATTACTTAATGAACCTGTTTGGAGGACCCTTGCTTCGAACAGTCTAGCTACCTCCACACTCTGGACATGGCTTTTCTTAGATCCACTTTGGTCAAAGAATGCAATTGGTGCAACCTTAGTGGGTTTTGAACTTTTTTTTTGAAAGATTTCTGATGGACTCATCAAAGAGAGCGAATGGCACCTCCAAATTCAAATGCTGGCTACAAACGATTTCCGCGAGCCATTATTCGAAAAGGAAGAAACCAAAGTTTCTCAAATATGAATCAAAAAGAGAAAAAAATGATTTTTTTTAAAGAGTTTGAAATGAGATTTTTTTGTTTTTGAAAATCCCTATCGGACTTATCAAAGAGAAAAGATGGCCCATTCCCCGATACGAACAATAGCTGCAAACATTTCTATGAGCTATCAAATTCGAAGAGAGGATCAAAGTTTCTCAAAATTAAATCCAAGAAAGAGAAAACATATTTCTTTTTTTTTTTTTTTTTGCGAAATGAGAAAGAGTAGAAATAAACTCAAAATAGAAATTTCGAAAAAAATCCCATCTCATGTCTTTTTTTAGATGCAAGATCCAACATAGGCCACAACCTAGAAATGAGCCAAAGAATCTCAGCATCACGTTCTCAAATGAACGCGTCCCATCGGGTGTGCCAACTTGATGGACCCGACTTTCGTCCTCTCCTTCCGCCCCGGGGCCAACGGGGTCCGGCGGAGGAGAAAAGCGGGCATCAATATTTTTTTTAGTACGAGTATGCCAGATTTTCTATTCTACGTGGAATTTGAAGTGGTGGTCCGGAGATTCACCTTCACAAGTAGAAAGGAAATCAACTCTTTTTTCTAACTTTTCATTGCACATATATTTTTAAGAAAGAGACACAATTTTTTTTAAATGCCGTGAGAGGCGATTTCATTTTGTTTGCCGTGAAAGACGGTTTTTGTTTGCCGTGAAAGGCGACTTTACAAATCTCATCAATAACGAAAGACAAGAAATATGGTTTTTTGTCTCTTTACAAAGAATACAAAATACAATAGAAAAGTGAGAAAAGGAATCTGACTTCTCAGGAGATTGCGGGGACTCGTTCAAATCGACGGTTGCAAGTCATGTATGGACTTCGCCATCGTCCTTCAGATGAGAACACATGATGCTTTGATTCTTTGGCTTGACTTGGACCTCAGTTTTTAGAGGATAAAGACCAAGGAGAGCTCCTATATCAATTAAAAAACCGAGTAAACGGGCTGAAAAGCCGCGTTTAGCCGATGTTGGATAGAAGGAGAGGGGACCTTGCCTTGGGGGGGTGGCCTCCTAAGGGACTTTGATCACCTTGTGGTGTTTACCGCAGCAGAGTAGCAGGACTTCTTCAAAATTTCTCTCTCTTGCTTATGCTTGGGTGTATGTTTGTATGGATCTCTGTCTCTATGTATGTGTATGTTGGAATGACCCCTTTTTATAGGCTCTTGGTAGCCATGGAGTGATTTATGGCATTGATGACCCATGATGAGAGAGTTGATGGCATTGACGACCCATGATGAGAGAGTTGATGGCATTGATGACCCATGATGAGAGAGTTGATGGCATTGATGCTCCATGATGGGAGGAGTTACAAGTTTTAATTCTTTTATTTTGTAACTCCTTTTTCTTGGCTTGTGATTGGCCGATGGAGAATGATGGGCATTTAATCGCCTTTAATCTCCATGATGAGAGGAGTTTCATGGTTTTAATACCATGACTGCTTGGATTTGTAACTTCTATTTGATTGGTGTTAGTGGGCCGGTGACATCTGTCTTGTCGATTTCTCGATCGGTCGGACAAAAAGTGTACTTTCTTGGTCAGTCGGTTGGCGATCTTGAAGCGATCAATGATGATTGCATGCTTTTGACGGCGGATTCGAAATGTTGATGAAGATCAGTCGATTTCAAGCATCAAGAATCAGATTTTCGAAAAACTACAAGGGCTGAAATTCCCAAAAAGCGAAAAGGGTTGGAAAATGGGCCACCCGACAGAAATCCGGCGACCCGGACTTCCAGGGTCGCCGCTGGCGACAATGGGGATCTTTCCCCTTCCGGTCGCCATTTCTCGACCGTTTTTTTTATTTTTTGTTTCTTTTTTCGCCTAAATTTTTCTTGAAATTTTTCCTCATTTATGGGCTTTATTCTCCTGAAGAAAACCTGACGAGAAGCCGTGCAAATCGGAGCACAAAGTTTCCTATTTTTTGGAAGAGCCAAAGACTTTGTAGCCGATTTTATGCCAAGAGTCAAAACTAGGTCAAACGATGTCGGAATGATCCGAAATTTGAGGTGAAGCCTCCTGAGTAATAGATAGGACCAGCCATGGCTTTTATTTGAGTTTTGAAGCCGTGTGGGGTCCCGTCGCCAGTAGACTTGATTTTGCCGCGAGGAAGATGCCGCGCTTTGATATATGGTCAACCGATGTCCAATCGACTTGAAATTTGACAGGGAGTCTATTGGAGTCATTTTGAGATGATCCATTAGCTCCGATTTGGATGTCATGGTCCCGGAAAGTTCCGCCGCCCGGAGGCTTGAGTTTTTTTTCTGAGCGTCAAAGTCAGGTCAAACATTGTCAGAATGACCTGAAATTTGACGTGCAATCCTTTGGACGCATGTTGAAGCCACCCATGTGTTCTGTTTGATGAGTGAAGGTCTCGGTGGTTCTCGCAGCCGAGAGGCTTGATTTTACTGCTCGAGGGTTGATGGAGGGTCAAACGTTGTCGGTTTGACTTGAAATTTGACATGGAGCCTTTTTGGGGTATTTTGGAACCATCCGTAGACTCTGATTGAAGTTTTGATGTCCTTGACACTGTCACCGCCGGAATCGCCTGTTTATCTGCCGGAGGAGTGAAGTTAGGACAAATTATGTCAGAATGGGTTGAAACTTGATATAGAGCCTCCTAGTAGCATCTTGGGGCCAACTGTGTGCTTTGTTTTGTGTGTCAGGGTCTCTGGCTTTACCGCCGCCAAGAACTCCTTCTCAACTGCTGGAGGAGTGAAGTTAGGTCAAATGATATTGAAATGGCTCGAAACTTCAGGTATACCCCTCTTTTGGTTGTCTTGAAGAATCTTACAGTTTCTGTCTGGTTCTGACAAGATTTGATGCTTGAAGTGGCATTGCCTATTTTAGTAGGATGCGGCTTCATGTGGCTTCTTGATGTCGAGGAGGCAATGTGACTTTTTTGGTGTCAACAACCGCAAGTTCGAGGCTTTTGAAAAGTTCAAAGAGTTTCGAGCGGAAGCGGAAAAACAATTAGGTAAGAGTATCAAGGCTCTTCGATTAGATAGAGGAGGGGAATATCTCTCTGCTGAATTTATGGGATACTTATAAGAAAATGGGATTCTATCCCAGTTGTCTGCTCCTTGTATGCCACAATAGAATAGAGTAGCAGAAAGAAGGAACATGACTCTTTTAGATATAATTAGGTCTATGTTGAGTTTCTCAGGATTACCTATATCCTTTTGGGGATGCGCCTTGGATACTGCGATGTACATACTAAACCTCGTACCATCTAGGTTTGTACCAAAGACTCCCCGGGAGTTGTGGTCCGGGCGAAAGCCTAGTCTACAACATTTACACATTTGGGGTTGTTCGGTACACGTGCTAAAGGTTAGGACGGATAAGTTGGAAATGAAGTCGGAAGTATGCACGTTTGTAGGATATCCTAAAGGAACTAAAGGTTGGTTATTGTATAATCCCAGATAGTAGAAAGTGCTGGTGAGTGCCAATGCGGTTTTTCTGGAGGAAGATTATATGATGGACCGAAAATCTTTAGAAAAGGTTACCTTGGAAGAAATTCAAGAGCAATCAATTCCAAATCCAATTATGATCGAACTTGAAGAAGAACCACCCCTACCAGACCCAGTAGTTACAACAGTTCCTCATCATAGTGGGAGGATTGTCAGACCCCCTAACAGGTTCTCGTTCTTGGGAAAGTCTTAGGAGGCAGTCCCAAAAGAACCAAAACAAGATCCTTATAACTATGATGGAGCAATTAATGACATAGATTCAGGACGTTGGAAAGATGCTATGAAAGCTAAAATGGAGACTATGTACTCCAATAAGGTTTTGACACTTGTGGACTTGCCTGCTAATATTAAACCTATTGGGTGCAAGTGGGTCTACAAAGGAAAAAGAGGACTAGATGGAAGAGTGGAGACCTTTAAGGCTAGGCTTGTTGTGGAAGGGTAAACTCCGAAAAAGGGTATAGATTATGAGGAAACCTTATCGCCGGTAGCCATGCACAAGTCCATCTGGATACTCTTATCCATTGTGGCTCATCTCTATTACGAGATTTGGCAAATGGATGTCAAGACGGCGTTTCTCAACGGCCATGTTGAGGAAGACATCTATATGGTGCAGCCAGATGGTTTTGTAGCTAAAAACCACGAGCAAGAAGTTTGCAAGATGCAGAAGTCTATTTATGGACTGAAGCAGGCATCCTGAAGCTGGAACATCCGTTTTGACTAGGCAATCAAGTTATTTGGTTTTTGTCAAAATCCGGATGAGTCATGTGTATACATGAAAAATGAAGGTGACAGGGTAGTCTTTCTGGTTTTATATGTTGATGACATCCTTCTCCTAGGGAAAGGCGTAGGAATGTTGTCAACAGTGAAAGTTTGGTTAGCCAAGACTTTTGATATGAAGGACTTGGGAGAAGCTAGCTACATCCTAGGGATCAAACTCCTTCGAGACGAGAAAAACACGATGATTGGCTTATCCCAAGTTGCATGCATAGATAAGGTACTGGTACAGTTTGCTATGCAATACTCCAAGAAGGGCATTACACTTTTCCGGCATGGAGTGCACCTTTTCAAAGACCAGTGTCCTAGGACACCTGAGGAAAAGGAGCAGATGGGGTCGATACCATATGCTTTGGCTGTTGGTAGCCTCATGTATGCTATGCTATCTACTAGACCGGATATCTGTCATGCAGTGGGCCTAGTCAGCAAATATCAGTCAAACCCAGGAACTGAACATTGGATTGCTGTAAAGTGTATTCTCAAATACTTGAGAAGGACTAGAGATTACATGTTGATTTATAACAGTGATGAGCTGATTCCAGTTGGATACACAGATTCTGACTTCATGTCAGATAAGGATTCTAGAAAATCCACTTCTGGTTATGTATTTATGCTTGGTGGCGGAGGTATCAGTTGGAGGAATATTAAACTTGATTGTACTGCTGATTCCACCTCGAAGGCTGAATATGTAGCGGCTTGTGAAGCAGCTAAGGAAGCAGTATGGCTCAAGAGATTCCTTATGGAACTTGGGGTGGTACCTTTGGCACGACAGCCGCTTACAGTTTATGATGACAGCAGTGGGGGCAGTCGCACAATCCAAGGAACCCAGAAGCCATAAAAGCCAAATGCATGTACAGAGGAAATATCATTTGGTCAGCAAGGCAGAGAGGTGATATTGCTATTACCAAGATAGCCTCTACGGACAATCTGGAAGATCCTTTTACTAAGCCTTTGACTACCAAAGTCTTTGAGCAGCATGTAGATGGGATGGGCATGAGATGCAACCCTGACTGGCATTGAGCCCAAGTGGGAGATTGTTTGATTGTATGGTCTCAATCCATTAGTTGAGGTAATAAATTGATTAATTTCTTTATTTACCAATATAATCATACTTTCTTTTCTTGAGATGAATGGTGTTTTATTACTTAATGCACATGACCAATACATATAACATGATGGCTCATGAGATGAACCGGATCCCATTAGTATATTAGATGCGATATATGTATATGGATGAGATCCACATACGGGAGACATATGTCACAAATCTTATAGTTAAAATATCTTCACAACCAGTGATGAGACTAGGCATCTCATCTGATAAGGTTGCAGCACATTGATCACTATGAGATAATGTGATTTGTCTCGATCATCAGAATGGAAGATTCTAGATCACGATGCTGGTACATTGGATGTATTGAAAGACCATAAGAAGCACCTAATGAAATATTGTCTCGATTTAAGGACTGCTATCATAATTCCCTAGCAATAGGCTCTCAATCCTGAGACATTGATGAACTCAAGTTTTTATCTATTCATTTGCTTTGATTCAACAATGAGTAAGGCCAACTGTAGGTCAACACCTCGGTGTCTTGGGTATATGGTAGTCGGACTATGGGAACATCCAATGGTCAAGATGGAATCTATCTATATTATCCCCTTGTGCCAATTAATGGATTTATCTTCACCAATCTTATACTTAAAATATCTTCACCGCCAGTGATGAGACTGGGCATCTCCAATGATAAGGTTGCAGCACTTTGATCACTATGAGATAGTGTGATTTGTCTCGATCATCAGAATGGAAGATTCTGGATCACGGTGCTGGTACATTGGATGTATTGAAAGACCATGAGAAACACCTTATGAAATACTGTCTCGATTTAAGGACTGCTCTCATAATTCCCTAGCAATAGGCTCTCAATCCTGAGACATTGGTGAACTCAAGTTTCTATCTATTCATTTGCTTTGAGTCACCAATGAGTGAGGCTAATTGTAGGTAAACACCTGTATGTCTTCGGTACATGGTAGTAGGACTGTGTGAACATCCAATGATAAAGATGGAATCTATCTATATTATCCCTTTGTGCCAATTAATGGATTTATCATTAGTAAGTGCGCACCCATTTCAATTAAGAGTTAATTGAATGGTACTGATGATCCTTGTGATTAATTGGGGCTCAAGGGTAATAATATGTGGATCTAAGATTGGATAGGACAGATTTATTCCAATTGATCAATGGATATTGATAGAGGGGCTTACTTGTGGTAATTGGGAAGTTTAGGGTCTTCTTTGTAATATATTCCTAAGACTGGAGTGCAATTGCATTTATATAATGGTGTTATTTGCAATTAACTGTGGGCCCGAATTGCGCATGAGATGTGGGGTCGCGGTGTCCCAATTGGAGCCGGTTTTCTATGGAATCCCTAGTGGTCCCCACGCTAGCCCAAGATATTAGAATGATACTAATCCTACTTGAACTCTAAAAGAAATGAATTAGAAAGTTATCATTTCTATTTGAAGTAGGACTTCTAAAAGTAGTAACCGTATACTTACTAATAGTTGTGGAAGAAAGACTCTATGATAATTAGGAAAGGAGAAAGTTGCTAATTTGTATTGGGAGTTAAACTTCTATTTCAAATAGGAAAAGAGGTGGGATGACGGACTATAAATAGGGGACAGATCCCCTCTTGGATGTCCACCATAGAGATTCACGCCCAGCCGTCCTCATAGTACAAGTGTTGCACAATTTACTCTCCTCTCTTTCTCTTCTAATTCCTTGTGAGTTTCTAGTTGGATTTTCTCTTGAAGTTTCCACCAATCTTCTTGAGAAAAGAGTTCTGATAGTGGGTCATAGTGTGGAAGACAACAAGGTCTTGGAGATCCCAAATTGCTTCAAGAAGAGTTCTTGATCGAGTTGATTGTCTTATTCTTGATTAGAGCACTATCGGGCTCCAAAGGTATAATATGCTTCTCTTTCTGTTGTGGGTTATTTTGGTTGCATGGTGCTACTGATTTTTAACTTTGAGATAGGTTTTATTGCTGTACATGATTGATTAGATGGAGGGATTGCATCCTGGATATGGTTTATGGTCTTATGAGTACTTGATCACTGAGTCAAGTGGGTCAAAAGTTTTGAAAATCTATCCACGAGGCTCACTTACTTCCAACAAAGAGGACCAATGTGATCAAGATTGGAGTTTTTGTTGGCGGCCCTCCCAGATATTCGAAGAAGTCAGCTGCCCGTAAGGACATATTGATGCCAGCCAGTTGCTACCAGGGTTCTGATCATCTGTCGATTGATTTTGATCCGTGGGCCTTGGTGTTTTCGGCTAGGACGACAGTAAATGGGTGAAGCCTTTTCGACTTCGTGGCCGTTTTAGAGCTAACCCAGGTTAGGAGTCATCGATTGACCGCGTCTAGCTTGTTGACTGGGGGCGCCGTCTTGAAGGAAGCCGAGATTTTTGATGCGGTCCGCTCTTTTAGGGAGACCGTGATCTTTTCCGATGAGGCCTTCATGGCTATGTTGAAGTCTTTCCTTCCACAAACCAACACCTTCGTTGTCATGAATGGTGAGATTGGTTTTTCTCTGAAGGAGCTGAGCGCCATCACTTGGTTGCCTATTCTTGGTAAACTCTATGAGGAGTTCATGCCTATCGATAATGTCCCTGAAGAGTAGTCTGAGGAGTCTACACTTCTGTACTTTCAGCTTGTCGCCTTTTATGATTTTCTGAAGGAGAAGGAGGGCTCGAAAGTCAGGTGCAGCAGTTGGAGGAGTTTTAGCTCTTCGTTCCCTAACTTCTTTGATAGCAGAGAATCTTTTGATAGCACAACCCGGGAAGCCAGGGCTAAGAATCCGTGTTTGAAGAGGATTTTTGTCATGCGAGAAGACTCGATGGACTTCTTCATGGGTACAGATGCCATTTGTTCTGACATTGCGTTGCGGAGAGATCTCACTATTTACCTCACTTACTGGCTGGGTGAGGCTATCTTTGCTTCTGGAGATGGAACGTACATTAGGATGCATTGCATTTTTCCAGCTTGTTAGATGGCATTCGGGGAGCAGCTCGCTTTGGTGCCCGCTCTTTACTTTTATTTGTGCACCGAACTGCAGGCTGCTGCATTTTTTGTTCGGCTTGGGCTCCTTATGAATAGGGTTTTTTCAGCCCATATATTTTATTCATGGTATGTTTACCACTGTCCTGGCTTCCGCCAGTTGGGTGCTGCTCAGGATGAAGATCCTCTTATGATTTGGTTGGTTAGATGTAAAGCCGTATTCGAATCTCTTTTGTTTGCCAGCATGAGAATCCGACGGTACAGGGACGTTGAGAAACAACAGTCTTCAGTGAAGCTTTCCCCGGAGTTGTGGAAGAAGGCTTTTGATTTTGGTGCCCCCGTGACTCCACCAGGGCAGGGTCTAGAAGACATTACTCTTTGACCAACGTAGAGAATGTTGGAAGTAGGTGGGCTTAGTGGATAGGTTTTCAAAACTTTTTGACCCACTTGACTTCGGGATCAAGTACCCATACGGCCATAAACCACATCCAGGATCCAATCACTCAACTCATCAATCATGTACAACAATAAACTCTATCTAGAAGATAGAAACCAGCAACAATCAAGCAACCAATGTTAGGGATTTTGTATTTTCAATTTGATGGATGCATTTTCACTTTAGCATCATTTGAATTTTCACACATGCATTGTTTTAGAAAATCTTGAAATCTGGTTTTATACATGCATTGGATTTTAGACTTGTAGAATTAATGATTTATGCATGTTTTGTTGTTAAACTTGGATGCATTTGTTTTAAAATCCAAACTCTTTTGAAAACCTAATTCTTTGTGCATTACTTTTGAGAAATCAAATTGAGGATTTAGGTTTGTGCCTTGCATACATTCATCACTTTCAGAATCATTTTTGTATGCATTTAAATGTGAAAAGAGTTTTTAGAAATCAAGCAAGCCATTGGTTTTAAAGTTTCGAATCATTTTAAGGCTTTTTGTGTTTCTTGTTTTTAATCATCTTAGTTTGATTTAGAACATGTTTTTCAAGCTTGATTTAATAGCCCAAAAAGTTCCCCAAAGAAAAACCTTCAAATATGCTCTTTTGGGGAATTTTTGGTCCCAGAAGGTCAACTGCCTGTGTGGCAGGTCGACCTGGCCAGGGACCCCGGTCGACCTGGTACACTGCAGGCCGACTGGGTTCCTGAAGCTCCAACGGTTAGAAATAGAGCCGTTGTGAAGGCCAGGTCGACCGGGCCCTGTTTCCAGGTCGACCTGGGACTAGCCGTTGGACTGTTTTTTGGTTTAAAGTCCATTCTTTTCCCATCTTTCAAGAGGCTTGATTCATGAACTTTTGAGACCATTTTGGAGCCAAAGAAAGGGGATGAAGTTGTAAAGGCTAGAGGGCTTTTTGGAAATCAAATGCTTGACTTTTTAAAACGTACATCTTACTAGTATTTTGATTTCCATTAAAATGAAATCCATGCATGCTTAAATCTTTGTATTTTCACTTATGCATGATTTCTAGAGATGTTTAGCAAACTCATTATCATCTTTGGAACATTAGAATGATTTGCAAACTCTCTTGTCTAAATAACATGCATTCTTAGTCTTTCTTATTCATACAACTTGTTTAGTTTATTTCTTCAAAGTTGTTTGAATCTTTTATGTGATTAGCTTTTATCTTCAATCATCATTTTCTAAGCTTTGATTTTAAAATGCATCAAGCATTCATTTAGGAGCTTCATTGTAGAAATTGATTGAAGTAAAGCATTCATACACTAGTGCACACACTTTAGCTTTATTTTAGTGTATGTTTGTAATTTGAATTACACTTTCATATTAGCCTATTTAAGAGGCAACATCATTGTGCTTAAATTGTATCTCTTAGAGTGATCTTTTGTGAAGACACCTTCTTAGAGAAATCTTTATTTGTAAAGGTTATTGCTTAGCCTAAGAAAAGCATTGTGTAAAGGTTATTGCTTAGCCTTGAAAAGCATCTTGTAAAGGTTGTTGTTGAGCCTAGTAAAAACAACATTGTAATGGTTATTGCTTAGCCTATTAAAAAGCATACTTAGTGGAAATCCGGTGGGGTGATTGGATCACAAGCCGGTAGTGGACGTAGGCATTGAGGCCGAACCACTATAAACCTTTGTGTTGTGGTGCTTGCTTTTGTGGTGATTGTTTATATTAGCTTCCGCATATTGTTTGATTAAATCATCACATGTGACTTGTTTATCTTCATAGAATTTAAAATTGGTCATATTTGTAGCACACCCTATTCACCCCCCCCCTCTAGGGTTAGGATCCAAGGACTTTCAACCAAGAATCTACAACATACAAGGAAATAGATTATCCCTTTGGAGCCCGGTTGTGCTCTAATGGAGAAGAAGACAATTAGCTTGAACAAGAACTCTTCTTGTAGCGAATTAGGATCTCTAAGACCTTGTTGTCTTCCACGCTATGACCCGCTATTAGATATCTTTTCTCAAAAAGAATGGTGGGATCTTCAAGAGAAAACCAACTAGAAGCTCTTAAGAAACTAGAAGAGAAGTGATGGACCCAACTTTTTTTCTCTCTCTTCTGTCTCAAGGCTACTGGGAGGCTGGCGGAGGGAAGAAAGGTGAGCATCAACATTTTTGTACGGGTATGCCAGATTTTCTATTCTACTTGGAATTTATAAATGATGATCCGGAGATCCACCTTCACAAGTAGAAAAGGAAATCAACTTTTTTCCTAACTTTTCATTGCACATATATTTAAGAAAAGAGACAAGGTTTTTGCATGCCGTAAGAGGCGATTTTTCTTTGTTTGCCGGGAAAGGCGATTTTACCGTAAAAGGCAATGTTTTCCGTGAAAGGCGATGTACAAATCTCATCAATAATGAAAGACAAGAATTGTGATTTTTTTGTCTCTTTAGAAAAAAATACAAAATACAATAGAAAAGTAAGAAAAGGAATTCTGACTTTTTAGGAGATTGCGGGGACTCATTCAGATCAACAGTCGTAAGTCATGTATGGACTTCGCCATCGTCCTTCAGATGAGAACATATGATGCTTTGATTCTTTTGGTTTGGCTTGGACTTCAGATTTTTAGAGGATAAAGACCAAGGGGAGGTCCTATATCCAATAAAAAACCGAGTAGACGGGCTGAAAAACAGCGTCTAGGCCATGTCGGATAGATTGAGAGGACCTTGGGGGGTTGGCCCCCCTAAGGGACTTCAATCACCTTGTGGTGTTTGTTGCAGCAGAGTTTCTTCAACAACAGAGTTTCTTCACCGTAGCAGAACTTCATTTCGCAGTGCCTGGACTTTGGAGGTTTTTCTTCTTGGATTTCTCTCCCTCTCACTATCTTGATGTCTAGATTTGTTCTTCTTAGAATGACCCCCCTTTTATAGGCTTTTGGTAGCCATTAGGTGGGTTTATGGGCTTTTAATGTATTAAAACAACATAATGGGAAGAGTTACAAGTTTTAATTCATTTATTTTGTAACTCTTTTTCCTTGGCTTTCGATTGGTCGATGGAGAATGAATGGCTTCTAATTGCCTTTAAAATACATAATGGGAGGAGTTTCATGCTTAATGCCATGATTACATGGACTTGCGACTCCTTTTTGCTCGTTTCTGATTGGGCAGTCCAAAATAATGAGTTAATGACTGCATTAACTTGTCATAAAACAGGTCATTTAACTGCATTAAGTGGTCGCAGGGCGCTCGAAGAGTCGCGGGCCGTACCGCATCTTTTGGAATTCTTCTTGCGATGATCGCAGTGTTAGTTTTATGGTCTCAATACCAGTATATGATGAATAAATTGATTCATTTCTTTATTTATCAATATATATTATTGATTTCCTTTCATGAGATGAATGGTGTTTTATTACTTGTTTGCACATAACTAATACATATGACATAATGGTTCATGAGATGAACTGGGTCCCATTAGTATATTAGATGTGATATATGTATATGGATGAGATCCACATACGGGAGATATGTGTCACAAATCTTATACTTAAAATATCTTCACAACCAGTGATGAGATTGGGCATCTCATCTGACAGGGTTGCAGTACTTTGATCACTATGAGATAGTGTGATTTGTCTCGATCATCAGAATGTAAGATTCTGGATCATGGTACTGGTACATTTGATGTATTGAAGGACCATGAGAAGCACCTTATATACACTGTCTTTACGTTAAGGTCTGCTCTCATAATTCCCTAGCAATAGGCTCATAATCCTGAGACATTAATGAACTCAAGTTTCTATCTATACATTTGCTTTGAGTAACCCATGAGTGAGGCCAATCGTAGGTCAACACATCGGTGATTTGTGTACGTGGTAGTAGAGTTGTGGGAACATTCAATGGTCAAGATGGAATCTATCTTTAATATCCCCTTGTGCCAATTAATGGATTTATCATTGGTAAGTGCGCACTCATTCCAATTAAGAGTTAATTGGATCGGTACCAAATGATCATTATAATTAATTGGGGCTCAAGGATAATAAGATATGGATCTAATTTGGTGGACAGGTCCATTTGATCCATGGATATAGATGGAGGGGCCTACTTGTGGTACTGAGGAAGTTTAGGGTCTTCATTGTAATTTATTCCTAAGACTGGAGTGCAATTGCATTTAAATAGTGGAGTTATTTGCAATTAACTGTGGGCCCGGATTGCACATGAGATGTGGGGTCGCATGTCCCAGTTGGAGCCAGCTTTCTAAGGAATCCCTAGTGGTCCCCACGCTAGCCCAAGATATTAGAAAGATACTAATTATAGTAAAACTCTAAAAGGAAATAGAAAGTTACTATTTCTATTTGAAGTGAGACTTCTAATAGTGGTAATAGTAAGTTACTAATTATTAATGGAAGTGAGACTTCTATTTTAATTAGTAAAAGAGGAAGTTACTAATCATATTTGAAGTAAGACTTCTAATTGTAGTAGAAGTAAGACTTCTATTTCAATTAGTTAGAGGAGGTGGCTTGAATGCTATAAAAGGAGGAGAGGAGCTCTTGGACGTCCTCTATGTTAATCCCACCTAGGGATTCACGCCCATATCACTCTTCCTCTCTTTGTGCAAGTTGTTGCACATCACTTCCCTCTTCTAGTTTATCTTCTAGTTTCCTCTAGGGCTTTTCTCTTGGAGATTCCACCATCTTCTTGAGAAAAGAGAATCTGATACGGGTCATAGCGTGGAAGATCAAAAGGTGTTGGAGATTCTGATTTGATTAGTGAAGGTGTTCATCATCAAAGAAAGAATTCAAATTCTCCATTAGAGCACAACTAAGCTCCAAAGGTATAATCTACATCCTTGTATGTTGTGGATTTCGTGGTTGCATGTTTATGTGTTATTTTCTATCTTTTAGATAGATTATGTTGTTGTACATGGTTTATGAGTTTGAGGGATTGCATCCTGAATTGGGTTTGTTGCCTTCTAGATAGTTGATCCCTGCATCAAGTGGGTCAAAAGTTTTTGAAACCTATCTGAATGGCCCACCTATTTTCCAACAATTGGTATCAGAGTCATACCTCATCTCTAATCATGTTAGATCAGCAAGCTTGCTCCAATCTTTGCATGAGATGCGAAGAAGATGAAACAAGGGCTTTGTAAGGATCAGTTTTGATTTATTTACTTGGTTTGATAGTAGATTCATGTTTGGATAGTCACAAAAGGGTTTACTAATGATGGAAGGATGGTAGGATACCATTGAGAGCCTTCAAAAGTGTTTTTGGAGGTGTTTGGACTCGAATTGAAAAAACCCAATTTTCTGCCCTCGTCAGGCGGGTCGACCTGGTGCCTGTAGGGTCGGTCGACTGGGAACTCAGCTCAACCACCGCCGGGGGACACCCCCGGACCCCCTCTACGAAATGCATGTATTAAAAGGGTGGTTATTTTTGGCATCTTGTTTTTCCATTATGGTTTGGTAACCTGGTTTTGTGAGATGCTTGGTTGTATGAGATACTAACTTGCAGATGATCATGTCCTCTCCATATGGCCCACAAGTCTTTTGCTTTCTATTTATGGTTAATGGTTTGTTTAAGGCTAAATGTAAAGGGCGTCATGGTTTCCTTGGTTTCCCGTGAAAGGGCAAGGCATGATGAATTTGCCTATAGCCCTTTTATTTCCATGTTTAGATTACCATGTAAGTCTCATAATCGAGGCATAGGAATTTATGTAATTTTTATAAATTTGTAAATTCTGGCGATGTCCGAGACGAAGAAGGAATGCGATGTTGGACTCCTAATCAAAGAGTTTGAAGATTACCAAAAGAGTTTTGGAGTTGCCCAAAGAGTTTGAGGAATTCCAAAGTTTTGGAAAGTCTAGAAGTCCAAGAAGTCTATTCCGCTAGGGCCATGTGGAGGAGAGGACTAGTTTCTATTTTTTAGCACTTTCTATTTATGGATGAATGCTTAATTTAGAATGTTTCCAAATCTGATCCAAACATAGCAAGTTACTAAAATTGGTTAAATCAAATTAATTTTTGGAAAGAGTTCTAATTAGTGTTGAGGACCCATGAGATGGACACATTGGTAACACTAATTTAGAAACTGGACTTTCCTTAAAATAACTTGACTTGGAACCAATCTTCGATCATATCATGAGATGATTTGATGTTCATATGTATACATGTGGGCCCTAATACCTTACAAAGAAATCCTCAATTCTAAAAATATTAAGTCGGAGCGGGGTATTTATATTTAGAAATCCCCATGGTTTTCCACCATAGGTCCATTGTAAGGAAAGTATTGGCCTCGCGCCATCTTGAGAATGGTCGTTCCCCACGGAGGGCTTTTACTTGTCTGGCTACTAGATATGGATCTCCTATGGATAGTGTTGGTGAGACGGGGCGGGGGCCCACTCCCCAAGGAGGAGCTGCTCGCAACGGTTGTCATGCAATGCTAGTTGGTGGGTCACACTTAACTAAAATAATGATGTAGTATCCCCAAGGATTTGCCTCATGTATTTTAGAAACCGAAGCTAATCGGGAGTCATTCATTATTTGGTATGAGATACCTAGATAATAATGAATGAAGGGGATCATGGAAAGTTAGTCTTAATCCTAATTTTGACCAACTTTGATCCGCACCAATCTAGGTGGTATTCGTACTCCCCAAGGAGGCATACCCCGGGGATTGGGATTCCGATGTATTCTGAATTTAGTGGTTATGAGGATTCCACATAAATTTGGTAGAATACTAAACCCTAATGTCATTTAAATTCATTAATTGAATGTATGGTTATGTGTTACAGTATTTCAAGCATGAGTTCAAATACTTTCAATCCACTTGCGACCATCCTCAACCAGAATAAGTTGATGGAATCCAACTTTATAGACTGGAAAAGAACCCTGGATATTATCTTGACAGCTTCAGGATACAGATATGTCCTTACCATACCCCCCCTTCCTGAGCCTGAGCTTCATGCACCTCAGTATGAAAATGACCTTTACACCGAATGGACAAAAGACAATGAGGTAGCCAGATGGTTTATACATGCATCCATGTCTAGTGTTTTACAACACCAACATCAATCCTATAAGTCAGCATACGATATTATATCGAACTTAAAGGAGATGTTTGCGGACCAGGTTAGACCTGCTAGGCAAGCTACTATGAAGGTGCCGATAAACACTAAGATGGCTGAGGGAACCCCAGTACAAAAACATTTATTGAAAATGAGTCTCGCACTAAATGAGTTAGATGTACTGGGTGTTACGATTGATAAAGAATCGCAGATCGACATGATCCTTCAATCACTACCGGATTCTTTCAATCATTTCAAGATCAATTATGAAAAATTGGAAATGACTATAGCTGAGCTGTCTCGACAGCTGGTAGTGACTGAGGAAATCATGAAGAAAGAGCAAAATTCCCTCATGACAGAAAAGTCATTTGCTAGGACCAAGCCGAAAGGCAAAGACCGAGATAGCAAGAAGAAATCAGTCATCAAGGGTCCTAAGGTGGAGAACGGTTCTACTTGTAGTATGGCCAAGGCTAAGGGTACGGGAGTAAAAGGAAAGTGTTTCCATTGTGGTGAGACAGGACATTGGAAAAGGAATTGTCCAGAATATCGGTCTAAGAAGAAGACCTCAGGTATGATTGAGTCACTTATTTCTGAAGTTAGTTTTGCAATTGGTACTTCAGAATCTTGGTGTATGGACTCCAGGGCAACTGATCACATATGTAATTCATTGCAGGGGTTCAGGGAAACCAGGAGGTTCAGTGACGGAGAAATCATTGTCAACCTAGGCTCTGATGCTAAGGCAAAGGTTGTTTCAGTGGGAGTTATTACATTATGTTTTTCAAATGATAAATTGGTTTTGTCAAACACGTTATATGTACCGTCTTTACGACGGAATTCAATTTCAGTTTCTAGTATGGTGAAAAAGAGTTATTCTATTACTCTTGGTACTGAAATTGTCATAAAGAGATATGGTACTTTTATGCATTCTGACAATGTAATCAATGGAATTCATTTGTTAATCCCACAATGTATGAGATACATGATACTGAAACAATTAATAGGCCATCATTAAAGAGAAGGTCACCTTCATCTAATCCAACAAAACTTTGGCACTTGAGGCTAGGTCATATAAACATAAATAGGATTGACAGGCTAGTGAAAGACGATATCTTGCCTTCATTGGTGGTATAACCAATGCCTGTCGGCGAGTCCTGTCTGGAAGGTAAAATGACCAAAAGGCCCTTTTTCATCAAAGGGCAATGGGGCCAAAGATTTGTTGGAATTAGTGTATATTGATGTGTGTGGACCCATTAATGTCAGGGCCAGAGGAGGATATCTCTCCGCTGATTTTATGGGATACTTATCAGAAATGGGATTTTATCCCAGTTGTCTGCTCCTGGTATGCCTCAACAGAACAGAGTAGCAAAAAGAAGGAACCGGACTCTTCTAGATATTATCAGGTCTATATTGAGTTTCTCAGGATTACCTATATCCTTTTAGGGATACGCCTTGGATACTACGATGTACATACTAAACCTCGTACCATCTAAGTCTATACCTAAGACTCCCCGGGAGTTGTGAACCGGGTGAGAGCCTAGTCTACAACATTTACACATTTGGGGTTGTCCGGCACAGGTGCTAAAGGTTAAGATGGATCAGTTGGAAGTGAAGTCGGAAGTATGCACATTTGTAGGATATCCTAAATAAACTAAAGGTTGGTTATTCTATAATCCCAGAGAGCAGAAAGTGATGGTGAGCACTAATGCGGTTTTTCTGGAAGAAGATTATATGATATAGACCGGAAACCTTTAGAAATAGGTGATCTTATGAGAAATTCAAAAGCAAACATTTCCAAATCCTAGTATGACTGAACCTAAGGAAGAAGCGCCCTTACCTAACCCAGTAATTACACCTGTGCCTTGTCATAGTGGGAGCATAGTCAGGCCCCCTGACAGGTTCTCGTTCTATGGAGAGTCTTATGAGGCAGTCCCGGAAGAACCGGAACAAGATCCCTGTAATTATGATGAAGCAATTAATGACATAGATTCGGGACGTTGGCAAGATGCTATGAAAGCTGAGATGGAGTCTATGTACTCTAATCAGGTCTGAACACTTGTGGACTTGCCTGCCAATATCTAACCTATTGGGTGCAAGTGAGTCTGCAAGAGAAACAGAGGATCAGATGAAAGAGTTGAGACCTTTAAAGGTCAGGCTTGTTGCGAAAGGATATACTCATAAAGAGGATATCGATTATGAGGAAACCTTCTCGCCGGTAGCCATGCTCAAGTCTATCAGGATACTCTTATCCATTACAGCTCATCTCGATCATGAGATTTGGCAAATGGATGTCAAGACGACGTTTCTCAACGGCCATCTTGAGGAGGACATCTATATGATACAGCCAGACGGTTTTATAGCTAAACAACCAAAAGCAAAGAGTTTGCAAGCTGCAGAAGTCCATTTATGGACTGAAGCAGGTATCCCGAACCTAGAACATTCGTTTTGACTAAGCAATCAAGTCAGTTGATTTTTGTCAAAATCCGGATAAGTCATGGGTGTACATGAAAAGTAAAGGAGGGAGGGTAATTTTTCTAGTCGA
Organism: Cinnamomum chago; assembly: GCA_038049695.1. Classification (NCBI taxonomy): domain Eukaryota; kingdom Viridiplantae; phylum Streptophyta; class Magnoliopsida; order Laurales; family Lauraceae; genus Cinnamomum; species Cinnamomum chago. Next base: position 33,746,322 of record CP142456.1, read on the forward strand.
CGACATCCTTCTCCTAGAGAGTGGTATATGGATGTTGTCAACAGTAAAAGGTTTAGTTGGCTTAGACTTTTGATATGAAGGACATGGGAGAAGCCAGTCGCATCCTAGGGATCAAACTCCATTGAGACCGGATAAATAGGATGATAGGCTTATCCCAATATGCATACATAGATAAGGTACTCGTACGGTTTGCTATGCAAGACTCTAAGAAGGGTATTACACCTTTCAGGCAAGGAGTGCACCTTTCCAAGAATCGGTGTCCCAAGACACCTGAGGAAAAGGAGCAGATGAGGTCGATACCATACGCCTCGGGTGTTGGTAGCCTCATGTATGTTATGCTATATACTATACCGGATATCTGTCATGCATTGGGCTTAGTCAGCAGATATCAGTCTAACCCAGGTCCTAACCATTGGACTGCTGTAAGATGTGTTCTCAAATCCTTGAGAAGGACTAGAGATTACATGTTGTTTTATGGCAATAATGAGTTGATTCTAGTCGGTTACACATATTCTGACTTCAGGTCAGATAAGGATTCCAAGATATCAACTTCTGGGTATGTGTTTATGCTATAGCTGCTTGAGAAGCAACTAAAGAAGCAGATTGACTCAAAAGATTCCTTATGGAATTTGTAGTGAGATTTTTGGCAAGACAGCCGCTCACAGTTTACTGTGATAACAGCAGGGCAGTCGATAAGTCCAAGGAACCCAGGAGCCAAAAACATGTACAAAGGTAGTTACACATGGTCGGAGAGATTGTGCAGAGAGGTGATACTGCTATCACCTAGATACACTCTGCAAACAATTTGGGAGAATCCCTTTACTAAGCCTTTGACTACCAAAGTTTTTGAGCAACATGTAGATGGGATGGGCATGAGATGCAACCCTGACTGGCATTGAGCCCAAGTGGGAGATTGTTAGTTTTATGGTCTCAATACCAGTATATGATGAATAAATTGACTAATTTCTTTATTTATCAATATATATTATTGCTTTCCTTTCATGAGATGAATGGTGTTTTATTACTTGTTTGCACATAACTAATACATATGACATAATGGTTCATGAAATGAACTGGGTCCCATTAGTATATTAGATGTGATATATGTATATGGATGAGATCCACATACGGGAGATATGTGTCACAAATCTTATACTTAAAATATCTTCACAACCAGTGATGAGATTGGGCATCTCATCTGACAAGGTTGCAGTACTTTGATCACTATGAGATAGTGTGATTTGTCTCGATCATCAGAATGTAAGATTCTGGATCATGGTACTGGTACATTGGATGTATTGAAGGACCATGAGAAGCACCTTATATACACTGTCTTTACGTTAAGGTCTGCTCTCATAATTCCCTAGCAATAGGCTCATAATCCTGAGACATTAATGAACTCAAGTTTCTATCTATACATTTGCTTTGAGTAACCCATGAGTGAGGCCAATCGTAGGTCAACACCTCGGTGATTTGTGTACATGGTAGTAGAGTTGTGGGAACATTCAATGGTTAAGATGGAATCTATCTTTAATATCCCCTTGTGCCAATTAATGGATTTATCATTGGTAAGTGCGCACCCATTCCAATTAAGAGTTAATTGGATCGGTACCAAATGATCATTATAATTAATTGGGGCTCAAGGATAATAAGATATGGATCTAATTTTGTGGACAGGTCCATTTGATCCATGGATATAGATGGAGGGGCCTACTTGTGGTACTGAGGAAGTTTAGGGTCTTCATTGTAATTTATTCCTAAGACTGGAGTGCAATTGCATTTATATAGTGGAGTTATTTACAATTAACTGTGGGTCCGGATTGCACATGAGATGTGGGGTCGCGTGTCCCAGTTGGAGCCAGCTTTCTAAGGAATCCCTAGTGGTCCCTACGCTAGCCCAAGATATTAGAAAGATACTAATTATAGTAAAACTCTAAAAGGAAATAGAAAGTTACTATTTCTATTTGAAGTGAGACTTCTAATAGTGGTAATAGTAAGGTACTAATTATTAATGGAAGTGAGACTTCTATTTTAATTAGTAAAAGAGGAAGTTACTAATCGTATTTGAAGTAAGACTTCTAATTGTAGTGGAAGTAAGACTTCTATTTCAATTAGTTAGAGGAGGTGGCTTGAATGCTATAAAAGGAGGAGAGGAGCTCTTGGACGTCCTCTATGTTAATCCCACCTAGGGATTCACGCCCATATCACTCTTCCTCTCTTTGTGCAAGTTGTTGCACATCACTTACCTCTTCTAGTTTATCTTCTAGTTTCCTCTAGGGCTTTTCTCTTGGAGATTCCACCATCTTCTTGAGAAAAGAGAATCTGATACGGGTCATAGCGTGGAAGATCAAAAAGTGTTGGAGATTCTGATTTGATTAGTGAAGGTGTTCATCATCAAAGAAAGAATTCAAATTCTCCATTAGAGCACAACTAAGCTCCAAAGGTATAATCTACATCCCTGTATGTTGTGGATTTCGTGGTTGCATGTTTATGTGTTATTTTCTTTCTTTTAGATAGGTTATGTGGTTATACATGGTTTATGAATTTGAGGGATTGCATCCTGAATTGGGTTTGTTGCCTTCTAGATAGTTGATCCCTGCATTAAGTGGGTCAAAAGTTTTTGAAACCTATCTGAATGGCCCACCTATTTTCCAACACGCAGAGGGATCCACTGTTAGATTGTGTGGTCTCAATCCATCAGATGATGTAATAAATTGATTAATTTCTTTATTTTTCAATAAAATCATGCTTTCCTTTCATGAGATGAATGGTGTTTTATTACTTAATGCACATGACCTATACATATGACATAATGGTTCATGAGATGAACCGGGTTTCATTAGTGTATTAGATGTGATTTATGTATATGGATGAGATCCACATACAGGAGACATATGTCACAAATCTTATACTTAAATATATATGTTCACAACTAGTGATGAGACTAGGTATCTCATCTGATAAGGTTGCAGCACTTTAATCACTATGAGATAGTGTGATTTGTCTCGATCATCAGAATAGAAGAACAGTTCTTGATTAAGTTAATTATCTTCTCCTCTATTAGAGCACTACCGAGCTCCAAAGGTATAATCTGCTTCTCCTCTTGTGGTAGATTATTTTGTTGCATTTGTTATTGATTTCTATCTTCTAGATAGGTTATATTGTTGTACATGATTGATTAGAATGAGGGATTGCATCCGGGATTGGGTTTTGTAGCCTTATGGATAGTTGATCCCTGAATCAAGTTGGTCAAAAGTTTTGAAAATCTATCCACGAGGCCCACCTACTTCCAACACATACAATGGTCAAGATGGAATCTATCTATATTATCCCCTTGTGCCAATTAATGGATTTTTCATTAGTAAGTGCGTACCCATCTCATTTAAGAGTTAATTGGATGGGACAGAGGATCACTGTGATTAATTGGGCCTTAAGGATAATAAGATGTGGGTATAAGATTGGATGGGACAGATTTATTCCAATTGATCCATGGATATTGATAGAGGGGTCTACTTGTGGTAATTGTAAGTTTAGGGTCTTCATTGTAATTTATTCCTAAGAGTGGAGTGCAATTGCATTTATATAGTGGTGTTATTTGCAATTAACTGTGGGCCCGGATTGCACATGATATGAGAACCCGACCCCTAATCTCTTGGATTAGTGTTGTTTTATTTGAGGATTAGTTTCTTTTAGAGGGATTAGTATTTGTTGGGTTGAGTTTGTGAGCTAGAATGGGTTTTCTTCTAGTTTTGGGCTTTTGAGTGCTTTGGTAGCTTGTGGGGCCCTTTGGGGGTTCCCTTTTCGGCTTTGCTTTCACTTGCGAGATTTTCCCGATTTGTTTCGTATTGTGTTTTTGGCCCGTTGCATTCATCTTGAGGAATCCTACAACTTTCATGTTGATCTCGTATCCATTTGAGAACCCGAAACCCGATTTCTTGGCCTTGAGGGCAAAACAGTCATTGCACACCAAATCTGTACCCAAAACTCGATATTCTCAAAATCCGTGAAACATATACTTTTTGGAAACTAGATATTTCGACGATCATTTCTTCCTTCTTCGTCGAATCCATCCGAGGTCCCGAATTAGATGATTTCAGCCACCCAAGTTCTTTAAGTTGTGGGACCCAAACCTCACTTGCTTATAAGAGGAACCCATCTCCTTCATTCATTTCATTCACCATTGTTCCAGCTGAACCTAGGGCTTTCCCTTGTGCAACTTCTTCTTCTTCTTGCTTCTTCATCTCCAAGCCACACCAAGAGTTCATCAATCAAGAAATGGAGACCATCTTCTTCTTCCTCTTCACCATGGCTCCCCATTGATACCATTTTTGGAGAAATCTCTCAACCTAGAGACCTCCCTTGAGCTTGTTCTTCTCATTTGAAGGTCATCCAAGTAAGTGTTCTTCTTCATCTTCTAGATTTGTAATCTTCTAGCCTTAGAGAAGCTCCACCTTGATTATTGAATGGTTTCCTTGTCATTTCATTGTTTAACCCATTTTAGGGTTTGTTTTGGGGGTTTTTGTAGAGATTGTGGATCTTGAGCTTGAGAGGTGATTAGGAGCTTGAATTGCTTGATTAGAGTCAAAGGCAAGTGGATGAATGGATTGTTTTGATTATTAACATGTTTTGTGAGAAAAATCTTGTTTCATTAAGGGTTTTGGTGATTTTAGTAGTTGTCTTTACTATGATTAATATTGATTTCGAAATGTGCTTATTGATAAGTTATTTCCCTCTTGTTCATGCTTGGAAAATGTATGCATCATATTGTCAAGGTTTCAAATGGTTTCACATGAATGAGTTTTCTCCACCTTGAGATTTATTGTGAATGGAAAGAATGGAAAGAATGGAAAGGGAGAAACTTGAAATGAGGAGCTCTTTAGCTCATTTTAATGTCTTGGAATCATGTGTTTAAATCATCTTGTTTATAGTTCTATGTGATTGTGAAAGTCTTGGAAAGGAAAGGAAAAAGAGGAGGAAAAATCAGTGTCCCGGACCTGCTGCACGCCCAGGTCTGATCGATCGGACCTACAGGCCGATCGATCGGCCTGTCTTTTAACAGTAAGGCTTTTTGGGCCGATCGATCGGACCCTGTGCATTTCTGGTATTTTTGATATTTGTTTTTTTTGGAAACCTTTGGGCCTTCTATGAGTCCTAGGGGTGTATACCTTAGTGTTAAGACCAATTGTACCCTAATCTAAGGTCCCTAAGACTAGGGAACTAAAAGGAAAGAATGGTGATGATCTAGACACTGATTCTTGGTTTTAGGTGGGACCCCGGCTACCCTCTTTGGACTGTTTGGACCATGTGTGAGAATGTCTTGAGCCGACATGCCTCACGGTTGGTTCGGTGGCATCGGAGTTAATCCATTTCAATCTTGAACGGGATGGAACGACGCGATATCTTCTTTATATCTAAACACAAGTCTAATTCCTTGGTTATCGCTAATTCTATTCCTTTCGATGACTGAGTAGGTTGCTCGATGTTTCCGGATTAATGTCATGCCTAGGATGGACCGTTTATAAATCTTGATTCTTGCTATTGTAACATCTAGTACTACCCATAAGCTCATTTTAAGTGTTGAAAGTAGTAAAAGTGCATAAGGAGCCCGGAATGTCTTCAAACTCAAGGAGTACCAAGAAATTGTTATAATCGACATACGGGACCCCTATTCACTTAAATAGATCTTGAAACCGATATTTTTACCCGAAATTGTTATAGTTCATTGTTTCACCTCTTTTCCCGAGATTTGCATTACATGACTGGTTTTCCCGAAAGCATTGGAGTTACTCTAGTAACAGTCATTTGTCCCGAAGTGCATTGCATCACATGATATGACAGTGTGCCCTTGAGCACCCCGTTTTACCCGTTTAATTATTGTACTTGATTTACTTGTTTCCCCGAAAGCATTGAAGTTACACTAGTAACAGTTATTTGTCCCGAATGTATTGCCCGATATGAAGTGACAGTGTGCCCTTGAGCACCCCCGTTTTACCCGTTTATTTACTGTACTTGATTTACTTGCATATGTCTCGATTGGTTTTGACCTATGAGTCGGCATCACTAAGCTTGGATACCTTATCGGTTTGATCCACCGACTTGGAAATCCCTCTCCCGTCCCGCCAGCTGCAGTTTGGATCCCGATACCCGGTTATTGCCGTGGTCCCGTCCCGATACCCGGTTCGCTACCGTGGTCCCGTTCCCGTATATTTATATTGTATATATGATTTACGTTGAGTCTCCTCACCTTGTGTGACTGATACCAACGTCCCGTTATACTCTTGTCACTTCGGTGATAGAGGACTTAGCTTCTTGTGATTGCCATCTTGCCAGTTCCCGATTCCTTGGATACCCGACATGCTTTATATTGTTTACTTGCTTTCCGATAAATGATTCGTTTCCTTTATGAAAGTTGTTATTTAAACAAGTGCTAATATTCTCCAATGTAAATTCAGTTATTATTATATTGTTTTTTTTGTCCTTTGTACCCGCACATGTTTTAAATGAATGCCGGTTGGGTGAATAACCATGCTTTTACATATGTTCCATACGATCAATGATCTTGCTAGATTTATATGATTACACGTGTTTTAAAGGAATACCCGAATTGTTAAATATCCATACCTTGTTTTAAAGGACATTTGGTTTGTCAGATATCTATGTTTATACCTGTTTTTAAATGAATACCCGAATTGTTAAATACCCATGCTTTGAAATATGTTTCAAATGACACTTGTTTTGCCAGATCACTATGTTTATACCGGTTTCAAATGAATATCCGATTTGTTAAATATCCCTGCTTTGAGATATGTTTTAAATGAACATTAGTCTTGTCAGATTTCTTTGGTTACACCTGTTTCAAACGAACACCCGGTTTGTTAAATATCCGTATTTTCACATATGTTTCAAATGGACATTGGTTTTGCTAGATTGCTATGAATACCTGGTTTGTTGTTTACTTATGTTTTTACTTAAGTTTCAAATGAACGTTGTTTTGCCATACCGCTATATTTATACATGTTTTAGACGAACACCCGATTGTCAATTATCTATGTTTATAGATGATGTGAACGAACACATGTTTTATTAGATATTCATGTTTTACCCATGCTTGAAATGAATACAGATTTTCCCCGAGATTCCCGACTTTGCACCCGTTTAATTATATGCAGCATTTGATCGTATAGCATGATTTACCTTATGTTTTATTCTTCAGTATATTTGTTATCTTTTCATCCACCTGCCAGACCGTCGCGTCTGACCCACTACTTTTGGTACTCAGGTTCAGATTTCTTCGCCCCGAGTTGAGTGTTTTTGTTGGCTGTGGAGCCATGCCTTGCAGGTTGTTTTGTCGGCTATGTCATGTAGACATTGAGCTTGACATCGGAGTTACGTCACATTTGGGTAGTAGTTTATAGCTTATTGTTGTATGGCTTTTATTAGCCTTTTTCTTGGGATTCTTAATTAATGTACATTGATAATTGTAACTTGAACATATTTGGGAATGTAACATCCTGTTACTGTCAGCTCTGTAATTTAGTGTGATGGTTACTCCAGTCTGATATGATCCTTGATATCATAGCTATGTGCTAAAGGTTGAGTGCGACGCGGAATCCGATGGCCACGGACTTCGGGTCGCAACGCCACAAATGCTTCCGCAAAATATTCAGAATGTGTTGGGATGTGTTGTCTTCACACATGCGGATCCTGGGAGAAGTAAAATATATTTATGCTTAAATCCCATTTCCCGCCCCCGAGGTTTCGGTTCGGGGGCGTGACACATGAGATGTGGGGTCGCGGTGTCCCAGTTTGAGCCAGCTTTCTCTGGAATCCCTAGTGGTCCCCACACTAGCCCAAGATATTAGAGAGATACTAAGCCTAATTGAACTCCAAGAGGAAGGAATTAGAAAGTTACTATTTCTATTTGAAGTAGGACTTCTAATAGTGGTAATAGTAAACTTACTAATTATTATGGAAGTGAGAGTTCAATAGTAATTAGAAAGGAGAATATTACTAATTATTTAAGGAAGCAGGACTTCTAGTTAATTAGTAACAAGGGGAGGCTTGAGGACTATAAATAGGGGACAAATCCCCTCTTGGACATCCAATAATAGGAGTGCACACCCAGCCCCAAGTTGCGCAAGTTGTTACACAATCTTCTCTCCTCTCTTTCTCTTCTAATTCCTTGGAGTTTCTAGTCGGGTTTTCTCTTGAAGTTTCCACTAATCTTCTTGAGAAAAAAGATCTGAAAACGGGTTATAGCGTGGAAGACAACAAGGTCTTGGAGATTCCAAATTGCTTCAAGAAAAGTTCTTGATCAAGTTGATTGTCTTCTTCTCCATTAGACCACTACCGGGTTCCAAAGGTATAATCTGCTTCTTTACTTCTTGTGGATTATTTTGTTGTATGTAGTTGCTGATTTCTATCTTTTAGATAGGTTTTATTACTGTACTTGATTGATGAGATAGTGGGATTGCATCCTGGATGTGGGTTATGGCCTTATGGGTACTTGATCCCTAATTTAAGTGGGTCAAAAGTTTTGAAAATCTATCCACGAGGCCCACATACTTCCAACAATTGGTATCAGAGTCATACCTCATCTCTAATCATGTTAGATCAGCGATCTAGATCTAATCTTTGCATGAGATGCGAAGAGGATAGATGTAAGACCCCGACCCGAGTGATCCCGATTAGTGCTAATTAAGTTGCGTGTTAGTGCTAAGCTTGATTAGTGTTTTTGGTTAAGTTGGGTTTGGGTTAGCTGTGATTCTAGCTTTGAGCTAATTCGAACGTTTTGATTTGCTTAGTGTTAGTAGGACCCTTTGGGGGGGGGGGTTCCTTTTCATGACATTGCATATGTTTGAGGATTTATCGGAGGTTTTTACATTCATGATTTTAATCCCGTTTTACTCGCTTTGTTGATCCCGTTTTCGTTTGAGATCCCGAAACCCGAATTCTTGGCCTTGAGGGCAAAACAGTCATTGCACACCAAATCTGTACCGAAAACTTGTTATTCTCGAAACCCGCGAAACTTATACTTTTTGGAAACTAGATATTTCGACGATCATTTCTTTCTTCTTCGTCAAATTCATCCGAGGTCCCGATAGAGATGATTTCAGCCTAATTAGGATTGTTAATGGTGGAGCCCACTCCTCACTTACTACAAGAGGAGACCTTTTTCTTCCATTTCATTTTTCCAGCACAAAAACAAGCTAGGGCTTTCTTCTTCCTCTTCTCCTTGCTCTTGCTCTCCACCACTCCATCCACTTCCAAGCTTGCACCAATAGGAGAGTGGAGGTCATCACCTTCTTCATCTCCTTGAGAGCTTCTTTTCAATAGCTTTTGTGGAGCAAATCATCCATTTCAAGATCTCCTTTGAGCCTACCATTGCCATTAGAGGACCTTGCAACTTGGATTCATTGTCTTGGAAGACTTGATAGAGCTAGATTTCATTGTTAGAAGACCTAAGGCAAGTGGTTAAATGATTTTCCTAAGCTTCCATTGATTTTTGGGATAGTCTCCATTAATGTACATTTAATGCTTTATTTTAAATGGATGCCCATGATAGAGTATTAATGACACATTTATGATCTTTGAGAAGTAGTAGTTCATGGCATTGAATGTCTCCTTGTTTTATTGCAAATGTATATATATATTGTGAAATGGTTTCCTCCTCCCTTTGTCCTTGTGTTGAATGCATGGTTGATGGAGGAGAATATGATGGATTAGAGGAGGGATTTGATGTAGTTTGAGTGGAGAAATAGACTCCTCATTTGATGCATATGAAGGGCTGGAGGAAGGTTGTAAAAAGGAAGAGAAAGAGGACAGCTGAACTGGTCCGGAATCCATTTCTGGACCGTTCGCTCGAGCGACCATGACACTTCGCTCGAACGAACTGTCCAGGAAAGGATTCGGGCATTTCCAGTAGCTTGGTCGCTCAAATACAATTAAATAACCGCTCGACCGATGAGTTCGCTCGAGCGGACTCTTCGACTCTCTCGAGCGATGCGGTCTGCCTGGCTTAGGCCACGATGGGATAACGTTGAACTGTTTTAATGCACTGGGACAGAACTTCGAACTCTCCAGTGAGTTTTGAGATTCATTTTTTTTGTGGACCTTGGCTACCCTCCTTGGACTCACTTGACCATATGTGAGAGCGTCTTGAACCGATGCTCTTCACGGTTGGTTCGGAATGTTGGGATTGGTGTATGCCCTAAAGCCCACTGACTGCACTCACATCTCTGTAACTGGATATTTATTGGTTATTTAATGGAATGACATCTTTCTCTTAATACTTGTGTATATGTATGGTTGTGTAAGGCCCATTGTTTTCTAGTAATGACTTAGGTGTGTAGTGGCTACACACAGTAAGGTCTGAGTCATGGACACTTGAAACAATAAACTTGTTCATAACTGAGAGATGGAGTTGGGCACTTCATCTTGGTATAAGTTATAATGAGATACTCTCCTGTATTCAGGGTGACTTACCTAAGTCACGGGAGGCTTTTCTGGATTTATCTCATTAGTGCATGTGTCATGCATTGAACAGGACCACTTGTAGGTGTGATCTCTAATATAGTACTATCACAGAGAGAGATCAAATCACCTCTTGCTACTGAGTGACCAGTGCTCTTAATCTTGAGCATTTGTGGATGAACTGACGAAGTCAAGTTCTTGTGCTTTAATTCACTATGGGTGAGATCCTGTTCATGGGTCAACAGCTCTGTGTTTTGGGTGCTCGGGCTTGATTAGTTGGGACGTGCAAATGCAATATGGAATCTATGCCATCATGTGATGGAATGATCGTCCCCTTAGAATTATCCGATTAATCATCAGAATCTAAGATCTTAGTATATGGATGTTCCATATGGATATTGAACTTGTGGGTCGCTCCCTGGATCAAGAGAATGATATCCGGATGATGATTAAGTCAAGGGTATGAAGTTCTAAGGTTGAGATGTAATCAAGAAGGTGGATAGTACATCGGTTAACCTACTTGATTATGGATGTTACGTAGAGGGGCATTATGGTCATTGTACTTGGTAGGTCAAAGACAATCGTCTATTTATGATGAGCTTTATTTGCAATTTAATATTTGTCCTTGGAGTGCAACCATAACTCTCTAGTGGAATGAGTTAAGGTTAAAATGATCCTAGTGTTGCTATGGGGTTAGCATGGACATTTTGGTCATTTTGGAAGCCAAGGGCAAATATGTCTTTTGGTCCCTTCTCTAGCCACTTTCCTAGATTGGCAAGGTTTCCTAAATTGTTTAAATGTGTGGAGAAGTAATTTTGAGTGTAAATTCAAATAGGCCCATGATGGTATACATGAATTACAACTCTAGATAAATTATTTGGTACATGGGCCATAGTAAGTGTGGGCTAGCCAATGTGGTCCCTAGTTTGTGGGTCCCAAGTTTGTGCAGGTCCCATTACTTGGAAGGAGTTTTTTTTTTGTGCAAGTTTTCCTAAAGTTTAGTAGCTTTCTAATTCAATTTAGAAACTAAATAGAAAAGGAAAGAGGGCTGGACGTCCATGATGGAGTGTGTTTTCCTTTTTGGAAAGTTCCTATTTTTTCTCCTTGGTTTCCTAGTTCTTTCAAGATACTTTCTCTCCAAGATATCAGCATTATATATTGCTGGTGGTTCCCCCTTTGGGCGTGCAACATTATTGAGGGAAGAAGGAGAGAAAATCTCTCTTGGTTGTGCAAGAGATTGGAAACAAGAAAGAGGGGCAGCACTCACACCCTTGGACGTCCATTGCACATCAGATTTCCTCTTGCTGGTCCTTGTTTTCTTCCTGCAGAAAACCCACATCAGATCTGAGTTCTTCACTTCAGATCAAGCAAAGACAATTAGAGGGAAGTCTAGTTTGTTCCCACCAACACTAGCCAATCAGATTGGAGAAAGAGGAATAGAGGAGAAGACTAGAAGGGAACCTGCTGCAGAGAAATTCCAGCAAGGTTGCTGAAAGTTGCAGTCTAAAGAATCTGATCTTAAAGTTCAGATTTCAGAAGTTTTTCAACCCAAGAACATCAGGTATATGTTCTCCTTTGTATCTTATTTGTTTACACACAAGTTGATCTTGATTGCATGGTGTTATTGTGTGATTTACATGGCTGGTTTGCTTTCTAATTCTGATCCTAGTTAAAAGGTTTAAAAATACCAGCTATAGAACTCTCTTCTTAAAAGGAGTTCAGATCTGATTCACACTAACTTTCACGGAATGCATCGAAGTTCAATCTATTCAATCTTGAACGGGATGGAACGACACGATATCCTCTTCATACCTAAATGCAAAGTCTATTTCCTTGGGTATCGCGAATTCTATTCCTTTCGGTGACTGAGTAGGTTGCTCGATGGTTCCGGGTTGACATCATACTTAGGATGGACCGTTTATAGTCTTGATTTTTCTATCATAACATCTAGTACTATCCATAAGCTCATGATAAGTTTTAAAAATAATAAAAGTGCATAAGGAGCCCGGAATGTCTTCAAACTCAAAGAGTACCAAATCATTTCAATAATCGACATACGGGACCCCTATTCACTTAAATAGATCTTGAAATCAATATTTTCCCGGAATTGTAATAGTTCGTTTTAATTCTTCATTTCCAAGATTTACTTTACATGATCTGTTTTCCCGAAAGCTTGATGGTTATACTAGTAACATGGACTTGTCCCGAAGAGTATTGCCCGATATGAAATGAAAGTTATACATTTTGATATTCTTGCCCGTTCATTTATTTACTTGTACTTTATTTACTTGCATATGTCTCGATGTGTTATTTATCCTATGAGTTGGCATCACTAAGCTTGGATACCTTGTCGGTTTGATCCACCGACTTGGAAATCCCTCTCCTGTCCAGCCAGCTGCAGTTTGGATCCCGATACCCGGTCATTTCCGTGGTCCCGTCCTGATACCCGGTTCGCTACCGTGGTCCCGTTCCCGTATATTTATATTGTATATATGTTTACATTGCTTCTCCTCACCTTGTGTGACTGAGATCAACGTCCCGTGATACTGTTGTCACTTTAGTGACAGAGGACTTAGCTTTATGTGATTGCCACCTTGTATTCCCGATTTCCTTGGATACCTCATATGTTCTATCTTGTTTACTTGTTTTCTAGCAAATGATTGATCTATTTTATAAGAGTTCTTGCTTAAACAGATTTCTATGCTTTTCAAGGTATTTCATCTATCATATGTGGTTTTGTCTTTTCACTCTCTTGCCAGACCGTCGTGTCTGATCCTTTGCTTTGGTACTCAGGTCCCGTTGCCGGTTTCCTTGAGGAGGAGCCGGAGGAGGCGGTAGGTGAGCCGCAACCTCTAGTTGAGTGGCGTGCTGACGATGTCATGTAGACATCGGGTTGCTACAAGAGGCGTAACATTTTGGGGAGAACTTATTAACCATTCTTTTGGGTTATTATTTTGTAATATTGGCCTTTGTTGGCCTCTAATTTTGGGGAATGTAACTAAATGATATTTTGTCTAACTTTAACAACTTTTGGGAAACATGCTATAGATCATTGCTCATTCTGATACAGTTTTGATATTTGATGTTAATTCTTGCATGACTAGAGATAGTCTAACTATTTGATTTGCTACATGCTTCCGCACTCAAAAGAAATATTCATGCAAGGTTGTGATATCCTCACCGCGGACACCTGTGGGAAATTAAATAAGTTGTATATTGTGGATGTAGATCAATCCTCATCAATCATCATTCACCACCATTAGTCCCGATCTCGGATTGGGACTCCCGGTCCGGGGTCGCGACAATAGACCTAGGGATATGTAAGAATCAATTATGATTGGGTTTGCTTACTTTTTGTTGTAAATCCATGCTTGGAATGTCACAAAAGGGTTTAATCATGATGGAAAGATGGTAGGAAGCCATTAGATGGTATTTGGAACCGTTAGAAAGAGTTTGGGATCAATTGGCTAAGATTTGAGAAAAATCCAAGTTTTGGTGTTCGTCGGGTCAGCTAACAGACCTGGACCAGTCAGCTAGCAACTTGGTCGGGTCGGCTAGCCGACTGCAAACAGAATTTTCTATTTTTTTTAATCCGAATTTTCTTTAGGGATCCTATCTTTCCACTATAGTTTGGTAGCCTGGTTTTGTGAGTTGCTTGGTTGTATGTGATACTAACTTGTAGGTGATTTTCTCCTCTCCATGCGGCCCACAAGTCTTTTACTTTCCTTTTATGGTTGATGGTTTATTTTGGGCAACTTGTACAGGGCATCATGGTTTCCTTGGTTTCCCGCGAAAGGGCAAGGCATGGTGAATTTCCCTACAACCCTTTTATTTCCATATTTAGATTACCATGTAAGTCTCTTAAATGAGGCATAGGAATTTATGTAATTTTTCAAATTTGTAAATTCTGGCGACGTTCGAGACGAAGAAGGAAAGTGAAGTTGGACTCCTAATCAAAGAGTTTGAAGATTACCAAAAGACGTTTTGAAGATGCCCAAAGAGTTTGATGAATCCCAAAGTTTTGGAAAGTCTAGAAGTCCAAGAAGTCTATTCCGTTTGGGCCATGTGGAGGAGAGGACTAGTTTCTAATTTTAGAACTTTCTATTTATGCATGAATGCTTGTTTTAGAAAGTTTCCAAATCTGATCCGAACATAGTAATTTCCAAAATTGGTCAAATCAAATTAATTTTGGAACGAGTTTTAATTAGAGTTGGTGGGCCCATGAGATGGATCCATTGGTAACACTAATTTAAGAAACTGGACTTTCCATAAAATAACTTGACCTGGAACCAATCATTGGTCATGTCATGAGATGATTTGATGTCTATATTTGTGGGCCCATATACCTATATGGAAATCCTCAATTCTAAAATATTAAGTGGGAGCGGTGCATTTATATTTAGAAATCCCCATGGTTTTCCACTATAGGTCCTGTTAGACCCCGACCCAGACCTAGTCGATTAGTGTGCGATTAGTATGTGTTTAGTTCTAAGTGGGTTTAGTCGTGGTTGGGTTAGAAGTGATTAGTTAGTTTGGACATAGCTTTGGGAATTTGAGAACGTCTAGTATTAGTCAGACACACTCAGGAAGGCCTGAGTGCACGTGTAAGCTTGGGAAGATCGTATTGATTTTCGTGTGAGTGTGATTTTGATTTCATGTGAATGATCTCGTTATGTGTTACAACTTTCTTTTTAAGCCCATTCGTGTTTGAAGCCCAAAAACCCATGTTTTGGCCCAAAGAGGGTAAAATTGTCTTTCTTGCATAAATCTGGACACAATTTTCGAGATCTCAAAACCATGTCAAAAATATACTTTTTGGAAACTAGATATTTCGACGATCATTTTATCCTTCTTCGTCGAAGTCATCCAAGGCCCACAAGACCATGTTTTAGTCACTTCAAGTTCAAGCCAAATGGGGCCCATGAGTCATCACTTAATCCCCTTTCCCCTCCCTTTTCATTCATTTCCCAATCTCTGCAACTTTTGAGTCTAGGGCAAGAGAGAAAACCTCTTTTTCTCCTTCATCTTCCTCACTTGGTTTGATCTAGCTAGAGAGCTCCAAAGGAAATTCTAAGACTACCATTTTCTTCATCTCCTTGCAAGCTTCCTATTGATACAAGTTTCTTGAGTTTTCAAGTTGGGCAAGAGCTCCATTTCTCTCCCTCCCTCTTGTGTGGCCATTTCTAGGTAAGGGTTTCCACTCATACTTTCCATTGAGTCATTTTAGTTCCTTAAGATCATGTTTTTCATGTTTTCAAACCCTATTTGGAAAATGGGTTTCTTGTTTCCATTTTTTTGAGTAAGTTTTGTGTGTTTTCTTGGTTTGGCTTGTAGTGTGGGATTAGCTTGTGTGAAGAGCTTGAAGTGGAGTGTTTAGCATTTGGGCAAGGCAAGTAATCTCTATAGGATCATTGTGCATGTTATTTTAAGCTACATTATTGTTTTGGAAACTTTGCATATGGATATGTTTACAAGCTTTATGATTGTGTTTTCATGAGTTTTGGATGTGTGCTTTGTCCCTTGGAGAGTATGTAGACTCAGGGAATATAAGTGGAATGAGAATGAATGGAAGGGAAGAAGAGAAATGTGAAAAATCTGTGCTGAAACGCATTCCCGTGCACTGGCGGTCAGCACAGCGGTCAGATCGCGGCTAGCCGCCTGTGTCCACTTCGGCTAACCGCATGCTGACCGAACTCAGCGGTTACCTTTCCAGAAGCTAGCATTTTCACCTGGGACCAGCGGTCAGCTCCGCGGTCAGCTCACGGCTAACCACCAGTCCTACTCGCGGTTAACCGCAAGCCAACCGCGCAATGCGGTTCCATTTCCCGAGAGCTAAGTTCAAAATTGGTATTTCAGCGGTCAGCCTGGCGGTCACCTTGCGGCTAGCCGCCGGACCCCAGTTCGGCTAGCCGCCACCTAACCGCGAGGTGACCGAAATTCACTGTTTGTGTATTTTGACGAGTTTAGCAAGAATAAAAAACTAGAACATGTTAAGTGACCTTTAGCTTGATATTGTACACTCGAGACCCGAGATGTCCTTGAACTTCTGGGGCACCAATTCTATTTTTAACTCCGCATCTGGGCTTCGATTGTACAACAACCATCCAAAGGTCCTTGTATGTGCTTGATAGACTTTGTGTTTGAACCTTGATTTTTGGGTATGATGAATACCATTGTGAACTCATTTTGAAGTGTTAGTACAACCGTGTTTTGAAGTTTTGTTAAGAAAAAGGGGATCACTTCCTAAGCGTGTTTTGCATAAATATTATGCCTCGTGCTAGTCGTGCTCGTCGTGTTGTGATAAGTGATTTCCCCCTTTTTTTATCTCGACGTGTTTGATCGTGCTTCGCGTGTTTTGTGCATTCATGAACTAAGTAAACACCACTGAGCTTAGACTGCCCCTTCGGTTTGATCCACTGTCTGGGGGTCTTTAAACATGTGGACTGTCTGCAGACTGGTCGTGTATTTATTACACATCGTGCGTGTCCGGTTCCGCGGCCGGAATTCCCGTCTTTGTGGGAAATCGTGTCGTGCTTATATTATGTATATCGTGCTTGTCGTGCGTGCTTGCTCTTTTCATTATATAAATGATAGAGAAAGGATGGGCTCTTTGTGGATTGTAACTTTTCATGATATATTTAGTACTCATGCTAGTTTGTTTTGATACCTCAGCTATTGTGACAGTTCAAATCAAGTATTCGATTTCAAGTGCTTTTCCAAAGTATTATTGTCATGTTCATGCCTATATTGATTACCTGCCAAACCGTCGTGTTTGACCCTTGCTTGTTGGTGCCCAGGTGCAGGTGACGTTGCCTTTGAGGAGGAGCGTCAGGAGGAGGCTTGTGAGCCAACTCCCGTGAGAGAGTGGCAGCCCGACGATGTCATCTAGATGTCGGTCTGGTTCCTGAGTTTCGTCACATTTTGTCTTAGGGTCCTTTCGTTTATGTTGGAGTTGTGTATTGGCCTCTGTTGGCCTCTCTTGGGAATTGTAACAAAACTTAATTTACTTTCTTGTTAGACTTGTAACTTGAATAATGTTGGGAATGCCTTGTTAACTTATTCCTTTGATACTTTGTCTTGTATATTATTGTGATAGCACCTAAATATTTTACTGGTGCTTATCTAGTTGTGTTTTGCTACACGCTTCCGCAAATCGTGTACGTGTGAGCCAGATTCCGCGTGTCTTTGGGAATCCTCACCGCGGGAACCTGTGGGAAAATAATGAACCATTGAGCATAAACATCATCACCAACGTCGCGGGCCCGGGAATCCGTTCCGGGGTCGCGACAGGACTGGTATCAGAGCGAGACATGTTTCAGGCACTTAAAAGAAACTAGAAAGGTCTTAGGAACGTGGCGAGGATTCGTGAGTTCGATAGATTCGTTCGTATAGGATCCTAGAAACCCTTGTACCATGATTTTTGTGTTCTAACTCTTTGTTTTACAGCAATATGCCTCCAAGAAAAGCTCCAAATCATCATGCTTCAGGCAGTAATCAGAATGAGTCAGATGCATCTGAGACACCTACAGCCACACAGTTTCAGGAACTTATGCAAGCCATGATAGCACAGCAAAGACAGGCTAATGAGAATCAAGCAAGATTTCAAGAGCAACTAACTAAGAAGGATGATGAGATGGCACAAGTTCAGAGGCAACTGTTAGAAGTACTTCAGAACAGGAATGTAGCACCACCTGCAGGTCCTCAGATTGTGATACAGAATAGGGATCCAGACCCTAATGCTCTATTTGAGAAGTTTAGGAAAAGAGCACCGAAGGAGTTTTCGGGCAATGAGGACCCGCTAGTGGCAGATGACTGGCTAGTCAATACGGAGAAGATCTTTGATGTTTTCATATGCACGGGTATATAGAAAGTCAACCTCACTGCTTCTTTATTTTATGGGCTTGCAGACCGGTGGTGGCAAACAGTCAAGGACCCATATACAGTGATGGCTGATGATGAGGCATGGGCAGCTTTCAAGATACAGTTTCAAGACAAATACATTCCCTCTCATGTCAAGAGGCAGAAGGCTATTGAGTTTCAGCAACTCAAGCAAGGTAGCATGACCGTGTTAGACTATGTCACCAAATTTGAAAGATTGGCTAGATATGCCACCGAGCTGATTGACACTGAAAGGAAGAAGATAACTAAGTTTTTGGAAGGATTGAATCCGATCATCATGAGAGATGTCCTAGGAGTAGTGCCTCCAGCTACATATGATGATGCAGTCAAGCGGGCTTATACATTTGAAGATATTAATAATATGATTGTTCAGGACAGGAAGCAGCAGTATCAGCAGCAGAATCAGAGGCAGCAACAGGGCAAGAAGCCGAGGCAAGAGCAAGGCCATGTGAGGCAAGGTTGTGGACATTGTGGCAAGAATCATGAGACACACGAATGTCGTAAGGCCATGGGTGCCTGTTTCAAGTGTGGGGCTATGAACCATTCAATCAAGGATTGCTCACTACTTCAGAATCAAGGGAACAGGAACCAACAGCAGAGACAAGTAGCTCCTCAGAATCAAGCACCAGTTAAGAATCAGATGAGACCACCTCAGCAGCAGCAACAGGCTAGGCCACCAGCACAGAATCAGAATGCTCGTCCTCTACAGCAGAACAGACAAGGCCAAGGAAGGCAGAACCAAGTACCGAACAGACTACAGATGCATGGACGGTTATACTATCTCAACCGTGCAGATGCTGAAGCTGCAGGAGACGTGGTAGAAGGTAAACTTCTTGTTTGTGGGGTAGAAGCCCAGATTTTATTTGACCCTGGATCCACACATTCATTTTCATCTCCTAGTTTTGCTAAGTTGATTGATGCACCATGTAGTGAGTTGGATTACATTTTGGTAGTGACCACTCCAGTAGGGAAACAAGTTGTGTGTAGAAACCATTACCCTAGTTGTACAGTGTTGTTAGGAGATGTGAATTTACCGGCCAACCTCATAGTTTTAGACATGCATGATTTTGATGTTATTTTAGGCATGGATTGGTTAGAAGCATATCATGCCACCATGGACTGTTTTAGTAAGACCATCACATTCAGATTCCAAGGACCACAGGCAGAGTTGATATTTCAGGGGAACAGGAGAAAGTCTCAGGCAGGATTTATTTCAGTGTTGAAGGCAAGCAGATTAGTGCAGAGTGGATGTCAGGCATTTATTGCGTTTATCACGGAGGATAAACAGTCCCAAGGGGTGGAGGATATCCCCATTGTGTGTGAATTTCCGGACGTTTTTCCAGAAGAAATCCCGGGTTTACCACCAATTAGAGAGGTTGAGTTCACGATTGAACTCCTTCCAGGGACAGCTCCGATCTCGATTGCACCATATAGGATGGCTCCAGCAGAAATGGGTGAGCTAAAGCTCCAATTGCAAGATTTGTTGAGCAAAGGTTTTATTAGGCCAAGTGTTTCACCGTGGGGAGCACCGGTGTTGTTTGTGAAGAAGAAGGATGGAAGTTTGAGAATGTGCATAGACTATCGGAAGTTGAACCATGTGACAGTGAAGAACAAGTATCCTTTGCCAAGGATAGATGAATTGTTTGACCAATTGCAAGGAGCAGCCTATTTTTCCAAGGTAGACTTGAGGTCAGGGTACCATCAGTTGAGAGTTAGAGACTCAGATGTCCAGAAGACAGCCTTTAGAACAAGATATGGGCACTATGAGTTCTTAGTGATGCCCTTTGGTTTAACGAATGCACCAGCAGTCTTTATGGCTTTGATGAACAAGGTCTTTGCACCTTATTTGGATCATTCCACAGTAGTGTTTATTGATGATGTCCTGGTATATTCTAAGAGTAAGAAGGAACATGAAGAACATTTGAGGACAGCGTTGCAGCTCTTGAGGGACAACCAGTTATATGCGAAACTCAGTAAATGCGAATTCTGGTTAGAGCAAGTTGCTTTTCTAGGCCACATCATCTCCAGAGAAGGGTTAGCAGTTGATCCAGCTAAGATAGAAGCAGTTGTGAGTTGGGTTAGGCCAAACAGTGTGACAGAAATTAGAAGCTTTTTGGGGTTAGCAGGCTACTACAGAAGATTTGTTCAAGGTTTTTCGTCCATTGCAGCACCGTTGACGAAGTTGACCAGGAAGAATGTCCCGTTTGTGTGGACTGATCAGTGTGAAACCAGTTTCCAAGAGTTGAAAGGAAGGTTAACTACAGCCCCAATCCTTACATTACCATCGGGCAACGGTGGATTTATTGTTTATACAGATGCTTCGAATGTGGGACTGGGTTGTGTATTGATGCAGGATGGCAAAGTGATTGCCTATGGCTCGAGACAGTTGAAGGACCATGAGAAGAATTATGCGACTCACGACTTGGAGTTGGCAGCAGTTGTTTTCGCATTGAAGATGTGGAGACACTATCTCTATGGAGAGAAATTTGAGGTCCATTCAGATCATAGAAGTTTACAATATTTGTTCTCGCAGAAGGATTTGAACATGAGGCAGAGAAGGTGGATGGAGTATATCAAAGATTATGACTTTCCAATTAAGTACCATCCAGGCAAGGTGAATGTGGTAGCAGATGCATTGAGTAGGAAATCAGTGGTTATGGCCAATTTGAGGGGAATGGGTGTCTTACAGCAGTTTGAGGAGTTGGGTGTAGAGGTACAAACCCTTAGATTGGGTGCGATGTTAGCGAACATGACAGTTTCAGAACCTACATTCATCCAGAAGATTAAGGAAAATCAGTTACAAGATCCAGACTTGGCTAAGATAGTGGAAGTCATTGCAGAACGCCCCGATTTCAAGATGGTGAATGGGATATTGTATTTTCGTGACCGGTTGTGTGTGCCAAATGTGGATGATTTGAAAGATGAGATAATGAATGAAGCTCACAGCACGAGATATTCTATGCATCCGGGTAGCACGAAGATGTACCACAATTTGAAGAATCGGTTTTGGTGGAATAACATGAAGAGAGAGATAGCAGCTTTTGTGTCTCGTTGTCTAACTTGTCAGTTGATCAAGGCAGAGCATCAGAAGCCTCCAGGTTTGTTACAGCCTTTAGAGATTCCGGAGTGGAAATGGGAGCACATTACCATGGATTTCGTTTCCGGTTTGCCAAATACCAAGAAGGGGAATAATGCAATTTGGATCATTGTAGATCGTCTGACAAAGTCTGCTCACTTCATTCCGATGAAGACAGGGAACATGATGCATATGGCACCACTTGCGAAGTTATTTGTTGATGAGATTGTTAGTAAACATGGTCAGCCCGTCTCCATTACTTCAGATAGAGACAGTAGATTTGTTTCAAAGTTTTGGAAGACTCTTCACGAGTCGATGGGTACCAAGCTCCAGTTCAGCACAGCCTACCATCCTTAGACCGATGGTCAGTCGGAAAGGACGATACAGACTCTCGAAGATATGTTGCGTGCTTGTGTATTGGACTTCAAGATTCAGTGGGATGAGTGCTTACCTCTTTGTGAATTTGCTTATAACAATAGTTACCACTCTAGCATCGGCATGGCACCGTTCGAGGCACTCTATGGTAGAAGATGCAGAACTCCGGTTTGCTGGGAAGAAGTCGGTGAACGTAGTTTCCATGGACCGACAATAGTTGGAGAGACAAGTGACAAGGTCAAGTTGATTCAGGAAAGGTTGAAGATCGCCCGAAGTAGGCAGAAGAGTTATGCAGACACTCGCAGAAGAGAATTGCAGTTTCAGGTGGGTGACAAAGTGTTCTTGAAGATCTCGCCAGTTAGAGGGACTTTGAGATTCGGACAGAAGGGCAAGTTGTCTAGAAGGTTTATCGGTCCGTATGAGATCCTGAGCAAGATTGGAGATGTTGCTTATAGACTTGCGTTACCGCCGGAATTCTCCGGGGTACATAATGTTTTCCATGTTTCGATGCTCAAGAAGTACGTCTCTAGTCCTGCACACATTCTACAGCATGAGCCCTTAGAAATTCGGGAAGATGCCTCGTATGTGGAAAGACCGATCAAGATCATTGACACCAAAGAACAAGAGTTGAGAAATCGGACTATTCACTGGGTCAAGGTACTTTGGGAAAATCACGAGCCAGAAGAAGCCACATGGGAATTGAGAGAACAAGTGCAGAGGAAGTATCCACAACTTTTACCAGAGGTAATTGCTTGATTTATTTGGTGGACCAAATATCCTAAGGGGTGGAGGATGTTAGACCCCGACCCAGACCTAGTCGATTAGTGTGCGATTAGTATGTGTTTAGTTCTAAGTGGGTTTAGTCGTGGTTGGGTTAGAAGTGATTAGTTAGTTTGGACATAGCTTTGGGAATTTGAGAACGTCTAGTATTAGTCAGACACACTCAGGAAGGCCTGAGTGCACGTGTAAGCTTGGGAAGATCGTATTGATTTTCGTGTGAGTGTGATTTTGATTTCATGTGAATGATCTCGTTATGTGTTACAACTTTCTTTTTAAGCCCATTCGTGTTTGAAGCCCAAAAACCCATGTTTTGGCCCAAAGAGGGTAAAATTGTCTTTCTTGCATAAATCTGGACACAATTTTCGAGATCTCAAAACCATGTCAAAAATATACTTTTTGGAAACTAGATATTTCGACGATCATTTTATCCTTCTTCGTCGAAGTCATCCAAGGCCCACAAGACCATGTTTTAGTCACTTCAAGTTCAAGCCAAATGGGGCCCATGAGTCATCACTTAATCCCCTTTCCCCTCCCTTTTCATTCATTTCCCAATCTCTGCAACTTTTGAGTCTAGGGCAAGAGAGAAAACCTCTTTTTCTCCTTCATCTTCCTCACTTGGTTTGATCTAGCTAGAGAGCTCCAAAGGAAATTCTAAGACTACCATTTTCTTCATCTCCTTGCAAGCTTCCTATTGATACAAGTTTCTTGAGTTTTCAAGTTGGGCAAGAGCTCCATTTCTCTCCCTCCCTCTTGTGTGGCCATTTCTAGGTAAGGGTTTCCACTCATACTTTCCATTGAGTCATTTTAGTTCCTTAAGATCATGTTTTTCATGTTTTCAAACCCTATTTGGAAAATGGGTTTCTTGTTTCCATTTTTTTGAGTAAGTTTTGTGTGTTTTCTTGGTTTGGCTTGTAGTGTGGGATTAGCTTGTGTGAAGAGCTTGAAGTGGAGTGTTTAGCATTTGGGCAAGGCAAGTAATCTCTATAGGATCATTGTGCATGTTATTTTAAGCTAATTATTGTTTTGGAAACTTTGCATATGGATATGTTTACAAGCTTTATGATTGTGTTTTCATGAGTTTTGGATGTGTGCTTTGTCCCTTGGAGAGTATGTAGACTCAGGGAATATAAGTGGAATGAGAATGAATGGAAGGGAAGAAGAGAAATGTGAAAAATCTGTGCTGAAACGCATTCCCGTGCACTGGCGGTCAGCACAGCGGTCAGATCGCGGCTAGCCGCCTGTGTCCACTTCGGCTAACCGCATGCTGACCGAACTCAGCGGTTACCTTTCCAGAAGCTAGCATTTTCACCTGGGACCAGCGGTCAGCTCCGCGGTCAGCTCACGGCTAACCGCCAGTCCTACTCGCGGTTAACCGCAAGCCAACCGCGCAATGCGGTTCCATTTCCCGAGAGCTAAGTTCAAAATTGGTATTTCAGCGGTCAGCCTGGCGGTCACCTTGCGGCTAGCCGCCGGACCCCAGTTCGGCTAGCCGCCACCTGACCGCGAGGTGACCGAAATTCACTGTTTGTGTATTTTGACGAGTTTAGCAAGAATAAAAAACTAGAACATGTTAAGTGACCTTTAGCTTGATATTGTACACTCGAGACCCGAGATGTCCTTGAACTTCTGGGGCACCAATTCTATTTTTAACTCCGCATCTGGGCTTCGATTGTACAACAACCATCCAAAGGTCCTTGTATGTGCTTGATAGACTTTGTGTTTGAACCTTGATTTTTGGGTATGATGAATACCATTGTGAACTCATTTTGAAGTGTTAGTACAACCGTGTTTTGAAGTTTTGTTAAGAAAAAGGGGATCACTTCCTAAGCGTGTTTTGCATAAATATTATGCCTCGTGCTAGTCGTGCTCGTCGTGTTGTGATAAGTGATTTCCCCCTTTTTTTATCTCGACGTGTTTGATCGTGCTTCGCGTGTTTTGTGCATTCATGAACTAAGTAAACACCACTGAGCTTAGACTGCCCCTTCGGTTTGATCCACTGTCTGGGGGTCTTTAAACATGTGGACTGTCTGCAGACTGGTCGTGTATTTATTACACATCGTGCGTGTCCGGTTCCGCGGCCGGAATTCCCGTCTTTGTGGGAAATCGTGTCGTGCTTATATTATGTATATCGTGCTTGTCGTGCGTGCTTGCTCTTTTCATTATATAAATGATAGAGAAAGGATGGGCTCTTTGTGGATTGTAACTTTTCATGATATATTTAGTACTCATGCTAGTTTGTTTTGATACCTCAGCTATTGTGACAGTTCAAATCAAGTATTCGATTTCAAGTGCTTTTCCAAAGTATTATTGTCATGTTCATGCCTATATTGATTACCTGCCAAACCGTCGTGTTTGACCCTTGCTTGTTGGTGCCCAGGTGCAGGTGACGTTGCCTTTGAGGAGGAGCGTCAGGAGGAGGCTTGTGAGCCAACTCCCGTGAGAGAGTGGCAGCCCGACGATGTCATCTAGATGTCGGTCTGGTTCCTGAGTTTCGTCACATTTTGTCTTAGGGTCCTTTCGTTTATGTTGGAGTTGTGTATTGGCCTCTGTTGGCCTCTCTTGGGAATTGTAACAAAACTTAATTTACTTTCTTGTTAGACTTGTAACTTGAATAATGTTGGGAATGCCTTGTTAACTTATTCCTTTGATACTTTGTCTTGTATATTATTGTGATAGCACCTAAATATTTTACTGGTGCTTATCTAGTTGTGTTTTGCTACACGCTTCCGCAAATCGTGTACGTGTGAGCCAGATTCCGCGTGTCTTTGGGAATCCTCACCGCGGGAACCTGTGGGAAAATAATGAACCATTGAGCATAAACATCATCACCAACGTCGCGGGCCCGGGAATCCGTTCCGGGGTCGCGACAGGTCCATTGTAAGGAAATTATTAGCCTCGCACCATCTTGAGATTGGCCGTTCCCCACAGAGGGCTTTTACTTGTCTGGTTACTAGATATGGATATCCTATGGATAGTGTTGGTGAGACAGGGCGGGGGCCCACTCCTCCCTGAGGAGCTGCTTGTAACGGTTGTCATACAATGCTAGTTGGTGGGTCACACTTAACTAAAATAATGATTTAGTATCCCAAAGGATTTGCCTCATGTATTTTAGAAACCGAAGCTAATGGGAGTCATTCATTATTTGGTACGAGATACCTAGATAATAATTAAAGAAGGGGATCATGGATAGTTAGTCTTAATCCTAATTTTGACCAACTTTGATCCGCACCAATCTAGGTGGTATTCTCACTCCCCAAGGAGGCATACCCCGGGGATTGGGACTCCAAGGTATTCTGAATTTAGTGGTTATGAGGATTCCCACATAAATAAGGTAGAATACTAAACCCTAATGTCATTTAAATTCATTAATTGAATGTATGGTTATGTGCTACAGTATTTCAAGCATGAATTCAAATACTTTCAATCCACTTGCGACCAACCTCAACCAGAATAAGTTGGTGGGATCCAACTATGTAGACTGGAAATGGAACCTTGATATTGTCTTGACCGCCTTAGGCTATAAATATGTCCTTACCAAAACCCCCCTTGACGAGCCTTGCCCGGATGCATCAGAAGAAGAAATGGAACTTTACACCAAATGGGCCAAAGACGATGAGATGGCCAGATGTTACATTCTGGCATCCATGTCTAGTGTTTTGCAACACCAACATCAATCCTATAAGACCATATGATATTATATCATACTTAAAGGAGATGTTTACAGAACAGGGCAAGCCTGCTAGGCAGGCAGCTATGAGGGTGCTCATTAGCACCAAGATGGCTGAAGGTACGTCAGTACAAAAACACATGTTGAAAATGATGGACTCATTGAATGAGTTAGATGTACTAGGAGCTGCACTTGATGTAGAATCGTAGATCGACATAATCCTTGAGTCATTGCCAGAGTCATTCAACAATTTCAAGGTTAATTATAATATGAATAAGATGAATCTGACTCTGGCTGAGCTGTCTAGTCAGCTGGTGGTGACTGAAGGGATTATAAAAATGAAGCCAAGTGCCCTAGTGAGAGAAAAGTTAGATGTCAAGTCCAAGCCGAAAGGCAAAGGGTGGAAAGGCAAAAAGATCAGTTACGAAGGGTCCTAGGTTGGAGAATGGTCCTAATGGTGGTGTGGCCAAGGCTAAGGTTTCAGGGTCAAAAGGAAAGTGTTTCCATTGTGGTAAGATAGGACATTGGAAAAGGAATTGTCCAGAGTATCTGTCTAAGAAGAAGACCTCAGGTATGATTGAGTCACATATTTCTGAAGTTAGTTTTGCAACTGGTACTTCAGAATCCTGGTGTGTAGACTCCGGGGCAACTAATCACATATGTAATACGTTGCAGGGGTTCAAGGAAACCAGGAGGCTCAGTGACGGAGAAATCATTGTCAACCTAGGATCTGACGCTAAGGCAGAGGCTGTTTCAATGGGAGTCATTACTTTATGTTTTTCAAATAATAAATTGGTGTTGTTAGACACATTATATGTACCGTCTTTACGGTGGAATTTAATTTCAGTTTCTAGTTTGGTGAATAAAAGTTATTTTATTACTTTTGGTACTGAAGTTGTCATAAAGAGGAATGGTACTTTTATATGTTCTGGCAAGGTAACCAATGGGCTTTATTTGTTAACTCCCATGATGTATGAGATACATGATACTGAAACAATTAATAGACCATCATTAAAGAGGAAGTCACCTTCATCTAATCCAACAAAACTTTGGCACTTGAGGCTAAGTCATATAAACCAAAACAGGATTGACAGGCTAGTGAAAGATGGAATCTTGCCTTCACTGGTGGAGAACTAATGCCTGTCTGCTAGTCCTGTCTGAAAGTCCTTGGGATCCGAACCCTAGACTAATTAAGACCAATTTTAATTCTTAACAAAAACTAGTCACATGTGATGCTAAATCAATCAATATGCGGAAGCTAAAACAAAAACAATCACCACATAGCAATCACCACAACACAATATTTATAGTGGTTCGGCCAACGTGCCTACATCCACTACCGGCTTGTGCATCCAACACCCCACCGGATTTCCACTATGTATGCTTTTTACTAGGCTAAGCAATAACCCTTACAATGTTGTTTTTCTAGGCTAAACAACAACCTCTCAATGTGCTTTTATAGGCTAAGCAATAACCTTTACAAGATGCTTTTCTTAGGCTAAGCAATAACCTTTACAAATGAGAGATTTCTCAAAGAAGGTGTCTTCACAAAAGAACACTCCAAGAGATACAATTTAAGCTCAATTGAATTGCCTCTACATAGGCTAATAAGAAAGTTTAATTCAAATTACAAACATACACTAAAACAAGTTAAAGTGTGTGCACAAGTGTATGAATGCTTTTCTTCAATCAATTTCTACAATGAAGCTCCTAAATGAATGCATGATGCATTTTAAAATCAAAGCTTATAAAATGATGATTGAAGATAAAACTAATCACATAAAAGATTCAAACAACTTTGAAGAAATGAACTAAACAAGTTGTATGAATGTTAAAGTCTAAGAACACATGTGATTAGAATGAGAGAGTTTGCAAACCAAACTAATTTACCAAAGATGATATAGAGTTTGCAACACAACTCTAGAAATCATGCATAAGTGAAAATACAAAGATTTAAGCATGCATGGATTTCATTTTAATGAAAATCAAAATACAAGTAAAGAGTACCTTTTTAAAAACTCATGTATTTGATTTCCAAATGGCCCTCTAGCCTTTCCAACTTCTTCCCCTTTCCTTGGCTCCAAAATGGTCTCAAAAGTTCATGTATCAAGCCTTGAAAAAGGTTGGAAATGAATGGACTTTATAGCCAAAAAGTGCCCAACGGCTAGTCCTCGGTCGACCTTGAACACACAACGGTCAAATTTCTGACCGTTGGAGCTACAGGCCAAAAACTGCCTGCAGTGTTCCCGGTCGACCGGGACACAGGTCTAGGTCGACCGGCGACACGCCCGAGACACCACCCCTTTTTGCAAAAATTCAACTTTTGCCTATTTGAAGGTATTCCTTTGGGGGAATTTTTGGGCCACTAAACCAAGCTTAAATAACATGTTTAAAGACATTCTAAGATGATTAAAAACATGAAACACCCGGAGCCTAAAATGATTTGAAACTTTAAAACCAAAGGCTAGCTTGATTTCTAAAAACTCTTTTCAAATGAAAATGCACGCAAAACTGATTCTGAAAGTGATGAATGTATGCAAGGCTCAAACCTAAATTCTCAAAATGATTTTCCAAATGTAATGCACAAAGAATTAGGTTTTCAAAAGAGTTTGTATTCTAAAACCAATGCATCCAAGTTTAGAACCAAAACATGCATAAAACAAATACTTTTCCAAATCTTAAAAGCTATGCATGTATAAAACCAGATTTCAAGAAATTCTAAAACAATGCAAGTGTGTGTAAATCAAATGATGCTAAAGTGCAAATGCATCCATCAAATTGCAAATACAAAATTCCTAACAATCTCCCCCTTTGCAATTTGATGGCAACTTACTCATCATAGAAATTACACACTTAGTCTTCAGCTCCCCCTAAGCTGGACAAGTCTTGAAATCTTCTTGGATGCTCCTCCTCTTAGGTTGGGCTCTTGGGCTCTTTTCTTCAATCTTCTTGATGCTTGGTGCTTGATCAATCTTCAAGCTTTCTATTCATCTTCCTCTCTTTGGCCAAGCATCTTCTTTAGCTCCAAGCTTTCTTTCTTCTAATTGCTCTCCCCCTTTGACCATGCCTCTCTCTCCCTTTGGCACTCTCCCCCTTTGAAGAATAGGAGATCTTTGAGTACTTGAACTCTCTCCCCCTTTGACATTAAATTGCAAAGGTACCTACACACATGAAATAAGGAAAATACCTTTAGTAGCACCTGTTAACAAAAGAAATCGAAAATGATAATCATAACAGGCTAACATGTATGGAAGTTATCTCTAAGGGCTCAAAGGCAATCCAAGGGTCAATTTGATCAAAACTAATACTTCCTATGAAGGTTTACACTCCCCCTCAATCCATTATCTCCTTTTGTCAAACTTTTGACAAAGATTTAACTATTAGGTGCAAGAAGAAGATGGTTTAACCAATTGAGGGTCAACTTCAAGAGAAGGATTAGATTCATATAACTATAGAGCACAATATGATCAAATTACCAAAAGAGAGCTAGGTCTAATGGGAAAAGCAATCATGGATACCAATTGGAAAAACAAGAATACCAATTGAGATTTAAGGATATGACTAATAAACATAATCACTCTAAGATGGATTTAAAAATATAACTATTAGGAAACATCCAACTTAGAGCTATCCATGAAGAAATGGGGTATACTAAACATAGCATCAATCAATATAACTATGAAAATCATATGCTATGTAAGTTTTGAAATCATTTCATTCAAACAATAAATATGACTATTAATGTGCAAGAATGAGTGAAATGAAATTCAATCATGAAGCCAACCTCAACTAATAACCAACCAATATTATGAACACATAAACATGGTGGTCATGAGATATACCTATAAGAGCAAGAGAGGTGGCAACAAGAACATTATGATGCTAATGGTGTGTGACATGGAACAAATATATTACTATCAAGTTCAATCCAATGCACACAATGTCTATCACATACACAAGATAAGATATCAATTGGAGATGTAATGAATGGAAGGTTATACCAAATGAAACCAATTGAATATGACAACATGATTAAAAGCAAGGATGTGACAAACACAAAATTCCATCAAGCATCATAAATGGATATTCATCACAATTAAAGATATGACTATAGAGCATAGTGATGAACAAGGTAAATTGCAATGCAAAATTATATGACTTGATAAAGCATGCAATTTCCAAAGTGTCAAAATCATATGAATTCAACTACTAAGATATCCATCAACCAACATAAATGCAAGGAATGGATTTCAAAGAGTTTCATATGATTAAGATCACTACTTATGAAGTTGAGACATGTATAAGGATGACACCAAGAGAATCTACATGAATCAACATCATAACCATCCAAAAAGAAATGACTACAAGGCATAGAGGATGGATTTGGGTTCTAGTATGGTTTCTACAAATATAACTAAGATCACAACCATACTTGGAACCAATTGACATTTGCATATAAAAAGAATGACTAAATAAGCAAAGATGCAAATGACTTGAAACAACAATTGATCATGACTAAATTAGCTATGAAAGCTTTTAAAGTCACAAACAATTTAATCATGTAGAAATGCAATGCAAAACATAAAACTAAATGAGTGCAAAAAGCAAATCAAACATGATGAAATTATAATCAAAAGATTTTGAAAACCATGAAGTGTAACTTAGAATGGTGTATGAAAACAAAATCAATTGATCATAAAGAAACATTGCATTTTAAGAAATGTAACTAAAAGAAACAAAATGCAAATGCAACATGACCAACAATATGATTTAACTATAAAGAATAGGTTGGTCAAGTATGGTTCAAGGCCTTAAGGTTTGTCTAAGTAGATAATTTTAGGAATCCACCTAAGGTCTTGAGAGGGTTGAACTTTGAGGTCTATCTTAGAAGTCTCACCAACTTTTGGAGATTTGACTTGATAAATTTTTAATTGAGACTTATCACCATTATATTTAGATTTTACTAATGTAATCTTAGATTGGTGATTAGTCTTTTGAGGTTGGTGATTCTTCTTCTTAGGGGATTGTTTTCTATTCTTCTTATTTTCTCCCTTTCTTTGACTTTCGAATTTTAGATTTAACTTTGTAATTTTCTTCAAAAGTTCTTTCATGTTTTGACTTAAGGGAGGTAGGCTGAGAAGTTTTTTGTTAATAGATTCTTTTATTTTTGGTTTAACTTGTTTAAGCTTTTTAGAATCTATCTTAGGAGACTCCTTGTTAATTGGTTTAACTTGTTTAAGCTTTATGGAGTCTTCCTTGGTTTTTAGTGTCTTACCCTTCAAATTTGATTTTACTTTCTTTGGTTCAAAGATGGGATTAGACACATTGCTTCTTCTTAGTTTGCACTCAAACCTAAAGTGTCCTTCAATGCCACAATAATTACATTTAGACATGGGCAAAGAAGTGTGAGTGCTAGAGAATGAGGGCTCACCTTTCACAAATGTGTTGGTGAACTTAGGGTCATGTGAAATATTCCTATCAAATCCAAGACCCGTCCTATCTCTTTGATATTTACCCAATTTAAATAATTTTACAAATTTCTCATCACTTTGGGTAAATTTGCACTCATACTTTTGTTTATACTCTTCAAGTAGAGTGACTTGGGTTTTAAGGGTTGAATTTTCATTTTTAACTTTTGTTAGTTCATTTTCAATTCCCTTAAAATTGTTTAGCTCTTCATAGGCAAGTTTTAACTTAGATTTAAGCTCATTAACAACATTAGATCCAAGTTCTAAAGTTTTTAAATTACTTTGAGCATTAGACAAATTTTCATTGGAAATTGTCAACTTGGATTTTAAATAGTTAATGTTTTCATCTTGTCTTTTAATTGTATCTCTTAGGTTCAAATTTTCATTTTTAAGCTCATCACAATTTATCTTAATCTTATTTAATTTATCTTGAGCATTAGATAAATTTTCCTTAGAGATAGTCAATTTAGATTCAAGATTGTTAGTGTCTTTATCTTGCCTTTGTAATTGATCTCTTAGTTTTAGATTTTCCTTATTAAGATGATCATAACCTATCTTTAATTCTTTTAGTTCATCTTGAGCATTGTATAGGTTATTCAAAGAGATCATGAACTTAGATTCTACACAATTTATAAATTCATCTTTTTCTCTAAGTTCACTTTTAGAAGAGTCTAATTCTTGGTTTAGCCTTTTAGATTCTTCTTTTAATCTTTTATTTTTCTTGGAAACCTCTAAGGACCATGTGTACAATTCCTCATAGGCTTCAAGTTCATCAAATTCTTCTTCTTTTAATTCAAGTTGAGATTCTTTAATTTCAATGTTTGAATCTCCATAAGATGGAAGAATGAGGGGTCTAGAAGAATCTACAAAGTCTAGCATAGTGGAGTCCATTCTAATGATTTTCAAGCAAGGACAACTCTAGGGTTTTGACTCTAGGTTTTTTACACCTAATCAAGAGTTCCAAACACTTGATCCTATAAAATAGAGCACTTGGCTCTGATACCAATTGAAAGTCCTTGGGATCCGAACCCTAGAAGGGGGGTGAATAGGGTGTGCTACAAATATGACTAATTAAGACCAATTTTAATTCTTAACAAAAACTGGTCACATGTGATGATAAATCAATCAATATGCGGAAGCTAAAACAAAAACAATCACCACATAGCAATCACCACAACACAATATTTATAGTGGTTCGGCCAACGTGCCTACATCCACTACCGGCTTGTGCATCCAACACCCCACCGGATTTCCACTATGTATGCTTTTTACTAGGCTAAGCAATAACCCTTACAATGTTGTTTTTCTAGGCTAAACAACAACCTCTCAATGTGCTTTTATAGGCTAAGCAATAACCTTTACAAGATGCTTTTCTTAGGCTAAGCAATAACCTTTACAAATGAGAGATTTCTCAAAGAAGGTGTCTTCACAAAAGAACACTCCAAGAGATACAATTTAAGCTCAATTGAATTGCCTCTACATAGGCTAATAAGAAAGTTTAATTCAAATTACAAACATACACTAAAACAAGTTAAAGTGTGTGCACAAGTGTATGAATGCTTTTCTTCAATCAATTTCTACAATGAAGCTCCTAAATGAATGCATGATGCATTTTAAAATCAAAGCTTATAAAATGATGATTGAAGATAAAACTAATCACATAAAAGATTCAAACAACTTTGAAGAAATGAACTAAACAAGTTGTATGAATGTTAAAGTCTAAGAACACATGTGATTAGAATGAGAGAGTTTGCAAACCAAACTAATTTACCAAAGATGATATAGAGTTTGCAACACAACTCTAGAAATCATGCATAAGTGAAAATACAAAGATTTAAGCATGCATGGATTTCATTTTAATGAAAATCAAAATACAAGTAAAGAGTACCTTTTTAAAAACTCATGTATTTGATTTCCAAATGGCCCTCTAGCCTTTCCAACTTCTTCCCCTTTCCTTGGCTCCAAAATGGTCTCAAAAGTTCATGTATCAAGCCTTGAAAAAGGTTGGAAATGAATGGACTTTATAGCCAAAAAGTGCCCAACGGCTAGTCCTCGGTCGACCTTGAAACAGGCCTCGGTCGACCTTGAACACACAACGGTCAAATTTCTGACCGTTGGAGCTACAGGCCAAAAACTGCCTGCAGTGTTCCCGGTCGGCCGGGACACAGGTCTAGGTCGACCGGCGACACGCCCGAGACACCACCCCTTTTTGCAAAAAATCAACTTTTGCCTATTTGAAGGTATTCCTTTGGAGGAATTTTTGGGCCACTAAACCAAGCTTAAATAACATGTTTTAAGACATTCTAAGATGATTAAAAACATGAAACACCCGGAGCCTAAAATGATTTGAAACTTTAAAACCAAAGGCTAGCTTGATTTCTAAAAACTCTTTTCAAATGAAAATGCATGCAAAACTGATTCTGAAAGTGATGAATGTATGCAAGGCTCAAACCTAAATTCTCAAAATGATTTTCCAAATGTAATGCACAAAGAATTAGGTTTTCAAAAGAGTTTGTATTCTAAAACCAATGCATCCAAGTTTAGAACCAAATCTTAAAAGCTATGCATGTATAAAACCAGATTTCAAGAAATTCTAAAACAATGCAAGTGTGTGTAAATCAAATGATGCTAAAGTGCAAATGCATCCATCAAATTGCAAATACAAAATTCCTAACACTGTCTGGAAGGCAAAATGACCAAAAGACTATTTTCATCTAAGGGCAATAGGGCCAATGATTTATTGGAATTAGTGCTTACTGATGTGTGTAGACGCATTAATGTCAGGGCCAGAGGAGGATATGAGTATTTCATCAGTTTCACAGATGATTACTCAAGATATGGATACATATACCTTATGCACCACAAGTCCGAGGCTTTTGAAAAGTTCAAAGAGTTTCAAGCGAAAGCGGAAAACAAATTAGGTAAGAGTATCAAGACTCTTCAATCAGATCGAGGAGGGGAATATCTCTCTGCTGATTTTATGGGATACTTATCAGAAAATGGGATTCTACCCCAGTTGTCTGCTCCTGGTATGCCTCAACAGAACGGAGTAGCGGAAAGAAGGAACCAAACTCTTTTAGATATGATTAGGTCTATGCTGAGTTTATCAGGATTACCTATATCCTTTTGGGGATACGCCTGGATACTGCGATGTACATACTAAACCACGTACCATCTAAGTCTGTACCTAAGAATCCCCGGGAGTTGTGGTCCGGGCGAAAGTCTAGTCTACAACATTTACACATTTAGGGTTGTCCGGCACACGAGCTAGAGGTTAAGACGGATAAGTTGGAAATGAAGTCGGAAATATGCACGTTTGTAGGAAATCCTAGAGGAACTAAAGGTTGCTTATTCGATAATCCCAGAGAGCAGAAAGTGCTGGTGAGCACTAATGCGGTTGTTAGACCCTAACCCACACCAATTTGATTAGTGTGCGATTAGTGTGTGTTTAGTCCTAAGGGGGTTTAGTTGTCATTGGGTTAGAAGTAAAGACTGGGAGAAGAGTCTTCCTTTGTGTGAATTTGCCTACAACAACAGCTATCACTCCAGTATCGGGATGACACCGTTCGAGGCATTGTACGGACGGAAGTGTAAGACCCCGATCTGTTGGGAGGAGATTGGTGTTCGGAGCTTTCATGGACCGTCGATCATCAGTGATACCAGTGAGAAGGTGAAGCAGATCATTGGCAGGTTGAAGATTGCAAGAGACCGTCAGAAGAGTTATGCAGACCTGAAGAGGAGGGATTTGGAGTTTCAGGTTGGAGATAAAGTGTTTCTCAAAGTCTCACCGACTAGAGGAACTATGAGATTCAGTCAGAAAGGGAAACTGGCTCGGAGATACATTGGACCGTTTGAGATTGACATGCGTGTGGGTGAAGTGGCTTACAGATTGATACTACCAGCAGAGTTAGCAGGAGTTCACAGAGTTTTCCACATTTCGATGCTGAGGAAGTACATTCCAGACCCTTCACACGTGCTACACCACGAGCCTTTGGATGTTCAGCCAGATATTTCATACGTTGAGAGACCGAAGAAGATCATTGATACAAAAGAGCAGGTTTTGAGGACAAGGACCATTCACTGGGTCAAAGTGCAGTGGGAACATCATAGTCCAAGGGAAGCGACTTGGGAGCTTAGGGAGCAGATTCAGGAGAAGTATCCAGAGTTATTGCCAGATTCAGAGTTATTGTCAGAGGTGTGTTAGGGATTTGGAGGACCAAATAGCCTAAGTGGGGGAGGATGTAACATCCCGACCCCTAATGGCTTATTAATTATAATTAATTGTTTGATTAGTTAGTAAGCTAGTTTAGAGTCTAAATAGCTGGGTTTAACGCCGAAGCTCGTGTGCGAAGTTTCGCACGATTCGGAGTGCGTTTGGGTAGGATAGAGAGTCTTTTTACTAATTGGGTAAGGTTTTAGGGATTACATGAGATTATGAGTTTTGGTGAGCTTGGGTGCATTGGGTAGGTTTCTTCGTTTCATGAACCTTAGCCTTCAATCGCGTTTCAATTCGACGCGTCAAAGAGGCCCGAAATCCATTAATTGTATGCGTGGGCCGACCCAGACCTTAACCCATCAATCCATAGCTCAAGCCCAAGCCCAATACCCATTACTTAAGTATCCTACCAACCCACTCAACACTTATCTTCATTTCATTTAACTCATTTCACTCAACATAACTACAAGCTACAGCAACCGACTCAACTTCTTCTCTCCATTTCCTTCATCTCTTTCTCCTCCGTTGACGAGCACGGAGCTCCGGCGACGGAAACCAAGCCGCCAATCATCTTCCTCAAGCCTTCAAGAGTCTAACCATACACTTTTCTAAGTGTTTCACCCACAACCCATTTAGAGGTAAGCTCTTTAAGCTTGGAAACCATCTCTTCATCTTCTTCCTTGGTTAGAAATGGAGTAGGGAGACTTACCTTGACCTTGGCATGCATGTGTAGGAGCTTTTTGGGTTTGGAAGAGTGTTTCACCTCTTTGGAGCTTTTAAAGTGTTTTCCTCCTTCACTTTCTTCTTGAATTTGAGTTCATCACATCAATAAGGCAAGTCAATAGTTATATTATTGCTTGGTATGTTTGTTTACCTTGATTTGGATGCTTAAATCATGTTTTAGATAGTTTTGGCTCAATTGGTACATTAATAGTTGAAAACATGATAATATGACTCATTAGTTGAATGGTATGGGACAACGGGATACTCATCTTTAAATCTATGCACGAAGATTGTTCGTCCGAGTATCGCGAACCCTAACCCCTTCGTTGACTGAATAGGTTGTGCGATGCTTCAGGGTTGACACTTTACTTAGGATTGGATTGTTTATTCGCTTTGATTCCAATGGTACCCTCGGGTACTATCTTCTACATGTGATGAGCATGTTCTTTAGTTCGATTTGTTTTGTTTATTAGAGGATCGCTTTGAGAACTTAGAGGTTGGACTTAGGGTCCCCCTTTTATTGTTTCGTTTGTTTCGTTATTCGTTTGAAGTGTTGTGGCTAGGGAGTTTGATTGTCAGGCTTGAAGAGGACTACTATTGGTATTGGTTTGAGATTTGATTTGTTTTGGAATAAAGTAGTTCTCTATTGGTATTGAATCTTGTTCGCACAAGAGCCTAGCCCTTCACCGATGTTTTAGGATTCTTTGTGTCAGGCACCACTCAGCTGTTAACGTTCAACACAGTTGGGGCACCATCTGTGAGAGGACTGTTACTATCCTTGGGTTGTTTGATCCTCGAAACGAGATAGAGCCAGAGCTCACGGAGCCCGAGCTACTTGAGCTGAGAGTTGTTTGTTCCTCGAGTTGTTTGTTCCTCTAAGCAAGATAGAGCCAGAGCTACTTGAGCTAAGGGTTGTTTGTTCATCGCAGCGAGATAGAGCCAGAGCTCACGGAGCCAGAGCTACTTGAGCTACGGGTTGTTTGGATATTGGATACTGGGTTTTCATCCCATTTGATGATATATATTGGCTTATGTGGATCGCCGACTTTGATTGTTTGTATATGATTCGAATGCATTGCATCTCTTACGATCAGGGTGCTATGCATGTCTTATAATCATGGTTATCGTTTACTCTCTTTAGTACTGCATATCTATGTGATTTCTATATCTATTGCTTTGCCATTCGTTGTGTTGATGATGCTACTCTTGGTGCATAGGTACCGAGCAGTTCTACCCCGAGGCGAAGGAAACGACAGAAGAAATTCAGGCAGATCAGCCTGATGACTTCTTAGAGTACAGTACGGACGACATTGTATAGCCGTGATGACCCCGTACGCGAGAGCTACACGATTATCCTCTTAGCTTCATCTTTTGGTTTCTTTGTACTTTTGTTTAGGCCTAGTTTTAGTTTGGCCTTTTTACTTGTAATTAATATTTTGTTGTAGTCTTAAACTTCAACCTTAACTTTGATACTTAGTATATTGCTCTTAAACTATACAACTATAAGATACCTCTTGTTTTATGAAGCTTTCGCTATTGTTTAATATATTCGAGGAAAATGTTTATACCTCACAGCGGTCTTCGATCCATATGGGACACGATTAGGGCAAGTGATATGTTATTATCATTGGAAAAGTTTTAAATTGACCCTAATCTCACGCATAACCCCGATTTCACTTTTGGGGGCGTGACAAGTTGGTATCAGAGCAGTACTGGTTTCTAAATTAAAAACAAGTAGAAACTTAAGACGTGTGAGGATTGGGTTTTCGTTAGGTATCTTAGCTTGTGTAGATTGTATAGTTTGTATGCTAGATTGAGTCCTATAGGACTAACATGTCTGTTCTTGCAGAATGGCTGGGGGATATACTCGTTCTACTCAGAACAATGATCAGGCTGGGTCTAGTGGAGATGGATCAGCAGAGGCCAGATTCAATCAGCTTATGCAGGCCTTCATGGATTCTCAGACAGCACATGCTCAGACTCAGACACAGCAGCGGGAAGAGCAGAACAAACAGCGGGAGGATCAAGCTACCTTCCAGGCTCAGATGCTGCAGTTCTTACAGAGGCCAGCCCCAGTTCCTCAGGTCATCATCCCTCCTAGGGTGATAGACTTGAATGCCATCTATGACAAGTTTAAGAAGAGGAACCCGCCCGTGTATTATGGGAATGAAGACCCACTCGATGCTGATGAGTGGGTGGTACAGATGGGGAAGATCTTCAAGGTCTTCCAGTGCACTGGACGGGAGCGTGTACAGTTAGCATCGTACATGTTCCGCGGTGTAGCAGAGTTATGGTGGAAATCGGTCATGACAACTTATGACACGATTGAGGATGCTGAGGCTTGGATGTCTTTTCAGACACTTTTTCGAGCCAAATATATTCCACCCCACGTTCAGGCTCAGAAGCTGATAGAGTTCGAGGCGTTGGTTCAGTGAGCGGACCCCGTGCAAATCTACGAGCAGAAATTCACGAACCTTTCGAGATTTGCACCATCTTTGGTTTTGGTTGAGGCTGACAAGGTGATGAGATTCATTCGGGGATTGAGGCCCGATATTCAGATGGAGGTGACATCTGTTACCTTAGTCACCTATGAGGAGAACCTCAAGCGTGCATATTGGGCTGAAGAGTCCATTCGGAAGAAGACCCTTTATGCACGGCAGTTTCCGGACATACTTGCACCAGTTAGGAGCCCAGGTTTGGGGCAGTTTCAGCAGCAGTATCAGCAGCGTCCACAGCAGTACCCTCGGTACCAGCAGCGTTCTCCGCAGCAGTATCAGCAACAGCAAGGCAAGAGGCCTAAATTTGATCAGACACGCAAGACCTACTGCGAGCGTTGTGGCAAGGATTCGCATATGACGGCGAACTGCAGATGGAATACGGGGGCATGCTTTGAGTGTGGTGCATTGGACCATCAGAGGAAGGATTGCCCTCATGTACAGGGGCAGGGTGTGAGGAATGCAGCTCCTCGACCCCCATTGGCAGCTCAGCCTTTGAGGCAGGCACCTCCGCAGCCTAGGGCACCTCAGCAGCTACAGCAGCCTAGACTGCCAGCACCACAGGCCAGAGGACAGTTCAGACCTCAGGGACCGCAGAGACCGCAGGGCCAGCAGTATGCACAGTAGAGACAGCAGGGTCAGCAGCAGCAACAGAGACCTCAGCAGTATGGTAGACTACAGGCCCTCGATCTGCAGGAGGGTGAAGAAGTTGGAGGAGTGGTGGAAGGTACACTCTCTATCTCAAATGTACCTGATAGAGTCTTATTTGATTCCGGTTCCACACACTCATTCGTATCACCTATATTTGCTGCACGTTTGGTGGGAGATATAGCTCCATTGCATTGTATATTGTTTGTTAGTACTCCCTTAGGGAAGACTGTGCAGTGTGAGTCCTATCATCCAGCTTGCAAAGTGCAGGTGGGAAGTTTTATCCTATCTGCAGATTTGATCATCCTTGGGATGAAGGGCTTCGATGTGATCCTAGGTATGGATTGGTTATCTACCTATAGAGCAGTGATGGATTGCTTCAACAAGACAGTCAGATTGCAAGTGCTAGCAGACAGTGTGGAGATTGTTGGGGAGAGGAAACCCATGTCCACTAGAGTCATCTCAGCTTTGAGAGCTGATCGATTGATTAGGAGTGGATGTGAGGGCTATGTAGCCTTTATCACAGAGGATTCAGTATCCAGAGCGGTGGAGGATATTCCAGTTGTGTGCGAATTCCCGGATGTCTTTCCGGAGGAGATACCTGGATTACCACCGGTTAGGGAGATTGACTTCACGATTGAGCTCAAGCCTGGGACAACACCGATATCGAAGGCTCCTTATCGCATGGCTCCAGCAGAGCTAAGAGAGCTGAAAGCGCAATTGCAGGACCTTTTGGATAAAGGGTTTATGAGACCCAGTTTATCACCATGGGGTGCACCGGTGCTCTTCGTGAAGAAGAAAGATGGATCAATGCGTATGTGCATCGATTACAGGCAGCTGAATCAGGTTACGATCAAGAACAAGTATCCTTTGCCTCGGATAGACGAGTTGTTTGATCAATTGCAGGGAGCGCAGCATTTCTCCAAGATAGATTTGAGATCTGGTTATCACCAGATACGTGTCAGGGATCAAGATGTACAGAAAACAGCCTTCAGGACCAGATATGGACATTATGAGTTCTTGGTTATGCCATTTGGGCTGACCAACGCGCCGGGAGTATTTATGGCCTTGATGAACAGAGTCTTTGCACCATGCTTAGATAAGTTCACGGTCGTATTTATAGATGATGTCCTAGTCTACTCAAAGTCCAGAGATGAGCACGCAGAGCATTTGAGGAGTTCATTGCAGATCTTGAGGGAGAATCAGCTCTATGCTAAGCTCAGTAAATGTGAGTTTTGGCTGGAACAAGTGTCTTTTCTTGGACACATCATCCTAGAGAGGGTTTGGCTGTAGATCCCGCGAAGATTGAGGCAGTGGTTAGTTGGCAGAGTCCGAAATCAGTGTCAGAGATTAGGAGTTTCCTTGGGTTAGCAGGGTATTACAGAAGATTCGTGAAGGGATTCTCCAGTATTGCAGCTCCACTGACTAAATTGACAAGGAAAGATGTTCCTTTTGTTTGGACGGATCAGTGTGAAGCGAATTTCCAGGAGCTGAAGACTAGATTGACCACAGCACCTATTCTCTCGTTACCTACGGGGACTGGAGGATTCGTGGTTTTCACAGATGCTTCAGGCATAGGATTGGGTTGCGTGCTCATGCAGGAGGGAAAAGTTATCGCTTATGGATCTAGGCAGTTGAAAGAGCATGAGAAGAGGTACGCTACTCATGACTTGGAGCTCGCAGCAGTGGTTATGGCACTGAAGATGTGGAGACACTACTTGTATGGTGAGAGATTCGAGGTTCACTCGGATCATAGGAGTCTCCAGTATCTATTTGCGCAGAAAGATCTGAACATGAGGCAGACTAGATGGATGGAGTACATCAAAGACTACGATTTTCCGATAAAGTATCATCCCGGGAAAGCGAATGTGGTTGCAGATGCATTGAGCAGAAAGGCAGCGACTACCGGATGTTTGCAGACAGAGTGGTCTTTGACAGAGCTATTCAGAGACTTAGCCATCGAGTTTCAGCCTAGGAGGGAGAGAGTCATGGTTGCCAATATGCATATTTGGGAGCTAGAGATTCTTAGCAGAATCAAGAGCAGTTAGTCAGAGGACCCAGAGTTGGTCAGATTGATAGAGAGCATAGCAGAGAGGCCAGAGTTCAGACTCATTGAAGGAGTGTTGTACTGCCAGGATAGGCTATGTGTGCCGGGTGTGCATGATTTGAGGAACGAGATTATGGTTGAGGCTCACCATTCTCGTTATGCTATTCACCCAGGGAGCACCAAAATGTACCAGAACTTGAAGAGCTTTTACTGGTGGAGCAATATGAAGAAGGACATTGCAGGGTTTGTCTCGAGATGTCTCGTGTGTCAACAAGTGAAGATTGAACATCAGAAACCTCCAGGATTACTCCAGCCACTGAAGGTTCCGGAGTGGAAGTGGGAGCACATCACCATGGACTTCGTTGCAGGATTGCCACCCATGAGGGACAATGACAGCATTTGGGTGATTGTTGACAGACTTACGAAGTCAGCACACTTCATTCCGATGAAGATGAGAGGATCCAGGGATGTATTGGCACATAAGTACATTGACAATGTTGTCAAGTTGCACGGAATTCCAGATTCCATTGTTTCAGACAGAGATATGAGGTTTGTGGGCAGATTTTGGGTCAGTTTGCAAGCAGCCTTGGGCACTACATTGAACTTCAGCACAGCGTATCACCCGCAGACCGACGGACAGACAGAGAGGACCAATCAGACCATGGAGGATATGTTGCGGGCATGTGTTCTTGATTTCGGGAAAGACTGGGAGAAGAGTCTTCCTTTGTGTGAATTTGCCTACAACAACAGCTATCACTCCAGTATCGGGATGGCACCGTTCGAGGCATTGTACGGACGGAAGTGTAAGACCCCGATCTGTTGGGAGGAGATTGGTGTTCGGAGCTTTCATGGACCGTCGATCATCCTTGATACCAGTGAGAAGGTGAAGCAGATCATTGGCAGGTTGAAGATTGCAAGAGACCGTCAGAAGAGTTATGCAGACCTGAAGAGGAGGAATTTGGAGTTTCAGGTTGGA
Organism: Cinnamomum chago; assembly: GCA_038049695.1. NCBI lineage: Eukaryota > Viridiplantae > Streptophyta > Magnoliopsida > Laurales > Lauraceae > Cinnamomum > Cinnamomum chago. The sequence continues at coordinate 33,789,165 of CP142456.1, forward strand.
GATAAAGTGTTTCTCAAAGTCTCACCGACTAGAGGAACTATGAGATTCGGTCAGAAAGGGAAACTGGCTCGGAGATACATTGGACCATTTGAGATTGACATGCGTGTGGGTGAAGTGGCTTACAGATTGATACTACCAGCAAGTTAGCAGGAGTTCACAGAGTTTTCCACATTTCGATGCTGAGGAAGTACATTCCAGACCCTTCACACGTGCTACACCACGAGCCTTTGGATGTTCAGCCAGATATTTCATACGTTGAGAGACCGAAGAAGATCATTGATACAAAAGAGCAGGTTTTGAGGACAAGGACCATTCACTGGGTCAAAGTGCAGTGGGAACATCATAGTCCAAGGGAAGCGACTTGGGAGCTTAGGGAGCAGATTCAGGAGAAGTATCCAGAGTTATTGCCAGATTCAGAGTTATTGTCAGAGGTGTGTTAGGGATTTGGAGGACCAAATAGCCTAAGTGGGGGAGGATGTAACATCCCGACCCCTAATGGCTTATTAATTATAATTAATTGTTTGATTAGTTAGTAAGCTAGTTTAGAGTCTAAATAGCTGGGTTTAACGCCGAAGCTCGTGTGCGAAGTTTCGCACGATTCGGAGTGCGTTTGGGTAAGATAGAGAGTCTTTTTACTAATTGGGTAAGGTTTTAGGGATTACATGAGATTATGAGTTTTGGTGAGCTTGGGTGCATTGGGTAGGTTTCTTCGTTTCATGAACCTTAGCCTTCAATCGCGTTTCAATTCGACGCGTCAAAGAGGCCCGAAATCCATTAATTGTATGCGTGGGCCGACCCAGACCTTAACCCATCAATCCATAGCTCAAGCCCAAGCCCAATACCCATTACTTAAGTATCCTACCAACCCACTCAACACTTATCTTCATTTCATTTAACTCATTTCACTCAACATAACTACAAGCTACAGCAACCGACTCAACTTCTTCTCTCCATTTCCTTCATCTCTTTCTCCTCCGTTGACGAGCACGGAGCTCCGGCGACGGAAACCAAGCCGCCAATCATCTTCCTCAAGCCTTCAAGAGTCTAACCATACACTTTTCTAAGTGTTTCACCCACAACCCATTTAGAGGTAAGCTCTTTAAGCTTGGAAACCATCTCTTCATCTTCTTCCTTGGTTAGAAATGGAGTAGGGAGACTTACCTTGACCTTGGCATGCATGTGTAGGAGCTTTTTGGGTTTGGAAGAGTGTTTCACCTCTTTGGAGCTTTTAAAGTGTTTTCCTCCTTCACTTTCTTCTTGAATTTGAGTTCATCACATCAATAAGGCAAGTCAATAGTTATATTATTGCTTGGTATGTTTGTTTACCTTGATTTGGATGCTTAAATCATGTTTTAGATAGTTTTGGCTCAATTGGTACATTAATAGTTGAAAACATGATAATATGACTCATTAGTTGAATGGTATGGGACAACGGGATACTCATCTTTAAATCTATGCACGAAGATTGTTCGTCCGAGTATCGCGAACCCTAACCCCTTCGTTGACTGAATAGGTTGTGCGATGCTTCAGGGTTGACACTTTACTTAGGATTGGATTGTTTATTCGCTTTGATTCCAATGGTACCCTCGGGTACTATCTTCTACATGTGATGAGCATGTTCTTTAGTTCGATTTGTTTTGTTTATTAGAGGATCGCTTTGAGAACTTAGAGGTTGGACTTAGGGTCCCCTTTTATTGTTTCGTTTGTTTCGTTATTCGTTTGAAGTGTTGTGGCTAGGGAGTTTGATTGTCAGGCTTGAAGAGGACTACTATTGGTATTGGTTTGAGATTTGATTTGTTTTGGAATAAAGTAGTTCTCTATTGGTATTGAATCTTGTTCGCACAAGAGCCTAGCCCTTCACCGATGTTTTAGGATTCTTTGTGTCAGGCACCACTCAGCTGTTAACGTTCAACACAGTTGGGGCACCATCTGTGAGAGGACTGTTACTATCCTCGGGTTGTTTGATCCTCGAAGCGAGATAGAGCCAGAGCTCATGGAGCCCGAGCTACTTGAGCTGAGAGTTGTTTGTTCCTCGAGTTGTTTGTTCCTCTAAGCAAGATAGAGCCAGAGCTTACGGAGCCAGAGCTACTTGAGCTAAGGGTTGTTTGTTCATCGCAGCGAGATAGAGCCAGAGCTACTTGAGCTACGGGTTGTTTGGATATTGGATACTGGGTTTTTATCCCATTTGATGATATATATTGGCTTATGTGGATCGCCGACTTTGATAATTTGTATATGATTCGAATGCAATGCATCTCTTACGATCAGGGTGCTATGCATGTCTTATAATTATGGTTATCGTTTACTCTCTTTAGTACTGCATATCTATGTGATTTCTATATCTATTGCTTTGCCATCCGTTGTGTTGATGATGCTACTCTTGGTGCATAGGTACCGAGCAGTTCTACCCCGAGGCGGAGGAAACGACAGAAGAAATTCAGACAGATCAGCCTGATGACTTCTTAGAGTACAGTACGGACGACATTGTATAGCCGTGATGACCCCGTACGCGAGAGCTACACGATTATCCTCTTAGCTTCATCTTTTGGTTTCTTTGTACTTTTGTTTAGGCCTAGTTTTAGTTTGGCCTTTTTACATGTAATTAATATTTTGTTGTAGTCTTAAACTTCAACCTTAACTTTGATACTTAGTATATTGCTCTTAAACTATACAACTATAAGATACCTCTTGTTTTATGAAGCTTCCGCTATTGTTTAATATATTCGAGGAAAATGTTTATACCTCACAGCGGTCTTCGATCCAGATGGGACACGATTAGGGCAAGTGATATGTTATTATCATTGGAAAAGTTTTAAATTGGCCCTAATCTCACGCATAACCCCGGTTTCACTTTTGGGGGCGTGACAACTTCTCTTTTGAAATTCCAACACTTGGGCTTCATCTACACAAAGATCAACCAAAGGTCCTTACATCTGCTCGATAGGTCTTGTGTTAGTGCTTTGGTTTTGACACGATGAATATCATTGTGTACTCGTTTTGAAAGTTTAAGTACAAGCTCGTTTTGAAGATTTGTTTCAAGAAAAAGGGGTCACTTCCTAAGCGTGTTATGCATATTAATTATGCCTTTTGCTAGTCGTGCTTGTTGTGTTTTGAGAAGTGATTTTTCCCTTTTTATCTCGACTTGTTTAGACCGTGTTTCACGTGTTTTGAGCATTCATGAATCTAAGTGAACACCGCTGAGCTTGGACTGCCCTTTCAGTTTGATCCACTGTCTGGGGGTCCTTAAACATGTGAACTGCCTGCAGACTGGTCGTATATTTATTACACATCGTGCGTGTCCGGTTCCGCGGCCGGAATCCCCGTATATGTGGGAATCGTGTCGTGATTATATTATGTATATCGTGCTTGTCGTGCGTGCTTGCTCTTTTCATTATATATGATAGAGAAAGGATGGGCTCCTTGTGGAATGTAACTATTCATGATATAAGAAGTATGCATGTTAGTTTCGCTTGTATTTTGAAATGTACCTTAGTCTTTATATGTATCTTTAAACGTTTACTATTTCATGCTCATGCCTAAATTGATTACCTGCCAAACCGTTGTGTTTGACCCTTGCTTGTTGGTGCCCAGGTGCATGTGACGTTGCCTTTGAGGAGGAGCGTCCAGAGGAGGCTTTTGAGCTACCCCCAGTTAGAGAGGGGCAACCCGACGATGTCAACTAGACGTCGGGCGAGTTCTTTAGTTTCACCATTTTGTCATTGGGTCCCTTTATTGTTTTGAGAATTGTATTTGAAAGTCCAGGGATCCGAACCCTAAAGGGGGGGGGTGAATAGGGTGTGCTACAAATATGACCAATTTAGACCAATTTTAAATTCTTAACATAAACTAGTCACAAGTGATGATAAACAATCTAAATGCGGAAGCTAATATAAACAATCACCACAAAAGGAAGCACCACAACACAAAGGTTTATAGTGGTTCGGCCTCAATGCCTACGTCCACTACCGGCTTGTGATCCAACACCCCACCGGCTTTTCACTATTTATGCTTTTCAATAGGCTAAGCAATAACCCTTACAAGATGCTTTTCTTAGGCTAAGCAATAACCTTTACACAATGCTTTTCTTGGGCTAAGCAATAACCTTTACAAATAAAGATTTCTCTAAGAAGGTGTCTTCACAAAAGATCACTCTAAGAGATACAATTTAAGCACAATTGAAATTGCCTCTTAAATAGGCTAATATGAAAGTTTAAAACAAATTACAAATATACACTAAAGAAGCTAAAGTGTGTGCAAAAGTGTATGAATGCTTTACTTCAATCAATTTCTACAATGAAGCTCCTAAATGAATGCTTGATGCATTTTAAAATCAAAGCTTAGAAAATAATGATTGAAGATTAATACTAATCACATGGAAGATTCAAACAACTTAAAGAAATAAGCTAACACAAGTTGTATGAATATTAAAATCTAAGAATGCATGTGATTTAGTTAAGAGAGTTTGCAAACCAATCTAATTTACCAAAGATGATATTGAGTTTGCAAAACAACTCTTTAGAGGCTAGAAATCATGCATTTATGTAAATACAAAAGATTTGAACATGCATGGATTTCATTTGAATGGAAATCAAAATAACTAGTAAGATGTACCTTTTAAAAACTCAAGCATTTGATTTCCAAAAAGTCCTCTAGCCTTTCCAACTTCATCCCCTTTCTTTGGCTCCAAAATGGTCTCAAAAGTTCATGAATCAAGCCCCCAAAAAGGATGGAATAGAATGGACTTTATAGGAAAAAACAGTCCAACGGCTAGTTTCCCCGATCGACCCCATGACCCCCGGTCGACCTGGCCTTCACAATGGTCATAAAAAAGACCGTTTGAAAAAGGGCAACGGCTGTTTGGCCGATCGACCGGGCATGTGTGGCCGGTCGACCGGGTCCCCTGGGCCGGTCGACCGACCACACTGCAGGTCGACCCCCTGGGACCAAAAATTTCCAACTTTTGCATATTTAAAGGTTTTTCTTGAGGGAACTTTTTGGGTCATTAAATCAAGCTTGAATAACATGTTTTAAATCAAACTAAGATGTTTAAAAACATGAAACACAAAAAGCCTAAAATGATTCGAAACTTTAAAACCAATGGCTAGCTTGATTTGATAAAACTCTTTTCACATTTAAATGCATCCAATAACTAAAACCAAAACATGCATAAATCAAGATTTCTACAAGTCTAAAAATCGATGCATGTGAAAATGAAGATTTCAAGATTTTCTAAAACAATGCAAGTGTGTGAATCAAATGATGCTCAAAAGATAATGCATCCATCAAATTGCAAATACAAAATCCCTAACAATCTCCCCCTTTGCAATTTGATGGCAACCTACTCATCACTGAAATTACACACCAAGTCTTCAGCTCCCCCTAAGCTGGACAAGTCTTGAAATCTTCTTGGATGCTCCTGTTAGAGTTTTGTTTTGTTGCAATTTGATAGGATGTATTAATCCTTCCTATAGCTTGTCCTCTCATTCATTCATGTTTTTATTCTTAGAATCATCATGCATATTTCATAATCTTGATCTTTGGTTTTATCATGTTTTATGCATGGTTTTCTATTTAGGTTGCCTCTTGAGTTGTTGAAAATTTTGATTTCGAATCCCTTTCAAGCTTTCCAAAGGATCTCTCTTTAATTGCATTATTTTGTTTTGGAAGCTTCATGGCTTTAGAAATTCCTTTTTACATCTCTTTTTGGTCATGAATCCTTGCTTGAAAAGTGGTCTTCAAAGTCTCCTTGAAAGTGCCCTTGAATCATCTTAAAATTCGGTTTCTGTCAAAATTCTGGGCACTCGCCGGTTAACAGTCCCAGTGTGGCCGGTCAACCGGCCAAGAGGCCCGGTCAACCGGCCAAACTGGCGGTTAACCGGACTGCTGAGGCTTCAACGGTCATTTTTATGACCGTTGTGCTTGGCCGGTCAACCTGCCTGTCATGGCCGGTTGACCGGGGTTCTAGCCGTTGGCAGCTTTTTGTCTATAAAAAGTGTCTTTTTCTTTGGGAAAAGTTGTTGACTCTAAAGGGGCTTTTGAGACCACGGTTAAGCAACTTCTTAGGAGCATTTTCACAAGGATTATGAAGCCATTCCTCTTATTCAACCTTTGATCTTCAAATGGGTGTGCTTCCTTTAATCCTATTCCTTTCAAAATCATGTTTTGTTACAAGTCTTTGATTTATTTCCAATGCATGATAAACAAAGTTGCTTTCCCTTTTTAGAATGTTGTCTTTCATATCATGCTTAGCTCTTTAGGAATCTCATATATTATGAATGCAACATATTGTCTAAGATCCACATGTTTTTAGTTCCTTGGTTCAAAAATCAACTTGTTAGCCTTTAGAACATCTTTTTGAAAACAAGTTGTTTTTCATTGTGAATCACATGTGTTAGACATACAACTCTTTCTCAAATATTTGTTAAACATCTTGGCATCTTTTAAGTTCATATCTTTTAAAAGAGAAAGAGTAATCTTCTAGAAAATGCATTTCACATAGACTTTGTCATTCACATGCATTGTTCTAGAACTTGAGTTTCATTTTCAAATTAGCCTATTTAGAGGCACTCCATTGCACTTACATTGATCTCTTTATCCATGCATTATTAGGCATATTTCTTAAGAGAAAAATTCTAAGTTGTAATGGTTCATACTTAGCCTTGAAAAGTATATGTTGTAAAGGTTGGTGCTAACCCTTGAAAAGCATAGTGTGTTTGTAAGGTTTGAGGTGATCCTAAACCTTAATTGGAGATAGTGAATACCGGTAGGTGTACCGGGAGTGGATGTAGGCAATTTGGCCGAACCACTATATGTGATTGTGTTATGGTGATTGTTATTATGCTCTCTTTCTATCGATTATGCATGGTTGGTTGATTTCCTTATTTCTCCTTCAAAGCATAATAGACTTAATAGCTAAAAGAATTAAAAATTGGTCAAGGACTTAGAGCTCATCCTATTCACCCCCCCTCTAGGATTCGATCTTGGACTTTCAATTGGTATCAGAGCCTAGGTGCTCTTGTTTAGGTTTAACAACCTAGAGTTAGAATCCTTAGAGTGTGTTGTAGCTTTTGAGATCACCATGCAATCTCAATTGGGTGAAGGAAATGCCACCAATAGACCCCCTTTGTTTAATGGAACACATTATCGGTATTGGAAGGTTAGAATGCAAGTGTTCTTAGAGTCTCAAAATGTAGATGTGTGGAGCATCATTGAAGAGGGCTATCATCCTCCCACAACCACTGAAAAAGACGATGAAGGGAATGTGATATCCATAAAAATCAAACCGAAAAGTACTTGGACTCAAGGAGAAAAGGATAGGGCAAACTTAAATGCTAAAGCTAAAAATTCTCTATATTGTGCTCTATCTCAAGAAGAATTCAATAGAGTAGTGAATTGCAACACTGCTAAGGAAATTTGGGATACCTTAGAGACCACTCATGAGGGGACCAATCAAGTCAAGGTAGCTAAAATCCAAATGTTGTCTACTAAGTATGAAGAACTCAAAATGCAAGAGGAAGAAACGTTTGATGAGTTCTACACTAAATTCATGGAGATTGTCAATTCCCTCATAGGTCTAGGAGAGAAGATGGATGAGTCCAAAGCTGTTAGGAAAATATTAAGATCTCTTCCCAAAAGGTTCAAACCTAAGATAGTTGCTATAACCGAGAGCAAAGATGTGGACAAGATCAAAATAGAAGAACTTAGAGGAAATCTTCTCACCTATGAATTAGACTTTGAAGCCCCTAGCAAGAAGAAAGGTGTAGCTCTTAGCTCCCAACATAAAGAAAATGACAATGAGAGTGAGAGTGATGATGAAAACACTATTTTACTTGCTAAGAAGTTCAAGAATTTCCTTAAGAACAAAAAGAACTATAAATATTCTGAAGATTCTAAAAATGAAAAATTTCAAAGAAACTCAAGGGGATCTTTTACCAAAAGGGATGTGCAATGTTATAACTGTAAAGGCTTTGGTCACATTGCTCAAAATTGTCCCTCCCCTAAGGAATCTGAAAAGAAAGATAAGAAAGGAAAGAAAGTCTTAAACATAACTTGGGATGATGATGAAGATGAAAGTAGTGACAATAATGAACCTCAAAATGATGAAGATAATGATAATTCCACTTCTTGGCTTCTCTTCACTCCCATTGAAGAAAACAATGATCATAACATATTAATAGAAGAAGTAAATGAAGAGAATAGTGACAATGATATTCATCAAGCCTATGAGGAACTATATGAACTATGTGAAGTCATAACCAAGAAAAATAAAAGCTTAAAAAGTGAATCTAAAAGGCTTGTGAATGATCTAGATGTTTTAAAAGATCAATTAATCTTGAAAGACAATGAGATAAAAAATGTTCAATCTAAGTTGACTACCTCTAATGACAATCTTGCTAAAGCTGAAAAAGAAATTCATAAGTTACAAAGTTTGTTAGAATCTAGTCAACAAGAATCAGAATCTCTTCAAATGAAACTTGAAAAGGGAAAACATGTTGTTGAAAAATTTACCTTAGGCAATGACAAATTCTATCAAATGTTAGGCTTGAATAAGGTCTTTGGTAACAAGAATGGTATAGGTTATGAATGCTCCTCTAGTAGCAAGAAGAATAGCTTTCAACATAATACTAGGACTCATCTCAAGCCTATAGGTAAAATCTTCTTTTCCTCTAGATGGACTTGTCACTTTTGCAATCAAATAGGTCATCTAGTTCCTAACTGTCCTTTTAAGTTTAGGATGTCTCAAAAGCATAGTTCTAGAGCTCATTTCAAATTTGTTCCCAAGACCTCTACCTCTACCTTCATTAAGGCTACTTGGATTGAAAAAGAGAAAGGTTTCAAAAATTTCTTAGTTCAAACCGCTCTTAAAGTTAAAGAAAATTCTAGATGGTTTTTAGACAGTGGTTGCTCCAAGCATATGACTGGAGACCGTTCTAGATTTATCACTCTTGAGGACTATGATGGAGGTAATGTATCTTTTGGAGATAATCGGAAAGCTCAGATTATAGGAAAAGGCTGTGTTGGAGGAGATCAAATGCCTACATTAAAAGATGTTTTCCTTGTGGATGGTTTAAAGCATAATCTCTTAAGCATAAGTCAATTGTGTGACAAAGGAAACAAAGTTGTCTTTGATAGAAAATCTTGCAAAGTTCTGGATGAGAAATCCCACAAAGTTCTACTGACTGGATTACGTACTAAAGATAACATCTACACCATAGAAGAATGTTGTGAGAATGAATCCATGTGTTTAATGTCTAAAGTTCAAGAAAATCAGTTGTGGCATCAAAGAATGGGACATATTAATTACAATCTGATGAGGATCTTATCAAAGAAAGAAATTGTTAGAGGAATACCCAAATTAGATGACTACAAATCTGAATTGTGCAAAGCTTGTCAAATGGGTAAACAGATCAAGAAAAGTTTTAAAGGTATAAAAGATATATCCTCAGCTCGTCCCCTTGAACTCATTCATATGGACCTCATTGGACCAGCGCCTGTTCAAAGTATTGGTGGAAGAAAGTATATCCTAGTGATGGTTGATGATTATTCGAGATTTGGATGGGTTGCCTTTCTTCATGCTAAATCTGATGCAGTAGATAATATCATAAGGATTTGCAAGAAAATTCAAGTTGAGAAGGACTGCAAAATTAAGAAGATAAGAAGTGATCATGGAGGTGAGTTTGAAAATGAAAGATTTGCAGACTTCTGTGAAAGCCATGGGATCAGTCATCAATTCTCTGCTCCAAAAACTCCTCAGCAAAATGGAGTAGCTGAACGGAGAAACAGAGTTATTCAAGAAATGGCCAGAACCCTTCTTAATGAGAAAAATCTCCCGCGAAACTTGTGGGCTGAAGCTGTCAATACCGCATGCTATCTTATTAACCGTGTTTATCTGACAAAGAACACTAACAAAACCCCTTATGAGCTGTATTTTGGAAGAAAACCTAATCTGGGGTATCTTAAGGTGTTTGGTAGCAAGTGCTATATTTTAAGAGATAGAGAGCAGCTTGAAAAGTTCGATTCTAAATCTGATGAAGGGATCTTCTTAGGATATTCTGATAAAAGCAAGGCTTATAGAGTTTTCAACCTTAGATCTATGGCTGTCATGGAATCAGCTCATGTTGTAATTGATGAGGCTAATCAAATTAAGAAAACTCCTCATGATGAAGAAGAGATCTCAGTTGAGCAGCCTATTTCATCTAAAATTGAAGAAGAGATCCCCTCAGTCCCCACTATGCCCACAAAGCTTTTAAGAAATCATAATCTGGATAATGTCATTGGAGATATCTCAAAAGGAGTCATGACAAGAAGACAGGTTCATAATCTGTGTGCTCACTATTCATTTGTTTCACAAATTGAGCCCAAGAACTTCTCTGAAGCAGAAACCAAGTCTGAATGGATTGATGCCATGCAAGATGAGCTAAATCAGTTTAGAAAGAATGATGTGTGGGATCTTGTACCTCTTCCTGAAGGCAAAAGCACAATTGGCACTAAATGGATTTTCAAAAACAAGCTGGATGAATCAGGAAATGTTATAAGGAACAAAGCTCGACTTGTAGCCAAAGGGTATGCTCAAATTGAGGGAATTGATTTCGAGGAAACTTTCGCCCCAGTAGCTCGGTTGGAGTCTATTCGAATTCTATTAGCTTATGCCAGCAGCATGAAGATTAAATTGTTTCAAATGGATGTGAAGAGTGCCTTTTTAAATGGTGGAATTGAGGAAGATGTATATGTCTCTCAACCTCAAGGCTTCGAGGATCCGCATCACCCAGAATATGTCTTTAAGTTAAAGAAGGCTCTCTATGGATTGAAACAAGCCCCAAGAGCATGGTATGAAAAGCTGACAAGTCACTTACTTGAAAATGGTTATGAATGTGGGAATGTGGATAAGACTCTATTCATTAAAAAGGTGGTTAAAGATATTCTCATTGCTCAAATATATGTGGACGACATTGTTTTTGGATCAACATCTGACCATCTTGCCCAAGGATTTTCTAAGTTAATGAGCTCCACGTTTGAAATGAGTTTGGTAGGACCCCTTCAGTTCTTTCTAGGATTACAGGTTAGTCAGACAGACCATGGTATCTTCCTTAGTCAATCCAAGTTTGCTCTAGAAATAGTGAAGAAGTTTGGCTTAGGAGAATCTAAGACTAGTTGCAATCCCATGGGATCCACTACTAAACTCTCTAGTGACCTTAAGGGTAAGAAAGCAGATCAGAAACTCTATAGGAGCATGATAGGAAGCCTTCTCTATCTCACTGCTAGTCGCCCTGATATCTCTTTTAGCGTCGGAATATGTGCGAGGTATCAATCTGACCCCCGAGAGTCTCACATTAAAGCGGTTAAGCGTATCATAAAATATATTAATGGGACTTCTCACTTTGGTATCTGGTATCCTAATGACTCAACTCTGCAATTAATTGGATATAGTGATGCAGATTGGGCAGGATCAATAGATGATAGGAAAAGCACTAGTGGCTGCTGCTATTTCTTAGGAAACTGCTTAGTAGCCTGGCATAGCAAAAAGCAAAATTCTGTATCCTTGTCTACTGCAGAAGCTGAATATATTGCTGCAGGTAGTTGCTGTGCCCAACTGTTGTGGATGAAACAAACTTTACTAGATTATAATGTTCCACAACAATGCATGCCTATCATGTGTGACAACTCAAGTGCCATAAGTATCTCAAAAAATCCTGTTCAGCACTCTCGCACTAAACACATTGATATTCGTTATCATTTCTTGCGTGATCATGCTGACCAAGGCACAATTGAGTTAAATTTTGTCCCTACAGATACCCAATTGGCTGACATATTTACTAAACCCCTTGGAAATGAGCGTTTCATTATATTGAGACATCAACTGGGCATTGGCCCTTGCCCTGAATTCTAACTTCTTGTTGGTTTCTCACCTGTTTCTAATCTTATTTTTATATCTCTTATAAGCAGGTGCTACTAACAGGGTTATGTGTTTTATCTTTGATGGGCAGGCTCCTTTGCAATTAGATGTCAAAGGGGGAGAGAGAGTTCACCAAGTGAGGGGGAGAAGATTTCAAAAGGGTTGCTTTGATTGAGGGGGAGTAGCTTTGCCTAGAGTGCATAGTTTGTTTAGCTTCTAGGTTGGTCATCTTTTGTCGTCGCTCCTGAATGGAAAATCCAAAGCTCCAAAAGATCCAAATGCTCCCAAATATCCAAAGCTCCTTAAGTATCCAAAGCTCCTTAAATATCCAAAGTTCAAGCTTCAAAAGTTCAAGTTGAAGAGGAAATTGAAAGAGAGTTCAAGCTTCAAGAGTTGCCATCAAATTGCAAAGGGGGAGATTGTTAGAGTTTTGTTTTGTTGCAATTTGATAGGATGTATTAATCCTTCCTATAGCTTGTCCTCTCATTCATTCATGTTTTTATTCTTAGAATCATCATGCATATTTCATAATCTTGATCTTTGGTTTTATCATGTTTTATGCATGGTTTTCTATTTAGGTTGCCTCTTGAGTTGTTGAAAATTTTGATTTCAAATCCCTTTCAAGCTTTCCAAAGGATCTCTCTTTAATTGCATTATTTTGTTTTGGAAGCTTCATGGCTTTAGAAATTCCTTTTTACATCTCTTTTTGGTCATGAATCCTTGCTTGAAAAGTGGTCTTCAAAGTCTCCTTGAAAGTGCCCTTGAATCATCTTAAAATTCGGTTTCTGTCAAAATTCTGGGCACTCGCCGGTTAACCGTCCCAGTGTGGCCGGTCAACCGGCCAAGAGGCCCGGTCAACCGGCCAAACTGGCGGTTAACCGGACTGCTGAGGCTTCAACGGTCATTTTTATGACCGTTGTGCTTGGCCGGTCAACCTGCCTGTCATGGCCGGTTGACCGGGGTTCTAGCCGTTGGCAGCTTTTTGTCTATAAAAAGTGTCTTTTTCTTTGGGAAAAGTTGTTGACTCTAAAGGGGCTTTTGAGACCAAGGTTAAGCAACTTCTTAGGAGCATTTTCACAAGGATTATGAAGCCATTCCTCTTATTCAACCTTTGATCTTCAAATGGGTGTGCTTCCTTTAATCCTATTCCTTTCAAAATCATGTTTTGTTACAAGTCTTTGATTTATTTCCAATGCATGATAAACAAAGTTGCTTTCCCTTTTTAGAATGTTGTCTTTCATATCATGCTTAGCTCTTTAGGAATCTCATATATTATGAATGCAACATATTGTCTAAGATCCACATGTTTTTAGTTCCTTGGTTCAAAAATCAACTTGTTAGCCTTTAGAACATCTTTTTGAAAACAAGTTGTTTTTCATTGCGAATCACATGTGTTAGACATACAACTCTTTCTCAAATATTTGTTAAACATCTTGGCATCTTTTAAGTTCATATCTTTTAAAAGAGAAAGAGTAATCTTCTAGAAAATGCATTTCACATAGACTTTGTCATTCACATGCATTGTTCTAGAACTTGAGTTTCATTTTCAAATTAGCCTATTTAGAGGCACTCCATTGCACTTACATTGATCTCTTTATCCATGCATTATTAGGCATATTTCTTAAGAGAAAAATTCTAAGTTGTAAAGGTTCATACTTAGCCTTGAAAAGTATATGTTGTAAAGGTTGGTGCTAACCCTTGAAAAGCATAGTGTGTTTGTAAGGTTTGAGGTGATCCTAAACCTTAATTGGAGATAGTGAATACCGGTAGGTGTACCGGGAGTGGATGTAGGTAATTTGGCCGAACCACTATATGTGATTGTGTTATGGTGATTGTTATTATGCTCTCTTTCTATCGATTATGCATGGTTGGTTGATTTCCTTATTTCTCCTTCAAAGCATAATAGACTTAATAGCTAAAAGAATTAAAAATTGGTCAAGGACTTAGAGCTCATCCTATTCACCCCCCCTCTAGGATTCGATCTTGGACTTTCAGCTCCTCCTCTTAGCTTGGGCTCTTGGGCTCTTTTCTTCAATCTTCTTGATGCTTGGTGCTTGATCATTCTTCAAGCTTTCTCTTCTTCTTCCTCTCTATGGCCAAGCATCTTCTTTAGCTCCAAGCTTTCTTTCTTCTATTAGCTCTCTCCCTGTAGAAGATCATGCAATATCTCCCCTTACAAAGCTTGGACATTCTCTTCCCCTTTAGAGAATTTGAATGCTCTCTCCCCCTTTGACATTAAATTGCAAAGGTACCTACACACATGAAACAAGGAAATGAAAGTCCTCGGGATCCTAACCCTAGAGGGGGGGGGGGGGGTGAATAGGGTGAGCTACAATTGTGACCAATTTAAACCAATTTTAACTTCTTAACAAAAACTAGTCACATGTGATGATTAATCAAACAATATGCGGAAGCTAATAAATGAATCACCACAAGCATACACCACAACACCAAGGTTTATAGTGGTTCGGCCTCAATGCCTACGTCCACTACCGGCTTGTGATCCAATCACCCCACCGGATTTCCACTATGTATGCTTTTTACTAGGCTAAGCAATAACCCTTACAATGTTGTTTTTCTAGGCTTAACAACAACCTCTCAATGTGCTTTTATAGGCTTAACAATAACCTTTACAAAATGCTTTTCTTAGGCTAAGCAATAACCTTACAAGATGCTTTTCTTAGGCTAAGGAATAACCTTTACACAATGCTTTTCTTAGGCTAAGCAATAACCTTTACAAAAGAGAGATTTCTCAAAGAAGGTGTCTTCACAAAAGAACACTCCAAGAGATTACAATTTAAGCTCAAATAAATTTGCCTCTCAATAGGCGGATATGAAAGTTTAAAACAAACTCACACAAACACTCTATGAATGCAAAAGTGTATGCTCATGATGTGTGTGTGTGATGACTTCAATCAAGTTTAAAAAGAAGGCTTATTCAAATGTATGCTCAAAGCATTTCAAAGTTTAAGACATATAAAAGACTTGATTGAAGTTTAATGCAAATCACATGTATGTTTAATAACTTGTTAATGATATGAAAATCAAAGAATCACAAGTTGTATGAAAATGACTAACTTAGAACATGTGATGCATGTGCAATGTTGTTTTCAAAAACAAATAGATTTAACTAAAGTTCAAATGAAAGCAAACAACAAATTAGGTTTCAACCAAGACAAAGAATCATGCATTAAAGGAAATCAAAGACTTTGGCTAAGCATGATTAAGTAAGGTTTAAAAACAACTTGGATTGAAACCAAAGTGAAGAATCCAATCTTAATAAGATCAAAGATTAGGAGAAGAATGGATTCAACACATCATAGTTATCATGTACAAAACCATTTACCAATAGCTTAAACAAAACATGAAAACCATGATTAACAAAGGTAGAGCTTACTTGGTGGTTTAACTCATTGATCCAAGCTTTAGCTCTCCTAATGACCTACTAGCCTTTCCAACTTCATCCCCTTTCAATGGCTCCAAAATGGTCTCAAAGGTTCATCTATCAAGCCTTGAAAAAGGTTGGAAAAGAATGGATTTTATAGCCAAAAAGTTGCCAACGGCTAGTAGTAGGTCGACCTACCTACAGGGGCAGGTCGACCTACCTCACACAACGGTCAAAAAACTGCCCGTTGGAGCATTCTGGGCCCAGTCGACCTCCAAAGAGGTAGGTCGACCTGCCCCTGGGTAGGTCGACCTACCTCACTGCAGGTTGACCACCTGGGACCTAAAAATCCAATTTTTTGCATATTGAAGGTTTTTCTTGGGGGATCTTTTTGGCCACTAAATCAAGCTTTAAAAACATGTTTTAAATCATTCTAAGAGGTTTAAAAACATGAAACACAAAAAGCCTAAAATGATTCAAAAGTTTAAAACCAAAGGCTAGCTTGATTGGATAAAACTCCTTTCAAATGAAAATGCATACAAAAAATGATTCTTTTTGTGAAGAATGTATGCAAGGCTCAAACCTAAATTCTCAACATGATTTTCCAAACATAATGCACAAAGAATATAGGTTTTCAAAAGAGTTTGGGTTTCAAAACCAATGCATCCAAGTTTAGAACCAAAACATGCATAAAACAAAAACTTTTCCAAATCTAAAAACCAATGCATGTATAAATCAAGATTTCAAGATATTTTAAGTCAATGCATGTGTGAAATATCAAATGATGCTAAAGTGCAAAAGCATCCATCAAATTGCAAATACAAAATCCCTAACAGGAAAATACCTTTAGTAGCACCTGTTAACAAAAGAAATCGAAAATGAAATTCATAACAGGTTATCATGTATGGAAGTAGTCTCTAAGGGTTTAAAGTTAATCCAAGGGTGCATTTGATCAAAACTAATACTTCCTATGAAGATTTACACTCCTCCTCAATCCATTCTCTCCTTTTGTCTAAGCTTTGACAAAGATATAACTATTTGGTTCAAGAAGTAGATGGTTTTACCAATTGAGGGTCAACTTCAAGGAAAGGATTAGATTCATGTTTAACAATAGAGCACCATATGATCAAATTACCAAAAGAAACTAAGGTCAATGAGAAAAGCAATCATGGATACCAATTGGAAAAACAAGAATACCAATTGAGATTTAAGAATAAGTCTTTTAAATCAATCACTCTAAAATGGAGTTATAAAGAATATAACTATTAAGATAAATCCAAATTAGAGCTATCCATGATGCAATGGGGTTTACTAAACATAGCATCAATCAATTTAACTTATGAAAATCATATGCTATGTAAGTTTTGAAATCATTTCATTCAAACAAGAAATATGACTATTATGTGCAAGAAGAGTGAAATGAATTTCAAGCATGAAGCCAACCTCAACTAATAACCAACCAACATTATGAACACATAAACATGGTGGTCATGAGATATACCTATATGAGCAAGAGAGGTGGCAAACATGAAAATTATGATGCTAATGGAATGTGACATGGAACGAAAAACATATAACTATCAAGTTCAATTCAATGTACACAAGGTCTATCACATACACAAGATAAGACATCAATTGGATATGAAATCAATGGAAAATTATACCAAATGAAACCAATTGAATATGACAACATGATTAATAGCAAGGATGTGACAAACACAAAATTCCATCAAGCAACATAAATGGATATTCATCACTTTTAAAGATATGACTATTGAGCATAGTGATGAACAAGAGAAATTACAATGCAAAAAGATATAACTTGGCAATGCATGCAATTTTCAAGGTGTTAAAATCATATGAATTCAACATCTAAGATATCCATCAAACATATAGAAATACGAGGAATGGATTTCAAAGAGTTTCATATGATCAAGAACACTACTATGAAGTTGAAACATATATAAGGATGACATCACTTTGAAAATATACATGAATCAACATCATAACCATCCAAAAAGAAATGACTAGAAAGCATAGAGGATGGATTTGAGAGTTCTAGTATGGTATTTGCAAATATAACTAATACAACAACCATACATGGAACGAATTGACATTTGCATATAAAAAGAATGTAAACAAATAAGCAAAGATGCAAACAACATTCATTTCCATTTCTAAGATGATGTAACCAAAATAAAAAAGGAAATGAGAATCATGGAACATGCTTTGATGATTATAACTAATGATGTTTTAGAGCATTTTCAATCATACAATCTTCAAATCATTTCAATAAACAAAATCCAACAATAAGCATAGAAAGAATGACTTTGAAGAACAATTTTCAACATTGTATTTTAAAAGATATAACTTAATTGAAACACATACAAGTTGATTTTTCAAAACAATGGTTTTCCATATTAAAGTATAACTTAGAAATCCATGGAAAACTTAAATTGATTCAAATCATTTGTTCAAATAATCTTACCAAGACATCTACACAAATGATTCAACAACAATTGATAATGAATAATCTAGCTATGAAAGCTTTTGAACTCACAATCAATTGATCATGTAAAGAAATGCAATGCCAGTCATACAACTAAATATGAGCAAAAAGTAAATCTAACAT
This sequence comes from Cinnamomum chago, assembly GCA_038049695.1. Lineage (NCBI taxonomy): Eukaryota > Viridiplantae > Streptophyta > Magnoliopsida > Laurales > Lauraceae > Cinnamomum > Cinnamomum chago. The sequence continues at coordinate 33,807,075 of CP142456.1, forward strand.
GATGAGATTATAATCAAATGATTTTGAAAACCATGACATGTAACTTAGAATGATGCACGAAAACAAAATCAATTGATCATAAAGAAACAATGCATTTTAATAAATGTAACTATATAGAAACAAAATGCAAATGCAACATGACCAACAATATGATTTAACTATAAAGAAAAGGTTGGTCAAGGAGGTTCAAGGCCTTAAGGTTTGTCTAAGTATCTAACTTTAGGAATCCACCTAAGGTCTTGGGCTTTGGAGACTATTTTGGAAATTCCACCAACTAAAGGAGATAGAGATTGAATTCTTTTAGACTTAGCATCAAATCTTTGAGGTTTGACTATTTTAGATTGATGATTAGTCTTAGAAAGTTGGTGTGTTTGTTTCATAGGGGATTGATTTATTTTCTTTTTATTCTTTTCATTTCTTTTAGCTTTTCCTCCCTCTTTTTGCCTTTTTAACTTTTCAACATTTTTCAAGAGTTCTTTCATTTCTAAGGTTAAAGGAGGGAAAGTGAGAAGATTCTTTTTGATAGATTTACTTTGATGTTTAGTCTTTTTAAAATCTATCTTGGATGACTCTTTGTGAATTGTTTTAACTTGTTTGAACTTCTTAGAGTCTTCCTTGTTATTCAAAGTCTTACCCTTCATAGAATTAGATTTAACTTTCTTAGGTTCAAAGATGGGTTTAGACATATGATTTTTCCTTAATTTGCACTCAAATTTGAAATGTCCTTCTTTACCACAATAATGACATTTAGTTTTGGACATTTGAGAGAGAGTGCTAGAGAATGAGGACTCACCTTTCACAAAAGTGTTGGTGAATTTAGGGTCATGTGAAGTATGCTTATTAAAACCAAGACCCGTCCTATCTCCATGAGGTTTACCCAATTTGAATAATTTTTCAAGTCTCTCTTCACTTTAGGTAAACTTGCACTCATACTTATGTTTGTATCCTTCTAGTTGAGTGACTTTGGTTATAAGGGTTGAATTTTCATTTTTGACTTTAACTAAATCATTTTCAACTTCCTTATACTTGATTAACTCTTCATAGGCAAGTTTTAATTTGAAATTAAGTTCATTAACAACATTAGATCCAAGTTCTAAGGTTTTTAACTTACTTTGAACATTTGACATATTTTCCATGGAAATTGTCAACTTGGATTCTAAATTGATAAAGTCTTTGTCTTGCCTTTTTAATTGATCTCTTAGGTTTACATTTTCTTTTTTAAGATCATCATTTCCTATCTTTAATTCATTTAGTTCATCTTTGATAGTAGATAGGTTATTTAAAGAGATCATGAACTTAGAGTCTAAACAATTTATGACTTCTTCTTTCTCTCTAAGCTCATCTTTTGAAGAGACTAGCTCATTGTTTAGTCTTTTAGATTCTTCTCTTAATTTATTGTTTTTCTTATTAAGTTCTAGAGAAAATGTGTATAATTCTTCATAGGCTTGTTGAAGATCTTCTTCATTTTCATTATAATCTTCTTCTTTTATGTCACATTGAGATTCATTAGTTTGAGAGTTTGAATCTCCAATAGAAGGAAGAAAGAGAGGTCTAGGAGAATCTACACAAAAGTCTAAACAATCTAGCTTAGTGGAATCCATTCTAATGATTTTCAAGTAAGCACAACTCTAAGGTTTTGACTCTAGGTTTTTACACCTAATCAAGAGTTCCAAACACTTGATCCTATAAGATAGAGCACGAGGCTCTGATACCAATTGAAAGTCCGGGGATCCGAACCCTAGAGGGGGGGGGTGAATAGGGTGTGCTACAAATGTCACGTCCCCCGAACCCGATTAGAAAATAAACCGGATCCGGGGAGTGAAATTTTGGGCTAATTAAATTTTTTTGCCCTTTTTGGCCCAAGGATCGTAAGTCCGCTGTGAGGATAGTGTATTTCAACCTCAAAACATAAAGCAATAGCGGAATTCATACATTGATATCAACAATGGAGAATAAATCTCAATTAATTTTAAAGTTGCAAGCAATAATGAAAGCTAAAGAGGAAGTTAATTTATTTACTATGGCCATCCCATAAACTAAGGCCATTAAACAACTAGAGTCAATGAAAGAAAGTCCAACGAATAAACAACAATGAATAAATAAAATCTAATGTTTGACCCAAAGTGAGTCTCTCATGTGCCTGGTAATGATGACGCTACTCTACGTCATCGGCACTCCACTCCCGTGCCTCCTCTGCTGGTTGGAGATCCTCTGGGATCTCCTCACCGGCCTGCTCCTCGTAGTAGTACTCACCTGAGGAGTCTGCACACCAAGGAACAGAGTCAACGACATGTTGAGCAATAGATAAGCAATATATAATTAAACATAAGATGCATCAAATATAAGAGTAATGACAAGTACAAGATCGTAGGAATACAAGGAACAATACTAGGCATGTAGCATGAGTAAATATCATCAGAATCATAAACAGGAATCCTAGCAATACTAACAATCACCACTACCAATGTAATGTAATGCAATGCACAAGAGGGAGACTCCGTGGATGTCCAAGCCACCTCACGGGGTACCAGTAACAATCCTATCCGGACTACTGATACCAAAGTCCGGCTCCAGGGGGATCCAAGCTCCCGGTCCTGGGAATAGTAGCACGGTCCTAGCCCGCTCCCAACTATTCAACGCCATGGACGCCGTCCAAAGCCGACTGCCCACCCCGATGTCCGAGTAACCGGCCCATCAATAAACCCCCAAACTGCAGCTGGCCATGATATGCAATAATAATAATAATAATAATAAAGTGGTGTTGACACACGGGGAAAACCAAGACAAGCAAGTCTGGCTAACTCAATATACAAGACATGTTCATAGGGATTATCTCCTTCAAGTCAATACAAGACAAACCCAATCACGTGATAATCCCTTCAGTCTAGCCAGTCATGTTCATCAGTTACATAACACGGGGTCCTAAGGTACACTCTAAGTCAGGTCCAAGTTCTAATTCTACAAGGAATTATGTTTCATAATTAATTAGGTGTTTTATGCCAAGAGAGTGTACAAGGATACAAAATCAACGGATACGATTAACAAATCAAGGAGAGATTACAATCCAATCCTAGGTAAGTGTTGTCATCCATGTATCATATGTGTTTTAACGGAGTGCGTGGGGAATTAGAATAATCAATGCTTATGAAGAATTTCCTTGGTGTACAATCATGTTGAGCATCGATTGATTCAATTCCATACGCATTCGGTTAATCGTACACAATACACGAATACCTAGACAACCCATCGAAGCACACCAAGCCACGTGCTGCGATTTCAAAACCCCATTAATGGTCACGTGAGTGGTTTCATGGTTTCCAATGTCTAAGGCCCAAACCTAGGCTAACAATCTCATTACTAACAAGAAAGTGGTCTAATAATTAATCTCCTAACTACTTCCCTACCTGATCCCCAATCATCACGAGACATGTATCTGATGGTCCCGGCTTTTGTCTTTTTCCAAAGCTGCCTCCGCCCCGGGGCTGACGGGGTATGGTGGAGGGAAAAAGGAAAAGCGGGCATCAGTTTTTTTTTGTACGGGTATGCCAATTTCTCTTTTATACTTGGAATTTAGAAATGGTGATCCGGAGATCCACCTTCACAAGTAAAAAGGGAAATGAAACTTTTTTCTAGTTTTCCATTGCATACATATTTTAATAAAAGAGACAGTTTTTTTTTATTTTGCCGTAAAAGGCGATTTTTTGGCATTTATAGCTGATTTTTGGCGTTTATAGCCGATTTGTGGCGTTTATAGCCGATTTACAATTCTCATCAATAATGAAAGACAAGAGTTGTGGTTTTTTTGTCTCTTTAAAAAAAATACAATTTACAACAGAAAAGTTAGAAAAAGGAATCTAACTTCTCATGCGATTGTGGGAGGGCTCGTTCAGATCGATGGTCGCGAGTCATGTATGGGCTCCGCCATCGTCCTTCAGATGAGAACATAGTGCTTGATTTCTTGGCTTGGCTCCAACCTCAGATTTTTAGAGGATAAGGACCAAGATAAGGTCCTATATCCGGTAAAAGGCTGAGTAGACGGGCTGAAAAGCCGCATCTAGCCATGTTGGATAGAAGGATAGGTGGTCTTTGAGGGGGGGTGGCCCCCCAAGGGGCTTCAATCACCTTGTTGAACTTGTTGCAGCAGAGTTTTCTTGAAGGAGCAGGGTTGTAGAGATTTCTCCAAGGATTTTTGAATGATTTTCTGGCTCTTTCTGTGTGTGTCCCCCCTTTTCTCATCTCTCCTGGAATGCTTGGAGAGGACTCCTATTTATAGGCCTTTTGGTAGCCTTTAGGAGTGATTTATGAGCCTTTATGGTAATAAAGCTCATTAAGGGAGGAGTTACAAGTTTAATTGCTTTTTGTTTTGTAACTCCTGACCCTTGGATTTCATTGGCCGGAGGAGAGTCATGGGCATTTAATCGCCTTTAATCTCCATTATGTTAGGAGTTTCATGGCTTGAATGCCATGATTGCTTGGACTTGTAACTCCTGAACGGAGGCTTCTGATTGGGCCGTTCAAGATAATGGGTTAATGACCGCATTAACTTGCCATAAACGGGCCAATTGATTGCACTAAGTGGCCACCTTGGTAGCTGAAGAGTCGCGGGCCATGTTGCGTCTCTTGGAATTCCCTTTGCGATGATCATCGATGGATCCTTATGTAAATCAACATCAGATGATCATGTAGTTTCAGACATTGGTTGATACCAGCGGGCCGGCAGCATCTGTCCAGTCGATTTCGCGATCGGGCGGGCAGAAAGTGCACTTTTTGGTTGTTCAGCTGGCGATCAACGAAGTTTTTGAAGTTCTTGGAAGGATTCCTGTGATCTTGGCGAATATCGGCGAATTTGGAGCCTCAAAAGTCTGAATCTGGAAAAATCACAGGGACAGAACAACTCGTCTCGCGAAAACGGACGAAACGGGGGGTCCCGGGGCGAAATCGGCGCCCCGGACCTCCCAGGGTCGCCGGCCCCATGGTCTCCGGCGACCATGGCCCAGGGTCGCAGGCCTGGCCCAGGGTCGCAGGCCTGGCCCAGGGTCGCGGGGCTCTGCGACCCTGGGGGGAAAATTGCTTCCCGGGGCCCGTTTCTGGCCGTTTTTCGTCGTTTTTCGCTTCCGTTTTTTTTGTTTGTTTTCTATGACATTTCTCCACATTTTTGTCTTGATTTCCCTCTGAAAAACATGATGAGAATCCTTGCAAATTGGTTTGCAAAGTTTCTGATTTTCCGGGAAAAGCCGAGCGCAGAACTGCTGATTTTCCGCCAGAAGCTGAAACAGGGTCAAACGATGTCGGAATGACCTGAAATTTGAGGTGAAGCTTCTTGAGCATTAAATAAGACCAACCATGGGCTTTCTTTTGAGTTTTGAAGCCGTTTGGGGTCATGCAAATGCTTGCCTTTGATTTCACTGCGAGGGAAATGCCGAGCTTTGACTTTTGGTCAAACGATGTCCGATTGACCTGAAATTCGACGTGTGACTCCCTCATCAGTAGTTAGGACCAACCATAGGCTTTCGTTTGAGTTTTGAAGCCGTTTGGAGTCATGCAAACGCTTGCCTTTGTTTCTCCTGCGAGAGAGATGCTGAGCTTTGACTTCTGGTCAAACGATGTCCGATTGACCTGAAATTCGACGAGGAGCCTATTGGAGTCATTTTGAGATGATCCGCAAGCTCCGAATTAGGTGCCATGGTCCCGGGGTGGTCCGCCGCCGGGAGCTGCTGCTTAGCTGTTGGAGAAGTGAAGCTAGGCCAAATAATGTCGGAATGGCCTGAAACTTCATGTGTACCTCTCTTTTGGTTGTTTTGAATGACCTTGCAGTTTTTGTTTGATTCTGACAAGATCTGATGCTTGAAGTGGCGCCTGCCTATTTTGGTAGGATGCAGCTCCGTGTAGCTTTTGGTGTGAAGAGGCAAAGTGACATTTTTGGTGTCAACAAATGCCCCCTCGAGGTACAGCGACGATATAGCTTTTGTAGTCGATGTGCCTTGAAGAGAATCTTGAAGAAGAGCTTCTGACTTGACCAAGAGTCTTTGAGCATTTTTTTTTTTTTTTATGGAGTAGCCTTTTGAGCTTCCAGGGGATTTTATGGTAGTGAGAGGGATCACGTACCACCTTAAGGCAAGATTTTGAGAATGACATTTGGATTTGGATTTGGTTTTGGTTTTTTGGTTTTGATTTTGACCTTGTGACCTAACAAGCTGTATGTGGCAGGTTAGGAGGTCAGGTTTTTGGTTTTGATTTTGACCTTGTGACCCAACAAGCTGTATGTGGCAAGTTAGGGGGTCGGGTTTTGATTTTTGGTTTTGGTCTTGTGACCTAACAGGCTGTATGTGGCGAGTTAGGGGACCATGGTTTGGTTTTTTGGTTCACTCTTTGGGACAATTTTGGGTCCATTGGAGTGGTTTGGGCTTTTGTGGAATGTCAATTTCAAGATTTTGGCTTAATTTAGTTCATGAGGTGGGATGGTTTGGATTTTTGGAAACTCATGAAGCTTGGATTTTTGTATGGTATGGTCCAATCAACTCAAAAGAGGCATGGGACCATTTTTGTACGCTCTTGGTAAGAGAAATTTTGACTAAAAGCCACTTTTAGTGCCTAGGTGGTCAAACCTGGCTCATATGGGCTAACCCATGGGACCTTAAGCTTTGAAGGATGGCTTAGATCTCATATGGTGTCACTTTGTAAAGAATATCTAAAGATATCTCCTTTGGGTGGAGAACATCTAAAAATATCCTTACTTTGAGAGATTTTCTCAAGTTTCCTTGATTTTGGGAGAGATTCTCTCAAAATATCTTTCTTTGGGAGAGAATATCTCTCATTCCCTTTCTTTTTGGAGAGAATTTCTCAAAGAATCTTTGTTTTGGGAGAGAATATCCCAAGTTTCCTTTTCTTTTGGGAAGGTTGCTAATTTTTAGCCCTTTCCTCCTTGCTTTTCTCTTGTTTCCTCTTTTGGTTTGCTCTCTTTTATAAAAGCAATTGAGGTTGGATCTCTTGCTCCTATTGCTTTCTTTTTGCAAAAGTCTTCAAGAGTTGCTCCAAGATCAAGAGTTCTCCTTCTTCAAGAGTCTTCAAGTTCTTTTTCTTCTCCATCCATGGCTTCAAGTAAGTTTTTCTTTTGCAAGAAATCATGTAGAAATAGGATGGGAAAAAGAAAGTATTTCTTTTCTTTTCTTTTTCTTTCTTTCTTTTTCTTTTCTCCTTTTTTTTTTCTCTCTTTTTTTTTTTTGCTGCTGTACGGACATGTCCGTACAGCTTTGGGCCGTACGGCCATGTGGCCCATGGGCCACGGCCTGTGGGCCAGCCCATAATTTTTTTCTTTTTTTTTTTCTTCTTTTTTTTTTTTAAAAAAAGAACTTTCCTTTCTCCCCTTTTTGTATCATCATGATAATGAGGTTTCATGCATTTCAAGATGTTTATGCATTTTTTTTTTGTTTGATGCATCAAGATAGAAGGCTAGAGTTTCTATGTTAAGTCAACATGAATTTTGACTTAGACAAAGTTTGATTTTGACCAAGTTGGGTTGGAATTGGTCAAATTTTGTCAAGGTTTTCCTAGCATCTAGTGCATGATGATTTTCTTTTATGCATGATTTTTGGTAAATTGAATTGGGAGCATGATGATGATGCACACCTGGAAATCTTTTGCAAGTCTTGAGATTTGAAGCTCGCAGCAATGTTGAGCTCTTTCTTTAGTCTTGCGGGGGTTTCGAGGAGCTTTTTTGCAAGTTTTGGGATTTGAAGCTCGCAGCAATGTTGAGCTCTTTTCCGATTCTTGCGGAAATTTGAGAAGACTGTCTTGATCTCGCAGCAATGTTTGAGTTCGAGTCTTCTTTGAGAATCCTTCATTGATCATGAGCTCGCAGCGATGTTGAGCTCATCTTCAGGCTTCCTTTCTTTTCGGGGTGATTCCCTTTTCTTCGGAATTGCCCCGGAGTCATGCCAAAATTTCGCTAGGATTTTTTTTTTTTTTTTTTTAGCAAAATTCTGTCATTCTGTTGATTGATTTTTTTTTTAATCTTTGCAGGTAGTTCCTCCAGAACGAACAAGGGTAAGAAGCCCGTTACCGATACACCTCGTCGATCTGCCAGATTTTCCAATGCTGCTGTACAGCAGGCTTGGGAGAAGGTCCAGTATGTGGAGAGAAACTTGGAAGAGTGTGACTCGCTCAACCGAGATGAGATGAGACAGCGACTGATCGGTCTCAAGGATGAGGAGTTTTACAAGATTATGGCAAGCAATCGTCCTTGGGTCATGGACGATCAGAGCGTTGTGCCCAAGCCTACCTTTTTCTTTGGTGATGCAGCTCCTAATGACTCGTCATATCAAAGGAGATGCTTTCAGTTCTCTTACACAGCCGTTGGTGAGGAGAGAACCATTTCTACCCGGTCGCCTTTTGATCGTACTATTTCGATCATGAGTCTTTCTCCCACTTGCTCTAAGAGAGAAGATCCTCCAAGCTGGGTGAAGAGGACCAATGTGGTCAAGACCGGGGTTTTTGTTGGCGGTCCTTCTGGTTATGCAGAGAAGTCGCCTGTCCGTCTGGACATGTTGATGCCGGCCAGCGGCTACCAAGGATCTGATCATCCATCGGTTGATTTGAGACCGGTGGGCCTTGGCATTTTCAGGGGCGATGGCAGCAATTGGGTGAAGCCTTTTCGACTTCGTGGCCGTTTCAGTGTTGACTCGGGCTGGGAGTCGTGGACTGATCACATCCTGCAGATCGGCGGTGCCATTCTGAAGGAGGCCGAGATTTTTGATGCGGTTCGCGCTTTTAGGCAAACCGTATTTTTCTCCGATGAGGCTTTTATGGCCATGCTGGAGTCCTTCCTTCCACAAACCAACACCTTCATTGTTACGAATGGTGAGATTGGTTTTTCTTTGAAGGAGCTGAGTGCCATTACCGGGTTACCCATCCTCGGCAAACTCTATGAGGAATTTATGCCGATTGACAGCGTCCTTGAGGAGCAGTCTGAGGAGTTCAGGCTTTTGTACTTTCAGCTCGTCGCCTTCTACGATTTTTTGAGGGAGAAGGAGGGCTTGAAAGTCCGGTGTAGCAGTTGGAGGAGTTTCAGCTCTTTGTCTCCAAACTTTTTTGGCGACGAAGAATCTTCTGAGAGTATGACCCAGGAAGCCAAGACTAAGAATCCGGGGAAGAAGATTTCTGCCATGCGAGAGAATTTGAAGAACTTTCTCACAAGTACAGACGCCGTTTGCTCCGACATTGCGCTGCGGAGAGACGTTGCTGCGTACCTCACTTATTGGCTGGGTGAGGCTGTTTTTGCTGGAGGAGACGGAACACACATCAGGCCGCATTGTATATTTCCGGCTTGTCAGATGGCGTTCGGAGAGCAGTTGGCTTTGGTGCCTGCTCTTTACTCCTATTTGTGCACCGAACTGCAGGCTGCTGCTTTTCTGGTTCGGCTTGGGCTTCCTATGAATAGGGTATTTTCAGCCCATATTTTTTATTCGTGGTATGTGTACCACTGTCCCGGCTTCCACCGTTTGGGCGCTGCTCAGGATGATGACCCTTTTATGATTCGGTTGGCTAGGGGAAAAGCCGTTTCCGATTCACTTTTGTCTGCCCGCTTGAGAATCCGACGATTCAGGGATGTCGAGATTGGGCAATCTTCAGTAAAGCTTTCTCCAGATTTGCGGAAGAAGGCTTTTGATTTTGGTGTCTCCCGAGATTCTACCAGGGCGGGATCGGGAAGACACTATTCTTTGACCAACGCAGAGAAGAGGTGGCTTTTAAACATACGTGTTGGCACGATGGTGTACCGCAGACATCTTTTTGTTGATATCCAGCCGTATGTCCCTTCGCGTTTTGCGTTGCAGTTAGGCTTCTCTCAAGGCGTTGTTGGAGCGCCTTCGAGCATGGTGAAGCGTTTTGGAGGTTTGCAGGACGGGAGAAATGCATGGGCTTTCTATAGTGCGGAGGACACTACTGCCATGATTTCCTATCCTGAGTTGCCCATTTTCCGGACTGCTGGCTTCACGAAGTGGTTCGTGGAGAGCTTTGCTGTGTACCGAGGGCTTTCCAAGAAGGAGCTGAATGTCAAACAATCTCCTGGGAAGGGTCTTGGTAGATCAGATGGCGTCCGTCGAGGGGAAGTTTTGTTCTTCCTTTCTGTAGAGAAGCATAGGATAGGCTTTCTCGAGGAACAGGATGTCATTAGATCCGGAGCCGCACAAGAGATACCTGCTGAGGTCTTGAGACAGCTCGAGGAGGAGGAAGCCGAGATCGACACTTGGATGCAAGCAGAGCGAATGAAGGCTTCCATGGGGTCCACTGGTAGGAGCGGGTCGTCCAGTGAGGAGCCAAGTGGAAGTCCTGACTTTGACAGTGAGGCAGGTACTTCGAGTAGACCGGCTCGTAGAAAAAAGAGGAGGAGAGGACAGCGTCGCACAGAGAGACGCCACGAAGACTTTCCTGATCTGGAAGTCCCTCCTACCATTGCTGAGGAGGTATCAGGAGATGCTGATGAGCCTCCAGAGAAGAGGAGTCGTGAAGAAGAGTCCGCTGATGTTGGTATGATTTTCCTTCTTCTCTATTTTCGCTTCTTTCCTTTTATGAGGGATTTTTTTTTGATCTGTTGTTTTCTTTCTTTTGCAGAAGATGAAAACTTGGTGATGCCCGAGGTTCCTGCCGATGAGGCGGTGATGGATCTAGTTGCGGCATCTGAAGAAAAGTTGAGGGACTCTGGGGAGGACCCAGAATCTCCACCTGGTATGAGGATGATGATTTTTTTTTTTTTTTTTTTTTGAATTTGCTGACACATATTTTTGTTTTCTTGTCAGCTGACTTGCCAGAGGGTTCCGACTTCGAGCCATCTATGGATATGGCTTTCGACGATGCTTCGGATGAGCAAATGGAGATAGAAAGTAATCCGCCCATCATGGAAGAAGGTATTTCATAGTGATAATCTTGACATTGATTTTTTTTTTTTTTTTTGACAAGATCATATTCATACCTTTTTGTGTTTGGCAGATTTTGAAGTGACAGAAGAGAGTCCATCGCTTCCTTCAGAGCCAGAGCCAGGGATGCCAGAAGTTGACCCAGTAATTGGGACTTCTCCAGCCAATTCTGACGCGACAGAGGCTAGACCTCATGTTGAGATTCCTTCTCCAGCGGCCCCGATTGGAAAGTGTTCTATTGTTACTCTTCCGATGGGACATGACTTGGGCAGCCAATCGACAGAGAAGGGTGAGTCTTCATCTGGCCCATCTCTTCAGTATGCGAAGAAGGTGGTGATGCGGGTTTTGAGTTCTTGGATTGAGACCCTCCTTTCTGGACACTTGGATGTTGCACGTAACAAGATTCCGCATGTGAAAGAAATTCTCAAAGATGCTGAGGAAGATATTGGTCTGGATGTTACGGATGCCCGGGCGATCGTTGATAAGATCATTGCATTAGGCGACGGATGGTTTGAGACCATCAGCTATCCTGATGACCAGTTCTTCCAAGAAATGTTCCTGAACCCTGCTGAGAAGGCTCAATCGGATTTGAAAGAGACTACACAGGGCAGGAAGCAGCTGGTTCGGGAGAGGAACCGAGCGGAGTTAGACATCATCAGGCTGCAACATGACCTTAGCATCCTTGATGGAGAGGTTGAGGAGGCAAGGAAGCATCTCGAACACCGAAAGGCCCAAGTCGCCAGTACGTGGTCCGCCATAACAGAGGCTCGTGACAGGGAGAGTGCTTTGATTCGCCAAGTTGCAGAGGCCGATCAGATTCTCAATAGGAAGGCTAGAGAGAATGAACGATGGCAGACTGCACGGGATAGTCTTCCTGGTGTAGCAGAAGGGATAGAGCCTTCTCCAGCTACTCATGGCAGATTCTTGAAGAAGCGTGCCTTGGAGACTCTAACGGATGAAGCCAAGAGTTTGCTTGAGGAACTGAAATCTTGGCTGGAGGGCATTTTTGGCTGAGACCCCTCTTTCTCTCTTTTTATATACCACATGTATTTTTTTTGGTATACATTTTTGTAGTGCTTGTGAACACTTTTCTTTTCTTCTTTTTTTTGGTACCACATGTATTTTTTGGTACTTTCTTTTTTTTTGTTTTCCCTACGCTCACTTAAATATTGTGATTAAAGTGATTGCTAAATGGGATGTGATCAAAAGTTTGTCATTTTGTGAGAAATCTTTTGACAAATGATTGTTTTGGCATGGGAGCCAGTTTTTGAGACATGTTTTGGCATGGGAGCCAGATTTTGTTCACGGCATGAAAGCCAAATTTCGGGTGGCATCTATAGCCGGATTTGGATGGCATCTATAGCCGGTTTGTTTTGAAAACCAGTTTGTTTTGTTGGCATGAAAGCCGGGTTTCTGTTTTGGTTGGCGTAAAAGCCAGGTTTTTTTTTTTTGATGATGGCATGAAAGCCGAATTTTGAGGTGGCATGAAAGCCAAATTTGGGTTTATGGCATGAGAGCCAAAATTTTGAGATGGCATGAAAGCCAAGATTTGGTTTGTGGCATGAGAGCCGGTTTTGTTTTTGGTGTAAGAACCAGATTTTGTTTTTGGCATGAAAGCCGAAATTTCTTTTTGGCATGGAAGCCAGATTTTTTGTTTTTGGCATGAAAGCCAGATTTTTTTTTTGAAAACCGAGTTTTGTTTTGTTGGCATGGAAGCCGAATTTTGATTTTTGGCATGAAAGCCGGATTTTTGATTTTTTGGCATGAAAGCCGGATTTTTGATTTTTTGGCATGAAAGCCGGATTTTTGGCATGGAAGCCGGGTTTTTTGGCGTGAAAGCCAGGTTTTTGGTTTTCAAAAATGCAAGTATCGACTAAAAAGTCGCCTCCCCGCTAAATGGTATTGCAAGTATCGATGGAATGTCGCCTCCTTGCTCATTCGGTTGCGAGTATCGATGGAATGTCGCCTCCTCGCGGATTTGGGTGCAAGTATCGACTAAGCGTCGCTTCCCTGCTGAATGGTATTGCAAGTATCGATGGAATGTCGCCTCCTTGCTCATTCGGTTGCGAGTATCGATGGAATGTCGCCTCCTCGCGGATTTGGGTGCAAGTATCGACTAAGCGTCGCTTCCCTGCTTTTGTCTTCAAAAATTTTGTTTTGTGGGTATCGATGGAATGTCGCTTCCCCACGATTTTTGAAGTTTGAGGTTTTTTCGAACCTTTGTTTTGTTTTTTTTTTTGTTTGTTTTAAAATTTGGGTTGTGGATATCAACTGGAACGTTGCGTCTCCACGATTTTTGAAATTTTGGGATTTTGGAAGTATTGAATGGGGTTCGCATCCTTCCGATTTTGGGTTTTGCAAGTATCGACTGAACGTCGCTTCCCTGCGGTTTTTGAAAAACCATTTTTTTGTTTAAAGACTCGAGGGTCGTAAATTTTGACTCAAAACCATTTTGGTGGTAAAAGTCGAGGTGGACTAGGGCTGAAATCCCTAGGTCCTGATTTTGTTTCAAACCATGAATTTTGGTTTCAAGGATCGAAAATTTTGGTCAAGTTTGGGAAGAAGCTCCTAAACTTGGATTTTTGGATTTGCTTTTTTTTTTAACAATGAAACGATGAAAGAAACATTGTTTTGAGGGGTTTTTTTTTTTAGAAATTTCAACAAGAGGATGAAAATTCCAAAAGGAGTGGGTTTGACGAGCAGATACCTAGGAATAGGCTTTGGCCGTGCAGGCGTCGCTCTGACCCGATGGAAGAAGCCTTCAAGGGTAGTACCGCTTCAAGAACTTCCCATTGATGGGCAGCATACATCTGTCACCCTCCATGTTTAGAAGAGCGTATGCGCCGTTGGAGAAGACTTTGTCGATGACGAAAGGTCCCTCCCATTTTGGTTCAAATTTGCCTTTGGATTTGTTGGCAAAAACCATTGGTCTTTTTACTGTAAGAACCAAGTCTCCCTTTTTGTAGGCGCGTTGCCTGACCTTCTTGTCAAAAGATCCTGCCATGCGTGCTTGGTAGAGTTCAATGCTTTGTAGAGCTTCGAGCCGTCTCTCATCGAGGTTATCCAGCTCTTGGAGTCTCAATTTGACATTGCTTTCTTGCGTCATGTCATTTTGTAGAGATACCCTTAAGGAAGGAATTTGAACCTCCAAAGGGACAACAGCTTCGCATCCATAGACCAAGGAGAATGGTGTGCTATGGGTTGGTCCTCGAACGGTGGTTCGATAGGCCCACAAAGCTTCAGGCAGTTTGTCGCCCCATTCTCTTTTGTGACTAGAGACCATTTTCTTGAGGATTTTGCAGAGCGTCTTGTTGAAGGCCTCTGCTAGTCCATTCGCTGCCGGATTGTACGGAGTTGAAGGACAACTTTGGATTTTGTATTTGTCGCAGAACCTGTAGAATCGGTGATCGCGGAACTGTGGTCCGTTATCATGGACGAATCTTTTAGGTATGCCGAAGCGACAAATGATGTTGGTGCGCAAGAAGTGAAGGACTGATGACGTCTTCATTTCACTAAGCGCGAATGCTTCTGACCACTTGGAGAAATAATCCGTAGCGGCGAAGATGAAGCGATGACCTTTGCTCGATGGAGGGGAGATAGGACCTATGATGTCCATACCCCAGGCTTCAAAAGGCCATGAGATTGCTGTAGGATGTAGCCATTCCGGAGGCATGTGGACATAGTCTCCATGAATTTGGCATTGTTGGCAGCGCTTAGCAAATTGCATTGCATCAGCCACCATGGTAGGCCAATAATAACCTAACCTTTTTATCTGATCGTAGAGCTTAGGCCCAGCCTGATGGGCTCCACAAAGACCAGCATGTACTTCTTTGAGTGTTCCCTCAGCCTCTTGTTGTGACAAGCAGCGTAGAAGTACTACATTGTAGGATTTTCTATACAGCATTTTTGCAGGAATATCCAAATGAAAGTTTGGGGCTCGTCTTTGGATGCTTACCCGTTCTTTTGGATCTTCAGGTAGGATTCCGAACATTATGTAATCAATGAACGGATCCCTCCAGTCGCCGATCAGAGGTTTAAGGACGGAAATCCGACTTCCAACCACTTGGTGGCATTCAGCGACTGCTTGATGTGTGTTGAGAGGAGGGAGAATCCTTTTTTGACACACTGTAATTTGCATGTTTTCCCCTTCTTGGATTGCCATAGACGCAGCAAGTCCAGCCAGGGCATCTGCACGAATGTTTTCACCTCTGAGGATGTGGGTGATGTGACAGATGTCGAACTTTTGTCGAAGCGATTGTGCTTTGTTGTAGTAAGGCAACAGATCGGGCTTCCTGACTTCAAATTTCTGATTCATCTGGTTGACGATCAGTTGAGAGTCTCCAAAAGCTTCCAGCGTAGTGATGCCGGATTCAAGGGCGAGTTCCAATCCTATGATCAGGGCTTGGTACTCAGCTGCATTCTTTGAACATGGTTCCAGTAGCGAGAATGCGTGTGGAATCATGTATTTGTCGGGATTAACAAAGAGAATGCCAATTCCCGATATTTGATTTCTCTTTTCATTTGTCCTGGTTGCGCCATCGAAGTACATGTGCCAGGAAGCGTTTGATAAGGAAGTCTCCACACTGTAGACTGATTCGTCTGGGAGGTCATCCCTGAGTGGAGAATCTTTAGGCAATGGATGCTCCGCGAGGAAGTCTGCTAGAGCTTGGCCTTTGATTGCTTTTTGTGGTACATACCTAATATCAAATTGTGACAGGAGGATGGACCATTTTGCCAGTCGGGCATTGAGAGAACCTGCTTTTGTGACAAGGACCTTTAGGAGGTTGATCCTCGAAATCAGGTACACTGTGTTGGATAGCAGATAGTGACGCAGTTTTTGTACGGCGAACATTACTGCCAAGCATTCTTTTTCTACTGGAGAGTAGCGATGCTCTGCACCTACCAACATACGGCTAAGGTAATATAGAGCAGCTTCTTTTCCCTCGTCATTCTTTTGTGCAAGTAGAGCGCCTAAAGAACGGTCAAGGGCTCTTGTGTACAAGAGGAATGGTTTTCCAGTTGTGGGGGCAGCCAACACTGGAGGTTTAGTCAGGTATGACTTGATGTCCTGGAACGCAGCTTCACATTCAGCATCCCAGACAAAATCGACACCTTTCTTCATTAACCGAGAGAATGGACGGCACTTTCCTGATAGGTTGGAGATGAACCGCCGAATGTATGCCAATCTTCCTTGGAGCCCTTTTAATTGTCTTAGGGTTCTTGGAGATGGCATTTCTAGGATAGCCTTGACTTTGGTGGGGTCAAGCTCTATGCCAGCTTTCCGTACTATGAATCCGAGAAACTTACCCGATGAAACACCGAAGAAGCATTTGAGGGGATTCATTCGCAGTTTGTGTTTGCGAAGTCGAAGGAAGACTTCCCGAAGATCTTTGAGATGGTCTTCTTTTCTTTTGCTTTTGACGGCGAGGTCATCGACATAACATTCGACCGTCTTGTGCTGCATATCTTGGAAGATCTTCATCATAGCCCTCTGATATGTAGCGCCGGCATTCTTCAGACCGAATGGCATGACAGTGTAGCAATACACGCCAAACGGGGTCCGAAATGCTGTGTGTTTTTCATCTTCAGGATGCATCTTTATCTGATTGTAGCCAGAGAAGCCATCCATGAATGTCATTCGCTCGAACCCACAGGTATTGTCGATCATCACCTCCGGTATAGGGAGCGGGAATTCATCTTTTGGGCATGCATTGTTCAGGTCTCTGTAATCAATGCAGACCCTGATTTGCCCATTTTTTTTTGTCACGGGGACGATGTTGGCCAACCATTCAGGATGTTGTTCCTCACGGATGAAGCCAACGCTTTTGAGTTTTTGAACTTCTTGTTCAATTTTGTCCATCACGTCAGGACGGAACCTTCTTTGGCCTTGTTTGACAGGCTTGATATCTTTTTGAAGATTGAGTTTATGGATTGCTATTTTGGGGTCTAAGCCAGGCATCTCAGCGTAAGACCATGCGAAACAATCAACGAACTCATGAAGAAACGCGATATACTCGGGTAACTCATCATCCTTTATATTCTTGCTTATGAATACAGGACGTGAGTTATCAGGTTTTCCCAAGTGTATCTTTTGAACAGAATCTTCTGTTGGAAGATTTGAAGGTGGTTCCTCCACAATATTTTCGGAGGCTTCCAACCCAACAAAGCCTTCTGGAGTTCCAAAGGTATCTACAGACCACGGCTCTGCTTTTGTCCATGGGTCTTCTTGATTGGTACTTTTCTCAAGATTTGCTATGAGATGGTCCCAATCACCTGTTGAAACTAGGTCGAAGTAGGGCACTTCCTTTGGAGACAGTGGTTCTTCTGGGTCAGAGAACCGTGTGTCTGTATCATCGGACAATTCCTCTTCATCATCAAAGAAATCGTACCAATTGGATGAACTTCCTGGATCCTTGATGACCAACTCTTCAAAGAGATATCCGGGGAGATCGATGTCTTCATTAATATGAGATGTTGAGGCTTGGTTGGCAAGATGATTTTGCAGCCTTTGTGTCAACTGTCTCAAGGGGGCGTCAGGATCATACCCCAGCCCATATGAAGACTTTTCTATGTGGCGGTGGGGTTTCCATCCTTCCAGTTGACTTTTGGTCAGGGTTGGTTCCAATGGCGTGATAATACCACGGCCATCTCCCAAACCGGTTGGGTTCTGAGCGTCGTAGCCCATTTTCTTCATGATAGCTTGCGCCATTGGACTATACAGGGATAGTTGAGGCATACCTTCATTTTGGAAAGGTTCAAGCGAAGAATTTGATGAAGAAGCTCCTGATTTATGGAAGAAGATTGGCTTTTCTTCTGCTGATGTTGCTGGAACAACAAAGGAAGCAGATGCTGGATCTTCTATGTCAACGGTTGTCTCCATCGGAGTGAGAGCGGGCTGAACTTGTTGATTATCAGCTTGGCTTGACGATGTATCGTCTTCTGGCTCTGAGTCCGAATCCGTGTCTTGCAAGATAGACACGAAGGAGACAGCAAACTTGCCCCCAGCCCTCTGTTTTGTCTTCTTTGCTTTGGTGGTGATCACCAGAGGCTTTGAAGACTTGAGGGAGACCATGAAGGGAGATTGATTATTCTCTTTGGTTTTGATAGAGGGTTTACTTTCTTCCGGTGATTGCTGAGGAGCCTTGCCTTTGTCTTTCTGGAGATTTTCGGCAAAGGGTGCTGTTTCTTCCTCCCTTTCTTCTTTTTCATCTTTGTACATATGAGCATCTGCGAAATAGACTTCTTTGCCTTTGAAGGGCTTTTTGTCTGCAAACACTCGATGTATCAAGCCGTCATTGCCAACGAACTTGATGCACTGATGTAAAGTCGAAGGGACAACACCATTCTCGTGTATCCAGGGGCGTCCGAGAAGGATGTTGTAGCATGAAGGGGTCTTTATTGCATAGACAGTGACCTCGGAGATAAGATCACCGATTTGCAACTTGAACCCGATTTTGCCGATCGGCCTTTGAGCGCTGCCATCATATCCAAAGATGGACACAGACGTGTGGCTCAGCTTGCTAGGCGGAATGCCCAGTTCTTCGAGTGCCGAAGTGGAGATGAGGTTGAGTGCAGAACCTGGATCGATCTGGATTCTGCGTAGTGGTACCTCTTTGATGTACCCGGTGAAGTACAGGGGTCGGTTGTGCTTTGTCTCGCCTAGCAGGAGGTCTTCCTTGGTGAAGGCGATGGTTGCACTTGCTGCTTTTTGAACCGAGAGGCATTCGATGCAGGATCCCTCAGTTTTCTTCTTTTCTCCTTTTGAGGGAGTTTTTGATTTTTTGACCCTATGGTCCATTTCAATTTGTAGGACTTGTGGGGCATGTTTGTCGACATCCGCATCCAGCATTTGTAGTTCTGAAATGAGACTATCACGAGTCTGTGGTGACATTCGTAATAAGTCTAGGATGTGCAGACGCGCAGGTATGTGTTTGAAGTGCTGAATCAAGTCGTACTTGAAAGCTTCCTTGGGGCCTGCATTTTCATTATTCTTGCTACTAGGGGCGTTTACAGCTTGTTTTCCCGAAGGATTTACATAAGAAGCAGAAGGTTGGTTGTAGTTTTTGTGGTAATCCCGGCCAGAACGGGTACCTCTACCAACTTCAAGAGCTTCTGGAGAAGGGTCTTTGTTTAGAAGATCACCCTCGAGATCGAGGGGTTGTTCCTTCTCATTTGCTGAAGATGTCTCCGTGTCAGCATTGCCATCTTCAGTAATTGTGTTGCATGGAGCATTTTCCGGGAGCAAGTCCTGAACAGCATCCAGCAACTTTCCTTCTTTATCAAATATTTTGTCGGTCCAGACATCATCGATGAGATCGGGCATTTGGGACCCATTAACCGGATTTTCTCTGAAGAAGATTTCACCGGCTGGAATTTCTTCAAGGTGATCGGTCGGAAGAGGTTTGAGTTCCGATGTCACTGTTCCAGGAGACGAAGCCTGAGAAGGTGAGGAATTATCATCCTGAGTTATTGCATTGCAAGTAACTTTGACGGAAGATGCCTCCAAGATGAACTGTTGGGAATCAGATTCGTCCTCAGATGTAAGAGGATCGTCGATCCAACAGCTTTCTTCGTTTTCCGGGGTTACCGGAGGAGATTCCTGTAGATTTTCAGGAACTTCCGGTGCTGGGTTGTGACGAAGCTGATTGATGCGACCTTGTTCTTGCTCTATAGCAAGGTGCTGCAAGATCCTTGCGTATTCATCGAGATCAGGCACGGGAGCCAAATCTTCTTCTTCGCCTGCTCCTTGTGGTTCAACATGGTTGGGTTCCACTGGAGTATTTTCTTGGACAGCCTCTTGGTCTTCTTCATCATCAGACCAGGATCCTTGCGGCTGTAATGGGTTATACCAGATTACTGGCATAAGATGAGATTCAGGGATCCATTCCTCGTCGGAGAGATATTCTCCTGTTTCGAGGGATTCTTCCCACTCATCGATGTCACTGGCGGTGTCACTGGACTCATATCCATCCATGGAGAATCCGACCACTGAGTTGCAAGAGTATGATGCCCCCTGCGTAGTTTCATCTTTGAGATGTGGTGGCATGAAATCACCAAGAGTGAATTTTCTTACCGCCTTTGAAGCCTTAGGAGAGGACTCTTCTGTTGCCCCCAGTGAAGCGGTAGAGGAGGTTTCTGCCTTTTCAGCGACTTCTTGCTTTTTCGGGGCTTTCTCCTGCTGTTTGAGCTTGCGGAGTTGTCTCCTGGCTTGCCTTCGCTGTTGAGCGGTTGGCCTTGTTTTGACGACCTCCCAATTTTCATCTTCTAGGAGATCGGGGTGTACCCATATGGGTTGTCCGTCTGATGTTGGATATGGAACCAACTCTCGGGACGTTTGGGTCATCTTTATCACCTTGAAGGAAGTAGTGATCTTCTCTTTTGGTGATTTTTGTTTTTGTCCACACGACACCATGTTGACGGAGGCAGACCCATAGTTCTTGTCGAAGGTAATGACTCCGTTTTTCCACATCTCATTTATCTTCTCTCTCACAACAAAACATTGATTGAGAGGATGCGAGACCATCTGATGGTATGGGCAGTACCGAGGATCGTTGGTTTTGCCAACATCTCCTGGTCTTTTGGGGTCAGGCAATGTAAGTTTGCCATTTGCTAGGAGTGCCCCAAAGATTTCTTCAACGTCTTCATCAAACGGGTATTTCTTTTCTACCCGTTCTCTGAAGGCATCAGAGAGTTCAGGCTTTTTACCTGTAGCTTTGTTTTCATCTTTCTTTGGCTGCTGAGGAGCTGACTTGGTTTGCACATTGAGAACCTCCTTTTTCTTTGGTTTTGAGGTTGCAATGGTAGTCGGCTCTTTCTTTAATGATTTCTGACTGTTGAGGTCTTTGATCACCGTTTCAGCTTCCATAGATGCTTCCAGGAGTTCTCCCAGGTTCTTTGATTTGTTGCCGATGATCATGGAGCGGATTCTTGCTCTCATGTTGTTTCGGCAGATGTCGACCAGTGATGCTTGTGGCAGTACATCGGAGCATTTGTATGCCATTGCCTTCCACTTGTGAATAAAGTCATATGTTGACTCATTCTCTCCCTGTTTTAGGCTGCAGAGCTGAGCCATAGTAACAGGATGATCCTCACCTTTGAAGTGGGTTAGGAAGCGTGTCTCCAACATGGCCCAATTTTGAATGGAGTCCTCCGGCAGAGTGGAGTACCAATCAAAGGCCGTACCTTTTAGGGTACTTGCAAAGAGGCGGATTTTGAGGGCATCTTGATCCGCAATAGCTCCCGTCAGGATCTTGAAATGGATGACGTGTTGTCTGGCTGAACCTTTCCCCGTATATGTTTGGAGAGTAGGTTGCTTGAATTTTGTAGGGAACGGGACCGAGTCCATCCACAAGGGATATGGTGGCTTGATCCCATGCTCCTTTAGTGTATCCTCTTCTTTTGCTTTGGCGAGGATATCGTCAACGTCCTTTTTGGTAAGGGCGCGTGACTCACTGTTTTTCGCATTTTCCTCGTCGCCTTGATGGCTCGGAGGAGCTTCATTGTTTTGTGGACGCTGAAGATTGAGAATTAGGTTCTCTATTAGAGTCTCTATCCTCTGCTGCCCTTGCTCCAACTGCTGGATGCGTGCGGTTACGTCATCATGCGGCGGAGGTTGCTCAGCATTTGTGACCAAGACGTTCATTCTTCGAGAGTCGAAAGAGGATACAGTCTTGGTGACTGAGCTGGAGCTCATTCTTTTAGATGAAGAGCTCGAAGAGTGGTCACTCTGATGTCCTTGGCTTGAAGGAGCGGGAGAGTTTTCTTTATGTCTTCGTGTCCGGGAGACGCTGCGAGTCACCGGTCGTCTGACATGGATTTTAGTTGCTGACTTCTGGCGTTTTCTGGTTTTGCCAACCATATGAACAGCAACAAGTTGGTCGGGTCTTTCTTTTTCGACCCATTTTTGGGAGACTTGAAGTGCAGAATCCTGGGTTCTTTGCTTCTCTAGTCTCTTTTGTCGATATGCCGTTCGGCGACGCATACGACGAGCGATTTGAGCTTTGGTTAGCTCTGGCTGTGCCCTAGCAATGAAGGAAGTAGTCCCTGGTGCGCAGCAGCCAAGCTTGTCTTCTTTGAAGACGGGCAGGGACAGGATCTGGACGCGGTCCTTTGCCTGTCGCAGCGAAGCTTTGAATTTTGCGAGTTCGGCTCCCGTTGAGAGGAAGGGTCGACTCGCAGGTGTGAAGGCCTTGATAGGTTCTTGCGGAGGCCTTACGATGCACGATTTGATTTTGGGCTTGTATGAGCAGGCCGGCTCGTGCTGAGTTGGTTTTGTTTGGCGGAGGGTAGGCTTCTCCTCTTTCATGTAAGCAAGAGGGTAGAACCGGTTCTCCTTGAGAGGGGCCAGGTATGCTGGCTTTGCTGATGTTTGTGACCTTCGCTGTTTGGGTGAAGGCCTTGGAGACCAAGTCTTTGAGCAGACCTGGTTTCTTGCTGGTTGAGGCTTTGCAGGAGCACTACGGGCCTCAGGTTTCTTGATGATCGCCCTTGGTATCACTGTAGTGATACGTTGAGGGGCGGTTCTCTGCTTCTTGGCAGGTGCGGTTTCTTCTGCGGGTAGTGGGAATGGTCCCAATGACCCGAAGACAATGGTCCGGGGAGTAGAGTTTGACCCGGTGTCTTCTGAGTTGCCGAGGGAAATGACGCTTCGGCAGCTGGCAGGGCGCTTGTAAGTGCGCTTGGTTTGTTTGTCTTGGAGCATGAGCTGGTACTTGTTCTCATCAAAGGTGATGGTTAATGAAGCTGCCATTGTTAGTTTTTGGAAAACTTCTGAAACAAGACCATATCCATTAGTAATCACAAGAATATGGTGATCATAAATGGAAAATACTATGGTTTCGCCTTTTCAAGTCGCCCGAGGGGACATGGCCCAGCCCAAGCAATATGAGGAAGGCAGAAAAGCCATAGAGGGCACAATTGTTCTGAACGCAGGTAGGGTCAGCTCAGAATGAGCGTCCCAATGACTGCTAGAAGCAATTGTGAACCTTAATTCAAATTACCGAGAAGCAAAGCTCACTCAAGGTAAAATGATATAAGGTTGAGATACAAATGTGTCGGTTGCGAATACAGTAGACCCGAAAGGGCGTACTAGCACCGCTAGGCACAAATGTTGCAAATCGCATCCTTGGAAAGGACACGAGATGGGATTTTTGAAAGGTCAAGATTGGATTCATAGGAGAGAGCAAATGGTATTCCAATCCGAAAATGAGCTCAACATTTCTGCGAGCTCGAAAGTCCGAAAAGGAAGGAACCAGGATTTCTCAAATATGAATCCAAAAGTGACGGAAGTTTTTTTTTTTGAAAGTGTCAAGATTGGACTTTATAGAAGAGAGCAAATGGTATTCCAATCCGAAAATGAGTTCAACATTTCTGCGATCTCGAAGTCCGAAAAGGAAGGAACCAGGATTTCTCAAATATGAATCCAAAAATGACAGAAGTTTTTTTTTTTTTTTTTTTTTTTTTTTAAGAGTTCACATAGATCTCCAATTCGATCTTATGAAACCTCAGTTGATAGATCAGCCCCCAGGTAAGGGTAGGATTACTTAATGAACCCGTTTGGAGGACCCTTGCCTAGAACAGTCTAGCTGTCTCCACACTCTGGACAAGGCTTTTCTTAGATCCACTTTGGTCAAAGAACGCAATTGGTGCAACCTTAGTGGCTTTTTTTTTGAAAGATTTTTTTTTTCATGGATTTATAGAAGAGAGCGAATGGTGTTCCATTCCGAAAATGGGTTCAACATTTCTGCGATCCCGAAGTCCGAAAAGGAAGAAACCAAAGTTTCTCAACTTAAACCCAAAAGAGGAAAATCTGAAAATTTTTTGTAAATCAGATTTTGTTTTTTTTTTTTTTTTATGGATTCATAGAAGAGAGCGAATGGTGTTCCATTCTGAAAATGGGTTCAACATTTCTGCGATCCCGAAGTCCGAAAAGGAAAAAACCAAAGTTTCTCAACTTAAACCCAAAAGAGAAAAATCTGAATTTTTTTTTTAAATCAGATTTTGTTTTTGATTTTTTATGGATTCATAGAAGAGAGCGAATGGTGTTCCATTCCGAAAATGGGTTCAACATTTCTGCGATCCCGAAGTCCGAAAAGGAAGAAACCAAAGTTTCTCAACTTAAACCCAAAAGAGGAAAATCTGAAAATTTTTTGTAAATCAGATTTTGTTTTTTGATTTTTTTTTTTTATGGATTCATAGGAGAGAGCGAATGGTGTTCCATTCCGAAAATGGGTTCAACATTTCTGCGATCCCGAAGTCCGAAAAGGAAGAAACCAAAGTTTCTCAACTTAAACCCAAAAGAGGAAAATCTGAAATTTTTTTTTTGTAAATCAGATTTTGTTTTTTGATGATTTTTTTTTAGAAACAAGAAAGACTGGAAATAAACTCAAAAGAAGAAATTTCCAAGAATCCCATCTCATGTGGTTTTTTTTTTAGATGCAAGATCCAACATAGGCCACCAACTAAAAAGGAGCCAAAAGGAATCTAAGCACATGTTCATCAAATGAACGAGTCCCACCGGGTATGCCAGCTTGATGGTCCCGGCTTTTGTCTTTTTCCAAAGCTGCCTCCGCCCCGGGGCTGAAGGGGTATGGTGGAGGGAAAAAGGAAAAGCGGGCATCAGTTTTTTTTTGTACGGGTATGCCAATTTCTCTTTTATACTTGGAATTTAGAAATGGTGATCCGGAGATCCACCTTCACAAGTAAAAAGGGAAATGAAACTTTTTTCTAGTTTTCCATTGCATACATATTTTAATAAAAGAGACAGTTTTTTTTTATTTTGCCGTAAAAGGTGATTTTTTGGCATTTATAGTCGATTTTTGGCGTTTATAGCCGATTTGTGGCGTTTATAGCCGATTTACAATTCTCATAAATAATGAAAGACAAGAGTTGTGGTTTTTTTGTCTCTTTAAAAAAAATACAATTTACAACAGAAAAGTAAGAAAAAGGAATCTAACTTCTCATGCGATTGTGGGAGGGCTCGTTCAGATCGATGGTCGCGAGTCATGTATGGGCTCCGCCATCGTCCTTCAGATGAGAACATAGTGCTTGATTTCTTGGCTTGGCTCCAACCTCAGATTTTTAGAGGATAAGGACCAAGATAAGGTCCTATATCCGGTAAAAGGCTGAGTAGACGGGCTGAAAAGCCGCATCTAGCCATGTTGGATAGAAGGATAGGTGGTCTTTGAGGGGGGGTGGCCCCCCAAGGGGCTTCAATCACCTTGTTGAACTTGTTGCAGCAGAGTTTTCTTGAAGGAGCAGGGTTGTAGAGATTTCTCCAAGGATTTTTGAATGATTTTCTGGCTCTTTCTGTGTGTGTCCCCCCTTTTCTCATCTCTCCTGGAATGCTTGGAGAGGACTCCTATTTATAGGCCTTTTGGTAGCCTTTAGGAGTGATTTATGAGCCTTTATGGTAATAAAGCTCATTAAGGGAGGAGTTACAAGTTTAATTGCTTTTTGTTTTGTAACTCCTGACCCTTGGATTTCATTGGCCGGAGGAGAGTCATGGGCATTTAATCGCCTTTAATCTCCATTATGTTAGGAGTTTCATGGCTTGAATGCCATGATTGCTTGGACTTGTAACTCCTGAACGGAGGCTTCTGATTGGGCCGTTCAAGATAATGGGTTAATGACCGCATTAACTTGCCATAAACGGGCCAATTGATTGCACTAAGTGGCCACCTTGGTAGCTGAAGAGTCGCGGGCCATGTTGCGTCTCTTGGAATTCCCTTTGCGATGATCATCGATGGATCCTTATGTAAATCAACATCAGATGATCATGTAGTTTCAGACATTGGTTGATACCAGCGGGCCGGCAGCATCTGTCCAGTCGATTTCGCGATCGGGCGGGCAGAAAGTGCACTTTTTGGTTGTTCAGCTGGCGATCAACGAAGTTTTTGAAGTTCTTGGAAGGATTCCTGTGATCTTGGCGAATATCGGCGAATTTGGAGCCTCAAAAGTCTGAATCTGGAAAAATCACAGGGACAGAACAACTCGTCTCGCGAAAACGGACGAAACGGGGGGTCCCGGGGCGAAATCGGCGCCCCGGACCTCCCAGGGTCGCCGGCCCCATGGTCTCCGGCGACCATGGGCCATGGTCTCCGGCCCATGGTCGCCGGCGACCATGGCCCAGGGTCGCAGGCCTGGCCCAGGGTCGCGGGGCTCTGCGACCCTGGGGGGAAAATTGCTTCCCGGGGCCCGTTTCTGGCCGTTTTTCGTCGTTTTTCGCTTCCGTTTTTTTTGTTTGTTTTCTATGACATTTCTCCACATTTTTGGCTTGATTTCCCTCTGAAAAACATGATGAGAATCCTTGCAAATTGGTTTGCAAAGTTTCCGATTTTCCGGGAAAAGCCGAGCGCAGAACTGCTGATTTTCCGCCAGAAGCTGAAACAGGGTCAAACGATGTCGGAATGACCTGAAATTTGAGGTGAAGCTTCTTGAGCATTAAATAAGACCAACCATGGGCTTTCTTTTGAGTTTTGAAGCCGTTTGGGGTCATGCAAATGCTTGCCTTTGATTTCACTGCGAGGGAAATGCCGAGCTTTGACTTTTGGTCAAACGATGTCCGATTGACCTGAAATTCGACGTGTGACTCCCTCATCAGTAGTTAGGACCAACCATAGGCTTTCGTTTGAGTTTTGAAGCCGTTTGGAGTCATGCAAACGCTTGCCTTTGTTTCTCCTGCGAGAGAGATGCTGAGCTTTGACTTCTGGTCAAACGATGTCCGATTGACCTGAAATTCGACGAGGAGCCTATTGGAGTCATTTTGAGATGATCCGCAAGCTCCGAATTAGGTGCCATGGTCCCGGGGTGGTCCGCCGCCGGGAGCTGCTGCTTAGCTGTTGGAGAAGTGAAGCTAGGCCAAATAATGTCGGAATGGCCTGAAACTTCATGTGTACCTCTCTTTTGGTTGTTTTGAATGACCTTGCAGTTTTTGTTTGATTCTGACAAGATCTGATGCTTGAAGTGGCGCCTGCCTATTTTGGTAGGATGCAGCTCCGTGTAGCTTTTGGTGTGAAGAGGCAAAGTGACATTTTTGGTGTCAACAGTATCATTGGATTCTACGCTCAAAGAGCTTTCCAACGGTATATGGCTCGCGAAATTCCGATGTATGGTTCAGAAGTTATGGCCCGTAAAAGTTTGACCCTTTATATATATATATATATATATAAATATATAATTATATATAAAAAGTGCGACGAACCGACACGAGTCCGATTCATCGGATGGAAAAATCAACAACCCATATGCATGTCAGTAGTCAACGGTTCTGTTCTTCTTTTTATTTTATTCTTCTGACTCATATTTTGTGATGATGTCATGGTCATCAATGTTTCCCATTCTCCATTCTTTTTCTTTATTCATCCATGCGCAGGTGTTATGGCTAGCCATCATTCAACGTTCATATGCTCAGTTGAACGTTCTGTCCAGCCTCGTTTTTTTTTTTTCATTCAACCATCCACTGATGTCATGGCTGGACGTTCAGAACGTTCAACGTTCTGCACGTCCAGCCACCTGCGCCCTTTTTTTTTTTTTTCTTTTTCTTTCACCCAATCCATCCTAAAAATTCACCTGCACAAAACTGAGCCACCGTGCTCCTCCAATAATTTCTTCCATTCATCATCATTTCCACTTACATCCATTAATACTAAAATTAACAATTAATTTAAATAAATCCAAATTAATAACAGAACATGCTTGGAATTTTGGGAAACCTAATAAGAAAAACACATCCAATCAATAAAAGACATACATACATGTTTAATTATAAAAATGCAGATCTACTTGCCTCAACCAAGAAGAAGATTGGAATTGGAGAAATCTGAGGAGAAGCCCTACCACTGCAGAAACCTCAATCTACCCCGACCAAACGCAATCTAACACGCAAAGGAGAAGAAATGAGAGGAAAAGATTAAGATCTAACCTAAATCTAAACCAAAGAGAATTGATTGAAAAGATGAAATAGGGAGAAATCTTACCAAACTGACGTCAATGGAAAGAGGAGATCGCGAGGAAAGAAGGTGAGCGGCTCGGATCGCGGAAGTGATCCTTCAGGGAAAGAGTTCTGGAGCCTTGGAAAAATGAGGAAGAAGAAAGGTTGCTGTGGCTTCGTTCGTTGCAGAGAATGATTAAGAGATTACGGTTAATCTCTTGTTAAGAAGAAGGGAAGGAGGAAAAGACTAAGTTACCCCTTAAGTGGGTCCGGAGAAAGAATTAATTATTAGAAGGGTTTCTGGTCGTCGGATCGCAACGAGCCAGAAGACAAAATTGATCAACGCGACGAGACCTTTCCAACGAACCCATAATCATGGCGATGGGAATTTTTCGGAAAAACACTCAATTGTTTCCCTAATTTGCAAATTACCCCCCTACTAGGGTCAAACGAACTCAGAATCGCACGAAACTCCGCAGGCACTATTATAACACTAAAAGAAACTCGCTGACCATCTAAACCCACTTAAATATCTAATAAAACAATAATTATAATAATATCAAAATAAATGGGTCAACGGGCCGGTAATTGGGCCCAACTGACCCAGTAAGGTTGCAGACCTTACAACAAATATGACCAATTTAGACCAATTTTAAATTCTTAACATAAACTAGTCACAAGTGATGATAAACAATCTAAATGCGGAAGCTAATATAAACAATCACCACAAAAGGAAGCACCACAACACAAAGGTTTATAGTGGTTCGGCCTCAATGCCTACGTCCACTACCGGCTTGTGATCCAACACCCCACCGGATTTCCACTATTTATGCTTTTCAATAGGCTAAGCAATAACCCTTACAAGATGTTTTTCTTAGGCTAAGCAATAACCTTTACACAATGCTTTTCTTAGGCTAAGCAATAACCTTTACAAATAAAGATTTCTCTAAGAAGGTGTCTTCACAAAAGATCACTCTAAGAGATACAATTTAAGCACAATTGAAATTGCCTCTTAAATAGGCTAATATGAAAGTTTAAAACAAATTACAAACATACACTAAAGAAGCTAAAGTGTGTGCACAAGTGTATGAATGCTTTACTTCAATCAATTTCTACAATGAAGTTCCTAAATGAATGCTTGATGCATTTTAAAATCAAAGCTTAGAAAATAATGATTGAAGATTAATACTAATCACATGAAAGATTCAAACAACTTAAAGAAATAAGCTAACACAAGTTGTATGAATATTAAAATCTAAGAATGCATGTGATTTAGTTAAGAGAGTTTGCAAACCAATCTAATTTACCAAAGATGATATTGAGTTTGCAAATCAACTCTTTAAAGGCTAGAAATCATGCATTTATGTAAATACAAAAGATTTGAACATGCATGGATTTCATTTGAATGGAAATCAAAATAACTAGTAAGTTGTACCTTTTAAAAACTCAAGCATTTGATTTCCAAAAAGTCCTCTAGCCTTTCCAACTTCATCCCCTTTCTTTGGCTCCAAAATGGTCTGAAAAGTTCATGAATCAAGCCCCCAAAAAGGATGGAATAGAATGGACTTTATAGGAAAAAACAGTCCAACGACTAGTTTCCCCGGTCGACCCCATGACCCCCGGTCGACCTGGCCTTCACAACGGTCATAAAAATGACCGTTTGAAAAAGGGCAACGGCTGTTTGGCCGGTCGACCCCCTGGGACCAAAAATTCCCAACTTTTGCATATTTAAAGGTTTTTCTTGAGGGAACTTTTTGGGCCATTAAATCAAGCTTGAATAACATGTTTTAAATCAAACTAAGATGTTTAAAAACATGAAACACAAAAAGCCTAAAATGATTCGAAACTTTAAAACCAATGGCTAGATTGATTTGATAAAACTCTTTTCACATTTAAATGCATCCAATAACTAAAACCAAAACATGCATAAATCAAGATTTCTACAAGTCTAAAAACCGATGCATGTGAAAATGAAGATTTCAAGATTTTCTAAAACAATGCAAGTGTGTGAATCAAATGATGCTCAAAAGATAATGCATCCATCAAATTGCAAATACAAAATCCCTAACAGTATTGGCTTGTGTTGGCCTCTTATGGGATGTAACTAAACTTAACTTACTTTATGTAGTCTCGTAACTTGAATTATGATGGGAATGACATGTTAACTCCTTTCTTTTGATACTATGTCTTGTTATTATTTGTAATAGCACTTAAAAATTTATTGGTGCTCATCGTGATGTGTTTTGCTACACGCTTCCGCAAACTTGATCATGTGAGATAGATTCCGCGTGTTTCGGGAATCCTCACCGGGGGAACCTGTGGGAAAACATAACAACCACCAAATCAACTCGTCGCGGGCCCGGGGTCCGTTCCGGGGTCGCGACAGGACTGGTATCAGAGCGGGACATGTTTCAGGCACTTAAAAGAAACTTGAAAGGTCTTAGGAACGTGGCGAGGATTCGTGAGTTCGATAGATTCGTTGGTATAGGACCTTAGAAACCCTCATACCATGTTTATTGTGTACTAACACCTTGTTTTACAGCACTATGCCTCTAAGAAAAGCTCCAAACAATCATGCTTCAGGCAGTAATCAGAATGAGTCAGACACATCTAATACGCCAACCGTTAGCAAGAACTTATGCAAGCTATGATAGTGCAACAAAGGCAGGCTAATGAAAACCAAGCAAGATTTCAAGAACAGTTAACAAAGAAAGATGATGAAATGGCACAAGTCCAGAGGCAACTCTTGGAAGTTCTTCAGAACAGGAATGTAGCTCCACAGCCTTTGGGTCCACAGATTGTTATCCATAATAGGGATCATGACCCTAATGCACTATTTGAGAAGTTCAGGAAGAGAGCACCGAAGGAATTTTCGGGCAATGAGGACCCGTTAGTGGCAGATGATTGGCTAGCTAATACCGAGAAAATCTTCGATGTCTTTACGTGCACGGGTAGACAGAAGGTCAACCTCACAGCTTCACTATTCTACGGGCTTGCAGATCGTTGGTGGCAAACAGTTAAGGTTCCATACACGGTAATGGCTGATGAAGAGGCGTGGGCAGCGTTCAGGACGCAGTTTCAGGATAAGTACATTCCCTCCCATGTTAAGAGGCAGAAGGCTATTGAATTTCAGCAGCTCAAGCAAGGCAGCATGACGGTGCTAGAATATGTCACCAAGTTTGAGAGATTGACTAGATATGCTACCGAGTTGATTGACACGGAGCAGAAGAAGATAACGAAGTTCTTGGAAGGGTTGAATCCGATTATCATGAGAGATGCTATAGGAGTAGTTCCACCAGCTACGTATGATGAGGCGGTCAAACGGGCATATAAGTTTGAAGACATTAACAACCTGATCGTTCAGGACAGGAAGCAGCACTATCAGCAACAGGATCAGAAGCAGCAGCACAACAAGAAACCAAGACAAGAACAAGGTCAAGTGAGGCAGGGTTGTGGACATTGTGGCAAGAATCACGAAACTCATGAATGTCGTAAGGCCATAGGTGCCTGTTTCAAATGTGGGGCTATGAACCATGCAATCAAGGATTGCCCACAACTTCAGAATCAAGGGAACAGAAACCAACAGCAGAAACAAGCAGCTCCTCAGAATTAACCACCAGTTCAGAATCAGGTTAGACCATCTCAACAGCAACAGCAGGCTAGGCCACCAGCACAGAATCAAAATGCTCGTCCTCCACAACAGAACAGACATGGCCAGGGAAGGCAGAACCAAGCACCGAATAGACTACAGATGCATGGCCATTTATATTATCTCAACCGTATGGATGCTGAAGCTGCAGGAGACGTGGTAGAAGGTAAACTTCTTGTTTGTGGGGTAGAAGCCCAGATTTTATTTGATCCTGGATCCACACATTCGTTTTCAGCTCCTAGTTTTGCTAAGATGATTGATGCACCACATAGTGAATTGGATTACATTCTAGTAGTAACCACTCCAGTAGGGAAACAAGTTGTGTGTAGAACCTATTACCCTAGTTGTACAGTTTTGTTAGGAGATGTTAATTTACCGGCCAACCTCATTATTTTAGACATGCATGATTTTGATGTCATCTTAGGCATGGATTGGTTAGAAGCATATCATGCCACCATGGATTGTTTTAGTAAAACCATAACATTCAGATTCCAAGGACCACAAGCAGAATTGATATTTCAGGGGAACAGGAGAAAAACTCAGGCAGGGTTTATTTCAGTTTTGAAGGCAATCAGATTAGTTCAGAGTGGGTGTCAGGCATTTATTGCGTTTATCACGGAGGATAAACAGTCCCAATGGGTGGAGGATATCCCCATTGTGTGTGAATTTCCGGATGTTTTTCCAGAAGAAATCCCGGGATTACCACCAATCAGAGAAGTTGAGTTCACAATTGAGCTCTTACCAGGGACGGCTCCGATCTCCATTGCACCATGCAGAATGACTCTAGCAGAAATGGGTGAACTAAAACTCCAGTTGCAGGATCTGTTGAGCAACGGCTTTATTAGGCCAAGTGTTTCACCTTGGGGTGCATCGGTATTGTTTGTGAAAAAGAAAGATGGAAGTTTGAGAATGTGCATCGACTTCAGGAAGTTGAACCATGTGACCGTGAAGAACAAGTATCCATTGCCAAGGATAGACGAATTATTTGATCAATTACAAGGAGCAGCCTATTTTTCCAAGATAGACTTGAGGTCAGGGTACCATCAGTTGAGAGTTAGAGACTCAGATGTCCAGAAAACAACCTGTAGAACAAGATATGGGCACTATGAGTTTTTAGTGATGCCCTTTGGTTTGACAAATGCACCCGCAGTCTTTATGGCTCTTATGAACAAAATCTTTGCACCCTATCTGGATCACTCTACGGTAGTATTCATTGATGATGTCCTTGTGTATTCCAAGAGTAAGAAGGAGCATGAAGAACATTTGAGGACAGCGTTGCAGCTTTTGAGGGACTACCAGCTTTATGCAAAACTCAGTAAGTGCGAATTCTGGTTAGAGCAAGTTGCTTTTCTAGGCCACATTTTCTCCAGAGAAGGTTTAGCAGTTGATTCAGCTAAGATAGAGGCAGTTGTTAATTGGGTGAGGCCAAGCAGTGTGACTGAAATCAGAAGCTTTTTGGGGTTAGCAGGCTATTACAGAAGATTTGTCCAAGGTTTTTCGTCCATTGCAGCACCGTTGACAAAATTGACTAGGAAGAATGTCCCATTTGTTTGGACCGAGCAGTGTGAAACAAGTTTTCAAGAGTTGAAAGGAAGGTTAACCATGGCCCCAATTCTTACATTACCCTCGGGCAACGGCGGATTTATTGTTTATTCAGATGCTTCGAATGTGGGACTAGGTTGTGTATTGATGCAAGATGGCAAGGTGATTGCTTATGGCTCGAGACAGTTGAAGGACCATGAGAAGAACTATGCAACTCATGACTTGGAATTGGCAGCAATTGTTTTTGCATTGAAGATGTGGAGACACTACCTCTACGGAGAGAAATTTGAGGTCCATTCAGATCACCGAAGCTTACAATATTTGTTCTCGCAGAAGGATTTAAATATGAGACAGAGACGGTGGATGGAGTATATCAAGGATTATGACTTTCCAATCAAGTATCATCCATGCAAAGTGAATGTTGTAGCTGATGCATTGAGCAGAAAATCAGTGGTCAGGGCCAGTTTGAGAGGAATTGGTGTCTTACAACAGTTTGAAGAGTTGGGTGTGGAAGTGCAAACCCTGAAATTGAGTGCGATGTTAGCAAATATGACAATATCAGAACCTCCTTCATCCAGAAGATCAAGGAAAGTCAGTTGCAAGACCCGGACTTGGCTAAGATAGTAGAGGTTATTACAGAACGTCCAGATTTCAAGATGGTGAATGGGATATTGTATTTCCGTGACCGGTTGTGTGTGCCAAATGTGGATGACTTAAAGAGTGAAATAATGAATGAAGCTCACAGCACGAGATGTTCTATGCATCTTGATAGCACAAAGATGTACCACAATTTGAAGAATAGATTTTGGTGGAACAACATGAATAGAGAAATAGCAGCTTTTGTGTCTCGTTGTCTAACTTGTCAGTTGATTAAGGCAGAGCATTAAAAGCCCCCAGGTTTGTTACAACCGTTGGAGATTCCGAAATGGAAATGGGAGCACATCACCATGGATTTCGTTTCCAGGTTGCCGAATACCAAGAAGGGAAATAATGCAATTTGGATTATTGTAGATCGTCTGACAAAGTGTGCTCATTTCATTCCGATGAAGACAGTGAATATGATGCATATGGCACCACTTGCAAAGTTATTTGTTGATGAAATTGTTAGTAAACATGGTCAACCCGTCTCCATTACTTCAGACAAAGACAGCAGGTTCGTTTCAAAGTTTTGGAAGACTCTTCATGAATCTATGGGTACCAAACTCTAGTGTAGCACTGCATATCATCCTCAGACTGATGGCCAGTCAGAAAGGACGATACAGACTCTCAAAGACATGTTGTGTGCTTGTGTATTGGATTTCAAGGTTAAGTGGGATGAGTGCTTACCGCTTTGTGAATTTGCTTATAACAATAGTTACCACTCCAGCATCGGTATGACACCTTTCGAGGCACTTTATGGTAGAAGATGCAGAACTCCGGTTTGCTGGGAAGAAGTTGGTGAGCGTAGTTTTCATGGACCGACGATAATTGGAGAGATAAGTGACAAGGTCAAGCTGATTCAGGAACGTTTGAAGATCGCCCGAAGTAGGCAGAAGAGTTATGCAGATACTCGCCGAAGGGAATTCCAGTTTTAGGTGGGTGACAAAGTGTTCTTGAAAATCTAACCAGTTAGAGGGACTTTGAGATTCGGTCAAAAGGGCAAATTGTCTAGAAGGTTTATTGGTCCGTATGAAATTTTGAGCAAGATTAGAGATGTCGCTTATAGGCTTGCGTTACCGCCGGAACTCTCCGGGGTGCACAATGTATTTCATGTTTCTATGCTCAAGAAATATGTCTCTAGTCCTGCACACATTCTACAACACGAACCTTTGGAGATTCGGGAAGATGCCTCGTATGTGGAAAGGCCGATCAAGATCATCGACACCAAAGAGCAAGAATTGAGAAATCTGACTATTCATTGGGTCAAGGTACTTTGGGAAAATCACGAGCCAGAAGAAGCCACCTGGGAATTGAGAGAGCAAGTGTAGAGGAAGTATCCACAGCTTTTACCAAAGGTAATTGTTTGAATTATTTGGCGGACCAAATATCCTAAGTGGTGAAGGATGTTAGACCCCGACCCAGACCAATTCGATTAGTGTACAATTAGTGTGTGTTTAGTCCTAAGTGGGTTTAGTTGTCGTTGGGTTAGAAGTAATTAGTTTTAGTCTTGGGCATAGCTTTGGGAATTTTGAGAACGTTTAGTATTAGTCAGACACACTCAGGGAGGCCTCAGTGCACGTGTAAGCTTGGGAGGATCGTATCAGTTTCCGTGTAATTGTGATTTTGATTTCATTTGAATGATTTTTCTATGTGTTACAACTTTCGTTTTCAGCTCACTCATGTTTGAAGCCCACAAACCCAAGTTCTGGCCCAAAAAGGGTAAAGTTGTCTTTTATACACAAATCTAGACACAAATTTCGAAATCTCAAAACCATGTCAAAAATATACTTTTTGGAAACTAGATATTTCGAGGATCATTCTATCCTTTTTCGTCGAGTTCATTCGAGGGCCATAAGATCATGTTTTCATGGATACAAGACTTAGTCATTTGGGCCCCATTGCAAGTGTTTTAAGTCAACTCCCTTTCTCTTTCCCTCCTTTTCACTCTCAACCCTAACCCTAGAGCAGCCAAGAGGAGAAAGCCTTTTCTTCCTACTTTGTCCTCTTGAATGATCAAGCTAGAAGACTCCAAAGGAGATTCCAAGATCATCACCTTCTTCCTCTCATCTAAAGCTTTCTATTGATGTCCTTTTCTTGAAAGTTAGAAGTGAACAAGCTCTCCATTGTCTTCATTTCTCTTGTTTGACCTTTTCTAGGTAAGAGCTCCAACCCATCTCTTGAATGAAGTCTTTTTAGTTCCTTAAAGATCTTGTTTTTCATGTTACAAACCCTTTTGTTAAAATGGGTTTCTTGTTTTTAAGATTGAGTGAGTTTGTGTGGTTTTCTTGGGTTTTGTAGTTCTTGGGATTAGCTTGAGTGAAGTGCTTGAAGAAGTTGGTGGCATCTTTGATTTAAGGCAAGTAACCAATCTAGGATGGATGTTAGCATGTGTGCATTGCATTTGTTTTCCTTGCACTCTTCTCATTCATTGAAAAGTTTGGGGGATTTTGTTTTGATTGAAGAGTGGGATTTTAATGTCTCAAATTGTGTTTTGAAATGTGTGTTTTACCCTTGGAGAGCAAGGAGGCTCAGGGAGTGCAGGTGGAATGAGAAACAAGAAGAAGGGAAGAAGAAAATGTGAAAAATCTGAACTCAGTTGCACTTCCCGTGCAGTTTCGGTCAGTTGCGGGTCAGCTGGCGGCTAGCCGAAATCCCCATTTCGGCTAACCGCGAGCTGACCGAGCTCGGCGGTTCCCTTTCCAGAAGTTGGTGTAAGTCCATGGGGATCCGAACCCTAGAGGGGGGGGGGGGTGAATAGGGTGAGCTACAATTGTGACCAATTTAGACCAATTTTAATTTCTAAAACAAAACTAGTCACATGTGATGATAAACAAACAAAATGCGGAAGCTAATAAATAATCACCACAAATGCAAGCACCACAACACCAAGGTTTATAGTGGTTCGGCCTCAATGCCTACGTCCACTACCGGCTTGTGATCCAACACCCCACCGGATTTCCACTATTTATGCTTTTCAATAGGCTAAGCAATAACCTTTACAATATGCTTTCCAAGGCTAAGCAATAACCTTACATTGATGTTTTTCAAGGCTTAACATCAACCTATACACTATGCTTTTATAGGCTAAGCAATAACCTCTTCAACCACATGGTTGGTTATCTCACTAAGTTGTGTCTTTAATACACTAGATGGAGATTCATTTTAGCTCATTACATTTGCCTCTAAAATAGGCGGATATGGAAGTGAATAACAACTACACACTCACACTATGGATGCAAAGATGAAAGTACATGAAGTGTGTGTGTGTGGTCCTCAATCATTTTGAAAATGAAAGTTCATAAAAGTAAGCCTAAGGCTTTTGAAAGTTTTAGCTCATAAAACATTTATGATTGAGGATGTAATGCAATCACATGTTAAAAGTAACAACTTGTTAATGATATCAAAGTTACACAAGTTGTATGAAATGGATTAGCTCTAAACATGTGATGCAAAGGGATGTCAATCAAATCAACATGAAGCTCAAAACATAAAAATAGATTTGATTGAAAAGAGGGGACAAATCATATGTAATTATAAGGACAACTTGAAAATGATTTACCAATCAAAGTGATGCAAGTTGTGAAACTTTAAAACAATAATACACATATGATTTGTAATGATGTTGGATCCAAAACATAAGATACATTTGAGAGAGATTTTCTTATGATGGAAAAACAACAACCAATGATTCAACAAAGTATATGAATCATGTTACATATTTCATTAACATGATCTACTTAGATTTACCAAAGATAAAGTACTACTTTGATGAATCAATGGTGATGTATCCAAAACAATAGATCTATTCAAAATATAACACATGCTAAGGATACAACAAATCATAGATTAACATGTTACAAAGATTTACCAATGATAAAACAAAACATGAAAACATATGATTTGTAAAGAAGTTGAATCCAAAACATAAGTTAGTTTTGAGAGAGATGTTCTTATGATGGAAAACAACAACCAAAGATTCAACCAAGTATATGGATCATGTTACATATGATTTCAAAGATTTTTCTATTAACATGATCTACTTTGATTTACCAATTCAAGTACTACTTGGATTGAATCATATGGTGTTGTATCCAAAACAATAAATCAACTCAAAACATAACACATGTTAAGGACACAACACAAACATAGTTTAACATGCTAGAAATGATTTACCAAAAATAAAACAAAAGCATGAAAACATATGATTAAGGAAGGAAGAGCCTACTTGGTGGTTTAACTTCATTAATCCAAGCTTTAGCTTTCCTAATCATCCCCTTCATCCCTTGGTTCTTTTCCCTTTTTATGTGCCTCAAATCCTCTCAAGGAGGGGTTAAAAATTTTCAGCTTTTGGCAAGGGAAAGAACTCATATTTATAGCAAAAAGTTGCCAACGGCTAGTCCTCGGTCGACCGGCAAAGAGGTCTCGGTCGACCGGGAAGGCACAACGGTCAGATTTCTGACCGTTGGAGGTTTCAGTTCAAAAACTGTAGGTTTTACCTCCAGTTGTCTCGGTCGACCGAGACCTGCCTCTCGGTCGACCGGCGACACTGCCGGGACAGCCTCCCTTTGACAAAAAATGCAACTTTTGCAAATTTGAAGGTTTAGCTTTGGGGGACCTTTTGGCCACTAAATCAAGCTTGGAAAACATGTTTTAAAGATTCTAATGGTTTTTAAAACATGACATAAAAAGCCTAAAAAGATTCAAAACTTTTAAAACAAAAGCTTGCTTGATTTCTTGAAAACTCTTTTCTAAAACAAATGCATCCAAGATTTAAAAACAAATCATGCATAAATCAAAACTTTTACAACTCTTAAAAGTAATGCATGAATAAATCAAGATTTCAAGTTTATCTAAAACAATGCATGTGTGTAAATCAAATGATGCTTGAATGATAATGCATCCATCAAATTGCAATCTAGAAAATTCCTAACAATCTCCCCCTTTGCAATTTGATGGCAACACACTCACCACTGAAAATACACACTTAGTCTTCAGCTCCCCCTCAGCTGGACAAGGCTTGAAATCTTCTTGGATGCTTCTTCTCTTAGCTTGGGCTCTTGGGCTTCAATCTTCATTCTTCATGATGCTTGGTGCTTAAATATTCTTTAAGCTTTCTTTCTTTATGGCCAAGCATCTTCTTTAGCTCCAAGTTTTCTTTCTTCTATTTGCTCTCCCCCTTTGACCATGCCTCTTTCTCCCTTTGGCAAGGTATGTATTCTCTCCCCTTGTAGAAGATCATACACAACTCTCCCCTTAGGAAGCTTGGACATTTTCTTTACCCTTTTGAGAACTTGCATAATCTCTCCCCCTTTGCCATTAAATTGCAAAGGTACCTACACACATGAAACAAGGAAAATACCTTTAGAAGCACCTGTTAACAAATGAAATCGAAAATGAAATACATAACAGGCTATCATGTGAGGTAGTAGTCTCTAAGGGCTCAAAGACAATCCAAGGGTGAATTTGATCAAAACTAATACTTCCTATGAAGGTTTACACTCCCCCTCAATCCATTCTCTTCTTTTGTCAAACTCTTGACAAAGATTTAACTATTAGGTACAAGAAGAAGATGGTTTAACCAAGTGAGGGTCAACTTCAAAGAAAAGATTAGATTCATTTTACTATAAAGCACAATATGATCAAATTACCAAAAGAGAGCTAGGTCTAATGAGAAAAGCAATCATGGATATCAATTGGACAAACAAAGAATACCAATTGAGATTTAGGATATGACTATTAAATCAATCACTCTAAAATGGATTTAAAAGTATAACTATTATGAGAAATCCAAATTAGAGCTATCCATGATATGGGGTTTATTAATCATAGCATCAAATAATTTAACTAAGAAAAACATATGCTATGAAGGTTTTGAAAATCATTTCATTCAATCAATAAATATGACTTATTAAAGTACAAGATGAGTGAAATGAAATTCAAGCATGAAGCCAACCTCAACAATTAACCAACCAATATTATGAACACATAAACATGGTGGTCATGAGATTTACCTATATGAGCAAAAGAGGTGGCAACATGAACATTATGATGCTAATGGTGTGTGACATGGAACAATCATATTACTTATCAAGTTCAATCCAATGCACACAAGATTTATCACATTCACAAGAAATCAAATCAATCAA
Organism: Cinnamomum chago; assembly: GCA_038049695.1. Lineage (NCBI taxonomy): Eukaryota > Viridiplantae > Streptophyta > Magnoliopsida > Laurales > Lauraceae > Cinnamomum > Cinnamomum chago. The sequence goes on from CP142456.1 coordinate 33,846,891, forward strand.
ACATTATACCAATTGAAACCAATTGAATTTGATAACATGATAAAGAGCAAGAATGTGACAAAAATTCCATCAAGCATCATAAATGCATATTCATCACTTTTAAAGATTTAACTATTGAGCATAGTGATGAACAAGATAAATTGCAATGCACAAGGATATGACTTTGAAATGCATGCAATTTAAAAAGTGACTAAATCATATGAATTCAACATCTAAGTTATCCATCAAACATATAGAAATATGAGGAATGGATTTCAAAGAGTTTCATATGATCAAGATCACTACTATGAAGTTGAAACATGTCTAAGGATGATATCACTTAGAGAATATACATGAATCAACATCATAACCATCCAAAAAGATATGACTAGAATGGCATAGAGGATGGATTTGAGTTCTAGTATGGTTTCAACAAATATAATAAAGATCACAACCATACATAGAACGATTTGACATTTGCATAGAGAGGATCAATCAACACTCAAGATCTAACTCATACCATATCATCAAAAGGAATATAACTATGTGAGCACAAGAAGGTATGAAGTTAAAGGATCAATCTATCATGTAACATCTCCACTCTTAGCAAATGTACTAAGCTTACAATGCAATGGACAATAGATATGAGGTTTATACCAAATGAACTTAGCACATTAAATCACATATGTACTTATTAGGCTCAAATGATAAAAAAAAACAAAAGATTTTACTAAAAAGCACATAAACAATCATCAACATGCATTAATGAGAATATACCAAGTTAGGCACAAACATGCAAATCAATAAAATCATATCCAACCATGCAATGTAAGACAACAAAATCAATTTGCATAACGAATGTCACTAAATGAGCAAAGATGCAAATTGTTTGTAAAAAATATTTCCTTCCAAATGATATAATCATAATTAGGCACAAGGAAATAAATTCAAGGAAAATGCTTCTAAAAATACAACCAATAAAGCATAGAACATTTTCCAAAGTTTCTCAAATCACTTCAATATATGAAATTCCAACAAAGAATCATTTATAGAATTATGAGCAAGTGAATTTGAAAAAAAAGAAGTGTACTATTGTAAAATTTCAATTTGTAAAACAATAGACACTCACAAAGTTTCCATATCAAGAGATATAACTTGAAAATCAATGGAAAACTTAAATAGATTCAAATCATTTGATTTACAAAAAGGATCTAACTATGACAAACATCAAATGATTTTCCAACATCAATTGATCATGAAAAAACTAGCTATGAAAGCATTTGTAATCACAATCAATTGATCATGAATAGATATGCACTACAAGAGATATAACTATATGATCAAAATGCAAATCCATCACGAAAAAAAAATTGCAATCAAGGGATTTTGAAAACCATGAGATATAACTATAAAAGTTCATGAAGACAAAATCAAATGATCACAAGGAAACATTGCATTTTAAAAGATGTGACTATCAAGAAACAAAATGCAAATGTATCAAGACCAACAAAAAGATATAACTAAAAAGCATAGGTTGGTCTAGGGGTATCAAGGCCTTAAGGTTACTCAAATAGTCTACCTTTGAAAATTCACCTAAGGTCTTGAAAAGGTTGTCCATGAGAGAACACTAAGAGGACTCACCAACTCTAGAAGATATAACTTGGAAGAGTCTTAGAGTGGTGCAATGAGGCTAGGGAAAATTCAATTTCAAACATAGTGGAAATCATCAAAAAGATATGCATTAAAAACACAACACTAGGGTTCAAATCTAGCAAGGATCAACTCCGGGTTGTTAAGCCCTAAAATGGAGTAACCCGCTCTGATACCACTTGTAAGTCCATGGGGATCCGAACCCTAGAGGGGGGGGGTGAATAGGGTGAGCTACAATTGTGACCAATTTAGACCAATTTTAATTTCTAAAACAAAACTAGTCACATGTGATGATAAACAAACAAAATGCGGAAGCTAATAAATAATCACCACAAATGCAAGCACCACAACACCAAGGTTTATAGTGGTTCGGCCTCAATGCCTACGTCCACTACCGGCTTGTGATCCAACACCCCACCGGATTTCCACTATTTATGCTTTTCAATAGGCTAAGCAATAACCTTTACAATATGCTTTCCAAGGCTAAGCAATAACCTTACATTGATGTTTTTCAAGGCTTAACATCAACCTATACACTATGCTTTTATAGGCTAAGCAATAACCTCTTCAACCACATGGTTGGTTATCTCACTAAGTTGTGTCTTTAATACACTAGATGGAGATTCATTTTAGCTCATTACATTTGCCTCTAAAATAGGCGGATATGGAAGTGAATAACAACTACACACTCACACTATGGATGCAAAGATGAAAGTACATGAAGTGTGTGTGTGTGGTCCTCAATCATTTTGAAAATGAAAGTTCATAAAAGTAAGCCTAAGGCTTTTGAAAGTTTTAGCTCATAAAACATTTATGATTGAGGATGTAATGCAATCACATGTTAAAAGTAACAACTTGTTAATGATATCAAAGTTACACAAGTTGTATGAAATGGATTAGCTCTAAACATGTGATGCAAAGGGATGTCAATCAAATCAACATGAAGCTCAAAACATAAAAATAGATTTGATTGAAAAGAGGGGACAAATCATATGTAATTATAAGGACAACTTGAAAATGATTTACCAATCAAAGTGATGCAAGTTGTGAAACTTTAAAACAATAATACACATATGATTTGTAATGATGTTGGATCCAAAACATAAGATACATTTGAGAGAGATTTTCTTATGATGGAAAAACAACAACCAATGATTCAACAAAGTATATGAATCATGTTACATATTTCATTAACATGATCTACTTAGATTTACCAAAGATAAAGTACTACTTTGATGAATCAATGGTGATGTATCCAAAACAATAGATCTATTCAAAATATAACACATGCTAAGGATACAACAAATCATAGATTAACATGTTACAAAGATTTACCAATGATAAAACAAAACATGAAAACATATGATTTGTAAAGAAGTTGAATCCAAAACATAAGTTAGTTTTGAGAGAGATGTTCTTATGATGGAAAACAACAACCAAAGATTCAACCAAGTATATGGATCATGTTACATATGATTTCAAAGATTTTTCTATTAACATGATCTACTTTGATTTACCAATTCAAGTACTACTTGGATTGAATCATATGGTGTTGTATCCAAAACAATAAATCAACTCAAAACATAACACATGTTAAGGACACAACACAAACATAGTTTAACATGCTAGAAATGATTTACCAAAAATAAAACAAAAGCATGAAAACATATGATTAAGGAAGGAAGAGCCTACTTGGTGGTTTAACTTCATTAATCCAAGCTTTAGCTTTCCTAATCATCCCCTTCATCCCTTGGTTCTTTTCCCTTTTTATGTGCCTCAAATCCTCTCAAGGAGGGGTTAAAAATTTTCAGCTTTTGGCAAGGGAAAGAACTCATATTTATAGCAAAAAGTTGCCAACGGCTAGTCCTCGGTCGACCGGCAAAGAGGTCTTGGTCGACCGGGAAGGCACAACGGTCAGATTTCTGACCGTTGGAGGTTTCAGTTCAAAAACTGTAGGTTTTACCTCCAGTTGTCTCGGTCGACCGAGACCTGCCTCTCGGTCGACCGGCGACACTGCCGGGACAGCCTCCCTTTGACAAAAAATGCAACTTTTGCAAATTTGAAGGTTTAGCTTTGGGGGACCTTTTGGCCACTAAATCAAGCTTGGAAAACATGTTTTAAAGATTCTAATGGTTTTTAAAACATGACATAAAAAGCCTAAAAAGATTCAAAACTTTTAAAACAAAGGCTTGCTTGATTTCTTGAAAACTCTTTTCTAAAACAAATGCATCCAAGATTTAAAAACAAATCATGCATAAATCAAAACTTTTACAACTCTTAAAAGTAATGCATGAATAAATCAAGATTTCAAGTTTATCTAAAACAATGCATGTGTGTAAATCAAATGATGCTTGAATGATAATGCATCCATCAAATTGCAATCTAGAAAATTCCTAACAGTTGGCTTTTCGACAGTGGGTTTCGGTCAGCTAACGGCTAGCCGCCATACCCCCATTTCGGCTAACCGATGGCCAACCGAACGTTTTCGGCTCCTTTTCCCGAGAGCTAAGTTTCAGACATGGGTTCCAACGGTCAGCTTACGGCTAGCTGCCAGGTCGCATTTGGGCTAACCGTAAGCCAACCGAAGCCAGTTCGGTTTCTTTTCCAGAGAGCTGTGTTTGGACCTGGATTTCCTGCGGTCAGCCTGTCGGTCAGCTGGCGGCTAGCCGCCAGACCCTAGTTCGACTAGCCGACACCTGACTGCAAGTTGACCGAAACTGTCACCATTGCCATTTTGAAGAGTGTTTGTAAGAATGAAAACTAGAACATGTTAAGTGACCTTTAGCCTAATATTGTGCACTCGAAGCCTGAGATGTTTTTAAACTTCCGGGGCACCGCTTCTCTTTTGAAATTCCAACACTTAGGCTTCATCTACACAAAGATCAACCAAAGGTCCTTACATGTGCTCGATAGGTCTTGTGTTAGTGCTTTGGTTTTGACACAATGAATATCATTGTGTACTCGTTTTGAAAGTTTAAGTACAAGCTCGTTTTGAAGATTTGTTTCAAGAAAAAAGGGTCACTTCCTAAGCATGTTATGCATATTAATTATGCCTTTTGCTAGTCGTGCTTGTTGTGTTTTGATAAGTGATTTTCCCCTTTTTATCTCGCCGTGTTTAGACCGTGTTTCACGTGTTTTGAGCATTCATGAATCTAAGTGAACACCACTGAGCTTGGACTGCCCTTTCAGTTTGATCCACTGTCTGGGGGTCCTTAAACATGTCGACTGTCTGCAGACAAGTCGTGTATTTATTACACATCATGCGTGTCCGGTTCCGCGGCCGGAATCCCCGTATATGTGAGAATCGTGTCGTGATTATATTATGTATATCGTGCTTGTCATGTGTGCTTGCTCTTTTCATTATATATGATAGAGAAATGATGGGCTCCTTGTGGAATGTAACTATTCATGATATAAGAAGTATGCATGTTAGTTTCGCTTGTATTTTGAAATGTACCTTAGTCTTTATATGTATCTTTAAACGTTTACTATTTCATGCTCATGCCTAAATTGATTACCTGCCAAACCGTTGTGTTTGACCCTTGTTTGTTGGTGCCCACGTGCAGGTGACGTTGCCTTTGAGGAGGAGCGTCCGAAGGAGGCTTTTGAGCCACCCCCAGTTAGAGAGTGGCAGCCCGACGATGTCAACTAGACGTCGGGCAGGTTCTTTAGTTTCACCATTTTGTCATGGGGTTCCTTATTGTTTTGAGAATTGTATTGGCCTGTGTTGGCCTCTTATGGGATGTAACTAAGCTTAACTTACTTTGTGTAGTCTCGTAACTTGAATTATGATGGGAATGACATGTTAACTCGTTTCTTTTGATACTATGTCTTGTTATTATTTGTAATAGCACTTAAAATTTATTGGTGCTGATCGTGATGTGTTTTGCTACAAGCTTCCGCAAACTTGATCGTGTGAGACAGATTCCGCGTGTTTCGGGAATCCTCACCGCGGGAACCTGTGGGAAAACATAACAACCACCAAATCAACTCGTCGCGGGCCCGGGGTCCGTTCCGGGGTCGCGACAGCGGTTTTTCTGGAGGAAGATTATATGATAGACCGGAAACCTTTAGATAAGGTGATCTTGGAAGAAATTCAAGAACAAACAATTCCGAATCCAAATATGACCGAACTTGAAGAAGAACCGCCCTTACCGAACCCAGTAGTTACACCAGTGCCTCGTCGTAGTGGGAGGATTGTCAGACCCCCTGACAGGTTCTCGTTCTTGGGAGAGTCTTACGAGGTAGTCCCGGAAGAACAGGAACAGGATCCCTGTAACTATGATGAAGCAATTAATGACATAGATTCGGGACATTGGCAAGATGCTATGAAAACTGAGATGGAATCTATGTACTCTAATCAGGTCTGGACACTTGTTGACTTACCTGCCAATATTAAACCTATTGGGTGCAAGTGGGTCTTCAAGAGAAAAAGAGGACTAGATGGTAGAGTGGAGACCTTCAAGGTCAGGCTTGTTGCGAAATGATATACTCAGAAAGAGGGTATCGATTATGAGGAAACTTTCTCGCTGGTAGCCATGCTCAAGTCCATCATGATACTCTTATCCATTGCGGCTCATCTTGATTACGAGATTTGGCAAATGGATGTCAAGACGGCGTTTCTCAATGGCTATCTTGAGGAAGACATCTACATGGTGTAGCCAAACGGTTTTGTAGCTAAAAACCAAGAGCAAAAAGTTTACAAGCTGCAGAAGTCTATTTATGGACTGAACTAGGCAATCAAGTCATTTGGTTTTTGTCAAAATCCGGATGAGTCATGTGTGTACATGAAAAGTGAAGGTGACAGGGTAGTCTTTCTGGTTTTATTTGTCGATGACATCCTACCCCTTGGGAAAGATGTGGGAATGTTGTCAGTAGTGAAAGTTTGGTTCACCAAGACTTTTGATATGAAGGATTTGGGAGAAGCTAGCTACATCCTAGGAATCAAACTCCATCGAGACTGGTATGGTTTGCCATGCAAGACTCCAAGAAGGATATTACACCTTTCAGGAATGGAGTGCACCTTTCCAAGGATCAACCTCTTAAGACACCTGAGGAAAAGGAGCAGATGAGCTCGATACCATACGCTTCGGCTATTGGTAGCCTCATGTATGCTATGCTATGTACTAGACTACATATATGTCATTTAATGGGCCTTTTCAGTAGATATCAATCTAACCCAGGACCTGAACATTGGATTGTTGTAAAATGTATTCTCAATTACTTGGGAAGGACTAGAGATTACATGTTAATTTATGGCAGAGATGAACTGATTCCAGTCGGTTACACATATTCTGACTTCATGTCAGATAAGGATTCCAGAAAATCCACCTTTGGTTATGTATTTATGTTTGGTGGTGGAGCTATCAGTTGGAGGAGTACAAAACAGGATTGTACCACTGATTCCACCTCGGAGGCTGAATATGTAGCGGCTTGTGAAGCAGCTAAAGAGGCAGTATGTCTCAAGAGATTCCTTATGGAACTTGGGGTGGTACCTTTGGCACGACAGCCGCTCACAGTTTATTGTGATAGCAGCGGGGCAGTCGCTCAGTCAAAGGAGCCCAGAAGACATAAAAGCCAAAAGCAGGTACAAAGGATATATCATTTAGTCAGAGTGATTGTGCAAAGAGGTGATATTGCAATTACCAAGATAGCCTCTACGGACAATCTGGCAGATTCGTTTACTAAGCCTTTGACTACCAAAGTCTTTGAGCAGCAAGAAGATTGGATGGGCATGAGATGCAACCCTGACTGACATTGAGCCCAAGTGGGAGATTGTTAGATTATGTGGTCTCAATCAATCAGATAATGTAATAAATTGATTAATTTCTTTATTTATCAATAAAATCATGCTTTCATTTCTTGAAATGAATGGTGTTTTATTACTTAATGCACATGACCAATACTTATGACATGATGGTTCATGAGATGAACTGGGTCCCATTAGTATATTAGATGTGAATATGTATATGGATGAGTTCCACATACAGGAGACATGTGTCACAAATCTTATACTTAAAAATATCTTCACAGCCAGTGATGAGACTTGGCATCTCATCTGATAAGGTTGCAGCACTTTGATCACTATGAGATAGTGTGATTTGTCTCGATCATTAGAATGGAAGATTCTGGATCACGGTGCTGGTACATTGGATGTATTGAAGGACCATGAGAAGCACCTTATGGAATACTGTCTCCATTTTAAGGTCTGCTCTCATAATTCCCTAGCAATAGGCTCTCTATCCTGAGACATTGATGAACTCAAGTTTCTATCTATTCATTTGCTTTGAGTGACTAATGAGTGGGGCCAACTGTAGGTTAACACCTCGATGTCTTGGGTAGCTGGTAGTAGGACTGTGGGAACATACAATGGTCAAGATGAAATCTATCTATATTATCCCCTTGTGCCAATTAATGGATTTGTCATTAGTAAGTGCGTACCCATCTCGTTTAAGAGTTAATTGGATGGTACTGATGATCACTGTGATTAATTGGGGATTAAGGATAATAAGATGTGGGTATAAGATTGGATGGGACAGATTTATTCTAATTTATCCATGGATATTGATAGAGGGGTCTACTTGTGGTAATTGGGAAGTTTAGGGTCTTCATTGTAATTTATTCCTAAGAGTGGAGTGCAATTGCATTTATATAGTGGTGTTATTTTGCAATTAACTGTGGGCCCGGATTGCACATGAGATGTGGGGTCGCGGTGTCCCAGTTTGAGCCAGCTTTCTTTGGAATCCCTAGTGGTCCCCACGCTAGCCCAAGATATTAGAGAAATACTAATCCTGCTTGAACTCCAAGAGGAAGGAATTAGAAAGTTATTATTTCTATTTGAAGTAGGTCTTCTAATAGTGGTAATAGTGAACTTACTAATTATTGTGGAAGTGAGACTTTTATAGTAATTAGAAAGGAGAATGTTACTAATTATTTAAGGAAGCAGGACTTCTAGTTAATTAGTAAAAAGAGGAGACTTGAGGACTATAAATAGGGGACAAATCCCCTCTTGGACGTCCAATAATAGGAGTGCACGCCCAACCCCAAGTTGCGTAAGTTGTTGCACAATTTTCTCTCCTCTCTTTCTCTTCTAGTTCCTTGGAGTTTCTAGTATGATTTTCTCTTGAAGTTTCCACTAATCTTCTTGAGAAAAGAGATCTGAAAGCGGGTTATAGCGTGGAAGACAACAAGGTCTTGGAGATCCCAAATTGCTTCAAGAAAAGTTCTTGATCAAGTTGTTTGTCTTCTTCTTCATTAGAGCACTACCGGGCTCCAAAGGTATAATATGCTTCTCTACTTGTTGTGATTTATTTTGTTGCTTGTAGTTGTTGATTTCTATCTTTTAGATAGGTTTTATTATTGTACTTGATTGATGAGATAGAGGGATTGCATCCTGGATGTGGTTTATGGCCTTATGGGTACTTGATCCCTGAGTCAAGTGGGTCAAAAGTTTTGAAAATCTATCCATGAGGCCCACCTACCTCCAACATCCATATGTTGTTTGATGTCAGATGGTGATGCAACTTCAGACACTGATTGATATCAGTGGGCCAGTAACATCTGTCCTGTCGATTTCTCGATCGATTGGGCAGAAAGTGCGCTTTCTTGGTTGGCCAATTGGCAATTTGGAAGCGATCAATGATGATATGATGCTCTTGACTGCGGATCCGTGATGTTGACGAAGATCAACGGATTACGAGCATCAAAAGTCAGAATTTTGGAAAACCACAGGGGCCGAAAATCTCAAAACACAAAAGGGGACCGAAAAACGGTCATTCGGCGAAAATCCGGCGACCATCAAGGATTTTTCCCCCTTTGGTCTCTTTCTTTCAGATATTTCGCTGATTTTCTGATGCTGTTTTCTTTAGCATTTTTCCTGACATTTTTGTACATGTTTTGGCCTGATTTTCCTGCAAAAAACTGGACGAGAAGCCTTGCATATTGGAGAGCAAAGTTTCCGATTTTTCGGGAAAGCCGCAATCTTTGTCGCGAAGAGTTGCTGATTTGCCGTCAGAAGACAAAGTAGGTCAAACGATGTCGGAAAGATCTGAAATTTGAGGTGAAGCCTCCTGAGCAGTAGACAAGACCAACCATAGGCTTTCGTTTGAGTTTTGAAGCCGTGTGAGGTCCCGTCGCCAGTAGACTTGATTTTGTTGCGGGGGAGATGCTGTGCTTTTATGTGTGGTCAACCGAAGTCCGATTGACTTGAAATTTGACAGGGAGCCTATTGGAGTCATTGTGAGACGATCCATTAGCTCTGATTTGGAAGTCATGGTCCCAGGGAGCTCCACTGCTGGGAGGCCTGATTTGGCTTCAGAGAGTCAAAGTTCGGTCAAATGTTGTCAAAATGACATGAAATTTGACATGTAGCCATTTGGTAGCCTTTTGAAGTCACTAATGTGCTTTGTCTGATGAGTGATGGCCTCAGTAGTTCTCGCTGCCGAGATGCTTGATTTTACTGTTCAAGGGTTGATGTGCGGTCAAACGTTGTCGATTTGACTTGAAACTTGAACTGGAGCCTTTTGGAGGTATTTTGAAACCATCCATAGGCTTGGATTGAAGATCTGATGTCTTCGACACTGTCGCCGCCAGGGGCGCCTATTCAGCTACTGGAGGAGTGAAGTTAGGCCAAATGATGCTGGAATGGCCCGAAACTTCATGTGTACTCTTCTTTTGGTTTTTTTTGAAGAATCTTGCAATTTTTGTTTGGTTCTGACAATATTTGGCGCTTGAAGTAGCATTGCCCGTTTGTGGTACGATGCGACTTCATGTTATAGAGACAAAGTGACATTTTTGGTGTCAACGAATGCCCCCTTGAGGTACAGCGACGAGTTGCATAACTTTTGAGGTCGATGTGCCTCGAAGAGAAGTTTGAAGGAGAGCTTCTGACTTGACCAAGAGTCTTTGAGCATTTTTCTTTTTGGTAATGTAGCTTTTTCAGTTTCCAAGGGGATTTTATGGTAGTGAAAGGGATCACGCACCATCTCAAGGCAAAGTTTTGAAAATGACATGAGGAATTTGGATTTGGGTTCTGGATTTTGGATTTTTCTTTTTGACCTTGTGAACCTAAGGGCTTTATGTGGCGCATCAGGTGGTCAAGAAGGTTTTTTTTGTTTTGTTTTTGACCTTGTGACCTAACAAGCTGTATGTGGCAGGTCAAGGGGTCGGGGTTTGATTTTTTTTTACCCTGTGACCCAACAATTTGTATGTGGCAAGTTGGGGGGTCAGATTTGGTTTTGGTTTTGACCTTGTGACCTAACAAGCTGTATGTGGCAAGCTAGGAGGTCAGGTTTGGATTTTTGTGGATTGTCAATTTCAAGATTTTGACTCAATTTGGTATATGAGGTGTGATGGTTTGAATTTTGGAAGCTCATGAGGCTTCAATTTTCTTTTGTGTGGTCCAATTAACTCAAAAGAGGCATGGAACCATTTTGTATGCTCTTGGTAAGAGGGATTTTTGATAGGAAGTAGCTTTTAGTGCCTAGGTTGTCGAACCTGGCTCATGTGGGCTGGCCCATGGGACCTTAAGTTTTAAAGATGGCTTAGATCTCACATGGTGTCATTTTGTATAGAATATCAAAAAATACCTCCTTTGGATTGAGAGTATCTAAAAATATCCTTAGAGAGAATCTCTCAAGTCTCCTTTCTTTTTGGAGAGAATATCTCAAAGTATCTTTATTTGGGAGATAATCTCTCAAATCCCCTCTTTTTTGGGATAAAATTTCTCTAATTCCCTTCTTATGCGAGAGAATCTCTCAATGTATCTTTCTTTTGGGAAAGAGTCCTTCAAAGTACTTTTCTTTTGGGAAGGTTGGTAATTTGTACCACTTACCTCCTTGCTTTTCTCCTTGTTTCCTTCTTTGGCTTGCTCTTCTCTATAAAAGCAAAGGGAGATTGGATCTCTTGCTTTTGTTGCTTTCTTTTGCAAAATCCTTCAAGGGTGCATCAAGACCAAGAGTTCTTCTTCAAGGATCTTCAAGCTTTTCTTCTTCTTCTCTATTAAAGGCTTCAAGTAAGTCTTCTCTTTCAAGAAACTTTCATTGTAGAAGTAGGATGGTAAAAAAGGTTCTTTTTTTTGCTTCACGTTTTTCTTCTCTATTTTTTTTTCTTTATTTTTTCACATGTTTTCTTTCTTTTTTTTCACACGTTTTTTTTTTTCTCTTTTTTTTTATGGCTGTACGGACAGGGTCGTACGGCCATGTGGCAATGGGGCCACAGCCTGTGGGCCATTCCCTTTTTTTTTTCTCCCGCCCCCCTTAAATTTTTTTTTTGAGGAGGTTTCTTTCCTTCTCTTTTTTTTTTGCTCACCATGATATTGTGGTTTATGCAAATCAAGATGTTCATGCATTTTTTTTTTTGGATGCATCAAATAAAAGGTTAGAGTTTCTAGGTTAAGCCAATATGAGTTTTGGTTTGGACAAAGTTTGATTGGTTTTGACCAAGTTGGGTTGGAATTGGTCAAACTTTTGTCAAGGGTTTCCTAGCATCTAATGCATGAAAATTTCCTTTCAATGCATGATTTTTGTAAATTGAATTGGGAGCATGATATGATAATGCATACTTGGAAATCTTTGCAAGTTTTGGAGTTTGGTGCTCGCGGTATTGTTGAGCCCTTTCCCAATTTTCTGGAGATTTGAGAAGCTTTGCAAGTTTGGAGCTCGCAACAATGTTGAGCCCATCTTCGAGCTTTCTATTTCTTTTGGGGTGTTTCCCTTTTCTTTGAAATCGCCCTGGAATCATGCCAAAATCTCGCTAGATCTTTTAGCGAAATTCTGTCATTTTGATGATTGATCTTTTTCTTTTCTAATCCTTTACAAGTAGTTCTTCCAGAATTGACAAGGGTAAGGGCCTATTACTGGCGCACCCCGTCAATCTTCTAGATCTTCCAATGCGGTTGTTCAGCAGGGCTGGGAGAAGGTCCAGTACATGGAGAGAAACTTGGAAGAGTGTGACTCCCTCAACTAGGATGAGATGAGGCAGCAATTGATCGCTTTCAAGAATGAGGAATTTTATAAGATTATGGTAAGCAATCGTCCTTGGGTCATGAACGATCAGAGCGTTGTACCCAAGCCTACCTTTCTCTTTGGTGATGCAGTCCTTGATGACTCAACATAACAAAGAAGATGTTTTCAGGTCTCTTACACGACAGATGGTGAGGAGAGAACTATTTCTACCCGGTTGACCTTCGATCGCACCATCTCGATCATGGGCCTTTCTCCCACATGCCCTAAGAGGGAAGACCCTCCAAGTTGGGTGAAGAGGACTAATGTGATCAAGACCGGAGTTTTTGTTGGCGGCCCTTCCAGATATGTAAAAAAGTCGCCTGTCCATATGGACATGTTGATGACGGCTAGCAGCTACTAAGGTTCTGATCATCCGTCGGTCGATTTGAGACCGGTGGGCCTTGGCATTTTCCGGGGTGACAGCAGCAATTAGGTGAAGCCTTTTCGACTTCGTGGCCGTTTCAGTGCTGACTCAAGCTGGAAATCATGGATTGATCACACCCTATAGGTTAGGGGGGCCATTCTGAAGGAGGCCGAGACTTTTGACGCGGTTCATGCTTTTCGGCAAACCATGGTTTTCTCCAATGAAGCCTTCATGGCCATGTTGGAGTCATTCCTTCCACAAACCAACACCTTCATTCTTACGAATGGTGAGATTGGTTTTTCTTTAAAGGAATTGAGTGTCATCACTGGGCCTCCTGTCCTTGGCAAACTTTATGAGGAGTTCATGTCTATTGACAGTGTCCTTGAGGAGCAGTCTGAGGAGTTCAGGCTTTGGTACTTTCAGCTTGTCGCCTTCTACGACTCTTTGAAGGAGAAGGAGGGCTCGAAAGTTGGGTGCAGCAGTTGGAAGAGTTGTAGCTCTTTGTCCCCCAACTTCTTTGACAGCGGGAAGTCTTCGGATAGTATGGCCCAGGATGCTAGGGCTAAAAACCCGAGTTTGAAGAAGATCTCCGTCATGCGAGAAAATTTGAAGAAATTCTTCGCAAGCACAGACGCCATTTATTCTGACATTGCATTGTGAAGAGATCTCACTGTTTGCCTCACTTATTGGCTGTGTGAGGCTATTTTTGCTGGAGGTGATGGAACGCACATTAGGCCACATTGAATTTTTTCGGCTTGTCAGATGGCATTCGGAGAGCGACTGGTTTTGGTGCCTGCTCTTTACTCCTATTTGTGTATCGAACTTCAGGCTGTTGCTTTTCTGGTTCGGCTTGGGCTCCCTATGAACAGGGTATTCTTGATGGACCTGGCCTTCTTTTTTCTCTCCATTCCATCCCGGGGCTACCCAAAGGCTAGCGGAGGGAAAAAAGGCGAGCATCCACATTTTGTTACGGGTATGCCAGATTTTCTATTCTACTTGGAATTTAGAAATGATGATCCGGAGATCCACCTTCACAAGTAGAAAAGGAAATCAACTCTTTTCCTAACTTTCCATTGCACATATATTTAAGAAAAGAGAAAAGGTTTTTGAATGCCATAAGAGGCGATTTATCTTTATTTGCTGTGAAAGGCGGTTTCAACGTAAAAGGTGATGTTTGCCGTGAAAGGCGGTTTTGCCGTAAAAGGCGATGTACAAATCTCATCAATAATGAAAGACAAGAATTGTGATTTTTCTTGTCTCTTTAGAAAAAAAATACAAAATACAATAGAAAAGTAAGAAAATGAATCCTGACTTCTCAGGAGATTGCGGGGACTGGTTCAGATCGACGGTCGTAAGTCTTGTATGGACTTCGCCTTCGTCCTTCAGATGAGAACACATGATGCTTTGATTCTTTTGGCTTGGCTTGGACTTTGGATTTTTAGAGGATAAAGTCCAAGGGGAGGTTCTTATATAACCAATAAAAAACTGAGTAGACGGGCTGAAAAGTCGCGTCTAGGCCATGTCGGATAGAAAGTGAGGGCCTTGGGGGGGTGCCCCCCCCCCAAGGGACTTCAATCACCTTGTGGTGTTTGTTGTAGAAAAGTTTCTTCAAAGTAGCAGAGCTTCTTTGCGCAGTGTCCGGACTCTGGATCTCTGTGTGTGTATGTGTGAGTTCTTCTTGGAATGACCACCCTTTTATAGGCTTTTGGTAGCCATTAGGTGGGTTTATGGGCTTTTAGTGCATTAAAGCCATATAATGGGAGGAGTTACAAGTCTTGATTTCATGATTTTGCAACTCCTTTTTCTTGGCTTTTGATTGGCCGATGGAGAATGATGGGCATTTAATCGCCTTTAAACTCCATGATGAGAGGAGTTTCAAGATTTGTTGTCAAGATTGCTTGGACTTGTAACTCTTTTTTGCTCGCTTTCGATTGAGCCATCCAAAATAATGAGTTAATAACTGCATTAATTTGTCATAAAACATGTCATTTAACTGCATTAAGTGGTCGCCGAGGTGCAGCTTCGCCGTCGGGAGGCCTGATTTGGCTTCCGAGAGTCAAAGTCCGGTCAAATGTTGTCGAAATGACCTAAAATTTAACATGTAGCCCTTTGGAAGCCTTTTGAAGTCACCAATGTGCTCTGTCTGATGAGTGATGGCCTCGGTGGTTCTCGCCACCGAGATGCTTGATTTTGTTGTTCAAGGGTTGATGTGGGGTCAAACGTTGTCGGTTTGACTTGAAATTTGACATGGAGCCTTTTGGAAGTATTTTGAGACCATCCATAGGCTCGGATCGAAGATCTGACGTCTTCGACGCTATCGCCGCCAGGGGCACGTGCTTGGCTTCCGGAGGAGTGAAGTTAGGCGAAATGATGTTGGAATGGCTCGAAACTTGATGTAGAGCCTCCTAGTGGCATTTTGAGGCTAGCTGTGTGCTCTGTTTTGTGTGTCAGGGTCTCTGGCTTCACCGCCTCCGGGAGCTCCTGCTTAGCTGCTGGAGGAGTGAAGTTAGGCCAAATGATGTTGAAATGGCCCGAAACTTCATGTGTACCCCTCTTTTGGTTGTCTTGAAGAATCTTGCAGTTTTGGTTTGGTTCTGACAAGATTTGACGCTTGAAGTGGCATTGCCTGTTTGTAGTTGGATGTAGCTTCATGTAGCTTTCGTTGTCGAAGAGGCAACGTGACATTTTTGGTGTCAACAAATGCCCCCTCGAGGTACAGCGATGAGTTGCATAACTTTTAAAGTCGGTGTGCCTCGAAGAGAAGTTTAAAGGATAGCTTTTGACTTGACCAAGACTTTTTGAGAAGTTTTCTTTTTAGTTGGGTAGCCTTTTGAGTTTCCAAGGGGATTTTATGGTATTGAAAGGGATCACGTACCATCTCAAGGCAAAGTTTTGAAAATGACATGAGGGATTTGGATTTGGGTTTTGGATTTTGGATTTTTCATTTTGACCTTGTGAAGTAAGGGCTTTATGTGGCGCATCAGGTGGTCAAGAAGGTTTTCTGGTTTTTGACCTTGTGACCTAACAAGCTATATGTGGTAGGTTAGGGTGTCGGGATTTAATTTTTTGATTTTGACCTTGTGACCTAACAAGCTGTATGTGGTAAGTTGGGGGGTCAGATTTGGTTTTGACCTTGTGACCTAACAAGCTGTATGTGGCAAGCTAGGGGGCCAGGTTTCGATTTTTGTGGAGTGTCAATTTCAAGATTTTGGCTTAATTTGGTATATGAGGTGGAATGGTTTGAATTTTGGAAGGTCATGAGGCTTGGATTTTCTTTTGTGTGGTCCAATCAACACAAAAGAGGCATGAAACCATTTTGTTTGCTCTTGGTAAGAGGGAGTTTTGATAGGAAGCCCCTTTTAGTGCATAGGTGGTCAAACCTGGCTCATGTGGGCTAACCCTGTTGTGACCTCGGACCAGGTCCACCGAACTAATTCGGGATCGGGACTAATGTGCCATGAAGTGGTGAAGTATTAAGTGTGCACATTTTTTTTATTTCCCACAGGTGTCCGCAGTGAGGATATCACAATAACATAGTACATTTTTGTTTAAGTGCGGAAGCGTGTAGCAAATCAAACATTCAATTCATCTCTAGTCACAAGACGATAACACATGTATAAGCCAAGTATCAGAATGAGCAATGATCACTAGTGCTTTCCCAAAAGAAATGTTAAAGTTTATACAAAAGATCATTTGATTAACATTCCCAAAAATAGAGGCCAAGAAATGCCAATATAAACAAAATATAATCCCCAAAAGAATGGTTATCCACAACCCAAAATGTGTCGCAACTCAAACAACCGAATGTCTAGACAACATCATCGGCATGCCACTCAACTCGACGCTGCGGTTCATCGACCGCCTCCTCAAGCTCCGTCTTGGGATAGACAATGTCTGGACCTGAGTACCAAAGAGTGGGTCAAACATGACAGTTTGGCAGGTGGTTGAAAAGACATGACAATATAATAATAAATGAATTTACCTTCAAAAGCTTTTAAACCTATTTAGATAATAATTTCCATAAAAGAGTTAAATCATTTATTCAAAAATAAGTATGCAATGTAAATCATGTAAAGGTAACCAAGGAAACGGGAAACAAGCAAGATGGCACCACACGAAGCTAAGTTCTCTATCACCGAAGTGACAAGAGCATATCGGGGCGTTGATCTTAGTCACACGAGGACAAGAGTTGTATGTTTCATTTGGAGGACCAAATGCCCTAAGGGGTGGAGTGTGTAAGACCCCGACCCGAGTGACCTCGATTAGCGTTAATTAAGTTGTATTTTAGTTCTAAGTGTGATTAGTGGATTTTGGTTAAGTTGGGATTATAATAGCTTTTTGTCGCGACCCCGGAACGGATCCCGGGCCCACGACGTGTTGTTACATTGCGTTGTTTTCCCACAGGTTCCCGCGGTGAGGATTCCCTAGACACGCGGAATCTAACTCACATGAACAAGTTTGCGGAAGCGTGAAGCAAATCACATCAAGATAAGCACTAATAAATCTTTAAGTGTTATGACAAATAATAACAAGACATAGTATCAAAAGGAAGGAGTTAACATGGTATTCCCATCATAGTTCAAGTTATGAGACTAACACAAAAGTAAGTTAAGTTTAGTTACATCCCATAAGAGGCCAACAAAGGCCAATACAATCCTCAAAATAATAAAAGAACCCCATGACAAACATGGCGAACTCAAGAACCCGCCCGACGTCTAGTTGACATCGTCGGGCTGCCACTCTCTCACTGGGGGTGGCTCAAGAGCCTCCTCCTGACGCTCCTCCTCAAAGGCAACGTCTCCTGTACCTGGGCACCAACATATAAGGGTCAAACACAACGGTTTGGCAGGTAATCAATTTAGGCACGAGCATACAAGTAGTAAGTGTTTCAAAAAACATATAAAGGCATTTTGCTTAATTGTAAACAGTTACATGACTAAGGTACATTTCAAAATACGAGCAAAGCTGACATAAATACTTATAATATCATGAATAGTTACATTCCACAAAGAGCCCATCCTTTCTCTATCATTTATAATGAAAAGAGCAAGCATGCACGACAAGCACGATATAAATAATATAATCACGACACGATTCCCACATATACGGGGATTCCCGGCCGCCGAACCGGACACGCACGATGTGTAATAAATACACGACCAGTCTGCAGACAGTCCACATGTTTAAGGACCCCCAGACAGTGGATCAAACTGAAAGGGCAGTCCAAGCTCAGTGGTGTTCACTTAAATTCATGAATGCACAAAACACGCGAAACACGGCTAAACATGTCGAGATAAAAAGGGGGAAAATCACTTATCAAAACACAACAAACACGACTAGCAAAAGGCATAATTAATATGCATAACACGCTTAGGAATTGATCCCCTTTTTCTTGAAACAAATCTTTAAAACAAGCTTGTACTTAAACTTCAAAACAAGTACATAATGATATCCATTGTATCAAAACTAAAGTATGAACACAAAGTCTATCAAGCACATGTAAGGACCTTTGTGTAAACGAAGCCCAAGTGTTGGAATTTAAAAGGGAATTGGTGCGCCGGAAGTTCAAAGACATCTCAGGCTTCGAGTGCACAATATCAGGCTAAAAACTCTTAATCACATACTGGTTTTCATTGATTCAAATATCCACCTCACTTTTCAATCTTTGATCACTAAGATAAGTATACCATTGGATTCCTTGCTCTAAGAGCTTTCCAACGGTATATAGAACTTCCAAATCCGATATCGGAATCAAAAGTTATAGGCGTTTCAAAGTGGAATATGTTGCCCGAGCTACAGTCAGAATGACTGCGCGCTCGAGCGGACAGTCATTTTTACTGCCCGAGCTGTAGTCAGAATGACTGCGCGCTCGAGCAGACTGATACGCGCTCGAGCGAGCAGCCATTTTTACTGCCCAAGCTGTAGTCAGAATGACTGCACGCTCGAGCGGACTGATACGCGCTCGAGCAAGCAGTCATTTCTGCTGCCCGAGAATGGCCATTCTGGCCTTTTTCTCCTTCATCTCCAAACATATTTTCTTCCAACAAAAGGCCTTCTTGCCTCCCTATAACAACCATTAAATATCTTCAAACAATCATATAAAAACCTTCATCAAAACCCAATGAACATTGAATCTAAGGAAAACATGATCATGAAGCTTATAAATAAGTTTATGTGCAAAATTTCTAGAAAATAAAGTAATCTAAAGTACACATGCAACATTGAGCCTATAGAGATTACTTGCCTTGCCCAAATGCTAAACAATCCTCTTCAAGCACTCTTACTCAAAAGCTAAGCCAACACTACAAGAATCCCATGGAAAACTATTCAAAACTCAACAAAAATGAAAGCAAAGAACCCATTTTCACAAAAGGGTTTGTAAACATGAAAAACAAGATTTTTAAGGAACTAAAAGGCTCCATGAAAGGTATGGGTTGAAGCTCTTACCTAGAAATGCCCAAACAAAAGGGAATGAAGACAATGGAGAACTTGCTCACTTCTACCTTTCAAGAAAAGGACATCAATAGAGAGCTTTAGATGAGAGGAAGAAGATGATGCCTTAGAATTCCATTTGGAGACTTCTAGCTTGATCATGCAAGGTGAGGAAGATGGGAGAAAAGAGGGTTTTCTCTCCTTTGGCTGCTCTAGGGTTAGGGATTGAGAATGAAAAGAGTAAAGGAGGAAGAGGATTGACTTAAAACCCTAGCAAATGGGGCCCAATGAACTTGAACATTGCATAGACAAAAACATGATCTTGTGGGCCTCGAGTGAACTCGGCGAAGAAGGATAAATTGATCCTTGCAATATCTAGTTTCCAAAAAGTATATTTTTTACATGGTTTTGAGATCTCGAAATTTGTGCTCAGATTTGTGTATAAAAGACAACTTTACCCTCTTTGGGCCAGAATTTGGGTTTTTGGGCTTCAAACATGAATAGGCTAAAAACAACAGTTGTAACACATAGAAAAATCATTCAAATGAAATCGAAATCACAAATACACGGAAATCGATACGATCCTCCCCAAGCTTACACGTGCACTCAGGCCTTCCTGAGTGTGTCTGACTAATACTAATTATTTCTAACCCAACAACAACTAAACCCACTTAGGACTAAACACACACTAATCGAATTGGTCTGGGTCGGGGTCTAACATCCTCCACCCCTTAGGATATTTGGTCCTCCAAATAAAACAAACATTTACCTCTAGTAAAAGCTGTGGATACTTCCTCTGCACTTGCTCTCTCAATTCCCAGGTGGCTTCTTCTGGCTCGTGATTTTCCCAAAGTACCTTGACCCAGTGAATCGTCCGATTTCTCAATTCTTGCTCTTTTGTATCAATGATCTTGATCGGCCTTTCCACATACGAGGCATCTTCTCGAATTTCCAAAGGTTCGTGCTGTAGTATATGTGAATGACTAGAAACATATTTCTTGAGCATAGAAACATGAAATACATTGTGCACCCCGGAGAGCTCCGGCGGTAACGCAAGTCTATAAGTGACATCCCCAATCTTGTTCAAAATTTCATACGGACCAATAAACCTTCTGGACAATTTTCCCTTCTGTCTGAATCTCAAAGTCCCTCTAACTGGTGAGATCTTCAAGAACACTTTATCACCCACCTGAAACTGCAATTCTCTTCGGCGAGTATCTGCATAACTCTTCTGCCTACTTCGGGCGATCTTCAAACGTTCCTGAATCAGCTTGACCTTGTCACTTGTCTCTCCAACTATCGTCGGTCCATGAAAACTACGCTCACCGACTTCTTCCCAGCAAACCGGAGTTCTGTATCTTCTACCACAGAGTGCCTCGAAAGGTGCCATACCGATGCTAGAGTGGTAACTATTGTTATAAGCAAATTCACAAAGCGGTAAGCATTCATCCCACTGAACCTTGAAATCTAATACGCAAGCATGCAACATGTCTTCGAGAGTCTGTATTGTCCTTTCTGACTGACCATCGGTCTGAGGATGATATGCCATGCTGAACTGAAGTTTGGTACCCATAGACTCATGAAGTGTTTTCCAAAATTTTGAAACGAATCTACTGTCTCTGTCTGAAATGATGGAGATGGGCTGACCATGTTTACTAACAATCTCATCAACAAATAACTTTGCAAGTGGTGCCATATGCATCATCTTCCCTGTCTTCATCGGAATGAAATGAGCAGACTTTGTCAGACGATCTACAATAATCCAAATTGCATTATTTCCCTTCTTGGTATTAGGCAAACCGGAAACGAAATCCATGGTGATGTGCTCCCATTTCCACTCCGGAATTTCCAACGGTTGTAACAGACCTGGAGGCTTCTGATGCTCTGCCTTAATCAACTGACAAGTTAGACAACGAGACACAAAAGCTGCTATCTCTCTCTTCATGTTGTTCCACCAAAATCTATTCTTCAAATTGTGGTACATCTTCGTGCTACCCGGATGCATAGAATATCTCGTGCTGTGAGCTTCATTCATTATTTCACCTTTCAAGTCATCTACATTTGGCACACACAACCGGTCACGAAAGTACAATATCCCACTCACCACCTTGAAATCTGGACGTTCTGTGATATGTTCCACTATCTTTGCCAAGTATGGGTCTTGCAACTGACTTTCCTTGATCTTATGGATGAAGGTAGGTTCTGATACTGTCATATTTGCTAACATCGCACCCAATTTCAGGGTTTGTACTTTTACACCCAACTCTTCAAACTGCTGTAAGACACCAATTCCTCTCAAACTGGCCATGACCACCGCTTTTTTGCTCGATGCATCAGCTACAACATTCACTTTGCCTGGATGATACTTGATTGGAAAGTCATAATCCTTGATATACTCCATCCACTGTCTCTGCCTCATATTTAAATCCTTATGCGAAAACAAATATTGTAAACTTCGGTGATCTGAATGAACCTCAAATTTCTCTCCATAGAGGTAGTGTCTCCACATCTTCAAAGCAAACACAATTGCCGCCAATTCCAAGTCATGAGTTGCATAGTTCTTCTCATGGTCCTTCAACTGTCTTGAGCCATAAGCAATCACCTTGGCATCTTGCATCAATACACAACCCAGTCCCACATTCGAAGCATCTGTATAAACAATAAATCCGTCGCTGCTCGAGGGTAATGTAAGGATTGGAGTTGTGGTCAACCTTCCTTTCAACTCCTGAAAACTCGTTTCACACTGTTCGGTCCAAACAAAGCACCCAGGTGAGGGTTTTCCCTTTTTCCTTCTTCTCTTGCTTTCCATCACCAAATCCACTACTAACCTTGCACAAATTGAGAAACAGAGATCATCATCCTCTTCCTCACCACCATAGCTTTCCATTGATACCATTTTTGGAGAAGACATCCCATTCCAAGACTCTCTTTGAGCTCATCTTGTCCATTTGGAGAACCTACAAGTAAGGAACCCTCCCCATCTCTTAGATTTGTGTTCCTTTGGCCTTGAAGAAGTTCTATCTCCATTATTGCAAGCTTTCCTCTTTTGTTTCTTGTGTTGACCCTTTTAGGGTTTGTTTTGGGGATTTTTGTTTATAGCTTGGATTCTTGGCTCGGAGGAGTGTTTAGAGCTTGTTATTGATTAGCTTGGACCTAAGGCAAGTGGATGATTTGTTTTTTGAGCATTAAATGGTTTTGTAAGAAATGTGGTTGATTTTATTGTTTTCCATTCATGTTTATTTATTTGCATTGACATTAAATAAATGCTCATGAAAGAGTCTTGTTAGTGCATTTAATGTCTTGGAAATGTATTGATTCATAGCATTCAATTATCTCTTGTTTTTAGTTCAAATGTACACTTGTGTGTAGTGGTTTCCTTCCCTTCTTTCTTTTTATTTAGATGTGATATTATTGGACGATGATGGAATGGATGTTGTTGGAGATTTGATGTTGGTTTGGATAGGGTTTTAGAACTCCTCATTTGGTGTATACAAGGGACTAAAAAGAGGTTGTAGAAGGAAGAGAAAGAGAGGAGAAGAACTGTCCCGGAACCAGTTTCCAGACAGTTCACTCGAGCGAACTTGACAGGTCGCTCAAGCGAACTGTCCTAAAAAGGGTTCGGACCATTCCAATGAACAGTTCGCTCGAGCGAGCCCTTTCTCGCTCGAACGAACCCTCCCAGAACTCGTTCTAGAGAGTAGTTAGCTCAAGCGAACTGAAATTTTGCTCGAGCCAACCTAAACCGAAAGAGTTTACTCGAGCGGCCTCAACTTCGCTGGAGCGAACCCACCAAGACAACCATTCCAGAGAGCTCACCGCTCGAGCGAACTCCATGTTCGCTCGAGCGATGGGTAAAGTTCACTTGGGACTATTTAGGGAGCACTAATGAAATGTTTAAATGTTTAAGAGAGGTTTGTTGGGAAGCCTATTGTGATAGGAAGACTCATTCTTATGACCTGAAATCCGTTTGAGAAAGAAACCACACCACGAAGATTTCATTTGGAGTTTTGGAAACTTCGAAGTGTATAAGGACCCCAGAATGTCCCCAAACTCAAGGAGTACCAAGTCTTTACTGATTTAGACATACGGGGTCCTTATTCACTTTGAACTAGTCTTGAACCCCGATACTTGTCTTGAGATTTCGAAAGTTCAATTGTATTTTGTTATTCCCGAATTTCCTAAGCATTCCCGAAAATATTGAAATTGTAATTGTAGCATTTTGCTATCCTCGATATGCATACCTGGATTGATATGACAGTTGTGCCTTTGAGCACCCCCGTCCCGCATGTTGATGTACTTTCACTTGATGTATTTTATACATGTTTTGATTTTGTCATTTGACCTCTGAGTCGGCACCACTAAGTTTAGATAACCTTGTTGGTCTGATCCACCACTTGGAGATCCCTTTCTTATCCCGCCAGCTACAGTTTGGGTCCCGCTACCCAGTTATTACCGTGGCCTTGTCTCAATACACCGGATTGCTACCGTGGTTCCCGATGCCCGCCTCGCTACCGTGGTCATGTCACGTATATTATAAGTATATGTATATATTTCGTTGTTTTTCCTCACCTCGTGTGACTGAGATCAACGCTTTGATATGCTCTGTCACTTCGGTGATAGAGGACTTTTAGCTCCGTGTGGTTGCCATCTTGCTTGTTTCTCGTTTCCTTGGCTACCTTTACATGTTTTACAATACATACTTGTATTTGAATAAATGATTTATCTCTTTTATGGAAATTGTTATTTAAACAGGTTTAAATGCTTTTGAAGGTAAATTCATTTATTATTATATTGTTATGTCTTTTCACCCGTTTGCCAAACATTCGTGTTCGACCCACTCTTTGGCACTCAGGTCCGGACATTGTCTTTCCCGAGGCGGAGCTTGAGGATGCGGTCGGTGAACCGCAACGCCTAGTTGAGTGGCATGCTGATGATGTCGTTTAGACATTTGGTTGCTATGAGAGGCGTAACATTTTGGGAAACGTTTAACCATTCTTTTGGGGATTGATATTTTGTTTATATTGGCCTTTGTTGGCCTCTATTTTTGGGAAATGTAATTAAATGATCTTTTGTATATATTTTAACTTTTCTTTTGGGAAAGCACTAATGATCATTGCTCATTCTGGTACTTGGTTTATACATGTGTTTTTATCTTGACTAGAATTGAATTATGAATGTTTGATTTGCTACATGCTTCCGCACTTAACAAAAATGTACTATGTTGTTGTGATATCCTCACCGCGGACACTTGTGGGAAATTAAATAAATGTAGCATATACATACACATTAGTCCCGATCCAGGATTAGTCTTGCGGGCCCGGTCCTGGGTCGCGACAAATGGTCTTGCAAGTATCGATGGAATGTCGTATCCTTGCTCATTCGGTTGCGAGTATCGATGGAATGTTGTCTCCTCGCGAATTTGGGTGCATGTGTAGACTAAGTGTCACTTTCCTACTGGATGGTATTGTAAGTATTGATAGAATGTCGCATCCTTGCTTATCAGGTTTGTGAGTATCGATGAAATGTCGCTTCCTCGCTTTTCAAAAATATTATTTTGCAGGTATTGACTGAATGTTGTTTCCCCAAGATTTTTGAATTTTTGAGGCGTTTAGGACCTTTTTTTTTTTTTTTTGGAATTTGGGTTGTGGATATCAACTGAAACATTGCGTCTCCAAGATTTTTGAAAATTTGCAAGTATCGAAAAAATGTCGCCTCCTTGCGATTTTGAAAGTATTGAATGTGGTTCACATCCTTCCAATTTTGAATTTTGCGAGTATCGACTAGGAGTTGCTTCCCCACGGTTTTTTTTTCAAAACCTTTTTATTTTAAGACACGAGGGTCGTAAATTTTGACTCAAAACCATCTTTTGTGGTAAAAGTCAAGGCGGACTAGGGTGGAAATCCCTGAGTCTTGGTTTTTGTTTCAAAGCATGAATTTTGGGGTCAAGGATTGAAAAATTTTGTCAAGTTAGAGAAGAAGATCCTAAACTTGGATTTTTGGATATTTTTTTGAACAATGAAACTATGAAAGTAAACATTATTTTCAGATTTTTTTTTTAGAAATTTCAATGTAAAGATGAAAATTCCAATAGGAGCGGGTTTGACGAACAAGTACCTATGAATAGGCGTTTGCCGTGTAGGCGTCGCTCTGACCCAGTGTAAGAAGTCTTCAAGGGTAGTACCGCTTCAAGAACTTTCCGTTGATGGACTGCATACATCTGTCGCCCTCTATGTTTAGAAGAGCGTATGTGCCGTTGGAGAAGACTTTGTCGATGACGAAGGGTCCCTCCCATTTTGGTTCAAACTTTCCTTTAGACTTGTGGGCGAAAACCATTGGCCTTTTTACTACAAGAACCAAGTCTCCCTTTTTGTAGGCGCGTTACCTTACCTTCTTGTCGAAAGATCCTGCCATGCGTGCTTACTAAAGCTCAATGCTTTGTAGAGCTTCGAGCTGTCTCTCATCGAGATTATCCAGCTCTTGGAGTCTCAATTTGACATTGCTTTCTTGCGTCATGTCATTTTGCAAAGATACCTTAAGGAAGGAATTTATACTTCCAAAGGGACAACAGCTTCGCATCCATAGCCCAATGAGAATGGTGTGCTATGGGTTGGTCCTCGAACGGTGGTTCGATAGGCCCATAAAGCTTCTGGCAGTTTGTCGCCCCAGTCTCTTTTGTGACTAGAGACCATTTTCTTGATAATTTAGTAGAGTGTCTTGTTGAAGGCTTCTGCTAGTCCATTCACTACCGAATTATATGGAGTCGAAGGACAACTTTGGATTCTATACTTGTTGCAGAACCTATAGAATCTGTGATCTCGAAATAGTGGCCTGTTATCATGGACGAATCTTTTAGTTATGCCGAAGCGACAAATAATGTTGGTGTGCAAGAACTGAAGGATTGATGAGGTCTTCATTTCACTGAGCGCAAATGCTTCTGACCACTTGGAGAGAAATTCCGTAGCCGCGTAGATGAAGCGATGACCTTTGCTTGATGGGGGAGAGATAGGACCTATGATGTCCATACCCCAGGCTTCAAAAGGCCATTAGATCGCTGTAGGATGTAGCCATTTTGGAGGCATGTAGACATAATTTCTATGAACTTGGCATTGTGTCAGCTACCATGGTAGGCCAATAATAACCTAACCTTTTTATCTTGTCATATAGCTTAGGACCGGCCTGATGGGCTCCACAAACGCCAGCATGAACTTCTTTGAGTGTTTCCTCAGCCTCTTGTTGCGACATGCAACGTAGAAGTACTCCATTGGAGGATTTTCTGTAAAGGTTTTTTGAAGGAATATCCAAAAGAAAGTTTGGGGTCCGTCTTTGAATGCTTACCCACTCTTTTGGATCTTTATGTAGGATTCCGAATATAGTGTAATCAATGAACGGATCCCTCCAGTCACAGATTAGAGCTTTGAGGATGGATATTCGACTTCCAACCACTTAGTGGCATTCAACAACTGCTTGGTGTGTGTAAGACCCCGACCCGAGTGAACTCAATTAGTACTAATTAAGTTGTGTGTTAGTTCTAAGCTTGATTAGTAATTTTGGCTAAGTTTGGTTTGGAATAGCTTTTGATATAGTTTTGGGGAATTTTGATTGCTTTGTGTTAGTGGGGCCCTTTGTGGGTTCCTTCTTTATGACCTTGCATGTGCTTGAGATTTATCGGAGATTTTTCATTCATTATTTTAATCCCATTTTATTTGTATTGATAATCCCTACAACTTTCATGTTGATCCCGTCCCCGTTCGAGACCCCGAAACCCGATTTCATAGCCTTGAGGGCAAAACAGTCATTGCACACTAAATCTGTGCCCAAAACTTGATATTCCCGAAACCCGTGAAACAAATACTTTTTGGAAACTAGATATTTCGGCGATCATTTCTTCCTTCTTCGTCGAATTCATTAGAAGTCCCGATAGCCAAGATTTCAGCCCAAAGAGTGTCTTTAGTAGTGGGACCCATTCCCATTTGCTATATAAGGAGAACCCATCTTCCCCACTCCCTTTTTCCAGCACAAAAAGAACCTAGGGTTTGCCTTTAGCAACTTTTCTTCTTCCTCTTGCTCTCTTCACCTCCAATCCACACCAATCTTACACCAGCATCAAAATGGAGATTATCATTCTCTTCCTCATCTTACAAGCTTTCTTTTGATATCATTTGTTGAGAAATCCACCAAGTTTGAGATCTTCATTGAGCTTACCCTTGCCATTAGAGGACCTTCCAAGTAAGTGATCCTTCCCTTCTTGTAGACTTGTATTCTTCTAGCCTTAGAGAAGCTTCATCTTCATTATTGTAAGGTTTCCCCTTCTCTATTTCATTGTTTGACCATTTTAGGGTTTGTTTGTTTGTTTTGGGGATTTTGTTCATAGCTTGGATCTTTGGCTTGGAAGAGTATTAGAGCTTGATTGCATTGATTAGAGACAAAAGGCAAGTGGATGATTTTATTTTTATGAGCTTTCAATGGTTTTCATGAGGAATGTGGTTGACTTGTCATTTCACTCATATTTATTGGCTTGCATTGATTTTTGAAATGAATGCTTGAATGCATCTTGGCTGAGTCATTTAATGTTTTGTAAACATGTTGGTTTGGTATTTATTGTCTTTTGATATATCCTAAGTGAATGTTGGTGAAATGGTTTCCTTCTTCCTTCCTTTGTATTGGACTTGATGTTGAAGAATGAGGTGATGAATGAACACAGATTGGAGTTTTGGAGAAGTATAAATAGATGCATTGGAGGAGCTCTTAGCTCAGTTTTATTGCAGGTACAAAGTGGAAGTGGGGGAGAATGGTTTTGAGGAGGAGAAAGGCCTCAAATCTGAACACAGTAGGTGTTTCCCGCACCTGGCGGTCAGCCTGCGGTCACCTGGCGGCTAGCCGCCTGTCAGCTAGCCGAAATGTCACGGTTACTTTTCCAGAGAGCACACTTCTCCACCTGAAAACTCAGTCAGCTCCACGGTTAGCCAGCAGCTAACCGCCGAACCCATCGGCGGCTAACCGCCAGCTAACCGCACCTTGGCGGTTAGTTTTCCAATAAGCTGCAATTTGCAGCCCAACCGCTGTCAGCTGCGCGGTCAGCCATTGGCTAGCCGCCTATCTCGGCGGTGGCTGACTGTCGCGACCCCGGACCGGGAATCCCAATCCGGGATCGGGACATTAGTGTGCAATGATTAATCAAGATGATTACTTACATCCACAATATACAATTTATTTAATTTCCCACAGGTGTCCGCGGTGAGGATTTCACAACCTTGCATGAATATTTCTTTTTAGTGCGGAAGCATGTAGCAAATCAAATAGTCAGAGTATCTCTAGTCATGCAAGTATTAATATCAAATGTCAAAACTGTATCAGAAAGAGCAATGATCTATAGCATGTTTCCCAAAGGTTGTTAAAGTTAGACAAATATCATTTAGTTACATTCCCCAAAATTAGAGGCCAACAAAGGCCAATATTACAAAATAATAACCCAAAGAATAGTTAACAAGTCCTCCCCAAAATGTTACGCCTCTTGGCAACCCGATGTCTACATGACATCGTCAGCACGCCACTCAACTAGAGGCTGCAGCTCACCTACCGCCTCCTCCGGCTCCTCCTCAAGGAAACCGGCAACGGGACCTGAGTACCAAAGCAAAGGATCAGACACGACGGTCCGGCAAGAGAGTGGGAAGATACAACAACATAAAATAGATGAAATATCTCAAAAAGCAAGGAAATCTGTTAAAGCAAGAACTCTCATAAAATAGATAAATCATTTGCTAGAAACATGTAAACAAGATAAAACATATGAGGTAACCAAGGGAATCGAGAATAACAAGGTGGCAATCACATAAAGCTAAGTCCTCTGTCACTAAAGTGACAACAGTATCACGGGACGTTGATCTCAGTCACACAAGGTGAGGAGAAGCAACGTAAACATATATACAATATAAATATACGGGAACGGGACCACGGTAGCGAACCGGGTATCGGGACGGGACCACGGTAATGACCGGGTATCGGGATCCAAACTGCAGCTGGCGGGACGGGAGAGGGATCTCCAAGTCGGTGGATCAAACCGACAAGGTATCCAAGCTTAGTGATGCCGACTCATAGGTTAAATACCAAATCGAGACATATGCAAGTAAATCAAGTACAAGTAAATAAATGAACGGGGCAAGAATACTCAAATGCATAACTTTCATTTCATGTCGGGCAATGCTCTTCGGGGCAAGTCAATGTTACTAGTGTAACTATCATGCTTTCGGGAAAACAAATCATGTAATGTAAATCTTGGAAATGAAGAAATATAATGAACTATACCATTTCGGGAAAGATATTGATTTTAAGATCTATTTGAGTGAACAGGGGTCCCGTATGTCGATTATGGAAATGACTTGGTACTCCTTGAGTTTGAAGACATTCCGGGCTCCTTATGCACTTTTACGATTTTCAAATGCACAACATCAAGTTGAAAACTCTTAATCAGATACTAGTTTTCATTGGTTCAAATATCCACTTCACTTTTCAATCTTTTATCACTAAGATAAGTATACCATTGAATTCCTTGCTTCAAGAGCTTTCCAACGGTATATAGAACTTCCAAATCCGATATGGGAATCAAAAGTTATAGGCGTTTCAAAGTGGCTATTTTTTTTTTCCTGCAGGTTCCCGGCGTCCGGACGCCAGAAACCCGGCGTCTGGACGCCCGGAAGCAGAAAAGGGTGCCCAGGTCTCTGTCTCCTGGCGTCTGGACGCCCGAAACCTGGCGTCTAGAAGCCAGGAGGCAGAAACCTCCCAGGCATCCCAAAATTTGCTGTTTTTTAACATCCTTTCCCTCCTTTCTCTTCCACTTGAACTCTTATAAAAATTGAGCTTTTCCTTGCTTCAACAAACATCAAAACTAAAATAAAAACTCCCATCAAAACTTCAATGAACATTAAATCCAAACACCTTCTTCTTCACATTCCAACATCAAGGAAAAGAAAACCACTATCCATAAGATTCATCTACACTTTAACAACATAATGGATACATTTATCAAGATGTATAATAGAGAAATCAACTCATCAATATGCATTTCAAAAGTAATAGAAATCAAGGCAAGGAAAACTATGAAAACACATGTAAAATCATTAAGAACCAATAGTGTAAAATAAGAGATTTCCATGAAACATGTAAATGTTCAAAAACTTATCCATTCATCCACTTGCCTCAAGTCCAAGCTAGCCAAAAACAAGCCTCTACTCACTTCTTAAGCTTACTTCCAAGCTACAATCAAAAACCCCAAAAACAACCCTAAAATGGGTTACACAAGGAATGAAAATGAAATAACTTCCAATAATGCAAATGTAGCTTCCCTAAGGCTAGAAGATCACTAATCTAGGAGATGAATAAGATCACTTACTTGCAAGGTCCCCTAATGGACAATGTAAGCTCAAGGGAAGTCTCAAAGTTGATGGATTCTTCTAAAAATAGTATCAAGAGGAAGCTTGTGAGATGAGGAAGAGATTGGTAATCTCCATTTCTTGATTGATGAGCTCTTGGTGAGGCTTGGAGATGGAGAAGCAAGAAGAAGAAAAGAAAAGCAAGGAAGAACCCTAGACTCAATAGTTGTGCTGGAACATGAAAATGGAGAAGGAAGGGAAGGGTTCCTCTTTGTTAACACTTGGGTGGTTGGGTCTCACAACTTAAAGAACTACGTTGGCTGAAATCATCTCTCTCGGGTCCTCGGATGAATTCGACGAAGAAGGAAGAAATGTTCGTCGAAATATCTAGTCTCCAAAAAGTGCATGTTTCGCGAGTTTCGAGAATATTAAGTTTTGGGTACAGATTTGGTGTGAAATGACTGTTTTTCCCTCAAGGCTATGAAATCGGGTTTCGGGGCCTCGAATGGACACGGGATCAACATGAAAGTTGTAGGAATCCACAAGATGAATGCAACGGGCCAAAAACACAATTTAAAACACGTCGGGAAAATTTCACAAGAAAATGCAAAGCCGAAAAAGGGAACCCCCAAAGGGCCCCACAAGCTATGAATCACTCCAAAAGGCCCAAAACTAGAATCAAGGCTATTCCAAACCCAACTAGACCAAAAACACTAATTAAGCTTAGCACTAACACGCAACTTAATTAGCACTAAACGGGTCCACTCGGGTCGGGGTCTTACATCCTCCACCCCTTAGGGCATTTGGTCCTCCAAATGAAACATAAGACTCACCTCTGGTAGAAGATGTGGGTACTTCTTCTGCACCTGATCTCGTAATTCCCATGTGGCCTCTTCCGGTCCATGATTCTCCCACAATACCTTCACCCACTGAATAGTCCGAGTCCTCAACTCTTGTTCCTTTGTATCGATGATCTCAACAGGCTTCTCTACATAGGTAGCATCCTCTCTGATCTCCAATGGTTCATGCCGGAGCACATGCAAAGGATCGGGAACATACTTCTTCAACATAGACACATGGAAGACGTTGTGTACACCAGATAGCTCAGGTGGTAAGGCCAATCTATAGGCCACGTCACCAATCTTGCTCACAATGTCATATGGTCCAATGTATCTCCGTGATAGCTTGCCCTTCTGTCCAAATCTCAATGTTCCCCTCGTAGGTGACACTTTCAAGAAAACCTTATCTCCTTCCTTGAACTGTAGATCTCTGCGATGGGAGTCTGCATAGCTCTTCTGTCTACTCCTGGACACTTTCAGACGCTCTTGAATCAACTTGATCTTGTCGCTGGTCTCACTAACCATAGTCGGCCCATGAAAACTGCGAGTACCAACTTCTTCCCAACAAACAGGTGTCCTACACCTTCTGCCATACAAAGCTTCAAAAGGAGCCATCCCAATGCTCGAGTGGTAGCTGTTGTTGTAAGCGAACTCACACAACGGTAGAGTCTCATCCCATTGAGTCTTGAAATCTAACACACAAGCACGGAGCATATCCTCAAGAGTCTGAATCGTCCTCTCTGACTGGCCATCTGTCTGAGGGTGATACGTTGTGCTGAACTGTAATTTCGTAACCATAGACTCATGCAATGTCTTCCAGAATCTCAAGACAAATCTACTGTCTCTGTCAGAAGTGATCGAAACTGGCTGCCCATGACGACTGACAATCTCGCTGACAAACAACTCTGCCAAAGGTAGCATGTGCATCTTCTTCCCTGTCTTCATAGCAAGGAAATGCGCTGACTTGGTGAGACGGTCCACAATGACCCAAATCGCGTCGTTGCCTCTACTAGTCCTCGGTAATCCCGAAATAAAGTCCATAGTAATGTGCTCCCACTTCCATTCCGGAATTTCTAATGGCTGTAACAACCCTGGAGGCCTCTGATGCTCTGCCTTAATCAACTGACAAGTCATGCAATGAGAGACAAACGCTGCAATCTCTCTCTTCATGTTGTTCCACCAAAATCTGCCCTTCAAGTTCTGATACATCTTCGTGCTGCCTGGATGCATAGAGTACTTCGTGCTATGAGCCTCAGTCATAATGTCGTTCCTCAAATCTTCAATGTTAGGCACACACAGACGGTTACGGTAATAGAAAACTCCATCAACAAAACGGAAGTCAGGACGTTCTGCTATATGCTCTGAAATCTTAACCAACTCTGGATCTTGCAACTGACTATCCTTGATCTTCTGAATGAAAGAAGGTTCTGACACTGCCATGTTAGCCAACAAAACACCTTTCCTTAGAGGCTGCAAGTCTAAACTCAACTCTTCAAACTGTTCAAAAATACAAGTGCCACTAAGATTCGCCAAGCCTACTGATTTTCTACTCAAGGCATCTGCAACTACATTAGCCTTCCCCGGGTGGTACTTGATTGGAAAATCATAGTCCTTGATATATTCCATCCATCTTCTCTGCCTCATGTTCAAATCCTTCTGTGAAAACAAGTACTGTAGACTACGGTGGTCGGAGTGGACTTCGAACTGCTCTCCATAGAGGTAATGTCTCCACATCTTCAACGCGAACACAACCGCTGCTAACTCCAAATCATGGGTGGCATAGTTCTTCTCGTGCTCTTTCAACTGCCGAGATCCATAAGCAATCACTTTTCCCTCTTGCATCAACACACAACCAAGTCCAACATTAGAAGCATCGGTAAAAATAGTAAAACCGCCGCTCCCAGATGGTAAAGTAAGGACTGGTGCGGTAGTCAATCTCTTCTTTAGCTCTTGGAAACTCTCTTCACATTGCTCTGTCCACACGTATGGTGCATTTTTCCTTGTCAACTTCGTCAAGGGTGACGCAATCGACGAAAAACCTTGCACAAACCTCCTGTAATAGCCTGCCAATCCCAGAAAACTCCTGATTTCTGTCACATTCTTCAGTCTTTCCCAATTCACTACTGCTTCAATCTTGGACGGATCCACTACCAAACCTTCTCTAGAGATAATGTGCCCCAAAAATGCTACTTGGTCTAGCCAAAATTCACACTTGTTAAGCTTCGCATACAACTGATTCTCTCTCAAAAGTTGCAATGCAATCCTCAAATGCTCTTCATGCTCTTCCTTGGTCTTGGAGTACACCAAAATATCATCAATAAACACTACGACAAACTGATCTAGATACTCTGCAAATATCTTGTTCATCAATGCCATGAACACTGCCGGTGCATTAGTCAACCCAAATGGCATCACTAGGAACTCATAGTGGCCATATCTTGTCCGGAAAGCTGTTTTCAACACATCTGCTTCTCTAACTCTCAACTGATGGTAACCGGATCTCAAGTCAATCTTCGAGAAGTATGATGCACCTTGCAACTGATCAAACAATTCATCTATTCTTGGTAAAGGGTATTTGTTCTTGATGGTCACTTGGTTCAATCTTCTGTAATCTATACACATCCTCATCGAACCATCCTTCTTCTTAACAAACAACACTGGAGCTCCCCATTGTGAAACACTCGGTCTCACAAAACCTTTGTCCAACAACTCCTGCAACTGGGTCTTCAATTCCCCCAACTCTGCTGGAGCCATTCTATATGGTGCAATAGATATCGGAGCGGTCCCTGGTAGCAACTCGATAGTGAAATCGATCTCTCTCATAGGTGGCAAACCTGGAATCTCCTCCGGAAAAACATCCAGGAATTCCCAAACAATTGGGATCTCCTCCACCCCTTGGGACCGTTTATCCTCCGTGATAAACGCTAAATAAGCTTCACAACCACTTCTCAAAAGTCTGTCAGCCTTCAACGCTGAAACAAACCCTGCACGAGGATTCCTCCTCTCTCCCTGAAATGACACTCCTGCTGGTGTCTCAACCAACTTGAAAGTAAGGGTCTTATGGAAACAATCCATTGTGGCATGGTACCCTGCCAGCCAATCCATCCCTAGGATGACATCATAATCAAACATCTCCAAAGAAATAAGATCTGCGGTTAAAACCACTTCTCCTATCTGGACTGTGCAACTAGGATAAAAGGTTCTACAAACAACTTGTTTACCTACTGGGGTTGCCATAGTCAAAATGAACTCCAGTTCTATAGCATGCATATCAATCAACTTAGCAAACTTATGGGACACGAAAGAATGTGTAGAGCCAGGGTCAAACAAAATCATAGCTTTAATCCCACAAACAAGGAGTGTACCTTCTACAACATTACCCGCTGCCTCTGCATCCACTCTGTTGACTCCGTAGATTTGGCCTCGCTGTTGGGGCCTATTATGTGCCTGCTGTGGCCTGCCTTGGGGTGCATTCCTATTCTGTTGTGGTGGACGCTGCTGTCCCTGCTGATGACGGGCCTGCTGCTGTGGCTGCTGCTGCTGTCTAAATTGTTGCTGCTGTGGTGCTTGCTGCTGAAGTGGCCTAGGCTGGTTTTGGGCAACCAATGCATGCTGTGGTGGTGGTGGTGGTGGACGTTGTGGCCCTTGTTGCTGCTGCTGTTGATTCTGTCTATTTGGCCTAGGGCAATCCCTCATCCTATGGTCCATCGAACCACACCTAAAGCACGCTCCTGTGATGGTACGA
Organism: Cinnamomum chago; assembly: GCA_038049695.1. NCBI lineage: Eukaryota > Viridiplantae > Streptophyta > Magnoliopsida > Laurales > Lauraceae > Cinnamomum > Cinnamomum chago. The sequence continues at coordinate 33,882,269 of CP142456.1, forward strand.
CACTCAGCACTAGCGTGGTTCTTCCCACAGTGGATGCACACCACTGGATTCTGTACATTAGGCCCTGTCCTCTGCCTCTTATTTTGATGATTCCTTTGATGCTGATAGTTCTGCTGCTGCTGGGCTGGACTCTTTCCTTGCACCTTGAGGATCTTGTTGTGGAAGTTTTCGAACTTGTAGGCTCTCTTCACTGCCTCATCAAAAGTTACCGGTGGCACCACTCCGGTGGCATCTCTCTCAATGAAGGGATTGAGCCCCTCAAAGAATTTGGCAATCTTCTTCTCAACGGTATCCACCAACTCCGGGGCATACCTAGACAATCTCTCGAACTTGGTAAGGTATTCGAGGACTGTCATGCTCCCTTGCACCAACTGTTGAAACTCTATAGCCTTTTGCTTCTTGACATGGGCGGGTACATATTTGTCATGAAACTGTCTCTTGAAGTTGGCCCACACTTCTGCATCAGCCATAGTTCTATATTCTTCTCTCACTGTCTTCCACCATCTATCTGCTGTGCCAACAAAAAGGGATGTTGCAAGCTTTACTCTATCACTTCCCGTACACTGAAAGATCTCAAAGATGTTCTCGGTGTGCTCCAACCAATCATCTGCAGCTAGTGGGTCCTCTTCCCCAAGGAATTCCTTCGGAGCTCTTTTCCTGAACCGTTCAAACAAGGCATTTGGATCATGTTGCCTTTGGTTTATGACTATAGCTGGTTGGGGTTGAACCGGATCTGGTCTTCTTTGCAAGACCTCAAGAAATTGTCTCTGCATTTCTTGCATCTCTCTAGCATGGTCTTCCTCTCTCTTTAGCATTTGTTCTTGCAGTCTGGCCTGGTTCTCATTAGCTTGACGCTGTTGCTCAAGCATTGCTCTCATCATGTCTTGGAATTCGTTGGGTGGATTGTCCTCCACTATATCCTCTTCTAGAGGCCCTGTATGATTACTATTGCTTGCAGTAGGATTGCCATTCAACGGTCTCTTACGTGGAGGCATGATGCTGCAAAACAAATGGTTAGCACAAAATAATCCAATAAAGGGTCACACATTGCTCACACGATACTAGCTAACGAAAGATCTAACGGATCCTCGCCACGTCCTTAGGATTTCTAGTTTCTTTTAATTGCTTGAAACACGTCTCGCTCTGATACCAGTCTGTCGCGACCCCGGACCGGGAATCCCAATCCGGGATCGGGACATTAGTGTGCAATGATTAATCAAGATGATTACTTACATCCACAATATACAATTTATTTAATTTCCCACAGGTGTCCGCGGTGAGGATTTCACAACCTTGCATGAATATTTCTTTTTAGTGCGGAAGCATGTAGCAAATCAAATAGTCAGAGTATCTCTAGTCATGCAAGCATTAATATCAAATGTCAAAACTGTATCAGAAAGAGCAATGATCTATAGCATGTTTCCCAAAGGTTGTTAAAGTTAGACAAATATCATTTAGTTACATTCCCCAAAATTAGAGGCCAACAAAGGCCAATATTACAAAATAATAACCCAAAGAATAGTTAACAAGTCCTCCCCAAAATGTTACGCCTCTTGGCAACCCGATGTCTACATGACATCGTCAGCACGCCACTCAACTAGAGGCTGCAGCTCACCTACCGCCTCCTCCGGCTCCTCCTCAAGGAAACCAGCAACGGGACCTGAGTACCAAAGCAAAGGATCAGACACGACGGTCCGGCAAGAGAGTGTGAAGATACAACAACATAAAATAGATGAAATATCTCGAAAAGCAAGGAAATCTGTTAAAGTAAGAACTCTCATAAAATAGATAAATCATTTGCTAGAAACATGTAAACAAGATAAAACATATGAGGTAACCAAGGGAATCGAGAATAACAAGGTGGCAATCACATAAAGCTAAGTCCTCTGTCACTAAAGTGACAACAGTATCACGGGACGTTGACCTCAGTCACACAAGGTGAGGAGAAGCAACGTAAACATATATACAATATAAATATACGGGAACGGGACCACGGTAGCGAACCGGGTATCGGGACGGGACCACGGTAATGACCGGGTATCGGGATCCAAACTGCAGCTGGCGGGACGGGAGAGGGATCTCCAAGTCGGTGGATCAAACCGACAAGGTATCCAAGCTTAGTGATGCCGACTCATAGGTTAAATACCAAATCGAGACATATGCAAGTAAATCAAGTACAAGTAAATAAATGAACGGGGCAAGAATACTCAAATGCATAACTTTCATTTCATGTCGGGCAATGCTCTTCGGGGCAAGTCAATGTTACTAGTGTAACTATCATGCTTTCGGGAAAACAAATCATGTAATGTAAATCTTGGAAATGAAGAAATATAATGAACTATACCATTTCGGGAAAGATATTGATTTTAAGATCTATTTGAGTGAACAGGGGTCCCGTATGTCGATTATGGAAATGACTTGGTACTCCTTGAGTTTGAAGACATTCCGGGCTCCTTATGCACTTTTACGATTTTCAAATGCACAACATCAAGTTGAAAACTCTTAATCAGATACTAGTTTTCATTGGTTCAAATATCCACTTCACTTTTCAATCTTTTATCACTAAGATAAGTATACCATTGAATTCCTTGCTTCAAGAGCTTTCCAACGGTATATAGAACTTCCAAATCCGATATGGGAATCAAAAGTTATAGGCGTTTCAAAGTGGCTATTTTTTTTTCCTGCAGGTTCCCGGCGTCCGGACGCCAGAAACCCGGCGTCTGGACGCCCGGAAGCAGAAAAGGGCGCCCAGGTCTCTGTCTCCTGGCGTCTGGACGCCCGAAACCTGGCGTCTAGAAGCCAGGAGGCAGAAACCTCCCAGGCATCCCAAAATTTGCTGTTTTTTAACATCCTTTCCCTCCTTTCTCTTCCACTTGAACTCTTATAAAAATTGAGCTTTTCCTTGCTTCAACAAACATCAAAACTAAAATAAAAACTCCCATCAAAACTTCAATGAACATTAAATCCAAACACCTTCTTCTTCACATTCCAACATCAAGGAAAAGAAAACCACTATCCATAAGATTCATCTACACTTTAACAACATAATGGATACATTTATCAAGATGTATAATAGAGAAATCAACTCATCAATATGCATTTCAAAAGTAATAGAAATCAAGGCAAGGAAAACTATGAAAACACATGTAAAATCATTAAGAACCAATAGTGTAAAATAAGAGATTTCCATGAAACATGTAAATGTTCAAAAACTTATCCATTCATCCACTTGCCTCAAGTCCAAGCTAGCCAAAAACAAGCCTCTACTCACTTCTTAAGCTTACTTCCAAGCTACAATCAAAAACCCCAAAAACAACCCTAAAATGGGTTACACAAGGAATGAAAATGAAATAACTTCCAATAATGCAAATGTAGCTTCCCTAAGGCTAGAAGATCACTAATCTAGGAGATGAATAAGATCACTTACTTGCAAGGTCCCCTAATGGACAATGTAAGCTCAAGGGAAGTCTCAAAGTTGATGGATTCTTCTAAAAATAGTATCAAGAGGAAGCTTGTGAGATGAGGAAGAGATTGGTAATCTCCATTTCTTGATTGATGAGCTCTTGGTGAGGCTTGGAGATGGAGAAGCAAGAAGAAGAAAAGAAAAGCAAGGAAGAACCCTAGACTCAATAGTTGTGCTGGAACATGAAAATGGAGAAGGAAGGGAAGGGTTCCTCTTTGTTAACACTTGGGTGGTTGGGTCCCACAACTTAAAGAACTACGTTGGCTGAAATCAACTCTCTCGGGTCCTCGGATGAATTCGACGAAGAAGGAAGAAATGTTCGTCGAAATATCTAGTCTCCAAAAAGTGTATGTTTCGCGAGTTTCGAGAATATTAAGTTTTGGGTACAGATTTGGTGTGAAATGACTGTTTTTCCCTCAAGGCTATGAAATCGGGTTTCGGGGCCTCGAATGGACACGGGATCAACATGAAAGTTGTAGGAATCCACAAGATGAATGCAACGGGCCAAAAACACAATTTAAAACACGTCGGGAAAATTTCACAAGAAAATGCAAAGCCGAAAAAGGGAACCCCCAAAGGGCCCCACAAGCTATGAATCACTCCAAAAGGCCCAAAACTAGAATCAAGGCTATTCCAAACCCAACTAGACCAAAAACACTAATTAAGCTTAGCACTAACACGCAACTTAATTAGCACTAAACGGGTCCACTCGGGTCGGGGTCTTACACTGACCGCCAACTGATCGAAATTTCCCAAGTTTCGGAGAGCTCCTCGCTCGAGCGAACTCTCCAGTTTGCTCGAGCGCTGAGCTTTGTCGATCAAAGGAGATTCGCTAGGCATTGTATGAGGCTATTCGAGAAAGAAACCATATCACGAAGATGTCATTCGAAGTTTTGAAAATTCAATGTGTATAAGGAGCACGGAATGCCCCCAAACTCAAAGAGTACCAAATTATTATTAGATCGACATACGGGATCCCTATTCACCTTGAACTAGTTTTGAACTTCGATACTTGTCTTGAGATTTCAAAAGCTCTAAGTATTTCATTGTTTCCGAGATTTATACTACACGCCTTGTTTTCCCGAAAGTATTGAATTGCACTTGAAATACTTACTTGTCTTGAAGTGTACTGCACCACATGAATTGACAGTGTGCCCTTGAGCACCCCCGTCTTGCCCGTTTATTTATTGTACTTGATTTACTTGCATATGTCTCAATTTTTTATTTGACCTATTAGTCGGCACCACTAAGTTTGGATAACCATGTTGGTCTGATCCACCGACTTGGAGATCCCCCTCTTGTCTCGGTGCCGCAGATTGCTACTGTGGTTCCCGATGCCCGGCTCGCTATCGTGGTCATGTATAGTATATGTATATGTATTTATAAGATCCACTGTTTCTCCTCACCTCGAGTGACCGAGATCAGTGCCTAGCTCTTGCTCTATCGCTTTAGTGATAGAGGACTTAACTTCGTAAGGTTGCCATCTCGCTTGTTTCTCGTTTCATTGGTTACCTTACATGTTTTATAATGTCTACTTGCATTAGAATAAATGTTTTATCTCGTTTATAGAAATTGTTATTTAAACAGGTTTTAATGCCTTAGAAGGTAAATTCATTTATTATCATATTGTCGTTGCATTTTTACCCATTTGCCAAACCGTCGTGTTTGACCCACTTTTGGTACTCAAGTCCCGTTGTTGGTTATCCCGAGGAGGAGCACGAGGAGGCGGTCGGAGAACCGCAGCAGTTAGTTGAGTGGTGTGCTGATGATGTCATGTAGACATTAGATTGCTGGAGAGAGATAACATTTTGGGGGAACCTATACCTCATTCTTTTGGGATTATATTTTGAGATGTATTGGCCTTTGTTGGCCTCTATTTTTGGGAAATGTAATTAAATGATCTTTTGTATAAACTTTAACTTACTTTTGGGTAACATGCTAATGATCATTGCTCAGTCTGATACTTGATTAGACAGGTGATTTATCTTGTGATTAGAAGTGGACTATCATTTGATTTACTACACGCTTCCGCACTTAATAGAAATATTCATATATGGTTGGGATATCCTCACCGCGGACACATGTGGGAAATTAAATAAGTGTGTGCACCTTGTTGACACACTCTACATTTTAACCATTCATACACCACCACCTTCTTTAATGTCCCGATCCCGGATTAGGACCTTGGTAACCCGGTTCGGGGTCGCGACAGTGTGTGTTAAGAGGAGGGAGAATCCTTCTCTGACACACTGTAATTTGCATGTTTTCCCCTTCTTGGATTGCCATAGATGCTGCAAGTCCAGCCAGGGCATCTACACGGATGTTTTCACCTCTGAGGATGTGGCTGATGTGACAGATGTCAAACTTTTGTCGAAGTGATTGCGCCTTGTTCTAGTAAGGCAACAAATCGAGCTTCCTGACTTCAAATTTCTGATTCATTTGGTTAACAATCAGTTGAGAGTCCACAAAAGCTTCCAGCATGATGATGCCGGATTGGAAGGCAGTTCCAATCCTACAATCAGTGCTTGGTATTCAGCTGCATTGTTTGAACATGGTTCCAGTAGCGAGAAAGCGTGTGGAATCATGTATTTTTCGGAACTAACTAAGAGATTGCCAATTCCTAATATCTGCTTTCCTTTTTCATTTTTCGTGGTTGCGCCGTCGAAGTACATATCCCAGGAAACATTTGATGAGAAAATCTCCACAGTGTAGATAGGTTCGTCTGGGAGATGATCCCTGAGTGGAGAATCTTTAGGCAATGGATGCTCTGCGAGAAAGTCTACTAGAGCTTGACCTTTGATTGCTTTTGTGGTACATACCTAATATCGAATTGCGATAGAAGGATGGACCATTTTGCCAGTCGAGCATTGAGAGAACTTGCTTTTGTGACAAGGACCTTTAAGAGATTGATCCTCAAAATCAGGTAGACTGTGTTGGACAGTAGGTAGTGACGTAGCTTTTGTTCGACGAACATCACTGCAAGGCATTCTTTTTTGACTAGAGAGTAGCGATGCTCTGCACCTACTAACATGCGACTGAGGTAATATAGAGCAGCTTCTTTTCCTTCGGCGTTTTCTTCTGCGAGTAGAGCGCCCAAAGAATAATCAAGAGCTCTTGTGTACAAGATGAATGGTTTTCCAGTTATGGGGACAACCAACACTGGAGGTCTGGTCGGTTTGTTTTGATGTGTTGAACTGCAGCTTCACATTCAGCATCCCAAACAAAGTCCACACCTTTTTCATCAAGCGAGAGAATGGACGACACTTCCCTGACATATTGGAGTTGAACCGTCGGATGTATGCCAGTCTTCCTTGAAGCCCTTTTAGTTCTCTTAGGGTCCTAGGAGATGGCATTTCTAGGATAGTCTTGACTTTGGTGGGGTCAAGTTCTATTCTGGCTTTCAAACTATGAATCTGAGAAACTTACCCGATGAGACACCGAAGAAGCATTTTAGTGGATTCATCCTCAATTTGTGTTTGCGAAGTCGGAGGAAGACTTCTCAAAGATCTTTGAGAAGGTTTTCTTTTCTTTGGCTTTTGACAGCGAGATCATCAACGTAACATTCGACCGTCTTGTGCTGCATATTTTGGAATATCTTCATCATAGCCCTCTGATATGTTGCACCAGCATTTTTCAGACCAAATGGCATGACAGTGTAGCAATACCCGCCAAACGGGGTTCGAAATGATGTTTGCTTTTCATCTTCAGGATGCATCTTTATCTGATTGTAGCCAAAGAAGCCATCCATGAATGTCATTCGCTCAAACCCACAGGTGTTGTCAATCATCACCTCTGGTATGGGGAGCGGGAATTCATCTTTAGGGCACACATTATTTAGGTCTCTATAGTCAATACAGACCCTGATCTGCCCGTTTTTCTTTGTCACGGGGTCGATGTTGGCTAACCATTCAGGATGTCGTTCCTCGCGAATGAAGCCAACACTTTTGAGTTTCTGAACTTCTTGTTCAATTTTGTCCTTCACATCAGGACGAAATCTTCTTTGGTCTTGTTTGACAGGCTTGATATCTTTTTGCAAATTGAGTTTGTGGACTGCTATTTTGGTATCTAAACCAGGCATTTCAGGATAAGACCATGCAAAACAATCAACGAACTCATGAAGAAAAGAGATATACTCGGGTAACTCATCATCCTTGATATTCTTACTTATGAGTATAGGACGTGGGTTATCAGGTGTCCCCAAATCTATCTTTTGAACAGGATCTTTTGTTGGAAGGTTTAAAGATGGTTCCTCAACAATATTTTCGGAGGCTTCTAATTCAACATGGCCTTCTAAAGTCCCAAAGGTATTTATAGACCAAGGCTCTTCTTTTGTCCATGGGTCTTCTTGATCAGTACTCTTCTCAAGACTTGCTATGAGATAGTCCCAATCATTTGCTGAAACTGGGTCGAAGTAGGGCACTTCTTTTGGAGACGATGATTCTTTTGGATCAAAAAATTGTGTTTCTGTGTCGTCGGACAACTCCTCTTCATTATCAGAGAAATCACACCAATTGGATGAGCTTCCTAGATTCTTGACAGGTGAGTCTTCAAAGAGATATCCAGGGAGATCAATGTCTTCATGAACACGAGATGTTGAGGTCTAGTCGGCAAAACGACTTTGCAACCTTTGTGTCAATTGTCCCATGGGAGTGTCAGGATCTTCCTCCTTTTCTTCTTTTTCATCCTTGTACATCTAAGCATCTGTAAAATGAACATCCTTGCCTTTGAAGGGCTTTTTGCCTGCAAATGCTCGATGTATCAAGCCGTCGTTGCCAACGAACTTGATGCATTGATGTAAAGTTGAAGGGACGACACCATTCTCGTGTATCCAGGGGCGTCCAAGAAGGATGTTGTAGCATGAAGGGGTTCTTATTACATACACGGTGACTTCAGAGATAAGATCTCCGATTTGCAACTTGAACCTGGTTTTGCCGGTAGGCCTTTGAGCACTCCCATCATATCCAAAGATGGATATAACTATGTGACTCAACTTGCTAGGTGGAATGCCTAGCTCTTCGAGTGCAGAAGTAGAGATGAGGTTGAGTGCAGAACCTGGGTCGATCTAGACTCTATGTATTGTCATTTCTTTGACGCACCCTGTGAAGTACAAGGGTCAGTTATGCTTTGTCTCGCCTAGCAGGAGGTCATCCTTATCGAAGTCGATGGTTGCACTTGCTGCTTTTGAACCGAGAGGCATTCAATGCCGGATCCCTCGGTTTTCTTCTTTTCTGCCTTTGAGGAAGTATTTGATTTTTTGATCCTATAGTCCATTTCAATTTGTAGGACTTGTGGGGCATGTTTGTCGATATCCGCATTTAGTCTTTGCAGTTTTGAAATGAGATTATCACGAGTGTGCTGAGATATTCGTAATAAGTCAAGGATGTGTAGTCGTGCAGGTATGTGTTTGAAGTGCTCAATCAAGTCAGACTTGAAAGCCTCCTTGGGGCCTGCATTTTCATTATTGTTGCCACTTGGGGCTTTTACAACTTGCTTTCCTGAAGGATTTACATATGAAGAAGAAGGTTGGTTGGAATTTTTGCGGTAATCCGGGCCAGAGCGGGTACCTCTACCAACTTGAAGAGCTTCGTTTGGAAGATCGCCCTCGGAATTAGGGGGTTGATCCTTCTCATTTGCTGAAGAAGTCTCTGTAGCAGCATTGCAATCCTCAGTGATTGCGTTGCAATGAGCATTTTCCGGGAACAAGTCCTGAACAACATCCAACAACTTTTCTTCCTTGTTGAGTAATTTATCGGTCCAGACATCTCCTATGAGGTTTGGTATCTGGGGTCAGTTGACCGGGTTTTCATTGAAGAGGACTTCATCGGCTGGAATTTCTTCAGGATGATCGGTCGGAAAATGTGTGAGTTATGATGTTACAGTGTTAGGGGACGAAGGTTGAGAAGGTGATATATCAGTGGAAGTCACCTGAGAAGATGTAGCTCCAAAAGATATACTACCAAATGTAGTCTGAGAGTATGTGACTTCGGCAGATGAAGCTTCAGAGGCACTATCATCCTGAGCTATCGCATTGCAGGTTGCCCTTGTGTATCCATCCATGGAGAATCCAATTACCGAGTTGAAAGAATATGATGCCCCCTGCGTAGCTTCATTTCTTAGCTATGGTGGCAGGAAATCACCAAGGGTGAATTTTCTTGATGCCCTTGAAGTCTTGGGAACGGACTCTTCTATTGCACCCAATGAAGCAGTAGAAAAGGTATTTGCCTTTTCAGGGACTTCTTGTTTTGGTTGAGCTTTTCTCATGCTGTCTAAGCTTGCAGAGCTGTCTCCTGGCTTGCCTTCGCTGTTGAGCACTCGACTTTGTTTTGACGATCTCCCATATTTCATTTTTAAGGAGATTAGGATGCACCCATATAGGTTGTCCGTCTGGTGTTGGATTTTGATTGTGACGAAGGTGATTGATACGATCATGCTCTTGCTCTATGGCAAGATGCTGCAAGAACCCCACGTATTCTTCAGGATCAGGCATAGGAGCCAAATCTTCTTCGTCATCTGCTCCTTATGGTTCATCAACGTTGGGTTCTACTGGAGCATTGGCAGGTGTTGGATCGACAACATTTTCTTGAACAGCCTCTTGGTCTTCTTCATCATCGGACCAGGATCCTTGTTGCTGTAAGGGTTATACCAGACTACTGGCATAAGATGAGATTCAGGAATCCATTCTTCGTCAGAGAGGTATTCTCCTGTTTCAAGGGATTCCTCCCACTCATCAGTGTCACTGGACTTGTATCCATCCATGGAGCATCCAATTACAGAGTTGCAAGAATATGATGCCCCCATGCGTAGGTTCATTTCTTAGTTGTGGTGGCGTGAAATCACTAAGGGTGAATTTTCTTGCTGCTCTTGAAGTCTTGGGAACGGACTCATCTGTTGCCCCCAGTGAAGCAGTAGAAGAGGTCTCTGCCTTTTCAGTGACTTATTGTTTTGGTTGAGCTTTCTCATGTTGTCTAAGCTTGCAGAGCTGTCTCCAGGCTTGCCTTCGTTGTTGAGCAGTCGGCTTTGTTTTGACAATCTCCCAGTTTTCATCTTCAAGGAGATCGGGATGCACTCATATAGGTTGTCCGTTTGGTGTTGGATAAGGAACCTTTTGGAAGTAGGTGGGCCTCGTGGATAGGTTTTCAAAACTTTTTGACCCACTTGACTCAGGGATCAACTATCCAGAAGGCTATAACCCAATCCAGGATGCAATCCCTCATTCTCATCAATCATGTACAGCAATATAACCTATCTAGAAGATAGAAATCAGCAACTACATGCAACAAAATAATCTACAACAAATTGAGAAGCAGATTATACCTTTGGAACCCGGTAGTGCTCTAATCGAGGAGAAGACAACCAACTAGAACAAGAACTTTTCTTGAAGCAATTAAAGATCTCCAAGACCTTGTTGTCTTCCACGCTATGACCCTCTATTAGATCTCTTTTCTCAAGAAAATGTGTGGGATCTCCAAGAGAAAACCCTACTAGAAACTCTAAGGAACTAGAAGGCAACTAGAAGAGAGAGAAGAGAAGAAAATTGTGCAACACTTGCACAAATAAAGAGGGTTGGGCGTGCACTCTTATGGCTGGACGTCCAAGGGGTGTATTCCCCTTTTAAATAGCCCTCAAGTCTCCTCTCTTATCTCTCTTACTAATTTGTATTAGAAGTCACACTTCCACACAAATTAGTAGCTTACTATTACCACTATTAGAAATCCCACTTCAAATAGAAATAGTAACTTTCTAATTCCTTCCTTTTAGAGTTTAAGTAAGAATAGAATCTTTCTAATACTTGGGATAGCGTGGGGACCACTGGGGAATCCATAGAAAGCTGGCTCCAACTGGGATACGCGGCCCCATATCTCATGTGTAATCCGGGCCCACAGTTAATTGCAAATAACACCACTATATAAATACAATTACACTCCAGTCTTAGGAATAAATTATAATGAAGACCCTAAACTTCCCAATTACCACAAGTAGGCCCCTCTATCATTATCCATGGATCAATTGGAATAAATCTGTCTCACCCAATCTTATATCCACATTTTATTATCCTTGAGCCCCAATTAATTACAGTGATCATCAGTACCATCCAATTAACTCTTAATCGAGATGGGTGCGCACTTACTAATGATAAATCCATTAATTGGCACAAGGGGATAATGTTGATATATTCCATCTTGATCATTGCATGTTCCAACAGTCCTACTACCACGTATCCAAGACACCGAGGTGTTGACCTATAGTTGGCCTCACTCAATGGTGACTCAAAGCAAATGAATAGACAAAAACTTGAGTTCATCAATGTCTCAGGATTGAGAGCGTATTGCTAGGGAATTATGAGAGCAGTCCTTAAATCGAGACAGTATTTCATAAGGTGCTTCTCATGGTCCTTCAATACATCCAATGTACCAGCACTATGATCCTGAGTCTTACATTCTGATGATCGAGATAGATCACACTATGTCCTAGTGATCAAAGTGTTGCAACCTTGTCAGATGAGATGCCCAGTCTCATCACTGGTTGTGAAGATATTTTTAAGTATAAGATTTGTGACACATATCTCCCGTATGTGGATCTCATCCATATACATATATCACATCTAATATACTAATGGGACCCGGTTCATCTCATGAACCATTATGTCATATGTATTGGTCATGTGCATTAAGTAATAAATCACCATTGATCTCATGAAAGGAAAGCATGATTATATTGATAAATAAAGAAATTAATCAATTTATTACATCAACTGATGGATTGAGACCATACAATCTAACAATCTCCCACTTGGGCATAATGCCAGTCAAGGTTGCATCTCATGCCCATCTCGTCTACATGTTGCTCAAAGACTTTGGTAGTCAAAGGCTTAGTAAAGGGATCTCCCAGATTGTCTGCAGAGTCTATCTAGGTGATAGCAGTATCACCTCTCTGCACAATCTCTCTGACCATGTGTTACTACCTCTATACATTCTTTTGGCTCCAGGGTTCCTTGGACTTATCGACTACCCTGCTGTTATCACAGTAAACCGTGAGCGGCTGTCTTGCCAAAAGTACTACTCCAAGTTCCATAAGGAATCTTTTGAGCCAATCAGCTTCTTCAGCTGCTTCTCAAGCAGCTATAGCATAAACACATACCCAGAAGTTGATTTCTTGGAATCCTTATCTGACATGAAGTCAGAATCTGTGTAACCAACTTGAATCAGTTCATCACTGCTATAAATTAACATGTAATCTCTAGTCATTCTCAAGTATTTGAGAATACACTTTACAATAGTCCAATGTTCGGGTCCTGGGTTAAACTGATATCTGCTGACTAAGCCCACTGCATGATAGATATCCAGTCTAGTAGATAGCATAGCATACATGAGGTTACCAATAGCTGAAGCGTATGGTATCGACCTCATCTGCTCCTTTTCCTCAGGTGTCTTAGGACACTGATCTTTGGAAAGGTGCACTCCATGCCTGAAAGGTATAATACCCTCCTTGGAGTCTTGCATAGCCAATCATACCAGTACTTTATCTAAGTATGCAGCTTGGGATAAGCCAATCATCCTATTTTTCCGGTCTCAATGTAGTTTGATCCCTAGGATGTGGTTGGCTTCTCCCAAGTCCTTCATATCAAAAGTCTTGGCCAACCAAACTTTTACCGTTGATAACATTCCCACATCTTTCCCAAGGAGTAGGATGTCATCGACATATAAAATCAGAAAGACTGCCCTATCACCTTCACTTTTCGTGTACACACATCACTCATCCGGATTTTGACAAAAACCAAATGACTTGATTGCCTGTTCAAAACAGATGTTCCAGCTTCGGGATGACTGCTTTAGTCCATAATAGACTTCTGCAACTTACAACCCTTTTGCTCTTGGTTTTTAGCTACAAAATCGTCTGACTGCACCATATAGATGTCTTCCTCAAGATGGCCACTGAGAAACGCCTCTTGACATCCATTTGCCAAATCTCATAATCGAGATGAGCCGCAATGGATAAGAGTATCTTGATGGACTTGAGCATGACTACCGGCGAGAAGGTTTCCTCATAATCGATACCCTCTTTCTGAGTATACCATTTCGCAACAAGCCTGGCCTTAAAGGTCTCCACTCTACCATTTGGTTCCCTTTTTCTCTTGTAGACCCACTTGCACCCAATAGGTTTAATATTGGCAGGCAAGTCCACAAGTGTCCAGACCTGATTCGAGTACATAGACTCCATCTCAGCTTTCATAGCATCTTGCCAACGTCCCGAATCTATATCATTAATTGCTTCATCAAAGTTACAAGGATCTTGTTCCGGTTCTTCCGGGATTGCCTCGTAAGACTCTCCCAAGAACGAGAACCTATCAGGGGGTCTGACAATCCTCCCACAACGACGAGGTACTGGTGTAACTACTGGGTTTGGTAAGGGCGGTTCTGTTAGTTTTATGGTCTCAATACCAATATATGATGAATAAATTGATTAATTTCTTTATTTATCAATATATATTATTGCTTTCCTTTCATGAGATGAATGGTATTTTCTTACTTGTTTGCACATAACTAATACGAATGACATAATAGTTCATGAGATGAACCAGAGTCCACAAGTATACTAGATGTAATACATGTGTATGGATGAGATCCACATACATGAGATATGTATTGCAAATCTTATACTTAAATATCTTCACAACCAGTGATGAGATTGGGCATCTCATCTGACAAGGTTGCAGCACTTTGATCACTATGAGATAGTGTGATTTGTCTCGATCATCGGAATGTAAGATTCTGGATCATGGTGCTGGTACATTGGATGTATTGAAGGACCATGAGAAGCACCTTATATACATTGTCTTTACTTTAAGGTTTGCTCTCATAATTCCTTAGCAATAGGCTCATAATCCTGAGACATTAATGAACTCAAGTTTCTATCTATTCATTTGCTTTGAGTCATCAATGAGTGAGGCCAATTGTAGGTCAACACCTCGGTGATTTGGGTACGTGGTAGTAGAGCTGTGGGAACATTCAATGGTCAAGATGGAATCTATCTTTAATATCCCCTTGTGCCAATTAATGGATTTATCATTGGTAAGTGCACACCCATTCCAATTAAGAGTTAATTGGATCAGTACCAAATGATCATTATAATTAATTGGGGCTCAAGGATAATAAGATATGGATCTTTTTTGGTGGACAGGTCCAATTGATCCGTGGATATAGATGGAGGGGCCTACTTGTGGTACTGAGGAAGTTTAGGGTCTTCATTGTAATTTATTCCTAAGACTGGAGTGCAATTGCATTTATATAGTGGAGTTATTTGCAGTTAACTGTGGGCCCGGATTGCACATGAGATGTGGGGTCGCGTGTCCCAGTTGGAGCCAGCTTTCTAAGGAATCCCGAGTGGTCCCCACGCTAGCCCAAATTATTAGAAAGATACTAATTCTTCTTGAACTCTAAAAGGAAGGTTACTATTTCTATTTGAAGTGAGACTTCTAATAGTGGTAATGGTAATCTACTAATTATTAATGGAAGTAGGACTTCTATTTTAATTAGAAAGGAGAAAGCTACTAATTGTTGTGAAAGTGAGACTTCTATGGCAACTAGCAAGGGAGAAGTTTACTATCTTGTAATGGGAGTTAAACTTCTATTTCAAATAGGAAAAGAGGTGGATTGGAGGGCTATATAAAGAGGAACAAAACCCTCTTGGTCGTGCATAATACATAGTGCAAGTCCAGCCCCTTTGTGCAAGAGTTGCACAAGTTCTCTTCCTCTCTAAGTTCCCCTCTCTTTCACCTTTAGTTCCTTAGAGTTACTAGTTGGGTTTTCTCTTGAAGATTCCACCATCTTCTTGAGAAAAGAGATCTAATACGGGTCATAGCGTGGAAGATCAAAAGGAGTTGGAGATTCTGAATTGGATAGTGAAGGTGTTCATCATCAAAGTAAAGAACACAAATTCTCCATTAGAGCACAACAAAGCTCCAAAGGTATATCTACATCCTTGTATGTTGTTGATTTCGTGGTTGCATGTTTATGTGCTATTTTCTATCTTCTAGATAGGTTATGTTGATGTACATGGTTTATGAGATTGAGGGATTGCATCCTGGATTGGGTTTAATGCTTTCTAGATTATTGATCCCTGCATCAAATGGGTCAAAAGTTTTTGAAACCTGGCTGGAAGGCACACCTATATTCCAACAATTGGTATCAGAGACATACCTCATCTCTAATCATGTTAGATCAGCAAACTTGCTCAAATCTTTGCATGAGATGCGAAGAAGATGAAGCAAGGGCTATGTAAGGATCAGTTATGATTGGGTTTGTTTTCTTTATGTAGTAAATTCATGTTTGGATAGTCACAAAAGGGTTTAATTATGATGGAAGGATGGTAGGATGCCATTGAGAGCCTTCAAAAGTGTTTTGGAGGTGTTTGGACACGAATTAAAAAAACCCAATTTTCTGCCTTCGTCAGGCGGGTCGACCTGGCCTCGTGCTCGGTCGACCACCGCCGGGGGACACCCCCGGACCCCCTCTGTAAAGTGCATGTATTAAAAGGGCGGTTACTTTTGGCATCTTGTTTTTCCATTGTGGTTTGGTAACCTGGTTTTGTGAGATGCTTGGTTGTATGAGATACTAACTTGCAGATGATCATGTCCTCTCCATATGGCCCACAAGTCTTTTGCTTTCTATTTATGGTTAATGGTTTGTTTAAGGCTAAATGTAAAGGGCATCATGGTTTCCTTGGTTTCCCGTGAAAGGGCAAAGCATGATGAATTTCCCTATAGCCCTTTTATTTCCATGTTTAGATTACCATGTAAGTCTCATAATTGAGGAATAGGAATTTATGTAATTTTTCCAAATTTGTAAATTCTGGCGATGTCCGAGACGAAGAAGGAAAGCGATGTTGGACTCTCTAATCAAAGAGTTTGAAGATTACCAAAAGTGTTTTGGAGTTACCCAAAGAGTTTGATGAACTCCAGAAGTTTTGGAAAGTCTAGAAGTCCAAGAAGTCTATTCCGCTTGGGCCATGTGGAGGAGAGGACTAGTTTCTATTTTTTTGCAATTTCTATTTATGGATGCATGCTTAATTTAGAATATTTCCAGATCTGATCCAAACATAGCAAGTTACTAAAATTGGTCAAATCAAATTAATTTTTGGAAAGAGTTCTAATTAGTGTTGATGACCCATGAGATGGACACATTGGTAACATTAATTTAGAAACTGGACTTTCCTTAAAATAACTTGACTTGGAACCAATCTTAGATCATATCATGAGATGACTTGATGTTCATATGTATACATGTGGGCCCTAATACCTTACAAGGAAATCCTCAATTCTAAAATATTAAGTGGGAGCGGGGCATTTTTATTTAGAAATCCCCATGGTTTTCCACCATAGGTCCATTGTAAGGAAAGTATTAGCCTCGCGCCATCTTGAGAATGGCCGTTCCCCACGAAGGGCTTTTACTTGTCTGGTTACTAGATATGGATCTCCCATGGATAGTGTTGGTGAGACGAGGCGGGGACCCACTCTCCAAGGAGGAGCTGCTCGCAACGGTTGTCATGCAATGCTAGTTGGTGGGTCACACTTAACTAAAATAATGATGTAGTATCCCCAAGGATTTGCCTCATTTATTTTAGAAACCGAAGCTAATCGGGAGTCATTCATTATTTGGTATGATATACCTAGATAATAATGAATGAAGGGGATCATGGAAAGTTAGTCTTAATCCTAATTTTGATCAACTTTGATCCGCACCAATCTAGGTGGTATTCGCACTCCCCAAGGAGGCATACCCCGAAGATTGGGATTTTGATGTATTCTGAATATAGTGGTTATGAGGATTCCCACATATATTTGGTAGAATATTAAACCCTAATGTCATTTAAATTCATTAATTGAATGTATGGTTATGTGCTACAGTTTTTCAAGCATGAATTTGAATACTTTTTAATCCACTTGCGACCATCCTCAACCAGAATAAGTTGATGGAATCCAACTTTATAGACTAGAAAAGGACCCTGGATATTATCTTGACAGCTTCAAGATGCAAATATGTCCTTACCATACCCCCCCCCCTTCCTGAGCCTGAACTTCATGCACCTCAGTATGAAAAATACCTTTACACCAAATGGACAAAAGACAATGAGGTAGCCAGATGTTTTATACAGGCATCAATGTCTAGTGTTTTACAACACCAACATCAATCCTATAAGTCAGCATACGATATTATATCGAACTTAAAGGAGATTTTTGCGGACCAGGTTAGACCTGCTAGGCAAGCTGCTATGAAGGTGCTAATAAACACTAAGATGACTGAGGGAACCCCAGTACAAAAACATTTGTTGAAAATGAGTCTCGCACTAAATGAGTTAGATGTACTGGGTGTTACGATTGATAAAGAATCGCAGATCGACATGATCCTTCAGTCACTACCGGATTCTTTCAATCATTTCGAGATCAATTATAATAAATTGGAAATGACCATAGCTGAGCTGACTCGCCAGCTGGTAGTGACTGAGGAAATCATGAAGAAAGATCAAGATTCCCTCATGACAGAAAAGTCATTTGCTAGGACCAAGCCGAAAGGCAAAGACCGAGATAGCAAGAAGAAATCAGTCATCAAGGGTCCTAAGGTGGAGAATGGTTCTACTCGTAGTATGGCCAAGGCTAAGGGTACGGGAGTAAAAGGAAAGTGTTTTCATTGTGGTAAGACAGGACATTGGAGAAGGAATTGTCCAGAATATCTGTCTAAGAAGAAGACATCAGGTATGATTGAGTCACTTATTTCTGAAGTTAGTTTTGCAACTGGTACTTCAAAATCTTGGTGTATGGACTCCAGGGCAACTGATTAAATGTGTATTTCGTTGCAGGGGTTTAGGGAAACCAGGAGGTTCAGTGACGGAGAAATCATTGTCAACCTAGGATCTGATGCTAAGGCAAAGGCTGTTTCAGTGGGAGTTATTACATTATGTTTTTCAAATGATAAATTGGTTTTGTCAGACACGATATATGTACCGTCTTTACGGCAGAATTCAATTTTTAGTTTCTAGTATGGTGAATAAGAGTTATTCTATTACTCTTGGTACTGAAATTGTCATAAAGAGATACGGTACTTTTATGTAGTCTGACAAGGTAATCAATGTAATTTATTTGTTAATCCCACAATATATGAGATACATGATACTGAAACAATTAATAGACCATCGTTAAAGAGGAAATCACCTTCATCTGATCCAACAAGACTTTGGCACTTGAGGCTAGGTAATATAAACCTAAATAGGATTGACGGGCTAGTAAAAGATGGTATCTTGCCCTCATTGGTGGTAAAACCAATGCCTGTCTGCGAGTCCTGTCTGGAAGGTAAAATGACCAAAAGGCCCTTTTTCATCAAAGGGCAACGAGGCCAAAGATTTGTTGGAATTAGTATATACTGATGTGTGTGGACCCATTAATGTCAGGGCCAGAGGAGGATATCTCTTCGCTGATTTTATGGGATACTTATCAGAAACTGGGATTTTGTCCCAGTTGTCTGCTCCTGGTATGCCTCAACAGAATGGAGCAGCAGAAAGAAGGAACCAGACTCTTTTAGATATGATCAGGTCTATACTGAGTTTCTCAGGATTACCTATATCCTTTTAGGGATACACATTGGATACTGCGATGTACATACTAAACCTCGTACCATCTAGGTCTATACCTAAGAATCCCCGGGAGTTGTGGTCCGGGTGAAAGCCTAGTCTACAACATTTACACATTTGGGGTTGTCCGGCACATGTGCTAAAGGTTAAGACGACATAGTTGGAAGCGAAGTCGGAAGTATGCACGTTTGTAGGATATCCTAAATGAACTAAAGGTTGGTTATTCTATAATTTCAGAAAGCAGAAGGTGATGGTGAGAACTAATGCGGTTTTTTTGGAGGAAGATTATATGATAGACCGGAAACCTTTAGAAAAAGGTGATCTTCGAAGAAATTCAAAAGCAAACAATTCAAAATCCAAGTATGACCGAACCTAAGGAAGAAGCGCCCTTACCTAACCCAGTAATTACACCAGTGCCTTGTCATAGTGGGAGCATAGTTAGGCCCCCTGACAAGTTCTCATCCTTGGGAGAGTCTTACGAGGCAGTCCTGGAAGAACCGGAACAAGATCCCTATAACTATGATGAAGCAATTAATGACATAGATTCGGGACGTCGGCAAGATGCTATGAAAGCTGAGATGGAGTCTATGTACTCTACTCATGTCTGGACACTTGTGGACTTGCCTGCCAATATCAAACTTATTGGGTGCAAGTGAGTCTACAATAGAAACAGAGGACCAGATGGAAGAGTTGAGACCTTTAAAGGTCAAGCTTGTTGCGAAAGGATATACTCAGAAAGAAGATATTGATTATGAGGAAACCTTCTCGCCGGTAGCCATGCTCAAGTCCATCTGGATACTCTTATCCATAGTTGCTCATCTCGATTACGAGATTTGGCCAATGGATGTCAAGACGGCGTTTGTGAACGACCATCTTGAGGAAGACATCTATATGATGCAGCCAGATGGTTTTATAGCGAGTAACCAAAAGCAAAGAGTTTGCAAGCTGTAGAAGTCCATTTATGGACTGAAGCAGGCATCCCGAAGCTGGAACATTCGTTTTGACTAAGGAATCAATTCAGTTGATTTTTGTCAAAATCCGGATGAGTCATGAGTGTACATGAAAAGTAAAGGAGTCGGGGTAATTTTTCTAGTCGACGACATCCTTCTCCTAGAGAGTGGTATATGGATGTTGTCAACAGTAAAAGGTTTAGTTGGCTAAGACTTTTGATATGAAGGACTTGGGAGAAGCCAGTCTCATCCTAGGGATCAAACTCCATTGAGACCAGAGAAATAGGATGATAGGCTTATCCAAATATGCATACATAGATAATGTACTGGTATGGTTTGCTATGCAAAACTCCAAGAAGGGTATTACACCTTTCAGGCATGGATTGCACCTTTCCAAGGATCAGTGTCCCAAGAAACCTGAGGAAAAGGAGCAGATGAGGTCGATACCATACGCTTTGGGTGTTGGTAGACTCATGTATGCTATGCTATATACTATACCGGATATCTGTCATGCATTGGGCTTAGTCAGCAGATATCAGTCTAACCCAGGTCTTAACCATTGGACTGCTATAAGATGTGTTCTCAAATCCTTGAGAAGGACTAAATATCACATGTTGATTTACTGCAGTAATGAGTCAGTTACATAGATACTGACTTCCAGTCAAATAAGGATTCCAAGAAATCAACTTATGGGTATGTGTTTTTGCTGTAGCTACTTGAGAAGCACCTAAAGAAGCAGATTGGCTCAAAAGATTTCTTATGGAACTTGGAGTGTTACTTTTGGCAGGACAGCCGCTCACAGTTTACTGTGATAACAGCAGGGCAGTCGATAAGTCCAAGGAACCCAGGAGCCAAAAGCATGTACATAGGTTATAACAAATGGTCAGAGAGATTGGGCAGAGAGGTGATACTGTTATCACCTAGATAGACTCTGCAGACAATCTGGGAGATCCCTTTACTAAGCCTCTGACTACCAAAGTCTTTGGGCAGTAAGTAGATGAGATATGCATGAGATGCAACCCTGACTGGCATTGAGCCCAAGTGGGAGATTGTTAGTTTTATGGTCTCAATACCAGTATATGATGAATAAATTGATTAATTTCTTTATTTATCAATATATATTATTGCTTTCCTTTAATGAGATGAATGGTATTTTATTACTTGTTTGCACATAACTAATACGAATGATATAATAGTTCATGAGATGAACCGGAGTCCACAAGTATACTAGATGTAATACATGTGTATGGATGAGATCAACATACATGAGATATGTATTGCAAATCTTATACTTAAATATCTTCACAACCAGTGATGAGATTGGGCATCTCATCTGACAAGGTTGCAGCACTTTGATCACTATGAGATAGTGTAATTTGTCTAGATCATCGGAATGTAAGATTATGGATCATGGTGCTGGTACATTGGATGTATTGAAGGACCATGAGAAGCACCTTATATACATTGTCTTTACTTTAAGGTTTGCTCTCATAATTCCTTAGCAATAGGCTCATAATCCTGAGACATTAATGAACTCAAGTTTCTATCTATTCATTTGCTTTGAGTCACCAATGAATGAGGCCAATTGTAGGTCAACACCTCGGTGATTTGGGTACGTGGTAGTAGAGCTGTGGGAACATTCAATGGTCAACATGGAATCTATCTTTAATATCCCCTTGTGCCAATTAATGGATTTATCATTGGTAAGTGCGCACCCATTCCAATTAAGAGTTAATTGGATCGGTACCAAATGATCATTATAATTAATTGGGGCTTAAGGATAATAAGATATGGATCTATTTTGGTGGACAGGTCCAATTGATCCATGGATATAGATGGAGGGGCCTACTTGTGGTACTGAGGAAGTTTAGGGTCTTCATTGTAATTTATTCCTAAGACCGGAGTGCAATTGCATTTATATAGTGGAGTTATTTGCAGTTAACTGTGGGCCCGGATTGCACATGAGATGTGGGGTCGCGTGTCCCAGTTGAAGCCAGCTTTCTAAGGAATCCCTAGTGGTCCCCATGCTAGCCCAAATTATTAGAAAGATACTAATTCTTCTTGAACTCTAAAAGGAAGGTTACTATTTCTATTTGAAGTGAGACTTCTAATACTGGTAATGGTAATCTACTAATTATTAATGGAAGTAGGACTTCTATTTTAATTAGAAAGGAGAAAGCTACTAATTGTTGTGAAAGTGAGACTTCTATGGCAACTAGCAAGGGAGAAGTTTACTATTTTGTAATGGGAGTTTAACTTCTATTTCAAATAGGAAAAGAGGTGGGTTGGAGGGCTATATCAAGAGGAACAAAGCCCTCTTGGTCGTGCATAATACATAGTGCAAGTCCAGCCCCTTTGTGCAAGAGTTGCACAAGTTCTCTTCCTCTCTAAGTTCCCCTCTCTTTCACCTTTAGTTCCTTAGAGTTACTAGTTGGGTTTTCTCTTGAAGATTCCACCATCTTCTTGAGAAAAGAGATCTAATACGGGTCATAGCGTGGAAGATTAAAAGGAGTTGGAGATTCTGAATTGGACAGTGAAGGTGTTCATCATCAAAGTAAAGAACTCAAATTCTCCATTAGAGAACAACAAAGCTCCAAAGGTATATCCACATCCTTGTATGTTGTAGATTTCGTGGTTGCATGTTTATGTGCTATTTTCTATCTTCTAGATAGGTTATGTTGCTATACATGGTTTATGAGATTGAGGGATTACATCCTGGATTGGGTTTAATGCTTTCTAGATTATTGATCCCTGTATCAAGTGGGTCAAAAGTTTTTGAAACCTGTCTGGAAGGCACACCTATATTCCAACAGGTTCTTCTTCAAGTTCGGTTATACTTGGATTTGGAATTGTTTGCTCTTGAATTTCTTCCAAGATCACCTTTTCTAAAGATTTCCAATCCATCATAAAATCTTCCTTTAGAAAAACAGCATTAGTGCTCACCACCACTTTCTGCTTTCTGGGATTATAGAATAACCAACCTTTAGTTCCTTTATGATATCCTACAAACGTGCACACTTCCGACTTCGTTTCCAATTTATCCGTCTTAACCTTTAGCACGTGTGTCGGACAACCCCAAATGTGTAAATGTTGTAGACTAGGCTTTCGCCCGGAACACAACTCCCGGGGAGTCTTAGGTACAGACTTAGATGGTACGAGGTTTAGTATGTACATTGCAGTATCCAAGGCGTATCCCCAAAAGGATATAGGTAATCCTGAGAAACTCAGCATAGACCTAATCATATCTAAAAGAGTCTTGTTCCTTCTTTCTGCTACTCCATTCTGTTGAGGCATACTAGGAGCAGACAACTGGGATAAAATCCCATTTTCTGATAAGTATCCCATAAAATCAGCAAAGAGATATTCCCCTCCTCGATCTGATCGAAGAGTCTTGATCCTCTTACCTAATTGGTTTTCCGTTTCCGCTCGAAACTCTTTGAACTTTTCAAAAGCCTTGGACTTGCTGTGCATAAGGTATATGTATCCATATTTTGAGAAATCATCTGTGAAAGTGATGAAATACTCATATCCTCCTCTGGCCTTGACATTAATGGGTCCACACACATCAGTATGCACTAATTCCAATAAACCTTTGACCCTATTGCCCTTAGATGAAAAGGGTCTTTTGGTCATTTTGCCTTCAAGACAGGACTCGCAGACAGGCATTGGTTCTACCACCAATGAAGGCAAGATACCATCTTTCACTAGCCAGTAAATCCTGTTTAGGTTTATATGACCTAGCCTCAAGTGCCAAAGTTTTGTTGGATTAGATGAAGGTGACTTTCTCTTCAATGATGGTCTATTAATTGTTTCAGTATCATGTATCTCATACATTATGGGAGTTAACAAATAAAGCCCATTGGTTACCTTGCCAGAACATATAAAAGTACCATTCCTCTTTATGACAACTTCAGTACCAAAAGTAATGGAATAATTATTATTCACCAAACTAGAAACTGAAATTAAATTCCACCGTAAAGATGGTACATATAATGTATCTGACAAAACCAATTTATTGTTTGAAAAACATAAAGTAATAACTCCCACTGAAACAACCTCTGCCTTAGTGCCAGATCCTAGGTTGACAATGATTTCTCCGTCACTAAGCCTCCTGGTTTCCCTGAACCCCTGCAACGAATTACATATGTGATTAGTTGCCCCGAAGTCCACGCACCAAGATTCTGAAGTACCAGTTGCAAAACTAACTTCAGAAATAAGTGACTCAATCATACCTGAGGTCTTCTTCTTAGATAGATACTCTGGACAATTCCTTTTCCAATGTCATCTCTTATCACAATGGAAACACTTTCCTTTTGACCCTGAACCCTTAGCCTTGGCCACGCCACCATTAGGACCATTCTCCACCTTAGGACCTTTCAGAACTGATTTCGTTTTGCCTTTCCGCCCTTTGCCTTTCGGGTTGGACTTGGCATTTGACTTTTCTGTCACTAGGGCAGTTGGCTTCTTCTGCATAATCCCTTCAGTCACCACCAGCTGGCTAGATAGCTCAGTCAGAGTCAGATTTATCTTATTCATATTGTAATTAACCTTGAAATTGTTGAATGACTCTGGTAGTGACTCAAGGATTATGTCGATCTGCGATTCTGCATCAATCGCAGCCCCTAGTACATCTAACTCATTCAATGAGTCTATCATTTTCAACATATGGTCCTGTACTGGTGTGCCTTCAGCCATCTCGGTGCTTATAAGCACCCTCACACCAGCCTGTCTAGCAGGCCTGCCCTATTCCACAAACATCTCCTTTAAGTTCGATATAATATCGTATGTAGTCTTATAGGATTGATGTTGGTGTTGCAAAACACTAGACATGGATGCCAGAATGTAACATCTGGCCATCTCATCATCTTTGGCCCATTGGGTGTAAAGTTCATTTTCTTCTTCCGGTGCATCCGGGCCAGGCTCATCAAGGGGGGTATTGGTAAGGACATATTTATAACCTAAGGCGGTCAAGACAATATCTAGGTTCCGTTTCCAGTCTACATAGTTTGAGCCCACCAACTTATTCTGGTTGAGGATGGTCGTAAGTGGATTGAAAGTATTTGAATTCATGCTTGAAAAACTGTAGCACATAACCATACATTCAATTAATGAATTTAAATGACATCAGGGTTTAGTATTCTACCAAATTTATGTGGAAATCCTCATAACCACTAAATTTAGAATACATCGGAATCCAATTCCCCGGGGTATGCCTCCTTGGGGAGTGCGAATACCACCTAGATTGGTGCGGATCAAAGTTGGTCAAAATTAGAATTAAGACTAGCTATCCATGATCCCCTTCAATCATTATTATCTAGGTATCTCATACCAAATAATGAATGACTCCCGGTTAGCTTTGGTTTCTAAAATATATGAGGAAAATCCTTGGGGATACTACATCATTATTTTAGTTAAGTGTCGCCGGCGACCATGGGCCAGGGTCACCGGCGGTGTCCATGGGCCAGGGTCGCCGGTGACCATGGGGATTGTTCCCCTTTTGGTCGCCGTTTCTCGGTTGTTTTTCGGTCTTTTTCGATGCCGTTTTCTCCTGCATTTTTATTGACATTTCTCCTCATTTATTGGCTTGATTCTCCTGAAGAAAACCTGATGAGAAGCCTTGCAAATCAAAGCACAAAGTTTCCTATTTTTTAAAAAGACAAAGACTTTGTGGCCGATTTTCCGTCAAGATTTGAAACTATGTCAAATGATGTCGGAATGACCTGAAATTTGAGGTGAAGCCTCCTGAGCAGTAGATAGAACCAACCATGGGCATTTTTTTGAGTTTTGAAGCCGTTTGGGGTCCAGTTGCAAGTAGGCTTGATTTTGTCGCGAGGAAGATGTCGCGCTTTGATGTGCGGTCAACCGATGTCCAATTGACTTGAAATTTGACAGGGAGCCTACTGGAGTCATTTTGAGACGATCCATTGACTCCGATTTGAATGTCATGGTCCCAGGGTGCTCCACCGCCGGTAGCCTTGATTTTATTTTAGAGCGTCAAAGTTGGGTCAAACGTTGTCGGAATGACCTGAAATTCGACGTGCAACCCTTTAGAGGCATGTTGAAGCTATCCATGTGCTCCGTTTGATGAGTAATGGTCCCGGTGGTTCTCGTCGCAGAGAGGCTTGTTTTTATGGCTCAAGGGTTGATGGAGGGTCAAACGTTGTCACCGCCAGGAGCGCCTGTTCAGTTTCCGGAGGAGTGAAGTTGGGTCAAATGACGTTGGAATGGCCCGAAACTTCATGTGAACCCCTCTTTTGGTTGTCTTGAAGGATCTTGCAGTTTTTGTTTGATTCTGACAAGATCTAATGCTTGAAGCAGCATTGCCTGTTTTGTAGTAGGATGCGGCTACATGATGTTGAAGAGGCAAAGTGACATTTTTGGTGTCAACAAATGCCCCCTCAAGGTACAGCGACGAGTAGCTTTTGGAGTCGATGTGCCTCGAAGAGAAACTTGAAGGAGAGCTTTGATTTGACCAAGAGTCTTTGAGCATTTTTTATAGCCTTTTGAATTTCCAAGGGGATTTCATGGTAGCGAGAGGGATCACGTACCATCTCAAGGCAAAGTTTTGAAAATGACATGAGGGAGTTGGACTTTGGGTTTTCGATTTTGGATTTTCCTTTTGACCTTGTGAACCTAAGGGCTGTATGTGGCGCATTAGGCGGTCAAGAGGACTTTTTTTTTGTTTTTAACCTTGTGACCTAACAAGCTGTATGTGGCAGGTTAGAAGGTCGGGGTTTGATTTTTTATTTTGACCTTGTGACCCAACAAGCTGTATGTGGAAAATTGTGGGGTCATATTTGGTTTTGACCTTGTGACCTAACAAGCTGTATGTGGCGAGCTAGGGGGTCAGGATTTGGTTTTTTGGTTTTGGCCTTGTGACCTAACAAGCTTTATGTGGCAAGTCACGGGACCAGAATTGGTTTTTTGTGGATTGTCAATTTCAAGATTTTGGCTTAATTTGGTTCATGAGGTTGGATGGTTTGGTTTTTTGGAAACTCATGAGGCTTTTTTTTTTAATGGTTCAATCGACTCAAGAGAGGCATGGAACCATTTTGTATGCTCTTGGCGTAGGAGGTTTTTGATAGGAAGCCCCTTTTAGTGCCTAGGTGGTCAAACCTGACTCATGTGGGCTAACCCATGGGATCTTAGCCGAAATGGGGATTTCGGCTATCCGACGGCTGGCCGAAAAGGCACGGGCAGTGCATTTCAAGTCCAAATTTTCACTTTTCTTCTCCCCTTCTTCTTACTTCTCACACAACCTGCACTTCCCTAAGCCTACATGCTCTCCAAGGGATTGAACACATATATCATAGCACAAGTTAAGACATCACATTTTCATTCTTCAACCTAAAACAAAATCCCCAAAATTTCTAATCGAGACATGGATTTCTTATGAAATGAAGAGAATGAAGAAAACAAATGAAATCCACACAATGCTAACATTCATTCTAGATTGTTTACTTGCCTTGTCCAAGTCGCCAAACCAAACCTCTCTTCAAGCACTCCTATTCAAGAGCTAAGCCAAACACTACAAAACCCCATGAAAACCATTCAAAACTCATTCAAACTTGAAAACAAGAAATCCATTACGAAATGGGTGTTACCACTTAGAAAAACAAGATCTTTAGGAGTAGAAAAGACCCCATGGAAAGGATGGGTTAGAGTTCTTACCTAGAGATGCCGAAACAAGAAGAGATAAAGAAAATGGAGAGCTTGCCCCACTAGAAACTCCAAGAAATTTGTATCAATAGAAATCTTGCAAGGAGAGGAAGAAGATGATGGTCTTGGAATTCTATTTGGAGATCTCTAACTTGAGCATGCAAGAGGGAAAAAGTGAAGAGAAAAGAAAAGGTTTCTCAACCCTAGGTCTTGAAAAGTTGCAGGATTTGGGAAAAGTGAATGAGAAAGAAGAAGGAGAAGACTTAAGTGGTTGGGTTGTGGGCCCCATATGTCCGGAACTAGAGATTGCTAAAACATGATCTCACAGGCCCCGGATGAAGTCGACAAAGAAGGGTAAAATGATCCTCGAAAAATCTAGTTTCAAAAAAGTATAATTTTGATATGGTTTTGAGATTTTGAAATTTGTGTCCAAATTTGGGCATAAAAGACAATTTTTACCCTTTTGGGCAAGAACTAGGATTTCTGGGCTTCAAACACGAACGGGTCGAAAACGAAAGTTGTAATGAATAATAAAACTATTCAAATGGAATAAAAATCATAATTAAAATGAAAATCAAAACGATCCTCCCAAGCTTACACGTACACTCAGGCCTTCCTGACCGTGTCTGACTAACATTAAACGTTCTCAAAATTTCCAAAGCTATGTCCAAGACTAAAACTAATTATTTCTAACCCAACGGTAACTAAACTCACTTAGGAATAAACACACACTAATCACACACTAATCGAATTAGTCTGGGTCGGGGTCTAACATCCTCCACCCCTTAGGATATTTGGTCCACCAAATAAAACAAACATTTACCTCTGGTAAAAGTTGTGGATACTTCCTCTGCACTTGATCTCTCAATTCCCATGTGGCTTCCTCTGGTTCGTGATTTTCCCAAAGTACTTTGACCCAATGAATAGTCTGATTTCTCAATTCTTGCTATTTGGTGTCAATGATTTTGATCGGCTTTTCCACATATGAGGCTTCTTCTCGAATCTCCAAAGGCTCGTGCTATAGTATATGCGAAGGACAAGAAACATATTTCTTGAGCATAGAAACATGAAATACGTTGTGCACCCCGGAGAGTTCCGGCGGTAATGCAAGTCTAAACGTGACATCTCCAATCTTGCTCAAAATCTCATACAGGCCAATAAACCGCCTTGACAATTTGCCCTTCTGACCGAACCTTAGAGTTCCTCTAACTGGTGAAATTTTCAAGAACACTTTGTCACCCACTTGAAACTGCAATTCTCTTCGGCAAGTGTTTGCATAACTCTTCTGCCTACTTCGGGCGATCTTCAAACATTCTTGAATCAGCTTGACTTTGTCACTTGTCTCTCCAACTATCGTAGGTCCATGAAAACTGCACACACCGACTTCTTCCAAGCAAACTGGAGTTCTGCATCTTCTGCCATAGAGTGCCTCGAAAGGTGCCATACCAATCCTAGAGTGGTAGCTATTATGATAAGTAAATTCACAAAGTGGTAAGCACTCATCCCACTGAACCTTGAAATCCAATACACAAGCACATAACATGTCTTCAAGAGTCTGTATCGTCCTTTCTGATTGACCATCTGTCTGAGGATGATATGCTGTGCTGAACTGGAGTTTGGTACCGATAGATTCATGTAGAGTTTTCCAAAACTTTGAAACAAACCTACTGTCAATGTCTGAAGTGATGGAGACGGGCTGACCATGTTTACTAACAATCTCATCAACAAATAGTTTTACAAGTGGTGCCATGTGCATCATATTCCCTGTCTTCATCGGAATGAATTGAGCAGACTTTGTCAAACGATCTACAATAATCCAAATTGCATTATTTCCCTTCTTGGTATTCGGCAAATAGGAGACGAAATCCATGGTGATGTGTTCCCATTTCCACTTTGGAATCTCTAACGGTTGTAGCAAACCTGGGGGCATCTGATGTTCTGCTTTAATCAATTGACAAGTCAGACAACGGGACACGAAAGCTGCTATCTCTCTCTTCATGTTGTTCCACCAAAATCTATTCTTCAAATTATGGTCCATCTTCGTGCTTCCCGGATGCATGGAATATCTTGTATTGTGAGCCTCATTCAATATATCATTCTTCAAGCCATCCACATTTGGCACACACAACCGGTCACGGAAATACAGTATCCCATTCACTAACTTGAAGTCTGGACGTTCTGCGATATGTTCTACTATCTTTGCCAAGTCTGAGTCTTGAAACTGACTTTCCTTGATCTTCTGAATGAAGGTAAGTTCTGATACTATCATGTTTGCTAACATTGCACCCATCTTTAGGGTTTGCACTTAGACACCCAACTCTTCGAACTGCTGTAAAACACCAATTCCTCTCAAACTGGCCATGATCATTGATTTTCTGCTCAATGCATCAGCTACAACATTCACTTTGCCTGGATGATAATTGATTGGGAAGTCATAATCCTTGATATACTCCATCCACCGTCTCTGTCTCATAATCAAGTCCTTCTGCGAGAATAAGTATTCCAAACTTCGGTGATCTGAATGGACTTCGAATTTCTCTCCATAGAGGTACTGTCTCCACATCTTCAAGGAAAATACAACTGCTGCCAATTCCAAGTCATCAGTTGCATAGTTCTTCTCATGATCCTTCAACTGTCTCGAGCCATAAGCAATCACTTTTCCATCTTGCATCAAAACACAACCCAATTCCACATTCGAAGCATCTATATAAACAATAAATCTACCGCTGCCCGATGGTAATGTAAGGATTGGAGCTGTGGTTAATCTTCTCTTCAACTCTTGAAAACTTGTTTCACACTGTTCGGTCCAAACAAATGGGACATTCTTCCTGGTCAATTTCGTCAACGGTGCTGCAATGGACGAAAAACCTTGAACAAATCTTTTGTAGCTAATCCCAAAAAACTTCTGATTTCTGTCACACTGCTTGGTCTCACCCAATTAACAACTGCTTCTATTTTGGCTGGATCAACTGCTAAACCTTCTCTGGAGATGATGTGGCCTAGAAAGCGACCTGCTCTAACCAGAATTCGTATTTACTAAGTTTCGCATAAAGATGGTTGTCCCTCAAAAGTTGTAATGCTGTCCTCAAATATTCTTCATGCTCCTTCTTACTCTTGGAATACACAAGGACGTCATCTATGAATACCACTGTAGAGTGATCCAAATACTATGTGAAGACTTTATTCATAAGAGCCATAAAGACTGCGGGTGCATTTGTCAAACCAAAGGGCATCACTAAGAACTCGTAATGCCCATATCTTGTTCTAAAAGCCGTTTTTCTGAACATCTGAGTCTCTAACTCTCAACTGTTGGTACCCTGATCTCAGGTCTATCTTGGAAAAATAGGCTGCTCCTTGCAATTGATCAAATAATTCGTCTATCCTTGGCAATGGATACTTGTTCTTCACGGTCACATGGTTCAATTTCCTGTAGTCAATGCACATTCTTAGACGTCCATCGTTCTTTTTCACAAATAACATGGGTGCTCCCCAAGGTGAAACACTTGGCCTAATGAAGCCTTTGCTCAACAATTCCTGCAATTGAAGTTTTAGTTCACCCATTTCTGCTGGAGCCATCCTGTATGGTGCAATCGAGATCGGAGTTGTCCCTAGGAGGAGCTCAATTGTGAACTCAACTTCTCTGATTGGTGGTAATCGCGGGATTTCTTCTGGAAAAACATCCGGAAATTCACACACAATGGGGATATCCTCCACCCCTTGGGATTGTTTATCCTCCGTGATAAACGTAATAAATGCCTCACACCCGCTCTGAACGAATCTGCTTGCCTTCAACACTGAAATAAATCCTGCTTGAGTTTTCCTCTTGTTTCCCTAAAATATCAATTATGCTTGTGCTTCTTGCAATCTGAATGTTATGGTTTTACTAAAACAATCCATGGTGGCATGATATGCTTCTAGCCAATCCATGCCTAAGATGATATCAAAATCATGCATGTCCAAAACAATGAGGTTGGCTGGTAAATTGACATCTCCTAACAAAACTGTACAACTAGGGTAATAGGTTCTACACACAACTTGTTTCCCTTTTGGTGTGATGAAAATCAGGATATAATCCAATTCACTATGTGGTGCATCAATCATCTTAGCAAAAGTAAGAGATAAAAATGAATGTGTGGATCTAGGATCAAATAAAATCTGTGTTTCTACTCCACAAAATAGAAGTTTACCTTCCACCAAGTCTCCTGCAGCTTCAGCATCCGCACGATTGAGATAATATAAACGTCCATGCATCTGTAGCCTATTCGGTGCTTGATTTTTCCTTCCTTGGGCATGTCTGTTCTGTTGTGGAGGACGAGCATTCTGATTTGGTGCTTGTGGCCTGGCCTGCTGCTACTGCTGAGGTGGTCTGGCTTGATTCTGAACTGGTGCTTGATTTTGAGGAGCTGCTTGTCTCTGTTGTTGGTTTCTATTGCCTTCAATCTGAGGTTGAGGGCAATCCTTGATTGCATGGTTCATAGCCTGATAAAAGCCTAAAATGTACCATTTAGGCCCCTTAGTTTAGACTTTGATATACACCTTGATGCGATTAATGAGTTTAATTATGTTATTTTCATGTTTGCATGTGTTCTAGGTGCATTGGATAGAAATTGGTGCAAGATGGAAAAATTGGCGAAAATAAAAAAAGACCGGTGCTCACTGGCACCGAGCATCCGGACGCCAGACACCGGGCGTTCGGACGCCAGGTCAGAGAGACGCGCAGGACAGAAATTTGTCCTGGCGTCCGTATGAGAGTCCGCCTCATGCACGTTTTGAAGAAGTTTTTCATCCCAAAACCTATAAATAAAAGCCCAAACTCCTTTTTTTTAGGGGAGACACATCTGGGAGAAGGTATGGAGCAAGGTTTTGGAGCTTTTGGAAGCGCATCCATGGGGATTTTATCAGAGATTCTTCGTCAACCTCTTGCCATGCGTAACTAAATCCTTATCTTTGGGTTGCGATAAAGCCCTAATCTCTTGTATATGGTGATGTATAGGTTTAGGGTTTTATTTTAAACGCTTTTGGTTATATGACAAGATGTGAATCCATTGATTGGATTTTATTAATGCAATATCTCTTTCTTTGGTATTTTAATCTTGTAGATGTGAATACTAAGTCATATAACGATGCTTGAATGAATGTGTTGTTAGATCTAGGATAATCTATGCCATAGAGATAGGTTATGCCCCGATTTACATCCACATCCCTTACTTGTTGACTCTAAAGGTTTGTAACCAGAAGGAGTCTTTTCAGCGTTGATAGTGAAACCCTAGGTCTATACTTGCCATTGTGCGAGGTTAGAGTGGATTCGTACCCTTAGATCTTTTCTCTGATTGAATCAACCCTGTCTTTTAATTTGTTTATTTAGAAATCAAAACCCATCAACCCAACACTTTGTTTTCTAATAGGATTAGTTTAATAATCAGAGCTTCGTTTTCTAATAGGAATAGTTTAGGAATTTAGGAAACAACACAACTTAGCCTTTTTGTCCCAGTGGATAAGATACTCGGTTAACATCTTTGCTTTTTCAAGCAGAGACAGTTACGGGGAATAATTTATATTTGCAACCCTATTTTAGGACTGGTCATAGCCCCACATTTGAAACAAGCACCTGTGGCCTTACGACATTCATGAGTTTCGTGGTTCTTGCCACAGTGGCCACAACCCTGCCTCACTTGACTTTGCTCTTGTTTCGGTTTCTTGTTATGATGTTGCTTCTAATTCTGGTTCCAGTAGTGTTGTTTCCTATCTAAAATAATCAGGTTGTTAATATCTTCAAACTTATATGCCCGTTTGACAGCCTCATCATAGGTAGCTGGTGGAACTACTCCTATGGCATCCCTCATGATAATCGGGTTCAGTCCTTCCAAGAACTTTGTTATCTTCTTCTGCTCACCGTCAATCAACTCGGTACATATCTAGCCAATCTCTCAAACTTGGTGACATAGTCTAGAACAATCATACTGCCTTGCTTGAGCTACTGGAACTCAATAGCTTTCTGTCTCTTGACGTGGGTGGGAATGTACTTATCCTGAAACTGTGTCTTGAATGTTGCCCATGCGTTTTCATTAGCCATTTCCATATATGGGTCCTTGACCGTTTTCCACCACTGATCTGCAAGCCCATAGAATAGTGAAGCTGTGAGGTTGACCTTCTGTCTCCCCGTGCATGTGAAGACATCAAAGATTTTCTCGGTGTTTGCCAACCAGTCATCTGCAACTAACGGGTCTTCGTGACGCAAGAATTCCTTCAGTGCTCTTTTCCTGAACCTTTCAAATAGCATATTAGGGTCATGATCCCTATTGTGGATAATAATCTGTGGACCCAATGGTTAAGCTTGTGGAGCTTGAGGTTGTCTTTGGACTTGAGCCATTTTCTCATCTTTCTTGGCCATTTGTTCTTGAAATTTTGCTTGAGTCTCATTTGCCTGCCTTTGTTGTTCTAACATATTGCATAAGCGCTTGTAACTGTGTAGCTGTTGGTGTATTAGTCGTGTCTGACTCATTATGATTACTACCTGAAGCATTATTGTTTGGAACTTTTATTGGAGGCATGATGCTGTAAAATAAGGTGTTAGTACACAATAAACATGGTTTAAGGGTTTCTTAGGTCCTTTACTAAACGAATCTATCGAACTCACGAATCCTCGCCACGTTCCTAGGATTTTCCAGTTTCTTTTAAGTGCCTGAAATAAGTCCAACTCTGATACCAGTCCTGTCGCGACCCCGGAACGAACCCCTGGCCCGCGACGTGATTTTCCCACAGGTTCCCGCGGTGAGGATTCCCGAGACACGAGGAATCTAGCTCACACGTTCAAGTATGCGGAAGCGTGTAAGAAATCACATCAAGACAAGCACAAATAGATTTTTAAGTACAACATTAAATAGCACCAAGACCAAGATATCAGAAAAGGAATTATAACATAATATTCCCATCATGATTCAAGTTCTGAAAATTAAGCAAAAGTAATAAGTTTGTTACATCCCAAAATAAGAGGCCAACAAAGGCCAATACAATTCCAAAAGTTAACAATAACCCAAGACATGTGAAAATGAATCTCAAGACACCGCCCGACGTCTAGTTGACGTCGTCGGGCTGCCACTCACGAATTGGGGGTGGCTCAACAGCCTCCTCCTGACACTCCTCCTCAAAGGCAGCGTCGCCTGCACCTGGGCACCAAAATAAACAAGTATCAAACACGACGGTTTGACAGGTAATTAATTTAGGCATGAGTATGGCGCAATAATTATTTAAAAGAGAACACATAAAAACAATTCACTGAACTTGAAGTAATTTCATGACTGAAACACTTTTTAAGAATATGCAAAACAAACTAACATGAGTACTTATAATATATCATGAATAGTAAATCCACAAGGAGCTCATCCTTTCTTTATCATATAAAATGAAAAGAGCAAGCACGCATGACAAGCATGATAAGCACAATAAACGAAACACGATTCCCACATATACGGGGATTCCACCCACGGAACTGGACATGCACGATGTGTAATAAAATACACGACCAATCTGCAGATTGTCCACATGTTTAAGGACCCCCAGACAGTGGATCAAACTTAAAGGGCAATCCAAGCTCAGTGCTGTTCACTTGAATTCATGTATGCACAAAACACGCGAAACACTGTCTAAACATGTCGAGATAAAGGGGAAAATCACTTATCAAAACACGACAAACAAGACTAGCAAAAGGCATAATTAATATGCATAACACACTCAGGAAGTAACCCTCTTTTTATTTTTGGAACAAATCTTCAAATGAGCTTGTTTATACTTGAAATTCAAATCGAATACACAAGAACATTTCTTGTATCAAAACTGGAGTACGAAAACACGGTCTATCAAGCACACTTAAGGACCTTTGGTTGATCCTTATGTAATTGAAACCCAAATGTTGGACTTTATATGAGAATCGGTGCCCCCGAAGTTAAAAGACATTTCAGGTTTTCAAGTGCTCAATATCAGGCTAAAGGTCCCTTAACATGTTCTAGTTTTCATTCTCACGAAAATTCTTCAAAAACAGGCATTTTGTCAAATTTCGGTCACCTGTTGGCTAGCCGAAATGGGGAGTAGCGGCTAGCCGCCAGCTGATCGACAAGTTGACCGCTGGAAACCCTGGTCTAGTCACAGCTTCTGGAAAACGAACTGCCAAAACTCGATTGGCTAGCGGTTAGCCAAAATGGGAATTTCGGTTAGCCGCCAGCTGACCGAAAAGGTGACTGAAATCCACAGCCGAAATGCAGGCTTCTGGAAAGGGAACCGCCGATTTCGGTTGGCTCGCGGTTAACCGAAATAGGGATTTCGGCTAGCCGCTAGCTCACCGACGGCTGACCGAAACTGCACAGGCAGTGCATTTCAAGTCCAAATTTTCACTTTTTTCTCCCCTTCTTCTTACTTCTCACACAACCTGCACTTCCCTAAGCCTACATGCTCTCCAAGGGATTGAACACATATATCATAGCACAAGTTAAGACATCACATTTTCATTCTTCAACCTAAAACAAAATCCCCAAAATTTCTAATCGAGACATGGATTTCTTATGAAATGAAGAGAATGAAGAAAACAAATGAAATCCACACAATGCTAACATTCATTCTAGATTGTTTACTTGCCTTGTCCAAGTTGCCAAACCAAACCTCTCTTCAAGCACTCCTATTCAAGAGCTAAGCCAAACACTACAAAACCCCATGAAAACCATTCAAAACTCATTCAAACTTGAAAACAAGAAATCCATTACGAAATGGGTGTTACCACTTAGAAAAACAAGATCTTTAGGAGTAGAAAAGACCCCATGGAAAGGATGGGTTAGAGTTCTTACCTAGAGATGCCGAAACAAGAAGAGATAAAGAAAATGGAGAGCTTGCCCCACTAGAAACTCCAAGAAATTTGTATCAATAGAAATCTTGCAAGGAGAGGAAGAAGATGATGGTCTTGGAATTCTATTTGGAGATCTCTAACTTGAGCATGCAAGAGGGAAAAAGTGAAGAGAAAAGAAAAGGCTTCTCAACCCTAGGTCTTGAAAAGTTGCAGGATTTGGGAAAAGTGAATGAGAAAAAAGAAGGAGAAGACTTAAGTGGTTGGGTTGTGGGCCCCATATGTCTGAAACTAGAGATTGCTAAAACATGATCTTACGGGCCCCGGATGAAGTCGAATAAGAAGGGTGAAATGATCCTCGAAAATCTAGTTTCCAAAAAGTATAATTTTGACATGGTTTTGAGATTTCGAAATTTGTGTCCAGATTTGGGTATAAAAGACAATTTTTACCCCTTTGGGCCATAACTAGGATTTCTGGGCTTCAAACACGAACGGTGTGAAAACGAGAATTGTAATGAATAATAAAACTATTCAAATGGAATAAAAATTATAATTAAAACAAAAATCATAACTATCCTCCCAAACTTACACGTACACTCAAGCCTTCCTGAGCGTGTCTGACTAACATTAAACGTTCTCAAAATTCCCAAAGCTATGTCAGGACTAAAACTAAATATTTATAACCCAACGGTAACTAAACCCCCTTAGGACTAAAGACACACTAATCACAAACTAATCGAATTTGTCTGAGTCGGGGTCTAACAGTATGCCTCAACAGAATGGAGTAGCGGAAAGAAAGAACCGGACTCTTTTAGATATGATCAGGTCTATGCTGAGTTTCTCAAGATTACCTATATCCTTTTGGGGATACGCCTTGGATACTGCAATGTACATACTAATTCTCGTACCAACTAAGTCTGTACCTAAGACTCCCCGGGAGTTGTGGTCCGGGTGATAGCCTAGTCTACAACATTTACACATTTGGGGTTGTCCGACACACGTGTTAAAGGTTAAGACAGATAAGTTGGAAACGAAGTCAGAAGTATGCACGTTTGTAGGATATCCTAAAGGAACTAAAGGTTGGTTATTCTATAATCCTAGAGAGCATAAAGTGCTGGTGAGCACCAATGCGGTTTTTCTGGAGGACGATTATATATGGACCGGAAATCCTTAGATAAGGTGATCTTGGAAGAAATTCAAGAGCAAACAATTTTGACTCCAAATATGACCGAACTTGAGGAAGAACCGCCCTTTACCAGACCCAGTAGTTACACTAGTGCCTCATCGTAGTGGGAGGACTGTCAGACCCCCTGACAGGTTTTCGTTCTTGAGGAAGAACCGGGTCCCATTAGTATATTAGATGTGATGTATGTATATGGATGAGATCCTCATATAAGAGAAATATGTCACAGATCTAATACTTAAATATGTTCACAACCAGTGATGAGACTGGGTATCTCATCTGATAAGGTTGTAACACTTTGATCACTATGAGATAGTGTGATTTGTCTCGATCATAAAAAATGTAAGATTCTGGATCACGGTGTTGGTACATTGGATGTATTGAAGGACCATGAGAAGCACCTTATGGAATACTGACTCGATTTTAAGGTCTGCTCTCACAATTCCCTAGCAACAGGCTCTCAATCCTGAGACATTGATGAACTCAAGTTTCTATCTATTCATTTGCTTTGAGTCACCAATGAGTGAGACCAACTGTAGGTTGATGTGAATTTAAATTCAATCTTTTAATACTGCAAGTGCACAGCTGTCCTTTTGAAAGAGTGGCAAGTACAGGTTGAATCCCACAGTGAGCACTAGTAAGTTAAAATTTAAAATCTGATTTTTTTAATCAAAGATTAATAAGTAATTGAGATCCAAGAAAAAAAACTAGAAAAATTCAAAAACACAAACCAATCACATATATAAAACAGATCAAAGCATCCAGAATCCACTAAGAAAGATAATTAATCCATCCATGCAATTATTCTACTATTTGTCTAAAAAATTAACTCAGATCATAAACAAATCAATGTTTCATAAAAGAAAGAAAAATCATAAGAATGACTCATCAAATTAAGCATAAACTATCAAAGGATTTCAGCCCTAAGCATAATCTATCAAAATAAGTATAAATCATCAAACTATTTTCACTAGAAATCAAAATAGAGGTTGCCCAAAGCATAAAGACAGATCTATTATTCTAATAGAGCATACATTTAAAAGAGACAAGAGAGTAATAGAAGAGTCACATAGATTAGCTTAAAGATCTACTAAGCTTCATCTGTGTGCTCCAATCCAGAAATCTAGCCAGCCATCAAAAAGAATTCCATAAGTAATTTCATTGATAGCATCTCCTTGTACAATGGTCTCTCATAAATCTCTTTTCTAAAAATCCTAATTTCTGGAACAGGGCTCCAGGATACCAAAAAATAACTCTTAAATTCTATTAATTAGAGAAAGACGAGAAAGAGGAGAGAGAGTGATTATGGACGTCCAAGGGGAGGGAGTTGCTCCCTATGCTACTTTTTGGTTCCTTTTATTTCTCTTCTTCTTTTGTTCCAATCAGAATGGTACTCTTTGAATTATCCATTAATAATTTCAAATTTGCAACCACTGTGGGCCCTGCCATGTAGGACATTTCATCTATTTGAATAGTGGGTCCCATGAGAAGTCTTCTACTATAATTAGGACTCTCCAACTAACATGATGAGTGGACCCCTTCTTTGACTGATTTGCATATGCCTTGTGTGTAGGGTCCACATGTTGAATTCTTCAATTTACTTCAATTCAGCAATGCAGGGCTCAGGATGACAATGTGTGCCTGAAAGTGGATTCCATGACAGAACCCTGTAATTCTCATTTTTTGCACTCTCTAATTCAACACATTAAATACTGAAGAGCCCATATTGAAGTGGGACCCATCCGGACAGAGTTCTACTCCAACTGGGACTCTTCGGAGAAAATTTGTAAAACATTCTAAGTTAATGCAGAAAATGTATGAAAAGTATGAAAATTCAGGTTCCTAGGTGAAAATGCATAAAATTATTAAATTAGATGAATAATGATGCAAATCACCTAATTAAATCTCTAATCATCTTAATACGATGCGTAAATGTGCAAATTCATGAACTTAACACACCCCCGAACCAGCATTTTGCTAGTCCCTTAGCAAAAGTTGCGAGCAAAAAGGTTTGAAGTTCTTTGACCTAATTGAAGAGAAAAAAAGTAAATTTGAAAACAAAACCACTTTCGCTGGTGTTCTCGGTTGCACTTTGCGTATGCAACAAGCCTTTAAACCCCTAGGTTCCCCCTAGTGGACGAGTTGTGCCTCGTGAGGGTTTGCAGTGAATCTACCCACAAAATTCTTTCTTCCTTTTTTTTTTTTTTGCAAAAGATGTTTAAAACCTATCAAAATCTAGGGAAACTTCTTCCAAGAGAAAATCTATAGACACTTACTATTCTCAATTATCTTAAATTCGGTTCACCAATCCTATCTTTTGGTTAGAAATTCTCGAAATCATGTTAATTGATCGTGCACGGTGAAAAGATGTATTCGTAATAAGCATCAAATGATCCACCAATAATATCCATGAGTTTTTTATTTTGGCCTGCCGAATCTTCGTAAAGAAAAATAGTCTCCCTCTTAAGGCAATAATGACGACTTTCACACTACTGTTATTTCAAAGGGCGCGATTTTTTTTTCAAACACATACATGTGACTCTGCAATGTCTAGGTTCCTTAAGCTTTCTAATTAACCCATGTAACGAGCATTAGGCCAGTGACTCCCAAAACAAATGTCTTTAGGGCACTAGGTATGTAAATACCCCTACGGGCTTACTGGTTCGGGTTAAAAAGGCTACGAACCCAAACTAGTAACAAAACTTTTTATTCTTTACACTTTTTTTTATATATTTTCTTTTTTTTTCTTTCCTTTTTTTTTTGCGGTCCCCAACAATAGGCAGCCCTTTCCATGTATCCACCCATTGAACCAGGAAGCTTTGTACACTAAGGGTCGATTTTCCATTTTTTTTAATCAAAGAAAGAAACGGAAATCATAGCTTCACATTCAAAATCTTGAACACGTATACCACCTTTGTAAAAGTGAGGGATCAAAATTCAGCACTTCTCCAAAAACCCTTTCCATAAATAAAATGGTGAACCATTATTTTCTTTTCCCCAAAATAAATATCTTCAGCCAATAAAAATTCTCTTGAAAGTTTCCCTCTAACATAACAATTTTTTTTAAAAATCTCCTAAAAACCAAAGCAAAGCGAAAAAGAAAATGTAGAATGAAAATTGAACAAATGATCACATGTCAAGTTCTAACTCACACCCCCAAACCTAAATTTAACATTGTCCTCAATGTCATGAATGCATGTGTAATGTGAAAATAAACAATAAGGAAAATTAGAACATCTTACTGTTAGGTCTTTTGTTTTTGCAATTTGATGGATGCATTTGCACTTTAGCATCATTTGGATTCACACACTAGCATTGTTTTAGAAAACCTTGAAATCTAGTTTTATACTTGCATAGCTTTTAAGATTTGGAAAAGTCTTTGCTTTATGCTTGTTTTGGTTTTAAAGTTGGATGCATTGGTTTTGAAACCCAAACTCTTTTTGAAAACCTATTTCCTTGTGCACTTCATTTGGAAAATCATGTTAGGTATTTAGGTTTGAGGTTTGCATACTTTCAGCACTTTTAGAATCAGTTTTGTATGCAATTTCAATTGAAAAGAGTTTTTACTAATCAAGCTTGCCTTTGGTTTTAAATCTTTGAATCTTTTTAGGCTTTGTGTATTTCATGTTTTTAAACATCTTAGAATGCCTTAAAACATGTTACCAAGCTTGGTTTACCAGCCCAAAAATCCCCCCAAAGAGTTGCCCTTAAAAGCCTCAAGTTTCTCTCTTTTGTCATATTTCTGGGCTGTTTCAGGCAGTGTTCTCGGTCGACCGAGACCTGCCTCTCGGTCGACCGAGACAACTGAGGCCATTTCTGCAGAAATCTGAACTGTAGCCCCAACGGTCAGATTTATATCCGTTGTGTATTCCCGGTCGACCGAGACCTGTTTCTCGGTCGACCGAGAACTAGCCGTTGGCAACTTTTTGGCTATAAAGTCCATTCATTTCCAACCTTTTTCAAGGCTTGAACCATGAACCTTTGAGAGCATTTTGGAGCCATTGAAAGGGGATAAAGTTGGAAAGGCTAGAAGGTCATTAGGAGAGCTAAAGCTTGGATCAATGAGTTAAACAACCAAGTAAGCTCTACCTTTTATTAATCATAGTTTTCATGTTTTGCTTAAGCTATTGGTAAATGGTTTTGTACATGATAACTATGATGTGTAGAATCCTTTCTTCTTCTAATCTTTGGTCTAATTAAGATTGGATTCTTCACATTAGGTTTCAATCCAAGTTGTTTTTAAAACTTACTTAATCATGCTTATCCAAAGTCTTTGATTTCCTTTAATGCATGATTCTTTGTCTTGGTTGAAACTTGCTTGTTGTTTTCATTCATTTAAACATTAGTAAAATCTATTTGTTTTTGAAAACAACATTGCACATGCATCACATGTTCTAAGTTAGTCTTTTTCTTACAACTTGTGATTCTTGATTTTCATATCATAAACAAGTTATTTAACATACATGTGATTTGCATTAGACTTCATTCAAATCTTTTATATGTCTTAAACTTTGAATTGCTTTGAGCATACATATGAATGAGCCTTCATTTTAAACTTGATTGAAGTCATCACACACACACCTCATAAGCATACATCTTTGCATTCATAGAGTGTTTGTGTGAGTTTGTTATTCACTTTCATATCCGCCTATTTAGAGGCAATTTACTTGAGCTTAAATTGTAATCTCTTAGAGTGTTGAGTAAACACTTCCTTAGAGAATTATTGATTTGTAAAGGTTATTGCTTAGCCTAAGAAAAGCATCTTGTAAGGTTATTGCTTAGCCTAAGAAAAGCATTTTGTAAAGGTTATTGCTTAGCCTAGAAAAGCACATTGTAAGGTTGTTGTTGAGCCTAGAAAAACAACATTGTATAGGTTATTGCTTAGCCTTTGAAAAAGCATACTTAGTGGAAATCCGGTGGGGTGATTGGATTCACAAGCCGGTAGTGGATGTAGGCATTGAGGCCGAACCACTATAAACATTGGTGTTGTGGTGCATGCTATGTGGTGATTGTATTTGTATTAGCTTCCGCATCTTGTTTGTTTAATCATCACATGTGACTAGTTTAGTTTAAGAAATTAAAATTGCTTTAAATTGGTCATAGTTGTAGCACACCCTATTCACCCCCCCCTCTAGGGTTAGGATCCTCGTGGACTTTCAATTGGTATCAGAGACAAGTGTGTTAGGTCTTTTGTTTTTGCAATTTGATGCATGCATTTGCACTTTAGCACCATTTGAATGCACACACTAGCATTGTGTTAGAAAACCTTGAAATCTAGTTTTATACATGCATAGCTTTTAAGATTTGGAAAAGCTTTTGTTTTATGCATGTTTTGGTTTTAAACTTGGATGCATTGGTTTTGAATCCCAAACTCTTTTTGAAAACCTATTTCCTTGTGCACTACATTTGGAAAATCTTGTTAGGTATTTAGGTTTGAGGTTTGCATACTTTCAGCACCTTTAGAATCAGTTTTGTATGCAATTTCATTTGAAAAGAGTTTTTCTCAAATCAAGCTAGCCTATGGTTTTAAAGTTTTCAAATTTGTTTAGGCTTCTTATAATCATGTTTTAATAACCTTTAGAATCTCTAAAACATGTATTTTAGCTTGATTTAGTGGCCCAAAAGGTCCCCCATAGATATACCTTCAAATAGGAAAAAATTGAATTTTTGCAAAATGGGGTGTCCCGGCAGTGTTGCCGGTCGACCGAGACACAGGTCTCGGTCGACCGAGACAACTGGAGGTATTTTTTACAGTTTCTGAACTGAAACCTCCAACGGTCAAAAATCCGACCGTTATGCCTTCCCGGTCGACCGAGACCTCTAGGTCGACCGAGACAACTAGCCCGTGGACTGTTTTTTTGCCTATAAAGTCCATTCATTTCCAACTTCTCAAATGTTGAACAAATGAGCTCTTGAGAGCATTTTGGAGCCAAACAAAGGGGAAGAAGTTGGAAAGGCTAGAAGGCCATTTGGAAATCAAATGTTTGAGATTTAAAAAGGTAGACCTTACTTATCATTTTGATTTCCATTAAAAGTAGAATCAATGCATCATTAAATCTTTGTATTTGCATATTTGCATGATTTCTAGCTTTTAAAGAGATGTGTTGCAAACTCTAAATCATCCTTGGTAAATTAGATTAGTTTGCAAACTCTCTTATCCTAATCACATGCTTTCTTAGATTTTAACATTCATACAACTTGTTTAATTCATTTCATCAAAGTTGTTTGAATTCTTTATGTGATTAGTTTTCTCTTCAATCATCATTTTTATAAGCTTTGATTTTAAAATGCATCATGCATTCATTTAAGAGCTTCATAGTTAACATTGATTGAAGAAACACATTCATACACTTGTGCACACACTTTAGCTTGTTTTAAGTGTATGTTTATAATTTGGAATTTCACTTTCCTTTTAGCCTATTAAGAGGCAATTCCAATTGAGCTTAATTTGTAATCTCTTAGAGTGATCTTTTGTGAAGACACCTTCTTTGAGAAATCATCTTTGTGTAAGGTTATTGCTTAGCCTTTGAAAAGCAATTTGTAAAGGTTATTGCTAAGCCTAGAAAAGCACAATTGAGAGGTTGTTGTTGAGCCTTAGAAAAACAACATTGTAAGGTTATTGCTAAGCCTAAGAAAAGCATATTGTAAGGGTTATTGCTTAGCCTAGTAAAAAGCATAAGTAGTGGAATCCGGTGGGGTGTTGGAGACACAAGCCGGTAGTGGATGTAGGCACGTTGGCCGAACCACTATAAACATTGTGTTGTGGTGATTGCTTTTGTGGTGATTGTTTATT
The DNA here is from genome assembly GCA_038049695.1 of Cinnamomum chago. Taxonomy (NCBI): domain Eukaryota; kingdom Viridiplantae; phylum Streptophyta; class Magnoliopsida; order Laurales; family Lauraceae; genus Cinnamomum; species Cinnamomum chago. Next base: position 33,926,768 of record CP142456.1, read on the forward strand.
TGAGCTTCCGCATATTGTATGGTTAATCATCACATGTGACTAGTTTTTATTAAGAAGTTAAAATTGGTTTAAATTGGTCATAGTAGTAGCTCACCCTATTCACCCCCCCCCCCCTCTAGGGTTAGGATCCATAGCGGACTTTCAATTGGTATCAGAGCCAAGTGCTCTATCCCTTAGGATCAAGTGTTTGGAACTCTTGATTAGGTGTAAAAACCTAGAGTTAAAACCCTAGAGTTGTTCTTTTTATGAAAATCATAAGGATGGACTCCACTATGCTAGATTTTGTAGATTCTCCTAGACCTCTCATTCTTCCATCTATTGGAGATTCAAACACTCAATTAAAAGAATCTCAATGTGAATTAAACGAAGGAGAAGAATATAATGAAGAAGAGCTTCAACAAGCCTATAATGAATTATATACATTATCTACAAAGCTTGATAAAAGAAACAAGAGCTTAAGAGAAGAATCTATGAATCTAACCAAAGAATTAGCTTCTTCAAAAGATGAACTTAGAGAAAAAGAAGAATTAATAAATTGTGTAGAATCTAAGTTCATGATCTCTATGGATAATCTATCTAACATTCAAGATGAACTAAAAGAATTAAAGATAGGCTATGATCACCTTAATAAGGAAAATCTAAAACTAAGAGATCAATTACAAAGGCAAGATAAAAACTTTAACAATCTTGAATCTAAATTGACTATCTCTAAGGAAAATTTATCTAATGCTCAAGATGAATTAAATGAGATTAAGATAAATTGTGATGAACTTAAAAATGAAAATTTGAACCTAAGAGATACAATTAAAAGACAAGATGAAAACATTAACTATTTAAAATCCAAGTTGACAATTTCCAATGAAAATTTGTCTAATGCTCAAAGTAATTTAAAAACTTTAGAACTTGGATCAAATGTTGTTAATGAGCTTAATTCTAAGTTAAAACTTGCCTATGAAGAGCTAAACAATTTTAAGGGAATTGAAAATGAACTAACAAAAGTTAAATATGAAAATTCAACCCTTAAAACCAAAGTCACTCAACTTGAAAGCTATAAACAAAAGTATGAGTGCAAGTTTACCCAAAGTGAAGAGAAACTTGAAAAATTATTCAAATTGGGTAAATCTCATGGAGATAGGACGGGTCTTGGATTTAATAGGAATATGACACATGACCCTAAATTCACCAACACTTTTGTGAAAGGTGAGTCCTCTTTCTCTAGCACTCTTTGTCCCTTGCCTAAAACAAAATGTGATTATTGTGGCAATGAAGGACACTTTAGGTTTGAGTGCAAACTAAGGAAAAGAAGCTATGTGTCTAAACCCATCTTTGAACTCAAGAAAGTAAAATCAAACTTGAAGGGTAAGACACTAAAAACAAAGGAAGACTCCATAAAGCTTAAACAAGGTAAACCAATTAACAAGGAGTCTCCAAAAATAGATTCTAAAAAGGTTAAACAAGTCAAACCAAGTTTAAAAGAATCTATTAACAAAAAGCTTCTCAACCTACCTCCCTTAAGTCAAAACATGAAAGAACTTTTAAAGAAAATTACAAAGTTAAATCTAAATTTCAAAAGTCAAAGAAAGGGAGAAAATAAGAAGAATAGAAAACAATCCCTTATGAAGAAGAATCACCAACCTCAAAAGACTAATCACCATTCTAAGCCAAATTTAGTAAAATCTAAATATCTTGGTGATAAGTTTAAATTGAAAATTTATCAAGTCAAATCTCCTATAGTTGGTGAGGATTTCAAAATTGACCTCAAAGTTCAACCCTCCCAAGACCTTAGGTGGATTCCCAAAGTTAGATACTTAGACAAACCTTAAGGCCTTGGACCTTCATTGACCAACCTATTCTTTGTAAGTTAAATCTCTTTGTTGGTCATGTTGCATTTGCATTTTGTTCTTTCTTAGTTACATTTCATAAAATGCATTGCTTCTTTATGATCAATTGATTTTGTCTTCATACACCATTCTAGTTACATGTCATGGTTTTCAAAATCTCTTGATTATAAATTCATCATGTTTGATTTGCTTGTTGCACTCATATGCCTTGCATTGCATTTCTACATGATTAATTGATTGTGTTGTTAAAAGCTTTCATAGCTAGACTCTTCATGATCAATTGTTGTTGAATCATTTGTAAGACTTTTTGAACAAATGATTTGACTCAATTCAAGTTTTTCCATGGACTTCTAATTTATACTTGTATATGGAAAATCATTGTTTTGAAAATTGTTTGATTGGAAATGCTCTATAACTTCATTAGTTAGATTCATCAAAGCATGTTCCATGATTCTCATTTCCTTTTCTTTTGGTTGCATTATCTTTAGAAATGGAAATGTATGTTGTTTGCATCTTTAGCTTATGTGTTTACATTCTTTTTATATGCAAATGACAATTGGTTCCATGTATGGTTGTGACCTTAGTTACATTTGTAGAAACCATACTAGAACCCAAATCCATCCTTTTTACCTAGTCATTTCTTTATGGATGGTTATGATGTTGATTCATGTAGATTTTCTTGATGTCATCCTTATACATGTTTCAACTTCATAAGTAGTGTTCTTAATCATATGAATCTCTTTGAAATCCATTCCTTGCATTTATGTTGGTTGATGGATTTCTTAGTGTTGAATTCATATGATCTAGACACTTTGGAAATTGCATGCATTACAAAGCTTTATCCTTTTGCATTGCAATTTGCCTTGTTCATCACTATGCTCTTTAGGAATATCATTAAAAGTGATGAATATGCATTTATGATGCTTGATGGAAGTGTATCACATCCTTGCTTTTACTCATGTTATCATATTCAATTGGTTTCATTTGGTATAATGTTCCATTGATTTCATATCCAATTGATATCTTATCTTGTGTATGTGATAGACCTTGTGTGCTTTGGACTAATCTTCATAGTTATATAATTGTTCCACGTCACACACCATTAGCATCATAATGCTCATGATTGCCACCTCTTTTTGCTCTCATAGGTAAATCTCATGACCACCATGTTTATGTGTTAATAATATTGGTTGGTTATTATTTGAGGTTGGCTTCATGATTGAATTTCATTTCACTCTTTCATGCACTTTAATAGTCATATTTATTGATTGAATGAAATGAGTTCAAAACTTACATAGCATATGATTTTCATAAGTAATATTGATTGATGCTATGTTTGAGTAAACCCCATATCATGGATAGCTCTAATTTGGATTTTTCCTAATAAGTGACATTCTTGAATCCATTTTAGAGTGATTATGTTAATAGTCATATCCTTTAATCTCAATTGATATGTTTGTTTCAATTGATATCCATGATTGCTTCTCCCATTAGACCTAGCTCTCTTTTGGTAATTTGATCATATTGTGCTTAATAGTTAAATGAATCTAATCCTTTCCTTGAAGTTAACCCTCACTTGGTTAAACCATCTACTTCTTGAATCTAATAGTTATATCTTGTCAAAAGCTTGACAAAAGAAGAGAATGGATTGAGGGGGAGTGTAAACCTTCGTAGGAAGAATTAGTTTTGATCAAATTCACCCTTGGAATGCTAATGAGCCCTTAGAGTTAACTTACATACATGATAGCCTGTTATGTTTGTCATTTTCGATTACATTTGTTAACAGGTGCTACTAAAGGTATTCTTCTTGTCTCATGTGTGTAGGTACCTTTGCAATTTAATGTCAAAGGGGGAGAGAGAGTTCAAGTGTGACTCAAAGATCTCCTACTCTTCAAAGGGGGAGAGAGTTCGAGAGTTCAAGTACTCGAAGATCTCCTATCCATCAAAGGGGGAGAAAGCCTTCAAGTTCTCACGAGGAAGAGAGAGGCATGGTCAAAGGGGGAGAGCAAATAGAAGAAAGAAAGCTTGGAGCTATAGAAGATGCTTGGCTAAAGAGAGGAAGATGAGAAGAAGAAAGCTTGAAGAATGATCAAGCACCAAGCATCAAGAAGATTGAAGAAAAGAGCCCAAGAGCCCAAGCTAAGAGAAGGAGCATCCAAGAAGATTTCAAGACATGTCCAGCTAAGGGGGAGCTGAAGACTAAGTGTGTAATTTCATTGATGAGTAAGTTGCCATCAAATTGCAAAGGGGGAGATTGTTAGGTCTTTTGTTTTTGCAATTTGATGCATGCATTTGCACTTTAGCACCATTTGAATGCACACACTAGCATTGTGTTAGAAAACCTTGAAATCTAGTTTTATACATGCATAGCTTTTAAGATTTGGAAAAGCTTTTGTTTTATGCATGTTTTGGTTTTAAACTTGGATGCATTGGTTTTGAATCCCAAACTCTTTTTGAAAACCTATTTCCTTGTGCACTACATTTGGAAAATCTTGTTAGGTATTTAGGTTTGAGGTTTGCATACTTTCAGCACCTTTAGAATCAGTTTTGTATGCAATTTCATTTGAAAAGAGTTTTTCTCAAATCAAGCTAGCCTATGGTTTTAAAGTTTTCAAATTTGTTTAGGCTTCTTATAATCATGTTTTAATAACCTTTAGAATCTCTAAAACATGTATTTTAGCTTGATTTAGTGGCCCAAAAGGTCCCCCATAGATATACCTTCAAATAGGAAAAAATTGAATTTTTGCAAAATGGGGTGTCCCGGCAGTGTTGCCGGTCGACCGAGACACAGGTCTCGGTCGACCGAGACAACTGGAGGTATTTTTTACAGTTTCTGAACTGAAACCTCCAACGGTCAAAAATCCGACCGTTATGCCTTCCCGGTCGACCGAGACCTCTAGGTCGACCGAGACAACTAGCCCGTGGACTGTTTTTTTGCCTATAAAGTCCATTCATTTCCAACTTCTCAAATGTTGAACAAATGAGCTCTTGAGAGCATTTTGGAGCCAAACAAAGGGGAAGAAGTTGGAAAGGCTAGAAGGCCATTTGGAAATCAAATGTTTGAGATTTAAAAAGGTAGACCTTACTTATCATTTTGATTTCCATTAAAAGTAGAATCAATGCATCATTAAATCTTTGTATTTGCATATTTGCATGATTTCTAGCTTTTAAAGAGATGTGTTGCAAACTCTAAATCATCCTTGGTAAATTAGATTAGTTTGCAAACTCTCTTATCCTAATCACGTGCTTTCTTAGATTTTAACATTCATACAACTTGTTTAATTCATTTCATCAAAGTTGTTTGAATTCTTTATGTGATTAGTTTTCTCTTCAATCATCATTTTTATAAGCTTTGATTTTAAAATGCATCATGCATTCATTTAAGAGCTTCATAGTTAACATTGATTGAAGAAACACATTCATACACTTGTGCACACACTTTAGCTTGTTTTAAGTGTATGTTTATAATTTGGAATTTCACTTTCCTTTTAGCCTATTAAGAGGCAATTCCAATTGAGCTTAATTTGTAATCTCTTAGAGTGATCTTTTGTGAAGACACCTTCTTTGAGAAATCATCTTTGTGTAAGGTTATTGCTTAGCCTTTGAAAAGCAATTTGTAAAGGTTATTGCTAAGCCTAGAAAAGCACAATTGAGAGGTTGTTGTTGAGCCTTAGAAAAACAACATTGTAAGGTTATTGCTAAGCCTAAGAAAAGCATATTGTAAGGGTTATTGCTTAGCCTAGTAAAAAGCATAAGTAGTGGAATCCGGTGGGGTGTTGGAGACACAAGCCGGTAGTGGATGTAGGCACGTTGGCCGAACCACTATAAACATTGTGTTGTGGTGATTGCTTTTGTGGTGATTGTTTATTTGAGCTTCCGCATATTGTATGGTTAATCATCACATGTGACTAGTTTTTATTAAGAAGTTAAAATTGGTTTAAATTGGTCATAGTAGTAGCTCACCCTATTCACCCCCCCCCCTCTAGGGTTAGGATCCATAGCGGACTTTCAAAGTGCTCTAATCCCTTAGGATCAAGTGTTTGGAACTCTTGATTAGGTGTAAAAACCTAGAGTTAAAACCCTAGAGTTGTGCTTATTTGAAAATCATTAGAATGGACTCCACTATGCTAGATTTTGTAGATTCTCCTAGACTTACCATTCTTCCATCTATTAGAGATTCAAACATTCAATTAAAAGAATCTCAATGTAAACTAAATGAAGAAGAAGAATATAATGAAGAAGATCTTCAACAAGCCTTTGAAGAATTATATGAAGTATCCTTAAAGCTTGAGAAGAAAAACAAAAGTTTAAGAGAAGAATCTAAAAATCTAAGCAAAGAATTAGCTTCTTCAAAAGATGAACTTAGAGAGAAAGAAGAAGTAATAAATTGTGTAGAGTCTAAGTTCATGATCTCTTTAAATAACCTATCCAACATTCAAGATGAACTAAAAGAATTAAAGATGGGTTATGAAAATGTCAATAAGGAAAATTTAAAGCTAAGAGATCAATTACAAAGGCAAGGTAAAGACTCTAACAATCTTGAATCTAAATTGACTATCTCTAAGGAAAATTTATCTAATGCTCAAGATGAATTAAATGAGATTAAGATAAATTGTGATGAGCTTAAAATTGAAAATTTGAACCTAAGAGATACAATTAAAAGACAAGATGAAAACATTAACTTTTTAAAATCCAAGTTGACAATTTCCAATGAAAATTTGTCTAATGCTCAAAGTAATTTAAAAACTTTAGAACTTGGATCAAATGTTGTTAATGAGCTTAATTCTAAGTTAAAACTTGCCTATGAAGAGCTAAACAATTTTAAGGGAATTGAAAATGAACTAACAAAAGTTAAAAATAAAAATTCAACCCTTAAAACCCAAGTCACTCAACTTGAAGAGTATAAACAAAAGTATGAGTGCAAGGTTACCCAAAGTGAAGATAGACTTGAAAAATTATTTAAAATGGGTAAACCTCATGGAGATAGGACGGGTATTGGATTCAATAGGAATATGTCTCATGACCCTAAATTCACCAACACTTTTGTGAAAGGTGAGTCCTCTTTCTCTAGCACTCTTCCTCCCTTGCCCAAATCAAAATGTAATTATTGTGGCATTGAAGGGCATTTTACATTTGAGTGCAAACTAAGGAAAAGAAGCTATGTGTCTAAACCCATCTTTGAACTCAAGAAAGTAAAATCAAACTTGAAGGGTAAGACACTAAAAACAAAGGAAGACTCCATAAAGCTTAAACAAGTTAAACCAATTAACAAGGAGTCTCCAAAAATAGATTCTAAAAAGGTTAAACAAGTCAAATCAAGTTTAAAAGAATCTATTAACAAAAAGCTTCTTAACCTACCTCCCTTAAGTCAAAACATGAAAGCACTTTTGAAGAAAATTACTAAGTTAAATCTAAATTTCAAAAGTCAAAGAAAGGGAGAAAATAAGAAGAAAAGAAAAACAAATCAATCCCCTAAGAAGCAAACCCACCAACATCAAAAGACTAATCACCATTCTAAGCCAAATTTAGTAAAATCTAAATATCATGGTGATAAGTTTAAGTTGAAAATTTATCAAGTAAAATCTCCTTTAGTTGGTGAGGATTCCAAAATAGACCTCAAAGTTCAACCCTCCCAAGACCTTAGGTGGATTCCCAAAGTTATCTACTTAGACAAACCTTAGGGTCTTGAACTTTCATTGACCAACCTATTCTTTTTAAGTTAAACCTTTTGTTGGTCATGATTGCATTTGCATTTTGTTTTCTTTTAGTTATATTTCATAAAATGCATTGCTTCTTTATGATCATTTGATTTTGTCTTCATGCACCATTCTAGTTACATGTCATGGTTTTCAAAATCTCTTGATTATAATCTCATCATGTTTGATTTGCTTTTTGCTTGCATTTAGTTTTATGTTTTGCATTGCATTTCTACATGATTAATTGATTGTGATTTCAAAAGCTTTCATAGCTAGATTCTTCATAATCAATTGGATTTTCCATGGTTTTATAAGTTAAACTTTTATATGGAAAATTGTTTTGAAAAATCAACTTGTATTTGTTTCAATTAAGTTATATCTTCTAAAATACAAAGTTGAAAATTGATCTTCAAAATCATTCCTTTTATGCTCATTGTAGGATTTTGTTGATTTGAAGATTGTTTGAATGGAAATGCTCTATAACCTCTTTAGTTATATTCATCTAAGCATGTTCCATGTTCTCATTTCCTTTTTCTTTTGGTTTCATTATCTTTAGAAATGGAAATGTATGTTGTTTGCATCTCTAGCTTATGTGTTTACATTCTTTTCATATGCAAATGACTATTGGTTCCATGTATGGTTGTGAACTTGTAATTATTGTAGAAACCATACTAGAACCCAAATCCATCCTCTATGCTCACTAGTCATATCTTTATGGATGGTTATGATGTTGATTCATGTATTTTCTCTATGTGATATCATCCTTATACATGTTTCAACTTCATAAGTAGTGTTCTTAATCATATGAATCTCTTTGAAATCCATTCCTTACATTTATGTTGGTTGATGGATATCTTAGTGTTGAATTCATATGATCTAGACACTTTGGAAATTGCATGCATTTCAAAGCTTTATCCTTTTGCATTGCAATTTGCCTTGTTCATCACTATGCTCAATAGTTATATCCTTAAAAGTGATGAATATGCATTAGTGTTGCTTGATGGAAGTTTATCACATCCTTGCTTTTACTCATGTTATCATATTCAATTGGTTTCATTTGGTATAACTTTCCATTGATTTCATATCCAATTGATATCTTATCTTGTGTATGTGATAGACCTTGTGTGCATTGGACTAAACTTGATTAGTAATATATTTGTTCCATGTCACACACCATTAGCATCATTATGCTCATGTTGCCACCTCTTTTGCTCATATAAGTATATCTCATGACCACCATGTTTATGTGTTAATAATATTGGTTGGTTATTATTTGAGGTTGGCTTCATGATTGAATTTCATTTCACTCTTTCATGCACTTTAATAGTCATATTTATTGATTGAATGAAATGAGTTCAAAACTTACATAGCATATGATTTTCATAAGTAATATTGATTGATGCTATGTTTGAGTAAACCCCATATCATGGATAGCTCTAATTTGGATTTTTCCTAATAAGTAACATTCTTGAATCCGTTTTAGAGTGATTATGTTAATAGTCATATCCTTTAATCTCAATTGATATGTTTGTTTCAATTGATATCCATGATTGCTTCTCTCATTTGTCCTAGCTCTCTTTTGGCAATTTGATCATATTGAGCTTAATAGTTAAATGAATCTAATCCTTTCCTTGAAGTTGACCCTCAATTGGTTAAACCATCTTCTTCTTGCACCTAATAGTTATATCTTGTCAAAAGCTTGACAAAAGAAGAGAATGGATTGAGGGGGAGTGTAAACCTTCATAGGAAGTATTAGTTGTGATCAAATTGACCATTGGAATGCCTTTGAGCCCTTAGAGACTACTACCTCACATGATAGCCTGTTATGTATTTCATTTTCGATTTCATTTGTTAACAGGTGCTACTAAAGGTATTTTCCTTGTTTCATGTGTGTAGGTACCTTTGCAATTTAATGGCAAAGGGGGAGAAATTATGCATGTTCTCAAAAGGGTGAAGAGAAAGTCCAAGCTTCCAAAGGGGAGAGTTGTGTATGATCTTCTACAAGGGGAGAGAATACATACCTTGCCAAAGGAAGAAAGAGGCATGGTCAAAGGGGGAGAGCAAATAGAAGAAAGAAAGCTTGGAGCTATAGAAGATGCTTGGCTAAAGAGAGGAAGATGAGAAGAGAAAGCTTGAAGAATGATCAAGCTCCAAGCATCAAGAAGATTGAAGAAAAGAGCCCAAGAGCCCAAGCTAAGAGAAGGAGCATCCAAGAAGATTTCAAGACTTGTCCAGCTTAGGGGGAGCTGAAGACTTAGTGTGTAATTTCTATGATGAGTAAGTTGCCATCAAATTGCAAAGGGGGAGATTGTTAGGTCTTTTGTTTTTTCAATTTGATGGATGCATTTGCACTTTAGCATCATTTGGATTCACACACTAGCATTGTTTTAGAAAACCTTGAAATCTAGTTTTATACTTGCATAGCTTTTAAGATTTGGAAAAGTCTTTGCTTTATGCTTGTTTTGGTTTTAAAGTTGGATGCATTGGTTTTGAAACCCAAACTCTTTTTGAAAACCTATTTCCTTGTGCACTTCATTTGGAAAATCATGTTAGGTATTTAGGTTTGAGGTTTGCATACTTTCAGCACTTTTAGAATCAGTTTTGTATGCAATTTCAATTGAAAAGAGTTTTTACTAATCAAGCTTGCCTTTGGTTTTAAATCTTTGAATCTTTTTAGGCTTTGTGTATTTCATGTTTTTAAACATCTTAGAATGCCTTAAAACATGTTACCAAGCTTGGTTTACCAGCCCAAAAATCCCCCCAAAGAGTTGCCCTTAAAAGCCTCAAGTTTCTCTCTTTTGTCATATTTCTGGGCTGTTTCAGGCAGTGTTCTCGGTCGACCGAGACCTGCCTCTCGGTCGACCGAGACAACTGAGGCCATTTCTGCAGAAATCTGAACTGTAGCCCCAACGGTCAGATTTATATCCGTTGTGTATTCCCGGTCGACCGAGACCTGTTTCTCGGTCGACCGAGAACTAGCCGTTGGCAACTTTTTGGCTATAAAGTCCATTCATTTCCAACCTTTTTCAAGGCTTGAACCATGAACCTTTGAGAGCATTTTGGAGCCATTGAAAGGGGATAAAGTTGGAAAGGCTAGAAGGTCATTAGGAGAGCTAAAGCTTGGATCAATGAGTTAAACAACCAAGTAAGCTCTACCTTTTATTAATCATAGTTTTCATGTTTTGCTTAAGCTATTGGTAAATGGTTTTGTACATGATAACTATGATGTGTAGAATCCTTTCTTCTTCTAATCTTTGGTCTAATTAAGATTGGATTCTTCACATTAGGTTTCAATCCAAGTTGTTTTTAAAACTTACTTAATCATGCTTATCCAAAGTCTTTGATTTCCTTTAATGCATGATTCTTTGTCTTGGTTGAAACTTGCTTGTTGTTTTCATTCATTTAAACATTAGTAAAATCTATTTGTTTTTGAAAACAACATTGCACATGCATCACATGTTCTAAGTTAGTCTTTTTCTTACAACTTGTGATTCTTGATTTTCATATCATAAACAAGTTATTTAACATACATGTGATTTGCATTAGACTTCATTCAAATCTTTTATATGTCTTAAACTTTGAATTGCTTTGAGCATACATATGAATGAGCCTTCATTTTAAACTTGATTGAAGTCATCACACACACACCTCATAAGCATACATCTTTGCATTCATAGAGTGTTTGTGTGAGTTTGTTATTCACTTTCATATCCGCCTATTTAGAGGCAATTTACTTGAGCTTAAATTGTAATCTCTTAGAGTGTTGAGTAAACACTTCCTTAGAGAATTATTGATTTGTAAAGGTTATTGCTTAGCCTAAGAAAAGCATCTTGTAAGGTTATTGCTTAGCCTAAGAAAAGCATTTTGTAAAGGTTATTGCTTAGCCTAGAAAAGCACATTGTAAGGTTGTTGTTGAGCCTAGAAAAACAACATTGTATAGGTTATTGCTTAGCCTTTGAAAAAGCATACTTAGTGGAAATCCGGTGGGGTGATTGGATTCACAAGCCGGTAGTGGATGTAGGCATTGAGGCCGAACCACTATAAACATTGGTGTTGTGGTGCATGCTATGTGGTGATTGTATTTGTATTAGCTTCCGCATCTTGTTTGTTTAATCATCACATGTGACTAGTTTAGTTTAAGAAATTAAAATTGCTTTAAATTGGTCATAGTTGTAGCACACCCTATTCACCCCCCCTCTAGGGTTAGGATCCTCGTGGACTTTCACTTACCATGCGGGGTGATTGCAAAAGAATGTGATCAACCAGCTCAATTACCTTTGAAAATTGGGTTGCCTCCCAAACAACGCTAGGTTTAATGTCATCAGCCCGACATGATAAAAAATGATTAGTCTTGGTAAATTGGGTCTTCCAAAAGGATATCCTCAACGTTTTTATCATTCAGTTCTAGAAACGGTTTCAATCGTTGACCATTCACATTGAAAACATCCCCATTCTTGGGATTTTCAATTTCCACAGCACCATGAAAGTAAACAGTCCTGATAATGAATGGACCAGTACACCGGGTTCATAACTTCCCTGGAAACAGGTGTAATCGGGAGTTATACAGAAGGACTTTCATACCCGGTTCAAAAGATTTTCTTAAAATTGACTTATCATGGTGCAACTTAATTCTTTCCTTGTAGATCTTGGCATTTTCATAGGCATCATTTCGAAGTTCTTCCAACTCATTGAGTTGCAATTTGCGTAGAGTACCCGCAGTGGGTAAGTCAAAATTAAACTTCTTAATGTCCCAATAAGCTCTATGCTCCAATTCAACAGGCAAGTGGCAAGCCTTACCATAGACCAACCTATATGGCGACATCCCAATAGGTGTCTTGTAAGCGGTTCGATAGGCCCACAGTGCGTCGATCAATCGCAAAGACCAGTCTTTCCGAGTGGGATTGACCGTCTTTTCCAGAATTTGTTTAATTTGCCTATTTGAAATTTCCGCTTGGCCATTTGTTTGTTGGTGATAAGGTGTAGCAACCTTATGGGTGACAAAATATTTTTTTAGCAAATGCTCAAAGGGACGGTTGCAAAAGTGAGTGCCTCCATCACTAATGATTGCTCTAGGGGTACCAAAGCGAGAAAATATATGATCTTTCATGGACTTAATCACCACATAGTGGTCATTCTTCTTTGTCGGTATGGCTTCTACCCACTTGGAAACATAGTCTACTGCTAGCAAAATGTAAAGATTTCCAAAGGAATTTGGAAATGGCCCCATGAAGTCAATTCCCCACACATCAAAAATTTCTACCATAAGTATGGGATTCAAGGGCATCATGTTCCTTCTATTGAGCTTGCCAAGCTTTTGACACCTCTCACAGTTCAAACAAAAAGTGTGACAATCTTTAAAGAGAGTGGGCCAGTAAAATCCACACTGCAAAACTTTTGCAGCTGTCTTTTTCGAACTAAAGTGGCCCCCACAAGCATGATCATGGTAGAAGGAAATGACCGAGTAATGGTCATGATCAGGAATGCTTCTTCTGATGATCTGGTCTGGGCAGTACTTAAAAAGATATGGGTCATCCTAGAAAAAGTACTTTACCTCAGTTAGAAATTTTGATCAATCATGTTTTGACCAATGGGTGGGCATCTCCACTGTAACAAGGTAATTGATTATATCTGCAAACCAAGGGATTTGGGAAATACTAAGCAGTTGTTCATCAAGAAAATTTTCATTCAGTGGGACCTCATCTGATGATGCTAAGGGTAACCTCGAAAGGTGGTCTGCTACAACATTCTCACATCCTTTTTTATCTCTAATTTCCAAATCAAACTCTTGTAGTAAAAGGATCCACTGGATCAATCGGGCTTTTGCATCCTTTTTGGACAGAAGGTATCTCAAAGCTGCATGGTCTGTGTAGATGATGACTTTGGACCCTATCAAGTAGGACCGGAATTTCTCCAAGGCAAAAATCACAACGAGCAATTCTTTTTCAGTGGTTGTGTAATTTAGTTGTGCATCATTGAGGGTCCTACTTGCATAGTAAATCACATGAGGTAGCTTCCCAACCGGTTGACCCAAAACAGCTCCAATAGCTGTATCGGATGCATCACACATTAGCTCAAATGGAATGGTCCGGTCAGGTGGCTGAATTATAGGGGCTAAAGTTAGTTCATTTTTTAGTCTCTCAAAGGCCTTTAGACCCTTCTCATCAAATTCAAACGGGGCCTCTTTTGACAGCAATTGGCACAGAGGTTTAGCGATTTTACTAAAATCCTTGATGAATCGACGATAAAAACCAGCATGGCCCAAGAATGATCATGATGGTCCCGGCTTTTGTCTTTTTCCAAAGCTGCCTCCGCCCCGGGGCTGACGGGGTATGGTGGAGGGAAAAAGGAAAAGCGGGCATCAGTTTTTTTTTGTACGGGTATGCCAATTTCTCTTTTATACTTGGAATTTAGAAATGGTGATCCGGAGATCCACCTTCACAAGTAAAAAGGGAAATGAAACTTTTTTCTAGTTTTCCATTGCATACATATTTTAATAAAAGAGACAGTTTTTTTGATTTTGCCGTAAAAGGCGATTTTTTGGCATTTATAGCCGATTTTTGGCGTTTGTAGCCGATTTGTGGCGTTTATAGCCGATTTACAATTCTCATCAATAATGAAAGACAAGAGTTGTGGTTTTTTGTCTCTTTAAAAAAAATACAATTTACAACAGAAAAGTAAGAAAAAGGAATCTAACTTCTCATGCGATTGTGGGAGGGCTCGTTCAGATCGATAGTCGCGAGTCATGTATGGGCTCCGCCATCGTCCTTCAGATGAGAACATAGTGCTTGATTTCTTGGCTTGGCTCCAACCTCAGATTTTTAGAGGATAAGGACCAAGATAAGGTCCTATATCCGGTAAAAGGCTGAGTAGACGGGCTGAAAAGCCGCATCTAGCCATGTTGGATAGAAGGATAGGTGGTCTTTGAGGGGGGGTGGCCCCCCAAGGGGCTTCAATCACCTTGTTGAACTTGTTGCAGCAGAGTTTTCTTGAAGGAGCAGGGTTGTAGAGATTTCTCCAAGGATTTTTGAATGATTTTCTGGCTCTTTCTGTGTGTGTCCCCCCTTTTCTCCTCTCCTGGAATGCTTGGAGAGGACTCCTATTTATAGGCCTTTTGGTAGCCTTTAGGAGTGATTTATGAGCCTTTATGGTAATAAAGCTCATTAAGGGAGGAGTTACAAGTTTAATTGCTTTTTGTTTTGTAACTCCTGACCCTTGGATTTCATTGGCCGGAGGAGAGTCATGGGCATTTAATCGCCTTTAATCTCCATTATGTTAGGAGTTTCATGGCTTGAATGCCATGATTGCTTGGACTTGTAACTCCTGAACGGAGGCTTCTGATTGGGCCGTTCAAGATAATGGGTTAATGACCGCATTAACTTGCCATAAACGGGCCAATTGATTGCACTAAGTGGCCACCTTGGTAGCTGAAGAGTCGCGGGCCATGTTGCGTCTCTTGGAATTCCCTTTGCGATGATCATCGATGGATCCTTATGTAAATCAACATCAGATGATCATGTAGTTTCAGTCATTGGTTGATACCAGCGGGCCGGCAGCATCTGTCCAGTCGATTTCGCGATCGGGCGGGCAGAAAGTGCACTTTTTGGTTGTTCAGCTGGCGATCAACGAAGTTTTTGAAGTTCTTGGAAGGATTCCTGTGATCTTGGCGAATATCGGCGAATTTGGAGCCTCAAAAGTCTGAATCTGGAAAAATCACAGGGACAGAACAACTCGTCTCGCGAAAACGGACGAAACGGGGGGTCCCGGGGCGAAATCGGCGCCCCGGACCTCCCAGGGTCGTCGGCCCCATGGTCTCCGGCGACCATTGGCCATGGTCGCCGGCGACCATGGCCCAGGGTCACAGGCCTGGCCCAGGGTCGCGGGGCTCTGCGACCCTGGGGGGAAAATTGCTTCCCGGGGCCCGTTTCTGGCCGTTTTTCGTCGTTTTTCGCTTCCGTTTTTTTTGTTTGTTTTCTATGACATTTCTCCACATTTTTGGCTTGATTTCCCTCTGAAAAACATGATGAGAATCCTTGCAAATTGGTTTGCAAAGTTTCCGATTTTCCGGGAAAAGCCGAGCGCAGAACTGCTGATTTTCCGCCAGAAGCTGAAACAGGGTCAAACGATGTCGGAATGACCTGAAATTTGAGGTGAAGCTTCTTGAGCATTAAATAAGACCAACCATGGGCTTTCTTTTGAGTTTTGAAGCCGTTTGGGGTCATGCAAATGCTTGCCTTTGATTTCACTGCGAGGGAAATGTCGAGCTTTGACTTTTGGTCAAACGATGTCCGATTGACCTGAAATTCGACGTGTGACTCCCTCATCAGTAGTTAGGACCAACCATAGGCTTTCGTTTGAGTTTTGAAGCCATTTGGAGTCCTGCAAACGCTTGCCTTTGATTTCACCGCAAGGGAAATGCCGAGCTTTGACTTTCGGTCAAACGATGTCCGATTGACCTGAAATTCGACGTGTGACTCCCTCATCAGTAGATAAGACCAACCATAGGCTTTCGTTTGAGTTTTGAAGCCATTTGGAGTCATGCAAACGCTCGCCTTTGATTTTACCGCAAGGGAAATGCCGAGCTTTGACTTTCGGTCAAACGATGTCCGATTGACCTGAAATTCGACGAGGAGCCTATTGGAGTCATTTTGAGATGATCCGCAAGCTCCGAATTAGGTGCCATGGTCCCGGGGTGGTCCGCCGCCGGGAGCTGCTGCTTAGCTGTTGGAGAAGTGAAGTTAGGCCAAATGATGTCGGAATGACCCGAAACTTCATGTGTACCTCTCTTTTGGTTGTTTTGAATGACCTTGCAGTTTTTGTTTGATTCTGACAAGATCTGATGCTTGAAGTGGCGCCTGCCTATTTTTGGTAGGATGCGGCTCCATGTAGCTTTTGGTGTGAAGAGGCAAAGTGACATTTTTGGTGTCAACAAATGCCCCCTCGAGGTACAGCGACGATATAGCTTTTGCAGTCGATGTGCCTCGAAGAGAATCTTGAAGAAGAGCTTCTGTCTTGACCAAGAGTCTTTGAGCATTTTTTTTTTTTTTTTTTTTTTTTTTGATGGAGTAGCCTTTTGAGCTTCCAGGGGATTTTATGGTAGTGATAAGAATCATGCACCATTTTGAGGCAAAGTATTGAAGATGACATCGGGGATGCGGATTTGGATTTTTGTTTTGACCTTGAGTCCTAACAGGCTATATGTGGCAAGTTAGGGGGTCGGATTTTGGTTTTGACCGTGTGACCCAACAAACTGTATGTGGAATGTTGGGGGGTCAGGTTTTGGTTTTTGATTTTGGTCTTGTGAGCTAACAAGCTGTATGTGGAATGTTAGGGGACCGGTTTGACTTTTGGTGAAATGTCAATTTCAAGGTTTGGCTCAATTTGGCTCATGAGGTGAGATGGTTTTGGATCTTGGAAGCTCATGAGGCTTGGAATTTTTGTATGGTCCAATCAACTCAAAAGAGAGGCATGGAACCATTTTTTTTGTATGCTCTTGGTAAGAGGAATTTTGACTAAAAGCCACTTTTAGTGCCTAGGTGGTCAAACCTGGCTCATATGGGCTAACCCATGGGACCTTAAGCTTTGGAGGATGGCTTAGATCTCATATGGTGTCATTTTGTAAAGAATATCTAAAGATATCTCCTTTGGGTGGAGAACATCTAAAAATATCCTTACTTTGAGAGATTTTCTCAAGTTTCCTTGATTTTGGGAGAGATTCTCTCAAAATATCTTTCTTTGGGAGAGAATTTCTCAAAGGATCTTTGTTTTGGGAGAGAATATCCCAAGTTTCCTTTTCTTTTGGGAAGGTTGCTAATTTTTAGCACTTACCTCCTTGCTTTTCTCCTCTTTCCTCTTTTGGTTTGCTCTCTTCCATAAAAGCAATTGAGGTTGGATTTCTTGCTCCTATTGCTTTCTTTTTGCAAAAGTCTTCAAGAGTTGCTCTAAGATCAAGAATCCTCCTTCTTCAAGAGTCTTCAAGTTCTTCTTTCTTCTCCATCCATGGCTTCAAGTAAGTTTTTTATTTCTTTTTACAAGAAATTCCATGTAAAGAAAGTTTCATCATTTTTTTTTCTCTCTCTCTTTTTTTCTTTTCTTTTTGCACGTGTTCTTTTTTTCTTTTTTTTTTACACGCCCATTTCTTTTCTCTTTTTTTTCTTTCTTCTTCTTTTTTTCTTTTTTTTTTCTCTCTTTTTTTTTTTTTTTTTTTGCTGCTGTACGGACATGTCCGTACAGCATTGGGCCGTACGGCCATGTGGGCCAGCCCATAATTTTTTCTTTTTTTTTTTCTTCTTTTTTTTTTTAAAAAAAGAACTTTCCTTTCTCCCCTTTTTGTATCATCATGATAATGAGGTTTCATGCATTTCAAGATGTTTATGCATTTTTTTTTTGTTTGATGCATCAAGATAGAAGGCTAGAGTTTCTATATTAAGTCAACATGAATTTTGACTTAGACAAAGTTTGATTTTGACCAAGTTGGGTTGGAATTGGTCAAATTTTGTCAAGGTTTTCCTAGCATCTAGTGCATGATGATTTTCTTTTATGCATGATTTTTGGTAAATTGAATTGGGAGCATGATGATGATGCACACCTGGAAATCTTTTGCAAGTCTTGAGATTTGAAGCTCGCAGCAATGTTGAGCTCTTTCTTTAGTCTTGCGGGGGTTTCGAGGAGCTTTTTTGCAAGTTTTGGGATTTGAAGCTCGCAGCAATGTTGAGCTCTTTTCCGATTCTTGCGGAAATTTGAGAAGACTGTCTTGATCTCGCAGCAATGTTTGAGTTCGAGTCTTCTTTGAGAATCCTTCATTGATCATGAGCTCGCAGCGATGTTGAGCTCATCTTCAGGCTTCCTTTCTTTTCGGGGTGATTCCCTTTTCTTCGGAATTGCCCCGGAGTCATGCCAAAATTTCGCTAGGATTTTTTTTAGCAAAATTCTGTCATTCTGTTGATTGATTTTTTTTTTAATCTTTGCAGGTAGTTCCTCCAGAACGAACAAGGGTAAGAAGCCCGTTACCGATACACCTCGTCGATCTGCCAGATCTTCCAATGCTGCTGTACAGCAGGCTTGGGAGAAGGTCCAGTATGTGGAGAGAAACTTGGAAGAGTGTGACTCGCTCAACCGAGATGAGATGAGACAGCGACTGATCGGTCTCAAGGATGAGGAGTTTTACAAGATTATGGCAAGCAATCGTCCTTGGGTCATGGACGATCAGAGCGTTGTGCCCAAGCCTACCTTTTTCTTTGGTGATGCAGCTCCTGATGACTCGTCATATCAAAGGAGATGCTTTCAGTTCTCTTACACAGCCGATGGTGAGGAGAGAACCATTTCTACTCGGTCGCCTTTTGATCGTACTATTTCGATCATGAGTCTTTCTCCCACTTGCTCTAAGAGAGAAGATCCTCCAAGCTGGGTAAAGAGGACCACTGTGGTCAAGACCGGGGTTTTTGTTGGCGGTCCTTCTGGTTATGCAGAGAAGTCGCCTGTCCGTCTGGACATGTTGATGCCGGCCAGCGGCTACCAAGGATCTGATCATCCATCGGTTGATTTGAGACCGGTGGGCCTTGGCATTTTCAGGGGCGATGGCAGCAATTGGGTGAAGCCTTTTCGACTTCGTGGCCGTTTCAGTGTTGACTCGGGCTGGGAGTCGTGGACTGATCACATCCTGCAGATCGGCGGTGCCATTCTGAAGGAGGCCGAGATTTTTGATGCGGTTCGCGCTTTTAGGCAAACCGTATTTTTCTCCGATGAGGCTTTTATGGCCATGCTGGAGTCCTTCCTTCCACAAACCAACACCTTCATTGTTACGGATGGTGAGATTGGTTTTTCTTTGAAGGAGCTGAGTGCCATTACCGGGTTACCCATCCTCGGCAAACTCTATGAGGAATTTATGCCGATTGACAGCGTCCTTGAGGAGCAGTCTGAGGAGTTCAGGCTTTTGTACTTTCAGCTCGTCGCCTTCTACGATTTTTTGAGGGAGAAGGAGGGCTTGAAAGTCCGGTGTAGCAGTTGGAGGAGTTTCAGCTCTTTGTCTCCAAACTTTTTTGGCGACGAAGAATCTTCTGAGAGTATGACCCAGGAAGCCAAGACTAAGAATCCGGGGAAGAAGATTTCTGCCATGCGAGAGAATTTGAAGAACTTTCTCACAAGTACAGACGCCGTTTGCTCCGACATTGCGCTGCGGAGAGACGTTGCTGCGTACCTCACTTATTGGCTGGGTGAGGCTGTTTTTGCTGGAGGAGACGGAACACACATCAGGCCGCATTGTATATTTCCGGCTTGTCAGATGGCGTTCGGAGAGCAGTTGGCTTTGGTGCCTGCTCTTTACTCCTATTTGTGCACCGAACTGCAGGCTGCTGCTTTTCTGGTTCGGCTTGGGCTTCCTATGAATAGGGTATTTTCAGCCCATATTTTTTATTCGTGGTATGTGTACCACTGTCCCGGCTTCCACCGTTTGGGCGCTGCTCAGGATGATGACCCTTTTATGATTCGGTTGGCTAGGGGAAAAGTCGTTTCCGATTCACTTTTGTCTGCCCGCTTGAGAATCCGACGATTCAGGGATGTCGAGATTGGGCAATCTTCAGTAAAGCTTTCTCCAGATTTGCGGAAGAAGGCTTTTGATTTTGGTGTCTCCCGAGATTCTACCAGGGCGGGATCGAGAAGACACTATTCTTTGACCAACGCAGAGAAGAGGTGGCTTTTAAACATACGTGTTGGCACGATGGTGTACCGCAGACATCTTTTTGTTGATATCCAGCCGTATGTCCCTTCGCGTTTTGCGTTGCAGTTAGGCTTCTCTCAAGGCGTTGTTGGAGCGCCTTCGAGCATGGTGAAGCGTTTTGGAGGTTTGCAGGACGGGAGAAATGCATGGGCTTTCTATAGTGCGGAGGACACTACTGCCATGATTTCCTATCCTGAGTTGCCCATTTTCCGGACTGCTGGCTTCACGAAGTGGTTAGTGGAGAGCTTTGTTGTGTACCGAGGGCTTTCCAAGAAGGAGCTGAATGTCAAACAATCTCCTGGGAAGGGTCTTGGTAGATCAGATGGCGTCCGTCGAGGGGAAGTTTTGTTCTTCCTTTCTGGAGAGAAGCATAGGATAGGCTTTCTCGAGGAACAGGATGTCATTAGATCCGGAGCCGCACAAGAGATACCTGCTGAGGTCTTGAGACAGCTCGAGGAGGAGGAAGCCGAGATCGACACTTGGATGCAAGCAGAGCGAATGAAGGCTTCCATGGGGTCCACTGGTAGGAGCGGGTCGTCCAGTGAGGAGCCAAGTGGAAGTCCTGACTTTGACAGTGAGGCAGGTACTTCGAGTAGACCGGCTCGTAGAAAAAAGAGGAGGAGAGGACAGCGTCGCACAGAGAGACGCCACGAAGACTTTCCTGATCTGGAAGTCCCTCCTACCATTGCTGAGGAGGTATCAGGAGATGCTGATGAGCCTCCAGAAAGAGGAGTCGTGAAGAAGAGTCCGCTGATGTTGGTATGATTTTCCTTCTTCTCTATTTTCGCTTCTTTCCTTTTATGAGGGATTTTTTTTTGATCTGTTGTTTTCTTTCTTTTGCAGAAGATGAAAACTTGGTGATGCCCGAGGTTCCTGCCGATGAGGCGGTGATGGATCCAGTTGCGGCATCTGAAGAAAAGTTGAGGGACTCTGGGGAGGACCCAGAATCTCCACCTGGTATGAGGATGATGATTTTTTTTTTTTTTTTTGAATTTGCTGACACATATTTTTGTTTTCTTGTCAGCTGACTTGCCAGAGGGTTCCGACTTCGAGCCATCTATGGATATGGCTTTCGACGATGCTTCGGATGAGCAAATGGAGATAGAAAGTAATCCGCCCATCATGGAAGAAGGTATTTCATAGTGATAATCTTGACATTGATTTTTTTTTGACAAGATCATATTCATACCTTTTTGTGTTTGGCAGATTTTGAAGTGACAGAAGAGAGTCCATCGCTTCCTTCAGAGCCAGAGCCAGGGATGCCAGAAGTTGACCCAGTAATTGGGACTTCTCCAGCCAATTCTGACGCGGCAGAGGCTAGACCTCATGTTGAGATTCCTTCTCCAGCGGCCCCGATTGGAAAGTGTTCTATTGTTACTCTTCCGATGGGACATGACTTGGGCAGCCAATCGACAGAGAAGGGTGAGTCTTCATCTGGCCCATCTCTTCAGTATGCGAAGAAGGTGGTGATGCGGGTTTTGAGTTCTTGGATTGAGACCCTCCTTTCTGGACACTTGGATGTTGCACGTAGCAAGATTCCGCATGTGAAAGAGATTCTCAAAGATGCTGAGGAAGATATTGGTCTGGATGTTACGGACGCCCGGGCGATCGTTGATAAGATCATTGCATTAGGCGACGGATGGTTTGAGACCATCAGCTATCCTGATGACCAGTTCTTCCAAGAAATGTTCCTGAACCCTGCTGAGAAGGCTCAATCGGATTTGAAAGAGACTACACAGGGCAGGAAGCAGCTGGTTCGGGAGAGGAACCGAGCGGAGTTAGACATCATCAGGCTGCAACATGACCTTAGCATCCTTGATGGAGAGGTTGAGGAGGCAAGGAAGCATCTCGAACACCGAAAGGCCCAAGTCGCCAATACGTGGTCCGCCATAACAGAGGCTCGTGACAGGGAGAGTGCTTTGATTCGCCAAGTTGCAGAGGCCGATCAGATTCTCAATAGGAAGGCTAGAGAGAATGAACGATGGCAGACTGCACGGGATAGTCTTCCTGGTGTAACAGAAGGGATAGAGCCTTCTCCAGCTACTCATGGCAGATTCTTGAAGAAGCGTGCCTTGGAGACTCTAACGGATGAAGCCAAGAGTTTGCTTGAGGAACTGAAAGCCTGGCTGGAGGGCATTTTTGGCTGAGACCCCTCTTTTTCTCTTTTTATATACCACATGTATTTTTTTTTTTTGGTATACATTTTTGTAGTGCTTGTGAACACTTTTCTTTTCTTTTTTTTTTTTTTTGGTACCACATGTATTTTTTGGTACTTTCTTTTTTTTGTTTTCCCTACGCTCACTCAAATATTGTGATTAAAGTGATTGCTAAATGGGATGTGATCAAAAGTTTGTCATTTTGTGAGAAATCTTTTGACAAATGATTGTTTTGGCATGGGAGCCAGTTTTTGAGACATGTTTTGGCATGGGAGCCAGATTTTGTTCACGGCATGAAAGCCAAATTTCGGGTGGCATCTATAGCCGGATTTGGATGGCATCTATAGCCGGTTTGTTTTGAAAACCAGTTTGTTTTGTTGGCATGAAAGCCGGGTTTCTGTTTTGGTTGGCGTAAAAGCCAGGTTTTTTTTTGATGATGGCATGAAAGCCGAATTTTGAGGTGGCATGAAAGCCAAATTTGGGTTTATGGCATGAGAGCCAAAATTTTGAGATGGCATGAAAGCCAAGATTTGGTTTGTGGCATGAGAGCCGGTTTTGTTTTTGGTGTAAGAACCAGATTTTGTTTTTGGCATGAAAGCCGAAATTTCTTTTTGGCATGGAAGCCAGATTTTTTGTTTTTGGCATGAAAGCCAGATTTTTTTTTTGAAAACCGAGTTTTGTTTTGTTGGCATGGAAACCGAATTTTGATTTTTGCCATGAAAGCCGGATTTTTGATTTTTTGGCATGAAAGCCGGATTTTTGGCATGGAAGCCGGGTTTTTTGGCGTGAAAGCCAGGTTTTTGGTTTTCAAAAATGCAAGTATCGACTAAAAAGTCGCATCCCCGCTGAATGGTATTGTAAGTATCGATGGAATGTCGCCTCCTTGCTCATTCGGTTGCGAGTATCGATGGAATGTCGCCTCCTCGCGGATTTGGGTGCAAGTATCGACTAAGCGTCGCTTCCCTGCTTTTGTCTTCAAAAATTTTGTTTTGTGGGTATCGATGGAATGTCGCTTCCCCACGATTTTTGAAGTTTGAGGTTTTTTCGAACCTTTGTTTTGTTTTTTTTTTTTTTGTTTGTTTTAAAATTTGGGTTGTGGATATCAACTGGAACGTTGCGTCTCCACGATTTTTGAAATTTTGGGATTTTGGAAGTATCGAATGGGGTTCGCATCCTTCCGATTTTGGGTTTTGCAAGTATCGACCGAACGTCGCTTCCCTGCGGTTTTTGAAAAACCATTTTTTTGTTTAAAGACTCAAGGGTCGTAAATTTTGACTCAAAACCATTTTGGTGGTAAAAGTCGAGGTGGACTAGGGCTGAAATCCCTAGGTCCTGATTTTGTTTCAAACCATGAATTTTGGTTTCAAGGATCGAAAATTTTGGTCAAGTTTGGGAAGAAGCTCCTAAACTTGGATTTTTGGATTTGCTTTTTTTTTTTGAACAATGAAACGATGAAAGAAACATTGTTTTGAGGGGTTTTTTTTTAGAAATTTCAACAAGAGGATGAAAATTCCAAAAGGAGTGGGTTTGACGAGCAGATACCTAGGAATAGGCTTTGGCCGTGCAGGCGTCGCTCTGACCCGATGGAAGAAGCCTTCAAGGGTAGTACCGCTTCAAGAACTTCCCATTGATGGGCAGCATACATCTGTCACCCTCCATGTTTAGAAGAGCGTATGCGCCGTTGGAGAAGACTTTGTCGATGACGAAAGGTCCCTCCCATTTTGGTTCAAATTTGCCTTTGGATTTGTAGGCAAAAACCATTGGTCTTTTTACTGTAAGAACCAAGTCTCCCTTTTTGTAGGCGCGTTGCCTGACCTTCTTGTCAAAAGATCCTGCCATGCGTGCTTGGTAGAGTTCAATGCTTTGTAGAGCTTCGAGCCGTCTCTCATCGAGGTTATCCAGCTCTTGGAGTCTCAATTTGACATTGCTTTCTTGCGTCATGTCATTTTGTAGAGATACCCTTAAGGAAGGAATTTGAACCTCCAAAGGGACAACAGCTTCGCATCCATAGACCAAGGAGAATGGTGTGCTATGGGTTGGTCCTCGAACGGTGGTTCGATAGGCCCACAAAGCTTCAGGCAGTTTGTCGTCCCATTCTCTTTTGTGACTAGAGACCATTTTCTTGAGGATTTTGCAGAGCGTCTTGTTGAAGGCCTCTGCTAGTCCATTCGCTGCCGGATTGTACGGAGTTGAAGGACAACTTTGGATTTTGTATTTGTCGCAGAACCTGTAGAATCGGTGATCGCGGAACTGTGGTCCGTTATCATGGACGAATCTTTTAGGTATGCCGAAGCGACAAATGATGTTGGTGCGCAAGAAGTGAAGGACTGATGACGTCTTCATTTCACTAAGCGCGAATGCTTCTGACCACTTGGAGAAATAATCCGTAGCGGCGAAGATGAAGCGATGACCTTTGCTCGATGGAGGGGAGATAGGACCTATGATGTCCATACCCCAGGCTTCAAAAGGCCATGAGATTGCTGTAGGATGCAGCCATTCCGGAGGCATGTGGACATAGTCTCTATGAATTTGGCATTGTTGGCAGCGCTTAGCAAATTGCATTGCATCAGCCACCATGGTAGGCCAATAATAACCTAACCTTTTTATCTGATCGTAGAGCTTAGGCCCAGCCTGATGGGCTCCACAAAGACCAGCATGTACTTCTTTGAGTGTTTCCTCAGCCTCTTGTTGTGACAAGCAGCGTAGAAGTACTCCATTGTAGGATTTTCTATACAGCATTTTTGAAGGAATATCCAAATGAAAGTTTGGGGCTCGTCTTTGGATGCTTACCCGTTCTTTTGGATCTTCAGGTAGGATTCCGAACATTATGTAATCAATGAACGGATCCCTCCAGTCGCTGATCAGAGGTTTAAGGACGGAGATCCGACTTCCAACCACTTGGTGGCATTCAGTAACTGCTTGATGTGTGTTGAGAGGAGGGAGAATCCTTTTTTGACACACTGTAATTTGCATGTTTTCCCCTTCTTGGATTGCCATAGACGCAGCAAGTCCAGCCAGGGCATCTGCACGAATGTTTTCACCTCTGAGGATGTGGGTGATGTGACAGATGTCGAACTTTTGTCGAAGCGATTGTGCTTTGTTGTAGTAAGGCAACAGATCGGGCTTCCTGACTTCAAATTTCTGATTCATCTGGTTGACGATCAGTTGAGAGTCTCCAAAAGCTTCCAGCGTAGTGATGCCGGATTCAAGGGCGAGTTCCAATCCTATGATTAGGGCTTGGTACTCAGCTGCATTGTTTGAACATGGTTCCAGTAGCGAGAATGCGTGTGGAATCATGTATTTGTCGGGATTAACAAAGAGAATGCCAGTTCCCGATATTCGATTTCCCTTTTCATTTGTCCTGGTTGCGCCATCGAAGTACATGTGCCAGGAAGCGTTTGATAAGGAAGTCTCCACACTGTAGACTGATTCGTCTGGGAGGTCATCCCTGAGTGGAGAATCTTTAGGCAATGGATGCTCCGCGAGGAAGTCTGCTAGAGCTTGGCCTTTGATTGCTTTTTGTGGTACATACCTAATATCAAATTGTGACAGGAGGATGGACCATTTTGCCAGTCGGGCATTGAGAGAACCTGCTTTTGTGACAAGGACCTTTAGGAGGTTGATCCTCGAAATCAGGTACACTGTGTTGGATAGCAGATAGTGACGCAGTTTTTGTACGGCGAACATTACTGCCAAGCATTCTTTTTCGACTGGAGAGTAGCGATGCTCTGCACCTACCAACATGCGGCTAAGGTAATATAGAGCAGCTTCTTTTCCCTCGTCATTCTTTTGTGCAAGTAGAGCGCCTAAAGAACGGTCAAGGGCTCTTGTGTACAAGAGGAATGGTTTTCCAGTTGTGGGGGCAGCCAACACTGGAGGTTTAGTCAGGTATGACTTGATGTCCTGGAACGCAGCTTCACATTCAGCATCCCAGACAAAATCGACACCTTTCTTCATTAACCGAGAGAATGGACGGCACTTCCCTGATAGATTGGAGATGAACCGTCGAATGTATGCCAATCTTCCTTGGAGCCCTTTTAATTGTCTTAGGGTTCTTGGAGATGGCATTTCTAGGATAGCCTTGACTTTGGTGGGGTCAAGCTCTATGCTAGCTTTCCGTACTATGAATCCGAGAAACTTACCCGATGAAACACCGAAGAAGCATTTGAAGGGATTCATTCGCAGTTTGTGTTTGCGAAGTCGGAGGAAGACTTCCCGAAGATCTTTGAGATGGTCTTCTTTTCTTTTGCTTTTGAAGGCGAGGTCATCGACATAACATTCGACCGTCTTGTGCTGCATATCTTGGAAGATCTTCATCATAGCCCTCTGATATGTAGCGCCGGCATTCTTCAGACCGAATGGCATGACAGTGTAGCAATACACGCCAAACGGGGTCCGAAATGCTGTGTGTTTTTCATCTTCAGGATGCATCTTTATCTGATTGTAGCCAGAGAAGTCATCCATGAATGTCATTCGCTCGAACCCACAGGTATTGTCGATCATCACCTCCGGTATAGGGAGCGGGAATTCATCTTTTGGGCATGCATTGTTCAGGTCTCTGTAATCAATGCAGACCCTGATTTGCCCATTTTTCTTTGTCACGGGGACGATGTTGGCCAACCATTCAGGATGCTGTTCCTCACGGATGAAGCCAACGCTTTTGAGTTTTTGAACTTCTTGTTCAATTTTGTCCATCACGTCAGGACGGAACCTTCTTTGGCCTTGTTTGACAGGCTTGATATCTTTTTGAAGATTGAGTTTATGGATTGCTATTTTGGGGTCTAAGCCAGGCATCTCAGCGTAAGACCATGCGAAACAATCAACGAACTCATGAAGAAACGCGATATACTCGGGTAACTCATCATCCTTTATATTCTTGCTTATGAATACAGGACGTGAGTTATCAGGTTTTCCCAAGTCTATCTTTTGAACAGAATCTTCTGTTGGAAGATTTGAAGGTGGTTCCTCCACAATATTTTCGGAGGCTTCCAACCCAACAAAGCCTTCTGGAGTTCCAAAGGTATCTACAGACCACGGCTCTGCTTTTGTCCATGGGTCTTCTTGATTGGTACTTTTCTCAAGATTTGCTATGAGATGGTCCCAATCACCTGTTGAAACTAGGTCGAAGTAGGACACTTCCTTTGGAGACAGTGGTTCTTCTGGGTCAGAGAACCGTGTGTCTGTATCATCGGACAATTCCTCTTCATCATCAAAGAAATCGTACCAATTGGATGAACTTCCTAGATCCTTGACGACCAACTCTTCAAAGAGATATCCAGGGAGATCGATGTCTTCATTAATATGAGATGTTGAGGCTTGGTTGGCAAGATGATTTTGCAGCCTTTGTGTCAACTGTCTCAAGGGGGCGTCAGGATCATACCCCAGCCCATATGAAGACTTTTCTATGTGGCGGTGGGGTTTCCAACCTTCCAGTTGACTTTTGGTCAGGGTTGGTTCCAATGGCGTGATAATACCACGGCCATCTCCCAAACCGGTTGGGTTCTGAGCGTCGTAGCCCATTTTCTTCATGATAGCTTGCGCCATTGGACTATACAGGGATAGTTGAGGCATACCTTCATTTTTGAAAGGTTCAAGCGAAGAATTTGATGAAGAAGCTCCTGATTTATGGAAGAAGATTGGCTTTTCTTCTGCTGATGTTGCTGGAACAACAAAGGAAGCAGATGCTGGATCTTCTATGTCAACGGTTGTCTCCATCGGAGTGAGAGCGGGCTGAACTTGTTGATTATCAGCTTGGCTTGACGATGTATCGTCTTCTGGCTCTGAGTCCGAATCCGTGTCTTGCAAGATAGACACGAAGGAGACAACAAACTTGCCCCCAGCCCTCTGTTTTGTCTTCTTTGCTTTGGTGGTGATCACCAGAGGCTTTGAAGACTTGAGGGAGACCATGAAGGGAGATTGATTATTCTCTTTGGTTTTGATAGAGGGTTTACTTTCTTCTGGTGATTGCTGAGGAGCCTTGCCTTTGTCTTTCTGGAGATTTTCGGCAAAGGATGCTGTTTCTTCCTCCCTTTCTTCTTTTTCATCTTTGTACATCTGAGCATCTGCGAAATAGACTTCTTTGCCTTTGAAGGGCTTTTTGTCTGCAAACACTCGATGTATCAAGCCGTCATTGCCAACGAACTTGATGCACTGATGTAAAGTCGAAGGGACAACACCATTCTCGTGTATCCAGGGGCGTCCGAGAAGGATGTTGTAGCATGAAGGGGTCTTTATCGCATAGACAGTGACCTCGGAGATAAGATCACCGATTTGCAACTTGAACCTGATTTTGCCGATCGGCCTTTGAGCACTGCCATCATATCCAAAGATGGACACAGACGTGTGGCTCAGCTTGCTAGGCGGAATGCCCAGTTCTTCGAGTGCCGAAGTGGAGATGAGGTTGAGTGCAGAACCTGGATCGATCTGGATTCTGCGTAGTGGTACCTCTTTGATGTACCCGGTGAAGTACAGGGGTCGGTTGTGCTTTGTCTCGCCTAGCAGGAGGTCTTCCTTGGTGAAGGCGATGGTCGCACTTGCTGCTTTTTGAATCGAGAGGCATTCGATGCAGGATCCTTCAGTTTTCTTCTTTTCTCCTTTTGAGGGAGTTTTTGATTTTTTGACCCTATGGTCCATTTCAATTTGTAGGACTTGTGGGGCATGTTTGTCGACATCCGCATCCAGCATTTGTAGTTCTGAAATGAGACTATCACGAGTCTGTGGTGACATTCGTAATAAGTCTAGGATGTGCAGACGCGCAGGTATGTGTTTGAAGTGCTGAATCAAGTCGTACTTGAAAGCCTCCTTGGGGCCTGCATTTTCATTATTCTTGCCACTAGGGGCGTTTACAGCTTGTTTTCCCAAAGGATTTACATAAGAAGCAGAAGGTTGGTTGTAGTTTTTGTGGTAATCCCGGCCAGAACGGGTACCTCTACCAACTTCAAGAGCTTCTGGAGAAGGGTCTTTGTTTAGAAGATCACCCTCGAGATCGAGGGGTTGTTCCTTCTCATTTGCTGAAGATTTCTCTGTGTCAACATTGCCATCTTCAGTAATTGTGTTGCATGGAGCATTTTCCGGGAGCAAGTCCTGAACAGCATCCAGCAACTTTCCTTCTTTGTCGAATATTTTGTTGGTCCAGACATCACCGATGAGATCGGGCATTTGGGACCAATTGACCGGATTTTCTCCGAAGAAGATTTCACCGGCTGGAATTTCTTCAAGGTGATCGGTCGGAAGAGGTTTGAGTTCCGATGTCACTGTTCCAGGAGACGAAGCCTGAGAAGGTGAGGAATTATCATCCTGAGTTATTGCATTGCAAGTAACTTTGACGGAAGATGCCTCCAAGATGAACTGTTGGGAATCAGATTCGTCCTCAGATGTAAGAGGATCGTCGATCCAACAGCTTTCTTCATTTTCCGGGGTTACCGGAGGAGATTCCTGTAGATTTTCAGGAACTTCCGGTGCTGGGTTGTGACGAAGCTGATCGATGCGACCTTGTTCTTGCTCTATAGCAAGGTGCTGCAAGATCCTTGCGTATTCATCGAGATTAGGCACGGGAGCCAAATCTTCTTCTTCGTCTGCTCCTTGTGGTTCCACTAGAGTATTTTCTTGGACAGCCTCTTGGTCTTCTTCATCATCAGACCAGGATCCTTGCGGCTGTAATGGGTTATACCAGATTACTGGCATAAGATGAGATTCAGGGATCCATTCCTCGTCGGAGAGATATTCTCCTGTTTCGAGGGATTCTTCCCACTCATCGATGTCACTGGCGGTGTCACTGGACTCATATCCATCGATGGAGAATCCGACCACTGAGTTGCAAGAGTATGATGCCCCCTGCGTAGTTCCATCTTTGAGATGTGGTGGCATGAAATCACCAAGAGTGAATTTTCTTACCGCCTTTGAAGCCTTAGGAGAGGACTCTTCTGTTGCCCCCAGTGAAGCGGTAGAGGAGGTTTCTGCCTTTTCAGCGACTTCTTGCTTTTTCGGGGCTTTCTCCTGCTGTTTGAGCTTGCGGAGTTGTCTCCTGGCTTGCCTTCGCTGTTGAGCGGTTGGCCTTGTTTTGACGACCTCCCAATTTTCATCTTCTAGGAGATCGGGGTGTACCCATATGGGCTGTCCGTCTGATGTTGGATATGGAACCAACTCTCGGGACGTTTGGGTCATCTTTATCACCTTGAAGGAAGTAGTGATCTTCTCTTTTGGTGATTTTTGTTTTTGTCCACACGACACCATGTTGACGGAGGCAGACCCATAGTTCTTGTCGAAGGTAATGACTCCGTTTTTCCACATCTCATTTATCTTCTCTCTCACAACAAAGCATTGATTGAGAGGATGCGAGACCATCTGATGGTATGGACAGTACCGAGGATCGTTGGTTTTGCCAACATCGCCCGGTCTTTTGGGGTCAGGCAATGTGAGTTTGCCGTTTGCTAGGAGTGCCCCAAAGATTTCTTCAACATCTTCATCGAACGGGTATTTCTTCTCTACTCGTTCTCTGAATGCATCAGAGAGTTCAGGCTTTTTACCTGCAGCTTTGTTTTTAGCTTTCTTTGGCTGCTGAGGAGCTGACTTGGTTTGCACATTGAGAACCTCCTTTTTCTTTGGTTTTGAGGTTGCAATGGCAGTCGGCTCTTTCTTTGATGACTTCTGACTGTTGAGGTCTTTGATCACCGTTTCAGCTTCCATAGATGCTTCCAGGAGTTCTCCCAGGTTCTTTGATTTGTTGCCGATGATCATGGAGCGGATTCTTGCTCTCATGTTGTTTCGGCAGATGTCGACCAGTGATGCTTGTGGCAGTACATCGGAGCATTTGTATGCCATTGCCTTCCACTTGTGAATAAAGTCATATGTTGACTCATTCTCTCCCTGTTTTAGGCTGCAGAGCTGAGCCATAGTAACAGGATGATCCTCACCTTTGAAGTGGGTTAGGAAGCGTGTCTCCAATATGGCCCAATTTTGAATGGAGTCCTCCGGCAGAGTGGAGTACCAATCAAAGGCCGTACCTTTTAGGGTACTTGCAAAGAGGCGGATTTTGAGGGCATCTTGATCCGCAATAGCTCCCGTCAGGATCTTGAAATGGATGACGTGTTGTCTGGCTGAACCTTTCCCCGTATATGTTTGGAGAGTAGGTTGCTTGAATTTTGTAGGGAACGGGACCGAGTCCATCCACAAGGGATATGGTGGCTTGATCCCATGCTCCTTTAGTGTATCCTCTTCTTTTGCTTTGGCGAGGATATCGTCAACGTCCTTTTTGGTAAGGGCGCGTGACTCACTGTTTTCCGCATTTTCCTCGTCGCCTTGATGGCTCGGAGGAGCTTCATTGTTTTGTGGACGCTGAAGATTGAGAATTAGGTTCTCTATTAGAGTCTCTATCCTCTGCTGCCCTTGCTCCAACTGCTGGATGCGTGCGGTTACGTCATCATGCGGCGGAGGTTGCTCAGCATTTGTGACCAAGACGTTCATTCTTCGAGAGTCGAAAGAGGATACAGTCTTGGTGACTGAGCTGGAGCTCATTCTTTTAGATGAAGAGCTCGAAGAGTGGTCACTCTGATGTCCTTGGCTTGAAGGAGCGGGAGAGTTTTCTTTATGTCTTCGTGTCCGGGAGACGCTGCGAGTCACCGGTCGTCTGACATGGATTTTAGTTGCTGACTTCTGGCGTTTTCTGGTTTTGCCAACCATATGAACAGCAACAAGTTGGTCGGGTCTTTCTTTTTCGACCCATTTTTGGGAGACTTGAAGTGCAGAATCCTGGGTTCTTTGCTTCTCTAGTCTCTTTTGTCGATATGCCGTTCGGCGACGCATACGACGAGCGATTTGAGCTTTGGTTAGCTCTGGTTGTGCCCTAGCAATGAAGGAAGTAGTCCCTGGTGCGCAGCAGCCAAGCTTGTCTTCTTTGAAGATGGGCAGGGACAGGATCTGGACGCGGTCTTTTGCCTGTCGCAGCGAAGCTTTGAATTTTGCGAGTTCGGCTCCCGTTGAGAGGAAGGGTCGACTCGCAGGTGTGAAGGCCTTGATAGGTTCTTGCGGAGGCCTTACGATGCACGATTTGATTTTGGGCTTGTATGAGCAGGCCGGCTCGTGCTGAGTTGGTTTTGTTTGGAGGAGGGTAGGCTTCTCCTCTTTCATGTAAGCAAGAGGGTAGAACCGGCTCTCCTTGAGAGGGGCCAGGTATGCTGGCTTTGCTGATGTTTGTGACCTTCGCTGTTTGGGTGAAGGCCTTGGAGACCAAGTCTTTGAGCAGACCTGGTTTCTTGCTGGTTGAGGCTTTGCAGGAGCACTACGGGCCTCAGGTTTCTTGATGATCGCCCTTGGTATCACTGTAGTGATACGTTGAGGGGCGGTTCTCTGCTTCTTGGCAGGTGCGGTTTCTTCTGCTGGTAGTGGGAATGGTCCCAATGACCCGAAGACAATGGTCCGGGGAGTAGAGTTTGACCCGGTGTCTTCTGAGTTGCCGAGGGAAATGACGCTTCGGCAGCTGGCAGGGCGCTTGTAAGTGCGCTTGGTTTGTTTGTCTTGGAGCATGAGCTGGTACTTGTTCTCATCAAAGGTGATGGTTAATGAAGCTGCCATTGTTAGTTTTTGGAAAACTTCTGAAACAAGACCATATCCATTAGTAATCACAAGAATATGGTGATCATAAATGGAAAATACTATGGTTTCGCCTTTTCAAGTCGCCCGAGGGGACATGGCCCAGCCCAAGCAATATGAGGAAGGCAGAAAAGCCATAGAGGGTACAATTGTTCTGAACGCAGGTAGGGTCAGCTCAGAATGAGCGTCCCAATGACTGCTAGAAGCAATTGTGAATCTTAATTCAAATTACCGAGAAGCAAAGCCCACTCAAGGTAAAATGATATAAGGTTGAGATACAAATGTGTCGGTTGCGAATACAGTAGACCCGAAAGGGCGTACTAGCACTGCTAGGCACAAATGTTGCAAATCGCATCCTTGGAAAGGACACGAGATGGGATTTTTGAAAGGTCAAGATTGGATTCATAGGAGAGAGAAAATGGTATTCCAATCCGAAAATGAGCTCAACATTTCTGCGAGCTCGAAAGTCCGAAAAGGAAGGAACCAGGATTTCTCAAATGTGAATCCAAAAGTGACGGAAGTTTTTTTTTTGAAAGTGTCAAGATTGGACTTTATAGAAGAGAGCAAATGGTATTCCAATCCGAAAATGAGTTCAACATTTCTGCGATCTCGAAGTCCGAAAAGGAAGGAACCAGGATTTCTCAAATATGAATCCAAAAATGACAGAAGTTTTTTTTTTTTGAAGATTTTTTTTTTCTTTTTTTTTTTTTTTTTTTTTTTTAAGAGTTCACATAGATCTCCAATTCGATCTTATGAAACCTCAGTTGATAGATCAGCCCCCAGGTAAGGGTAGAATTACTTAATGAACCCGTTTGGAGGACCCTTGCCTAGAACAGTCTAGCTGTCTCCACACTCTGGACAAGGCTTTTCTTAGATCCACTTTGGTCAAAGAACGCAATTGGTGCAACCTTAGTGGCTTTTTTTTTTTGAAAGATTTTTTTTTTTTTATGGATTCATAGAAGAGAGCGAATGGTGTTCCATTCCGAAAATGGGTTCAACATTTCTGCGATCCCGAAGTCCGAAAAGGAAGAAACCAAAGTTTCTCAACTTAAACCCAAAAGAGGAAAATCTGAAAATTTTTGTAAATCAGATTTTTTTTTGATTTTTTTTTATGGATTCATAGAAGAGAGCGAATGGTGTTCCATTCCGAAAATGGGTTCAACATTTCTGCGATCCCGAAGTCCGAAAAGGAAGAAACCAAAGTTTCTCAACTTAAACCCAAAAGAGGAAAAATCTGAAATTTTTTGTAAATCAGATTTTGTTTTTGATTTTTTTTTTTTTTGGATTCATAGAAGAGAGCGAATGGTGTTCCATTCCGAAAATGGGTTCAACATTTCTGCGATCCCGAAGTCCGAAAAGGAAGAAACCAAAGTTTCTCAATCTTAAACCCAAAAGAGGAAAAATCTGAAATTTTTTGTAAATCAGATTTTGTTTTTGATTTTTTTTTTTAGAAACAAGAAAGACTGGAAATAAACTCAAAAGAAGAAATTTCCAAGAATCCCATCTCATGTGTTTTTTTTAGATGCAAGATCCAACATAGGCCACCAACTAAAAAGGAGCCAAAAGGAATCTAAGCACATGTTCATCAAATGAACGAGTCCCACCGGGTATGCCGGCTTGATGGTCCCGGCTTTTGTCTTTTTCCAAAGCTGCCTCCGCCCCGGGGCTGACGGGGTATGGTGGAGGGAAAAAGGAAAAGCGGGCATCAGTTTTTTTTTGTACGGGTATGCCAATTTCTCTTTTATACTTGGAATTTAGAAATGGTGATCCGGAGATCCACCTTCACAAGTAAAAAGGGAAATGAAACTTTTTTCTAGTTTTCCATTGCATACATATTTTAATAAAAGAGACAGTTTTTTTGATTTTGCCGTAAAAGGCGATTTTTTGGCATTTATAGCCGATTTTTGGCGTTTATAGCCGATTTGTGGCGTTTATAGCCGATTTACAATTCTCATCAATAATGAAAGACAAGAGTTGTGGTTTTTTGTCTCTTTAAAAAAAATACAATTTACAACAGAAAAGTAAGAAAAAGGAATCTAACTTCTCATGCGATTGTGGGAGGGCTCGTTCAGATCGATGGTCGCGAGTCATGTATGGGCTCCGCCATCGTCCTTCAGATGAGAACATAGTGCTTGATTTCTTGGCTTGGCTCCAACCTCAGATTTTTAGAGGATAAGGACCAAGATAAGGTCCTATATCCGGTAAAAGGCTGAGTAGACGGGCTGAAAAGCCGCATCTAGCCATGTTGGATAGAAGGATAGGTGGTCTTTGAGGGGGGGTGGCCCCCCAAGGGGCTTCAATCACCTTGTTGAACTTGTTGCAGCAGAGTTTTCTTGAAGGAGCAGGGTTGTAGAGATTTCTCCAAGGATTTTTGAATGATTTTCTGGCTCTTTCTGTGTGTGTCCCCCCTTTTCTCCTCTCCTGGAATGCTTGGAGAGGACTCCTATTTATAGGCCTTTTGGTAGCCTTTAGGAGTGATTTATGAGCCTTTATGGTAATAAAGCTCATTAAGGGAGGAGTTACAAGTTTAATTGCTTTTTGTTTTGTAACTCCTGACCCTTGGATTTCATTGGCCGGAGGAGAGTCATGGGCATTTAATCGCCTTTAATCTCCATTATGTTAGGAGTTTCATGGCTTGAATGCCATGATTGCTTGGACTTGTAACTCCTGAACGGAGGCTTCTGATTGGGCCGTTCAAGATAATGGGTTAATGACCGCATTAACTTGCCATAAACGGGCCAATTGATTGCACTAAGTGGCCACCTTGGTAGCTGAAGAGTCGCGGGCCATGTTGCGTCTCTTGGAATTCCCTTTGCGATGATCATCGATGGATCCTTATGTAAATCAACATCAGATGATCCTGTAGTTTCAGTCATTGGTTGATACCAGCGGGCCGGCAGCATCTGTCCAGTCGATTTCGCGATCGGGCGGGCAGAAAGTGCACTTTTTGGTTGTTCAGCTGGCGATCAACGAAGTTTTTGAAGTTCTTGGAAGGATTCCTGTGATCTTGGCGAATATCGGCGAATTTGGAGCCTCAAAAGTCTGAATCTGGAAAAATCACAGGGACAGAACAACTCGTCTCGCGAAAACGGACGAAACGGGGGGTCCCGGGGTGAAATCGGCGCCCCGGACCTCCCAGGGTCGCCGGCCCCATGGTCTCCGGCGACCATGGGCCATGGTCGCCGGCGACCATGGCCCAGGGTCGCGGGGCTCTGCGACCCTGGGGGGAAAATTGCTTCCCGGGGCCCGTTTCTGGCCGTTTTTCGTCGTTTTTCGCTTCCGTTTTTTTTGTTTGTTTTCTATGACATTTCTCCACATTTTTGGCTTGATTTCCCTCTGAAAAACATGATGAGAATCCTTGCAAATTGGTTTGCAAAGTTTCCGATTTTCCGGGAAAAGCCGAGCGCAGAACTGCTGATTTTCCGCCAGAAGCTGAAACAGGGTCAAACGATGTCGGAATGACCTGAAATTTGAGGTGAAGCTTCTTGAGCATTAAATAAGACCAACCATGGGCTTTCTTTTGAGTTTTGAAGCCGTTTGGGGTCATGAAAATGCTTGCCTTTGATTTCACTACGAGGGAAATGTCGAGCTTTGACTTTTGGTCAAACGATGTCCGATTGACCTGAAATTCGACGTGTGACTCCCTCATCAGTAGTTAGGACCAACCATAGGCTTTCGTTTGAGTTTTGAAGCCATTTGGAGTCATGCAAACGCTTGCCTTTGATTTCACCGCAAGGGAAATGCCGAGCTTTGACTTTCGGTCAAACGATGTCCGATTGACCTGAAATTCGACGTGTGACTCCCTCATCAGTAAATAAGACCAACCATAGGCTTTCATTTGAGTTTTGAAGCCATTTGGAGTCATGCAAACGCTCGCCTTTGATTTTACCGCAAGGGAAATGCCGAGCTTTGACTTTCGGTCAAACGATGTCCGATTGACCTGAAATTCGACGAGGAGCCTATTGGAGTCATTTTGAGATGATCCGCAAGCTCCGAATTAGGTGCCATGGTCCCGGGGTGGTCCGCCGCCGGGAGCTGCTGCTTAGCTGTTGGAGAAGTGAAGTTAGGCCAAATGATGTCGGAATGGCCCGAAACTTCATGTGTACCTCTCTTTTGGTTGTTTTGAATGACCTTGCAGTTTTTGTTTGATTCTGACAAGATCTGATGCTTGAAGTGGCGCCTGCCTATTTTTGGTAGGATGCGGCTCCATGTAGCTTTTGGTGTGAAGAGGCAAAGTGACATTTTTGGTGTCAACAGATCAAATCTGCTTAACTGATTTTGGTGGTGGCAATTTGGAGATCAAATCAATTTTTGCTTTGTCCACCTCAATTCCATCATCAGAAATAATGTGTCCTAGAACTATAACCCTTTTTACCATAAAATGACATTTCTCCCAATTTAAGACTAGATTCTTTTCTTTGCATCTTTTAAGCACAAAGGACAAATGATGTAAGCACTCCTTAAAAGAGTTGCCAAAGACCGAAAAATCATCCATGAAAACCTCAATGAATTTTTCTACCATGTCAGAAAATATGCTCAACATGCACCTTTGAAAGGTGGCCGGTGCATTGCATAGCCCAAAGGGCATGCGTCTGTAAGCGAAAGTGCCAAACGGACAGGTGAAGTTGGTCTTTTCCTAGTCCTCGGGTGCAATTGGAATTTGATTGTAACCTGAATAACCATCAAGAAAATAATAATATGCATGACCGGCTAGCCTTTCGAGCATCTGATCCATGAATGGGAGGGGAAAATGATCTTTCCGAGTGACAAAGTTCAACTTCCTATAATCAATGCATACCCTCCATCCAGTCTGTATCCGAGTGGGGAACAATTCTTTGCCTTCATTTTGAACCACTGTTATTCCAGATTTCTTTGGTACCACTTGAACCGGGCTCACCCACGCACTATCAGATATGGGGTAAAGCACCCCTGCATCGAGTAATTTTAAGACTTCCGACCTAACAACTTCCTTCATTGCAGGGTTCAATCGCCTTTGTGGTTCACGAGAAATTTTTGCATTTTCTTCCAAATGGATTTTATGTTGGACCACAGATGGGCTAATTCCTTTGATATCTGCAATGGACCACCCTATAACTTCCTTGTGTTCATCCAAAATTTTCACGAGTTTTTCCTCTTGGACGGGGTCCAAGTCTGAAGCTATAATCGCTAGAAGGGTTTCTAGCGGGCCTAAAAATATATATTTCAAGGTATCCGGCAACTGCTTGATTTCTAACTTAGGGGGCTCTACAATTGATGGGACAGGTGGGGAAGTAGATGGAGTCAGAATCTCATGCTTCGTTTGCCACCTAGAGCAATCCATGGATGGGGTTGAGTCTAACAGTGCATTGGCTTCCTCAATATGTCCATCTACATCAAAATCACTTCCAAAGTGGGCCAGACAAGCCTCCAGTGGATCTTCAAGTTTCAAATGGGGTAAGTGATTTTCCACCAATTCATGAATGTGACTAATGTAAAAAACCCCATCGTCCTCATTAGGGGGTTGCTTACTGACATTAAAAATGTTCACTTGGACTGTCATGGTCCCAAAAGAAATTTGCATCACTCCATTCCTACAATTGATCAAGGCATTTGAGGTGGCAAGGAATGGTCTCCCCAAGATTATTGGAATTTTGGGTTCAGCCCCAGATGTGTGTTTGGCATCCAAGACAACAAAATCGACAGGAAACACAAAGTCTCCGACTTTGATAAGAACGTCTTCAACTACCCCCTTGAGGTATCGAATTGATGCATCAGCCAATTGCAAGGTCACATGGGTCTTTTTCAACTCCCCCAAACCTAATTCTTCATAAACAGAGTACGGAAGAAGGTTCACACTTGCACCCAAGTCTAGCAAAGCTTTCTCTATGTGATGGTCCCCTATCTGACAAGAAATGGTAGGACACCCTGGGTCCTTATATTTGATCAGGGTTGGACATGAAATGATTGAGCTAGCTTGTTGGGCTAGAAAAGCCTTCTTGGGCACATTGGTAGTCCTTTTGAAGGTGCAAAGGTCCTTTAGAAATTTTGCATAGGCCTGAATCTGTTGGATAGCATCAAGTAGTGGGATATTAATCCGCACTTGTTTGAATACTTCTAGCATTTTACCCAACTGAACAGTTGATTTTGCTGGGCCTAGCCTCTGTGGGTATGGTGCCTTGGGAGCATAGGTCCTAGGAGTGGGCTCACTAGGTGATGGTTCAGTATTGACTGGGTTCTCTGGTTCTAATATGGGTTCAGCATTCACACTTGGATCCTCAGTTTCCACTTCTTACTTGATTCTTCCTTAGGTTCTTTGGGTAGTTTGACCTTGTTATCAACCTGTGTACCCGACTTAAGAGTGATTATGGATTTAACTTGTTCCGGGCCTTTTCCTTTAGGATCATGAACAACTTGGCACTTGGGATTAGGTTCGGGTTGACTAGGGAAGGTTCCCTTGTCTCTGGCACTGATGGAGTTGGCTAGTTGGCCCATCTGATATTCCAGTTTTGCAATTGACTGT
This sequence comes from Cinnamomum chago, assembly GCA_038049695.1. Taxonomy (NCBI): domain Eukaryota; kingdom Viridiplantae; phylum Streptophyta; class Magnoliopsida; order Laurales; family Lauraceae; genus Cinnamomum; species Cinnamomum chago. The sequence continues at coordinate 33,966,259 of CP142456.1, forward strand.
GTGTTAGCATTTAAGCTCTGAACAATGCTTTGCTGGAACTGAAGGGTATTCTGAGCTAACAATTTCATGGTTTCCTCAAGAGAATCTATTCGCTGATTTTCCGAATTAGGGGTGAAATTGGGCTTTTCGAAATCGGGTGGGGCATTGACTTGAGATTGATTGGGTTGAAATTGAGTGGACTGAGATGGGCCACCTTGAGTTGGGCCTTTGGTCCAATAAAAGCTCGGGTTGTCCCTCCAACCTGGATTGTATGTGTTGGAGTAAGGGTCATACCTTTGATGATTATCAAAATGAGTGTTTTGATAAAGCGCATTCACCTCCTCAATAGACTCTGTCTGACCCAAAGTCATTGGGCCAATCCCTACATTCATGGCCTGGTTATTTTTCAATGACTCCAAAATGTTTGGAGTGGGCTTTTAGTTCAGCTCTAAGGCCTCTATTCTCGTTAGCAGAGTGGCTAATTTGGCCTCTGCCTCAATTTTGGATTCAATCATGAACATCCCCCCTTTTTCAGGAATGGTGGGTTTGATGGGCTCCGTCTTGATAGGGGCCCACTGCAATGTGTTTTCAGCTGTATCTTCCAAAAATGTCCAAGCTTCTTCTGCTCTTTTCTGTGTAAAATTCCCACTACAGAAAGTTTCCACCATTTGTTTTGTTGGGTAATCCATGCGTTCATACACAATTTGGACTAATCGGATTTTTTCAAAGCCATGGTGGGGACATTGGATTAAGAAGTCCTTGAATCGTTCCAAATAATTGTAAAGTGTCCCCCTTCCATTTGATGGAATCCATTTATGGCCTACCTAATTGAAGCAGTTTTTTGCTTGGAGTAGAATTTTTTGTAAAATTCTTCGACTAGCTTGGCCCAAGTAGTGATGGACCCGGCCTGTAAGGCATAAAGCCAAGCTTTAGCCTTCTCTTTTAAGGAAAAAGGAAATAATCTAAGTTTAAGGGCCTCCTCAGTCATGTGATTGATTCTCATGGTCCCACAAATGTCCACAAATTCCCTAACATGTTGATATGGGTTTTCCTGGTTTAGCCCACGAAATACTGGGAGCATCTGAATTATGCCAGATCTCAGCTCGAATGTGGCATTGGTCTGAGGCAGGGTGATGCAGGACGGTTGAGTTGTCCTGGTGGGGTACATATAATCTTTCAAAGTCATGGGTGGGTCCACTTGATCAGCCATTCTAATAATTTCTTCAAGGATTGAAGACTTTCCAACAATGGTTAAGGCTAGTCCGGGCACTATCATGACTAACCTTTTACTCTTGCGTACCCACAATTTCTCTCTCTCAGGTCTAGAGCGCATGCATCGGGTTCAACCTTAAAGAAATGCAAGCCTAATCTATATGTTGGGCCCTAATGGTCTTACTAGATGATGCACAAGCAGTCAAGCACAAAGATTGAGCACAAGAAATTATCCTGGGGTTAACCTAACTCACTAGATAGCTCCTAACTGGTTTAAAGAGTGCACTAAGGCCTCCAATCCGGTCTTACGAAGTCAAATCGACCAGGTAAGTCCCCAGGATGAGTGGTGGGGTCACAATGCACTTGGCAAGGGTCCTGCTTAAGAACCGAACTCCTAGAACAGAGACTGCCACCCTTTTTGGTAGGGACAAGACTTACCTAGACATCGATTTGACCAAAGAGAGCAATTGGTAAAACCTTTTGTGGTCTTCGTCCTAATGAGCTCGAGTCCTATGGTCTCGTTTCTACTTAATTTTAATTAATGTTTAAGTTACTATGTGAGAGGTGGTTAAACCTAATTAGGCAAGGATCTAGTGATGAAATCCAGTCCTTATCTTATTGGGGTCAATTGCCCTTAACTAAGTGTGTGGGGTCCAGTTTACTTGGTGTGTTAATCATACAATCATACTTGCTGAAACTTAAATCACCCAAGCCCCACTTGCAAGTAAAAGATTCGTGGGGTAAAGTTTAGAAACTCTTACAGCGGGCCCACGCCTCTTTTTTTTTTTGTGGCAAATTTTGCAATTCTGAGAGCAACTTGTTTGCTTAGAGCAAATCCACGCCGTTTCCCGTTTTTGTGCAACTCTCCTCTTACCAAGGTAACGTATTCAAAAGAAACTCTTGTTAGTAAATCCAAAGTTAACAACTCAACTCAAAATTCTATCTTATCCTAATTTTAAAAAAATAAAAAAATTCAAAAGGCACCAAGTTAATAAAAACTCTATCAAAGTGGATTCTAAGTTATTGAAACAAATCAAAAATTCTATCTACAAAATAAAAAAAATCAGAAATTCTAAATTATCCAAACAAGTGTCTAGATATGGTTAGAGTTTTCAAAAAGCTTTCAATTATATGAAATCCAATCTTATCCAATTCAAAATTTAGATTTTTAAACTCTAACTAATCTAAACAACTTAAGAGATAGAATTTTAAAATTTCTAACTACTTAATTTCAGAATTCAAAAGTTAGCATATTAATCAAAACAACTAATCCTAAAGATTTTAAACTTTATCTTACCAATCCTAATCTAATTAGGACACTAGTTAAACCAATCTAAAATAATTTTTTTTGTTTTTATTTACTGAAACTCGGAATTAAAAGAAATCCTTCAAAAAAAAATTTGGTTCTTTATTAATTAATTATTTATTCCGAAAATTCAATTAATAAAAAAATATCAGAAAAATCAGAAAAGTCTGAAAAATTAGCAAGGTGAAATACTAACTAATACTAATTGCAAAGAACACTACTAAGTCAAATTAGATGACTAAATTAGTACAACCTAAATATGAGCATGCATATGAATCTAATAAAAATAAAAAAATTCAAATTTTTAATAAAAACTCAGATTTGGCTCCCCGGCAATGGCGCCAAAAACTTGATGTCAATTTAAATTCAATCTTTTTATACTACAAGTGCACAACTGTCCTTTTGAGAGAGTGGCAAGTACAAGTCGAATCCCCACAAGGAGCACTATCAAGTTAAAACTTAAAATCTGATTTTTTTAATCAAAGATTAATAAGTAAGTGAGATCCAAGAACAAAAACTAGAAAAATCCAGAAACACAAACCAATCAAATATATAAAAGAGATCAGAGCATCCAGAATCCACTAAGCAAGATAATTAATCCATCCATGTAATTATTCTACTATTTGTTTAAAACATTAACTCAGATCATAAACAAATCAATGTTTTGGATCCGGAGGATTTGTCTTTCGTAAAAATCAATTTTTAATAAAAAGAATAAGGTTACAACCCAAGACCTCCTTCACCACATAAAAGAATTAAAAATCATAAGCATGACTCATCAAATTAAGCATAAACCATCAAAGGATTTCAGCCCTAAGCATAATCTATCGAAATAAGTATAAATCATCAAACTATTTTCACTAGAAATCGAAATAGAGGTTGCCTAAAGCATGAAGACAGATCTATTATTCTAATAGAGCATACATTTAAAAGAGACAAGAGAGTAATAGAAGAATCACATAGATTAGATTAAAGATCTACTTGGCTTCATCCGTGTGCTCCAATCCAGAAATCTAGCCAGCCATCGAAAAGAACTCCATAAGTAATTTCATTGATAGCATCTCCTTGTACAATGGTCTCTCATAAATCTTTTTTCTAAAAATCCAATTTTTTGGAACAGGGCTCCAGAATACCAAAAAATAACTCTTAAATTCTATTAATTAGAGAAAGAAGAGAAATAGGAGAGAGAGTGATTATGGACGTCCAAGGGGAGGGAGTTGCTCCCTATGCTACTTTTTTGTTCCTTTTATTTCTCTGGTTATCTATCAGATACATTGAATCTGGACACAGTCTCTGCTGATTTGATTTTTCTTCATTGATAACATATATCTATTATCCTTTTTTTGAAATTGAATGAGTTGGAAGCTTCTGGAAACCTCTGGGTGGCTTGGCTTATCTTCAAATGGGGTCCCACAAGGGATGTGCAGCAATTGATCATCAACGGTGTAGATTTAATTTGCAATCTCATCTAAAAAATGAACATGAAAATCTCCGGACCCATAACTTTGTCAATATAGCTCCGATTTGCACATTCTTAGGCTCCACGAGTATCTACTCTAAATAAACTTTCCAACAGTAGGTAAATTGCATCGATCCGATGGTCGGATTGAAAGTTATGGTCATTTGAAAATGAGTTGTCTTGAGAAAAACGGGATTAACTTTTAAAATTTGATTTGCAATTGATTCTATCTCTGCACAACTTCCATTTTTGAAAGGACATCAGATGTGAATGGTTCAAACTCTTCTTCGTTTGTTCCAATCAGAATGGTACTCTTTGAATTATCCATTAATAATTTCAAATTTGCAACCACTGTGGACCCTGCCATGTGGGACATTTCATCTATTTGAACAGTGGGTCCCATGGGAAGTCTTCTACTATAATTAGGACTCTCCAACTGACATGATGAGTGGACCCCTCCTTTGACTGATTTGCATATGGCTTGTGTGTAGGGTCTACATGGTGAATTCTTCAATTTACTTCAATTCAGCAATGCAGGGCTCACGATGATAATGTGTGCTTGAAAGTGGATTCCGTGACAGAGGCCTGTAATTCTCATTTTCTACACATTCTAATTCAACACATTAAATACTGAAGAGCCCATATTGAAGCAGGACCCATCCAGACAGAGTTCTACTCCAACTGGGACTCTTCGGAGAAAATTTGCAAAACATTCTAAGTTAATGCAGAAAATGTATGAAAAGTATGAAAATTCAGGTTCCTATGTGAAAATCCATGAAATGATTAAATTAGATGAATAATGATGCAAATCACCTAATTAAATCTCTAATTCATCTTAATATGATGCGTAAATGTGCAAATTCATGAACTTAACATAGGTCAACACCTCGGTGTCTTGGGTAGATGGTACTAGGACCATGGGAACATACAATGGTCAAGATGGAATCTATCTATATTATCCCCTTGTGTCAATTAATGGATTTGTCATTAGTAAGTGCGCACCCATCTCGATTAAGAGTTAATTGGATGGTACTGATGATCACTGTGATTAATTGGGGCTCAAGGACAATAAGATGTGGGTCTAAGATTGGATGGGACAGATTTATTCCAATTGATCCATGGATATTGATTGAGGGGTCTACTTTTGGTAATTGGGATGTTTATGGTCTTCATTGTAATTTATTCCTAAGACTAGAGTGTAATTGCATTTATATAGTGGTGTTATTTACAATTAACTGTGGGCCCGGATTGCACATGAGATTTGGGGTCGCGGTGTCCCAATTGGAGCCAGCTTTCTTTGGAATCCCTAGTGGTCCCCACGCTAGCCCAAGATATTAGAAAGATACTAATCCTACTTGAACTCCAAGAGGAAGGAATTAGAAAGTTACTATTTTTATTTGAAGTAGGACTTCTAATAGTGGTAATAGTAAACTTACAATTTATTGTGGAAGTGAGACTTCTTTAGTAATTAGAAATGACAATGTTACTGATTATTTTAGGAAGCAGGACTTCTAGTTAATTAGTAACAAGAGGAGGCTTGAGGACTATAAATAGGGGACAAATCCCCTCTTGGACGTCCAATAATAGGAGTGCACGCCCAGCCCCAAGTTGTGCGAGTTGTTGCACATTTTTCTCTTCTCTCTTTCTCTTCTAGTTCCTTGGAGTTTCTAGTAGGGTTTTCTCTAGAAGTTTCCACTAATCTTCTTGAGAAAAGAGATTTGATAACGGGTTATAGCGTGGAAGACAACAAGGTCTTGGAGATCCTAAATTGCTTCAAGAAAAGCTCTTGATCAAGTTGATTGTCTTCTTCTTCATTAGAGCACTACCAGACTCAAAGGTATAATCTGCTTCTCTACTTGTTGTAGATTATTTTGTTGCATGTAGTTGTTGATTTCTATCTTTTAGATAGATTTTATTGCTGCACTTGATTGATAAGATCGAGGGATTGCATCTTAGATGTGGTTTATGGCCTTATGGGTACTTGATCCCTGAGTCAAGTGGGTCAAAAGTTTTGAAAATCTATCCCCGAGGCCCACCTACTTCGAACAAGTGTTTCATAAGGATCTTCTCATGGTCCTTCAATACATCCAATGTACCAGCACCATGATCCATAATCTTACATTTTGATGATCGAGACAAATCGCACTATCTCATAGTGATCAAAGTGCTGCGACCTTATTAGATGAAAGACCTACTCTCATCACTGGTTGTGAAGATTTTTATGCAAAAGATTTGTGACACATGTCTCCCGTATGTGGAGCTCATCAATACTCATATATCACATCTAATATGCCAATGGGACCCGGTTCATCTCATGAACCATCACGTCATGTGTATTGGTTATGTGCTTAAAGGAATGAAATTGTTATATTGTATGGACTCAATCCATCAGATGATGTAATAAATTGATTAATTTCTTTATTTATCAAGAAAATCATGCTTTCATTTCATGAGATGAATGGTGTTTTAATACTTAATACACATGACCAATACATATGACATGATGGTTCATTAGATGAACCGGGTCCCATTAGTATATTAGATGTGATATATGTATATGGATGCGATCTACATACGGGAGACATTGTCGCAAATCTTATACTTAAATATCTTCACAACCAGTGATGAGACTGGGCATCTCATCTTATAAGGTTGCAGCACTTTGATCACTATGAGATAGTGTAATTTGTCTCGATCATCAGAATGTAAAATTCTGGATCACAGTGCTGGTACATTGGATATATTGAAGGACCATGAGAAGCACCTTATGGAAAATTGTCTTGATTTTAAGGCCTGCTCTCATAATTCCCTAGCAATAGGCTCTCAATCCTGAGACATTGATGAACTCAAGTTTCTGTCTATTATTTGCTTTGAGTCACTAATGAGTGAGGCCAACTGTAGGTCAACACCTCGGTGTCTTGGGTATGTGGTAGTAGGACTGTGGGAACATCCAATGGTCAACATGGATTCTATCTTTATTATCCCCTTGTGCCAATTAATGGATTTGTCGTCAGTAAGTGCGCACCCATCTCGATTAAGAGTTAATTAGATGGTACTGATGATCACTGTGATTAATTGGGGCTCAAGGATAATAAGATGTGAATCTAAGATTGGATGGGACAGATACATTCCAATTGATCCATGGATATTGATAGAGGGGCCTACTTGTGGTAATTAGGATGTTTAGGGTCTTCATCGTAATTTATTTCTAAGACTGGAGTGCAATTGCAATTATATAGTGGTGTTATTTGCAATTAACTGTGGGCCCGGATTGCACATGAGATGTGGGGTCATGGTGTCCCGCGTGGAGCCAGCTTTCTATAGAATCCCTAGTGGTCCCCACACTAGCCCAAGTTTTTAGAAAGATAGTAATCCTACTTGAACTCTAAAAGGAAGGAATTAGAATGTTACTATTTCTATTTAAAGTGAGATTTGTAATAGTGGTAATCGTAAACTTACTAATTATTGTGGAAGTGAGACTTCTTTAGTAATTAGAAAGGAGAATGTTACTAATTATTTTAGAAAGCAGGACTTCTAGTTAATTAGAAACAAGAGGAGGCTTGAGGACTTTAAATAGGGGACAAATCCCCTCCTGGACGTCCAATAAAAGGAGTACACGCCTAGCCCCAAGTTCTGCGAGTTGTTGCACAATTTTCTCTCATCTCTTTCTCTTCTAGTTCTTTGGAGTTTCTAGTAGGGTTTTCTCTTGAAGTTTCCACTAATCTTCTTGAGAAAAGAGATCTGATAGCGGGTTATTGCGTGGAAGACAACAATTTCTTGGAGATCCCAAATTGCTTTAAGAAAAGTTCTTGACCAAGTTGATTGTCTTCTTCTCCATTAGAGCACTACCGGACTCAAAGGTATAATCAGCTTCTCTACTTGTTGTGGATTATTTTCTTGCATGTAGTTGTTGATTTCTATCTTTTAGATAGGTTTTATTGTTGTACTTGATTGATGAGAAAGAGGGATTGCATCCAGGATATGGTGTATGGCCTTATGGGTACTTGATCCCTGAGTCAAGTGGGTCAAAAGTTTTGAAAATCTATCCACGAGGCCCACCTACGTCCAACAAGTGTTTCATAAGGATCTTCTCATGGTCCTTCAGTACATCCAATGTACCAACACCATGATCTAGAATCTTACATTCTGATGATCGAGACAAATCACATTATCTCATAGTGATCAAAGTGTTGCAACCTTATCAAATGAAAGACCTACTCTCATCATTGGTTGTGAAGATTTTTATGCATAAGATTTGTGACACATGTCTCCCGTTTGTGGATCTCATCAATACTCATATATCACATCTAATATGCTAATGGGACCCGGTTCATCTCATAAACCATCATGTCATGTGTATTGGTTATGTGCTTAAAGTAATGAAACTGTTAGATTGTATGGACTCAGTCCATTAGATGATGTAATAAATTGATTAATTTCTTTATTTATCAAGAAAATCATGCTTTCATTTCATGGGATGAATGGTGTTTTAATACTTAATACACATGACCAATACATATGACATGATGGTTCATTAGATGAACCGGGTCCCATTAGTATATTAGATGTGATATATGTATATGGATGCGATCTACATACGGGAGACATGTGTCGCAAATCTTATACTTAAATATCTTCTCAACCAGTGATGAGACTAGGCATCTCATTTGATAAGGTTGCAGCACTTTGATCACTATGAGATAGTGTAATTTGTCTCGATCATCAGAATGTAAGATTCTGGATCACGGTGCTGGTACATTTGATGTATTGAAGGACCATGAGAAACACCTTATGGAATATTGTCTCGATTTTAAGGTCTGCTCTCATAATTCCCTAGCAATAGGCTCTCAATCCTGAGACATTGATGAACTCAAGTTTCTGTCTATTCATTTGCTTTGAGTCACCAATGAGTGAGGCCAACTGTAGGTCAACACCTCGGTGTCTTGGGTATGTGGTAGTAGGACTGTGGGAACGTCCAATGGTCAACATGGAATCTATCTTTATTATCCCCTTGTTCCAATTAATGGATATGTCGTCAGTAAGTGCGCACCCATCTCGATTAAGAGGTAATTAGATGGTACTGATGATCACTGTGATTAATTGGGGCTCAAGGATAATAAGATGTGGATCTAAGATTGGATGTGACAGATTTATTCCAATTGATCCATGGATATTGATAGAGGGGCCTACTTGTGGTAATTAGGAAGTTTAAGGTCTTCATTGTAATTTATTCCTAAGACTATAGTGCAATTGCATTTATATATTGGTGTTATTTGCAATTAAAATGTGAGCCCGGATTGCACATGAGATGTGGGGTCATGGTGTCCCGGTTGGAGTCAGCTTTCTATGGAATCCCTAGTGGTCCCCACACTAGCCCAAGTTATTAGAAATATACTAATCCTATTTGAAATCTAAAAGGAATGAATTAGAAAGTTACTATTTCTATTTGAAGTGAGACTTCTAAGAGTGGTAATTGTAAGTTTCTAATTTATGTGGAAGTGAGACTTCTATTTCAATTTGTAAAAGAGGAGGGTAGGAGGTTGCTTAATGGGTATATAAGGAGGAGTTAGGGGTTGGACGTCCAACACCTTGGATTGTACGGCCAACCCCTAAAGTGCAAGAGTTGCACTTCTATTTCTCTTCTCCTCTCTCTTCTTGTTCTCTTCAAATTCCTTGGAGTTTCTAGTTGGGTTTTCTCTTGGAGTTTCCACCAATCTTCTTGAGAAAAGAGATCTGATAGTGGGCCATAACGTGGAAGACAACAAGGTTTTGGGGATCCTAATTTGCTTCAAGAAGAGTTCTTATTCAAGCTAATTGTCTTCTTCTCCATTAGGGCACTACCGTGCTCCAAAGGTATAATCTACTTCTCTATTTGTTGTGGATTGTTTTTGGATGCATGGTGTTGCTGATTTCTACTTTCTAGATAGAATTTATTGTTGTACATGATTGATGAGACGGAGGGATTGCACCCGGGATGTGGTGTCGCGACCCCGGAACGGATCCCGGGCCCGTGACGCAGTAGATGATACTTTCCCACAGGTTCCCGCGGTGAGGATTCCCTAAAACACGCGGAATCTGACTCACACAATCACGTATGCGGAAGCGTGTAGCAAAACACATCAAGATGAGCACCAATACGATGTTTAAGTGCTCATGACAATTAATATCAAAACATAGTATCAAAGAAAGAAGCTAACAAGCAATCCCATTAATATTCAAGTTATAGGACTAATGCTAAAACAAGTTAAGTTTTGTTACAATTCCAAGAGAGGCCAATAGAGGCCAATACACTCCTCAAACGACAAAAGAAACCCAAGACAAAAGGTGACGAAACTCGAGACCCCGCCCGACGTCTAGATGACATCGTCGGGCTGCCACTCTCTCACAGGGGTTGGCTCACAAGCCTCCTCCTGACGCTCCTCCTCAAAGGTAACGTCTCCTGCACCTGGGCACCAACAAACAAGGGTCAAACACGACGGTTTGGCAGGTAATCAATTTAGGCATGAACATGAATAATAACATTTAGAGAAAACATATAAACAAATCCTTGATATGAAATACTATCAGAACTGAAGTACATCTTCAAGAATGCGAACAAGCTGAGATACCAAAACAAACTAGCATGAATACATAATATATCATGAATAGTTACAATCCACAAAGAGCCCATCCTTTCTCTATCATTCATATAATGAAAAGAGCAAGCACGCACGACAAGCACGATATACATAATATAAGCACGACACGATTTCCCACAAAGACGGGAATTCCGGCCGCGGAACCGGACACGCACGATGTGTAATAAATACACGACCAGTCTGCAGATAGTCCACATGTTTTAAAGACCCCCAGGCAGTGGATCAGACTGAAAGGGCAGTCTAAGCTCAGTGGTGTTTACTTAATTCATGAATGCGCAAAACACGCGAAACACGGTCTAAACACGTCGAGATAAGAAAAAGGGGGAAATCACTTATCGAAACACGATGAACACGACTAGCACAGGCATAATTAATATGCATAACACGCTTAGGAAGTGATCCCCTTTTTCTTGGAACACATTTTCAAAACTAGCTTGTACTAAACTTCAAAACGAGTACACGATGATATTCATTATATCAAACTAAGGTACGAACACAAAGCCTATCAAGCACATGTGAGGACCCTTGATTGATCTTTGTGTATTCGAAGCCCAAATGTTGGAATTTGGAATAGAGTTGGTGTCCCGGAAGTTCAAGATATCTCGAGTTTCGAGTACACAATATCAAGCTAAAGGTCACTTAACATGTTCTAGTTTTCACTCTTGCAAAACTTCTTCAAAACTAGGAATTGGTCAATTTCGGTCAGCTTGCGGTCAGCTGGCGGCTAGCCGAACTAGAAACTGGCGGCTAGCCGTAAGCTGACCGTAGGGCTGACCGCTGAAAACCCAGATCTGATGCCGCTCTCTGGAAAAGGAACCGTAATAATTTCGGTTGGCTTACGGTTAGCCGCAAGGGAACTGGCGGCTAGCCGTGAGCTAACCGCAGGGCTGACCACAGGACCCTGAAGCAAAAGTCAGCTACTGGAAAAGGAACCGCTGATTTCGGTTGGCTCGCGGTTAGCCGAAATGGGAATTACGGCTAGCCGTCAGCTGACCGAAACTGCACGGGAAGTACAGTTCAGTGCACATTTTCCATATTTCCTTCTTCTCTTCTTCTTGTTTTTCATTCCACCTGCACTCCCTGAGCCTCCATGCTCTCCAAGGGATAAAATACACATTTCTCACAATCCCAAACATCCAATCCAAGAAAAACATGATCATGAAGCTTATAAACATTTTCATATGCAAAATTTCCAAAAACAACAATGTAGCTTAAAATACACATGCACGATGGTCCTATAGAGATTACTTGCCTTGCCCAAATGCTAATAATCCTCTCCAAGCACTTCACTCAAAAGCTAAGCCAACACTATAAGAAAACCCAAGAGAAACCATACCAAACTTAACACGATGAAAGCAAGGAACCCATTTTTATAAAAAGGGTTTGAAAACATGAAAAACATAATCTTGAGGAACCAAAATAACTCCATGAAAGATATGAGTGAAAGCTCTTACCTAGAGAAGGTCAAACAAGAGAGATGGGAGAGAATGAAGAGCTCTCCCAACTTGAAACCTCAAGAAAATTGTATCAATGGAGAGCTTAGGATGAGAGGAAGAAAATGGTATTCTTGAAATCTTCTTTGGAGTCTTCTAGCTAGATCAAGTAAGAGGGGGAAGATGGAAAGAGAAAGGGTTTTCCTTGCCCTAGGTAAGAAAGTTGCAGAGATTTGGTAAAGTGAATGAAAAGAGAGGGAGATGGGGCTTTAGTGAGGAAATGGGCCCCAAATAACCTGAACTTTGAAATGGTCAAAACACGATCTTGGGAGCATCGGATGACTTCGACGAAGAAGAATAAAACGATCGTCGAAAAATCTAATTTCCAAAAAGTATATTTTTGACATGGTTTTGAGATCTCGAAAATTGTGTCCAGATTTGTGCAAGAAAGACAACTTTACCCTCTTTGGGCCAAAACATAGGTTTTTGGGCTTCAAACATGAATGTGCTTAAAACGAAAGTTGCAACATGTCGAAACATCATTCAAATGAAATCAAAATCACACTCACACGGAAATCGATACGATCTTCCCAAGCTTACACGTGCACTCAGGCCTTCCTGAGTGTGTCTAATTAATACTGAACGTTCTCAAAATTCCCAAAGCTATGTCCAAGACTAAAACTAATTACTTCTAACCCAACAACAACTAAGCTCACTTAGGACTAAACACATACTAATCGCACACTAATCGACTTGGTCTGGGTCGGGGTCTAACATGTGGTTTATGGCCTTATTGGTTCTTTACCCCTGAGTCAAGTGGGTCAAAAGTTTTGAAAACCTATCCTTGAGGCCCACCTACTTCCAGGAGAAACACCATTCATCTCATAAAAGGAAAGCATAAATATATTGATAAATAAAGAAATTAATCAATTTATCACATCATCTGATGGATTGAGACCATACAAACTAACAACCATGCCATTTATACTTTGCTTATCTATTGTTCAACATGTCGTTGACTCTGTTCCTTGGTGTGCAGACACCTCATGTGAGTACTACTATGAGGAGCAGGCAGGTGTGGAGATCCGAGAGGATCTCCAACCAGCCAAGGAGGAGCAAGAGTGGCATGCCGATGACGTAGAGTAACGTCATTATTCCTAGCACGAGAGAGATTTATATGGGACTCTACTAGATTTTATTTATTCATTTATTTCGCCCGCTGAACCTTTCGTTATTGACATCATTATTTCCTTTAAATGGCCTTGGATATTGGGATGTCCATTGTAATAAATTAACTTCTTTGTTTAATTCTGTTTATTCCTTTTTGCAACTTCAATTAAATGAGGTTATTATTCATTGTTTGATATTCAATATGCCAGGAGTTGTATGAATTCCGCAATTATTGTATGAATTGAGGCTTGAAATATAATATCCTCACAGCGGACTTACGATCCTTGGGCCTAAAGGACAAAAAATTTAATTACTCCTAAATTTCACTCCCCAGATCGGTTTATTCTCTAATCAAGTTCGGGGCATGTGAGAAGGTTGGTTGTAATTCTTATCGTAATCTCGGCTAGAGTAGGTACCTTTACCAGCTTCGAGGGCTTCTTGAGAAGGGTCTTCGTCTGGAAGATTACCCTCGCGATCAAGGGGTTGATCATTCTCATTTGCTAAAGACGTGTTTGTTAGATTATATGGTCTCAATGCAGTAGATGATGTAATAAATTGATTTATTTCTTTATTTGTCGATATAATCATGCATTCCCCTCATGAGATGAATGGTGTTTTATTACTTTTTGCACATAACCAATACGAATGACATGATGGTTAATGATATGAACCGGAGCCCACAAGTATATTAGATGTAGTATATGCGTGTGAATGAGATCCACATACGGGAGACACGTGTCACAAATCTTATACTTAAATTCATTCACAACCGATGATGAGATTGGGCATCTGATCTAACAAGGTTGCAGCACTTTGATTTGTTGAAAATAGGTGGGCCTTGTGGATAGGTTTTCAAAAACTTTTTGACCCACTTGACTCAGGGATCAAGTTGTTGGAAATAGGTGGGTCATTCAGATTGGTTTCAAAAAATTTTGACCCACTTGATATGCAGGGATCAACTATCTAGAAGGCAACAAACCCAATCCAGGATGCAATCCCTCAGACTCATAAATCATGTATAGCAATATAACCTATCTAGAAGATAGAAAACAACACCTAAACATGCAACCATGAAATCTACAACATACAAGGATGTAGATTATACCTTTGGAGCTTAGTAGTGCTCTAATGGAGAAGTTGTGACTTTTTTTTATGATGAAACACTTTCACTAATCAAATAAGAATCTCCAACACCTTTTGATCTTCCGCGCTATGACCCATATCAGATTCTCTTTTCTCAAGAAGATGGTGGAATCTCCAAGAGAAAACCCTAAAGGAAACTAGAAGAGCGCTAGAAGAGGGAGAGAGAGAGATGGGCGTGTCCAACACTTGCACTCAATGGGCTGGACGTGAATCTCCTCTATGTTATTATATATTGGACGTCCAAGCGACTTCTCTCCTCTATTATAGCACTTAAGCAACCTCCTCTTACTAATTGAAATAGAAGTCTTACTTCTATAATAATTAGTTTTTACTAAATCACAATTAGAAGTCTCACTTCAAATATGATTAGTAACTTCCTCTTTATCTAATTAAAATAGAAGTCTCACTTCCATTAATAATTAGTAACTTATTATTACCACTATTAGAAGTCTCACTTCAAATAGAAATAGTAACTTTCTATTTCCTTTTAGAGTTCTACTATAATTAGTATCTTTCTAATACATTGGGCTAGCGTGGGGACCACTAGGGATTCCATAGAAAGCTGGCTCCAACTGGGACACGCGACCCCACATCTCATGTGCAATCCGGGCCCACAGTTAATTGCAAATAACTCCACTATATAAATGCAATTGAACTCCAGTCTTAGGAATATATTACAATGAAGACCCTAAACTCCCCAATTACCACAAGTAGGCCCCTCCATCTATATCCATGGATCAATTGGACCTGTCCACAAAAAAAAATCCATATCTTATTATCCTTGAGCCCTAATTAATTATAGTGATCATTTGGTACCTATCCAATTAACTCTTAATTGGAATGGGTGCGCACTTATCAATGATAAATCCATTAATTGGCACATGGGGATATTAAAGATAGATTCCATCTTGACCATTGAATGTTCATACAGCTCTACTACCACGTACCCAAATCACCGAGGTGTTGACCTAAAATTGGCCTCTCTCATTGGTGACTCAATGCAAATGAATAGATAGAAACTTGAGTTCATTAATGTCTCAGGATTATGAGCCTATTGCTAGGGAATTATGAGAGCAGACCTTAAAATAAAGACAGTGTACATAAGGTGCTTCTCATGGTCCTTCAATACATCCAATGTACCAGCACCATGATCCAGAATCTTACATTCCGATGATCGAGACAAATCACAATATCTTATAGTGATCAAAGTGCTGTAACCTTGTCAGATGAGATGCCCAATCTCATCACTGGTTGTGAAGATATTTAAGTATAAGATTTGCAATACATATCTCCTGTATGTGGATCTCATCCATACACATGTATTACATCTAGTATACTTGTGGACTCCAATTCATCTCATGAACCATTATGTCATTCGTATTAGTTATGTGCAAACAAGTAATAAAACACCATTCATCTCATGAAAGGAAAGCAATAATATATATTGATAAATAAAGAAATTAATCAATTTATTACATCATAAACTGGTATTGAGACCATAAAACTAACAGAAGTACCCATAAGGCCATAAACCACATCTAGGATGTAATCCCTCCATCTAATCTATCATGTACAACAATATACTCTATCTAGACTATAGAAATCATCAACAAACTAGCAACCAAAAATCCACAACATCCAATGAAATAGATTATACCTTTGGAGCTCGGTTATCCTCTAATGGAGAAGAAGACTTGCTTGATTAAGAAACTTTTTCTTTGTAAGCAACTTAGGATCTCCTAGACCTCTTAGTCTTGTACACTATATCCCGTATAAGATCTTTTGTCTAAAGGAGATGGGTGGGATCGCCTAAAGAAAACAACTAGAAGCTCTAAAGGAATTAGAGGAAAACTAGAAGAGAGAGAGGAGAAATTCGTGCAACACTTGCACTTAGGGAGCTTGGGCGTGGATTTCCATGTGGCACGTCCAAGGGGTGTTCCCCTTTTATAGCCTTGGCAACCTCCCTTACTAATTAAAATGGAAGTCCAACTTCCATTAAGAATTAATAACTTTCTCCTTTCTAATTATTATAGAAGTCTCACTTCAAATAGAAATAGTAAGTTTCTAAGTCCTTCCTTTTAGAGTTCAAATAGGATTAGTGTCTTTCTAATAACTTGGGCTAGCGTGGGGACCACTAGGGATTCCATAGAAAGCTAACTCCAACTGGGACACCGCGACCCCACGTCTCATGTGCAATCTGGCTCCACAATTAATTGCAAATAACACCACTATATAAATGCAATTGCACTCCATGTCGCGACCCCGAACCGGGCCCGCGGGCTAATCCAGGATCGGGATTAATTGTTGTGTGTGTCACATTTATTTAATTTCCCACAGGTGTCCGCGGTGAGGATATCACAATAACATGAATATTTCTGTTTGAGTGCGGAAGCATGCAGCAAATCAAATTGATAATTTCAATTCTAGTCACGAGATAAAAACACATGTATGAACCAAGTATCAGAATGAGCAATGATCATAAGTGTTTTCCCCAAAAGAAAAGTTAAAGTTTATACAAAAGATCATTTAATTACATTTCCCAAAAATAGAGGCCAACAAAGGCCAATAAAACAAAATACCAATCCCCAAAAGAATGGTTAAATGTTCCCCAAAATATTACGTCTCTCATAGCAACCAAATGTCTAAACGACATCATCAGCATGCCACTCAACTAGGCACTGCGGTTCACCGACCGCCTCCTCAAGCTCCGCCGCAGGATAGACAATATCTGGACCTGAGTGCCAAAGAGTGGGTCAAAGACGACGGTTTGGCAAATGGATGAAAATACATGACGATACAATGATAAATGAATTTACGTTCAAAAGCATTTAAACCTGTTTAAATAACAATTTCATAAAAGAGATAAAATCATTTATTCAATACAAGTATGCGCTATAAAACTGTTGGGATTGGTGTATGCCCTAAAGCCCACTGACTGCACTCTCATCTCTGTAACTGGATATTTATTGGAATGACATCTTTCTCTTATTACTTGTGTATATGTATGGTTGTATAAGGCCCATTGTTTTCTAGTAATGACTTAGGTGTGTAGTGGCTACACACAGTTAGGTCTGAGTCATGGACACTTGAAACAATAAACTTGTTCATAACTGAGAGATGGAGTTGGGCACTTCATCTTGGTATAAGTTATAATGAGATACTCTCCTGTATTCGGGGTGACTTACCTAAGTCACGGGAGGGTTTTTCCGGATTTATCTCATTAGTGCATGTGTCATGCATTGAACAGGACCACTTGTAAGTGTGATCTCTAAAATAGTACTATCACAGAGAGAGATCAAATCACCTCTTGCTACTGAGTGACCAGTGCTCTTAATCTTGAGCATTTGTGGATGAACTGACGAAGTCAAGTTCTTGTGCTTTAATTCACTATGGGTGAGATCCTGTTCATGGGTCAACAGCTCTGTGTTTTGGGTGCTCGGGCTTGATTAGTTGGGACGTGCAAATGCAATATGGAATCTATGCCATCACATGATGGAATGATCGTCCCCTTAGAATTATCCGATTAATCATCAGAATCTAAGATCTTAGTATATGGATGTTCCATATGGATATTGAACTTGTGGGTCGCTCCCTGGATCAAGAGAATGATATCCGGATGATGATTAAGTCAAGGGTATGAAGTTCTAAGGTTGAGATGTAATCAAGAAGGTAGATAGTACATCGGTTAACCTACTTGATTATGGATGTTACATAGAGGGGCATTATGGTCATTGTACTTGGTAGGTCAAAGACAATCGTCTATTTATGATGAGCTTATTTGCAATTTAATATTTGTCCCTGGAGTGCAACCATAACTCTCTAGTGGAATGAGTTAGGGTTAAAATGATCTTAATGTTGCTATGGGGTTAGCATGGACATTTTGGTCAATTTGGGAGCCAAGGGCAAATATGTCTTTTGGTCCCTCTTCTAGCCACTTTCCTATATTGGCATGGTTTCCTAATTAGATGATATGTGGTTGAATTAATTTTGTGGAAGAATAATTTTGAGTTTAAATTCTAATAGGCTCTTGTGGGCATACATGAATTTAACTCTAGCTAAATTATTGACTAGTGGGCCATGGTGTGTTTAGCTATCTTGTGGGCCAGCCATAAGTGGAGCCACTTGTGTGAGGTTTCCAAGTTTGATTAGGTATCTTTACTTGGAAGGAAAGACTCCTCTTTGGGTAAGAATTCCTATTATTAAGGGTTACTAATTTTAGTATCCTAAATTAGTAAGTGTTGCACAACTAAGGGGATTAGTTGCTAATTATTAGGGAAGGTCATTCCTATTTGAAAGAGGACTCTTTTAGGAATGCAACCTTTATAAAAGGAGAGCACTACCTTGGGCGTGCAACATAGAAGGAAAAACCCTAGTGTGGCTGGAATTTATACCCAAGGGCGTGGAGTACTATATATACCCTTTGGCCGCCCATTGCATGGTGAGTAGTATTCACGCCCAGCCCCTTTAGGTTGCTGCCCTCATCTTCTTCCTTGGAGAGAGAAGACCAGCAACTATCTATTCCACAAAAGGTGATTCAGAAAAGCCTTCTTAGGATTCCATACTTTGATCCCACCATCACTACCAATCAGATTTGGAAGTGGAATAGGAGAGAAGATCAAAGAAGAAAAATTCTGCACAAAATTCCTGCACCTGTGCTGCTGATTGCAGGTTGATTTCAGAACTTTGAAGCTTCCTTTTTCAGAGATTTGAAGCATACAAATCATCAAGGTAATAGTCTTCTATCATCTCCTTGATTTAGACACATGTTGATCATGATTTCATGGACTTTTATGCATGGTTACATGGCTGGAATCAGATCTGATTTCTAGTTTTAAAAACTATGAAAACTCATATCAGCCATGATTAGTCTCCTTTCAGATCTGATATGCATAAACTTTCAAAAACATGTAAGGGTAACCAAGTAAATGGGAAACAAGCAAGATGGCAACCACACGAAGCTAAGTCCTCTATCACCGAAGTGACATAGCATATCAAGGCGTTGATCTCAGTCACACGAGGTGAGGAGAAACAACGAAATATATACATATACATATAATATAAGGGACATGACCACGGTAGGGAGCCGGGCATCGGGAACCACGGTAGCAATCTAGGGTATCGGGACAAGACCACGGTAATAACCGAGTAGCGGGATCCAAACTGCAGCTGGAGGGACAAGAGGAGTATCTCCAAGTCTATAGATCAGACCAACAAGGTTATCCAAGCTTAGTGGTGTCGACTCATAGGTTAATTAACCGAAATCAAGACATGTATAAAAATACATCAAGTACAAGTATATAACCGAGCGGGACGGGGGTGCAATATATAACCGGACTAGCAAAATACTAAAATATAATTTTAATACTTTCAGGAATGATAAATCATAATTCATAAACTCCCGGGATAACTGAAAACACGATGCAGCTTTAGAAATCTCAAGACAAGTATCGCGGTCCAAAATTAGTTCAAGGTGAATAGGGGTCCCGCATGTCGATTTCAATATAGACTTGGTACTTTTTTAATTTGAAGACATTCCGGGCTCCTATACACTTTGGTAAATTCAAAACTTCAATGAATCTTTGTGACATGGTTTCTTTCTCAAACGGGCTTCATACATATTTCCAGGTGAACAGTCCCTATCATTCTCTAAAAGGGTTCACAAATGATTGGGATAAAAATGTTGGAAAATAGGGGGGCCATTCAGATAGGTTTCAAAAACTTTTGATCCACTTAATGCAGCGATCAACTATCTAGAAGGCAACAAAACCCAATCCAGGATGCAATCCCTCAAACTCATAATTCATGTATAGCAATATATCCTATCTAGAAGATAGAAAACAACACCTAAACATGCAACCGCGAAATCTACAACATACAAGGATGTAGATTATACCTTTGGAGCTTGGCAGTGCTCTAATGGAGAAGTTGATCTCTTTCTTTGATGATGAACACCTTCACTAATCAAATCAGAATCTCCAACACCTTTTGATCTTCCACGCTATGACCCGTATCAAATTCTCTTTTCTCAGGAAGATGGTGGAATCTCCAAGTGAAAACCCTAAGGGCATGTTTGGTAAGCATCCACTGAGAGGAATCCTCTTCATGTTTCCTCGAAATAGAGGAAAACCCTTGTTTGGGTAATTTTCTTTGCAGAGGATTTTTTAGCCTGATCAGGTTCAAAATCAACTATAGGAACGAATGAATCATTACTAAAAAAAAAGGAGATATAAAAGTTATCTATTCACAGGGGATTCTTGTCCAGAGAAACGGTTCCTCTCCTCTCTTCTTGGTTTGTTGCCCTAGACATTCCTATCCTGCGCTTGCAACTTAGGAAGCATCAGAAAAGTCTCTCTCCGGCCGGCTATTTTCTTTAAATAGGTATGTCTCCCTCTCCCCCGGTCTCTTCCTCTCCCTCTCTCTCTCTCTCTATTCTTATTTGACGGACAAACCCCAAATCATCTTATCGTTGGGTTATCTACAACGATTTCTTCAACCTCTCTCTCGATTAGAGACTGAGAATGGGATCTTATCTCATTTCGTCAATCCACTGGTTGTAGAAAACTGTCAAAGAGGGTTTCTTTCTTTAGGGCAAGTTTGTGTAACCATTTTCCACAAGAAAGTGGATGGTTTCCCTTAGAGGCTTTAGTGGTAATTCTAATTATAGATGGGTTTCCCTTAGAGAGTTGTACAATTGACCTTAGAATGACCCAACTACCTATGGCCCAACTCATTAGCCCATTTATCATATGAGGGTACTCTAGTCCTTCCTACCACACCCTTTCCCTCCTTTTTGGAAATCCCAATACCATAAATGACCTTGGCTCCTTTATTCTCTACCAAGTAAACATGGGCACTTTTGTCATAATAAATAGCCTACCTTTATTGCCCTTAGGCACCTTTATTCACAACCACTCATTTGAGGATACTTTAGTCATTATATGTGAATACCTAAATTACCCTAGTCCTTATCCTTTATTTCTATTGGCAACCAAGGACCCTTTGGTCATTCTATTTTAGCCATCCCCAAATACCCTCATCCTTATCCTAAACTTACACTAGCAAGAGAGGGCACCTTGAACATTTTCCATTCCATCTATTCCTATATAAGAAATCTACTACAACCTTCCCAAATCATTTCCTACACTCTCTTCCTCTCATTTCACTACAAATTCCCTCCCATCTCTCTCTCTCTCTCTAAGTTAGAGATTGGGATTTCTCTCTCTCTAAATCTTAGCCCTCCAATTACTAGAAGTTAGAGCCTCATCTACATCAAGCCATCTACAACCTAAGGAGTTAATTCATCTCATCTCCTAGATCCCTCTTTCCTCTCCAAGTAAAGGTAATCCTCATTCACTCTTTCAAATCTCCTTGTAGTATAGCTCTTTCTCTTAAAGTTCCCTTTCTAATGCATTTCTCTCTTTGGGAATGGGTGTAGAGATTATAGATCCAGCTGTGGGTGTGATCTTAGAGCTATTGGAGTGGAGCCCAAGCTATTTGAGGAGATTTCTTCCTAATTAGGCAAGTAGACATGCTTAGATTCTTTAATTAAATTGATTAATATGCTTAGATTGTTAATTACTATCTTTTATAGTTATTTGGCATGATTTCTGTATTTAGATGGTTGATTAGATGGTATTATGCATGGATAGTTGTTCTAAGCCTTATCTTATGTGTTATTGGCCATTGATGGATGAGAATTCCCCATTTGGAAGATCAATGGCCCATTTGTGATGAGATCATGATGAGGGAGGTGTGTTTGGTGAAGACCTGAGATCCATTTGATGTAGTTTTGATGGAAAATGGGAGATGACAGAATCTTGATTTTTAGGGTTTCGTGTGTACCCGGTCGACCCGGTCACTCAGGCTGTCGACCGGGCACACAGCGGACTGACCCTCAGCTGGGAGCTGAAGTCGCCTGTAGGGTACAAAACTCAGTGTACCCGGTCGACCGGCCACACTGCAGTACCCCTCCCCTACCAGATGTTTATGGAAATTCCCATAGTTTACCCGGTCGATCGAGGTACCCTCCAGGTCGACCGGGAACACTGTGAAATGTGATTTCTGTCTCCCAGTTAGCTGTCCACTTCCACAGTGTAGCAGGTCGACCCGGTACACTGTAAGTAGTGATTTTCCATATTTAGTTTCCTTTTATGATCTGATCATGTGTGGGACCCGTTGACCTTCCATTTGGACTGTTTGGGATACGCGAGACACGAGTCAAGGGCCGAGCTTAACCTTGACCCATGTAGCTGATAGTCCGGGGATCCGAACCCTAGAGGGAGGGGGGTGAATAGGGTGAGCTTCAATTATGACCAATTTTAAACAATTTTAACTTCTTTAATTTAAACTAGTCACAAGTGATGATTATCAAACAAAATGCGGAAGCTTGATAAACACAATCACCACAAAAGCAAGCACCATCACACAAGGATTTATAGTGGTTCGGCCTCAATGCCTACATCCACTACCGGCTTGTGATCCAACACCCCACCAGATTTCCACTATTTATGCTTTTCAATAGGCTAAGCAATAACCTTTACAATATGCTTTTCAATGCTAAGCAATAACCTCTACATTATGTTTTTCAAGGCTAAGCAATAACCTCTTCAACCAACGGTTGGTTATCTCTCTAAGTAGTGTCTAACATACACTTGATGGAGATTCAATTTAGCTCATTACATTTGCCTCTAAAATAGGCGGATATGAAAATGAAAATCTAACTCACACAAACACTCAATGAATGCAAAGATGTATGCTCATGATGTGTGTGTGTGATGTCCTCAATCATTTTGAGAATGAAAGCTCATAAATGTATGCCTAAGGCTTTTGAAAGTTTTAGCTCATAAAACATTTATGATTGAGGAAATGCTAATCACATGTTAAAAGTAACTTGTAAAAGATATTCAAAACAAGTTGTGAAAATCTAAGAACAAAACATGTGAAGCATAGGGATGTCAATCAAATCAACAATGTAGCTCAAAACATAAAAATAGATTTGATTGAAATTAGGGGACAAATCATATGTAATAATAAATACAACTTGAAAATGATATACCTATCAAAGAAAGGCAAGTTGTGAAACTTTAAAACAAAATATATATGATTTGTGAAGTTGTTGAATCCAAAACATAAGATACATTTGAAAGAGATTTTCTTATGATGGAAAACAACAACCAAAGATTCAACCAAGTATATGAATCATGTTACATATGATTTCAAAGATTCTTTCATTAACATGATCTACTTAGATTTACCAATTAAAGTACTACTTGGATTGAATCAAGGTGATGCATCCAAAACAATAGATCAATTCAAAACATAAATATGTTAAGGACACAACAAATCATAGTTTAACATGCTACTAAAGATTTACCAAAGATAAAACAAAACATGAAAACATATGATTTGTAAAGATGTTGAATCCAAAACATAAGATAGTTTTGAAAGTGATTTTCTTATGTTGAAAAACAACAACCATAGATTCAATCAAGTATAGGAATCATGTTACATATAATTTCAAAGATTCTTTCATTAACATGATCTACTTAGATTTACCAAATAAAGTACTACTTGGATTGAATCAATGGTGATGTATCCAAAACAATAAATCAATTCAAAACACAAAACATGTTAAGGACACAGCACCTCATAGTTTATCATGCTACAAAAGATTTACCAAAAATAAAACAAAGCATGAAAACATATGATTAAGGAAAGTAGAGCCTACTTGGTGATTTAACTTCATTAATCCACGCTTTAGCTTTCCTAATGATCCCTTTCATCCCTTAGTTCATTTCCCTTTGATTAGCCTCAAAACCTCGCAAGGATGGCCTCTTGATCATCAATTTTTTCAAAGGAATGAACCACTATTTATAGCCAAAAAGTGTCCAACGGCTTTTTCCCGGTCGACCTGGCCCTTCCCCGGTCGACCTGGCCTTCACAACGGTCAAAAAACAGACCGTTGACAGGAGCCCCAACGGCTCATTCCCGGTCGACCTGCTTGGGCTCGGTCGACCGGGTCCCTGTTGGGCCGGTCGACCGAGCCTGGGGACCCAAATTCCCTAAAATGCATATTTTGTATATTTTTCAAAGTTTCTCATGAGGGAACTTTTGGGGCCACTGAACCAAGCATGGAATCATGTTTTAAATCACACTAAGAGGGTAAAAAACATGAGACACAAAAAGCCTAAAAAGATTTGAAAGATTTAAACCATAGGCTAGCTTGATTTCTAAAACTCCTTTACAAAATCAATTGCATCAAAGATTAAAAACAAATCATGCATAAATCAACATATCTTCAAGTCTAAAAACCAATGCATGTGAAAATCAAGATTTCAAGTTTTTATAAATCAATGCATATGTGTGTAAATCAAATGATGCTTGAATGATAATGCATCCATCAAATTGCAATCTACAAAATTCCTAACAATCTCCCCCTTTGCAATTTGATGGCAACTCACTCAGCACTGAATATTACACATTAAGTCTTCAGCTCCCCCTAAGCTGGACAACTCTTGAAATCTCTTGGATGCTCCTTCTCTTAGCTTGGGCTCTTCTCTTCATTCTTCTTGATGCTTGGAGCTTGATCATTCTTCAAGCTTTCTTTTCTTCTTTCTGTCTATAGCCAAGCATCTTCTTTAGCTCCCAAGCTTTCTTTCTTCTGCCTCTCCCCCTTTGACCATGCCTCTCTCTTCCTTTGGCAAGATATGCATTCTCTCCCCCTGCAAAAGATCATACAAAATCTCCTCTTAGGAAACTTGGACTTTCTCTT
Organism: Cinnamomum chago; assembly: GCA_038049695.1. Classification (NCBI taxonomy): domain Eukaryota; kingdom Viridiplantae; phylum Streptophyta; class Magnoliopsida; order Laurales; family Lauraceae; genus Cinnamomum; species Cinnamomum chago. The sequence continues at coordinate 33,991,370 of CP142456.1, forward strand.
CACCCTTTTGAGAATTTGAATGCTCTCTCCCCCTTTGACATTAAATTTCAAAGGTACCTACACACATGAAATAAGGAAAATACCTTTTAGTAGCACCTATTAACAAAAAGAAGTCGAAAATGAAATACATAACAAGTTATCATGTATGGAAGTAATCTCTAAGGGTTCAAAGTCAATCCAAGGGCCAATTTGATCAAAACTAATACTTCCTATGAAGGTTTACACTCCCCCTCAATCCATTCTCTCCTTTTGTCAAACTTTTGACAAAGATATAACTATTTGGTTCAAGAAGAAGATGGTTTAACCAATTGAGGGTCAACTACTTCAAGAGAAGGATTAGATTCGTTTAACTATAGAGCACAATGTGATCAAATTGCCAAAAGAAAGCAAGGTCAATGAGAAAAGCAATCATGGATACAAATTGGAAAAACAAACAATACCAATTGAGATTCAAAGATAAGTCTATTAAAACAATCACTCTAAAATGGATTTAAAAATATAACTATTAGGAAAAATCCAAATTAGAGCTATCCATGAAGAAATGGGGTTTATTAAACATAGCATCAAATAATTTAACTATGAAAATCATATGCTATGTAAGTTTTGAAATCATTTCATTCAATCAAAAAATATGACTATTAATGTGCAAGATGAGTGAAATGAAATTCAAACATGAAGCCTACCTCAACAAATAACCAACCAATATTATGAACACATAAACATGGTGGTCATGAGATTTACCTATATGAGCAAGGGTGGAGGCAAACATGAAAATTATGATGCTAATCGAGTGTGACATGGAGCAAATATATTACTATCAAGTTCAATCCAATGATCACAAGGTCTATCACATTCACAAGAAATCAAATCAATCGAAAATTATACCAATTGAAACCAATTGAATTTGTCAACATGATTAAGAGCAAGAATGTGTCAAACACAAAATTCCATCAAGCATCATAAATGCATATTCATCACTTTTAAAGATATAACTATTGAGCATAGTGATGAACAAGGTAACTTGCAATGCAAAAAGATATAACTTTGAAATGCATGCAATTTTCAAAGTGACTAGATCATATGAATTCAACAACTAAGATATCCATCAAACATATTGATAAACGAGGGATGGATTTCAAAGAGTTTCATATGATCAAGATCACTGCTATGATGTTGAAACATGTACAAGGATGACATCTCTTAGAAAATATACATGAATCAACATCATAACCATCCAAAAAGAAATGACTAGAAGGCATAGATGATAGATTTGAGTTCTAGTATGGTTTCTACGAATATAACTAAGAACACAACCATACATAGAACAATTTGACATTTCCATAGAGAGGATCAATTAACAATCAAGATCTAACTCATACCATATCATCAATAAAGAATATAACTATGCAAGCACAAGAAGGTATGAAGTTAAAGGGATCAATCTATCATGCAACATCTCGACTCTTAGCAAATGTACTAAGCTTACAATGCAATGAAAATGATATGAGGTTTATACCAAATGAACTTAGCACATTAAATCACATATGTACTTATTAGGCTCAAATGATAATAAAACAAAAGATTTTACTATTAAGCACATAAACAATCATCAATTTGCATTAATGAAAATATATACCAAGTTAAGCACAAACATACAAATCAATGAAACCATATCCAACCATGCAATGTAAGACAACAAAATCAATTTGCATAAAAAGTATGTAACTAAAAGAGCAAGGATGCAAATTGTTTATAAAAAATATTTCCTTCCAAATGATAAGATCAAAATTAAGCACAAGGAAATAAATTCAAGGAAAATGCTTCTATAAATACAACCAATAAAGCTTAGAACATTTTCCGAAGTTTTTCACATCACTTCAATATTTAAAATTCCAACAAAGAATCATTTAGAATTATGAACAAGTGATTTTGAAAAACAAGAAGTGTACTATTGTAAATTTTCAATTTGTATTCTCAATAAGACAATAGACACTCCTACAAATTGAACACATATTTTCCATACCAGGAGATATAACTTTGAAAAATCAATGGAAAATATAAATTGCTTCAAATCATTTGATTTACAAAAAAGATCTAACTATAACATTCATCAAATGATTTTCCAACATCAATTGATCATGAAAAATCTAGCTATGAAAGCTTTTGTAATCACAATCAATTGATTATGAATAGATATGCACTACAAGAGATATAACTATATGAACAAAATGCAAATCCATCATGAAAATATTGCAATCAAGGGATTTTGAAAACCATGAGATATAACTTAAAAGTTCATGAAGACAAAATCAAATGATCACAAAGAAACATTGCATTTTAAGAGATGTGACTATAAAGAAACAAAATGCAAGTGTAACATGACCAACAAAAAGATTTAACTAAAAAGAATAGGTTGGTCTAGAGAGGATCAAGGCCTTAAGGTTAGTCTAAATGTGTACCAATAAAGATTCACCTAAGGTCTTGATAAGGATGTCCTTGAGAGTTCATATAGAAGACTCACCAACTCTTGGAGATATAACTTGAAAAAGTCTTAGAGTGGTGTAATGAAGCTAGGGGAAATTTCATTATCAATCATTACAAAGATAAGCAATAAAACACAACACTAGGGCTCTAATCTAGCAAGGATCAACTATGGGTTGTTAAGCCCTGAAATGGAGTAACCCTCTCTGATACCAATTGATAGTCCGGGGATCCGAACTCTAGAGGGGGGGGGGGTGAATAGGGTGAGCTTCAATTATGACCAATTTTAAACAATTTTAACTTCTTTAATTTAAACTAGTCACAAGTGATGATTATCAAACAAAATGCGGAAGCTTGATAAACACAATCACCACAAAAGCAAGCACCATCACACAAGGATTTATAGTGGTTCGGCCTCAATGCCTACATCCACTACCGGCTTGTGATCCAACACCCCACCGGATTTCCACTATTTATGTTTTTCAATAGGCTAAGCAATAACCTTTACAATATGCTTTTCAAGGCTAAGCAATAACCTCTACATTATGCTTTTCAAGGCTAAGCAATAACCTCATTTAGATCTTTATTCTCTCCTTTTCTTGTAGCTGATCGTGTCGGCCTAGGATTGAATAGTACCTTGTAATCCCTTAAAGTGAACTAAATTTTTTAGGGCTTTGTCCAATTACTTACTCATATGAGATTCACACTTGATTATATTATTGGATTTTCCGCATCTCTTAGGTACTTTCCTGTAGCATCCTGAGATTCGAGGCGCCGGGATCTTGGGGCGTTACATTTTTGGTATCCGAGCATTACGGTTCTCGGACAACTAAAATACTTAGCAACTCTTAGGATTCGATGTGAGGATTGGGTAGACTTAGACTGGTAACGCGATGGTTGTTTGTTGTTTGTTTATGTCATTTGTGCTTGCTTGTTCTAAAAATGTTTAATTGCAGATCATGTCACAACACCATTGTCAGGATAGGGATAGTCAGGGCACCATAAATGACGGATTTGAGCAGTTTGCACAGACTCAGACCCGAATCAACACTCAGATATTAGAGATCCTTAACTGTATGACCCAGCAGCTGCAGACTTCATAGTTTCCACCGCGTGTGCTAGATCAGTACGAGCTATTTGAGAGATTCAGTAAGAGGAAACCTTAAGAGTTCAGTGGATGTGGAGACCCGGTGGAGGCAGATGCATGGATTATAGAGATGGAGCGGATCTTTCGAATGCTTCCATGTACGGGCAGACAACGAGTGCAGCTAGTGACCTACATGTTTCGTGATGCAACTGAGTTATGGTGGATGACACTGAGAGCTCCGTATACAGACATGGACGAAGCAGTAGCTTGGGAGGCGTTCAAGGAGCAGTTTCTCGGAAGTTCATTCCAGCACCAATCAGATCTCAAAAGCTTCGGGAGTTTGAGCAACTACTTCAGGAAGACCTGACAGTTATAGAGTATGAGGCACAATTCATCCGTTTATCATGATTCGCCGAAAGACTTATCACTCCAGAATCAGAGAAGATCAGACGCTTTGTAGATGGTCTTCGAGCAGACATCTAGTTGCACATGACTCCTATAGAGATCCCCACGTATGAGGCTTATGTGGAACGGGCAATATGGGCTGAAAACGCTCTTCACAAGGTAGCCTTAGCCCAATGGAGAGCTTCCAAGCAGACGAAGATGATGCAAGTGTACCCGGAAGATGATGAAGATGAGGCAGTCCAAGATGATGAGCAACCATGGACAGATTTGGAATTGCAACAGAGACAGCAGCGCTATCGCAGAGGTCATGAGACCAGTGAGCATCGGAGGCGGTCAGGGGCATGTTATGTGTGTGGAAACTTTAGACACAAGGCTCGCAACTGCCCAAGGAAGAGGAACCGTACCTCAGGACTCTGCCATCAGACTCATAGGCTTCCACTACCTGAGTGTACCAGCAACACAGTACTCGAGGTACCACCTAATCAGCAGTGGCCCCCATACCCACAGTCACAGGATCAGTTTCAACCAGCTTGGGATTATCCGGACAGTTCTGCAGCACTTCTGATTGGTCAGAGACGTCGGCCTGATTTCCCTACCGAGCAGTGACTCTGAGATCAGCTTTTCCAGAGGTTTGCTTTATCTCTTATGGTTGGTGTGCTTAGATCCCTTGTTGTTGTCATGCTTAAGATTCTTGTAATGTGTGCTCTCATTATTGTGTGAATGATTGATTGTTGCTTCTTAGATAACCTAATGTTCCATTTAGGAGTGAGGGGTATGTAATACCCCGAATTGTCCTTTCTAGAGTCAGGAATTGTGAGACATGCCGAAATAGTTCTTTAGGAGTGAGGGGTGTGTGACACCCCGAATTACCCTTTTTGGAACTCAAGGTGAATGGCACCTGAGTTAACCTTTTGAGTTACAGTGTGAGCCTGAGAGACACTGAGTTACCCTTCTTTTAGATGTTAGAGGTGTGAGGCGCCTCTAGTCAACCCTTTTAGAGTAAGACGAATAGAATACCCGGAGTTAGTTCTATTAGAAGTGAGGAGTGCGAGACACTCTGAGTCAGATCTTTAGGAGTAGGGTGTAAAACGCCCCGGGTTGCTCCTTAGGAGTGAGCGGTGTGCGACACCCATAGTCAGAACTCTTAGTATCTGAGGAGTGAGACACCTCGAACTAGTCTTTAGAAATAAGGAGAGTGAGATACCCCCTAGTTGACCTTTGGAATTAGTAGTGTGATACACCTTAGTTGTTCCTTTTGAGCTGAGATGTGAGACACCTATAGTTAGTTCCTAGGAGTGAGGGGTGTGCGACACCCCTAGTCAGTCCTATTGGAGTTAAGAGTATGAGAAGCCCAAACTGAGCAGAGTTGGGTAGTTGACCTTGATTAAAGTACTAGAATGTTAGATCCCACTATCCTACTAGTTGTCTGTTAGTATTCCAGAATGTTAGATGTCCAGATCCCATCAACCTATTAGTTGAAGTCTAGTATTCTAGAGTGATTGAGGGTAAACCTTATTTGTCTGGTTAAGCCATTAACTAGTTAATCAGAGAGTTAGAAGACCAGGTCCTGTTGTCCCAATAGCTACTGACTAGTTTTCGTTAGTGTTAGCAGACCATGCCCTATTGTTCCGCCATCTATCTATTTGTATTTCAGATTTTTAGTAGATCAGATCCCTTGTACTGCTAGCTATTGATTAGTACTTGTAATCCCAAGTATTAGGAGATTAGACCCTATCGCCCAACTGCCTGTTCACTAGCATGCCAGAGTGTTAGAAGGTCAGATTCTATTACCTTAGCAATTGTTGATTATAACTCGTATTGTTGTTTTACTAGCTGTTGATTGTAGTTTGAATTGTTGTTTTACTAGCTGTTGTTTTTGACCTGCATTGTTAGAAGAATAGTTCTAGTATCTCTCCTAGTTGTGACTAGCTATTCCGAGTGTTAACCGGGTAGTCTAACTCCCTTTTTTGTTGCAGAGTTGGTTATGATAGAGGCCTTAGAAGTTTAGAAGTAGTCGTTTTGCATTTGGGGACCAAATGAGTTTTAGGAGTGAGGGATGTGAGGACCCGTTCCTAGAAATACCTAGTGGGACCCAATTTGACCAAGTCAACCATAGGTTATCATATTTAATAGGTGATTAGCAAGAATAGTTAGTAATTTCCCATTAATTAAGCCTAGTTTATAGGATTGAGACTCTTGTAATATTAATAGTGGTTTTCATAGAATTAACTAACCAATTAGAGGCCTTAGTGGTAATCCTAATTATAGATGGGTTTCCCTTAGAGAGTTGTACAATTGACCTTAGAACGACCTAACTACCTATGGCCCAACTCATTAGCCCATTTATCATATGAGGGTACTCTAGTCCTTCCTACCACACCCTTTCCCTCCTTTTTGGAAATCCCAATACCATAAATGACCTTGGCTCCTTTATTCTCTACCAAGTAAACATGGGCACTTTTGTCATAATAAATAGCCTACCTTTATTGCCCTTAGGCTCCTTTATTCACAACCACTCATTTGAGGATACTTTAATCGTTATATGTGAATACCGAAATTACCCTAGTCCTTATCCTTTATTCTTATTGGCATCCAAGGACCCTTTGGTCATTCTATTTTAGCCATCCCCATATACCCTCATCCTTATCCTAAACTTACACTAGCAAGAGAGGGCACCTTGAACATTTTCCATTCCATCTATTCCTATATAAGAAATCTACTACAACCTTCCCAAATCATTTCCTACACTCTCTTCCCCTCATTTCACTACAAATTCCCTCCCATCTCTCTCTCTCTAAGTTAGAGATTAGGATTTCTCTCTCTCTAAATCTTAGCCCTCCAATTACTAGAAGTTAGAGCCTCATCTATATCTAGCCATCTACAAGCTAAGGAGTTAATTCATCTCATCTCCTAGATCCCTCTTTCCTCTCCAAGTTAGGTAATCCTCATTCACTCTTTCAAATTTCCTTGTAGTATAGCTCTTTCTCTTAAAGTTCCCTTTCTTATGCATTTCTCTCTTTGGGAATGGGTGTAGAGATTATAGATCCAGCTGTGGGAGTGATCTTAGAGCTATTGGAGTGGAGCCCAAGCTATTTGAGGAGATTTCTTCCTAATTAGGCAAGTAGACATGCTTAGATTCTTTAATTAAATTTATTAATATGCTTATATTGTTAATTACTATCTTTTATAGTTATTTGGCATGATTTCTGTATTTAGATGGTTGATTAGATGGTATTATGCATGGATAGTTGTTCTAAGCCTTTTTTATGTGTTATTTGTTAGTTTTATGGTCTCAATACCAGTGTATGATGAATAAATTGATTAATTTCTTTATTTATCAATATATATTATTTCTTTCCTTTCATGAGATGAATGGTGTTTTATTACTTGTTTGCACATAACCAATACATATGACATAATGATTCATGAGATGAATCGGAGTCCACAAGTATACTAGATGTAATATATGTGTGTGGATGAGATCCACATACAGGAGACATGTATTGCAAATCTTATACTTAAATATCTTCACAACCAGTGATGAGATTGGGCATCTCATCTGACAAGGTTGCAGCACTTTGATCACTATGAGATAGTGTGATTTGTCTTGATCATCAGAATGTAAGATTCTGGATCATGGTGCTGGTACATTGGATGTATTGAAGGACCATGAGAAGCACCTTATATACACTGTCTTTACTTTAAGGTCTGCTCTCATAATTCCCTAGCAATAGGCTCATAATCCTGAGACATTAATGAACTCAAGTTTCTATCTATTCATTTGCTTTGAGTCACCAATGAGTGAGGCCAATTGTAGGTCAACACCTCGGTGATTTGGGTACGTGGTAGTAGAGTTGTGGGAACATTCAATGGTCAAGATGGAATCTATCTTTAATATCCCCTTGTGCCAATTAATGGATTTATCATTGGTAAGTGCGCACCCATTCCAATTAAGAGTTAATTGGATCGGTACCAAATGATCATTATAATTAATTGGGTGTAAGACCCCGACCCGAGTGAACCCGATTAGTGCTAACTAAGTTGCGTGTTAGTTCTAAGCTCGATTAGTGATTTTGACTAAGTTGGGTTTGGAATAGCTTTTGAAATAGTTCTGGGGAATTTTGATTGCTTTGTGTTAGCAGGGCCATTTGAGGATTCCTTTTTATGACGTTGCATGTGTTTGGGGATTTATCGGAGATTTTGCATTCATGGTTTTAATCCCGTTTTATTAGTATGGATAATCCCTACAACTTTTATGTTGATCCCGTCCCCGTTCGAGATCCCGAAACCCGATTTCATAGCCTTGAGGGCAAAACAGTCATTGAACACTAAATATGTACCCAAAACTTGATATTCCCGAAACCCGCGGAACATATACTTTTTGGAAACTAGATATTTCGACGATCAATTCTTCCTTCTTCGTCGAATTCATCCGAGGTCCCGAAAGAGATGATTTCAGCCAAACTAGCTCCTTTAGTAGTGGGACCCAACTCATTTGTTAACAAAGGGAAGCCATTCTTCATTTCCATTCATTCTTCATTTGTTCCAGCACAAACCAGCAACCTAGTGTTTCTCTTGCTTTTCTCTTCTTCTTCTTGCTCTTGCTTTCCATCACCCAATCCACCACCAACCTTGCACAACTTGAGAAGTGGAGATCATCATCTTTTTCCTCAACACCCTAGCTCTCCATTGACACCATTGCTAGAGAAAATCATTCATTACAAGACCTTCTTTGAGCTCACCTTGTCCATTAGAGGACCTTACAAGTAAGTGATCATTCCCTCCTTCTAGATTTGTGTTCCTTTAGCCTTAGAGAAGCTTCACCTTCATTATTGTAAGGTTTCCTTGCTATTTCAATGTTTGACCATTTTAGGGTTTGTTTGCTTTGGGGGTTTTGTTCATAGCTTGGATTCCTTGCTTGGAAGAGTATTAGAGTTTGACTTCATTGTTTAGAAGACACAAGGCAAGTGGATGCATGATTGATTTTCCTAAGCTTTCATTGACTTTGGATATTTTCCAATAATGCATATTTATTGCTTTGTTTTGAAATAAATGTTCATGGTAGTATTAATGGTGCATTTATGGTCATAGAGATGTGTTAGTTCATAGCATTTAATCTCCTCTTGTTTTGTCACAAATGTACTCTTACGTGAAATGGTTTCCTTCTTTATTTCCTTGTATTGAATGTGATATGGATGGAGGAGAATGGGATGGATGTGGTGAAGGATTTGATGTAGTTTGAATGAAGTATTAGACTCCTCATTTGATGTATAAAAAGGGGCTAAAAGGAGTTGTAGAAGGAAGAGATAGAGAGGAGCTGAACTGGTCCGGATTCAGTTTTTGGACAGTTCGCTCTAGCGACCATGACACTTCGCTCGAGCGACCTACCCAGAAAGGGACTCGGAGCATTCCAGTAGCTTGGTCGCTCGAGCGGTCATCCCAGTACTTGTTCCAGAGAGTTGTTCGTTCGAACGCATTTAAATATTCGCTCGACCCAATGAGTTCGCTCAAGCGACCTCAAATTCGCTCGAGCGAACCCACCCAGACAACCATTCTAGAGAGCGACTCGCTCGAGCGAACTCTCCAGTCCGCTCGAGCGATGGGCCCCGTTGGGCAAGGCTATGTTTGGGACAATGATTAACTATTTCAACGTATTGGGACTATTCTTTGGGAAGCTCTCTTTGTCAAGGAGATTTACTAAGTAATGTATGAGGCCATTTGAGAAAGAAACCATATCACGAAGATGTCATTTGAGGTTTAGAAAATTCGGAGTGTATAAGGAGTCCGGAATGTCCCCAAACTCAAAGAGTACCAAATCGTTAATAGACTGACATACGGAGTCCCTATTCACTTCAAATAGATACTTCACCCGAAATGTCAGTTGTTTACTGTACTTTATCGATCCCGAGGTTTATACTACATGTCTTGTTTTCCCGAAAGTATTGATGTACACTTGAAATAGCTACTTGTCTTGAAGTGCATTGCACCACATGAAATGATAATGTGCCTTGAGCACCCCCGTCTTGCTCGTTTATTTATTGTACTTGATTTAATTGCATATGTCTCGATTGTATTTGACCTATGAGTCGGCACCACTAAGCTTTGATAACCCTGTTGGTCTGATCCACCGACTTGGAGATCCCCCTCTTGTCCCGCCAGCTGCAGTTTGGATCCCGCTACCCGGTTATTACCGTGGTCTTGTCCCGATGCCGCATATTGCTACTGTGGTCCCCGATGCCTGGCTCGCTACCGTGGTCATGTATAGTATATGTATATGTATATGTATTTATAAGATCCACTGTTTCTCCTCACCTCGAGTGACTGAGATCAGTGCCTAGTTCTTGCTCTATCACTTTAGTGATAGAGGACTTAGCTTCGTGTGGTTGTCATCTTGATAGTTATCCCGTTTCCTTGGTTACCTTACATGTTTTACAATGTTTACTTGTTTTTGAATGAATGTTTTCTCTTTTCATAGAAATTGTTATTTAAACAGGTTTAAATGCTTTTGGAGGTAAATTCATTCATTATCATATTGTCATTGTATTTTTATCCATTCGCCAAACCGTCGTGTTTGACCTACTCTTTGGTACTCAGGTCCCGTTGTTGGTTACCCCGAGGAGGCGGTTATAGAACCGCAACAGTTAGTGGAGTGGTGTGCCGATCACGTAATGTATACGTTTGATGGTTATGAGAGACTTTATATTTTTGGGAAACTATTTAACCATTCTTTGGATTGGTATTTTGTCTATATTGGCCTTGTCGACCTCTATTTTTGGGGAAATGTAATTAAATGATATTTGTATAAACTTTAACTTACTTTGGGTAATATGCTATTGATCATTGCTCATTCTGATATAGTATTTGATACTTGATGTTATCTTCATGACTAAGGATAGTTTGATTATTTGATTTGCTACACGCTTCCGCACTTAAAAAAAAATATTCATTTATGGTTGTGATATCCTCACCGCGGACACCTGTGGGAATTTAAATAAATGTATGTTGTTATCAAACCGATATGGATCATCCTAACATTTAATGTCCCGATCCCGGATCAGTACCTCGTGGGCCCGGTCCGGGGTCGAGACAGACTGGTATCAGAGCGAGACGTATTTCAAGCAATTAAAAGAAACTAGAAATCCTAAGGACGTGGCGAGGATCCGGTAGATCTTTCGTTAGCTAGTATCGTGTGAGCAATGTGTGACCCTTAATATTATTATGTGCTAACAATTTGTTTTGCAGCATCATGCCACCTCGTAAGAGACCAGTGAATGACATTCCTTCTGGAAGTAACAGTGATCACACCGGGCCGGTAGAAGAGGATATAGTTGTGAACAACCCACCTAATCAGTCCTAAGAAATGATGCAAGCAATGCTTGACCAGCAACGTCAATCTAATGAGAACCAAGCTAGATTACAAGAGCAAATGCTCAAGAGAGAAGAAGATCGTGCAAGGGAAATGACAGAGATGCAAAGGCAATTGCTTGAGGTATTACATAGAAGACCAGAACCGGTTCAACCCCAACCCGCTATCGTCATAAATCAAAGGCAACATGACCCTAATGCCTTGTTTGAGTGATTCCGGAAGAGAGCTCCGAAGAATTTCTGGGGATAGAGGACCCATTGGCTGCAGATGACTGGTTGGAACATACGGAGAACATCTTTGAGATTTTCCATTGTACTGGGGGAGAAAGAGTAAAGCTAACATCATCCCTCTTTGTTGGTACAGCGGACAGATGGTGGAAAACGGTTAGGGAAGAATACAAAACCATGGCTGATGCAGAGGTTTGGGCAAACTTCAAGAGGCAATTCCATGATAAATATGTACCCGCTCATATCAAGAAGCAAAAGGCCATAGAATTTCAACAGCTTGTCCAAGGAAGTATGACAGTCCTCGAATACCTCACCAAGTTCGAGAGATTGTCTAGATATGCTCCGGAGTTGGTGGATACGGTGGAAAAGAAAATTTCCAAATTCTTTGAGGGGCTTAATCCCTTCATTGAGAGAGATGCCACCGGAGTAGTACCACCTAAAACTTTTGATGAAGCGGTCAAGAGGGCCTATAAGTTTGAGAACTTTCACAACAAGATCCTTAGAGTCCAAGGCAAGGGAAAAGCTCAGCAGCAGAACTACCAGCAGAGGAATCATCAGAACAAGAGGCAGAGGACAGAACATAATGCTCAGGGTCCTTTGGTTTATACCAACTGTGGGAAGAACCATGAGAGTGCACAATGTCGTACACTCACAGGAGCGTGTTTCAGATGTGGCTCCATGGCCCATCAGATGAGAGACTGTCCAAGACAGAATAGGCAGAATCAGCAGCAGCAGCAAGGGGCACAGCGTCCACCAGCACCACAGAATGCGATCGTTGTTCAGAATCAACCAAGGCCACTACAGCAACAAGCACCACCACAGCAGCAGCATAGACCACAGCAGCAACAACAACAGGCTCGTCAGCAGGGACAAAACCACAATCAGCGTGCACCACAACAACATAGGAATGCACCCCAAGGCAGACCACAGCCGGCACAGAATAGGCCCCAACATCGAGGGCAAATCTATGGAGTCAATAGAGTTGATGCAGAGGCAGCGGGAAATGTAGTGGAAGGTACACTCCTTGTTTGTGGGATAAAAGCTAAGATTTTATTTGACCCTAGCTATACACATTCATTCTTATCCCATGAATTTTCTAAGTTGATTGATATGCATGCTAGAGAACTTGAGTTTATTTTGACTGTGGCAACCCCAGTAGGCAAACAAATCATTTGTAGTACATATTATCCTAGTTGCACAGTCCAGATGGGAGAAGTGGTTTTAACCGCAGATCTCATTCTATTAGAGATGTTTGATTTTGATGTCATCCTAGGGATGGATTGGCTGGCAGGATACCATGCCACAATGGATTGTTTCCATAAGACCCTGACTTTCAAGTTAGATGAGACACCAACAGGGGTGTTGTTTCAGGGAGAGAGGAGGAGTCCTCGTGCAGGGTTGGTCCCAACATTGAAGGCTGATAGACTTTTGAGAAGTGGTTGTGAAGCATATTTGGCGTTTATCACGGAGGATAAATGGTCTCAAGGGGTGGAGGAGATCCCAATTGTTTGGGAGTTCCCGGATGTTTTTCCGGAGGAGATTCCAGGTTTACCACCCATCAGAGAGATTGATTTCACTATTGAGTTGTTACCGGGGACCGCTCCGATATCTATTGCACCATATAGAATGGCTCCAGCAGAATTGGGAGAGTTGAAGACTCAGTTGCAAGAGTTGTTAGACAAAGGGTTTGTGAGACCAAGCATCTCACCATGGGGAGCTCCAGTTTTGTTTGTCAAGAAGAAGGATGGTTCGATGAGAATGTGTATAGATTACAGAAGATTGAATCAAATGACCATCAAGAACAAATACCCATTGCCAAGAATAGATGAATTGTTTGATCAGTTACAAGGTGCATCATACTTTTCGAAGATTGATTTGAGATCTGGTTACCATCATCTGAGAGTCAGAGAATCAGATGTGTTGAAAACAGCTTTCCGGACAAGATATGGCTACTATGAGTTCCTAGTGATGCCATTTGGGTTTACCAATGCACCGACAGTGTTCATGGCGTTGATGAACAAGATATTTGCTGAGTATTTGGATAAGTTTGTTGTAGTGTTCATATATGACATTTTGGTATACTCCAAGACCAAAGAAGAGCATGAAGAGCACTTGAGGATAGCACTGTAACTCTTGAGAGAGAACCAGCTGTATGCAAAGCTCAACAAGTGTGAATTTTGGTTGGAGCAAGTAACATTTTTGGGGCACATCATCTCCAAAGAAGGATTATCAGTGTATCCATCCAAGATTGAAACAGTTATGAACTGAGAAAGACCGAAGAATGCATCAGAGATCAGAAGTTTTTTGGGCTTAGCAGGGTACTATAGGAGGTTTGTACAGGGATTTTCGTCTATTGCGTCACCTTTGACGAAGTTGACAAGGAAGAACGTGCTGTATGTATGGACAGAGCGGTGTGAAGAGAGTTTCCAAGAGCTAAAGAAGAGATTGACTACAGCACCAGTCCTTACTTTACCATCCGGGAGCGGCGGTTTCACCATTTTTACCGATGCTTCGAATGTTGGACTTGGTTGTGTGTTGATGCAAGAAGGAAAAGTAATTGCATATGGATCCAGGCAGTTGAAAGATCACGAGAAGAACTATGCCACCCCTGATCTTGAGTTAGCAGCGGTCGTCTTCGCGTTGAAAATGTGGAGACATTACCTTTATGGAGAGAAGTTCGAAGTCCACTCCGATCACCGCAGCTTACAATACTTGTTTTCTCAGAAAGAATTGAACATGAGGCAGAGAAGATGGATGGAATATATCAAGGACTATGATTTTCTAATCAAGTACCACCCGGGGAAGGCCAATGTAGTTGCCGATGCCTTGAGCAGAAAATCAGTTGGCTTGGCAAATCTAAGTGGCACTTGTATCTTTGAGCAATTTGAAGAGTTGAGTATAGACCTGCAGCCACTGAGGAAGGGTGTTTTGTTGGCAAACATGTCAGTTTCAGAGCCTTCTTTTATTCAGAAGATCAAGGATAGTTAGTTGCGAGATCCAGAGTTGGCCAAGATTTCAGAGCATATAGCAGAACGTCCCGATTTCCATATTGTTGATGGAGTTTTGTACTACCGTGACCGTCTATGCGTGCCGAACATTGAAGATTTGAGGAATGATATCATGACCGAAGCTCACAATACGAAGTACTCTATGCATCCAGGCAGCACAAAGATGTATCAAAATTTGAAGGGCAGATTTTGGTGGAACAATATGAAGAGAGAGATTGCAGCGTTTGTCTCCCGTTGCATGACTTGTCAGTTGATAAAAGCAGAAAATCAGAGGCCTCTAGGATTGTTACAACCATTAGAGATCCCGGAATGGAAATGGCAGCACATTAGTATGGATTTTATTTCGGGACTACCGAGGACTAGCAGAGGCAACGATGCGATATGGGTCATTGTGGACCGTCTCACCAAATCAGCGCATTTCCTTGCTATGAAGACTGGGAAGAAGATGCACATACTACCTTTGGCAGAGTTGTTTGTCAACGAGATCGTCAGTCGACATGGGCAACCAGTTTCTATCACATCCGACAGAGACAGCAGATTCGTCTCAAGGTTCTGAAAGACGCTACATGAGTCTATGGGCACGAGACTACAGTTTAGCACAACTTTTCACCCGCAGACAGATGGTCAATCAGAGAGGACGATTCAGACCCTAGAGGATATGCTCCTTGCTTGTGTGTTAGATTTCAAGACTCAATGGGATGAGACTCTACCGTTGTGTGAGTTTGCTTACAACAACAGCTACCACTCGAGCATTGGGATGGCGCCTTTTGAGGCTTTGTATGGCAGAAGGTGTAGGACACCTGTTTGTTGGGAAGAAGTCGTCACTCGCAGTTTCCATGGACCGACTATTGTTAGTGAGACCAGCGATAAAATCAAGTTGATTCAGGAACGTTTGAAAGTGTCCCGAAGTAGACAGAAGAGCTATGCAGACTCCCACCGCAGAGATTTACAGTTCAAGGAAGGAGACAAGGTCTTCTTGAAAGTGTCACCTACAAGGGGAACATTGAGATTTGGACAGAAGGGCAAGCTATCATGGAGATATATTGGACCATATGACATTGTGAGCAAGATTGGTGACGTGGCTTATAGATTAACCTTACCACCCGAGCTCTCTGGCGTACACAACGTCTTCCATGTGTCTATGTTGAAGAAATATGTCCCCGATCCGTCAAATGTGCTCCGGCATGAGCCATTTGAGATTCGAGAAGATGCTACCTACGTGGAGAAGCCCGTTGAGATCATCGATACAAAGGAACATGAGTTGAGGACACGGACTATTCAGTGGGTAAAAGTTCTATGGGAAAATCATGGACCGGAAGAGGCCACATGGGAATTACAAGACCAAGTTCAGAGAAAGTATCCACATCTACTACCAGAGGTGAGTTTTATATTTCATTTGGAGGACCAAATGCCCTAAGGGGTGGAGGATGTAATACCCCGACCCGAGTGAACCCGATTAGTGCTAATTAAGTTGTGTGTTAGTTCTAAGCTCGATTAGTGATTTTGACTAAGTTGGGTTTGGAATAGCTTTTGAAATAGTTTTGGGGAATTTTGATTGCTTTGTGTTAGTAGGGCCCTTTGGGGATTCCTTTTTATGACGTTGCATGTGTTTGGGGATTTATCGGAGATTTTGCATTCATGGTTTTAATCCCGTTTTATTAGTATGGATAATCCCTACAACTTTTATGTTGATCCCGTCCCCGTTCGAGATCCCGAAACCCGATTTCATAGCCTTGAGGGCAAAACAGTCATTGTACACTAAATATGTACCCAAAACTTGATATTCCCGAAACCCGCGAAACATATACTTTTTGGAAACTAGATATTTCGACGATCAATTCTTCCTTCTTCGTCGAATTCATCCGAGGTCCCGAAAGAGATGATTTCAGCCAAACTAGCTCCTTTAGTAGTGGGACCCAACTCATTTGTAAACAAAGGGAAGCCATTCTTCATTTGTTCCAGTAAAAACCAGCAACCTAGGGTTTCTCTTGCTTTTCTCTTCTTCTTCTTGCTCTTGCTTTCCATCACCCAATCCACCACCAACCTTGCACAACTTGAGAAGTGGAGATCATCATCTTTTTCCTCATCACCCTAGCTCTCCATTGACACCATTGCTAGAGAAAATCATTCATTACAAGACCTTCTTTGAGCTCACCTTGTCCATTAGAGGACCTTACAAGTAAGTGATCATTCCCTCCTTCTAGATTTGTGTTCCTTTAGCCTTAGAGAAGCTTCACCTTCATTATTGTAAGGTTTCCTTGCTATTTCAATGTTTGACCATTTTAGGGTTTGTTTGCTTTGGGGGTTTTGTTCATAGCTTGGATTCCTTGCTTGGAAGAGTATTAGAGCTTGACTTCATTGTTTAGAAGACACAAGGCAAGTGGATGCATGATTGATTTTCCTAAGCTTTCATTGACTTTGGATATTTTCCAATAATGCATATTTATTTCTTTGTTTTGAAATAAATGTTCATGGTAGTATTAATGGTGCATTTATGGTCATAGAGATGTGTTAGTTCATAGCATTTAATCCCCTCCTGTTTTGTCTCAAATGTACTCTTATGTGAAATGGTTTCCTTCTTTATTTCCTTGTATTGAATGTGATATGGACGGAGGAGAATGGGATGGATGTGGTGAAGGATTTGATGTAGTTTGAATGAAGTATTAGACTCCTCATTTGATGTATAAAAAGGGGCTAAAAGGAGTTGTAGAAGGAAGAGATAGAGAGGAGTCGAACTGGTCCGGATTCAGTTTCTGGACAGTTCGCTCGAGCGACCATGACACTTCGCTCGAGAGACCTGCCCAGAAAGGGACTCGGAGCATTCTAGTAGCTTGGTCGCTCGAGCGCACCCTTGGTCGCTCGAGCGGTCATCCCAGAACTTGTTCCAGAGAGTTGTTCGTTCGAACACATTTAAATATTCGCTCGACCCAATGAGTTCGCTCAAGCGACCTCAAATTCGCTCGAGCGAACACACCCAGACAACCATTCTAGAGAGCGACTAGCTCGAGCGAACTCTCCAGTCCGCTCGAGCGATGGGCCCCGTTGGGCAAGGCTATGTTTGGGACAATGATTAACTATTTCAACGTATTGGGACTATTCTTTGGGAAGCTCTCTTTGTCAAGGAGATTTACTAAGTAATGTATGAGGCCATTTGAGAAAGAAACCATATCACGAAGATGTCATTTGAGGTTTAGAAAATTCGGAGTGTATAAGGAGTCCGGAATGTCCCCAAACTCAAAGAGTACCAAATCGTTAATAGACTGACATACGGAGTCCCTATTCACTTCAAATAGATACTTCACCCGAAATGTCAGTTGTTTACTGTTCTTTATCGATCCCGAGGTTTATACTACATGTCTTGTTTTCCCGAAAGCATTGATGTACACTTGAAATAGCTACTTGTCTTGAAGTGCATTGCACCACATGAAATGATAATGTGCCTTGAGCACCCCCGTCTTGCCCGTTTATTTATTGTACTTGATTTAATTGCATATGTCTCGATTGTATTTGACCTATGAGTCGGCACCACTAAGCTTTGATAACCCTGTTGGTCTGATCCACCGACTTGGAGATCCCCCTCTTGTCCCGCCAGCTGCAGTTTGGATCCCGCTACCCGGTTATTACCGTGGTCTTGTCCCGATGCTGCAGATTGCTATTGTGGTCCCCGATGCCCAGCTCGCTACCGTGGTCATGTATAGCATATGTATATGTATATGTATTTATAAGATCCACTGTTTCTCCTCACCTCGAGTGACTGAGATCAGTGCTTAGTTCTTGCTCTATCACTTCAGTGATTTAGGACTTAGCTTCGTGTGGTTGCCATCTTGATAGTTTTCCCGTTTCCTTGGTTACCTTACATGTTTTACAATGTTTACTTGTTTTTGAATGAATGTTTTCTCTTTTCATAGAAATTGTTATTTAAACAGGTTTAAATGCTTTTGGAGGTAAATTCATTCATTATCGTATTGTCATTGTATTTTTATCCATTTTCCAAACCGTCATGTTTGACCTACTCTTTGGTACTCAGGTCCCGTTGTTGGTTACCCCGAGGAGGAGCTAGCATGAGGAGGCGGTTGTAGAACCGCAACAGTTAGTGGAGTGGCGTGCCGATGACGTCATGTAGACGTTTGATGGTTATGAGAGACTTTATATTTTTGGGAAACTATTTAACCATTCTTTGGATTGGTATTTTGTCTATATTGGCCTTGTCGACCTCTATTTTTGGGGAAATGTAATTAAATTATATTTGTATAAACTTTACCTTACTTTGGGTAATATGTTATTGATCATTGCTCATTCTGATACAGTATTTGATACTTGATGTTATCTTCATGACTAAGGATAGTTTGACTATTTGATTTGCTACACGCTTCCGCACTTAAAAAAAATATTCATTTATGGTTGTGATATCCTCACTGCGGACACCTATGGGAAATTAAATAAATGTATGTTGTTATCAAACCGATATGGATCATCCTATCATTTAATGTCCCGATCCCGGATAAGTACCTCGTGGGCCCGGTCCGGGGTCGCGACATTGGGGCTCAAGGATAATAAGATATGGATCTATTTTGGTGGACAGGTCCAATTGATCCATGGATATAGATGGAGGGGCTACTTGTGGTAATTGGGAAGTTTAGGGTCTTCATTGTAATATATTCCTAAGACTGGAGTTCAATTGCATTTACATAGTGGAGTTATTTGCAATTAACTGTGGGCTCGGATTCCACATGAGATGTGGGGTCGCGTGTCCCAGTTGGAGCCAGCTTTCTAAGGAATCCCTAGTGGTCCCCACGCTAACCCAAGATATTAGAAAGATACTAATTATAGTAGAACTCTAAAAGGAAATAGAAAGTTATTATTTCTATTTGAAGTAAGACTTCTAATAGTGGTAATAGTAAGTTACTAATTATTAATGGAAGTGAGACTTCTATTTTAATTAGTAAAAGAGGAAGTTACTAATCATATTTGAAGTAAGACTTCTAATTGTGATTTGGTAAGCAACTAATTGTTATGGAAGTAAGACTTCTATTTCAATTAGTAAGAGGAGGTTGCTTAAGTGTTATAAAAGGAGAGAGAGGAGGCTTGGACGTCCCATGCATTGATTCCACCTAGGGATTCACGCCCATCATCATCTTCCTCTCTTGTGCAAGTTGTTGAACATCACTTCCCTCTTCTAGCTTCTCTTCTAGTTTCCTCTAGGGTTTTTCTCTTGGAGATTCCACCATCTTCTTGAGAAAAGAGAATCTGATACGGGTCATAGCGTGGAAGATCAAAAGGTGTTGGAGATCTTGATTTGGTTAGTGAAGATGTTCATCATCAAAGAAAGAACTCAAATTCTCCATTAGAGCACTACAAAGCTCCAAAGGTATAATCTACATCCTTGTATGTTGTCGATTTCGTGGTTGCATGTTTAGGTGTTGTTTTCTATCTTCTAGAAAGGTTATATTGCTGCACATGATTTATGAGTTTGAGGGATTGCATCCTGGATTGGGTTTATTGCTTTCTAGATAGTTGATCCCTGCATCAAGTGGGTCAAAAGTTTTTGAAACCTATCTGAATGACCCACCTATTTTCCAACATTATTGGCCATTGATGGATAGGAATCCCCCATTTGGAAGATCAATGGGTCATTTGTGATGAGATCATGATGAGGGAGGTGTGTTTGAGGTTTTGAAGTGTTTGGTGAAGATCTAACATCCATTTGATGTAGTTTTGATGGAAAATGGGAGATGACAGAATCTTGATTTTTAGGGTTTCACATGTACCCGGTCGACCTGGTCACTCAGGCTGTCAACCGGGCACACAGCGGACTGACCCTAGGCTGAGGAGTGAGACACCTCGAACTAGTCTTTAGAAATAAGGAGAGTGAGATACCCCCTAGTTGACCTTTGAAGTTAGGCGTGTGATACACCTTAGTTGTTCCTTTTGAGCTGAGATGTGAGACACCCATAGTTAGTTCCTACGAGTGAGGGGTGTGCGACACCCCTAGTCAGTCCTATTAGAGTTAAGAGTATGAGAAGCCCAAACTGAGCAGAGTTGGGTAGCTGACCTTGATTAAAGTACTAGAATGTTAGATCCCACTATCCTACTAGTTGTTTGTTAGTATTCCAGAATGTTAGATGTCTAGATCCCATCAACCTATTAGTTCAAGTCTAGTATTCTAGGCTGATTGAGGGTAAACCTTGTTTGTCTGGTTAAGCCATTAACTAGTTAATTAGAGAGTTAGAAGACCAGGTCCTGTTGTCCTAATAGCTACTGACTAGTATTCCTTAGTGTTAGCAGACCATGCCCTATTGTTCCGCCATCTATCTATTTGTATTTCAGATTTTTAGTAGATCAGATCCCTTGTACTGCTAGCTATTGATTAGTACTTGTAATCCCAAGTATTAGGAGATTATACCCTATCGTCCAACTGCCTGTTCACTAGCATGCCAGAGTGTTAGAAGGTCAAATTCTATTACCTTAGCAGTTGTTAATTATAACTCGTATTGTTGTTTCACTAGCTGTTGATTGTAGTTTGAATTGTTGTTTTACTAGCTGTTGTTTTTTACCGGCATTATTAGAAAAATAGTTCTAGTATCTCTCCTAGTTGTGACTAGCTATTCCGAGTGTTAACCGGGTAGTCTAACTCCCTTTTTTTTTTTGCAGAGTTGGTTATGATAGAGACCTTAGAAGTTTAGAAGTAGTCGTTTTGCATTTGGGGACCAAATGAGTTTTAGGAGTGAGGGATGTGAGGACCCGTTCCTAGAAATACCTAGTGGGACCCAATTTGACCAAGTCAACCATAGGTTATCATATTTAATAGGTGATTAGCATGAATAGTTAGTAATTTCCCATTAATTAAGCCTAGTTTATAGGATTGAGACTCTTGTAAGATTAATAGTGGTTTTCGTAGAATTAACTAACCAATTAGAGGCCTTAGTGGTAATCCTAATTATAGATGGGTTTCCCTTAGAGAGTTGTGCAATTGACCTTAGAATGACCCAACTACCTATGGCCCAACTCATTAGCCCATTTATCATATGAGGGTACTCTAGTCCTTCCTACTACACCCTTTCCCTCCTTTTTGGAAATCCCAATACCATAAATGACCTTGGCTCCTTTATTCTCTACCAAGTAAACATGGGCACTTTTGTCCTAATAAATAACCTACATTTATTGCCGTTAGGCTCCTTTATTCACAGCCACTCATTTGAGGATACTTTAGTCATTATATGTGAATACCTAAATTACCCTAGTCCTTATCCTTTATTCCTATTGGCAACTAAGGACCCTTTGGTCATTCTATTTTAGCCATCCCCAAATACCCTCATCCTTATCCTAAACTTACACTAGCAAGAGAGGGCACCTTGAACATTTTCCATTCCATCTATTCCTATATAAGAAATCTACTACAACCTTCCCAAATCATTTCCTACACTCTCTTCCTCTCATTTAACTACAAATTCCCTCCCATCTCTCTCTCTCTCTAAGTTAGACATTAGGATTTCTCTCTCTCTAAATCTTAGCCCTCCAATTACTGGAAGTTAGAGCCTCATCTACATGTAGCCATCTACAAGGTAAGGAGTTAATTCATCTCATCTCCTAGATCCCTCTTTCCTCTCCAAGTAAAGGTAATCCTCATTCACTCTTTCAAATTTCCTTGTAGTATAGCTCTTTCTCTTAAAGCTCCCTTTCTTATGCATTTCTCTCTTTGGGAATGGGTGTAGAGATTAGAGATCCGGCTGTGGGAGTGATCTTAGAGCTATTGGAGTGGAGCCCAAGCTATTTGAGGAGATTTCTTCCTAATTAGGCAAGTAGACATGCTTAGATTCTTTAATTAAATTGATTAATATGCTTAGATTGTTAATTACTATCTTTTATAGTTATTTGGCATGATTTTTGTATTTAAAAGTTTGATTAGATGGTATTGTGCATGGGTAGTTGTTCTAAGCCTTTTCTTATGTGTTATTGGCCATTGATGGATGGGAATCCCCCATTTGGAAGATCAATGGCCCATTTGTGATGAGATCATGATAAGGGAGGTGTGTTTGATGTGTGAAAGTGTTTGGTGAAGATCTGAGATCCATTTGATGTAGTTTTGATGGAAAATGGGAGATGACAGAATCTTGAGTTTTAGGGTTTCGTGTGTACCCGGTCGACCTGGTCACTCAGGCTGTCGACCGGGCACACAGCGGACTGACCCTCAGCTGGGAGCTGAAATCACCTGCAGGGTACAAAACTCAATGTACTCGGTCGATCGGCCACACTGCAGTACCCCTCACCTGCCAGATGTTTGTGGAATTTCCCGTAATTTACCCGGTCGACCGAGGTACCCTCCAGGTCGACCGGGAACACTGTGAAATGTGATTTCTGTCTCCTAGTTAGCTGTCCACTTCCACAGTGTAGCAGGTCGACCCGTGTACCCATGATGTCGACCCGGTACACTGTAAATAGTGATTTTTCATATTTAGTTTCTTTTTATGATCTGATCATGTGTGGGACCCGTTGACCTTCCATTTGGACTGTTTGGGATACGCGAGACACGAGTCAAGGGCCGGGCTTAACCTTGACCCATGTAGCCACCTAAGTAGGGTCTTGGGTTGTAAACGGAACTCGATTCAATGGTTATGGGATGATGCTAAACACCTACAGGAGCACCAAGGATACTTAATAAGCATCTGAGACTCCGTGATCATTGTCTTTGGTGAAGTGGGACCCTGGACCTGAAGAGAGGGGCAGCGAACACCGATGTATTTGTGATATGTGGTACCTGGTAACGGACACTAAGGCTGGCTGGTAAGTCCGGACCTTGGATGTAGGCCTCGAGATATGTTATAAATCAGGGCATTGCACTTAGGCTTTGATCCATGATCACGGTCCGTATTGGTTGAAATGTCGAGGCATGGCACTTGAAGTCCTGACCTGTAATATTGGGAACTTAACGGTAGATACTGATAGACGGACTGTATAATGAGATAATACTAATTAAGCGTATAGAGAAGCGGGGTTTATAAGGGTATGCATTATTAGCTGTTGAGAATCACAAGGATTGATTAACTATACCCGAACTCCGTGCCTCTTACCCATGACTACTATCATCTCATAATAAAGAAAATAAGGCTATCCAGTTCGGAGT
This sequence comes from Cinnamomum chago, assembly GCA_038049695.1. Classification (NCBI taxonomy): domain Eukaryota; kingdom Viridiplantae; phylum Streptophyta; class Magnoliopsida; order Laurales; family Lauraceae; genus Cinnamomum; species Cinnamomum chago. Next base: position 34,015,065 of record CP142456.1, read on the forward strand.
ACCCCCACCTAGTGATCTGTAGGATTGTGGATGTACGATTGGTCTGCCGAGGGGTATGATACCTGCATGGACATTGATATTGAGTGTTGAGTGATTGAGTACAGTAGGTACCGATGAGTGATCGGGTACCGAGACCGCCAGCATTCAGACCGGGTACATGTGGATGGATATTGAGTGTTGAGGTAGAGCTAGCACGTAAAACCAATGACTGGGACTTGGCCGTGGCTATGGATGAGTGTTGAGGTAGAGCTAGCACGTAAGACCAATGACTGGGACTTGGCCGTGGCTAGGGATGAGTGTTGAGGTAGAGCTAGCACGTAAGACCAATGACTGGGACTTGGCAGTGGTTATGGTTATTGATGGAATCTTGTACACTCCTATTCGATGTGACGGTAGCGATGCGTGGCTATGACCCCTAGGCTAATGTCCATCGACAGTTGTTGGGACAACGACGATGAGCTGGTTCTGACCCCTCACGTCCCTTGTACTTCAACTGTGGACATACCTTTATATGCTTTTGTGGATATATATTGGATGTATGATTATTATGTATCGTGGATGTTGTTATTTATTGTCTTTAATTGTCGACATTGTTACGATTGGTTCTTGATACGATGGGTACGTATATGGTAAGGTTACTTCGTCAGGTTATCTATGCTACTTGTGACTCTGATGTGCTCATATGATTTATATGATGTCTTGATGATGATGGCTTCTCTTATCTACCTGATATGCTATATCAATCATCTGTTATATAAATATCTTGATTATCGTTCATGCACTACACTCCACACTGTTTTCCGTTGCACTCTGATATTTTATATTTCTTTTGATATATTAATCACGTAGGTACGGCTGGGATCAGGTATGGTCTTCTTCCCTATCTATTAATATAATGTATTGCCATCTAAACATGCCTAGTTGCCTGGCTCATCGAGCCTGACCCAATCCTTGGTGTTTTCAAGTATCTTCTCTTCCACCTTCTTTGATTGGTAGAATTGCTTGGCGGCTGATCCGTTACTGCGGGGTTTAGAGAATGATGTAGTTGGTACATCGAGAGACGTCTGACGCTTAGATCTCTATTCTCTCCTTTTCTTGTAGCTGACTGTGTTGGCCTAGGATTGAATAGTTAGTTTTGTTGGAAACTAGGTTGGCCATTCAGATAGGTTTCAAAAACTTTTGACCCACTTGATGCAGGGATCAACTATCTAGAAAGCAACAAACCCAATCCAGGATGCAATCCCTCAAACTCATAAACCATGTACAACAACATAACCTATCTAGAAGATAGAAAATAGCACATAAAACATGCAACCACGAAATCCACAACATACAAGGATGTAGATTATACCTTTGGAGCTTTGTAGTGCTCTAATGGAGAAGTTGATCTCTTTCTTTGATGATGAACACCTTCACTAATCAAATTAAGATCTCCAACACCCTTTGATCTTCCACGCTATGTCCCGTATCAAATTCTCTTTTCTCAAGAAGATGGTGGGATCTCCAAGAGAAAAACCCTAAAGGAAACTAGAAGAGAACCAGAAGAGGGAGAAGATGTGCAACAACTTGCACAAAGAGAGGAAGAATGTTATGGGCGTGAATCCCTAGGTGGGATTGCATAGAGGACGTCCAATACGAAGCGATGTCAAAACTGTCCAGAATCGCCTAATTAGCTTCGTTTTGCAATTAACACCTCCATTTGCACCCGAAATAAAATTATAAAAATAATGAGTGCATTTAGGCACGAAATAAGTTTAAAAGTCTAAACACTAATGGAGAAAAATATGACATTTTGTATTTTCATCAGTATCATTGAGTCACTTATTTCTGAAGTTAGTTTTGCAACTGGTACTTTAGAATCCTGGTGTGTTGACTCCGGTGCAACTAATCACATATGTAATACGTTGCAGGGGTTCAAGGAAACCAGGAGGCTTAGTGGCGGAGAAATCATTATCAACCTAGGATCTGATGCTAAGGGGGAGGCTATTTCAGTGGGAGTTACTACTTTATGTTTTTCAAATAATAAATTGGGCGGAATTTAATCTCAGTTTCTAGTTTGGTGAATTAAAGTTATTCTATTACTTTTGGTACTGAAGTTGTCATAGAGAGGAATGGTACTTTTATATGTTCTTGCTAGGTAACCAATGGACTTTATTTGTTGACTCCCACAATGTATGAGATACATGATATTGAAAAATTAATAGGCCGTCATTAAAGAAGAAGTCACCTTCATCTAATCCAACAAAACTTTGGCACTTGAGGCTAGGTCATATAAACCTAAATAAGATTGACAGGCTAGTGAAGGATGGTATCTTGCCTTCATTGGTGGCAGAACCAATGTCTGTCTACGAGTCCTGTCTGGAAGGTAAAATGACCAAGAGACTCTTTTCATCTAAGGGCAACAGGGCCAAAGATTTATTTGAATTAGTACATACTGATGTGTGTGGACCCATTAATGTCAGAGCCAGAGGAGGATATGAGTATTTGATCACTTTCATAGATGATTACTCAAGATATGGATACATATACCTTATGCACCGCAAGTCCAACGCTTTTGAAAAGTTCAAAGAGTTTCGAGTGGAAGCGGAAAAACAATTAGGTAAGAGTATTAAGACTCTTTGATTAGATTGAGGAGGGGAATATCTCTCTACTGAATTTATGGGGTACTTATCAGAGACTGGGATTCTATCCCAGTTGTCTGCTCGTAGTATGCCTCAACAGAATAGAGTAGCGGAAAGACAGGACTCTTTTAGATATGATCAGGTTTATGCTGAGTTTCTAAGGATTACCTATATCATTTTGGGGATACGCCTTGGATACTGTGTTGTACAAATTAAATCTCGTACCATCTAAGTATGTACCTAAGACTCCTCGGGAGTTGTGGTCCGGGCAAAAGCCTAGTCTACAACATTTACACATTTGGGGTTGTCCAACACATGTGCTAAAGGTTAAAACGGATAAGATGGAAACAAAGTCGGAAGTATACACATTTGTAGGGTATCCTAAAGAAACTAAAGGTTGGTTTTTCTATAATCCCCGAGAGAAGAAAGTGCTGGTGAGCTCCAATGCGGTTTTTCTGGAGGAAGATTATATGATTGAGCGAAAAGTCTTTAGAAAAGGTGATCTTAGAAGAAATTCTAGAGCAATCAATTCCAAATCCAAGTATGACTGAACTTGAAGAAGAACCGCCCTTACTAGACACATTAGTTACACCAGTGCCTCGTCGTAGTGGGAGGATTGTCAGACCCCCTAATAGGTTCTCGTTCTTGGGAGAGTCTTATGAGGCAGTCCCGGAAGAACCGGAACAAGATCCTTGTAACTATGATGAAGCAATTAATGACATAGATTCAGGACGTTGGCAAGATGCTATGAAAGCTGAGATGGAGTCTATCTACTCCAATCATGTCTGGACACTTGTGGACTTGCCAGCCAATTTTAAACCTATTGGGTGCAAGTCGGCCTACAAGAGAAAAAGAGGACCGGATGGTAGAGTGGAGACCTTTAAGGCCGGGCTTGTTGCGAAAGGGTATACTAAAAAAGAGGGTATCAATTTTGAGGAAACCTTCTCGCAGGTAGCATGCTCAAGTCCATATGGATACTCTTATCCATTGCGGCTCATCTTGATTATGAGATTTGTCAAATGGATGCCCAGACGGCGTTTCTCAACGACAATCTTGAGGAAGACATCTATATGGTGCAGCCAAACGGTTTTGTAGCTAAAAACCAAGAGCAAAGAGTTTGCAAGCTGTAAAAGTCTATTTATGGACTGAAGTAGGCATCCCGAAGCTGGAACATCAGTTTTGACCAGGAATCAAGTCATTTGATTTTGTCAAAATCCGGATGAGTCATGTGTACATGAAAAGTGAAGGTGACAGGGTAGTCTTTTTGGTTTTATATGTCGATGACATCCTTCTCCTAGGGAGAAGACATAGGAATGTTGTCAACAGTGAAAGTTTGGTTAGCCAAGACTTTTGATATGAAGGGCTTGGGAGAAGCTAGCTATATCCTAGGGACCAAACACCATCGAGATCGGAAAAATAGGATGATTGGCTTATCCAAAGCTGCATATATAGATAAGGTATTGGTACGGTTTGCTATGTAAGACTCCAAGAGGGGTATTACACCTTTCAAGCATGGAGTACACCTTTCCAAGGAATAGTATCCTAAAAAAACTAAGGAAAAGGAGTAGATGAGGTCGATACCATATACTTTGGCTGTTGGTAGCCTCATGTATGCTATGCTATGTACTAGACCAGATATCTGACATGTAGTGGGCCTAGTCAGCAGATATCAGTCTAATCCAGGACCTGAACACTGGACTATTGTAAAATGTATTCTCAAATACTTAAGAAAGACTAGCGATTAGAAGTTGATTTATGGCAATGATGAGCTCATTCCAGTCGGTTACACAGATTCTTACTTCATGTCAGATAAGGATTCCAAGAAATCCACCTCTGGCTATGTATTTATGCTTGGTGGCGGAGCTATCAACTGGAGGAGTATTAAACAAGAATGTACCGCTAATTCCACCTCGGAGGCTGAATATGTAGCGGCTTGTGAAGCAGCTAAGGAAGCAATATCGCTCAAGAGATTCCTTATGGAACTTGGAGTGGTACCTTTCGCAGGACAGCCGCTCACAGTTTACTGTGACAGTAGCGGGGCAGTTGCTCAGTCCAAGGAGCCCAGAAGCCATAAAAGCCAAAAGCATGTACAGAGGAAGTATCACTTGGTAAGAGAGATTGTGCAAAGTGGTGATATTGTTATTACCAAAATACGCTCTACGGACAATCTGGAAGATCCCTTTACCAAGCCTTTGACTACGAAAGTCTTCGAGCCGCATGTAGACGGAATGGGCATGAGATGCAACCTTGACTGGTATTAGCCCAAGTGGGTGATTGTTAGATTGTATGGACTCAATCCATCAGATGATGTAATAAATTGATTAATTTCTTTCTTTATCGATAAAATCTTGCTTTCCTTTCATGAGATGAATGGCGTCTTATTACTTAATGTACATGACTAATAAATATGACATGATGGTTCATGAGATGAACCGGGTCCCATTAGTATATGTGTATGGATGAGATCCACATATGGGAGATATGTGTCACAAATCTTATACTTAAGTATCTTCACAACCAGTGATGAGACTGGGCATCTCATCTGATAAGGTTGCAGCACTTTGATCACTATGAGATAGTGTGACTTGTCTCGATCATCAGAATGTTAGATTATGGATCATGGTGCTGGTACATTAGATGTATTGAACGACCACGAGAAGCACCTTATGTAATACTATCTCGATTTTAAGGTCTGTTCTCATAATTTCCTAGCAATAGGCTCTCAATCCTAAGACATTGATAAACTCAAGTTTCTGTCTATTCATTTGCTTTGAGTCACCAAAGAGTGAGGTCAATTGTAGGTTAACACCTCGATGTCTTGGGTAAGTTGGTAGTAGGACTGTGGGAACATCCAATGGTCAAGATGGAATCTATCTATATTATCCCTTTGTGCCAATTAATGGATTTGTCATTAGTAAGCGGGCAACCATCTCGATTAAGAGTTAATTGGATGGTACTAATGATCACTGTGATTAATTGAGTCTCAAGGATAATAAGATATGGATCTAAGATTGGAAGGGACAGATTTAATCCAATTGATCCATGGATATTGATAGAGGGGCCTACTTGTGGTAATTGGGAAGTTTAGGGTCTTCATTGTAATAGATTCCTAAGACTGGAGTGTAATTGCAATTATATAGTGGTGTTATTTGCAATTAATTGTGGTCCCGGATTGCACATGAGATGTGGAGTCGTGGTGTCCAAGTTGGAGCCAGTTTTATATGGAATCCCTAGTGGTCCCCACGCTGGCGCAAGTTATTAGTAAGATACTAATCATACTTGAACTCTAAAAGGAGTGAATTAGAAAGTTATTATTTTTATTTGAAGTATGACTTCTAATAGTAGTAATAGTAAGTTATTAATTGTTGTGGAAGTGAGACTTCTGTAATAATTAGGAAAGAGAAAGTTACTAATTAGTAATGGAAGTTGGACTTCTATTTTAATTAGTAAAAGGAGGTGTCTTTAAGCTATAAAAAGAAAGAGATACACCTCCTTGGACGTCCAACATAGGGATTCACGCCCAGGCTGTCCATTGTGCAAAAGTTGCACAATTCCTTTATCTCTTCTAGTCCCTTGGAGTTTCTAGTTGGGTTTTCTTTTGGAGTTTCCACCAATCTTCTTGAAAAAACAGATCTGATACAGGTCATAGCGTGGAAGACTAAGAGGTCTTGGAGATCCTAAGTTGCTTAAAAGAAAGAGTTTCTTCATCATGCAAGTCTTCTTCTCCATTAGAGGCACTGCCAGGTTCCAAAGGTATAATCTACTTCTCTATTTGTTATGGATTGTTTTGGTTGCATGGTGTTGCTGATTTCTATCTTCTAGATAGAGTTTATTACTGTATATGATTGATAAGATTGAGGGATTGCATCCTGGATGTGGTTTATGGCCTTATGGGTACTTGATCCCTGAGTCAAGTGGGTCAAAGTTTTGAAAACCTATCCACGAGGTCCACCTAATTCCAACAGCAACACCCATTTCGAAATGGGTTCTTCGTTTTCAAAATTTGTTGAGTTTTTGAGATGTTTTCTTGGGGTCTCTTGTAGACCTTGGTTCAACTCTTAAGTGGTATTTTTGACAAGGTTTTGGATGGCATTTTTGGTCTAAGGCAAGTGATCCTTTTAGTTTGATGGTGCATGCAAGTTAGTTGATACATCTTGTTTATAAAAATGCATTGGTTATGTTTAGGAAACTTGTAAATTTATGTATGTTGGCAATTCATAACAGCTTGGTTTTTTATTCTATATGCATGCTCTGTTCATTGCTCTCTAAAGCTCTGGAGTTCTGTTTTGCATTTGGAATTTCATTTCTTGGTTTTGAATTGGGGCTTGTTTTTTATGAAAAATGGAGATGTGGAGATGAATGGTTTATCTGTGATGAGAATTGGGTGGAAATGATTGGGATATTGTTGTCATTAGAAGAGAGCATGGTGGCTCTTTTTTTTGTGTAGGTTATAGCCCTTGGAATGGTTTAGAAAGGGTGAAGATGGCTTAGGAAAGAATAGAACTCAAAAAATTCAGCAACAACACTTTTTGCACTCGAAGGTTTGAACCCTGCCCCTGAGGGTTTCAACCCTTCGCCTCTCGGGTGGTTGGCCTAGAACGAAGATTCGAACCCTGCCCCTGAGGGTTTCAACCCTTCGCCTCTCCGGTGGTTGGCCTAGAACGAAGATTCGAACCCTGCCCCTGAGCGTTCGAACCTTGGCCGAAGGTTCGAACCCTACTCCTGAGCGTTCGAACCCTTGGCAATTTTGACGGTTGATCGATTTTAAGCAGATTTTTAAACAGGCGTAACTTTTGACCCGTTCGTTGGATTTTCGAGTTCTATATATCGTTGGAAAGCTCTCGAAGCGGGGAATCTAGTGGTATACTTATCTTAAAGAAAAAAGGTTGGAAAGGGAAGTGGGTATTTTGTGGAAATGAAAACCCAGAATATTCTAAGAGTAATCAACTTGATAATGTGTACTTAGAACTTGGAATGTCGTCTACCCTCATGGGCACCAAATTATTTATAAGCCCATCATTCTGGCTTCACATACACAAAGGGTCAAATGATGCAGTCTTAGGATATGTACGGTGTATTTTATTTCTAAGCCTGAGATTGAATAAGAATTTTGTCAGCGTGTACTTGTTTTCACTTGAAAATACCTGATTTTCTCATATGGGTTTTGACTTGACAAGTTTTACATGTTTTGCCCGTCATCGTCTAGTTTCACTTTTTTTACTACAAGAACCACCTAAGATTATGATTTCTTATAGTTTTCAACCAATAAACATGTGGGGGGACTACTCATCGTGCTTGTGCTTGATTATTTACATGCTTGTGTGTCCTCGCTTGCTGAGTAGCCCTTTTCTTGATATGTCACATGATTAGATTTTTGCACCATACTTTTATGGATTTTGAGCATTGCTTCTTGAAAGATTTTGGCTAAGGAAACTCGTGGGGACTACTTTTTGTGCTTTCACATGTTAATAGCTTATGCTATCGTATCTTGTCCTGCGTGCACCGTCCACCTCGTGTGGTCGATGGGGGGAATGCAAGAACTTGGTCCAGGCGACATCCTTAACATGGGGCGAAGCGTGTCAACCACGGGGTTCGAACGGCGAGTCTCCACTAGTACTCATGGGAAATATTCAGGTCACTTGCTCCATCCACCTTGTGCGGCGGAGGATATATTGTTTTGTCGTGTCTTGACAAGTAGTTTCCCTATTTTCGATATGTCTTGTATAAGTTTCGCCTTGTTTTGTGCATTCATGAATTTAGGTGAATACCACTGAGTTTGGACTGCCCCTTCAGTCTGATCCACTAGTCTGGGGGTCCTTAAACATATGGACTATCTGCAGATTAGTCATGTATTTATATACACATCTTTGCTTTCTCTGGTTCCGTGGCCAGTCCCCATCTACCTCGTGTGGCGTGGGATTTTATGAACTCATTGTTAGATTGTATGGACTCAATCCATCAGTTGATGTAATAAATTGATTAATTTCTTTATTTATCAATAAAATCATGCTTTCCTTTCATGAGATGAATGATGTTTTATTACTTAATGCACATGACCAATACATATGACATAATGGTTCATGAGATGAACCGGGTCCCATTAGTATATTAGATGTGATATATGTATGTGGATGAGATTCACATACGGGAGATATGTGTCACAAATCTTATACTTAAAAATATCTTCACAACCAGTGATGAGACTGGGCATCTCATCTGATAAGGTTGCAACACCTTGATCACTATGAGATAGTGTGATTTGTCTCGATCATCAGAATGTAAGATTCTGGATCATAGTGCCGGTACATTGGATGTATTGAAGGACCATGAGAAGCACCTTATGAAATACTGTCTCGATTTAAGGACTGGTCTCATAATTCCCTAGAATAGGCCCTCAATCCTGAGACATTGATGAACTCAAGTTTCTATCAATTCATTTGCTTTGAGTCACCAATGAGTGAGGCCAACTGTAGGTCAACACCTCGGTGTCTTGGGTACGTGGTAGTAGGACTGTGGGAACATCCAATGATCAAGATGGAATCTACCTATATTATCCCCTTGTGCCAATTAATGGATTTATCATTAGTAAGCGCGCACCCATCTCGATTAAGAGTTAATTAGATGGTACTGATGGTCACTGTGATTAATTGGGGCTCAAGGATAATAAGATGTGGATCTATGATTGGATGAGACAGGTTAATTCCAATTGATCCGCGGATATTGATAGAGGGGCCTAGTTGTGGTAATTAGGAAGTTTAGGGTCTTCGTTGTAATATATTCCTAAGACTGGAGTGCAATTGCATTTATATAGTGGTATTATTTGCAATTAACTGTGGGCCCGGATTGCACATGAGATGTGGGGTCGTGAGTCCCAGTTGGAGCCAGCTTTCTAAGGAATCCCTAGTGGTCCCCACACTAGCCCAAGATATTAGAAGGTTACTATTCTTACTTGAACTCTAAAAGGAAGGAATTAGAAAGTTACTATTTCTATTTGAAGTGGGACTTCTAATAGTGGTAATAGTAAGCTACTAATTTTTGTGGAAGTGTGACTTCTACTACAAATTAGTAAGAGAGTTAAAAGAGGAGTCATGAGGGATATAAATAAGGGAATAAACACCCTTGGACGTCCATACATTAAAAAGTACACGCCCAGCCCATTGTGTGCAAGAGTTGCACATCTTTTCTTCCTCTCTTCTCTCTTCTAGTTCTCTTCTAGTTTCCTTGGAGTTTCTAGTAGGGTTTTCTCTTGGAGATCCCACCCATCTTCTTGAGAAAAGAGCTCTGATTAGAGGGTCATAGCGTGGAAGATTAATAGGTCTTGGAGATTCTTATTTGATACGTGAAAGAGTTTCATCATCAAAGAAAGACGCAACTTCTCCGCTAGAGCTCAACCGAGCTCCAAATGTATAATCTACTTCCTTGCATGTTGTAGATTTTTATGGACGCTTGTTGGCTGCTGTAACCTTCTTGATAGGTTTATTTACTAATCATGATGGCTGAGATTGAGGACTCTGGATTGGGTTTTATAGCCTTCTGGATAGTTGATCCCTGAGTAAAGTGCGTCAAAAAGTTTTGAAAACCTTTCCACGACGCCCACCTATTTCCAACAATTGGTATCAGAGACATACCTCATCTCTAATCATGTTAGATCAGTAAACTTGTTATAATCTTTGTGTGAGATGCGAAGAGGATAGAGCAAGGGCTATATACGGATCTGTTTTTTATGGATTTGTTTTGTTTATGAGTGAATCTATATTTGGATAGTCACAAAAGGGTTTAATAATGATGGACGGATGGTAGGATGCCATTGAGAGTGTTTAGAAGTGTTTTGGAGGTGTTTGGACTCGAATTAAGAAAACCCAATTTTCTGCCTTCGTCAGGCGGGTCGACTTGGCCCCGTGCTCGGTGACCGGGTACCTGTAGGGCCGGTCGACCAAGCCCTCTTGCCAGACGACCAGGCACACAGCTCGATCACCACCGGGGGACACCCCCGGACCCCCTTTGCGAAGTGCATGTGTTAAAAGGGTGGCAACCTTTGGCATCTTGTTTTTCCATTGTGGTTTGGTAACCTAGTTTTGTGAGATGCTTTGTTGTATGAGATACTAACTTGCAGGTGATAATGTCCTCTCCATGTGGCCCACAAGACTTTTACTTTCTTTTATGGTTATTGGTTTATTTGAGGCTAAGTGTAAAGGGCATCATGGTTTCCTTGGTTTCCCGCGAAAGGGCAAGGCATGGTGCATTTCCCTATAGCCCTTTTATTTCCATGTTTATATTACCATGTAAGTCTCATTGTAGAGACATAGGAGTTTATGTAATTTTTTCAAAATTTGTAAATTCTAGAGATGTCCGAGATGAAGAAGGAAAGTGAAGTTGGACTCCTAATCAAAGAGTTTGAAGATTACCAAAAGCCTTTTGGAGATGCCCAAAGAGTTTGAGGAATCCCAAAGTTTTGGAAAGTCTAGAAGTCCAAGAAGTCTATTCCGCTTGGGCCATGTGGAGGAGAGGACTATTTTCTAATTTTAGCGCTTTCTATTTATGGATGCATGCTTTTTTAGAAAGTTTCCAAATCTGATCCAAACATAGAAATTTCCAAAATTGGTCAAATCAAATTAATCTTTGGAAATAGTTCTAATTAGAGTTGATGGGCCCATGAGATGGATCCATTTTTAACACTAATTTAAGAAAATAGACTTTCCATAAAATAACTTGACTTGGAGCCAATCATTAGTCATATCATGAGATGATTTGATGTGTATATATGTGGGCCCAATATACCTAAAAGGAAATCCTCAATTCTAAAATATTAAGTGGGAGCAGGACATTTATATTTAGAAATCCCCATGGTTTTCCACCATAGGTCCATTGTAAGGAAAGTATTAGCCTCGCGCCATCTTGAGAATTGTCGTTCCCCACGGAGGGCTTTTACTTGTCTGGTTACTAGATATGGATCTCCTATGGATAGTGTTGGTGAGACGGGGCGGGGACCCACTCCCCAAGGAGGAGCTGCTCGCAACGGTTGTCATGCAATGCTAGTTGGTGGGTCACACTTAACTAAAATAATGATGTAGTATCCCCAAGGATTTGCCTCATGTATTTTAGAAACCGAAGCTAATCTGGAGTCATTCATTATTTTGTTTGAGATACCTAGATAATAATGAATGAAAGGGATCATGGATAGTTAGTCTTAATCCTGATTTTGACCAACTTTGATCCGCACCAATCTAGGTGGTATCCGCACTCCCCAATGAGGCATACCCTGGGGATTGGGATTCCAATGTACTCTAAATTTAGTGGTTATGAGGATTCCCACATAAATTCGGTAGAATACTAAACCCTAATGTCATTTCAAGCATGAATTCAAATACTTTCAATCCACTTGCGACCATCCTCAACCAGAATAAGCTGGTGTGATCCAACTATGTAGATTGGAAACGGAACCTTGATATTGTCCTGACAGCTTCAGGATGTAAATATGTCCTTCCTAAAACCTCCCTTGATGTGCCCGGCCCAGATGCACCAGAAGAAGAAAAGGAACTTTACACCAAATGGGCCAAAGACGATGAGATGGCCAGATGTTACATTCTGGCATCCATGTCTAGTGTTTTGCAACACCAACATCAATCTTATAAGACTGCATACGATATTATATCGAACTTAAAGGAGATGTTTGTGAAACAGGGCAGGCCTGCTAGGTAGGTAGCTATGAGGGTGCTTTTAAGCACCAAGATGGCTGAAGGTACATCAGTACAGGAACACATGTTAAAAATGACGGACTCATTAAATGAGTTAGATGTACTGGGAGTTGCGATTGATGCAGAATTACAGATCGACATAATCCTTGAGTCACTGCGAGAGTCATTCAACAATTTCAAAGTTAATTATAATATGAATAGGATGAATCTGACTCTGGCTGAGTTGTCTAGCCAGCTGGTGGTTACTGAAGGGATTATGAAGAAGAAGCCAACTGCCCTGATAACAGAAAAGTCAGATGCCAAGTCCAAGCCGAAAGGCAAAGGGCGGAAAGGCAAAAAGGAATCAGTTCCGAAAGGTCCTAAGGTGGAGAGTGGTCCTAATGGTGGCGTGGCCAAGGCAAAAGGTTCAGGGTCAAAAGGAAAGTGTTTCCATTGTGGTAAGACAGGACATTGGAAAAGGAATTGTCCGTAGTATCATTCTACGAAGAAGACCTCGGGTATGATTGAGTCACTTATTTCTGAAGTTAGTTTTGCAACTGGTACTTTAGAATATTGGTGTGTGGACTCCGGGGCAACTATATTCGTTGCAGGGGTTGCAAAGTGGTGATATTGTTATTACCAAAATACGCTCTACGGACAATCTGGAAGATCCCTTTACCAAGCCTTTGACTACGAAAGTCTTCGAGCCGCATGTAGACGGAATGGGCATGAGATGCAACCTTGACTGGTATTAGCCCAAGTGGGTGATTGTTAGATTGTATGGACTCAATCCATCAGATGATGTAATAAATTGATTAATTTCTTTATTTATCAATAAAGTCATGCTTTCCTTTCATGAGATGATTGGTGTTTTATTACTTAATGCACATGACCAATACATATGACATGATGGTTCATGAGTTGAATCGGGTCCCATTAGTATATTAGATGTGATAAAAGTGTATGGATGAGATCCACATACGAGAGACATGTCTCACAAATATTATACTTAAATATCTTCACAACCAGTGATGAGACTGAGCATCTCATCTGATAAGATTGCAACACTTTGATCAGCATGAGATAGTGTGATTTGTCTCGATCATTAGAATGAAAGATTTTGGATCATGGTGCTGGTACATTGGATGTATTGAAGGACCATCAGAAGCACCTTATGGAATACTGTCTCCATTTTAAGGTCTGCTCTCATAATTCCCTAGCAATAAGCTCTCAATCTTGAGACATTGATGAACTCAAGTTTCTATTTATTCATTTGTTTTGAGTCACCAATGAGTGAGGCCAACTATAGATCAACACCTCGGTGTCTTGGGTACGTGGTAGTAGGACTATACGAACATCCAATGGTCAAGATGGAATCTATCTATATTATCCTCTTATGCCAATTAATGGAATTGTCATCAGTAAGTGCGTACCCATTTCAATTAAGATTTATTTGAATAGTACTGATGATCACTGTGATTAATTGGGCTCAAGGATAATATGATGTGGATCTAAGATTGGAAGAGACATATTTATTCCAATTGATCCATGGATATTGATAGAGGGGCCTACTTGTGGTTATCAGGAAGTTTAGGGTCTTCTTTGTAATTTATTCCTAAGACTGGAGTGCAATTGCATTTATATAGTGGTGTTAGTTGCAATTAATTGTGGGCCCCATGAGATGTGGGGTCGCGGTGTCCTAGTTGGAGCCAGTTTTCTATGGAATCCCTAGTGGTCCCTGTTGGAAATAGGTGGGCCTCGTGGATAGATTTTCAAAACTTTTTGACGCACTTGACTCGGGGATCTAGTATCCATAAGGCCATAAACCATATCTAGGATGCAATCCCTCCATCTCATCAATCATGTACAACAATATAACCTATCTAAAAGATAGAAATTAGCAACTACATGCATCCAAAACAATCCACATTAAATAGAGAAGCAGATTATACCTTTGGAGCCCGGTAGTGCTCTAATGGAGAATAAGACAATCAACTTGATCAAGAACTCTTTTTGAAGCAATTTGAGATCTCTAAGACCTTGTTGTCTTCCACGCTATGACCCTTTATTGGATCTCTTTTCTCAAGAAGATTGGTGGAAACTTAAAGAGAAAATCCTACTAGAAACTCCAAGGAACTAAAAGAGAACTAGAAGAGAGAAGAGAAGAAGAAGAAGAGTTGTGCAACACTCGCACAAAGGAGGGCTGGGTGTGCTTCTCTCGTTATGATCGTCCAAGGGGATGTTTCCCCTTATATAGCCCTCAAGCAACCTCCTCTCTACGTCTCTTACTAATTGTATTAGAAGTCTCACTTCCACACTAATTAGTAACTTACTATTACCACTATTAGAAGTCCCACTTTAAATAGAAATAGTAACTTTCTAATTCCTTCCTTTTAGAGTTCAAGTAAAACTAGTATCTTTCTAATAATTTAGGCTAGCGTGGGGACCGCTTGGGATTCCAAAGAAAGCTGGCTCCAACTGAGACACTACGACCTCACATCTCATGTGCAATCCGGGCCCACAGTTAATTGCAAATAACACCACTATATAAATGCTATTGCACTACAATCTTAGGAATAAATTACAATGAGGACCCTAAACTTCCCAATTACCACAAGTAGGCACCTCTATCAATATCCATAGATCAATTGGAATAAATCTGTCCCATCCAATCTTAGATCCACATCTTATTATCCTTGAGCCCCAATTAATCACAGTGATTATCAGTACCATCCAATTAATTCTTAATCGAGATAGGTACGCACTTACTAATGACAAATCCATTAATTGGCACAAGGGGATAATAAAGATAGATTTCATCTTGATAATTGAATGTTCCCACAGTCCTACTACCACGTACCCAAGACACCGAGGTGTTGACCTACAATTGGCCTCACTCATTGGTGACTCAAAGAAAATGAACATATAGAAACTTGAGTTCATCAATGTCTCAGGATTGAGAGCCTATTGCTAGAGAATTATGAGAGCAGACCTTAAAATCGAGATAATATTCATAGGGTGCTTCTCATGGTCCCTCAATACATCCAATGTACCAGCACTGTGATCTAGAATCTTACATTTTGATGATCGAGACAAATCACACTATCTCATAGTGATCAAAGTGTTGCAACCGTATCAGATGAGATGCCAAGTCTCATCACTAGTTGTGAAGATATTTTAAGTATAAGATTTGTGAGACATGTCTCCCGTATGTGGATCTCATCCATATACATATATTACATCTAATATACTAATGGGACCTAGTTCATCTCATGAACCATTATTTCATATGTATTGGCCATGTGCATTAAGTAATAAAACACCATTCATCTCATGAAAGGAAAGTATGATTTTATTGATAAATAAAGAAATTAATCAATTTATTACATCAACTGATGGATTGAGACTATATAATCTAACAATCTCCCACTTGAGGTAAATGACAGTCTAGGTTGCATCTCATGCCCATCCCATCTACATGATGCTCAAAGACTTTGGTAGTCAACGGCTTAGTAATGGGATCTCCCATATTTTCTGCAGAGTCTATCTAGGTGATAGCAGTATCACCTTTCTGGACAATCTCTCTTACCATGTGTTACTACCTCTGTACATGCTTTTGGCTCCTGTGTTCCTTGGACTTATCGACTACCCTGTTATTATCACAGTAAACTGTGAGCAGGTATCCTGCCAAAAGTGCCACTCCAAGTTCCATAAGGAATCTTTTGAGCCAATCTGCTTCTCAAGCAGCTACAGCATAAACACATACCTTGAAGTTGATTTCCTGTAATCCTTATCTGACATGAAGTCGGAATCTGTGTATCCGACTGGAATCAGTTTATCACTGCTATATATGTAATCTCTAGTCTTTCTGAAGTATTTGAGAATACATTTTACAGCAATCCAATGTTCAGGTCCTGTGTTAGATTGATATCTGCTAACTAGGCCCACTGCATGACAGATATCCGGTCTAGTACATAGCATAGCATACATGGGGCTACCAACAGCCGAAGCGTATGGTATCAACCTCATCTGCTCATTTTCCTCATGTGTCTTAGGACACTGATCCTTAAAAAGGTGCACTCCATGCCTGAAAGGTGTAATACCCTTCTTGGAGTCTTGCATAGGAGACCGTACCAATTGTTGGAGTAGGTGGGCCTCGTGGACAGATTTTCAAAAATTTTGACCCACTTGACTCAGGGATCAACTATCCATAAGGCTACGAAACCCAATCCAGGATGCAATCCCTCATTCTCATCAATCATGTACAGCAATATAACCTATCTAGAAGATAGAAATCAGTAACTAGATGCAACAAAATAATCTACCACAAGAGGAGAAACAAATTATACCTTTGGAGCCCGGTAGTGCTCTAATCGAGGAGAAAACAATCAACTAGAACAAGAACTCTTCTTGAAGCAATTAGAGATCTCCAAGACCTTCGAGTCTTCCACGCTATGACCCTTTATCAGATCTCTTTTCTCAAGAAGATGGGTGGGATCTCCAAGAGAAAACCCTACTAGAAACTCCAAGGAACTAGAAGAGAGAGAAGAGGAGAAAATGTTCAACACTTGCACAAATAAAGAGAGCTAGGCGTGAATCAATGAGTAGAACGTCCAAGGGTGTTTATTCCCTTATTTATAGCCCTCATCACTCATCTTTTAACTCTCTTACTAATTTGTATTAGAAGTCACACTTCCACACAAATTAGTAGCTTACTATTACTACTATTAGAAGTCCTACTTCAAATAGAAATAGTAACTTTCTAATTCCTTCCTTTTAGAGCTCAAGTAAGATTAGTAACTTTCTAATATCTTGGGCTAGCGTGGGGACCACTAGGGATTCCTTAGAAAGATGGCTCCAACTGGGACACGCGACCCCACATCTCATGTGCAATCCGGGCCCACAGTTAATTACAAATAACACCACTATATAAATGCAATTGCACTCCAGTCTAAGGAATAAATTACAATGAAGACCCTAAACTTCCCAATTACCACAAGTAGGCCCCTCTATCAATATCCATGGATTAATTGGAATAAATCTGTCCCAATTAATCACAGTGATCATCAGTACCTTCCAATTAACTCTTAAACGAGATGGGTGCGCACTTACTATTGATAAATCCATTAATTGGCAGAAGGGGATAATATAGATAGATTCCATCTTGATCATTGTATGTTCCCACAGTCCTACTACCACGTACCCAAGACACCGACGTGTTGACCTACAGTTGGCCTCACTCATTGGTGACTCAAAGCAAATGAATAAACAGAAACTTGAGTTCATCAATGTCTCAGGATTGAGAGCCTATTGCTAGGGAATTATAAGATCAGTCCTTAAATCGAGACAGTATTTCATAAGGTACTTCTCATGGTCCTTTAATACATCCAATGTACCAGCACTATGATCCAGAATCTTACATTCTGATGATCGAGACAAATCACACTATCTCATAGTGATCAAAGTACTGCAACCTTATCAGATGAGATGCCCAGTCTCATCACTGGTTGTGAAAATGTTTTTAAGTATAAGATTTGTGACACATGTCTTTCGTATGTGCATCTCATCCATATACATATATCACATCTAATATACTAATGGGACCCGGTTCATCTCATGAACCATTATGTCATATGTATTGGTCATGTGCATTAAGTAATCAACACCATTCATCTCTCATGAAAGGAAAGCATGATTTTATTGATAAATAAAGAAATTAATCAATTTATTACATCAACTGATGGATTGAGACCACACAATCTAACAATACAAGTACCTTATCTTTGTATGCAGCTTGGATAAGCCAATCATCCTATTTTTCCAGTCTCGATGGAGTTTGATCGCTAGGATATAGCTAGCTTCTCCTAAGTCCTTCATATCAAAAGTCTTTGTCAACCAAACTTTCACTGTTGAAAACATTCCTATGTGTTTCCCAAGTAGTAGGATGTCATCGACATATAAAACCAGAAAGACTCCCCTGTCACCTTCACTTTTCATGTACACACATGACTCATCCGGATATTGACAAAAACCAAATGACTTGATTGCCTGGTCAAAATGGATGTTCCAGCTTCGGGATTCTTGCTTTGGTCCATAAATGGACTTCTGCAGCTTGCAAACCTTTTGCTCTTACAAAACCGTCTAGTTACACCATATAGATGTCTTCCTCAAGATGGCCATTGAGAAACGCCGTCTTGACATCCATTTGCCAAATCTCGTAATTGAGATGAGCCACAATGGATAAGAGTATCCGGATGGACTTGAGCATGGCTACCGGCGAGAAGATTTCCTCATAAACGATACCCTCTTTATGAGTATACCCTTTCGCAACAAACCTAGCCTTAAAGGTCTCCACTCTACCATCTAGTCCTCTTTTTTTCTTGTAGACCCACTTGCACCCAATAGGTTTAATATTGGAAGGCAAGTCCACAAGTGTCCAGACTTTATTGGAGTACATAGACTCCATCTCGACTTTCATAGTATCTTGCCAACGTCCCAAATCTGTGTCATTAATTTCTTCATCATAGTTATAGGGATTTTGTTCCGGTTCTTCCGGGACTGCCTCGTAAGACTCTCCTAAGAACAAGAATCTGTCAGGGGGTCTGACAATCCTCCCACTACGATGAGGCACCGGTGTAACTACTGGGTCCGGTAAGGGCGGTTCTTCCTCAAGTTCGGTCATACTTGGATTTGGAATTGTTTGCTTTTGAATATCTTACAAGATCACCTTTTCTAAAGATTTCTGGTCCATCATATAATCTTCCTCCAGAAAAACCGCATTGGTGCTCACCAGCACTTTCTGCTCTCTGGGATTATAGAATAACCAACCTTTAGTTCCTTTAGGATATCCTACAAACGTGTATACTTCCGACTTCGTTTCCAACTTATTCGTCTTAACCTTTAGCACGTGTGCCGGACAACCCCAAATGTGTAAATGTTGTAGACTAGGCTTTCGCCCAGACCACAACTCCCGAGGAGTCTTAGGTACAGACTTAGATGGTATGAGGTTCAGTATGTACAGCGCACTATCCAGGGCGTATCCCCAAAGGATATAGGTAATCCTTGTTGGAAATAGGTGGGCCTCGTGGATAGGTTTTCAAAACTTTTTAACCCACTTGACTCAGGGTTCAACTATCCAGAAGGCTATAAAACCAAATCCAGGATCCATGTCCTCAATTTCAGCCATCATGATCAGTAAATAAACCTATCTAGAAGATAGAACAGCAGCCAACAAGCATCCATAAAATCTACAACATACAAGGAAGTAGATTATACCTTAGGAGCCCGGTTGTGCTCTAATGAAGAAGTTGCGTCTTTCTTTAATGATGAAACTTTTCACGTATCAAACAAGAATCTCCAAGACCTATTGATCTTCCACGCTATGACCCATTTATCAGATCTCTTTTCTCAAGAAGATAGGTGGGATCTCCAAGGAAAAACCCTACTAGAAACTCAAGGGAACTAGAAGAGAGAAGAGAGGAGAAAATTATGCAACACTTGCACACGAAAGTGGGCTGGGCGTACAACCCTATATTGGACGTCTAAGAGAGGATTCTTTCCCTATTTACAGACCTCAAGTCTCCTATTTAACTCTCTTACCATTTGTATTAGAAGTCTCACTTCCACACAAATTAGTAACATACTATTACCACTATTAGAAGTCCAACTTCAAATAGAAATAGTAACTTTCTAATTCATTCCTTTTGCAGTTCAAGTAGGATTAGTATCTACTAACTTGGGCTAGCGTGGGGACCACTAGGGAGGCCTTAGAAAGCTGGCTCCAACTGGGACACCGCGACCCCACATCTCATGTGCAATCTGGGCCCACAGTTAATTGCAAATAATACCACTATATAAATGCAATTACACTCCAATCTTAGGAATAAATTACAATGAAGACCCTAAACTTTCTAATTACCACAAGTAGGCCCCTCTATCAATATCCATGGATCAATTGGAATAAATTTGTCCCATCCAATCTTAGATCCACATCTTATTATCCTTGAGCCCCAATTAATCAGAGTGATCATCAGTACCATCCAATTAACTCTTAACTGAGATTGGTGCGCACTTACAAATGATAAATCCATTAATTGGCACAAGGGGATAATATAGATAGATTCCATCTTGACCATTGTATTTTCCCACTGTCCTACTACCACGTACCTAAGACACTGAGGTGTTGGCCTCACTCATTGGTGACTCAAAGCAAATGAATAGACAGAAACTTGAGTTCATCAATGTCTTTGGATTGAGAGCCTATTGCTATGGAATTATGAGAGCAATCCTTAAAACGAGACAGTATTTCATAAGGTGCTTCTCATGGTCCTTTAATACATCCAATGTACCAGCATTATGATTCAGAATCTTTCATTCTGATGATCGAGACAAATCACACTATCTCATAGTGATGAAAGTGCTGCAACCTTCTCAGATGAGATGCCCAATATCATCACTGGTTGTGAAGATATTTTTAAGTATGACACATGTCTCCCGTATGTGGATCTAATCCATATACATATATCACATCTAATATACTAATGGGACCCGGTTCATCTCATGAACCATTATGTCATATGTATTGGTCATTTACATTAAGTAATAAATCACCATTCATCTCATGAAAGGAATGCATGATTTTATAGATAAATAAAAAAATTAATCAATTTATTACATCAACTGATGGATTGAGACCATACAATCTAACAATCCTGAGAAGCTAAGCATAGACCTAATCATGTCTAAAAGAGTCTGGTTCCTTCTTTCCGTTGCTCCATTCTGTTGTGGCTTACCAGGAGCAGACAACTGGGATAGAATCCTATTTTCTGATAAGTATCCCATAAAATCAGCAGAGAGATGTTCCCCTCCTCGATCTAATCGAAGAGTCTTGATACTCTTACCTAATTGCTTTTCCGCTTCCGCTCGAAACTCTTTGAACTTTTCGAAAGCCTTGGACTTGCAGTGTATAAGATATATG
This sequence comes from Cinnamomum chago, assembly GCA_038049695.1. Classification (NCBI taxonomy): domain Eukaryota; kingdom Viridiplantae; phylum Streptophyta; class Magnoliopsida; order Laurales; family Lauraceae; genus Cinnamomum; species Cinnamomum chago. The sequence goes on from CP142456.1 coordinate 34,036,337, forward strand.
TATCCATATCTTGAGTAATCATCTGTGAAAGTGATGAAATACTCGTATCCTCCTTTGGCCCTGACATTAATGGGTCCACACACATCAGTTTTCACTAATTCCAATAAGTCTTTGGCCCTATTGTCCTTAGATGAAAAGGGTCTTTTGGTCATTTTGCCTTCTAGTCAGAACTCGCAGACAGGCATTGGTTCTACCACCAATGAAGGCAAGATACCATCTTTCATTAGCCTGTCAATCCTGTTTAGGTTTATATGACCTAGCCTCAAGTGCCAAAACTTTGGGATTCCTCAAACTCTTTAGGCATCTCCAAAACGCCTTTTGGTAATCTTCAAACTCTTTGATTAGGAGTCCAACTTCACTTTCCTTCTTCGTCTCGGACATCGCCAGAATTTACAAATTTGAAAAAGTACATAAATTCCTATGCTTTAATTATGAGACTTACATGGTAATCTAAACATGAAAATAAAAGGGTTGTAGGGAAATTCACCATGCCTTGCCCTTTCATAGGAAACCAAGGAAACCATGATGCCCTTTACAGGTTGCCTAAAGTAAACCATAAACAATAAAAGGAAAGTAAAAGACTTGTGGGCTACATGGAGAGGACAAAATCACCTGCAAGTTAATATCACATACAACCAAGCAACTCACAAAACCAGGCTACCAAACCATAGTGGGAAGATACGATCCAAAAGAAAAATTCAGATGAAAAAATTAAAAAATTCTGTCTACAGTCGGCTAGCCGACTGGTCTAGGTCTGTTAGCCGACCTGACGAACCCTAAAATTTGGGTTTTTGTCAAATCATAGCCAACTGATCCCAAACTCTTTCTAATAATTCCAAATACCATCTAATGGCTTCCTACCATCTTTCCAACATGATTAAACCCTTTTGTGACATTCCAAACATGGATTTACTACAAAAAGTAAGCAAACCCAATCATAATTGATCCTTACATAACCCTAGGTCTATCCTCTTCGCATCTCATGCAAATATTAGATCTAGATTGCTGATCTAACATGATTAGAGATGAGGTATGGCTCTGATACCAATTGTTGGAAGTAGGTGGGCCTCGTGGACAGATTTTCAAAACGTTTTGACCCACTTGACTCAGGGATCAAGTATCCATAAGGCTATAAACCATATCCAGGATGCAATCCCTCCGTCTCATCAATCATGTACAACAATATAATCTATCTAAAAGATAGAAATCAGCAACTACATGCATCCAAAACAATCCACAATAAATAGAGAAGTAGATTATACCTTTGGAGCCCGGTAGTGCTCTAATAGAGAAAAAGACAATTAACTAAATTAAGAACTAATTTTAAAGCAATTTGAGATCTCCAAGACCTTGTTGTCTTCCACGCTATGACCCTTTATCAGATCTCTTTTCTCAAGAAGATTGGTGGAAACTTCAAGAGAAAACCCTACTAGAAACTCCAAGGAACTAGAAGAGAACTAGAAGAGAGAAGAGAAGAAGAAGAGTTGAACAACACTTGCACAAAGGAAGGCTGGGCGTGCTTCTCTTGTTATGGACGTCCAAGGGGATGTTTCCCCTTATATAGTCCTCAAGCAACCTCCTCTCTACCTCTCTTACTAATTGTATTAGAAGTCTCACTTCGACACAAATTAGTAACTTCCTATTACCACTATTAGAAGTCCCACTTCAAATAGAAATAGTAACTTTCTAATTCCTTCCTTTTAGAGTTTAAGTAGAATTAGTATCTTTCTAATAATTTGGGCTAGCGTGGGGACCACTAGGGATTCCAAAAAAGCTGGCTCCAACTGGGACACCGTGGCCCTACATCTCATTTGCAATCTAGGCCCACAGTTAATTGTAAATAACACCACTATATAAATGCAATTGCACTCCAGTCTTAGGAATAAATTTTAAGGAAGACCCAAAACTTCCCAATTACCACAAGTAGACCCCTCTATCAATATCAATAGATCAATTGGAATAAATCTGTCCCATCCAATCTTAGATCCACTTCTTATTATCCTTGATCCCCAATTAATCACAATGATCATCAGTACCATCCAATTAACTCTTAATTGAGATGGGTGCACACTTACTAATGACAAATCCAGTAATTGGCACAAGGGGATAATATAGATAGATTCTATCTTGATCACTGGATGTTCCCACCGTCCTACTACCACGTACCCAAGACACCGACGTGTTAACCTACAATTGGCCTCACTCATTGGTGACTCAAAAGCAAGTGAATAGATAGAAACTTGAGTTAATCAATATCTCAGGATTGAGAGCCTATTGCTAGGGAATTATGAGAGCAGACCTTAAAATCGAGACAGTATTCATAAGGTGCTTCTCATGGTCCTTCAATACATCCAATGTACCAGCACTGTGATCCAGAATCTTACATTTTGATTATCGAGACAAATCACACTATCTTATAGTGATCAAAGTGCTGCAACCCTATCAGATGAGATGCCTAGTCTCATCACTGGTTGTGAAGATATTTTAAGTATAAGATTTGTGAGACATGTCTCCCGTATGTGGATCTCATCCATATACATTTATCACATCTAATATTCTAATGGGACCCAGTTCATCTCATGAACCATTATGTCATATGTATTGGTCATGTGCATTAAGTAATAAAACACCATTCATCTCATCAAAAGAAAGCATGATTTTATTGATAAATGAAGAAATTAATCAATTTATAACATCAACTGATGGATTGAGACAATACAATCTAACAGTCCCCACATTAGACCATGTTATTTGAAAGATACTAATCCTACTTGAACTCCAAAAACGAATTAGAAAGTTACTATTTCTATTTGAAGTAGGACTTCTAATAGCAGTAATAGTAAAGTTACTAATTATTTTTGAAGTAAGACTTCTATAGTAATTAGAAAAAGAGAAAGTTACTAATTATTTTGGAGGTAGGTGTTAGACCCCGACCCAGACTAACTCGATTCGTGTGTCCTTATTTTAAGTGGGTTTAGTTACCATTGGGTTAGAAAATAATTAGTTTTGGTCCTGGACATAGCTTTGGGAATTTTGAGAACGTTTAGTGTTAGTCAGACATGCTCAGGGAGGCCGGAGTGTATGTGCAAGCTTTGGAGGATCGTTTTGATTTCCGTTTTCATTATGATTTTTATTTCATTTGAACGTTTTTATTATTCCTTACAACTTTCGTTTTCAGCCCGTCCGTATTTGAAGCTCAAAAACCCAAGTTTTGCCAAAAAGGGTAAAATTGTCTTTTTATACCCAAATCTGGACACAAACTTCGAAATCTCTAAACCATGTCTTTTGGAAACTAGATTTTTCGAGGATCATTTTATCCTTTTTTGTCGAGTTCGTTCGGGGCCCGCAAGATCATGTTTTCGTCAATGCAAGAATTAGACCTAATGGGCCCCATTTGCAAAGTACTTAAGTCATCCTTTTTCTCTCTCTTGTTCATCCTCATTTTTCCTGCAACACTAGAGGACCAAAGCTCAAGGGAAAACCCTCTTTTCTTCTACCTTCCCCATCTTGCATACTCTAGCTAGGAGTCTCCAAATGGAATTCTAAAACCACCATTTTCTTCCTCTCATCCCAAGCTTTCTATTGATGTTGTTTTCTTGAAAGTTAAAGTTGGGCAAGCTCTCCATTTCCTTCATCTATTCTTATTTGGGAATCTCTAGGTGAGAACTTTAACCCATCTTTTCCATGGAGCCTTTTTAGCTCCTAAAGGACTTATTTTTCTAGCATGCAACACCGATTTCGAGATGGGTTCTTTGTTTTCAATTTGGTTGAGTACTTTGAATTGTAAGGATGTGTTTTACCTAGAAATCTTGTTTCGATTTTGATGGAAATTTGAAATTTAATGGTATGGATTGTTATGTGGATGGGATTAAAATGTAAAATTGACCCTTTGGAGAGCATGGAGGCTCAGGGGATGGATGTGAAGAGGGGAAGAAATGAGTCAGAAATCACACAAGAGAAGTGCAGTTTCTGCACTCAGCGAGCACAGGCAGAATCTTGTTTGCTCGAGCGACCCCTGGGTTCGCTCGAGAGACCAGGCCACTGCCTGGTCCGGGCACAGACAGAAGTCTGTTCACTCGAGCGACCGTTGGGTCCGCTTGAGTGAGCTGTCCATTGTCTGGCCTGGAGCAGGACAGAGACCTATCCGCTCGAGAGACCCTTGTGGTCCTCTAGAGCAAACAGTCTTGCTCGAGCAAAGCGTCAGTCTCGCTCGAGTGAACCTGTCAGATTCAGGAATGAGTTTTGTTTCCATTTGTGTATTTTCTTGAGGATTGAAAACTAGACTATGTTAAGGGCTTTAGCTTGACATTGTGTAAATGGAGCTTCGTAATGTAATCCAACTTCGGGGACACCAATTCATATTATTTTTCCGACATTTAGGTTTCAATTACACGAAGGTCAATGAATGGTCTCAACATATGCTTGATGGATTTCGTGTTTGAACTTCGGTTTTGGTACAATGAATGCCATCGTACGCCCGTTTTGAATTTCACGAATGTCACGCCCCCAAACCAGAACCTCGGGGGTGCAAATGGGATTAAGGATAAATATATTTTTCTCCCAAAATCCGCGTGTGTGAAGACAACACATTCCAACACACTCTGAATATTTTACAGAAGCTTTCGTGGTGTTGCGACCCGGAGTCCGTGGCCATCGGATTCCATGTCGCACTCAACCCCTAGCATATAGCTATTATATCAAGAATCATATCAGACTGGAATAAACCATTACAACCAAGTACAGAACTGACAATAACAGGATATTACATTCCCATACATGTTCAAGTTACAATTATCAATGTGCATTAATTAAAATCTCCCAAGAAAAGGCTAATAAAAGCCATACAATAACAAGTTAATAACCACTACCCATATGTGACGCAACTCCGATGTCAAGATCAATGTCTACATGACATAGCCAACAAAACAACCTGCAACTCATGGCTCCACAGCCAACAAAAGCACTCAGCTCGGGACAAAGAAATCTGGACCTGAGTACCAAAATAGTGGGTCAGACACGACGGTCTGGCAAGTGGATGAAAAGATAATAAATGTACTGAAAAATAAAACATATGATAATTCATATTATTTAATCAAAGGCTACATATAAGCAAAATGGGTGGAAAATCATAGATCTCTGACAAAACATGTATTCCTTTAAAGCATGAGTAAAACATGGATATTGACAAATCGGGCATTCTTCTAAAACATGTATAAACATAGAGATCTGGCAAAACAAGTGTTCATTTGAAACATATGTCAAAGCATGGATATTTGACAAATCGGGTATTCATTTAAAACATGTAAGTGCACCAAGGAACGGGAAACAATATAACAATAGCTTAATTTACCTTGGAAAACCTTTAAACCTATTAAAACAATAATTTCCATGAAAGAGGATGCATTATCTGTTAGAAAAACACAAGTGCAGTATAAAACATGAAAGGTACCAAGGAAACAGGAAACTGGCAAAATGGCAACCACACTGAGCTAAATCCTCCATCACTAATGTGATGAGAGCATGCTAGAGGCGTTGGTCTCGGACACTCGAGGTGACGAGAACCAACTAAATATATATATACAAATAGCTAGACAAGACTACGGCCGCGGAACCGAATAACGGGACAGGTAGGATCCAGACTGCAGCTGGTAGGAGCAAGATGGGGACGCCAAGTCGGTAGATCAAGCCGACAAGGTTGTCCAAGCTTAGTAGTGCTGACTTATAGGTTACAAGCAAGAAATCAAGACATTTACATATATATATATAGGAAGGTGAGTAACACCTTAGCAGGTGGGACAGGGTGCACATAGGCACATAAGTCACATTCATGTCAAGTCATGCATATACAGGCTAGCAAGACACTTAAAGTGTATAGTTCAGGCTTTCTGGAACAAGTTAGTAAAAATATCACGTGAAAACAGGCGAATATATATGAAATCCAAGTACATGAAAATACAAGAAGGATTTCCACAAGATACCAGACTATACATTGAGGAATTAAGATTTAAATCAAGGTGTATAAGGTCCCGTATGTCGATTTCCATATAGACTTGGTACTCTTTGAATTTAAAGACATTCCGGGCTCCTTATACACTTTGGTGAATTCAAAACTTCAATGAATCTTTGTGACATGGTTTCTTTCTCAAACGGGTTTCATGCATATCTCCAGGTGAACATTCCCTATCATTCTCTAAAAGGGTTCACAAATGATTGGGACAGAAACCCCTTCCATTTCTCTTCATTTCAATTTTTCCTGGGTAATTTCGGTCACCTAGCAGTTAGCTGACGGTTAGCCGCCGATAGGTTCAGCGGTTAGCCGCTGGCAGACCGCAGTTGGTCTGACAGAATGCTGCTTACTGGAATTGTAACCGCAATAGGTTCGGTTAGCTGGCGGTTAGCTGCCAATGAGTTCGGCAGTTAGCCGCTGGCTGACCAAAAGGCTGATTGCGTCTTCAGGAAGAAAAGAATGCTCTCTGGAAATGTAACCGCGACGGTTCGGTTAGCTGGCGGTTAGCCGCCAGTCACCAGGCAGCTAGCTAACAGGTGACCGCCAGCTGACCACCAGGTGCGAGAAACTCCCACTGTGTTCAGATTTGAGCTCTTTTCCTCCTCAAAACCACTCTCCTTACTTCCCATACATTCCTGCAATAAAATGAGCTAAAAGCTCCTCCAACACATCATTCAACACTCTCCAAAAACTTCTATAAGCATTCATCCCATCACCTTCTTCTACAACCCATTCAACCGTAAGAGAGGGAGAAAATAAAATCACAAGTCATCAAGATCCATTGACTATCAACAAGGAATAAATGAAAAGTTAAAACCACTGTTTCCAAGACATTAATAAACTAGCAAGATGCATTCATGAGCATTTATTTCAAATCAATGCACATAAATAAACATGAATGAGAAAACAATAAAATCAACTACGTTTGTCATAAAACTATATAATCCTCAAATTATCCATTCATCCACTTGACTTGGGTCCAAGCTAGCAAATCAGGCCTCTAATCACACTCTTAAGCTCAAATCACCAATCTACACAAAAACCCCCAAATATAACCATTACAAACCCTCAAAGATCAAAACAATGGAATAGATTGAGAGAGCTTTCAATAATGGAGATGGAGCTTCTTAAGGGTCACAAAAATACATATCTAGAAGATGGAGATGATCACTTACTTGAAAGGTCCTCTAATGGCAAGAGTTTTCTCAAAGAGAGCTTCATTGGTGGTGGATTTCTCCTCCAAGAGTATCAATGGAGAGCTTGTAGGGAGAGGAAGAAGAAAATGAAACCCATTTCTTGATTGGTGCAAGGTTGATGTGGATTTGGAGATGAAAGCAAGAAAAAGAAGAAGAAAAACCCTAGGCAACCTTCGAGCAAACCTTCCTTCAATAAAAAAAAAAGGTAGCTAGAAAGAGTAAAGTGAAAAAGGCTCTCCTTTTATAGCAAATGAAGGTGGGTCCCTCAACTTAACATGGCTAATTGGGTTTAAAACATGAATTTTCGGGCCTCGGATGAATTCGACGAAGAAGGAAGAAATGATCGTCGAAATTTCTAGTTTCTAAAAAGTATATATTTCGAGGGTTTCGGGGATGTCAAATTTTGTGTCTAGATTTTGATGTAAAAAGACAGTTTTGCCCCTAACATTGGAAAAGTAGGGTTTCGGGGTCTCGAACAGGGACAGGATCAACACAAAAGTTGTAGAGATTAACGAGATAAGTCAAACGGAGCCAAAATGGGAATTTTTAGGAATCACGAAGAACCTCTCCAAGCTGATCATGTAAAACAAGTAGGACCCTACGGTCACTGTCTAGGTTCACTGGCTCTCAAAACTCCCCAAAACTAGTGAAAAACCATTCTAGCTCACAAAATCAACCAAACAAACACCAATCCAACTTAGAGATACTAATCCACAAATAGAACAACACTAATCCAGGAAATTAGGGTTCGGGGTCTCACAAAGAACAAGCACGTTTAAAGATTTGTTTCTAGTATTAAAAAGGGGACCACTTCTTAAGTTCACGTGCATATAATTTATACCCTTTTCTAGTCGTGCCTTGTCTTGTCTTGATAGGTGATTTTCCCCTTAATTTCCGATCTGTTTATGACGTGTTTTGCCATATTTTGTACATTCATGAATCCAAGTGAACACCATTGAGCTTGGACTGCCCATTCAATCTGATCCACTGTCCGGGGGTCTTTAAACATGTGAACTATCTGCAGATTAGTCGTGTATTCTATTACACATCGTGCGTGTTCGATTCCGTGGCCGAAAATCCCCGTCTACCTCAGTGTGGCATGGGAATCGTGCTTTGTTTATCGTGCTTGTCATGTGTGCTTGCTCTTTTCATTATAAATGATAGAGAAAGGATGGGCTCTTTGTGGATTTACTATTCATGATATTATAAGTATTCATGCTAGCTTGCTTTAGCATCTTGCTTGTTTTGTATTTTACTTTTGTTCATATTTTGAAGTGTACCTCAGTTAAGTAATCGTTTCGAGTTCAGTAATTTGCTTATTTTGATTTTCTTAAAACATCTATTGTTCCATGCTCATACCTAAATTGATTACCTGCCAAACCGTCATGTTTGCTGCTCGTTGTTTTCGTGCCCAGGTGCAAGAGACGTTGCCTCTGAGGAGCGTCCAGAGGAGGCATTGAGCCACCGCCGGTTAGAAAGTGGCAACCCGACGATGTCAACTAGATGTCGGGCTGGATCTTGAGTTTCGTTTCTTTTTGTCATGGGTTCTTTTTGTTATTTTGAGAATTGTATTGGCCTTTGTTGGCCTCTTATGGGTTGTAACAAAACTTAATTTACTTTTATGTTGACCATATAACTCGAATTGATGGGAATGCTATGTTATAATTTCCTACTTGTGATACCTTGTCATGATATTACTATTCTTGCACTTGAAATTTTATTCGTGCTTGTCATGATGTGATTTGCTACATGCTTCCACAAACTTGATCGTGTGAGTTAGATTCCACGTGTCTTGGAATCCTCACCGCGGGAACCTGTGGGAAATTAAATAAAATTCCAATTAGATCGGTGCATCACCGTCGCCGGCCTGATCCTCGGTCCGTGGTCGCGACATGACTGGTATCAGAGCGGGACTTGTTTCGGGCAATTAAAAGAAACTAGAAAATCCTAGGAACGTCGCGAGGATTTGTGAGTTCGATAGATTCGTTTAGTATAGAACCTAAGAAACACTCAAACCACATTTATTGTTTACTAAGTCTTTGTTTTACAACATCATGCCTCCAAGAAATGCTCCAAGTAACAATGTTTGGGGTAGTAATCAGTATGATACAGATCCGACTAATATACCCACGACTACACAGTTCCAAGAGCTTATGCAAGCTATGTTAGAGCAGCAAAGGCAGGCAAATGAGAACCAAGCAAGATCTCAAGAACAAATGGCAAAAAAGGATGAGGAAATGGCTTAAGTTCAGAGACAACTATTAGATGTTCTTCAGAACAGGCCTCAAGCTCCACAAGCTCAACCTTTGGGTCCACAAATTGCTATCAACAATAGGGATCATGACCCTAATATGTTATTGTTAGATTGTATGGTCTCAATCCATCAATTGATGTAATAAATTGATTAATATTTCTCAATAAAATCACGCGTTCCTTTCATGAGATGAATGGTGTTTTATTACTTAATGCACATGACCAATACAGATGACATAATGGTTCATGAGAGGAACCAGGTCCCATTAGTATATTAGTTGTGATAAATGTATATGGATTAGATCCACATACGGGAGACATGTGTCACAAATCTTATACTTAAATATCTTCACAACCAGTGATGAGACTGGGCATCTCATCTGATAAGGTTGCAGCACTTTGATCACTATGAGATAGAGTGATTTGTCTTGATCATCAGAATGTAAGATTCTGGATCACGGTGCTGGTACATTGGATGTATTGAAGGACCATGAGAAGCACCTTATGGAATACTATCTTGATTTTAAGGTATGCTCTCATAATTCCCTAACAATAGGCTCTCAATCCTGAGACGTTGGTGAACTCAAGTTTTTATCTATTCATTTGCCTTGATTCACCAATGAGTGAGGCCAACACCTCAGTGTCTTGGATATGTGGTAGTAGGACTGTGGGAACATCCAATAGTCAAGATATAATCTATCTATATTATCCTCGTGTGCCAATTAATGGAGTTCTCATTAGTAAGTGCGCACCCATCTCGATTAAGAGTTAATTGGATGGAACTGATGATCACTGTGATTAATTGGGGCTCAAGGATAATAAGATGTGGATCTAAGATTGGATGGGACAAATTTATTCCAATTGACCCATGGATATTGATAGAGGGGCATACTTGTGGTAGTTGGGAAGTTTAGGGTCTTCTTTACAATTTATTCCAAAGACTGGAGTGCAATTGCATTTATATAGTGGTGTTATTTGCAATTAACTGTGGGCCCGGATTACACATGAGATGTGGGGTCGCGGTGTCCCAGTTGGAGCCAACTTTCTATGGAATCCCTAGTGGTCCCCACACTAGCCCAAGTTATTAGAAAGATACTAATCCTACTTGAACTCTAATAGGAAGGAATTAGAAAGTTACTATTTCTATTTGAAGTGGGACTTCTAATAGTGGTAATAGTAAGTTACTAATTATTGTGGAAGTGAGACTTCTATGAGAAAGGAGAATGTTACTAATTATTTTAGGAAGTAGGACTTCTAGTTAATTAGTAACAAGAGGAGGTTTGAAAGATATATAAAGAGGAGGAGAGAGGGTTGGACATCCACAATCTTGGAGTCCACGCCCAACCCTCTCAAGTGCAAGTGTTGCACAACTCTTCTTCTTCTCTTCTCTCTTCTAGTTCCTTGGAGTTTTTAGTAGGATTTTCTCTTGGAGTTTCCACCAATCTTCCTGAGAAAAGAGATCTGATAGCGGGTCATAGCGTGGAAGACAACAAGGTCTTGGAGATCCTAAATTGCTTCAAGAAGAGTTCTTGATCTAGTTGATTGTTTTCTTCTTGATTAGAGCACTACCGGGCTCCAAAGGTATAATCTACTTCTCTAATTGTTGTGGATTATTTTGTAGCATGGTGTTGCTGATTTTTATCTTTTAGATAGGTTTTATTGCCGTACTTGACTCATGAGATGGAGGTATTGCATCCTAGATATGGTTTATGGCCTTATGGGTACTTGATCCCTAAGTCAAGTGGGTCAAAAGTTTTGAAAATCTATTCACGAGGCCCACCTACTTCCAATAGTTATTTGAGAGGTTCAGGAAGAGAGAACCAAAGGAATTCTCAGATCACAAGGACCCGTTAGTTGCAGATGACTGGTTGGTAAACACCGAGAAGATCTTTGATGTCTTCACATGCACAGGGAGACAGAAGGTCAACCTCACAGCTTCATTGTTCTATGGACTTGCAGATCAGTGGTGGCAAACGATTAAGGACCCGTATATGACAATGGCTAATGAAGGCGCATGGGCAGCATTCAAGACACAGTTGCAAGATAAGTACATTCCTTCCCATGTCAAGAGATAGAAAGCTATTGAGTTCCAGCAGCTCAAGCAAAGGCAATATGACCGTTCTAGACTATGTCACCAAGTTTAAAGAATTAGCTAGATATGCTATCGAGTTGATTGACATTGAGCAGAAGAAGATAACCAAGTTCTTGGAAGGATTGAACCCGATTATTATGAGAGATGCCATAGGAGTAGTTCCGCCAGCTACCTATGATGAGGCTGTCAAACATGCATATAAATTTAAGACATTAACAACCGGATCTTTCAAGATAGGAAACAACACTACCAGCAGTAGAATCAGAAGCAACACCATAACAAGAAACCAAGATAGGAGCAGAGTCAAATGAGGCAAGGTTATGGCCACTGTGGCAAGAACCATGAAACTCATGAATGTTGTAAGGCCACAGGTGCTTGTTTCAAGTGCGGGGCTATGGACCATGCAATCAAGGATTGCCCACAACTTCAGACTCAAGGCAATAGAAATCAACAATAAAGACAAGCAGTTCCTCAAAATCAAGCACCAATTCAGAATCAAGCTAGACCGCCTCAGCAGCAGCAGCAGGCCAGACCACATGCACAGAATCAGAATGTTCGTCCTCCACAACATAACAGAAATGCCCAAGGAAGGCAAAATCAAGCACCGAATAGGCTACAAATGCATGGACACTTATATTAACTCAATCGTGCGGATGTTGAAGCTGCAGGAGACGTGGAGAAGGTAAACTTCTAGTTTGTTGAGTAAAAGCACATATTTTATTTGATCCTGGATCCACACATTCGTTTTTATCTCCTATTTTTACCAAGATGATTGATGTACGACATAGTGAATTGGATTATATTTTGATTGTCACCACACCAGTAGGTAAACAAGTTGTGTGTAGAACCTATTACCCTAATTGTTCAGTTTTTTTAGGAGATGTTAATTTACTAGCCAACCTTATTGTTCTGGACATGCATGATTTTGATATCATCTTAAACATGGATTGGTTAGAAGCATATCACGTTACCATGGATTGTTTTAGCAAAACCATAACATTCAGATTGCAAGAAACACAAACAAAATTGATATTTCAAGGAAATAAGAGGAAAACTCAAACATGATTTATTTTAGTGTTGAAAGCAAGCAGATTAGTACAGAGTGGGTGTGAGGCATTTATTGCATTTATCACGGAAGATAAACAGTCCCAAGGGGTGGAGGATATCCCCATTGTGTGTGAATTTTCGGATGTTTTCCAGAAGAAATCCTGGAATTACCACCAATCAGAGAAGTTGAGTTCACAATTGAGCTTCTTCTAGGGACAACTCCAATCTCTATTGCACCATATAAAATGGTTCCAGCAGAAATGGGTGAGTTAAAACTTCAGTTACAGGAATTGTTGAACAAAGGCTTCATTAGGCCAAGTGTTTCACCTTGGGGAGCACCCGTGTTATTTGTGAAAAAGAAAGATGGAAGCCTAAGAATGTGCATAGATTATAGAAAATTGAACCATGTGATCGTCAAGAACAAATATCCATTACTAAGGATAGACGTTATTTGATCAATTGCAAGGAGCAACCTATTTTTTCGAGATAGATTTGAGGTCTAGGTATCATCAGTTGAGAGTTAGAGACTCAGATGGGCAGAAAATGGCTTTTAGAACAAGATATGGGGATTATAAGTTCTTAGAGATGCCCTTTGGTTTGACAAATGCACCCGCAATCTTTATGGCCCTTATGAATAAAGTCTTTGCACAGTATTTGGATCACTCTATGGTGGTATTCATTGATGACGTCCTCGTGTATTCCAAGAGTAAGAATGATCATGAAGAACATTTGAGGACAGTGTTACAACTTTTGAAAGACAACCAGCTTTATGAAAAACTCAGTAAGTGCGAATTCTAGTTAGAGCAAGTTGCTTTTCTAGGCTACATCATCTCAAGAGAAGGCTTAGCAGTTGATCCAGCCAAGATAGAAGCAGTTGTTAATTGGGCGAGACCAAACAGTGTGACAGAAATCAGAAGCTTTTTGGGGTTAGCAGGCTATTACAGAAGATTTGTCCAAGGCTTTTCGTCCATTGCAGTACCCTTGACGAAATTGACCAGGAAGAGTGTCCCATTTGTTTGGACTGAACAATGTGAAACAAGTTTCCGAGAATTAAAGAGAAGATTAACCATAGCTCCAATCCTTACATTACCATCGGGCAGCGGCGGATTTATTATTTATACAGATACTTCGAATGTGGGATTGGATTGTGTGTTGATGCAAGATGGCAAAGTGATTGCTTATGGCTCAAGACAGTTGAAGGATCATGAGAGGAACTATGCAACTCATGACTTGGAATTGGAAGCAATTGTATTTGCCTTGAAGATGTGGAGACACTATCTCTATGGAGAGAAATTTGAAGTCCATTCATATCATTGAAGTTTGCCATACTTATTCTCGCAGAAGGATTTAAATATGAGACAGAGACAGTGGATGGAATATATCAAGGATTATGACTTTCCAATCAAATACCATCCCGGCAAAGTGAATGTTGTAGCTGATGCATTGAGCAGAAAATCAGTGATCATGGTCAGTTTGAGAGGAGTTAATGTTTTTCAGCAGTTTGAAGAGTTAGTTGTAGAAGTGCAAACACTAAAGCTGGGTGTGATGTTAGCAAACATGACAGTATCTAAACCTACTTTCATCCAGAAGATCAAGGACAATCAATTGCAAGACCCAGACTTGGCAAAGATAGTAGAGCATATCACAGAACGCCCAGATTTCAAGATGGTGAATGGGATACTGTATTTTCACGACCGACTATGTGTGCCAAATATGGATGACTTGAAGAGTGAAATAATGAATGAGGCTCACAGTACAAGAATTCCATGCATCTGGGTAGCACGAAGATGTACCACAATTTGAAGAATAGATTTTGGTGGAACAACATGAAGAGAGAGATAGCAGCTTTTGTGTCTCGTTGTCTAACTTGTATGTTGATTAAAGCAGAACATCAGAAGCCCCCAGGTTTACTACAATCGTTGGAGTTTCCAGAGTGGAAATGGGAGCACATCACCATGGATTTCGTCTCCGGTATGCCAAGTACCAAGAAGGGGAATAATGCAATCTTAATTATTATAGATCTTCTGACAAAGTCTGCTCACTTCATTCCGATGAAGACAGGGAGTATGATGCATATGGCACCACTTGCAAAACTATTTTTTGATGAGATTGTTAGTAAACATGGTTAACCCATCTCCATCACTTCAGACAGAGACAACAGGTTTGTTTCGAAGTTTTGGAAAACTCTTCATGAATCTATGGGTACCAAACTCCAATTCAGCACAGCATATCATCCTCAAACCGATGGTCAGTCAGAACGGACGATACAGACTCTTGAAGACATGTTACGTGCTTGTGTATTGGATTTCAAGATTCAGTCGGATGAGTACTTACCGCTTTGTGAGTTCGCTTATAACAATAGTTATCACTCTAGCATCAGTATGGCACCTTTCGAGGCACTCTATGGCAGAAGATGCAGAACTTCAGTTTGTTGGGAAGAAGTTGATGTACGTAGTTTTCATGGACCGACGATTGTTGGAGAGACAAGTGACAAGGCCAAGCTGACTCAGGAACGTTTAAAGATCGCCCGAAGTAGGCAAAAGAGTTATGCAAACACTCGTCGAAGAGAATTACAGTTCAAGTGGGTGACAAAGTATTCTTGAAAGTTTCTCCAGTTAGAGGAACTCTAAGGTTCAGAAACAAGGGCAAATTGTCAAGAAGGTTTATTGGTCAGTATGAGATTTTGAGCAAGATTGGAGACGTTGCATATAGACTTGCGTTATCGCCGGAACTCTCCGGGGTGCACAACGTATTTCATGTTTCCAAGCCCAAGAAATATGTTTATAGTCCTTCGCATATACAACAACATGAGCCTTTGGAGATTCGAGAAGATACCTCATATGTGGAAAAGCCAATCAAAATCATTGATACCACAGAGCAAGAATTGAGAAATCGGACTATTCATTGGGTCAAGGTACTTTGGAAAAATCACGAGCCAGAGGAAGACACATGGGAATTGATAGATCAAGTGTAGAGGAAGTATCCACAGTTGTTACCAAAGGTAAATGTTTGTTTTATTTGATGGACCAAATATCCTAAGGAGTGGAGGATGTTAGACCCCGGCCCAGACTAACTCGATTAGTGTGTGATTAGTGTTTGCTTAGCTTTAAGTGGGTTTAGTTACCGTTGGGTTAGAAAGAAAATAATTAGTTTTGGTCCTGGACATAGCTTTGGGAATTTTGAGAACGTTTAGTGTTAGTCAGACACGCTCAGGGAGGCCTGAGTATACGTGCAAGCTTTGGAGGATCGTTTTGATTTCTGTTTTAATTATGATTTTTATTTCATTTGAACGGTTTTATTATTCGTTACAACTTTCATTTTCAGCCCGTCAAAATTTGAAGCCCAAAAACCCAAGTTTTGGCTCAAAAGGGTAAAATTGTCTTTTTATACCCAAATCTGGACAAAAACTTCAAAATCTCTAAACCATGTCAAAATTATACTTTTTGGTAACTATATTTTTTTAGGATCATTTTATCCTTCTTCGTCGAGTTCGTTCGGGGCCCGCAAGATCATGTTTCCGTCGATGCAATAATTAGACCTAATGGGCCCCATTTGCAAAGTACTTAAGTCATCCTTCTTCTCGCTCTTGTTCATCCTCATTTTTCCTGCAACCCTAGAGAACCAAAGCTCAAGGAAAAACCCTCTTTTCTTCTACCTTCCCCATCTTGCATACTCTAGCTAGGAGTCTCCAAATGGAATTCTAAGACCACCATTTTCTTCCTCACCATTTTCTTCCTCTCATCCCAAGCTTTCTATTGATGTTGTTTTCTTGAAAGTTAAAGTTGGGCAAGCTCTCCATTTCCTTCATCTCTTCTTATTTGGGAATCTCTAGGTGAGAACTTCAACCCATCTTTTCCATGGAGCCTTTTTAGCTCCTAAAGGACTTATTTTTCTAGCATGCAACACCCATTTCGAAATGGGTTCTTTGTTTTCAATTTGGTTGAGTTTTGAATGGATTTTCATGGGGTTTTTGTAGTGTTTGGCATAGCTCTTGAGTAGGAGTGCTCGAATAGAAATTGTGTGGGATTTGAGCAAAAGCAAGTGATCTTTATAGGAATATGGATGCGTGTTTGATATGGATTTCATCCTTGCTTCTAAATATTCTTCTAGCTATGTTATTGATTTTTTAAACAAGATGTTTTAGACTCATTCATTTATCTTCATGCATTGTGTTAACGATTCTACAAGCTTCTGCAATTTTTACTTTGAATTGTAAGCATGTGTTTTACCTAGAAATCATATTTCGATTTTGATGGAGAATGGAAATTTAATGGTATGGCTTGTTATGTGGATGGGTTTAAAATGTAAAATTGACCCCTTGGAAAGCATGGAGGCTCAGGGGATTGCAGGTGGTCTAAAGATGTGAAGAGGGGAAGAAATGAGTCAGAAATCACACAAGTACAGTTTTTGCACTCAGAGAGCACAGGCAGAAGCCTGTTCGCTCGAGCAACCAGGCGATTGCCTGGTCTGGGCGCAGACAGAAGTTTGTTCGCTCAAGCGACCCTTGGATCCGCTTAAGCGAACTGTCTATTGTCTGGCCTGGAGCAGGATAGAGACCTGTCCGCTCGAGCAAAGTGTCAATCTCACTCGAGCGAACCTGTCAGATTCAGGAATGAGTTTTGTTACCATTTGTGTTTTTTCTTGAGGATTGAAAACTAGACTATGTTAATGGCTTTAGCTTGACATTGTGTAAATGGAACTTCGTAATGTAATCGAACTTCGGGGACACTAATTTATATTATTTTTCCGACATTTAGGTTTCAATTACACAAAGGTCAATGAATGGTCTCAACATATGCCTGATGGACCTCGTGTTTGAACTTCTGTTTTGGTACAATGAGTACCATCGTATGCCCGTTTTGAATTTCAAGAACAAGCTCGTTTAAAAATTTGTTTTTAGTATTAAAAAGGGGATCACTTCTTAAGTTCGTGTGCATATAATTTATGCCCTTTTCTAGTCGTGCCTTGTCTTGTCTTGATAGGTGATTTTCTCCTTAACTTCTGATCTGTTTAAGACGTGTTTTGCTATATTTTGTGCATTCATGAATCCAACTGAACACCACTGAGCTTGGACTACCCTTTCAGTCTGATCCACTGTCCGGGGGTCCTTAAACATGTGGACTATCTACGGATTAGTCGTGTATTCTATTACACATCGTGTGTGTCCGGTTCCGCAGCCGGAAATCCCCGTCTACCTTAGTGTGGCGTGGGAATCGTGTTTTGTTTATCGTGCTTGTCATGCGTGCTTGCTCTTTTCATTATAAATGATAGAGAAAGGATGGGCTCTTTGTGGATTTACTATTCATGATATTATAAGTATTCATGCTAGCTTGCTTTAGTATCTTAGCTTGTTTTGTATTTTAGTTTTGCTCATATTTTGAAGTGTACCTCAGTTAAGTAATCGTTTCGAGTTCAGTAATTTTCTTATTTTGAATTTCTTAAAACATCTATTGTTCCATGCTCATACCTAAATTGATTACCTGCCAAACCGTCGTATTTGATGCTCGTTGTTTGGGTGCCTAGGTGCACAAGATGTTGCTTTTGAGGAGGAGCGTCTGGAGGAGGCTATTGAGCAACCCCCAGTCAGAGAGTGGCAACTTGACGATGTCAACTAGACGTTGGGCGGGATCTTGAGTTTCGCTTATGTTTGTCATGGGTTCTTTTTGTTATTTTGAGAATTGTATTGGCCTTTGTTGGCCTCTTATGGGTTGTAACAAAACTTAATTTACTTTTATGTTGACTATATAACTCGAATTGATGGGAATGTTATGTTACAATTTCCTATTTGTGATACCTTATCTTGATATTACTATTCTTGCGCTTGAAATTTTATTCGTGCTTGTCTTGATGTGATTTGCTACACGCTTCCGCAAACTTGATCGTGTGAGTTAGATTTCACGTGTCTCGGAATCCTCACCGCGGGAACCTGTGGGAAATTAAATAAAATTCCAATTAGATCGGCGCATCACCGTCGCTAGCCCGGTCCTTGGTCCGGGGTCGCGACAGTAGGACTTCTAATTAATTAGTAAGAAGAAGAGTTGCAAAAGGGATATGAAAGGGGAAGCACTCCCCTTGGAAGTCCACAATAAGGAGAACACGCCCAGCCTTTTTTGTGCAATAGTTGCACAATTTTCTCTTCTCTATTTCATCTAAGGGCAATAGGGTCAAAGATTTATTAGAATTAGTGCATACTGACATACTGATTTGTGTGGACCCATTAATGTCAGGGCCAGAGGAGGATATGAGTATTTCATCACTTTCACAGATGATTACTCAAGATATGGATACATATACCTTATGCACCACAAGTCTGAGGGTTTTGAAAAGTGTCACGACCCCGGAACGGACCCTGGGCCCGCGACGAGTTGATTTGGTGATTGTTTTGTTTTCCCACAGGTCCCCGCGGTGAGGATTCCGGAAACACGCGGAATCTGTCTCACACGATCAAGTTTGCTGAAGCGTGTAGCAAATCACATCAGAATAAGCACCGATAAATTTTTAAGTGCTATGACAATTAATAACAAGACATAGTATCAAAAGAAAGGAGTTAACATGGCATTCCCATCATAATTCAAGTTACGAGACTACACAAAGTAAGTTAAGTTTAGTTACATCCCATAAGAGGCCAACACAGGCCAATACAATTTCAAAATAATAAAAGAACCCCATGACAAAATGGCGAAACTCAAGAACCCACCCGACGTCTAGTTGACGTCGTCGGGCTGCCACTCTCTAACTGGGGTGGCTCAAAAGCCTCCTCCGGACGCTCCTCCTCAAAGGCAACGTCACCTGCACCTGGGCACCAACAAACAATGATCAAACACAACAGTTTGGCAGGCAATCAATTTAGGCATGAGCATAAAATAGTAAACGTTTAAAGAAACATATAAAGACATTTTTACTGGATTGTAAACAGTTACAAGACTAAGGTACATTTCAAAAATACGAGCGAAACTAACATGCATACTTATTATATCATGAATAGTTACATTCCACAAAGAGCCCATCCTTTCTCTATCATTTATAATGAAAAGAGCAAGCACGCACGACAAGCACGATATACATAATATAATCACGACATGATTCCCACATATAGGGGGATTCTGGCCGCGGAACCGGACACGCACGATGTGTAATAAATACACGACTGGTCTGCAGACAGTCCACATGTTTAAGGACCCCCAGACAGTGGATCAAACTGAAAGGGCAGCCAAGCTCAGTGGTGTTCACTTAAATTCATGAATGCACAAAACACGCGAAACACAGTCTAAACATGTCGAGGAGAAAGGGGAGAATCACTTATCAAAACACGACAACACAACTAGCAAAAGGCATATTTAATATGCATAACACACTTAGGAAGTGACCCCCTTTTTCTTTGAAACAAATCTTCAAAACGAGCATATACTTGAAATCCAAAATGAGTGCACGATGGTACTTATCGTACCAGGACGGAAATTCAAATGCGAAGTCTGTCAAGCATCTGTTAAGGCTATTAATTGACCTTTGTGTAATTGGGACCCCAAATGTCGAAATGTATAAGAATTGGTGTCCCCGAAGTTGTGTTGCATTTTGAAGTTCCATTTACACAATGTCAAGTCAAAACCCTTAACATTGTCTAGCTTTTCAACCATCAAGAAAATACATAAATGGAACAATTCTTTTTCCTGAATTTGGCAGGTTCGCTCGAACGGACCATAAGGTTGCTCGGGCGAACAACTCTATGTCTTGCTCCAGACTAGACAGTGGGCAGTTCGTTCGAGCGGACCATAAGGTCGCTCGAGCGGACAACTCTCTGTCTGCGCCCGGACCAAGCAGTGGCCTGGTCGCTCGAGCGAACAGGCTTCTGCCTGTGCTCGCTGAGTGCAGAAAAAACCTTTTTCTAATACAACTTCCAATACACTTCTCTCCTTCTTCTCATCCTTGAGCCACATATAATCCCTTGAGCCTTCATGCTCACCAAGGGTTCATTTTTTCACAACTTCAAACATCCAATACAATGAAAACATGATCATGAAGCTTATAAACAAGTTTATATGCACAATTTCTAGAATAGCTATGTAATCTAAAATACACATGCAACATTGAACCTATAGAGATTACTTGCCTTTGCCCAAATGCTAAACACTCCTCTTCAAACACTCTTACTCAAGAGCTAAGCCAACACTACAAGAATCCCAAGGAAAACCATTCAAAACTCAACAAAAATGAAAATAAAGAACCCATTTTCACAAAAGGGTTTGTAAACATGAAAAACAAGATCTTTAAGAACTAAAAAGACTCCATGAAAAATATGTGTTGAAGCTCTTACCTAGAAATGGCCAAACAAGAAGAGATGAAGAAATTGAAGAGCTTGTCCCACAAGAAACTCCAAGAAATTTGTATTAGTAGAAAGCTTGCAAGGAGAGGAAGAAGATGATGGTCTTGGAATTCTATTTGGAGATCTCTAGCTAGAGCATGCAAGAGGAATGAAGGGGAAGGGAAAAAGGGGGTTTTAGCCCTAGGTTAAGAAAGTTGCAGGATTTTGGGAAAGTGAATGAAAAGAGATGAAGGTTAGGCTTAAGTGATGCCAATGGGGCCCAACGAATCTAATCTTAGCATTGACAAAAACGTGATCATGCGGGCCTCGAATGAACTCGACGAAGAAGGATAAAATGATCCTCGAAATATCTAGTTTCCAAAAAGTATATTTTGGACATGGTTTTGAAATCTCAAAATTTGTGTCCAGATTTGTGTATAAAAGGCAACTTTACCCTTTTGGGGCCAGAACTTGGGTTTTTGGCTTCAAACATGAATGGCTGAAAACGAAAGTCGTAACACACATTAAAATCATTCAAATGAATTCAAGATCACAATTACACGGAAACCGATACGATCTTCCCGAGCTTACACGTGCACTCAAGCCTTCCTGAGTGTGTCTGACTAATATTAAACGTTCTCAAATTTTCCAAAACTTTGTCCAAGACTAAAACTAATCATTTCTAACCCAACGACAACTATACCCACTTAGGACTAAACACACACTAATCGAATTGGTCTGGGTCGGGGTCTAACGTCCTCCACCCCTTAGGATATTTGGTCCACCAAATAAAACAAACATTTACCTCTGGTAAAAGCTGTGGATACTTCCTCTGCACTTGCTCTCTCAATTCCTAGGTGGCTTCTTCTGGCTCGGGATTTTCCCAAAGTACCTTGACCCAATGAATAGTCCGATTTCTCAATTCTTGCTCTTTGGTAGCAATGATCTTGATCGGCCTTTCCACATACGAGGCATCTTCCCGAATCTCCAAAGGCTCGTGCTGTAGAATGTGTGAAGGACTAGAAACATATTTCTTGAGCATCGAAACATGAAATACATTGTGCACCTCGGAGAGTTCCAGCGGTAATGCAAGTCTATAAGCGACATCCCCAATCTTGCTCAAAATCTCATACGGACCAATAAACCTTCTAGATAATTTGCCCTTCTGTCCGAATCTCATAGTTCCTCTAACTGGTGAGATCTTCAAAAACACCTTGTCACCCACCTGAAACTGCAATTCTCTTCGGCGAGTATCTGCATAACTCTTCTGCCTACTTTGGGCGATATTCAAACGCTCCTGAATCAGTTTAACCTTATCACTTGTCTCCCCAACTATCGCCAGTCCATGAAAACTACGCTCACCGACTTCTTCCCAGCAAACCGGAGTTCTGCATCTTCTACCATAGAGTGCCTCGAAAGGTGCCATGCCGATGCTGGAGTGGTAACTATTGTTATAGGCAAATTCACAAAGCGGTAAGCACTCATCCCACTGAACCTTGAAATCCAATACACAAGCACGTAGCATGTCTTCGAGAGTCTGTATCATCCTTTCTGACCGACCATCGGTCTGAGGATGATATGCCGTGCTGAACTGGAGTTTGGTACCCATAGACTCATGAAGTGTTTTCCAAAACTTTGAAACGAACCTGCTGTCTCTGTCAGAAGTAATGGAGACGGGTTGACCATGTTTACTAACAATCTCATCAACAAATAACTTTGCAAGAGGTGCCATATGCATCATGTTCCCTGTCTTCATCGGAATGAAATGAGCAGACTTTGTCAGACGATCTACTATAATCCAAATTGCATTATTTCCCTTCTTGGTATTCGGCAAACCGGAAACGAAATCCATGTTGATGTGCTCCCATTTCCACTCCGGAATCTCCAACGGTTGTAACAAACCTGGGGGCTTCTGATGCTCTGCCTTAATCAACTGACAAGTTAGACAACGAGACACAAAAGCCGCTATCTCTCTCTTCATGTTGTTCCACCAAAATCTATTCTTCAAATTATGGTACATCTTCGTGCTACCCGGATGCATAGAATATCTCGTGCTGTGAGCTTCATTCATTATTTCACTCTTCAAGTCATCCACATTGGGCACAAATAACCGGTCACGAAAATACAATATTCCATTCACCATCTTGAAATCTGGACGTTCTGTAATATGTTCTACTATCTTTGCCAAGTCTGGGTCTTGCAACTGACTTTCCTTGATCTTCTGGATGAAGGTAGGTTATGATACTGTCATATTTGCTAACATCGCACCCAATTTCAGGGTTTGCACTTCTACACCCAACTCTTCAAACTGCTGTAAGACACCAATTCCTCTCAAACTGGCCATGACCACTGATTTCCTGCTCAATGCATCAGCTACAAAATTCACTTTCCCTGGATGATATTTGATTGGAAAGTCATAATCCTTGATATACTCCATCCACCGTCTCTGTCTCATATTTAAATCCTTCTGTTAGAACAAATATTGTAAGCTTCGGTGATCAGAATGGACTTCAAACTTCTCTCCATAGAGGTAGTCTCTCCACATCTTCAAAGCAAAAACAACTACTGCCAATTCCAAGTGATGAGTTGCATAGTTCTTCTCATCACTACAAGAAATTTAGGCTGTTACGACGAAATCTGATGACGAATTTTTTTTTTTGTCTTAAAAGAACACCCAAAGGGGACAAAATATAAATTTTGTCGTCTGTTTTCATTTTTTTCAAAAGTATAGGAGACGAAAACAAAATTTCGTCTACAAAAATATGGCGCCAACTTGTTTTGTGTTGGCGCCAATTATTTTAGCTCATTAGAGACGAAAATTCGTCACCAATAAGGATAAGTTATGGAAGACGAACATATTTCGTCACCAAAATAAGGCGCCAATTTCATTTGCTTTGGTGCAGATTATTTTAGCTCATTGGAGACGAACATTTTTGTCACAAAATATAATTTGTTTTTGTGACGAACATAATTCGTCACTAATAAGGATAAGTTATGGAAGACGAAAATATTTCGTCACTAGAATAAGGTGCCAATTTCATTTGCGGGCGCAAATTATTTTAGCTCATTGGAGACGAAAATTTTTGTCACAAAATATAATTTTTTTTTGCGACGAACGTAATTCGTCACCAATAAGGATAAGTTATAGACAACGAACATATTTCGTCATGAAAATAAGACGCCAATTTCATTTGCAGTGGCTCCAATTTCGTTCGCACTTGAGCCTATTCCTCTCTTATAAGTATTGCTTTGGAAAAGCCTTTAAAATGACTAAAATGGGCCCCCCAAGGCCCTAACGTCCATCCCCCCCGCGCCCCAATCCAACGCCCCTTTTCCAAAACCCATTTCCCCTTTGTCCCTCCATCTATCCCGGTCTCTCTTTTCCAAAACCCTTTTCCCCCTTTTCCAAAACCCTTTTCTAGAAGAGGAGAGAAGAACCCTTTTCCCCATTTTCCAAAACCCTTTTCCAACATCTCCCACCCATCGTCTCAAGCAGCAGCCCCATGGCCCATTATTGGCCCCCATCAATCATCATCACCCTCCATCAACACACGCAATGCAGACCCATCCCTGATCAGTGATCCCTCTCATCTCTATTTCTCTCAGTCTCTCTCGCCTAGAATTCCCAGACGCAGCCACCATCACCAATCACCATCATATGTGCCCATCATCCTCTATCAAGGAGTCCGCCACCGCCAGGTACACCTACCTCTCTCAGTCTCTGCTACTATGAGAACTTGGTCCGGGCGGTACCCTTAACCACGGGGAGTAATATGTCAACCACGGGCTTCAAACGGTGAGTCTCCGTTAGCCCGCATCAGAAATATCCAAGTCCTGACCTTGGGCTTATAAGTCAAACCCCGTATTCACTTAGCATGAGGCTTTTTAAAACCATGCGTCCCTGGATATCGTAAGAACTCCGAAGTTAAGCGTGCTCGGGCAGGAGCAGTATTAGGATGGGTGACCTCCTGGGAAGTCCTCGCGCGTGCACGTGGGCCAAAGCGGACAATTTCATGCTGACTTGGGCGGGGCTGTGACAGTTGGTATCAGAGCCGAGGACAACTCTATTTCTAGTGGGGGAGAATGTGAGATCTTGGTCCGGGCGGTACCCTTAACAACTGGGCGTAGCGTGTCAATCACGGGCTTCAAACGGCGAGTCTACGATAGCCCGCATTGGAAATATCCAAGTCCTGACCATGGGCTTATAAGTTAAACCCCGTATTAACTTAGCATGAGGCTTTTTAAAACCGTGCGGCCCCGGAAATCGTAAGAACTCCGAAGTTAAGCGTGCTCGGGCGGGAGCAATACTAGGATGGGTGACCTCCTAGGAAGTCCTCGCACGTACATGTGGGCCAAAGCGGACAATTTCATGCTAAGTTGGGCGGGGATGTGACAGTTAGTATCAGAGCCGAGGACAGCTCTATTTCTAGTGGGGGAGAATGTGAGATCTTGGTCCGGGCGGTACTCTTAATCACGGGGCGTAGCGTGTCAACAACCGGCTTCAAACGATGAGTCTCCGTTAGCCCGCATCGGAAATATCCAAGTCTTGACCATGGCTTATAAGTCAAACCCCGTATTAACTTAGCATGAAGTTTTCTAAAATCGTGTGGCTCCAAAAATCGTAAGAACTCTGAAGTTAAGCGTGCTCCGGCGGAAGCAGTGCTAGGATGGGTGACCTCCTGGGAAGTCCTTGGGTTGGGCGGGGTAAATGTGATAAAGTTTTTTCGTCTTTATTTCTTATATTTATGACAAAATATTTTTGTCTCTAATTTCTTCCTTTAATGACAAAATATTTTGTCACTAATTACTTACAAGTAGGTTTCCAACATAGTGTATTGGAGACGAAAAAAAATTACTTGTTTCCAACAGAGTGTATTGGAGACAAAAAAAGGGGTTTTTAGCCCTAGGTTAAGAAAGTTGCAGGATTTTGGGAAAGTGAATGAAAAGAGATGAAGGTTAGGCTTAAGTGATGCCAATGAGACCCAACGAATCTAATCTTAGCATTGACAAAAACGTGATCATGCGGGCCTCCAATGAACTCGACGAAGAAGGATAAAATGATCCTCGAAATATCTAGTTTCCAAAAAGTATATTTTTGACATGGTTTTGAAATCTCAAAATTTGTGTCCAGATTTGTGTATAAAAGACAACTTTACCCTTTTTGGGCCAGAACTTGGGTTTTTGGCTTCAAACATGAATGGCTGAAAACGAAAGTCGTAACACACATTAAAATCATTCAAATGAATTCAAGATCACAATTACACGGAAATCGATACAATCCTCCCGAGCTTACACGTGCACTCAGGCCTTCCTGAGTGTGTCTGACTAATACTAAACGTTCTCAAATTTCCCAAAGCTATGTCCAAGACTAAAACTAATCATTTATAACCCAACGACAACTAAACCCACTTAAGACTAAACACACACTAATCGAATTGGTCTGGGTCGGGGTCTAACAAAAAGTTCAAAGAGTTTCGAGCGAAAGCGAAAAAGCAATTAGGTAAGAGTATCAAGACTCTTCGACCAGATCGAGGAGGGGAATATCTCTCTGCTGATTTTATAGGATACTTATCAAAGAATGGGATTCTATCCCAGTTGTCTGCTCCTGATATGCCTCAGCAGAATGGAGTGGCAAAAAGAAGGAACCAGACTCTTTTAGATATGATCAGGTCTATCTTGAGTTTCTCAGGATTACGTATATCCTTTTGGGGATGCGCCTTGGATACTGCGATGTACACACTAAACCTCGTACCATCTAAGTCTGTACCTAAGACTCCCCGGGAGTTGTGGTCCAGGCGAAAGCCTAGTCTACAACATTTACACATTTGGGGTTATCAGGCACGCATGCTAAAGGTTAAGACGGATAAGTTGGAAACGAAGTCGGAAGTATGCATGTTTGTAGGATATCCTAAAGGAACTAAAGGTTGGTTATTCTATAATCCTAGAGAACAGAAAGTGCTGGTGAGTATAAATGCGATTTTTCTGGAGGAAGATTATATGATGGACTGGAAATCTTTAGATAAGGTGATCTTGGAAGAGATTCAAGAGCAATCAATTCCAAATCCAAGTATGACCAAACTTGAGGAAGAACCACCCTTACCAGACCCAGTAGTTACACCAGTGCCTTGTCGCAGTGGGCGGATTGTCAGACCTCCTGATAGGTTCTCATTCTTGGGAGAGTCTCACAAGGCAGTCCCGGAAGAACCAGAACAAGATCCCTGTAACTATGATAAAGCAATCAATGACATAGATTCAGGAAGTTGGCAAGATGCTATGAAAGCTGAGATGGAGTCTATGTACTCCAATCATGTTAGGACACTTATGGACTTGCATGCCAATATTAAACCTATTAGGTGCAAGTGGGTCTACAAGAGAAAGAGGACCAGATGGTAGAGTGGAGACCTTTAAGGTCAGGCTTGTTGCGAAAGGGTATACTCAGAAAGAGGGTATCGATTATGAGGAAACCTTTTCGCCGGTAGCCATGCTCAAGTCCATCCGGATACTCTTATCCATTGCGGCTCATCTCGATTACGAGATTTGGCAAATGGATGTCAAGAAGGCATTTCTTAACGACCATCTTGAGGAAGACATCTATATGGTGCAGCCAGACAGTTTTGCAGCTAAAAACCAAGAGCAAAGAGTTTGCAAGTTGCAAAAGTCTATTTATGGACTGAAGCTGGCATCCTGAAGCTGGAACATCCATTTTGACCAGGCAATCAAGTCATTTGGTTTTTGTCAAAATCCGGTGAGTCATGTGTGTACATGAAAAGTGAAGGTTACAGGGTAGTCTTGCTGGTTTTATATGCCGACGACATCCTTCTCCTCAGGAAAGACATAGGAATGTTGTCAACAGTGAAAGCTTGGTTGGCTAAGACTTTTGATATGAAGGACTTGGGAGAAACTAGTTACATCCTAGGGATCAAAATCCATCGAGACTGAAAAAATAGGATGATTGGCTTATCCGAAGCTACATACATAGATAAGGTACTAGTACAGTTTTCTATGCAAGACTCCAAGAAGGGTATTACACCTTTCAGGCTTGGAGTGCACCTTTTTAAGGAACAGTGTCCTAAGACACCTGAGGAAAAGGAGCAGATGAGGTCTATACCATACGCTTCGGCTGTTGGTAGCCTCATGTATGCTATGATTTGTACTAGTTCGGATATCTGTCATGCAATGGGCCTAGTCAGCAGATATCAGTCTAATCCAGGACCTGAACATTGGACTGTTGTATAATATATTCTCAAATACTTGAGAAGGACTAGAGATTACATGTTGATTTATGGCAGTGATGAACTGATTCCATTCAGATACACAGATTCTGACTTCACGTCAAATAAGGAATCCAGGAAATCCACCTCTGATTATGTGTTTATGCTTGGTGGCAAAGCTATCAGCTGGAGGAGTATTAAATAGGAATGTACCACTGATTCCTCCTCGGAGGCTGAATATGTAGCGGGTTGTGAAGCAGCTAAGGAAGCAGTATGGCTTAAAAGATTCCTTATGTAACTTGGGGTGGTACCTTTGGCACGATAGCCGCTCACAGTTTACTGTGACAGCAGCGGGGCAGTCACGCAGTCCAAAGAGCACATGAGCCATAAAAGCCAAAAGCATGTACAGAGGAAATATCATTTGGTCAGAGAGGTGATATTCCTATCACCAAGATAGCCTCTGCGGACAATCTAACAAATCCCTTTACTAAGCCTTTGATTACCAAGTCTTTGAGTAGCATGTAGACGGAATGGGTATGAGATGCAACCCTGACTGGAATTGAGCCCAAGTGGGAGATTTTTAGATTGTACGGACTCAACCCATCAGATGATGTAATAAATTGATTAATTTCTTTATTTATCAATAAAATCATGCTTTCCTTTCATGAGATTAATGGTGTTTTATTACTTAATGCACATGACCAATACATATGACACGATGGTTCATGAGTTGAACCGGGTCCCATTAGTATATTAGATGTGATATATGTATATGGATGAGATCCACAAATAGGAGACATGTGTCACAAATCTTATACTTAAATATCTCCACAACCAGTGATGAGACTAGGCATCTCATCTGAAAAGGTTGCAGCACTTTGATCACTATGAGATAGTGTGATTTGTCTCGATCATCAGAATATAAGATTCTGAATCATGGTGCTGGTACATTGGATGTATTGAAGGACCATGAGAAACACCTTATGGAATACTGTCTCGATTTTAAGGTCTGCTCTCATAATTCCCTAGCAATAGGCTCTCAATCCTGAGACATTGATGAACTCAAGTTTTTGTTTGTTCATTTGCTTTGAGTCACCAATGAGTTAGGCCGACTGTAGGTCAACATCCGGTGTCTTGGGTAGGTGATAGTAGAACTGTGGGAACATTCAATAGTCAAGATGGAATCTATCTATATTATCCCCTTGTGCCATTTAATGGATTTGTCCTTAGTTAGTGCGCACCCATTTCAATTAAGAGTTAATTGAATGGCATTGATGATCACTTTGATTAATTGGGGCTCAAGGATAATAAGATGTGGATCTAAGATTGGAAGAGACAAATTTATTTCAATTGATCAATGGATATTGATAGAGGGGCCTACTTGTGGTAATCGGGAAGTTTAGGGTCTTCTTTGTAATTTATTCCTAAGACTGGAGTGCAATTGCATTTATATAGTGGTGTTATTTGCAATTAACTGTGGGCCCAGATTGCACATGAGATGTGGGGTCGCGGTGTCCCAGTTGGAGCCACCTTTCTATGGAATCCCTAGTGGTCCCCACGCTAGCCCAAGTTATTAGAAAGATACTAATCCTACTTGAACTCCGAAAAGGAATTAGAAAGTTACTATTTCTATTTGAAGTCGGACTTCTAATAGTAGTAATAGTAAAGTTACTAACTATTGTGGAAGTAAGACTTCTATAGTAATTAGAAAAAGAGAAAGTTACTGTGAGGTCGCTGTGTCCCAGTTGGAGCCAGCTTTTTATGGAATCCTTAGTGGTCCCCACGCTAGCCCAAATTATTAGAAAATTACTAATCCTACTTGAACTCTAAAAGAAAAGGAAATAGAAAGTTTTTATTTTTATTTGAAGTAAGATTTCTAATAGTGGTAATAATAAGTTACTAATTGTTGTGGAAATAAGACTTCTATAATTATCAGAAAAGGAGATAGTTACTAATTCTTAATGGAAGTGAGACTTCTATTTGAATTAGTAAAAGGAGGTTGCTTACGAGTTATAAATAGAGGAGAGGAGGGCTTGGACGCCATGCTATTTTCAACCTAGGGATTCACGCCCAAGCCCTTTGTGCAAGAGTTGCTCATTTTTCCATAGGTCTCCTTCCTCTTCTAGTTTCTCTTCTGAATTTCTAAGAGCTTCTAATTGTTTTCTTTATGAGATCCCACCCCATCTCCTTTAGAGAAATGATCTGATACGGCTTATAGCGTGGAAGACGATTGGGTATTGGAGATTCTAATTTGTCAGAAAGAAAGAGTTTTTCATCCACCAAATTGTCAACTTCTCCATTAGAGCACTACCGAGCTCCCAAGGTATAATCTACTTCCTTGTATGTTGTAGATTTATTGTGGTTGCATGGTGATGCCATTTTCTATCTTAGAGATAGTTTATTTACTGATCTTGGTTGATGAGTTTGGGGATTGGATCTTGGATTGGGTTTGAAGCCTTCTCGATAATTGATCCCAGCATCAAGTGGGTTAAAAGTTTTTGAAACCTATCTATGAGACCCACCTATTTCAGGAGTAGGATTGGGATACGTACTCATGCAGGAAGGAAAAGTAGTGGTTTACGAGTCCAGACAGCTGAAAGAGCATGAAAAGAGATGCTACTCATGACTTGGAGCTCGCAGCAGTGGTTACGGCACTGAAGATGTGGAGACATTACCTGTACGAAGAGAAATTCATTGCAGGGTTTCCACCCACGAAGGACCATGACAGCATTTGGGTAATTGTTGACAGACTCACCAAGTCAGCGCATTTCATTCTGATGAAGATCTGGATGCATGGATGTTTTGGTACATAAGTACATCGACAACATAGTGAGATTACATGGGATTCCAGATTCCATTGTTTCAGACAGAGATATGAGGTTTGTGGGCAGCTTTAGGGACTACATTAAACTTTAGCACTGCGTATCACCCTTAGATCGATGGACAAACTGAGAGGACCGACTAGACTATGAAGGATAAGTTGTTGGCATGCATTCTCAATTTCGGGAAAGATTGGGAGAAGATTCTTCCTTTGTGTGAGTTTGCCTACAACAACAGTTATCACTTCAGTATTGGGATGGTACCATTCGAGGCATTGTACAGACGAAAGTAAGATCCCGATTTGTTGGGAAGAGATTGGAGTTCAGAGTTTTCATAGACCTTCGATCATCAGTGATACCAGTGAGAAGGTGAAGCAAATCATCGACATGCTGAAAATTGCAAATGACCAATAGAAGAGCTATGCAGACTCTCTGTCACGCCCCCGAACCCGGATCCTTGCAGCGGTCCAACCTCGGGGACGAGAATGGGGAAGTAAGTGATAAATAATATTTCTCCCCAGAATCCACGTGTGTGAGGGAAACATAATTTCCAACACATCAAAATCTTTCGTGGAAGCTTACGTGGCGTTGCAACCCGGAGTCCGTGGCCATCGGAATCCGCGTTGCACTCAACCAATCAACGTAAAGCTGTGATAACAATACTCTAACTCAGACTGGAACAACCAAGATAAGAGGCCAAACATCTCAAAACGGAAAACGACACAAAACATAGGTTTTCAATGAAAATCTGGCGACCCAGATTTCCAGGGTTGTCGATGACCATGGGGACTTTTGTCCCTTTCGGTCGCTGGTTTTGGGCCATTTTTCGGTTTTTTAAATGCTTTCCCCTTCAGTATTTTCCTGACATTTTTGTGCATGTTTTGGCCTGATTTTCTTGCAGAAAACTTGACGAGAAGCCTTGCATATCATAGCATAAAGTTTCCGATTTTCCGAGAAAGCCAAAGACTTTGTTGCGCAAAGTCGTTGATTAACCGTCAGAAACCGAAACTAGGTCAAACGATTTCGGAATGACCTGAAATTTGAGGTGAAGCCTCCTGAGTTATAAATAAGACCAACCATAGGCTTTTATTTGAGTTTTGAAGCCGTGTAGGTTCCTGTCGCCAGTAGACTTGATTTTGTTGCGACGAAGATATCAAGCTTTGATGTACTTCAACTGATGTCTGATTGACTTGAAGTTTGACAAGGAGCCTATTGGAGTCATTTTAAGATGATCCATTAGCTACAACAAGAAAGTCAGGTTGCGAGTGTTAGCGGATAGTGTCGAAATTGTTGGTGAGAGGAGACCTATGCACACTAGAATCATTTCAGCCTTGAGGGAAAACAGATTGATTCAGAGTGGATGTGAGGGCTATGTGACATTTATCACGGAGGATAAATTGTCCAAAGCAGTGGAGGATATTCCAGTTGTTTGTGAGTTTCCTCTTAGTTTGTATGGTCTCAATCCATCAGTTCATGTAATAAATTGATTAATTTCTTTATTTATCAATAAAATCATGCTTTCCTTTCATGAGATTAATGGTGTTTTATTACTTAATGCACATGACCAACACATATGACATGATGGTTCTTGAGATGAACCGGGTCCCATTAGTATATTAGATGTGATATATGTGTATGGATGAGATCAATACACGGGAGACATGTGCCACAAATCTTATACTTAAATATCTTCACAACTAGTGATGAGACTAGGCATCTCATCGGATAAGGTTGTAGCACTTTGATCACTTTGAGATAGTGTGATTTGTCTCGATCATTAGAGTGTAAGATTCTGGATCATGGTGTCGGATGTAAATTTTGATCCCCCCAGGGGAGGGAAATCGCCATTCATCTATATGTGCTATTTAAATTTTACATCGAAAATGAGGATTCCGACTACCCTCAAAATCGACGGATCACGATCGCCGGCTACGGTAACGGCCGTAACACCGTTCTTCGACAAAGGACGAAGAAAAATGGGAGAAAATAAATGGGTGGGTTCTTCTCTCGTCTAATGCGCTGCCGGCAACACACGACGATTTTCCTGTCACATTAATTTGGGTCTCTTTGGGTCTCCTTAATATTGGGTCAATTCAGGGTTATGAGTCGAAGTCCAAATAAGGTTAATCCTCACATAGCATAATCATGGTGTATCCAAGTGAAATTAAATAATTAAAATAAAGAAAATAAAATGGGGGAGGTGCCAAATATTTAAGAAGAGGATCGGCCCGGGTACCCCCTTCTAATCCCTTGGCAAAATAGGGTTTAAAGGTTGACTTTTTAAATCAAACTGATGATGCAAATGAGACTTTGACTTGTGATTTCTATGTTTTTCGTGTGCGATACACTAGTAATAAAGTGAAAAGCCGATGGGCTGTAATTGATTGGAGGTGGCCGATGGGCCGGTGTTTGTTTTAAAGAGGCCGATGGGCTGTGATTGATTTAGAGGTGGCCGATGGGCCGAAATAAAAATATGCAAAGTGTGTGAAATCACTCATCTCATCTTATTATTCTCATTTATTCAATTTTAGAAATCAGTTCTTTGTTCCCTTTTATCATTAAGTTCAATTAAATATTTGGCACCTGAGGTGGAGAAAGAAATAAAGGAAAAATCTTTTTGGGTTTATTTTGTAGGTTTTGCAGTTTCTATGGATTTTTGATATTGGGCTAGAAGGGCCTAACTAGGGGATTTTACTTGGATTTACGTGATTAATGCTTTATTACTGATCATCGGATTAACCCTAACCTAAGGTCCTAAACCGTCCACATCAGCTCTCCGAGTCCCCTAACGGAACATGAAAAGTGATGGAGCGAAACATAATGCTCTAAGCTACCTAACGGGGAAATCCGATCTAATCCTAGGGTGCAAAAAGCCTAAGTTTGATGGTTCATGCGCCTAAACAGTTTGTTAATTAAGGTTTTAGTCGATTCGGTTTGTTTTAAGTTATGAGTTGATTAAGAGTGATTTAGGGATGTTTTAAGGTTCTACTTAAGTCGTTTAAGGCTTGGGGATTTCAAGTTTTAATTCGAGAAGTGAAATGATGTCAAAATCGATGAACAGGGTTGGCGGAGGACTTGGACGCCCGGGGGGTGGCGCCTAGGTCACTCTGGTGGTTTGGCTAGTGGCGGTGGTATCGTTGTTATCTTCAAAATCCCGGGGATTCTTACTTGATGAATTTTAATGTTCCAAATTGTTTTAATTCTCTGATGTTCAAATGTCAAAATTATTCGGATCCGGATTTTGAAACAAAAACAAGAATTCGCGTTTTAGTGCAAATGAAAGGATAGGCGCCAAGGGGGTGGTGCCCAGGTGATGGCTTGTGATCTTCAGGTATTCCAGATGGGACTAAGTTTTCGGTTTTTGGGATCTAGGGATTATGTTGGGTTCTGGTTTTACTTAATTTAAGTTATAAGGTGTTTAGTTATTTGTTTTTGGTCGAGGTAGTAGGTCGGGGTGAAAGTGTAGGATAGGCGCCACAGGGGTGGTGCCTAGGTGGTTGTTTGTTGGTTCATAAGGGTTTTGGGTGCTAAGTCCGAATCGATTAAAGTCTTAAGTATTTTAAGTTAAAAGTATTTTAATATGTGGATTGGGTTTGGTTTGAATGTTAATTAATTAGGCTAAGTTGTTGGTCGGGGTTTTTATGAAAACAGGTAGGCTGGGCGCCTCGGATGTGGTGCCCAGGTGGAAATGGAAGATAGGCGCCCAGGGGGTGGCGCCCAAGTGGACTGTTCTGTAGTTCGGGTTGGTTTCGTATTTTTTAGGTGAATTTAAGTCCGAATTGGTTAAGATTTCAAGTCTGTTGATATTAAAGTGTTTTAATATGTTAATTGGGGTTAGTTTGAATATTAATTAGGTTAAATTGTAAATTTGGGGGATTACCTAAGAATGCGTAGACGCCCAAGGGGGTTATGCCCAGGTGGCTGTCTTATGGTTCGAGTCGGTTTCGTGATTTTTAGGTTGATTTGAGGTTGAACTTTTATGATTTGATGTATTTTAAAATAAAAGTGTTTTGCTGTGTTGTTAGGATTAAATTAGGTTCTAATTAATTAGGTCTCTTTGTGATTCGGGACGCTAGGCACCCAGAGGGTGGTGCCTAGGTGGATATGGCAGGATAGGCACCCAAGGGGTGGCGCCCAGGCGGATAGTTTTTTAAGTTTTGAGTTGGTTCAATGATCTTTAAGTTAATTTGAGGTCGGACTTCTGACTTCAATTGTTTTAAATTCAATGGAATTCTGAAGTGTTGATTATGATTGAATTCGGTTTAGTTTCAAGTGTGGTTTCCTAGTGATTGGGTAGGATGGGCGCCCAGAGGGTGGTGCCCAAGCGGATGTGGAAGGATGGGCTCACAGGGGGTGGCGCCCAGGTGACTGTGTTTTGGGTTTTAGGTGTTTTATGTTCTTAGTTGCTTTTAATCCGAATTAATTAGGCCCTTAAGGGGATTAAAGGTGTTCTTAATGATTTGATGGTTTTTAAATTAATTAATTATGATGTTCTAATTAATCTTAGGGTTTATCCTACTTAGGCACTAAATTCGACAACCTAGACTATCTAACTATTATTTTTGGGTTTTCTGGATATCTTTTTAATTTGTTTTTGGTTTCCCCTCTAATTTACTAAAAAGTAAGGAAAGAGAAGAAGTGATTTTATGTTTAATGATTTTTTTTTGGGTTTTTTGTATGACTCTACGATTCAAATGATATGATGCGAAGTGTGACAAAAATGGTAATTCGAAGTTCGGGACACATCAAACAGCCAAACATATCATTATCAAACAGTTTCTAAGTAAACTAAATGCGGAAGATCGGAAGTTATGCACGAAGGTGGAAAAAATCCACTTGGGCGCCACACCTGTGGTGCCTACCTTGCTCAGTCAGGGTTTTCAATGGATCACAATGAATGCACAAAAAATCTTAGTATTTTCAACACAATTTCCGATATTCGACGACTGATACGAATTCCTAATGCGAACTATTAATGATGCAGCTAGCAAATCTACAAGGAAACGATGCAACGACCGAAGATTTAGAACCCGGACCCAGTCTCAGAAGGGTAGGCGCCCAGGGGGTGGCACCTAGCCTATCCGGGAGAGGGCAGGCGCCCAAGGAGTGGCGCCCAACCTTTCTGCCAAGGGCTTTTCACAATCTCTTTGATATAAATGATAATAATGATACTGTTAATGCGAGACCTAACCTAGTTATGCAATTAGAATTACGAAATCAATGCAGATCTACTATATTAGAATGAACCTAAACATTTTCTAGTATGATGAGATGCTTATATCAGTTTTAACACAAGCTAGTGTAGATATATGATGCTCAAATAATCCTAAACATATTTCTAAGCATTTATGCCAACGGAATGCAGTAAAAGAAAGGGGAGATCTAGGAATACCGGTATATGATGCGAAATCCCATAGCCCCAGTTGAAGATATGGAAGCCTTCTTCTTTACCTCTTCTTCTTCTTCTCCAGATCTGAAACTCTTTCTCTAATGGTGGCTACCTTTCTTTTTCTTCCTTATTCTCTATTTTCTCTCTTTTTCTTTAGGGTAGCTCCCTTTACAAATGGGGTTAAGAGGGATTATATAGAGGCTTTGGGACGAGTTTAGGAGGGCTAGGGCTTCATTAATTCGTGCTTCTAGAAGGTCTCATGCATCCCAAGGCGGCTTAATTCATTTTAGGGTGAACTAGGGTTTGAGAGAGGGTGGGCGCCCATGGGGTGGCGCCCACATGGCCTGTGCAGTCTAGGCACCCACAGGGTGGCGCCCAAGCAGTCTTGGAGGGTGTAGATGCCCGGATGGCTTGGGTTTCGCTTTTGGAACTTGGTCCCGTTTGGAGTCGGGATCGAATGGCTAGATCTTTAGCTGGGGGACCTACACTAGCATATAGTAGGCTGGGAGCCACATGGGTGGTGCCTAGGTGGAACTCAGGGCTGGGCGCCACATGAGTGGTGCCTAGGTGGTTCGGTTCGTCTTCGGAGCATGGTCCCTATGTTTGAGTGGTCCCGGGCTACTTTCAAGCCAACTAGTGGAATTTGGAGGGTGGGCGCCCACCATGAGGTGCCTAGGTGTCCCTGGGCAGTATGGACGCCCAGCATGGGGCGTCTAGATGGATTTCAGTAGCCTGGGGCGCCACATGGGGTGGTGCCTAGATGATTTTGACCTCCTCTTGGGACAAACTTCGGAAGCTCATAACCTTTGACCTGCTTATCGGATTTGGTCGTTCTATATATCGTCGAAAAGCTCTCGGAGCGTAGAATCTATTGGTTCATATGTAATAGTGATCGGACATTGGAAAGAAGAAGGGATATTCGGATCAACGATTCTAACCTCCTGATTTGTGTTAGTCATATGATACTTAG
Source organism: Cinnamomum chago (assembly GCA_038049695.1). NCBI lineage: Eukaryota > Viridiplantae > Streptophyta > Magnoliopsida > Laurales > Lauraceae > Cinnamomum > Cinnamomum chago. The sequence goes on from CP142456.1 coordinate 34,073,620, forward strand.
GCAAGTTAAGTGTGATCTTTGTGGGAGTTGGCCTAAGCATGTCTTAAGTGGTCCAAAAATGGTTCGAGTAGTGTCAGTGTCCGGTCCTTATGTGAATAATGGGTTTGACTTGGGATCTCGACGCGATTTGGCTTTTCTCTCACGAATTCCTAGAAATCGTCGATCTAAGTCTAAAATTATCAACAAGCACCTTCATCATCATTAATTAATCTGAATTATGCCATTAACCATTCAATTATGGGTGAAATGGGGGCACCGCTACATATGACAGGTATTTAAGGCTATCATAGGGGGTCAAATGAGGTGTCTAAGTATGCCCCTCTTTGGAGAGCAACACGTGGAGAGTTGTGCTCCAAAGAAAGTAGACACACCACTCATGACTCACGGGAGCTTTTGAGCTCGCAGGAGTGGCCACCTACGGATGTATGCAATTGCAAACTTGTCCTAAAAGTGAGGTTCACCTTTCTAGGATCGATCCTGATTCATGGGGAAAAAGGAAAAAAAAGAAGAAGTTACGTGCCTACTGATTTGATTGGAAACCCGAGATCTGTGCCTCGGTGCCCGTGGTATTGCCATGTGGCGGGTTGGGAACTGTGCCCCGGTTGCTTAATTTAAAATGATGGTGGGAACTGTGCCCCAGTGGTCTGAATCAGAAGTCGATCTTTTGATTAGCTAAGTCACTATTAGAATTTCATTTGTTCTTGCAATAGAGTTTATTTCAAATGGTCATATATAACGTCTTTTAACTTTCATCCACAGTTGAATGTTTAAGGCATAGTTGAAACTAGCTAGCAATAATGAGGACCTTAATGGAAATCATAAACATAGTTCAAGCAATAGTGTGAGTGCATGTGAGAATGAGAAGCATTTTCTTTTAAAAAGAGATTTTTGTTTTGAAACTCAGGTATGCATCGAAAAAGCTAAATCAATGGAAGACGGTCACCAGAATAACTATCACTCTCTAGGGATCTTGGTCTTCACCCAAGCCTCGATGAGAACCTAGGATAGATTCGATCATCTTTTTGATGCTTGTCATGGAGAGTTTCGAATTACACGGTTTCCATCTTCCAACGTCAGGATTTGAGTCAGCGAACACCACAATTCGTGAGAACATGGTATTATGGTTGCCGTACCGATTACAGGCGCTTAAGGGAGGCCTACGGTGACTCAATTTTCCAAACGTGAGGTAAAATCATGAAAATCATAGTTAGGGATACTTACCTCAAGAGCTTTACATAAATCCAAGATTGGGGATCATTGCTGCTTTTGTGTTGTTTGTTCGCCGAAGCTTGTGTCGTTCATCCTCATTAGTGTACTTGAAGGTCTTCCACCTTTGGTGTTTTCGATTTCTCTTTGGGAACCTGTATTGAACAAACACTAGAAGATTCTGCATTTTTTGTCATTAGTATTCAGTAACAGCATCTTGCAAAAATATTACTTCAATTTTATCGATGGAGACGACACGGGGTGCAATGCACGATGATGGATGTATGCATGATGGGACTAATGTTGTGCATGTGACGGGACCTTATGTGATGGGACAATATTTGGTTTAACAAGGTGCGCCGTGTCTTTGTGTGTGCCTCTCTTAACTTCCTTTCTCTCTCTCTCCCTTTTTTTCAGTTTTTATTTTTTTTGTTTTTTATTTATTTTTTTTGTTGGGTTTTTTTTCATTATGATTATGATTATTATTTTTATCAATGATCATCATCAATTCTTGTTCGGGTTCAACTTTTCAAAGTTCTAGGACAGTTTGGCTCAAAGAGGCATTTGGTTTTCTAAGGCGATGGATAGGCATCGCAGGGGGTGCCCGGCCTGTTTGGACCTTGGTTCAAGGACTGTGAAAGAAGACAGTGAAAGTCCACGGGATCCTAACCCTAGAGGGGGGGGGGGGGTGAATAGGGTGTCCTATAAAAATGACCAATTAAAACTTCTTAAACTAAACTAGTCATATAACAAGATTTACCAGACAAGATGCGGAAGCTAAGAAAACAAGCACCACAAGCAAACACCACAACTCCAAGGTTTATAGTGGTTCGGCCTCAATGCCTACATCCACTACCGGCTTGTGATCCAATCACCCCACCGGATTTCCACTATTTATGCTTTTTCAAAGGCTAAGCAATAACCTATACAATGTTGTTTTTCTAAGGCTCAACAACAACCTTTACAAGTTGCTTTTCGAGGCTAAGCAATAACCTTTACAAGTTGCTTTTCGAGGCTAAGCAATAACCTTTACAAGTTGCTTTTCAAGGCTAAGCAATAACCTTTACAAGTTGGATTTTCTCTAAGAAGGTGTCTTTTCAAGAACACTCTAAGAGATACAATTTTAGCTCAAATGAATTGCCTCTAAATAGGCTAATGTGAAAGTGCAATTCAAATAACAAACATACACTAAAACAAACTAAAGTGTGTGTGAACAAGTGTATGTATGTTGTACTTCAATCAATTTCAAAAGTGAAGCTCTTAATTGAATGCTTGATGCATTTTAAAACAAAGCTTGGAAATAGATGATTGAAGCTAAGACTAATCACATTAATGATTCAAACAACTTTGAAGAATTGAGATAAACAAGTTGTATGAAAGTTAAAGACTAAGAACATATGTGATTAGATCATGAGAGTATGCAAACTAATTAATTTTACCATAGAAGATATTCAGTTTGCAAGACATCTCTTTTAAGCTAGAAATCATGCATAGTAGGTAATACAAACATGTAAGCATGCATTGATTTCAAACTAAATGAAAATCAAAATGAAAAGTATGGAATACCTTTTTAAAACTCTAACATTTGATTTCCAAATAAGCTTCTAGCCTTTCCAACGTTTTCCCTTTCTTTTGGCTTCAAAATAGTCTCAAAGGTTCATAGTTCAACACTTGGGAAAGGTTGGAAATGAATGGACTTTATAGCCAAAAAATTGCCAACGGCTAGTCCTCGGTCGACCGGCAAAGGGGTCTCGGTCGACCGGGAATACACAACGGTCATATTTCTGACCGTTGGAGGCTTACAGTTCAAAAACTGTACAGGGCCTTGCAGTGTCCTCGGTCGACCGAGACACAGGTCTCGGTCGACCGGCGACACTGCCGGGCGTGACCCTGGGGCCAAAAATCCAACTTTTATCCATTTCAAAGTATTTCTTTGGTGGATCTTTTGGCCACTAAATCAAGCTTAAATACATGTTTAAAAAAAAAATTCTAAGATGTTTAAAACATGAAACACCCAAAGCCTAAAATGATTTAAAAGTTTTAAAACCAAGGCTTGCTTGATTTCATGAAACTCCTTTTTCAAAGACAATGCATACATAAAAGATTCTAAAGAGAAGAAAGTATGCAAAGTTCAAAACCTAAAACCTTAACAAGATTTTCCAAATATAATTCACACAGAAGTAGGTTTTCAAAAGAGTTTTGGGTTCTAAAACATGCATGAAGTAAATTCATTTCAAAAGCATGTGTATATGCATGAGAGAAAACAAGATCCAACAAGTCTACTTTCAAGAGCTCAAGTGTGTGATCATGACAAAGTGAAAGTGTGTGCATCCATCATCAATTGCAATACTCAAGGGCCTAACAATCTCCCCCTTTGCAATTTGATGGCAACTCCTATGATCTCACACTCAAAGGACTCTGGATCTTCTGGAAGTCTACGTCTTTGAAATCTCTTGAATGGAGCTGATTTGACGAAGGCTCTTGACAGTATTCAAGCAGATTTCTCCCCCTTGGTTAGAGCTCTCCTTTGCTCTTGAAACCAAGGCCTTGTCATTCCGATCTTCAGATCTTGAAGCAGATCTCCCCCTCAGATAGATCTATTCTTCTTTCACCCTTTCGTAGAAGATCTTGATCTCTCTCTCTCCCCCTGAGTCTTAAGAGATCTACACTCTTTTTCTCCCCCTTTGCCAACCAATTGCAAAGGAACCTGTATACATGAGCAAACATATACCTTTTAGTAGCACCTGTTAAATAAAAATACAGTGGAAATGCAAAACAGGCTATCATGTATATAGATTTGTGTAAGCAAGTTTGAATGAAGCTATAGATACAGATATAACTTGTTTTGATCATGGTAAAGCTCCAAATCAACATAATACAATCAACAGGGAGATACATCAAGGAGAAAAACAAGATAAAATAAACTTTGTAGTTTCATTGATTTAACTTTAAGGTTCAGTACAAGTTCATTAAGTACATGACCATTTACAAAAAAATACCAAAAGATGGTCAGTACGCAAAACAATGAGTTAGATGATAGAAAAGAAATACAACAATGAAAGATCACTCTATCACTACCCACAATATCAAAACCCCAAATCAAAAAGAAAAACACTCCTAAAAGATCTAAGAAGAATCTGGAGGAGAGGGGGTCATGACATCATCGTGTCGCCTGCAGCTCTTGGCGACGCTGGACATATACCTCAAGGCCTTTTTCATAAACCCTGAAGCCTCCTGACGAAACTCATGAAACTCAGTCGTCAGGGTAGTAAGCCCAGTCTCCACAGAAGACAAACGCTCATCTACTGAACGTCGAGGAGGAGGTGGAGGCTGACGAGGCTGACGCTGCTGAGAGGTCTGGCCAGCCTGAGTCTGAGATGACTGGGGAGGAGGAGGCTGATGCTGATCTGGCACAGGAATGTCTGCAGCCTCGACTAAGACATCACCTTCAGGAGGAGGAAGCTTCATCAGCCGAAGGTTCTTCTTGTCAAAGACCGAAGTGGCAACAGGCTTCTCTGAAGGAGGCACAGCTACACCAAAGGAACTGGTGAGCTGAGTGACTAGGTACCCAAAGGGGGCTGCACATGGCTGAGCGCCAGTAGCCACCCTGATCATGTGATGGATGATAATAGAGGGCAAACACATGGGAACCCTATTTAAGACATTGTATAGGATGTTCGCCATGTACGGGGTCACCTCAGTCCTATTACCTTTACGCGGATACACTGAATGAGTGAAAATAATGTGTATAATCCGCAAAGGAGGAATCAAGTGGATAGCTTGCAGAGAGTTGTTTGGCTGCCATTCAAAATATTCACCACATATGGCTGTAGTGATGGCCTCTTTATCTTCAATCTGGATGACCTCATCAATGAACCTAAGGCCATTAGATCTAGGAATCCCTGACACTGTGGCTAACCTTTCAGAAGTGATGAGTTCTTCTCCCTTAGAGGTTTTGACACAAAAAGAATTCACATTGGGGTTGTAGAAGGACTCATAGAAGTTGTAAACAAGAGAGGCATAGGTATTTCCACTCCAAGTCAAGACTTTCTCCCAACCTATAGCCCGTAGGATAGAGGGCACTCTATATGGAGCTATGTCTTTTACAATACAAAATATCTCCACAATAACTTCCTTGCTCCTAAAGGATCTGACTGATGGAGAAGGGGAAGGAGCAGGAAAAAGGACAACCTCCGTAGGAGAGTCAATCTCCGGAGAAGTAGAGTAAGACCTTTGGGAGGTGGAGGCTACATTTGTTTTCGATTTCTTGGAAGGCCTCCTAGCAGTTTGCTTGGTCCTAGCCATTTGCAAATAGGTGCTCAAGATAGTAGGAAAAGAGACCAAGGAAGAAAAGGAAAAACAGCCCACTAGATAGCCTAAAATCAGTGTGTAAACACACTAAAATCAGTCACAAGAGGAAGAGAGTAGAAGGCTGAAATGGTTAGGGAAACACTGCCAGAGGATGTGGTCTAACTGGACACAAGAGGAAACAGCTGCAGAGATTAACCAGAGACTGAATTTGAGGGAGAAAACTGGTTTAGGAATTTTTTTCAAACAGTTGGTGTGCAGTGGAGAGAGCTGACTGCAACACAGATTGGAGGAGATGGGAGAATGCCCAAAAAGGGCTACAACTGATACAAAGAGAAGAAAGAAAAACACAAAACAATAAGAAACAAAACAAAAAAAATGAAAAGGCAGCCACGGAATGGAGATGCAGCAGGCGGCAGGGAGCACAGAAGCAGGGACGATGGGCGAGACGCTGACGAGTGGAGAGAACACGAGAGAGAGAGAAAACCAGGGAAGAAATGAGGAAGGGAGAACGAGGAGGGAAGGAAGACGAGGAAGAGCAGCAGGGACAGCAGCACGGCACCACGGACGACTGGCAGAGAAGGAAGAGGAAACAAAAAAAAATTCTGATGAACACAGAACTGAACCAGCGCCCAGCAGCATAAATGGGCGGGCTGCTGTGGTCTCGGTCGCCTGGGATACTAATCCCGGTCGACTGGGAACACAGGGCCAGACAAAAAAAATCTGACCAAAAACAGGGAAAAACAGGGAAAAAAAAATGAAAGAAAAACAATGAGACAGCATTAACCCCTGACCTCCAGAACTCACACAAGTTTTAAAACATATTAGAAAAGAGAATTTAAAAAAAATCAATTCTAACATTATACCTTTTGAAGAAAAGGACGCTTGTGTGATCAAACTCATTTTTCAAAACCATTTAAATTTGACAAAAACAAGAGTTTAACTTTGAAACCACTCAAAAATAAACATTTTGAAAAACAAATCAATTGAATTAGAAGATACAACATTTCAAGGCTTTTTCAACTCAATTGACCATAAATCATGCATATAATCAAATAGCTCCATTATAACAACACAATGCACAATCATCAAACAAAACTCAATAACATGAGTCTAAAATCCTAAAGAAATACTAAGAGAGTAGAATCAAGACCAACTAAGCATATGACTATAAGAAAGGGTTGGTCTCATCTATCTAAGAAACCTTAGTAATTTTCTAAAGGTCTAACCTTAGGTATCCATCTAAGGTCTTGGGCTTTTGAGACTAATTTGGAAATTCCACCAACTAAGAGAGATGAAGATTTAATTTTCTTAGACTTGTCATCAATTCTTTGAGATGTAACTAATTTAGGTTGATGATTAGTCTTAGTAGGTTGGTGTTTCTTTTTCTTTTTATTCTTTTCATTTCTTTGAGCTTTTCCTCCTTCTTTTTGTCTTTTGAATTTCAATTTCAACATTTCAACCTTTTTCAATAATTCTTTCATTTCTAAGGTTAAAGGAGGGAATGACTGAGGATTCTTTTTGATAGATTTCTTTTTGACATCCATCTTGGATGACTCTTTTTGAATAGATTTTCCTTGTTTGAAATTCTTAGAGTCTATCTTGGAACTCAATGTCTTACCCTTCTTAGAATTTGGTTTAACTTTCTTTGGTTCGAAGATGGGTTTATACATATGATTTTTCCTCAATTTGCACTCAAATTTGAAATGTCCTTCTTTTCCACAATAATGACATTTTGTCTTGGACATTTGAGAGATAGTGCTAGAGAAAGAGGACTCACCTTTCACAAAGGTGTTGGTGAATCTAGGGTCATGTGTAGTATGCTTATTAAAACCAAGACCCGTCCTATCTCCAGGAGGTTTACCCAATTTAAATAACTTTTCAAGTCTCTCTTCACTTTGGGTAAACTTGCACTCATACTTTTGTTTATACCCTTCAAGTTGAGTGACTTTTGTTATAAGGATTGAATTTTCATTTTTGACTTTTGAAAGTTCATTTTCAATTTCCTTATATTTGATTAGCTCTTCATGGGCAAGTTTTAATTCAAGTTGTAGTTCATTAACAACATTAGGTCCAAGCTCTTGGGTTTTTAACTTACTTTTAATCAACTTGGATTCTAAATTGTTAAAATCTTTGTCTTGCCTTTTTATATGATCTTTTAAATTTAAATTTTCTTTTTCAAGATCATTATAACTTATCTTAATTTCCTTTAGTTCATCTTTGATATTGGATAAGTTATTTAATGAGATCATGAACTTAGAGTCTAGACATTTTATCACTTCTTCTTTCTCTCTAAGCTCATCTTTTGAAGAGACTAGTTCTTTGTTTAGTCTTTTTGATTCTTCTCTTAGTTTCTTATTTTTCTTGTTAAGCTCTAGAGATAGAGTGTATAATTCTTCATAGGCTTGTTGGACATCCTCTTCATCATAATTTTCTTCTTCATTTAAATCACATTGAGATTCTTTTAATTGAATATTAGAATCTCCAATAGATGGAAGAGTGAGGGATCTAGAAGAATCTACACAATAGCCTAAACAATCTAGCTTAGTGGAGTCCATGTCAAGGGAATTCAAACAAAACACAAATCTAGGGTTATAAACTCTAGGTTTTTACACCTAATCAAGAGTTCCAACTACTTGATCCTATAAGATAGAGCACGAGGCTCTGATACCAATTGAAAGTCCACGGGATCCTAACCCTAGAGGGGGGGGGGGTGAATAGGGTGTCCTATAAAAATGACCAATTAAAACTTCTTAAACTAAACTAGTCATATAACAAGATTTACCAGACAAGATGCGGAAGCTAAGAAAACAAGCACCACAAGCAAACACCACAACTCCAAGGTTTATAGTGGTTCGGCCTCAATGCCTACATCCACTACCGGCTTGTGATCCAATCACCCCACCGGATTTCCACTATTTATGCTTTTTCAAAGGCTAAGCAATAACCTATACAATGTTGTTTTTCTAAGGCTCAACAACAACCTTTACAAGTTGCTTTTCGAGGCTAAGCAATAACCTTTACAAGTTGCTTTTCGAGGCTAAGCAATAACCTTTACAAGTTGCTTTTCAAGGCTAAGCAATAACCTTTACAAGTTGGATTTTCTCTAAGAAGGTGTCTTTTCAAGAACACTCTAAGAGATACAATTTTAGCTCAAATGAATTGCCTCTAAATAGGCTAATGTGAAAGTGCAATTCAAATAACAAACATACACTAAAACAAACTAAAGTGTGTGTGAACAAGTGTATGTATGTTGTACTTCAATCAATTTCAAAAGTGAAGCTCTTAATTGAATGCTTGATGCATTTTAAAACAAAGCTTGGAAATAGATGATTGAAGCTAAGACTAATCACATTAATGATTCAAACAACTTTGAAGAATTGAGATAAACAAGTTGTATGAAAGTTAAAGACTAAGAACATATGTGATTAGATCATGAGAGTATGCAAACTAATTAATTTTACCATAGAAGATATTCAGTTTGCAAGACATCTCTTTTAAGCTAGAAATCATGCATAGTAGGTAATACAAACATGTAAGCATGCATTGATTTCAAACTAAATGAAAATCAAAATGAAAAGTATGGAATACCTTTTTAAAACTCTAACATTTGATTTCCAAATAAGCTTCTAGCCTTTCCAACGTTTTCCCTTTCTTTTGGCTTCAAAATAGTCTCAAAGGTTCATAGTTCAACACTTGGGAAAGGTTGGAAATGAATGGACTTTATAGCCAAAAAATTGCCAACGGCTAGTCCTCGGTCGACCGGCAAAGGGGTCTCGGTCGACCGGGAATACACAACGGTCATATTTCTGACCGTTGGAGGCTTACAGTTCAAAAACTGTACAGGGCCTTGCAGTGTCCTCGGTCGACCGAGACACAGGTCTCGGTCGACCGGCGACACTGCCGGGCGTGACCCTGGGGCCAAAAATCCAACTTTTATCCATTTCAAAGTATTTCTTTGGTGGATCTTTTGGCCACTAAATCAAGCTTAAATACATGTTTAAAAAAAAATTCTAAGATGTTTAAAACATGAAACACCCAAAGCCTAAAATGATTTAAAAGTTTTAAAACCAAGGCTTGCTTGATTTCATGAAACTCCTTTTTCAAAGACAATGCATACATAAAAGATTCTAAAGAGAAGAAAGTATGCAAAGTTCAAAACCTAAAACCTTAACAAGATTTTCCAAATATAATTCACACAGAAGTAGGTTTTCAAAAGAGTTTTGGGTTCTAAAACATGCATGAAGTAAATTCATTTCAAAAGCATGTGTATATGCATGAGAGAAAACAAGATCCAACAAGTCTACTTTCAAGAGCTCAAGTGTGTGATCATGACAAAGTGAAAGTGTGTGCATCCATCATCAATTGCAATACTCAAGGGCCTAACAATCTCCCCCTTTGCAATTTGATGGCAACTCCTATGATCTCACACTCAAAGGACTCTGGATCTTCTGGAAGTCTACGTCTTTGAAATCTCTTGAATGGAGCTGATTTGACGAAGGCTCTTGACAGTATTCAAGCAGATTTCTCCCCCTTGGTTAGAGCTCTCCTTTGCTCTTGAAACCAAGGCCTTGTCATTCCGATCTTCAGATCTTGAAGCAGATCTCCCCCTCAGATAGATCTATTCTTCTTTCACCCTTTCGTAGAAGATCTTGATCTCTCTCTCTCCCCCTGAGTCTTAAGAGATCTACACTCTTTTTCTCCCCCTTTGCCAACCAATTGCAAAGGAACCTGTATACATGAGCAAACATATACCTTTTAGTAGCACCTGTTAAATAAAAATACAGTGGAAATGCAAAACAGGCTATCATGTATATAGATTTGTGTAAGCAAGTTTGAATGAAGCTATAGATACAGATATAACTTGTTTTGATCATGGTAAAGCTCCAAATCAACATAATACAATCAACAGGGAGATACATCAAGGAGAAAAACAAGATAAAATAAACTTTGTAGTTTCATTGATTTAACTTTAAGGTTCAGTACAAGTTCATTAAGTACATGACCATTTACAAAAAAATACCAAAAGATGGTCAGTACGCAAAACAATGAGTTAGATGATAGAAAAGAAATACAACAATGAAAGATCACTCTATCACTACCCACAATATCAAAACCCCAAATCAAAAAGAAAAACACTCCTAAAAGATCTAAGAAGAATCTGGAGGAGAGGGGGTCATGACATCATCGTGTCGCCTGCAGCTCTTGGCGACGCTGGACATATACCTCAAGGCCTTTTTCATAAACCCTGAAGCCTCCTGACGAAACTCATGAAACTCAGTCGTCAGGGTAGTAAGCCCAGTCTCCACAGAAGACAAACGCTCATCTACTGAACGTCGAGGAGGAGGTGGAGGCTGACGAGGCTGACGCTGCTGAGAGGTCTGGCCAGCCTGAGTCTGAGATGACTGGGGAGGAGGAGGCTGATGCTGATCTGGCACAGGAATGTCTGCAGCCTCGACTAAGACATCACCTTCAGGAGGAGGAAGCTTCATCAGCCGAAGGTTCTTCTTGTCAAAGACCGAAGTGGCAACAGGCTTCTCTGAAGGAGGCACAGCTACACCAAAGGAACTGGTGAGCTGAGTGACTAGGTACCCAAAGGGGGCTGCACATGGCTGAGCGCCAGTAGCCACCCTGATCATGTGATGGATGATAATAGAGGGCAAACACATGGGAACCCTATTTAAGACATTGTATAGGATGTTCGCCATGTACGGGGTCACCTCAGTCCTATTACCTTTACGCGGATACACTGAATGAGTGAAAATAATGTGTATAATCCGCAAAGGAGGAATCAAGTGGATAGCTTGCAGAGAGTTGTTTGGCTGCCATTCAAAATATTCACCACATATGGCTGTAGTGATGGCCTCTTTATCTTCAATCTGGATGACCTCATCAATGAACCTAAGGCCATTAGATCTAGGAATCCCTGACACTGTGGCTAACCTTTCAGAAGTGATGAGTTCTTCTCCCTTAGAGGTTTTGACACAAAAAGAATTCACATTGGGGTTGTAGAAGGACTCATAGAAGTTGTAAACAAGAGAGGCATAGGTATTTCCACTCCCTTAGAGGTTTTGACACAAAAAGAATTCCTTCTCATTTGCTGAAGATTTCTCTGTGTCAGCATTGCCATCTTCAGTAATTGTGTTGCATGGAGCATTTTCCGGGAGCAAGTCCTGAACAGCATCCAGCAACTTTCCTTCTTTGTCGAATATTTTGTTGGTCCAGACATCACCGATGAGATCGGGCATTTAGGACCAATTGACCGGATTTTCTCCGAAGAAGATTTCACCGGCTGGAATTTCTTCAAGGTGATCGGTCGGAAGAGGTTTGAGTTCCGATGTCACTGTTCCAGGAGACGAAGCCTGAGAAGGTGAGGAATTATCATCCTGAGTTATTGCATTGCAAGTAACTTTGACGGAAGATGCCTCCAAGATGAACTGTTGGGAATCAGATTCGTCCTCAGATGTAAGAGGATCGTCGATCCAACAGCTTTCTTCATTTTCCGGGGTTACCGGAGGAGATTCCTGTAGATTTTCAGGAACTTCCGGTGCTGGGTTGTGACGAAGCTGATTGATGCGACCTTGTTCTTGCTCTATAGCAAGGTGCTGCAAGATCCTTGCGTATTCATCGAGATTAGGCACGGGAGCCAAATCTTCTTCTTCGTCTGCTCCTTGTGGTTCCACTAGAGTATTTTCTTGGACAGCCTCTTGGTCTTCTTCATCATCAGACCAGGATCCTTGCGGCTGTAATGGGTTATACCAGATTACTGGCATAAGATGAGATTCAGGGATCCATTCCTCGTCGGAGAGATATTCTCCTGTTTCGAGGGATTCTTCCCACTCATCGATGTCACTGGCGGTGTCACTGGACTCATATCCATCGATGGAGAATCCGACCACTGAGTTGCAAGAGTATGATGCCCCCTGCGTAGTTTCATCTTTGAGATGTGGTGGCATGAAATCACCAAGAGTGAATTTTCTTGCCCCCTTTGAAGCCTTAGGGGAGGACTCTTCTGTTGCCCCCAGTGAAGCGGTAGAGGAGGTTTCTGCCTTTTCAGCGACTTCTTGCTTTTTCGGAGCTTTCTCCTGCTGTTTGAGCTTGCGGAGTTGTCTCCTGGCTTGCCTTCGCTGTTGAGCAGTTGGCCTTGTTTTGACGACCTCCCAATTTTCATCTTCTAGGAGATCGGGGTGTACCCATATGGGCTGTCCGTCTGATGTTGGATATTGAACCAACTCTCGGGACGTTTGGGTCATCTTTATCACCTTGAAGGAAGTAGTGATCTTCTCTTTTGGTGATTTTTGTTTTTGTCCACACGACACCATGTTGACGGAGGCAGACCCATAGTTCTTGTCGAAGGTAATGACTCCGTTTTTCCACATCTCATTTATCTTCTCTCTCACAACAAAGCATTGATTGAGAGGATGTGAGACCATCTGATGGTATGGGCAGTACCGAGGATCGTTGGTTTTGCCAACATCTCCTGGTCTTTTGGGGTCAGGCAATGTAAGTTTGCCATTTGCTAGGAGTGCCCCAAAGATTTCTTCAACATCTTCATCGAACGGGTATTTCTTTTCTACTCGTTCTTTGAAGGCATCAGAGAGTTCAGGCTTTTTACCTGCAGATTTGTTTTCAGCTTTCTTTGGCTGCTGAGGAGCTGACTTGGTTTGCACATTGAGAACCTCCTTTTTCTTTGGTTTTGAGGTTGCAATGGTAGTCGGCTCTTTCTTTAATGATTTTTGACTGTTGAGGTCTTTGATCACCGTTTCAGCTTCCATAGATGCTTCCAGGAGTTCTCCCAGGTTCTTTGATTTGTTGCCGATGATCATGGAGCGGATTCTTGCTCTCATGTTGTTTCGGCAGATGTCGACCAGTGATGCTTGTGGCAGTACATCGGAGCATTTGTATGCCATTGCCTTCCACTTGTGAATAAAGTCATATGTTGACTCATTCTCTCCCTGTTTTAGGCTGCAGAGCTGAGCCATAGTAACAGGATGATCCTCACCTTTGAAATGGGTTAGGAAGCGTGTCTCCATCATGGCCCAATTTTGAATGGAGTCCTCCGGCAGAGTGGAGTACCAATCAAAGGCCGTACCTTTTAGGGTACTTGCAAAGAGGCGGATTTTGAGGGCATCTTGATCCGCAATAGCTCCCGTCAGGATCTTGAAATGGATGACGTGTTGTCTGGCTGAACCTTTCCCCGTATATGTTTGGAGAGTAGGTTGCTTGAATTTTGTAGGGAACGGGACCGAGTCCATCCACAAGGGATATGGTGGCTTGATCCCATGCTCCTTTAGTGTATCCTCTTCTTTTGCTTTGGCGAGGATATCGTCAACGTCCTTTTTGGTAAGGGCGCGTGACTCACTGTTTTCCGCATTTTCCTCGTCGCCTTGATGGCTCGGAGGAGCTTCATTGTTTTGTGGACGCTGAAGATTGAGAATTAGGTTCTCTATTAGAGTCTCTATCCTCTGCTGCCCTTGCTCCAGCTGCTGGATGCGTGCGGTTACGTCATCATGCGGCGGAGGTTGTTCAGTATTTGTGACCAAGACGTTCATTCTTCGAGAGTCGAAAGAGGATACAGTCTTGGTGACTGAGCTGGAGCTCATTCTTTTAGATGAAGAGCTCGAAGAGTGGTCACTCCGATGTCCTTGGCTTGAAGAAGCGGGAGAGTTTTCTTTATGTCTTCGTGTCCGGGAGACGCTGCGAGTCACCGGTCGTCTGACATGGATTTTAGTTGCTGACTTCTGGCGTTTTCTGGTTTTTCCAACCATATGAACAGCAACAAGTTGGTCGGGTCTTTCTTTTTCGACCCATTTTTTGGAGACTTGAAGTGCAGAATCCTGGGTTCTTTGCTTCTCTAGTCTCTTTTGTCGATATGCCGTTCGGCGACGCATACGACGAGCGATTTGAGCTTTGGTTAGCTCTGGCTGTGCCCTAGCAATGAAGGAAGTAGTCCCTGGTGCGCAGCAGCCAAGCTTGTCTTCTTTGAAGACGGGCAGGGACAGGATCTGGACGCGGTCCTTTGCCTGTCGCAGCGAAGCTTTGAATTTTGCGAGTTCGGCTCCCGTTGAGAGGAAGGGTCGACTCGCAGGTGTGAAGGCCTTGACAGGTTCTTGCGGAGGCCTTACGATGCACGATTTGATTTTGGGCTTGTATGAGCAGGCCGGCTCGTGCTGAGTTGGTTTTGTTTGGCGGAGGGTAGGCTTCTCCTCTTTCATGTAAGTAAGAGGGTAGAACCGGTTCTCCTTGAGAGGGGCCAGGTATGCTGGCTTTGCTGATGTTTGTGACCTTCGCTGTTTGGGTGAAGGCCTTGGAGACCAAGTCTTTGAGCAGACCTGGTTTCTTGCTGGTTGAGGCTTTGCAGGAGCATTACGGGCCTCAGGTTTCTTGATGAGCGCCCTTGGTATCACTGTAGTGATACGTTGAGGGGTGGTTCTCTGCTTCTTGGCAGGTGCGGTTTCTTCTGCGGGTAGTGGGAATGGTCCCAATGACCCGAAGACAATGGTCCGGGGAGTAGAGTTTGACCCGGTGTCTTCTGAGTTGCTGAGGGAAATGACGCTTCGGCAGCTGGCAGGGCGCTTGTAAGTGCGCTTGGTTTGTTTGTCTTGGAGCATGAGCTGGTACTTGTTCTCATCAAAGGTGATGGTTAATGAAGCTGCCATTGTTAGTTTTTGGAAAACTTCTGAAACAAGACCATATCCATTAGTAATCACAAGAATATGGTGATCATAAATGGAAAATACTATGGTTTCGCCTTTTCAAGTCGCCCGAGGGGACATGGCCCAGCCCAAGCAATATGAGGAAGGCAGAAAAGCCATAGAGGGCACAATTGTTCTGAACGCAGGTAGGGTCAGCTCAGAATGAGCGTCCCAATGACTGCTAGAAGCAATTGTGAACCTTAATTCAAATTACCGAGAAGCAAAGCTCACTCAAGGTAAAATGATATAAGGTTGAGATACAAATGTGTCGGTTGCGAATACAGTAGACCCGAAAGGGCGTACTAGCACCGCTAGGCACAAATGTTGCAAATCGCATCCTTGGAAAGGACACGAGATGGGATTTTTGAAAGGTCAAGATTGGATTCATAGGAGAGAGCAAATGGTATTCCAATCCAAAAATGAGCTCAACATTTCTGCGAGCTCGAAAGTCCGAAAAGGAAGGAACCAAGATTTCTCAAATATGAATCCAAAAGTGACGGAAGTTTTTTTTTTGAAAGTGTCAAGATTGAACTTTATAGAAGAGAGCAAATGGTATTCCAATCCGAAAATGAGTTCAACATTTCTGCGATCTCGAAGTCCGAAAAGGAAGGAACCAGGATTTCTCAAATATGAATCCAAAAATGATAGAAGTTTTTTTTTTTTTTTTTTTTTTTTTTTTTTTTTTAAGAGTTCACATAGATCTCCAATTCGATCTTATGAAACCTCAGATGATAGATCAGCCCCCAGGTAAGGGTAGGATTACTTAATGAACCCGTTTGGAGGACCCTTGCCTAGAACAGTCTAGCTGTCTCCACACTCTGGACAAGGCTTTTCTTAGATCCACTTTGGTCAAAGAACGCAATTGGTGCAACCTTAGTGGCTTTTTTTTTTTTTTGAAAGATTTTTTTTTTTATGGATTCATAGAAGAGAGCGAATGGTGTTCCATTCCGAAAATGGGTTCAACATTTCTGCGATCCCGAAGTCCGAAAAGGAAGAAACCAAAGTTTCTCAACTTAAACCCAAAAGAGGAAAATCTGAAAATTTTTTGTAGATCAGATTTTGTTTTTGATTTTTTTTTATGGATTCATAGAAGAGAGCGAATGGTGTTCCATTCCGAAAATGGGTTCAACATTTCTGCGATCCCGAAGTCCGAAAAGGAAAAAACCAAAGTTTCTCAACTTAAACCCAAAAGAGGAAAAATCTGAAATTTTTTGTAAATCAGATTTTGTTTTTGATTTTTTTTTATGGATTCATAGAAGAGAGCGAATGGTGTTCCATTCCGAAAATGGGTTCAACATTTCTGCGATCCCGAAGTCCGAAAAGGAAGAAACCAAAGTTTCTCAACTTAAACCCAAAAGAGGAAAAATCTGAAATTTTTTGTAAATCAGATTTTGTTATTGATTTTTTTTTTTTTTTTTTTGGATTCATAGAAGAGAGCGAATGGTGTTCCATTCCGAAAATGGGTTCAACATTTCTGCGATCCCGAAGTCCGAAAAGGAAGAAACCAAAGTTTCTCAATCTTAAACCCAAAAGAGGAAAAATCTGAAATTTTTTGTAAATCAGATTTTGTTTTTTTTTTTTTTATGGATTCATAGAAGAGAGCGAATGGTGTTCCATTCCGAAAATGGGTTCAACATTTCTGCGATCCCGAAGTCCGAAAAGGAAAAAACCAAAGTTTCTCAACTTAAACCCAAAAGATAAAAATCTGAAAAAAAATTTTTAAATCAGATTTTGTTTTTGATTTTTTTTTTTATGGATTCATAGAAGAGAGCGAATGGTGTTCCATTCCGAAAATGGGTTCAACATTTCTGCGATCCCGAAGTCCGAAAAGGAAAAAACCAAAGTTTCTCAACTTAAACCCAAAAGAGGAAAATCTGAAAATTTTTTGTAAATCAGATTTTGTTTTTTGATTTTTTTTTTTATGGATTCATAGGAGAGAGCGAATGGTGTTCCATTCCGAAAATGGGTTCAACATTTCTGCGATCCCGAAGTCCGAAAAGGAAGAAACCAAAGTTTCTCAACTTAAACCCAAAAGAAGAAAATCTGAAAATTTTTTTGTAAATCAGATTTTGTTTTTTGATGATTTTTTTTTTAGAAACAAGAAAGACTGGAAATAAACTCAAAAGAAGAAATTTCCAAGAATCCCATCTCATGTGGTTTTTTTTTTTTTAGATGCAAGATCCAATATAGGCCACCAACTAAAAAGGAGCCAAAAGGAATCTAAGCACATGTTCATCAAATGAACGAGTCCCACCGGGTGTGCCAGCTTGATGGTCCCGGCTTTTGTCTTTTTCCAAAGCTGCCTCCGCCCCGGGGCTGACGGGGTATGGTGGAGGGAAAAAGGAAAAGCGGGCATCAGTTTTTTTTTGTACGGGTATGCCAATTTCTCTTTTATACTTGGAATTTAGAAATGGTGATCCGGAGATCCACCTTCACAAGTAAAAAGGGAAATGAAACTTTTTTCTAGTTTTTCATTGCATACATATTTTAATAAAAGAGACAGTTTTTTTGATTTTGCCGTAAAAGGCGATTTTTTGGCATTTATAGCCGATTTTTGGCGTTTATAGCCGATTTGTGGCGTTTATAGCCGATTTACAATTCTCATCAATAATGAAAGACAAGAGTTGTGGTTTTTTGTCTCTTTAAAAAAAATACAATTTACAACAGAAAAGTAAGAAAAAGGAATCTAACTTCTCATGCGATTGTGGGAGGGCTCGTTCAGATCGATGGTCGCGAGTCATGTATGGGCTCCGCCATCGTCCTTCAGATGAGAACATAGTGCTTGATTTCTTGGCTTGGCTCCAACCTCAGATTTTTAGAGGATAAGGACCAAGATAAGGTCCTATATCCGGTAAAAGGCTGAGTAGACGGGCTGAAAAGCCGCATCTAGCCATGTTGGATAGAAGGATAGGTGGTCTTTGAGGGGGGGTGGCCCCCCAAGGGGCTTCAATCACCTTGTTGAACTTGTTGCAGCAGAGTTTTCTTGAAGGAGCAGGGTTGTAGAGATTTCTCCAAGGATTTTTGAATGATTTTCTGGCTCTTTCTGTGTGTGTCCCCCCTTTTCTCCTCTCCTGGAATGCTTGGAGAGGACTCCTATTTATAGGCCTTTTGGTAGCCTTTAGGAGTGATTTATGAGCCTTTATGGTAATAAAGCTCATTAAGGGAGGAGTTACAAGTTTAATTGCTTTTTGTTTTGAACTCCTGACCCTTGGATTTCATTGGCCGGAGGAGAGTCATGGGCATTTAATCGCCTTTAATCTCCATTATGTTAGGAGTTTCATGGCTTGAATGCCATGATTTCTTGGACTTGTAACTCCTGAACGGAGGCTTCTGATTGGGCCGTTCAAGATAATGGGTTAATGACCGCATTAACTTGCCATAAACGGGCCAATTGATTGCACTAAGTGGCCACCTTGGTAGCTGAAGAGTCGCGGGCCATGTTGCGTCTCTTGGAATTCCCTTTGCGATGATCATCGATGGATCCTTATGTAAATCAACATCAGATGATCATGTAGTTTCAGACATTGATTGATACCAGCGGGCCGGCAGCATCTGTCCAGTCGATTTCGCGATCGGGCGGGCAGAAAGTGCACTTTTTGGTTGTTCAGCTGGCGATCAACGAAGTTTTTGAAGTTCTTGGAAGGATTCCTGTGATCTTGGCGAATATCGGCGAATTTGGAGCCTCAAAAGTCTGAATCTGGAAAAATCACAGGGACAGAACAACTCGTCTCGCGAAAACGGACGAAACGGGGGTCCCGGGGCGAAATCGGCGCCCCGGACCTCCCAGGGTCGCCGGCCCCATGGTCTCCGGCGACCATGGGCCATGGTCGCCGGCGACCATGGCCCAGGGTCGCAGGCCTGGCCCAGGGTCGCGGGGCTCTGCGACCCTGGGGGGAAAATTGTTTCCCGGGGCCCGTTTCTGGCCGTTTTTCGTCGTTTTTCGCTTCCGTTTTTTTTGTTTGTTTTCTATGACATTTCTCCACATTTTTGGCTTGATTTCCCTCTGAAAAACATGATGAGAATCCTTGCAAATTGGTTTGCAAAGTTTCCGATTTTCCGGGAAAAGCTGAGCGCAGAACTGCTGATTTTCCGCCAGAAGCTGAAACAGGGTCAAACGATGTCAGAATGACCTGAAATTTGAGGTGAAGCTTCTTGAGCATTAAATAAGACCAACCATGGGCTTTCGTTTGAGTTTTGAAGCCATTTGGGGTCATGCAAATGCTTGCCTTTGATTTCACCGCGAGGGAAATGCCGAGCTTTGACTTTCGGTCAAACGATGTCCGATTGACCTGAAATTCGACGAGGAGCCTATTGGAATCATTTTCAGATGATCCGCAAGCTCCGAATTAGGTGCCATGGTCCCGGGGTGGTCCGCCGCCGGGAGCTGCTGCTTAGCTGTTGGAGAAGTGAAGCTAGGCCAAATAATGTCGGAATGGCCTGAAACTTCATGTGTACCTCTCTTTTGATTGTTTTGAATGACCTTGAAGTTTTTGTTTGATTCTGACAAGATCTGATGCTTGAAGTGGCGCCTGCCTATTTTTGGTAGGATGCGGCTCCATGTAGCTTTTGGTGTGAAGAGGCAAAGTGACATTTTTGGTGTCAACAAACATGAATCTTCCCTTCCTGCTACCTATGATTGTGTATTTCAATTTGAAGAAATGATGGACAAGCACATTGTGGATATTAGGCGCAGCAGATATGATTTATTGGTTATGAAGTACAAAGGCATCTGTGGGCTATATGGTGACTTGTGTATTGTGGGCAGGACCGCTCTGAATAGGTTGAATGGTTACGATGGGCTTCTAGAGGATCTACCGGCTATCATCAGCGGCATGCTCCAATTTCTTTTATGGAGCATGTTGGATGTTAGGGGAATGTTTGAGGTATGGAAGGCTATAAAGACTGCCAATGTACGGGCTCCCATTGATGATTTTAATACCTTACATAGGCGGATGGATCAATTGGAGCTCATGGCGATGTCTTGCCTCCACGAAGTTGAGTCGTCCGTTCCTCGGCGTTACATAAAGTACTTCGAGATGCAAAATACTAGCCTTTCCGCACTTATCTACCCGGTGTACACTGCTTATCTGAATGACTTTGAGTGTATTCGGGAGATTTCTGGTGCTTTCCAGGGTCCTCCAGATAATTTTAAAGAAGCGCAAAGGCAACTTGAAGCTTACATCGTCAGAATGGAAGCGCGGATGGCTCGCTTCCCTGTCTTTAACAGGATGGTCCATCCACTCTAGCTGATTCTTTGGGAGCTTCTACTTTAGGCTAGGTTTTCCCTTTAAATAAATGTGAGGTCAGGTCATTAGGACCGTCTTAGTTAGTTATAGGCTCCATCTAGGGTATTGGGGGCAAAGGTTGCGACCTCTGTTTTAGTCAATGTTTAGGATTTGGTTGATTCAGTTTATTGCTATAGTTATTGTTTGAAGACTCTGATTGGAGTTTAATAAAAGTTGATTTAGATTTTTACTCTTGCCTTTTCCTTTTTTTCTTCTTTTTTTATAGATTATTATGTGGTAATGATCTTTTATGATGATATTAGTGATGACGAGTTATGGGATTTGATGATGAATTATGATGGTTAGCTATTTGTCATTGATGTTTGATTATGGTGGTGGTAATCATGATTATGATTTTATGTTTGTACCCCCTTTTTTTTATTAGATGTGTGTGCATGTTAATTGACATATAATGATGTGGGATACATGAGTAAATGCATGGAATTGGATTTTGGAATGATGCATGAACAATTAATGCATGATGCATATATGATGAGTCCATGGTTTATTTTAAAGCTGAATCAACTGACCTTTGTACGTCGTTTGTGCTGCTTTTCCTTGTAGGTTGAAATGGACCACCGCTGTGCTGCTGATAATCGTGAATCTTGTCTAGTGCCGAGGTTGGCAGTCAAGCTAAGTCGAATCTTGCTAAGGCTGGATCACAATTACTAATAGAGATTGTAGTTTATTTTTTTTTAACATGAGCTGTGAGTGGATTATGTTTCAACTTCATCCCCACTGATGTTTGAATAAATGTCAGGTTTGATCTTTTTATTATTATTATTATTATTATTTTTTAGCTAGATTAGATTTCAGTTCAGTTTTTTATTTTTTTAAACCTCCTGGGCGAGAGCAATAGGCCCACGTTTTGGGTGGGTCCTATTCAAGGGGGCCTCACCACGTGATGGTGCTGGGCCATCACGCGCCCAGCCTTGGGCGCTAGGTCAAAACGGCTGGGGTCTTTTCCCCTTATTCATTTTTTCATTCTCTCTTTCCCTCTCTTCTTTCTTTCGTTTCTTTCTTTCTGTTCTTTCTTCAGGTGAGGCGCAGGGGAGAGTGAGCAGGGAGAGCTCAGTGGAGAAAGAGGAGAAAAGGAGAAGCAGCAACACGTGTGGCTGCCGTCAGATGAGTGGGTCTTAACCCCTCTTCTATTCTCTGTTTTCTCTTGTTCCCCCTTTTTTGTGACTGCTGTGGCCATTTCAGGTGGAAGCCGAGTGAGGAGGAGGAAAAGGAGGAAGAGAGAGAGAGCCAGGTAGGGGGTTTCACTCCCTTCTTATTTCAGTCTTCATTCTCTCTTTCTTTCTCTTTTTTTTTTTGTTTTGCTAACCTGCTGTTGTCACTTACAGGTGGGGGCCGAGTAGGCTGAGGGAGTGAGAACAGAGGAGAAGAGGGAGGAGAGTGATGATTCCGCCTCCCAACTGTGGCCCAGGTATGTAATTTCATTCTTCATTGTCTCTTTTCTGTTCCCTTTTTTTTTTTCAAAGTGTGGTCGTGGGATGGAGTGTGATTTGGCCCAATGTGTGTAGTGATGATATGATGATGAAGCAATTATGGGGTGAGAAATTAGAATTGAGTGGGAGGGTTAGGTCGGATTGAATGTGATTCGTTTTGTTGTAGGCCAGTGGGATGAGTCTCGATGAGGTTGGCCTGGGTGAATGTGATTCGTTTTGTTTTAATATTCAGGTTGGATCCATGGCCATGATCTTTGGCTTCCCCTCTTTTTATCACTTAACTAATGAAGTTCACCACCTCTAAATCAGAAACATTAGTAACCATCTCGGACTGATCTGTCTTTTGGGTTTACATGGACTGATGTTATGTTTTTATGCTCAATCTCTCATTTTGGCATTAAGTACAGGTTTGTAGAGGGCTATGACTAGGAGGGCTACTAAGCGTGCTTCTACGCCGGTGGATGTTCCGGAAGGGGTTGGGGTAGATCCGGTCACTATTCCCCCGAGAGAGAAACAAAAGGGGCGAGATAAATTGGAGAAGAAGCCTCATCTTGGAGATGAGATAAGAGTTGGCCGGGTAAAACTCGGTTGTCTTTATAAATGTCATATTTTGTTGGCTTCTGTTATCACTGATATTCTTTCCTCTGATGTTTGTGTTGTAGCCTGTCCCTTTTGCTCGGGCTAGGGTCAGCTGGTTACAAGTGAGGGACTGGTGGGCTGAGCTCCCTGATCGTTTAAAAGATCGGGTGCAAGCGATGGGGTTCAGTGACTTTATGTCTATTGTTGCCTTCCGCATCGACCGCGCCCTCATTTGTGCTCTCTCTGAGAGATGGAGAGATGAGACGCACACTTTTCAATTCCCGCCCGGGGAAATGACGATCACATTGGAGGACATCGCGCGATGTTGGGGGTTGAGGGTGACGGGCCTCCCTATTTTCTCGAGAGCGAATGATGCCAAGGCCTCCATCACTCGATTACGCCTGCATAGGATGTTTGGGGCACGCCCCCAATTTGGCGTGGGGCAGATTGATGCAGAGTGGCTGAGGGAGGCGTATAGCCCAGAGAGGAAGAGGATCTTAGATAGTAAGTATTCCATTATTGCCTTGGTAGCCTTGTATCCTTCAGCTTCCATTATTTCTACTAATCGTTTCTCCTTGCTTCATCTCAGAGTGGGCCGGGAATCAGGCAGACTTCTTTGCTAAGCTAAGGGCAAGGATACCGGATTCGGAAGGTTTGCTGGTCAGAGGACACGAGGGAAGCCCAGTCCCCACAGTGGCTGGGGTTTGGGCCGATGCCGGTAACACTTTGTTCCTTTTCCCTTAAATTGGTTTTGAATCCAAAATACCCATGAGACTTGTACCTTTGACTTTCACCCTTTACGACAGCATTCAAAATTCCTTTGATAGGTGAGGGCCCCTCCTCTGGACGACCCCGATCTGCAGGCGACCCCGTCGACGATGACACAGCAGTGGTGGATGCCATTGAGAGTGATGAGGAGGCGGGTGGGAGTGATGACGATGCGGCTGAGTCCGGGGATCCGGACTTCGATGAGTTGGAGGGTGATCTCATCGTGTCCGATGATGGAGATGACGAGATTGATGATGGGGATAGTGAGGACGAGGGGGTGAGGCCCCGCCGGGTCATTTTTGTTCGCATTGATGAGGGGGGTGATGGAGATGTGGGTAGAGGCGATGAGGGCGATGACGTTGGACCCTCTCAGGGTAAGCACTCGATCTAGCTTCCTTAACCGATCTCTAGTGCCTTGTATATTTCTCATCCTTGTTTCTCATGTTCTTTTCTCTTTTGTTTCAGGATATGAATGGCGGGAGGTGCCCGTTGACGGGTATACTCGCCGGAAGAGGGTAGGGATACCTTGCGAGATTTTCCAAGTCGCGAGTGAGCACCGAAACATTTGGCAACTACTTCGTTCTCCATTCTGATTATCAAATGAATTTCTTAGGTCAATTTGTATTGTGTAGAGAAAGAACAAGGGAGGCAGGTTGAGGTTCGTTTGAGGAGACCCAGGTTGATTTCAGCACGGTTGGGTGATGAGGAGCATCTCAGGGCTTTTCTTCTATTCTTTTTGGGGAGGTGTCTCTTTGCCAACGCGACTGGCAATAGAGCATCCAGCACCCTCATCCGGTTCGTGCAGGACTTGGATAAGGTTGGTGACTACGCTTGGGGGGCAACCACTCTTGCATTTCTTTTCCATAGTCTGGATTTGAGGTGCCGCGTTCAATCTGGATGCAAGAGCATTCGAGGGTTCGTGCCAATCTTACAGGTTAAACCTTTATTCTGAATGTTGTGACCTTCAGTAGTTTCCTTTTCTTATCACGTCTCATGCCTCATCTTTTGTAATAACAAAGCTTCGATTTTGAGCAGGTGTGGGTATGGGAGCGCATAGTTCAGTGTCGGCCTGAGCGCTTGCCAGCGAGGTTGAGTTGCACTCCCCGGGCTTCGCAGTGGTATCCTAACGCGAATTTGCGAGGTTTTGCCGACATACTACCCCCTGAGATGGCCGAGCGTATTAAAGCTCTTGGGATGAGGCCGGGCGAGCAAGGTTATCGGTTCATCGTGAATGAACTGAAAAACCATGAGGTATGCTCCTGTTCTTTCCTTTTGTTTTCTATGTTGAACGTCTGCTTCTCTTTGTTCTCATCAGCTACCTATATCATGGTTTATCAGGTGATTTGGTAGCCCTACCAGGGTGGTCCGGATGATGAGATGACTGTTGTCCAGGAGGGGCGTGCTTTATTTGAGAGGGACATATGGCTCCACGCTCTTCAGGTAGTAGTCAGATTGATCGCCAGCCGAGTCGCGCGCCAACTGGGATGCCATCAAGCTATCCCCACAGAGAGGTCCGTCATGCATCGATCGTACCCAGGGTGGGGTCTAAAAATGTTCAGGCGCCGCCATCCTTGCCGAAGAGAGATAAAAAAATTGGAGAAAGAAAGGTAGGAAGGCTACCTTTGACGTGGATGCTAGTGCCTGGAGTGATTATGAGGCATATTGGAAGACGACTTCGCACCGGTATATACTCCCGGAGTCATACTCTTGTGGGGCCTCGTATTCTATTAGTAATTGCGCAAAAGCAGCCGAGGCCACATCATTGACCCGGGTGAGCATTGAAGTTTTATTTGCTCTAATGTTGTCTCCTTTCATTGTGACTCACATTGTTTCTTCCTTTATTTCTCAGGAGGAGATACCGGTTGTAGCGGGGCATTGGCAAGCACGTCCATTATCCGAGGGACGGGGTGAGGTGAGGTTTTTATGAAGTCCCTAATTTCGCTTATGAGCTTCATGATCTCAGAGATACATGTTCTTCCCATCCCCTGACTATAATTCTCGTGTGTAACAGGGGACATCCGGGGGTGCAGCGTCCGAGGCGGAGTCCATTCTCAGGGGAGAGATACTTCGACTATCTCACCTAGTGGAGAACAAGGTATGACTTCTTGACTTAGTGTTTGGACCAAATGGTGTTCATCTCCATAGCAATGCTAATCATTTCTGGTGTAATGGCATGGTTCATGCTTTCATAGGACGCAAAGGTTGCGCGATTGAGGGCCTCATTGTCGACCGAGAGGGTACGAAAATTGTCAAACTTAATTGGCCGCATGCGACCTTGTTTGTATCTCCCTTACTAACAGTGCTTTGGTAATAGGAGCGCCGACGGGAAAACGAAGCGATCATTGAAGTATTGGCGGATTCTCGCGAGGTACGGGGTCACGGGGTTAATTGTTCATCTTGAATTCATGTTCATGATCTTTGGTCACTATGCAGGGTGGTAGGGATCAGGACACGTCTGAGGCCATGAGGATAGCATTGGAGGGTGAGCTTCAGATACTACGAGCTGAGGTGGATCGATTGCAGGTTGGTGAGGTTTATGCTTTTACCGCGTTCCTCTTTCGTATAACAACTGATTCTTAACTGTCTGCCTTTGTGATCTTTAGGAGGGGACTCGTAGTGAGCGTGATAGAGCGTTTGCGGAGAGAGTTGCCTTAATGGCACGGGTATGGGTCCTACTTATGTGATACTCAATCTCAATTTTTCATTCGTTGCTGATGTGGTTTGTAATCTTGTGGTGTGTAGGTCGACGAGTTGCGTGCCAAGCTCAGGAGCTTTGAGACCTCTGCACAGGTGAGGGTCTTTTCTTCCTTTTAAATTCCATGTCTGCTACTACAAGGTTTGGTCAATGTAATATTTCTTTAAATGTTGCCTTGCAGAGCGGTACCATTGTTGCTTTTGCTCCTCCACCTCCCAGCTTGGCCGAGGAGAAGGCTCTTATCCATGATCGGTACGCCGAGCGCATGGATCGCATGGCGCGATGTCATGAGGAGGTGGTTGTTGATCTGCGAAGGCGCCTCGATCGATATCGCCAGAGGGCGGAAGAGAGAGGTTATGCATTTTCGGACTTGATGCGAGCACCTTCTCAGCGTGCTCCTGGTCAGTCTTCGTTCGCTTCGTCGGCTCGTCATAATGGAGCTGCTCCGTAGGGTTATCGTTCTTCGATTGATCTCCCAGGGATCCATCCCTTGCGTATATCCTTGCTCTATATTGTATCCATATGTGTTGGCCGTGTATTTATGTCGTTTCATGCTGTACCTGGCTCATGGCATGTGCTCGCATGTGTTTGGCCTGAGATGTATCATATGTGTGTATATGTCGTGTATGTGTAATTGAGATAGTATGTTTAATGCCTTAGAAGTGCTATGGTTGATGTGGTTGATTGATGAGGAGCTTTTGTGGGGGTGTCGGGGAATATATGAAGTGTTTTTCTTCACAGGTAACAATTTTTTTGTATTCGGAAATTTTCCGGGGGCCAAAAAACAACGGGAGATGCTGCCGAAATTTTTCTAGAATTTCTCGAAATTCGTGCCCCAGCATGAATCTCGTATGGAAGACCATTAGTAATCAGAGATTACCGGAATGAAACCTATATAATAGATCAAATGACTGCACTTTCATACCAATCTTGAGCTAGAAATGTAACATAGACTTAAGGTTCTCAGACAATGGGGAGTGCCTGGGTGTGTGATCCTTGTGACCTAAGCAGTTCTACGTTTTAAGGCATTCACATTGCTAGCTATAAATGAAAAGACATAGGTTTAAGATAACTGCATTTTTTTTAAATAGCATAACATGTGATATCGTAGAAAAGGTATGAACAGTAGGCATCTATAATTAAATTCATCATAAAGCATCGTAACAGACATGATTTATATATCTCAAATTTAATTACCACTATTGTATTCCTTTCAAATCATGAGGAGTTGTGCGCAAAATTATGCATGTAAAAAAAAATGCCCCAGCTTGTGGGATGCTTTGGATGTGATCGGGGTTGGGTTCCCTACAAGGTCTCAAAACAAGCTCGTTAGTTTAATAGTTTTAGGCCCCCTGCATAGTTTGGCTAAGGTAATATTTTCTTTCTCGGTAAAAATTTCAAGGGACCATTTTGGCACTCAAGCTTTGAGAAAAAAACAAGATTACATTCATACCTTAGGGGATATGTCTTCCCTGCATCCAACCAAAAGTGATTAGTAGTCAAAGCATGCATGGGGTGCTTGTGTGTGGGCTAGTGAGTGCTCGTGGCAGTTGTGTATGCGATGAGGACCCAGGTTGGGAAGCCGTGTGGGATAAAAATATATTTATATACATATAAAAAAATGCCCCAGCATAAGACTAGTGTTTATTTTAGCCGTGGGTAAGGGCATGAAGGTAGATTAGCTTCTCGATCCATGATCTTCACTCTGGTGGTAATGTGATCCTCCCTAACTTCCCTTTGGAGGTCGAGCCCTCACGAGCCCCTTTTTGTAGCTGCTTAGTCTTTTCGGCTGAACTTGGAGAGCACCTGACTGCCTTCGGGGCTCATTCGTGAATAATGTTCATATGTGGGGTGGTGAATCACCGTGCAACCTTAGTATTGTGGTTTTTTTACCACCTTCAGCTCGGTTCACCCGATGAGTACCCATGTCACTTCAGCGAGCCTAATTCTAATTGAATTTTTTTCTTCTCTTTTTTTTTATTTTTATTTTTTGAATCGGTTGTGCAATGCCTAGGTCCCTTATGCTTTCTAATCAACCCATGTAACGAGCATTCGACCAATGACTCCTAAACCAGGTGGCTTTAGGGCATTAGATATGTGAATACCCCTACGGGCTTACTGGCTCGAGTTCAAAAGGCTACGAACCCAGACTAGTCAGAAAAAACTTTATTCTTTTCTAGACTTCTAACTAAACATTTTTTTTTTACATGTGACTGTGCAATGCCTAGGTCTTTTAAGCTTTCTAATTAACCCATGTAAAGAGCATTCAACAAATGACTCCCAAACCAGACAGCTTTAGGGCACTGAGTATATAAATACCCCTACGGGCTTACTGGCTCGGGTTAAAAAGGCTACAAACCCAAACTAGTCACGAAATTTTTTTAAGGGCTCCTAACTAAACAAACTCCCCTTTTTTTTGGAATAAAAAAGCTTTCATGACACGGGCAATCCCACCTTCAAACCTTTACATTGGGTGACTTTAACCGTGCGAAATTTGTGTGGGGTAGACTCACCATCTTGTGTGTTTTTTGGTGCTGGTGTGTGTTTGAGTTCCAAGTTTGATCAGTGTGCATCTCTTTGGTCCTCCTACGGGATTTCTATAACTACGCTAAGGGGCAAGGAGGGTCATACTCCGCAAGAAGTAGGGAAGGGTCAAACTGTGTACCTTTTCAGGTACATAGCATTCCATGGATCGGGGAGCTCTTCCCCTTCTGCATTTACTAGTCTATATTCATTTCCAGAATATACTTCTTTAATTACATAAGGGCCTTCCCAATTGGGTCGTAACTTACCTCTAGGATGCGGAAGCTGGGATGGAGTGATGCGCTTTAGCACGAAATCACCAACTTTGAATCTTCGTTCTTTGACATGCTTGTTGTAGGCTATGGCAATTTGCTTCCGATACACTTGTGCATCCTCTACTGCCTTCATTCTTTTCTCATCGAGTAGGTCTAGCTGAAGTAGTAGTGCTTCTCTCCTCTGGTCTTCTGTTATATCTTCATTTAACTGGACACGCAGTGACGGGTGAAGGACCTCGAGTGGAAGGACTGCTTCCGTTCCGTAGGTTAAAGAGTATGGGGTTTCTCCTGTAGGAGTTCTTATAGAAGTCCGGTATGCCCACAACGCTTCAACCAAATGGTCTGGCCAATCATTACCTTTGGCAGTTTGCACAGTCTTCTTGATGATCTTCAGTAAGGTCTTGTTGGTTGCTTCGGCTTGACCATTGGCTTGGGGATAATATGGGGTTGAATGATGCAGTTCTATATCATATTTTGTGCACAACTCATTCATTTGTTGAGATATAAATTGGGGGTCATTGTCTGTTATGAACACCTTAGGGATGCCAAACCTGGCTATTATATTCTTTTTGATGAATTTAACTACAGAGGTAGCCTTAATATTAACATATGCCTCTGCTTCAGCCCATTTAGTGTAATATTTTGTAGCTGTTAATATGAATACCTTATTTTGTGTGTTTTCTAGTGTAGGGGTCAGGGGTCCTATGATATCAAAGGCCCATGTCAAAAATGGCCATGGAGCTATGGTAGGGTGAAGGGATGATGCGGGGGCATGTATTAGGTCGGCATGCAGCTGACATTCTTTGCATCTCCTAACATAATGGACTGAATCTGTCTCTAGGGATGGCCAATAATAACCTAAACGGATAATCTTCTTAGCCAACATTTGGCCGTTGACATGTCCTCCACACTCTCCTGAGTGTGCTTCTTCAATTATCTCCTGCCCTTCTTCTGTGGTCACACATCGTAGGAGAATTCCACTGAATGATCTACGGTACAATAGTCCCGCGACTATGACATATCTCTGAATCATTTCTTTCAATGCTTTTTTGTCCGATCGGGTGGCGTATTCAGGGATGTAGCCATCGTTCAAGTAATTCCAGATATCGTAGTACCATGGGTGATCGTCTACCAAGTCATCGTCATGTTGTATGCGGGCTAGGACCCCTTCAGGCTTGGTGTTCTCCTCGTGATCAGACTCTTTGTTCTTGGCTTTCTTACTCCTATCTTTTGAAACTTTTGGCAGGACTTCGGCAGGGTCCCCTTTGGTCAGGTCTATTGGTTTGACGGACGAAGAATCTAGCCTTTTAATCAGGAATTCTTTGGAATCCTTATCATCGGGCATCTCTATGATTGAGGCTAAAATTGCTAACGAGGCAGCCAATCGGTTCAAGGCGCGAGGGATGTAGAGAAATGAAATCTTCTTGAATTCAGACGTTAGTTCTTTGGCTTTCTCATGGTAGTGCGCAAGTTTGAAGGCACTAACCTTCCATTCTCTGGCTATTTGGGAAATAACGACTTTAGAATCACCAAAGACTCTTAGCTTCTCAACACCTAGGGCCTGGGCTTCTCTTAGTCCTGCCAGTAAGGCTTCGTACTCCATCGTATTATTGGTCACCGGAAATCCGATTTTGTAGGCCCTTGGGATGACAACTCCTTCCGGGGATAATAGAACTACTCCGACTCCTTTTCCATTTTGATTCAAAGATCCATCAAAGTACATGGTCCATAAATCATCATCTTTGGCTTCTTCAATATCTGCCAACAAGACGCTTTTGTCGGGGAAATCGGTTCTGACTGGTTCGTACCGTGGCAAAGGGAGGTGTGCCAGATGGTCGGCAATTGCTTGTCCCTTTATAGACTTCTGGGTAACATAGGTTATGTCAAATTCTGCCAAGAGCATTTGCCATCGCGCGACTCTTCCCGAAGTAACGGGTTTCTTGAAAATGTACTTCAAAGGGTCCATCCTAGCTAAGAGTTTGACTTGGTGGGCTAGGAAGTAGTGTCTCAATTTTTGAGCAGCCTAAAAAACTGCTAAGCAGGTTCTCTCCATCGGGGAGTATTTTCTTTCGTAGGGCAGGAGGGATTTACTTAGGTAATAAATCGCATTCTCCTTTCGGCCCGTCTCATCGTGTTGACCCAGGACTATGCCTATTGCGGATTCTGTCGCCAATTCATATAAAATGAGAGGCTTATCTTTAGTAGGGACTTCAAAACGGGAGGACTCAATAGATATTTCTTCAAATCTTCGAATGTCTTCTGGCAGTCGTCGTCCCAGTGGTACTCCACACCTCCTTTTAGCAATTTGTAGAACGGTTCACATCTTTGCGAATGCTGCGAAATGAATCTTCTAATGAACTGTAGTCGTCCTATGAGGCCCCTCAATTCTTTTAGGTTCTTTGGGGGCGGCATTTCAAGAATGGCTTTTACCTTAGAAGGATCGACTTCAATTCCTCGATTGCTCACCATAAAGCCTAGGAGTTTACCAGAGGATACTCCAAAAACACATTTCTTCAGATTCATTTTCAGTTGGGTGTCCCTAGATCGTTGAAGGACTCTCCTGAGCGCCATGACATGGGCGTCACGAGTTTTGGATATGATTAGAATGTCATCCACGTAGACCTCCACACAATCGTGTATCATATCATGAAATATTGCCATCATGGCCCTTTGATAAGTGACGCCGGCATTCTTCAAGCCGAAAGGCATAACAACATAACAGTAAGTCCCCCAGGGTGTAGTGAACGAGGTTTTCTCCTGATCTTCTGGTGATAGCCTGATTTGGTTGTATCCCGAATAACCATCCATAAATGATAGCATTGCGTGCCCTGTGGTATTGTCAATAAGCACGTCGATGTGAGGTAAGGGGAAATCGTCCTTGGGAGACGCCTTGTTCAAATTTCAAAAATCAATACAGACTCGGACGCGTCCGTCTTTCTTCTTCACCGGGACTATATTGGCAACCCATTGAGGAAACAACACAACCCTGATGAACTTAGCCTAGTGGAGTTTGTCAACCTCCTCCTTCACTTTCAGCGCAACATCGGGGAGCATTCTTCTCAACTTTTGCTTGACAGGTCTAGCATTTTCCCCTAATGGGATCCTGTGTTCTACCAGGTCGGGTGCAAGTCCGGGCATGTCGTTATAATCTGATGCGAACACGTCTTCGTATTCTCTTAGGACTTCAAGGATCTTACTCTCTTTGTTAGGTTCCATGCATGCACTAATTTGGACTCGTTTGGGTCTCTCTTCCATCCCCAGGTTTATCTCTTTCGTCTTTTCAGCAGCTGCTTGTGTTTCCTCATCAAACTTCTTGATTACTCTCCTAAATTCCTCAGAGACTTCATCATCCCCTTCTTCGGCGTCCACTAGTTCATAAACACCCATTCCATCATTAATGTTTGCATGTTCTGTGGAAGGCTCGGGCTCTGAAACGACAGGTAGAGACTCGCAACCTAACTTATTGATGTTGGTCATAATTTCCTCTAGTCGAGACTGTTCTACCGGTGGTATCTTCCATCGCTTTAGGTTTCCCACATTCTGATGATGACTAAAGTCTTCTACTCCTACGGTTCCTATGTTTTTAGGTTTTCTATTTTCTAATTTTTTTGAGTTTTTGGGGTTTTCTATATTTTTGGGATTTTTGGAATGATATGGTACAGATGGGATCGAGGATGGGCTATCTACCGAGGAGGATCCTCCCCGCTGGCGTAGCCAGGCGGTGGGGCGGTATACCACTTCGTGATCGTTGAGGTCATCGGTTTCCCAGATTTTGCGGTCTTCTTGAGAGGGGTCTTCTCGCCAATGGCGCCAGGCAACGGGCCAATATACCACTTCTTCGCTAGTAGGGTCTTCGATTTCCCACGTTTCGCGACTTTCCGGGATTTTGGCAATCGACGTTCTTTTTTGGGTAAATGAGTTGACTCGCTCACACTCAGCATGTTACATGATAGGGTATGGGACCTCAGGTCAATGGTGTGGTCTATATTGTTCACTTCCTTTAGCGGATGGAGCTCTCTCCAAGTGCCGAAGATTTCCTCGTAAGTCTCGCTTTCGGAAGATGTCGAATCTCCCCAATCCTCTACTAAAACGAACTTGCTTTTATCATTCAGGTCTAAATTGTAGCATCCCTCCCTGGTTGGTGGTGTGTTGGGATCTAGGGCCTTGTCGTAGTTCACAAAATGTTCGTTTAAGGTCCAGTCCTCCCGTTTATATCTT
The DNA here is from genome assembly GCA_038049695.1 of Cinnamomum chago. Classification (NCBI taxonomy): domain Eukaryota; kingdom Viridiplantae; phylum Streptophyta; class Magnoliopsida; order Laurales; family Lauraceae; genus Cinnamomum; species Cinnamomum chago. Next base: position 34,106,623 of record CP142456.1, read on the forward strand.
ATGTCATCGTGTGTGTTGTACCCTAACCCTTCTGCTCTCGCTCTGGGGTTTGGTATGTAGGGGTCGATAATTCCTTCTCCGTTCCTTCCTAGCCCAAATCCGGGTTGATACCCCATCTTTTTCATCAGAGTCCATCCTCGATCTCGACCTTCGTTGTCCACTGTAGGATTCTGCAGGCAGGATAGTTCGGAGAACATATTTTGCATCAGGCCCATATCCATCAAGGAGATGAGAGGGTCGACCCTGTATCCATGAATTTTGACTTCTGGCGTAATAGGAGCGGGTTGTAGGGTTGGGAGTATCTGAAGTTCTTACGGTTCAATGACAGGCGGGTCCCCCATTAGTTTCATGATCTTGCCTAAGTAGGGGAATTTGACGCATTGATGCCTGCTTGACATGACGGAATTCATATGATTCAACCATCGGCGTCCCAAGATTAAGTTAAAAGTGGCGGGGATATCCATAATATAAAATTCTTCCGGCATTGAGATCAGGCCCGCTTGTACTAATAACATAATTTTCCCACAAACCGTTTTCTTATTCCCGTCGTAACCAGTCACAACCATGGGGGCTGGAGTTAGGTCTTTTACTGTGAGCCCTAAAGCTTTGTAGGTTTTCAACGAACAAATATTCAGTGAAGCGCCAGTGTCAACCAAAGCTCCTGACATCTCCTTCCCCGCTATCTTGACTGTCAGATGTAGAGGAGAAGTCCTCGCCTCAGGTGGTATCTCCTTTAATTCTTCCTCAGTAAAAGTGACGGCAGGGAATGAAGCTCCCGGGGCCAAGGCCGCGATAGATGTCCTTAATTCCTCTGGGGTTATGCCTATCGGGACTTGTAAGCGCGTAATAGCCTCGAGTAGTTGTTGCTGATGCTTGGGGGATGTCTTAATTAAATCAAGGACGGACACCTTAGCTGGGATCTTAGTGAGGTGTCCTAAGAGGTCATACTCTATCCCCGTTTCTATCGAAGTATAAGCTCTTTCATCAACTGTCTCCTCAACCTGATCATTGGGATTTTGCGAATCTAAGTTTTGAGTAACTGGGTGAGGAGGTAGCCGGGGAGGACGGATCCATCCAGATCGTAGGTGAGCCTGAGGTGCATTTGTATCTGGGTGAGGATCTGGCTGTGAATTCGTGATAATGGGTGATCCTCGGTCGTCTGGCTCATCAAAATTTACCTTGTAAAGGTCAGGGGAGTCAACGACTGCATCCATCCCTGAGTTAAAGATTTTGAATTTGGTCTTCTCATCCCATGGCGTAATATATTTTCGATAATCCTCCTCTTCAAAGAAATCATCATGACGTGGTTGGCTATGGTGTATACTCCCTTGAGTTGGGACATCAATGTGCTTGTGCTCTATTACGGCGATGTTTATTAATTGGGTCTGTGGGCCCTGTCCAGAGGTTGATGCTCCATGCTGAGGTAACGGGTTCGTATAGATCTGCATGTTGGGAATATTCTGCGCTGGATTGGCGGTTGAATTTTGATTAGGAGGGGAATTTCGCAGGTCATTCCCGCCTATTGGCCTAATGTTGCCCTAATCAATTCTACCTTCGTCATTGAGGTCATAGATCAAATCTCTAACCGTGTAGCATTGGGTGAGGTCATGACCCGGCATCCTATGGTAGGCGCAAAACTTGGTCTTGTCCAGGTGTTCGGACCATGCCTGCGGTCGTTCCGGTGGGAGTTGGAGGGCGTTTTGGCTTAAGAGAGACCAGAAGATAGCAGTCCATGGTTGAGGAAGGGATGGGTAGTTTGCCCTTTTAGGTCCGAATCTTCTTTTATTTCTGTTGTTCGGGTTATTTTGGTTGCTGTTGTTGTCTCTATTGTAATTGAAGCGGACAGTACCATAGTTGGGGTAAGGATTCACGTTTCGATTTTGCGGCGGAGCCGCCGGATTTTGGACCGGTTGTATAGGATTAGGATTCTGATTTTGATTCATTGGAGGTCATTGGTTCCTTAGCAGTTGGTCATAACTTTGGTTATTCCTCGGAAGGTTCCAGTAGTTCTGATTGTTCCGTTGAAAATTCCGATTATTCCTTTGGTAATTCGGGTTACTACCTTGGAAACTGGGATTGCCATTCTGCCCTTGGTTTTGATGTTGGTTAAAGCTAACATTGATACGCTCTCGGTACGGTCAGTAGACCTCTTCCTGATTCAAGCTTACCTCAGGAGTTGCGCGGCTCTCTGGTTGGGCGGTTGTGCCTGCCCTACGTGTGTTCTTCTTATGGTCAATGATGGTGTTCAACACACCCTCGTCTAAGTTTTGTTTCATCCTAGACAACCTACGGTATAGGCCACTCCAACTAACAACCTCTTCGATTGTCATCAAAGCTCTCATCGGATCCTTCATATTTGATATGGCCATTCTCACTTGCTCTTCTTCTTGCATGTTGTAGTCCGATCGCGCGAATTGGTTTTGCCACCTCACTGCGAATTCCTCATAGTCCTCGTTGTTCTTTTGTTTGAGGTTAGCCAAGTCATGCCACAAGGGTTTGTTTTTAGTTAAGTGTTGGTATCGCGCTAGGAATTTCTCTACCACATCCTCGAAAGTATTAATCTCGGGGGATGGCACGGATGTGTACCAAGTCAATGCATCTCCGGTTAATGACTCCTGAAAATAATTTATGAGCATGGAGTCATTGTCAGCAATGGCCCGACACTTGTTGCAAAATGAGACTAAGTGATGCTGAGGGTTAGTCGTCCCATCGTAAGGTATGAATTTTGGAGATCTAACAGGGAAAGGTGATTTCTCTTTTTCTTCCTTTTTGGTAAAGTCGTAAAATCCTAATTTCTTACCAGTTGAGCTCGAGGACTTCTTTTTAATTTCGTTCTTAAGCTCCTCTACGTTTTTCTGCAGTTCTTTGAATGCTAAAGGATCCAGGTATTGAACTGTCTATGACTGATGCTCTCTTCGTGGTTCTAGCGAAGTAGGGGCATAGGCTGGTTCTTGGAGTTGGCCCAGGAAATACGGTTGCGGGATAGGCTGATAGCTTTGGTTCAACTGAGCTCCCCCATGAGTAACCGACTGTCCTCTGTATGGGTCAACTATCGGGCTTAAGGTAGGCGGCGGATAAGCCTACTGATAGCGCGGTTCTTGAAAAGCATTTCTAAGGCCCGTGGGGTTAGTAACTTGCACATTCTGGATCGGGGGATTCTGGTCCGTATTGGGCACCTGATAGATAGGGATTGTTTGGTTTTGATAAGTGGGAGGCCCCCCCTCGTATTGAATCGGTTGGGGATATAACACACTAGTGTCGACCGTTACAGGGTTGTAACGGGCTTGGTTCATTGGTGGACGAGTCATTACCTGGAATTTGGCTCGGGTCGTCTCATATTGCCGGTAGGTATCTAGTGTCCCTGCATGGATTAAAGGGTTTTGGTGCAAGGTGTTAGATGTTGCCAACTGACCTACGTTCACTGGACCATGACTCACCTGATGATATGGGTTTTCATTTATTACAAGGGTCTGAGAAGGTGCGATGGTCCTAATTGGGGTTATGATAGGTGCATCAGTAGGCATCCCGTACTGTGGGATAGAAGACGTAATTGGCTCGGTCTGGCTGATCAGGGAAGAATAGGGTATAACCTGCGAGACAATAGGATTACTCGCGCGGAGAGAGTGATCTCTCAACGAAATATTATCGTGGACCCTATATCTTATAACCTGGCTAGTGGGACTGACTAAGTCCATGTAAGCAACCCCTGAATGCGAGGAATGTTGATTCTCCCCTGACAAAGGAGAAGGGGTGGACGTATTGGAATGATTCCTCCCCATTGTGATGGTATTAGCTGGTAGCGGGCCTCCTTCGAAGAGGGACCGTCTTATTTGTTGTGGGTCATAGCTTGAAGTTGCTAAGGATCCATCTAATACCCTAGAGGGTTCTGGATTCTGCAGGGTTTGGTGTGACCCACCAGTGGTGCGGATCACTAGTGGGGGTGAAAGGGGTTGAAAGTCGGACATTCCGAATGTCTGGCCCTCCATTTGTGAAGAAATGCTTAGATGAGAAGAGAAAGAGTGAAGGGAAGAGAAGAGCACGCGTTATTTAATTTTGTTGGTGAAGGTTTGTTTCTTATGGTGTAACGGGGGAAAGCTTAGTGGACGATGCATTTGGACCTTAGGTTTACTTTCGGACTAGACTCGTAACAACCCTAAACTGAACGGGACACGGACATCTGATCATTGATTGGATGTTCGTGTCCTAGGACAATACTCAAGAAAGACCCAAACAAGCGACAGGAAAACACAAGAGGTCCCATCACGATCGCCAGGCTGTCGGATGTGAATTTTGATCCTCCCAAGGGGAGGGAAATCGCCATTCATCTATATGTGTTATTTAAATTTTACATCGAAAATGAGGATTCTGACTACCCTCAAAATCGACGGATCACGATCGCCAGCTACGGTAACGGCCGTAACACCGTTCTTCGACAAAAGCCGAAGAAAAATGGGAGAAAATAAATGGGTGGGTTCTTCTCTCGTCTAATGTGTTGCCGGCAACACACGACGGTTTTCCTGTCACATTGATTTGAGTCTCTTTGGGTCTCCTTAATATTGGGTCAATTCATGGTTATGAGTCGAAGTCCAAATAAGGTTAATCCTCACATAGCATGATCATGGTGTATCCAAGTGAAATTAAATAATTAAAATAAAGAAAACAAAATGGGGGAGGTGCCAAATATTTAAGAAGACGATCGGCCCCGTTCCCGAGTACCCCCTTCTAATCCCTTGGCAAAATAGGGTTTAAAGGCTGACTTTTTAAATCAAACTGATGATGCAAATGAGACTTTGACTTGTGATTTCTGTGTTTTTCGTGTGCGATACACGAGTGATAAAGTGAAAAGCCGATGGGCTGTAATTGATTGGAGGTGGCCGATGGGTCGATGCTTGTTTTAAAGAGGCCAATGGGCCGTGATTGATTTAGAGGTGGCCGATGGGCCGAAATAAAAATATGCAAAGTGTGTGAAATCACTTATCTCATCTTATTATTCTCATTTATTCAATTTTAGAAATCAGTTCTTTGTTCCCTTTTATCATTAAGTTCAATTAAATATTTGGCACATGAGGTGGAGGAAGAAATAAAGGAAAAATCTTTTTGGGTTTATTTTGTGGGTTTTGTAGTTTCTATGGATTTTTTATATTGGGCTAGAAGGGCCTAACTAGGGGATTTTACTTGGATTTACGTGATTAATGCTTTATTACTGATCATCGGATTAACCCTAACCTAAGGTCCTAGACCGTCCACATTAGCTCTCCCAGACCCCTAACTGAACAGGAAAAGTGATGGAGCGAAACCTAATGCTCTAAGCTACCTAACGGGGAAATCCGATCTAATCCTAAGGTGCAAATAGCCTAAGTTTGATGGTTCATGCGCCTAAACAGTTTGTTAATTAAGGTTTTAGTCGATTCGGTTTGTTTTAAGTTATGAGTTGATTAAGAGTGATTTAGGGATGTTTTAAGGTTCTACTTCAGTTGTTTAAGGCTCGGGGATTTCAAGTTTTAATTCGAGAAGTGAAATGATGTCAAAATCGACGAACAAGGTTGGCGGAGGACTTGGACGCCCGGGGGGTGGCGCCTAGGTCACTCTGGTGGTTTGGCTAGTGGCGGTGGTATCGTTGTTATCTTCGGAATCCCGGGGATTCTTACTTGATGAATTTTAATGTTCCAATTTTTTTTAATTCTCTGATGTTCAAATGTCAAAATTATTCAGATCCGGATTTTGAAACAAAACCAAGAATTCGCGTTTTAGTGCCAATGAAAGGATAGGCGCCAAGGGGGTGGCGCCCAGGTGATGGCTTGTGATCTTCAGGTATTCCAGATAGGACTAAGTTTTCATTTTTTGGGATCTAGGGATTATGTTGGGTTCTGGTTTTAGTTAATTTAAGTTATAAGGTGTGTAGTTATTTGTTTTTGGTCGAGGTAGTAGGTCGGGGTGAATGTATAGGATAGGCGCCACAGGGGTGGTGCCTAGGTGGTTGTTTGTTGGTCCATAAGGGTTTTGGCTGCTAAGTCCGAATTGATTAAAGCCTTAAGTATTTTAAGTTAAAAGTATTTTAATATGTGGATTGGGTTTGGTTTGAATGTTAATTAATTAGGCTAAGTTGTTGGTCGGGGTTTTTATGAAAACAGGTAGGCTGGGCACTCCGGATGTGGTGCCCAGGTGGAAATGGAAGATAGGCGCCCAGGGGGTGGCGCCCAAGTGGACTGTTCTGTAGTTCAGGTTGGATTCGTATTTTTTAGGTGAATTTAAGTCCGGATTGGTTAAGGTTTCAAGTCTGTTGATATTAAAGTGTTTTAATGTGTTAATTGGGGTTAGTTTGAATATTAATTAGGTTAAATTGTTAATTTGGGGGATTTCCTAAGAATGCGTAGACGCCCAGGGGGTGATGCCCAGGTGGTTGTCTTATGGTTCGAGTCGGTTTCGTATTTTTTAGGTTGATTTGAGGTTGAACTTTTATGATTTGATGTATTTTAAAATAAAAGTGTTTTGTTGTGTTGTTAGGATTAAATTAGGTTCTAATTAATTAGGTCTCTTTGTGATTCGGGAGGCTAGGCGCCCAGAGGGTGGTGCCTAGGTGGATATGGCAGGATAGGCACCCAAGGGGTGGCGCCCAGGCGGATAGTTTTTTAAGTTTTGAGTTGGTTCAATGATCTTTAAGTTAATTTGAGGTCGGACTTCTGACTACAATTATTTTAAATTCAATGGAATTCTGAAGTGTTGATTATGATTGAATTCGGTTTAGTTTCAAGTGGGGTTTCCTAGTGATTGGGTAGGATGGGCGCCCAGAGGGTGGTGCCCAAGCGGATGTGGAAGGATGGGCGCACAGGGGGTGGCGCCCAGGTGACTGTGTTTTGGATTTTAGGTGTTTTATGTTCTTAGTTGCTTTTAAACTGAATTAATTAGGCCCTTAAGGGGATTAAAGGTGTTCTTAATGATTTGATAGTTTTAAAATTAATTAATTATGTTGTTCTAATTAATCTTAGGGTTTATCCTACTTAGGCGCTAAATTCGATAACCTAGACTATCTAACTATTGTTTTTGGGTTTTCTGGATATCTTTTTAATTTGTTTTTGGTTTCCCCTCTAATTTACTAAAAAGTAAGGAAAGAGAAGAAGTGATTTTATGTTTTATGTTTTTTTTTTGGGTTTTTTGTATGACTCTACGATTCAAATGATATGATGCGAAGTGTGACAAAAATGGTAATTCGAAGCTCAGGACACATCAAACAACCAAACATATCATTATCAAACAGTTTCTAAGTAAACTAAATGCGGAAGATCGGAAGTTATGCACGAAGGTGGAAAAAATCCACTTGGGAGCCACACATGTGGTGCCTACCCTGCTCAGTCAGGGTTTTCAATGGATCACAATGAATGCACAAAAAATCTTAGTATTTTCAACATAATTTCCGATATTCAGCGACTGATGCGAATTCCTAATGCAAACTATTAATGATGCAGCTAGCAAATCTACGAGGAAACAATGCAATGGGTGAAGATTTAGAACCCGGACCCAATCTCAGAAGGGTAGGCGCCCAGGGGGTGGCGCCCAGCCTATCTGGGAGAGGGCAGGCGCCCAGGGAGTGGCGCCCAACCTTTCTGCCAAGGGCTTTTCGCGATCTCTTTGATATAAATGATACTATTAATGCGAGATCTAACCTAGTTATGCAATTAGAATTACGAAATCAATGCAGATCTACTATATTAGAATGAACCTAAACATGTTTCTAGTATGATGAGATGTTAATATCAGTTTTAACACAAGTTAGTGTAGATATATGATGCTCAAAAGATCGTAAACATATTTCTAAGCATTTATGCCAATGGAATGCAGTAAAAGAAAGGGGAGATCTAGGAATACCGGTATATGACGCGTTTCTCAAGTTCTTAGAATGAAGCTTTCGCGAAATCCCATAGCCCCAGTTGAAGATATGGAAGCCTTCTTCTTTACCTCTTCTTCTTTTTCTCTAGATCTGAAACTCTTTCTCTAATGGTGGCTGTTAGTTTTATGGTCTCAATACCAGTATATGATGAATAGATTGATTAATTTCTTTATTTATAAATTTATATTATTGCTTTCGTTTCATGAGATGAATGGTGTTTTATTACTTGTTTGCACATAACTAATATGAATGACATAATGCTTCATGAGATGAACCGGAGTCCACAAGTATACTAGATGTAATACATGTGCATGGATGAGATCCACATACAGGAGATATGTATTGCAAATCCTATACTTAAATATCTTCATAACCAGTGATGAGATTGGGCATATCATCTGACAAGGTTGCAACACTTTGATCACTATGAGATAGTGTGATTTGTCTCGATCATCAGAATGTAAGATTCTGGATCATGGTACTGGTACATTGGATGTATTGAAGGACCATGAGAAGCACCTTATATACATTGTCTTTACTTTAAGGTCTGCTCTCATAATTCCCTAGCAATAGGCTCATAATCCTGAGACATTAATGGACTCAAGTTTCTATCTATGCATTTGCTTTGAGTCACCAATGAGTGAGGCCAATTGTAGGTCAACACCTCGGTGATTTGGGTACGTGGTAGTAGAGTTGTGGGAACATTCAATGGTCAAGATGGAATCTATCTGTAATATCCCCCTGTGCCAATTAATGGATTTATCATTGGTAAGTGCTCACCCATTCCAATTAAGAGTTAATTGGATCGGTACCAAATGATCATTATAATTAATTGAGGCTCAAGGATAATAAGATATGGATCTAGTTTGGTGGACAGGTCCAATTGATCCATGGATATAGATGGAGGGGCCTACTTGTGGTAATGTGGAAGTTTAGGGTCTTCATTGTAATTTATTCCTATGACTGGAGTGCAATTGCATTTATATAATGGAGTTATTTGCAATTAACTGTGGCCAGGATTGCACATGAGATGTGGGGTCGCGTGTCCCAATTGGAGCCAGCTTTCTAAGGAATCTCTAGTGGTCCCCACGCTAGCCCAAGATATTAGAAAGATACTAATTATAGTAGAACTCTAAAAGGAAATAGAAAGTTACTATTTCTATTTGAAGTGAGACTTCTAATAGTGGTAATAGTAAGTTACTAATTATTAATGGAAGTGAAACTTCTATTTTATTTAGTAAAAAAGGAAGTTACTAATCATATTTGAAGTAAGACTTCTAATTGTGATTTGGTAAGCAACTAATTGTAGTGGAAGTAAGACTTCTATTTCAATTAGTTAGAGGAGGTGGCTTGAATGCTATAAAAGGAGGAGAGGAGCTCTTGGACGTCCTCTAATGTTAATCCCACCTAGGGATTCACGCCCATATCACTCTTCCTCTCTTTGTGCAAGTTGTTGCACATCACTTCCCTCTTCTAGTTTCCTCTAAGGTTTTTATCTTGGAGATTCCACCATCTTCTTGAGAAAAGAGAATCTGATACGGGTCATAGCGTGGAAGATCAAAAGGTGTTGGAGATTCTAGTTTGATTAGTGAAGGTGTTCATCATCAAAGAAAGAATTCAACTTCTCCATTAGAGCACTACAAAGCTCCAAGGGTATAATCTACATCCTTGTATGTTATAGATTTCGTGGTTGCATGTTTAGATGCTATTTTCTATCTTCTAGATAGGTTATGTTGCTGTACATGGTTTATGAGTTTGTGGGATTGCATCCTGGATTGGGTTTGTTGCCTTCTAGATAGTTGATCCCTGCATCAAGTGGGTCAAAAGTTTTATAAACCTATCCGAAAGGCCCACCTATATTCCAACAATTGGTATCAGAGACATACCTCATCTCTAATCATGTTAGATCAGCAAGCTTGCTCCAATCTTTGCATGAGATGCGAAGAAGATGAAGCAAGGGCTATGTAAGGATCAGTTATGATTGGGTTTGTTTACTTTATGTAGTAAATCCATGTTTGGATAGTCACAAAAGGGTTTACTAATGATGGAAGGATGGTAGGATGTCATTGAGAGCCTTCAAAAGTGTTTTGGAGGTGTTTGGACTCGAATTGGAAAAATCCAATTTTCTGCCTTCGTCAGGCGGGTCGACCTGGCCTCGTGCTCGGTCGACCGGGTGCCTGTAGGGTCGGTCGACCGAGCCCTTTGGTCGGTCGACTGGGAACACAGGATCAATTATTATTTGACCGGTCAGCTCGACCACCGCCGGGGGATATCCCCGGACCCCCTCTGCGAAGTACATGTATTAAAGGGGTGGTTACTTTTGGCATCTTGTTTTTCCATTATGGTTTGGTAACCTAGTTTTGTGAGATGCTTGGTTGTATGAGATACTAACTTGCAGATGATCATGTCCTCTCCATATAGCCCACAAGTCTTTTGCTTTCTATTTATGGTTAATGGTTTGTTTAAGGCTAAATGTAAAGGGCGTCATTGTTTCCTTAGTTTCCCGTGAAAGGGCAAGGCATGATGAATTTCCCTATATCCCTTTTATTTCTATGTTTAGATTACCATGTAAGTGTCATAATTGAGGCATAGGAATTTATGTAATTTTTCTAAATTTGTAAATTCTAGCGATGTCCGAGACAAAGAAGGAAAGCGACGTTGGACTCCTAATCAAAGAGTTTGAAGATTACCAAAAGTGTTTTGGAGTTGCCCAAAGAGTTTGATGAACTTCAGAAGTTTTGGAAAGTCTGGAAGTCCAAGAAGTCTATTCCGCTAGGGCCATGTGGAGGAGAGGACTAGTTTCTATTTTTGTAATTTCTATTTATGGATGCATGCTTAATTTAGAATAATTCCAAATCTGATTCAAACATAGCAAGTTACTAAAATTGGTCAAATCAAATTAATTTTTGGAAAGGGTTCTAATTAGTGTTGATGACCCATGAGATGGACACATTGGTAACACTAATTTAGAAATTGGACTTTCCTTAAAATAACTTGACTTGGAACCAATCTTAGATCATATCATGAGATGATTTGATGTTCATATGTATACATGTGGGCCCTAATACCTTACAAAGAAATCCTCAATTCTAAAAATATTAAGTGGGAGCGGGGCATTTATATTAAAAGAAAATCATCATGCACTAGATGCTAGGAAAACCTTGACAAAATTTGACCAATTCCAACCCAATTTGGTCAAAATCAAACTTTGTCTAAGTCAAAATTCATGTTGGCTTAGCATAGAAATTCTAGCCTTCTATCTTGATGCATAAAAAAAAAAAAGGAATGCATGAGCATCTTGGATTGCATAAATCTCATTATCATGGAGAGCAAAAAGGGGGGAAAAGAAAGTTTTCTTTCTTAAAAAGAAAGAGAGAAAAAAAAAAAAAAAAGAGAAAAAAAAAATTCTGGGCTGGCCCACAAGCCGTGGCCCATGGGCCACATGGCCGTACGGCCCAGGCTGTACGGACCAGCAAAAAAAAAAGAGAAGAAGAAAAAAAAAAAGAAAAGGGCGTGTAAAAAAAAAAAAGGAAAAGAACACGTGCAAAAAGAAAAAAAAAGAGAAAAAAAAAATGATGAAACTTTCTTTACATGGAATTTCTTGTAAAAAAAAAAAACTTACTTGAAGCCATGAATGGAGAAGAAAGAAGAACTTGAAGACTCTTGAAGAAGGAGGATTCTTGATCTTAGAGCAACTCTTGAAGACTTTTGCAAAAAGAAAGCAATAGGAGCAAGAGATCCCACCTCCCTTGCTTTTATAGAAGAAAGCAAAACCAAAAGAGGAAAGAGGAGAAAAGTAAGAAGGTAAGTGCTAAAAAATTAGCAACCTTCCCAAAAGAAAAGGAAACTTGGGATATTTTCTCCCAAAACAAAGATTCCTTGAGAAATTCTCTCCAAAAAGAAAGGGAATGATAGATATTCTCTCCCAAAGAAAGATATTTTGAGAGAATCTCTCCCAAAATCAAGGAAACTTGAGAAAATCTCTCAAAGTAAGGATATTTTTAGATATTCTCCATCCAAAGGAAATATTTTTAGATATTCCCTACAAAATGACACCATATGAGATCTAAGCCATCCTTCAAAGCTTAAGGTCTCATGGGTTAGCCCATATGAGCCAGGTTTGACCACTTAGGCACTAAAAGTGGCTTTTAGTCAAAATTCCTCTTACCAAGAGCAAAAAAAAAAAAAAAAAGGTTCCATGCCTCTTTTGAGTTGATTGGACCATACCATACAAAAATCCAAGCTTCATGAGTTTCCAAAAATCCAAACCATCCCACCTCATGAACCAAATTAAGCCAAAATCTTGAAATTGACATTCCACAAAAGCCCAAACCACTCCAATGGACCCAAAATTGTCCCAAAGAGTGAACCAAAAAACCAAACCATGGTCCCCTAACTCACCACATACAGCTTGTTAGGTCACAAGACCAAAACCAAAAATCAAAACCCGACCCCCTAACTTGCCACATACAGCCTGTAAGGAACAAGGTCAAAACCAAAACCAAAAACCTGACCCCCTAACCTGCCACATACAACTTGTTAGGTCACAAGGTCAAAATCAAAACCAAAAAACCAAAACCAAATCCAAATCCAAATGTCATTCTCAAAATCTTGCCTTGAGATGGTACGTGACTCCTCTCACTACCATAAAATCCCCTGGAAGCTCAAAAGGCTACTCCATCAAAAAAAAAAAATGCTCAAAGACTCTTGGTCAGGTCAGAAGCTCTTCTTCAAGATTCTCTTCGAGGCACATCGACGGCAAAAGCTATATCATCGCTGTACCTGAAGGGCCCGTTTGGTAATTTACTTTTAAAATAAAGTGGAGTGAAGTGAAATGAAAAGAATGAATAAAATATAAGTAAGTTATGATGATATTTTGTTTTTAGTTGTTTGGAATGGAATATTTTTGACTTTTTGTATGGGGAAATGTAGATTTTTTGTCTTTTAGTGAGTAAATGTAGTTGCTTTTTGACTTTTTTTGGAAAAGATGGAGGGAATTTTTGTAAAAAGTGTTTTTGATGGGATGTTTAACTTAACTTGACTTTATTAGTAAATTTACCAAACGGGCCCCAAGGGGGCATTTGTTGACACCAAAAATGTCACTTTGCCTCTTCACACCAAAAGCTACATGGAGCCGCATCCTACCAAAAATAGGCAGGCGCCACTTCAAGCATCAGATCTTGTCAGAATCAAACAAAAACTGCAAGGTCATTCAAAACAACCAAAAGAGAGGTACACATAAAGTTTCGGGCCATTCCGACATCATTTGGCCTAGCTTCACTTCTCCAACAGCTAAGCAGCAGCTCCCGGCGGCAACAGTGTCGAAGACCCCAAATCTTCGATCAGAGCCTACGGATGGTTTCAAAATACCTCCGAAAGGCTACATGTCAAGTTTCAAGCCAAACCGACACCGTTTGACCCTCCGTCAACTCTCGAGCAGCAAAATCAAGCCCTTAGGTAGCGAGAACTACCGAGATCGTCACTCATCAAACAGAGCACATGGGCGGCTTCTACATACCTCCAAAGGGCTGCACAACAAATTTCAGGTCAATCGGACATCGTTTGACCAGAAGTCAAAGCTTGGCATTTCCCTCGCGGTGAAATAAAGGCGAGCATTTGCATGACTCCAAATGGCTTCAAAACTCAAACGAAAGCCTATGGTTGGTCTTATCTACTGATGAGGGAGTCACACGTCAAATTTCAGGTCAATCGGACATCGTTTGACCGAAAGTCAAAGCTCGGCATTTCCCTCGCGGTGAAATAAAGGCGAGCATTTGCATGACTCCAAATGGCTTCAAAACTCAAACGAAAGCCTATGGTTGGTCTTATCTACTGATGAGGGAGTCACACGTCAAATTTCAGGTCAATCGGACATCGTTTGACCGAAAGTCAAAGCTCGGCATTTCCCTCGCGGTGAAATAAAGGCAAGCGTTTGCATGACTCCAAATGGCTTCAAAACTCAAACGAAAGCCTATGGTTGGTCTTATCTACTGATGAGGGAGTCACACGTCAAATTTCAGGTCAATCGGACATCGTTTGACCAAAAGTCAAAGCTCGACATTTCCCTCGTGGTGAAATCAAGTCAAGCATTTGCGGGCCCCCAAACGGCTTCAAAACCTGAACAAAAGCCTATGGTTGGTCTCGTCTACTGCTCAAGAAGCTACACGTCGAATTTCAGGTCATTCCGACATCGTTTGACCTAGTTTCGACGCTTGACAAAAAATCAGCAGTTCTCCACAGCAAAGTCTTCGGCTTTTCAGAAAATGGGAAACTTTGCTATCCGATTTGCACGGCTTCTTGTCAGGTTTTCTTGAGGGAAATCCAGCCAACAAATGAGAGGAAATTCCAAGAAAAATGCAGGAGAAAACAGAAGCGAAAACGGACGAAAAACGGCGAAGAAAAGGCGACCGGAAGACGGCCGACCATGGGGCACAAACCCCATGGTCGCCGGCGACCATGGCCCGAATTAGCCTTAACCATTGTTGGAAAGTCTTCCATCTTTGAAGAAATTATTAGGATGGCTGATCAAGTGGACCCACCGATGACTTTGAATGACTATATGTACCCCACCAAGACAACTCAACCGTCCTGCATCACCTTACCTTAGACCAATGCCACATTTAAGCTGAAATCTGGTATAATTCAGATGCTCCCAGTATTTCGTGGGCTAGACCAGGAAAACCCATATCATCATGTTAGGGAATTTGAGGATATTTGTGGGACCATGAGAATCAATCACATGACTGAGGAGTCCCTTAAACTTAGATTATTTCCTTTTTCCTTAAAAGAGAAGGCTAAAGCTTGGCTTTATGCCTTACAGGCCGGGTCCATCACTACATGGGCCAAGCTAGTCGAAGAATCTTACAAAAAATTCTACCCCAAGCAAAAAACTGCTTCGATTAGGCAGGCCATAAATGGATTCCATCAAATGGAAGGGGAGACACTTTACAGTTATTTGGAACGATTCAAGGACCTCTTAATCTAGTGTCCCCACCATGGGTTTGAAAAAATCCGATTAGTCCAAATTGTGTATGAAGGCATGGATTACCCAACTAAACAAATGGTGGAATCTTTCTGTAGTGGGAATTTTACACAGAAAACATCAGAAGAAGCTTGAACATTTTTGGAAGATACCGCTGAAAACACACTCCAGTGGGCCCCTATCAAGAGGGAGCCCATCAAACCCACCATTCCTGAAAAAGGGGGGATGTTCAAGATTGAACCCAAAATTGAGGCAGAGGCCAAATTGGCCACACTGGTGAGGAGAATAGAGGCCTTAGAGCTGAACCAAAAACCGACTCCAAACACTTTGGAGTCATTAAAATATAACCAGACCATGAATGGAGGGATTGACCCAACAACTTTGGGTCAGACCGAATCTGTTGAGGAGGTTAATGCGTTATATCAAAACACTCGTTTTGACAATCGTCAGAGGTATGACCCGTACTCTAACACTTACAATTCAGGTTGGAGGGACAACCCGAACTTTTCTTGGACCAAAGGCCCAACTCAAGGTGGCCCATCTCAGTCCACTCAATTTCAGCCCAAACAATCTCAAGTCAATGCCCCATCCGGTTTCCAAAAGCCCAATTTCAACTCCAATCCATTGACCAAGAGGGTAGATTCATTAGAAGAGGCCATGAAACTCCTGACTCAAACCACGACCCAATTGTCTCAGACCACTACTCAACTTTTGAATGGCCACACTCAAACCGTTGCAAAATTGGAATATCAAATGGGCCAACTGGCCAACTCCATCAGTGCCAGAGACAAGGGAACCTTCGCTAGTCAACCCGAACCTAATCCCAAGGGCCAAGTTGTTCATGATCCTAAAGGAAAAAGCCTGGAATAAGTCCAATCCATCATCACTCTTAGGTCGGGTATACAGGTTGATAACAAGGTGAAACTACCCAAGGAACCTGAGGAAGAATCAAGTGAGAAAGTGGAAACTGAGGAACCAAGTGCGAATGCTGAACCCATATTAGAACCAGAGAACCCAGTAATACTGAACCATCACCTAGTGAGCCCACTCCTAGGACCTATGTTCCCAAGGCACCATACCCACAGAGGCTACGCCCAGCAAAATCAACTGCTCAGTTGGATAAAATGGTTGAAGTATTCAAACAAGTGCGGCTTAATATCCCACTACTTGATGCTATCCAACAGATTCCGGCCTATGTAAAATTTCTAAAGGACCTTTGCACCTTCAAAAGGACTACCAATGTGCCCAAGAAAGCTTTTCTAGCCCAACAAACTAGCTCAATCATTTCCTTTCCAACTCAGATCAAATATAAGGACCCAGTGTGAGGCCCCACCTCTTGTGGGCTCTCTAATTGAGTTTTCGAATACTAATTAATACTAATTATTAGCTAATTATGTTAATTAGTGAGGGTTATTAGATAGATTTTCCTAAGTTGTAGTTAGAATAGCTTAATTGAGTTAGTAGGGAGCTTTGTGTAATTCTAGGGTTAATTAGTGAGGGGAGGCCCTAGCTAGGGTTTTGAGTGAACTATAGGGGGGTGTCTGTAAAATTCCATTCTAGAACCTTCCCACCTAAAGACCTATTTGCCCCTAGCCCTAACCCTAATCCCATACTAACCTAAAGGCCATTTCAGTCATTAGCCACTCCCCCAAATCTATAAAACCAGCATTATTCCCAAGAAAACCCTACTACTATTCCTCTCTCATTTCCCTCTTCTTCCTTCCTCTCTTCTTCCTCTCTCATTTCTCTTCTAGAATTAGGCTACTGTTGTGCTGGAGGAATTACCCTAGGAGCTGCAACAACTCCATCTTCTTGCTTTAGCTTGGGTTCTCTCTTCTCTATCTCTACAACCTACTCTTCACAAAGGCAAGTGCACTATACTCTTAACATAGAATGTATGTTCTGTTTATTTGATTCTGTGTTTCTCAATTTCAGTCAATAACTTGTGCTAGTTTTACATGGAGCTTAGAATAGATGGATGGTTGGACATTGATGGATGGGTTTCACCCCATTTGGAAGATCAATGGGCCTATTTCTTCTTAGATGATGGTGCATTGTAGTGTTTTTGTGTTTCCCATTGATTGGATGAAGTTTGGGAGTGATTGGAGGTGATTTGGAGGAAAAACAGACTAACAATGGAAAAACCCTGAAACTGGGTTTTCCCCAGTTCCCCGTGCACCAGGTCGACCTGCAGGGTCCACCCCTTGTGTACCAGGTTGACCTGCCTGCAGGCAGGTCGACCGGGAACACTAAGTTTTGGGGAATTACACGTCCTTGTTAAATTCTGCAGGCCCTGAGTTTTTCAGTGTCCCAGGTCGACCTGGCCCTACCCAGGTCAACCGGGCACACTGCATTTTGGGGAAAACAGCTCCCAGTTAGAAAAATTTCTGCAGACTGATTTTCAGTGTACCAGGTCGACCGGGAACACTGAATTTTGGGAAAATCAAGTCCCAGTTAATGTTTCCTGCAGACTGAGCTTTTCAGTGTGCCAGGTCGACCTGGCCCTGCCCAGGTCGACCCGGGTACACTGTGTTTGCAGGAAATGTCTGAAAGTTGGTTTTTCTCCTGAAACGCATGAAATGCAGTGGAAAATGTCTGAAAGCTGGGACATCACTCTTTCTAGGGTTTTTGGTGTATACGGTCGATCACCCAGGCCAGGAGGTCGACCGGACACATTGGGAACCTTTGAAATCAAAATTTAGTCTTCCAGGAGGCCTGAACCAGTTTTTCCAGTGCACTCGGTCGACCCACCAGGCCAGGAGGTCGACCGAGCACACTGCACATCAGGTCAACCTGGGGGTCAACCCCTAGTGTGCCAGGTCGACCGAGCACACTGGGAGACTGTGATTTTCCAGTGTTCAGTCAATTGAAGTAGTAATCATTTGTGGGGCCCATTGACCATCCAAATGGACATTTATCAATGTACTAATCCCGAGTCAACGGTGTGGCTCAACCTTGACTCGTGGGGACCACCGATTAGGGTTTTGGCCGTTTAATCTAAGATGATTCGATCCTAAGTGCTGTCAATGATGCCCGCAACCTCAGGAGCACCAGACACAGTATCATTTGGCATCTGAGACTTCATTTAGAGATCTAATTACCGGAGATGGACCTGAACCTGAACGTGGTCCATTACCTAGGATTGGACTGTTGTTATTTTCCCCGTTGATTCTCTTACTGAAGTTCATACTTCACCTTTATTATTTACTGCCACTCTTATATCCTTAGTGTAGCTTTTAACTGTTAATTAAATGGAAATGAATGACCTAAACCTAGGATATCTTAGAGGTGACCCGATGGTGTGATTTGGAGAACACTGACCCGTGTCTGTGGCTAGGCGGACCCTTGTTGGGCCTAAGTATGGATAAGTGTACCCTTAGATTGGAGAGGTAGTTTATATTGTGATTATAACTCCTTATGGATTAGAAGGAGCTGTTTATCAGTAGAAATGGATATGATGCCTCGTTTGGACTGTTTTAGACCAGGCCATGTGTTGATGGGCCTTGGTGTGGATCCAACGAGTGGGCTTGAACTTGAATTATAATCCATCGACTAATTGATATATAAACCTCCGAGAGACTTGGTTAGGACCTTGTTCACGCAAGGCAAAGCCTAGACAGACACAGACCCTTAGAGTTATTCTTGAGTCGGCATAGACATTCACTCGGTTGATTTAAGCTCAGCCTGTGGACTGATCATCCCCGGTATGAGCTATTATGAGTGTTGAGAAGCTATCATGATGAGCTATGTTGTTAAGACGAACGGTGTGATACCGTGTTCGGTCTTGAGTGATGAGTGTGATGAGATTGATGAGTGATTTGCGGGATTAGTAATTCCCAGCACTGGTGAGATTCCCCGCCGCAACTGTGTTCAGTATGGGAGGGTCGCGGCATAATATCCCGCGGTATTCCAGCTCGTGTGAATGTGCCATTTTGTAGTAGATTAGATGTTGTATATCTTATCCTGATTCTTTATGCTTATCTTGCTCAACTGCCTAGTTCATTTACCTTGTTACTCCTTAATTTATATCATGTCTCTATTCATTTGATATATATGTCCTATGCTATTAGTATACTGTGACTTGCCAGATCTTTTAGATCTGACCAATCTTTGGTGCTTAGGCCTTGACCCAGAGATCGCAGAGGATGCGCTTGCGCTCGTAGAAGCGCCCATAGCTGGAGAGTTCGCGTGGGGCCCGGCCGACCTCGATGTCGAGCCGGAGGGTGGAGAGCTATTACTAGGATTTTGAGAGTTTACTTTATTTTGGGCTTTGAGAGAAATTTTGTAGTGAGCAGGGTAGTTATCATAAATGTAATTAACATTTGCTCTTAACATTTAACACCTTCAAACTAGACTGCTGTTCAGCTCTCATTTAATACATATATTGATACTCATTGCTTCCGCATTACTTGCTATGCTTCCGCAATTTAACTAATGTTAGTATATCATCCAAAAGTTTTAAATTGGACCTCATTGCGGACCTACGATCCTGGAAGTTCTCGGATTTTTCGGGAAGTAGCGCGCCAACTTCGGATATTCGAACAACTTTATCGGTATCCGGAATTGGGGCATTACACCCAGGGTGTCCTACCATTTCTTGCTAGATAGGGGACCATCACATAAAGAAAGCTTTGCTAGACTTGGGTGCAAGTGTGAACCTTCTGCCGTACTCTGTTTATGAAGAATTAGGTTTAGGGGAGTTGAAAAAGACCCATGTGACCTTGCAATTGGCTGATGCATAAATTCGATACCCCAAGGGGGTAGTTGAAGACGTTCTTATCAAAGTCAGAGACTTTGTGTTTCCTGTCGATTTTGTTGTCTTGGATACCAAACACACATCTGGGGCTGAACCCAAAATTCTAATAATCTTGGGGAGACCATTCCTTGCCACCTCAAATGCCTTGATCAATTGTAGGAATGGAGTGATGCAAATTTCTTTTGGGACCATGACAGTCCAAGTGAACATTTTTAATGTTAGCAAGCAACCTCCTGATGAGGATGATGGGGTTTTTCACATTAGTTACATTCATGAATTGGTGGAAAATCACTTACCCCATTTGAAACTTGAAGATCCACTAGAGGCTTGTCTGGCCCACTTTGGAAGTGATTTTGATGTAGATGGACATATTGAGGAAGTCAATGCACTGTTAGACTCAACCCTATCCATGGATTGCTCAAGGTGGCAACCAAAGCATGAGATTCTGACTCCATCTGCTTCCCCACCTGTCCCATCAATTGTAGAGCCCCCTAAGTTAGAACTCAAGCAGTTGCCAGATACCTTGAAATATGTGTTTTTAGGCCCGCTAGAAACCCTTCCAGTGATTATAGCTTCAGACTTGGACCCTGTCCAAGAGGAAAAACTTGTGAAAATTTTGGATGAACACAAGGAAGCTATAGGGTGGTCCATTGCAGATAGCAAAGGAATTAGCCCATCTGTGGTCCAGCATAGAATCCATTTGGAAGAAAATGCAAAAACTTATCGTGAACCATAGAGGCGACTGAACCCTACAATGAAGGAAGTGGTTAGGTCAGAAGTTTTAAAATTACTCGATACAGGGGTGCTTTACCCCATATCTGATAGTGCATGGGTGAGCCCGATTCAAGTGGTACCAAAGAAATCTGGAATAACAGTGGTTCAAAATGAGGGCAATGAATTGGTCCCCACTCAGATACAGACTGGATGGAGGGTATGCATTGATTATAGGAAGTTGAACTCTGTCACTCGGAAAGATCATTTTCCCCTCCCATTCATGGATCAGATGCTCGAAAGGCTAGCCGGTCATGCATATTATTGTTTTCTTGATGGTTATTGAGGTTACAATCAAATTCCAATTGCACCCGAGGACCAGGAAAAGACCACCTTCACATGTTCGTTTGGCACTTTCGCTTACAGACGCATGCCCTTTGGGCTATGCAATGCACCGACCACCTTTCAAAGGTGCATGTTGAGCATATTTTCTGACATGGTAGAAAGATTCATTGAGGTTTTCATGGATGATTTTTCGGTCTTTGGCAACTCTTTTGAGGAGTGCTTACATCATTTGTCCCTTGTGCTTAAAAGATGCAAAGAAAAGAATCTAGTCTTAAATTGGGAGAAATGTCATTTTATGGTAAAAAGGGGCATAGTTCTGGGACACATTATTTCTGATGATGGAATTGAGGTGGACAAAGCAAAAATTGATTTGATCTCCAAATTGCCACCACCAAAATCAGTTAAGCAGATTCGATCATTCTTAGGCCATGCTGGTTTTTATCGTCAATTCATCAAGGATTTTAGTAAAATCGCTAAACCTATGTGCCAATTGCTGACAAAAGAGGCACCGTTTGAATTTGATGAGAAGTGTCTAAAGGCCTTTGAGAGACTAAAAAAGGAACTAACTTCAGCCTTATAATTCAGCGACCTGATTGGATCATTCCATTTGACCTAATGTGTGATGCATCCGATACAGCTATTGGAGCTGTTTTGGGTCAACGGGTTGGGAAGCTATCTCATGCGATTTACTATGCAAGTAGGACCCTTAATGATGCACAACTAAATTGCACAACCACTGAAAAAGAATTGCTTGCTGTGATTTTTGCCTTGGAGAAATTCCGGTCCTACTTGATAGGGTCCAAAGTCATCATCTACACAGACCATGCAGCTTTGAGATACCTTCTGTCCAAAAAGGATGCAAAAGCCGGATTGATTCGGTGGATTCTTCTGCTGCAAGAGTTTGATTTGGAAATAAGAGATAAAAAAGGATGTGAAAATGTTGTAACAGACCATCTTTCGAGGATACCTTTAGAGCCATCAAATGAGGTCCCACTGAATGAAAATTTTCCTGACGAACAACTACTTAGTATTTCCCAAATTCCCTGGTTTGCAGATATAATCAATTACCTTGTTACAGGGGAGATGCCCGCCCATTGGTCACAACATGATCGATCAAAATTTCTAGCTGAGGTCAAGTACTTTTTCTGGGATGACCCGTATCTTTTTAAATACTGCCCAGACCAAATCATCAGAAGATGCATTCCTGATCATGACCATTACTCGGTCATTTCCTTTTGCCATGATCATGCTTATGGAGGCCACTTTAGTTCGAAAAAGACAGCTGCAAAAGTTTTGCAGTGTGGATTTTACTGGCCCACTATCTTTAAAGATTGCCACACTTTCTGTTTAAACTGTGAGAGGTGTCAAAAGCTTGGCAAGCTCAATCGAAGGAACATGATGCCCTTGAATCCCATACTTGTGGTGGAAATTTTTGATGTGTGGGGAATTGACTTTATGGGGCCATTTCCAAACTCCTTTGGAAATCTTTACATTTTGCTGGCAGTAGACTATGTTTCCAAGTGGGTGGAAGCCATACCAACAAAGAAAAATGATCACTATGTGGTGATTAAGTTCGTGAGAGATCATATCTTTTCTCGCTTTGGTACCCCTAGAGCAATCATTAGTGACGGAGGCACTCACTTTTGCAACCGTCCCTTTGAGCATTTGTTGAAAAAATATTCTGTCGCCCATAAGGTTGCTACACCTTATCACCCACAAACAAGTGGCCAAGCGGAAATTTCAAATAGGCAAATTAAACAAATTTTGGAAAAGACGGTCAACCCCACTCGGAAAGACTGGTCTTTGCGATTGATCAACGCACTGTGAACCTATCGAACTGCTTACAAGACACCTATTGGGATGTCCCCATATAGGTTGGTCTATGGTAAGGCTTGCCACTTGCCTGTTGAATTGGAGCATAGAGCTTATTGGGCCATTAAGAAGTTTAACTTTGACTTACCAACTGCGGGTACTCTACGCAAATTGCAACTTAATGAGTTGGAAGAACTTCGAAATGATGCCTATGAGAATGCCAAGATCTACAAGGAAAGAATGAAGTTGCACCATGATAAGTCAATTTTAAGAAAATCTTTTGAACCAGGTATGAAAGTCCTTCTGTATAACTCCCGATTACACCTGTTTCCAGGGAAGTTACGAATCCGGTGGACTGGTCCATTCATTGTCAGGACTGTTTACTTTCATGGTGCTGTGGAAATTGAAAACCCTAAGAATGGGGATGTTTTCAAGGTGAATGGCCAACGGTTGAAACCGTTTCTAGAACTGAAGGATAAAAACGGTGAGGATATCCTTCTAGAAGACCCAATTTACCAAGACTAATCATTTTTTTTATCATGTCGGGCTGACGACATTAAACTTAGCGCTATTTGGGAGGCAACCCAATTTTGGAAGGTAATTGAGTTGGTTGATCACATTCTTTTGCAATCACCCCCACACGGTAAGATGTTCTAATTTTCCTTATTGTTCATTTTCACATTACACATGCATTCATAACATTGAGGACAATGTTGAATTTAGGTTTGGGGGTGTGAGTTAGAACTTGACATGTAATCATTCGTTCAATTTTCATTCTACATTTTCTTTTTCATTTTGCTTTGGTTTTTAGGAGATTAAAAAAAATTATGTTAGAGGTAAACTTTCGAGAGAATTTTTATTGGCTGAAGATATTTATTTTGGAGAAAAGAAAACAATGGTTCACCATTTTATTTATGGAAAGGGTTTTTGGAGAATTGCTGAATTTTGATCCCTCACTTTTACACAAGTGGTATACGTTTTCAAGATTTTGAATGTGAAGCTATGATTTCCGTTTTTTCTTTGAAAAAAAAATGGAAAATCGACCCTTAGTGTACAAAGCTTCCTGGTTCAATGGGTGGATACATGGAAAAGGCTGCCTATTGTTGGGGACTGCAAAAGAAAAAGGAAAAAAAGAAAAAAAAAGAAAATATATAAAAAAAGTGTAAAGAATAAAAAGTTTTGTGACATGTTTGGGTTTGTAGCCTTTTTAACCCGAGCCAATAAGCCCGTAGGGGTATTTACATACCTAGTGCCCTAAAGACATCTGTTTTGGGAGTCACTGGCCTAATGCTCGTTACATGGGTTAATTGGAAAGCTTAAGAAACCTAGACATTACACAGTCACGTGTGTGTTTTGAAAAAAAAATGCGGCATTTGAAAAAACAGTAGTGCGAAAGCCGTCATTATTGCCTTGAGAGGAAGACAATTTTTCTTTACTAAGATTAGGCAGCCCAAATTTTAAAATAAAATAAAATATATTCACGGAAATTATTAGTGGATTTTTTCATGCTTATTACGTATACATACTTTTCACCGTGCGCGATCAATTAGCATGATTTTGAGAATTTCTGACCAAAAGATAGGATTGGTGAACCAAATTTAAGATTTGGCTTTGAAAATTTCGAGAACCGAGAATAGTCATTTTCTAAAGATTTTCTCTTGGAAAAAGTTTCCCTGGATTTTGATAGGTTTTAAACATCTTTTGCAAAAAAAAAAATTTAATAATTTTGTGGGTATATTCACTGCAAACCCTCACGAGGCACAACTCGTCCACTAGGGGGAACCTAAGGGTTTAAGGGCTTGTTGCATACGCTAAATGCAACCGAGAGCACCAGCGAAAGTGGTTTTGTTTTCATATATTTTTTTTAGATTATGTCAAAGAACTTCAAACCTTTTTGTTCGCAACTTTTGCTAAGGGACTAGCAAAATGCTGGTTCGAGGGTGTGTTGAGTTCATGAATTTGCACAATTATGCATCATATTAAGATGAATTAGAGATTTAATTAGGTGATTTGCATCATTATTCATCTAATTTCATCATTTCATGCAATTTCACCTAGGAACCTGAGTTTTCATACTTTAAAGTATGAAAATTTTCATACATTTTCTGCATTAACTTAGAATGTTTTGCAAATTTTCTCTGAAGAGTCACAGTTGGAGTAGAACTTTGTCTGGATGGGTCCCGCTTCAATATGGGCTCTTCACTATTTAATGTGTTAAATTAGAATGTGCAGAAAATGAGAATTGCAGACCTCTGTCACGGAGCCCACTTTCAAGCACACATTGTCATCCTGGGCCCTGCATTGCTGAATTGAAGTAAATTGAAGAATTCACCATGTGGACCCCACACACAAGCCATATGCAAATCAATCAAAGGAGGGGTCTACTCATCATGTCACTTGAAGAATCCTAACTACAATAGAAGACTTCTCATAGGGCCCACTATTCAAACAGATGAAATGTCTCACATGGCAGGGTCCACAGTGGTTGTAAATTTGAAATTATTAATGGATAATTCAAATAGTATCATTCTGATTGGAATAAAAGAAGAAGAGTTTGAATCATCCACATCTGATGTCCTTTCAAAAAAGGAAGTTGTGCAGAGATAGATTCCATTGCAAATCAAATTTTAAAAGCTAATCCCGTTTTTCTCAGGACAACTAATTTTCAAATGACCCTAACTTTCAATCCGACCGTCGGATCGATGAACTTTACCTACCGTTGGAAAGATTATTCAGAGTAGATACTCGTGGAGCCTAAGAATGTGCAAATCAGAGCTATATTGACAAAGTTATGGGTCCGGAGATTTTCATATTCATTTTTAGACGGGATTGCAAATTAAATCCACACCGTTGATAATCAATTGCTGCACATCCCTTGTGGGACCCCATTTGAAGATTAGCCAAGCCACCCAAAGGTTTCCAGAAGCTTCCACCTCATTCAAATTCAAAAGAGGATAAGAGATATACCTTATCAATGAAGAAAAATCAAATCTGCAGAGAATGTGTCCAGATTCAATGTATCTGATAACTAACCGGAGAAATAAAAGGAACCAAAAAGTAGCATACGGGAGCAACTCCCTCCCCTTGGACGTCCATGATCACTCTCTCTCTCTCCTCTTTCTCTTCTTTCTCTAATTAATAGAATTTAATTTTTATTTTTGGGTATTCTGGAGCCTTCTTCCAAAAATTAGGATTTTTAGAAAAAAGATTTCTGAGAGATCATTGTACAAGGAGATGCTATCAATGAAATTACTTATGGAGTTCTTTTCAATGGCTAGCTAGATTTCTGGATTGGAGCATACAGATGAAGCTAAGTAGATCTTTGATTTAATCTATGTTATTTTTCTATTACTTTTTTGTCTCTTTAATATGCATACTCTATTAGAATAATAGATCTGTCTTCATGCCTTAGGCAGCCTTTGTTTTGATTTCTAATGAAAATAGTTTGATGATTTATACTTATTTTGATAGATTATGCTTAGGGCTGAGATCCTTTGATAATTTATGCTTAATTTGATGAGTCATGCTTATGATTTTTCATTCTTTTATGAGGTGGAGGAGGTCTTGGGTTGTAACCTTATTCTTTTTATTAAAAATTGATTTCTGCAAAAGACAAATCCTCCAAATCCAAAACATTGATTTGTTTATGATCTGAGTTAATTTTTTTAGACAAATAATAGAATAATTGCATGGATGGATTAATTATCTTGCTTAGTGGATTATGGATGCTTTGATCTGTTTTAAATATTTGATTGGTTTGTGTTTTTGTATTTTTCTAGTTTTTTTTCTTGGATCTCAATTACTCATTAATCTTTGATTAAAAAAATCAGATTTTAAATTTTAACTTAGTAGTGCTCCTTGTGGGATTCGACCTGTATTTGCCACTCTCTCAAGAGGACAGCTGTGCACTTGCAGTATTAAAAGATTGAACTTAAATTCACATCAAGACCCGGTTCATCTCATGAACCATCATGTCATATGTATTGGTCATGTGCATTAAGTAATAAAACAACATTCATCTCATGAAAGGAAAGCATGATTTTATTAATAAATAAAGTAATTAATCAATTTATTACATCATCTGATGGATTGAGACCACATAATCTAACATGAGATACATTTCAAATAAGCTAAAATAGCATGGATACATATAATATCATGAATAGTTTATCCACATTAAGTCCATCCTTTCTCCATCATACATGATGATAAGAGTAAGCACGCACGATATGAAAAACACAATTCCCACGTTACACAAGGTAGACGGGGAGGCCGGCCGCGGAACCGGTACACGCACGATGTGTAGTATAATACACGACCAATCTACAGATAGTCCACATGTTTAAAGACCTCCGGACAGTGGATCAGACTGAAGGGGCGGCCCAAGCTCAGTGGTGTTCACTTGGACTCATGAATGCACAACACACGATGCACGTTCTAAACAGATCAAACTTAAAGGGGAAAATCACATATTCAAACAAGACAAGACACTGCTAGCAAAAGGCATAAATTATATGCATACAAGGTTAAGAAGTGATCCCCTTTTGATTCTTGAAACAAATCTTCGAGCAAGCTTATAATTGAATTTCAAAACTGAAGTTCGAAAACAAAGTCTATCAAGCATATGTAAAGACCTTTGGTTGACCATTATGTAATTGAAAATCAAATGTTAGAATTTTAAAAGAGAATTGGTGCCCTTGAATTTAACAGACATTTCAGATTTCAAGTGCACAATATCAGGCTAAAGGTCCATAAAAATATTCTGGTTTTCACCCTTACTGAAATCCTTCAAAAATAGGTCAATTTGCCATTTCGGTCAGCTTGCGATTACCTGTCGGCTAGCTGAAGTAGGGTATGTCGGCTAGTCGCCAGCTGACCGATGGATGACCGCTTGAATCCATGTCAGAGAAATGCAACACTTTGGAAAAGGGACCAAACTGAATTTGGTGTTAGGGATTTTGTGTATTGTAATTTGATGGATGCATTATCATTTTAGCATCATTTGAATTTTCACATATGCATTGATTTAGAAAAAACTTGAAATCTTGATTTATACATGCATTGTTTTAAAGACTTGTAAAAATGTTGATTTATGCATGTTTTGATTTTAAACTTGGATGCAATAAATTTTGAAAAGAAGTTTTATTAAATCAAGCTAGCCTATGTTTTACATCTTTTAAATCTTTTTAGGCTTTTTTATGTTTCATGATTTTAACCCTGTTAGTTTGATTTAAATCATGATTCCAAGCTTGATTTAATAGTCCAAAAGTCCCCACATGAAAATACTTTGAAATATGCAATTTTAGAGAATTTTGGTCCCAGGCTTGGGTCGACCTGCAGTTCGACCGGCCCAGGGGGCCCGGTTGACCGAGCCCACTGCGGGTCGACCGGGTAAAGAGCCGTTGCAGCTCTTTTCAAACGGTCAGATTTTTTACCGTTGAGTACCAGGTCGACCGAGGACTAGCCGTTGTGCAGTTTTTGGCTATAAAATGAAGTTCATTCATTTGCCAAAGTTGGTGATTTTTAAGCCATCCTTGAGGTGTTTGGAGACAAGACAAAGGGGATGAACTAAGAAAGACTAATGGGTCATTTGGAAAGCTAAAACTTGGATTAATGAAGTTAAATCTCTAAGTAAGCTTTACCTTTCTTAATCATATGTTAGATGCTTTGTTTAAATCTTTGATAAATGATTTTTAGCATGTTAACTATGATGTGTTGAATCCATTCTTCATTTAATCTTTGATCTAAGTTGGATTGGATTCTTCACCCTTGATTTCAAACCAAGTTGTTTTAAAATCTTCATTAATCATACTTAGCCAAAATCTTTGATCTCTTTTATAACATGATTCATTTACTTGGTTGAATCTTTATTTGTTGTTTTCATTCATTTGAACTTTAGTTAAATTTGTTTAGTTTGGAAAACAACATTGCACATGCATCACATGTTTAGAGCTAATTAATTTCATACAACTTGTGAGCCTTTGATTTTCATATCATTAACAAGTTTGTATCCACACATGTGATTTGCATTTCACTTCAATCAAAATCTTTTATGTGCCTTAAACTTTTAAATGCTTTGAGCATATATTGACTGAGCTTACTTTTTAAACTTGATTGAAGTTATCACACACATACATCATGAGCATACATCTTTGCATTCATTTAGTGTTTGTGTGAGTTAGTTTTTCAATTTCGTATCCGCCTATTTTAGATGCAAATATATTGAGCTTTAATTGTATCTCTTTGAGTGTTTGTGTAGACACTTATTTTTATTGCTTAGCATTGAAAAAGCATCTTGTAAAGGTTATTGCTTAGCCTAGAAAAGCACATTGATAGGTTGTTGTTTAGCCTAGAAAAACAACATTGTAAAGGTTATTGCTTAGCCTATTGAAAAACATAGATAGTGGAAATCCGGTGGAGTGCTGGATCACAACTCGGTAGTGGATGTAGGCATTAAGGCCGAACCACTATAAATCATTGTGTGATGGTGAATGCTTGTGGTGATTTCTTTTGTTAGCTTCCACATCTTGTTTGTTTATCATCACTTATGACTAGTTTAGTTCTTAAGAAGTTAAAATTTGTCATAATTGGTCACATATTGTAGCTCACCCTATTTACCCCTCTCTAGGGTTAGGATCTCGGACTTTCATCGATCGGTTGGCTCGCGGTTAGCCGAGGTGGTGCAGTTTGGCTATCTGCTAGCTGACCGACATTTCCCTGACGTGATGCAAGCTTCTAGAAAAGGAACTGATAGAGTTCGGTCGGCTATCGGTTAGCCGAAATGGGTATTTCGGCTAGCCGCCAGCTGATCGACCCTGTGCGGGTAGTGCATTTCAAATCAGATTTTTCACAACTCTTCTTTCTTTCTCCTCATTTCTGAACTACCTGCAATTCCTTGAGCCTACATGCTCTCCAAGGGATAAATCCCAAACATTTAAACCATTCACATCATAACTAAACCATTCAATCTCCATTCCATTCATCAAATGAATCCATTTGTTAAACAAGACATATACTTATAATTCCAAAAACAGAAATTCAGAAGTTTTGGAAATCAATAAACAATCATACTTGTAAAGAAAAAGGAAACTAACTTAGGAAGAATTTAAAAATGACATGCATGGAGAACTTATTAATAAGAATGATGCATTTTCAAAGTAAATACTGCAACTCAAATCAAACATGCAACATCAATCGAAAATGATTACTTGCCTTTGCCAAAAGTCAATCCAAAATGCAAAACAAAGCTTCCTCAAGGATCCTACCCATGAGCTGAGTCAAGAGTCTACAAAAACCGCATGAAAAAACCCTCAAAACTCAACTAATTTTGAAAGACAAGAACCCATTTCGAAATGGGTGTTGCATGCTAAAGAAACAAGCTCATTGGAGCTAAAAGGAATTCATTGAAGAGGTGGGCTGAAGCTCTTACCTATAGGTAGCTAAACAAGAAGATATGAAGAAAATGGAGAAGTTGCCCAGCTAAAATCCCCAAATAAATGGGTTCAATGTGAAGCTTGGAAGGAGAGGAAGAAGAAGATATGCTCAGAATTTCATTTGAAAGTCTCTAGCTATGGCATGCAAGAGGAGAAAAGATTGGAGAAGATGGAGTTCTTCCTTCTTAGCTCCAAGTCTGGAAATGGTTGCAGGAATGGGTTATGAAACGTGAGGGAGGGAGAAGGAGGGTTTTAAGTGAGTTGAAAGTGGGCCCCAATAGATCTAAAACTTGCGCTGGCTTAAACATGGCCTTGCGGGTCCCGGACAAAATCGACAAACGAGGATAAAATGATCATCGAAAAATCTAGTTTCAGAAAAGTATAATTTTGACATGGTTTTGGGATTTCAAAATTTGTGTCCAAATTTAGGTGTGAAAAGACAATTTTACCCTTTTTGGGCCAAAACTTGGATTTTTTGGCTTCAAATACAAACGGGGTGAAAACGAAAGGTGTAGAGAATAATAAAGTCATTCAAATCACATCAAAATCAAAATTAAAACTTCAATCAAAACGATCATCCTAAGCTTGCACGTAGACTCAGGCCTCCCTAAGCGTATCTGACTAACACTAAACGCTCTCAAAATTCCCAAAGCTATGTCCAGAACTAAGACTAATTATATTCTAACCGAACGGTTAGTAAACCCACTTAAGACTAAACACAAACTAAGTACACACTAATCGGGTTGGTCTGGGTCGGGGTCTAACATCCTCCACCCCTTAGGATATTTGGTCCACCAAATAAAAAAAACATTTACCTCTGGTAACAACTGTGAATACTTCCTCTGAACTTGATCTCTCAATTCCCATGTGGCTTCCTTTGGCTCGTGATTTTCACAAAGTACCTTGATCCACTAAATAGTCTGGTTTCTCAATTTTTGCTCTTTGGTATCAATAATTTTGATCGGCTTTTCCACATACGAGGCATCTTCTCGAATCTCTAACGGCTCGTGCTGTAATATATGAGAAGGACTTGGGACATATTTCTTGAGCATGGAAACATGAAATACGTTGTGCACTCTGGAGAGCTCCGGCGGTAATGCAAGTCTGTAGGCAACGTCTCCAATCTTACTCAAAATCTCATACGGACCAATAAACCTTCTTGACAATTTGCCCTTCTGTCCGAACCTCAGAGTTCCTCTAACTGGTGAGACCTTCAAGAACACTTTGTCACCCACTTGAAATTGCAATTCTCTTCGGTGAGTGTCTGCATAACTCTTCTGCCTACTTCGGGCGATCTTCAAACGTTCCTGAATCAATTTGACCTTGTCACTTGTCTCTGCAACTATCGTCGGTCCATGAAAACTACGAACACCGACTTCTTCCCAGCAAGCTGGAGTTCTACATCTCCTGCCATAGAGTGCCTCGAGAGGTGCCATACCGATGCTAGAGTGGTAGCTATTATTATAACCGAACTCACAAAGTGTTAGGTACTCGTCCCACTGAACCTTGAAATCTAGCACACAAGCACGTAACATGTCTTTAAGAGTCTGTATCCGTTCTGATTGACCATCGGTCTAAGGATGATTCGTTGTGCTGACTTGAATTTTAATACCCATGTACTCAAGAAGAGTTTTCCAAAACCTTGAAACAAATCTGTTATCTCTGTCTGAAGTGATGGAGACGAATGGACAATGCTTACTAACAATCTCATCAATAAACAATTTTGCGAGTGGTGCCATATGCATCATATTCCCTGTCTTCATCGGAATGAAATGAGCAGACTTTGTCAGACGATCTACAATAATCCAAATTGCATTATTCCCCTTCTTGGTATTTGGTAACCCGGAGATGAAATCCATGGTGATGTGCTCCCATTTCCACTCCGGAATCTCTAACGATTGTAGTAAACCTGGGGGTTTCTGATGTTCTGCTTTAATCAACTGGCAGGTCAAACAACATGACACAAAAGCTGTTATTTCTCTCTTCATGTTGTTCCACCAAAATCTATTCTTCAAATTGTGGTACATCTTTGTGCTACCCGGATGCATGGAATATCTTATACTGTGAACTTCAGTCATTGTGTCATTCTTTAAATCATCCACATTAGGCACATACAACCTAATACGAAATTACAATATCCTGTTCACCATCATGAAATCGGGACGTCGGCGATACGCTCTACTATCTTTGCCAAGTCTGGGTCTTGCAACTGATTATCCTTGATCTTCTGGATGAAGGTAGGTTCTGATACGGTCATATTTGCTAACATCGCACCGTGCTTTAGGGTTGTACTTCCACACCTAACTCTTCAGACTGATGGAAAATACTGACTCCTCTTAGACTGGCCATGGTCATTGATTTTCTGCTCAATGCATCAGCTACTACGTTCACTTTCCCAGAATGATACTTGATTGCGAAGTCATTATCTTTGATGTATTCCATCCAAACCGGGATCCTGTAGCGATCCGATCTCGGGGAGCGTGATATGGGGTTAATTAAAATTTTTGCTTTCCCCAGGGTCCGCGTGTGTGAGGATTACAAAATTCCACACGACCTGAAATTTTCGCTGAAGCTGATGTGGTGTTGCGACTAGGAGCTCATGGACATCGGGTTCCGTGTCGCACTCAACCGTTAACATAAAGCCATCAAATCAAGGCTCATAATCAGATTGGAACAAATCAAGAACCATAAAATATTGAGCTGGCAGTAACAGGACAATTCATTTCCCACATATGTTCAAGTTACAAATTATACAAATATATTCATGAAAAATCCCAAAAGAAAAGGCTAATAGAAGCCATCCAAAAATAACCAACTAAACAAAATACTACCCCAAATTACGTTACGAACTCCGGCGCCAAAAGCGACGTCTAGATGACATCGTTGGGCAACCACTCACCTCCAACCGACGGCTCAACCGCCTCCTCTGCTCAAATTGTCTAAAAGGCAACGGGGTCGAAATCTGGCACCAAACAAGAGAGTATCAGACACGATGATCTGGCAAGTGAATAAAGCAGATAAAAAGTGACAAGTATTTATAAAACATTATGAGTAAAACAGTTAAAAGTCTAAACATGAATATTGATGAAATGATTAAACAATTTCTAAACCATTAACAATTTTAAAGAGACATAATAAACTGAGTAAAAACATTGGCAATCCACATATAGCTATATTCTCCTATTACCGAAGTAACAAGAGCAAACAGAAACCGTGGCCACTACCCGTGGGACCGGAATAGAACCGTGGCCATTACCCATGGGACTGGAATACAGAACCGTTGCCACTACCCGTGGGACTGGAATAGAACCGCTGCCACTACCCGTGGGACCGGAAACAGATAGAATCCAAACTGTAGTTGACAAATAATTTTAAGATCCCAAGCCGGGTGATCAGCCCAACTAGGTGACGTAAACTTAGTGGTGTCATTCAAAGCCAAAACCTGAATCAATACAAATCAAATCATAGTAATACATTTCCAAAATCGATAAAAGGAACTACTCCAGACAAATACATACTGACAAACTCGAACGAATCAAATGAGTAG
Organism: Cinnamomum chago; assembly: GCA_038049695.1. NCBI lineage: Eukaryota > Viridiplantae > Streptophyta > Magnoliopsida > Laurales > Lauraceae > Cinnamomum > Cinnamomum chago. The sequence continues at coordinate 34,140,094 of CP142456.1, forward strand.
CCTTACCGATGTTTCTGAACGTAGCAAACCACTCAAATCTATTTCAAAACAATTTGTAGAAAATATACAAATTTTCTTAACTTGGAATGAATTAATGTATAGTGGTTTAATGGCTTACCACGGGTCGTCTTGACATACACTTAGTCCCTTAATGTCGATAATATATGCGGAGCTTGGTGCCACTGAAGATCTCCGACAATTAAGGATATAAAGTGTGTATTAAGACTCAATTAAATTTCCCGGGTAATTCTAACATCGAACAACTCCATCATTTTTCCCATTTAAATTTCACGATTTAAGGTAATTCGATTCAATGTATACATCTCATACTACTATGCTTCAATGAGGTTTAAATGGGCTTAAAATAATGGGGAAATGGGCTGGAAAAAGGGGCTGAAATGGGCTGGAAAACAGTCCAGAAATTGGGTCTGAAAAAAGCCCTGAAATGGCCTGAAATGGGTTGCAAAACAGCCTAGAAATTGGGCCTTAAAGCAGCCCTGAAATGGCCTGAAATGGGCTGCAAAACAGCCCTGAAATTGGGCTGCAAAACAGCCCAGAAATTGGGCCTGAAATGGCCTGAAAACTGCCTAGAAATTGGGCCTGGAAACTGCCCAGAAATTGGGCCTGAAATTGGCCTGGAAACTGCCCAGAAATTGGGCAGAAAACAGCCCTGGAATGGGCCCGATATGGGCTGGAAAACAGGCCTGAAATTGGGCCAGAAATGGACCTGAAACCAGCCCAGAGATGGGCCTGAAAACAGGTCTAAAAATGTAACCTGGGCCCTGACCAGGCCTGCTCACTGCCAAACACCCAGTTCAAAACTCGGTGCTGGTTCTGCACCCCTCCCTCCTCTGTTTATAGTTCCTTCACTCCTCCATTTCCCACTTGATTCATTGCATTTCTCCCAACTGAGATTTACATTCCATTCAACCACAAATATATCAATCCATTCCATTTACTAAAATCTAGTATAAACATAGCCTTCAATCCATTGAAAGCATAAAACTTTGAGATCCAAGAGATTAATGATTTAGAAATTGCAATGAACAACAAGGTTTAAATTTCTGAAACAACAGCTCATATGAACAAAGTATCAACCATAACTTCATTAATTCAAAAATCAAAGCCATAAATTGTAAAGAACTAATGTTTAAAAGATATGCATTTCTTGTCTAGATTATTCACCTGCCTCAAGTGCAAAAAGGATCACAATCTATTCCAAGAGAAGCTCTAACACAGCTGCTCCAATCTACACCAAAAAAATCAAAAGAAGAACACACTAAAATCCACCCAATTCGAAATAGAAAGGAGCTCTCAAGAAACTCTTTTGCATGCATGATAAAAGAGTCCTAAAGGGTCTAAAAAAACCAAGATTTCAAGAGGGGAAGCCATTGCTAACCTTTCACAGCTCTAAGCAAGAAGAAAGACTTGGAGAAGAAGGTGGTTCCAGCTGATTTTCTTCAAGAACAGTACCAATGGGAAGCTAGAGGTGAGGAGAGGAGATTTATGAAGTCAAATCTCTAAGTAGCACTCAAGAGGTACACATGCAAGAGGAGAGAAGGTGGCTGGAAATGGAAAAGAAGGAAAACTCTTTCTCAACACAGTTGCAGGAAAAACAAAATGAAGGAGAAGGCCTCCAACGTGGGCCTTATTTGGGTTTTAAGTGAGGAAGGTGGGCCCCATGGGCCCAAATCTTCAAGTGTTTAAAACTCCCTTTTGTGGGTCCTGGATGAAGTAGACGAAGAAGAGAAAAATGATCGTTGAAAAATCTAGTTTTCAAAAAGTATATTTTCCTCATAATTTGCAAATTTCGAAATTCATGCACAAATTTGCTGTGAAAAGTCATTTTTGCCCCTTTTTCTCGAAAAACGCGATTTTTGAGTTTCAAATTCAAACGGATAAAACACGAAAGTTGTTAAGATCAATAAAACAAATCGAGAGGAGTAAAAATGGGAATTTTTTTGAAATAAAAGAATAAATTCCCATGCGGACATAAATCACACAGGCCACCACTGGCTGGGTCAAAACATACCCGCGGCTCTCAAAATTCTCCAAAGCTATGAAAAATCTAGCCAAACTCACAAATGAAGCCAAACCACCTCTAATCTCACTCAAAAAGCTAATCCACAACTAAGACAACACTAAACACGAGAATTAGGGGTCGGGGTCTTACGTCATATTCAAATATTTCTGCGAGAACAAGTATTGCAAACTTTGGTGGTCGGAATGAACTTCAAATTTCTCTCCGTAGAGGTAGTGTTTCCACATCTTCAAGGCAAATACAACTTCTGCCAATTCCAAGTCATGGGTTGCATAGTTTCTCTCATGATCCTTCAACTGCCTTGAGCCATAAGAAATCACTTTACCATCTTACATTAATACATAATCCAGTCCCACATTCAAAGCATCTGTATAAATAATAAATCCGCCGCTGCCCCGATGGTAATGTGAGGATTGGAGCTGTGGTTAATCTTCTTTTCAGCTATTGGAAACTGGTTTCACATTGCTCAGTCCTAACAAATGGAACATTCTTTCAGGTCAATTTTGTCAACGGTGCTTGTAAGATCCCGGTCCTACTTCTAATATTTTATTATATTTTAATTAGAATAATACTATTATTTTAATTAAATGTATTTTAGTTATTTAAGTGGTTAGGATTAAGTGGGGGCACACGTTAGATTAGATGCGTGGTTTGGTGAGTTGGGTTAATGGGTATGTGACTTGACGTGTAGTTTTGACCCAATGACTCAAGCCCAAAGAATATCTTCTCTTAACATATTCCCTAGTTTTTATAATTGTACGACTTATCCTTTTCCACTATCTCTGCAACTCCTGTCGTTTCCCGTTCGTCTTTTTTCTCTTTCAACTTCACAAGCTTCTGCAGCTTTAGGATCCAGCCATCAGAATCAAGATCTGAAGACACAATCATTCTTGATTCAACTTTCTTATCCCAGGTAACCATCTCCTCAAACCATTAGAAGTAGATCTGTACTTTTAGGTTACATCCTTAATCTTTCCAATTTTAGGTTTTGGGTAGGAATACAATGGATCTATTCATCTAAATATTCTTATCCCATCTTCTAAGTCAGATTGGTGATAGGATTATTCTCTAGCACTATGGGAATCTCGATTTGGGTATTGGTTAGGATCTGTGCATTTTTTTCAATCCAGTAAAAGGCAAGTACCTAAACATAATTTTTGTGAATTTAATATATGTGTTTCTCCTTGATTTCAGTGTGGTGCATATAGAAACCCTTTGATGCCCTTTTGATAATTTTAATAGTTTCTGTAATGAGATCAAAGATTGGGGATGATTGAATTAATTTTCTCATTTTACTTATCACTGTTGACGCCCCAATCCACCAAGCCCTCGAGGATTGAATTAATTTCTAGCAGAGCCCGGATACAGAATAAGAAAGTGGTTAGTGTGTGTTGATGGTGGGGCCCACTAGATGATCTGATCATAGATCTGGTCCATTCATCGGACCGGACATGGCGGGGCGTTCATAGAGATGCCGGACCATGTTAGGTGGGCCCTGTCTGGTCCACCATCCAACAACCAGAAGAGAGGGCTGACGGAATGGAAGAGGGTTTGGGTTGCTTCCATTTTTAGAATTGTGGGACCCATGTGGACTATTAATTTTAGATCGGGTCCCTGCTGTTAGGGATTTTGTAGATTACAATTTGATGGATTTATTATCATTCTAACATCATTTGATTTACACACATATGCATTGATTTAGAAAATCTTGAAATCTTGATTTTTACATGCATTGGTTTTTAGACTTGAAGAAATATTGATTTATGCATGATTTGTTTTTAATCTTGGATGCATTTGTTTTTGAAAAGAAGTTTTAGAAATCAAGCTAGCCTATGAGTTTTAAATCTTTCAAAACGTTTTAGGCTTTTTATGGTTCATGTTTTAAAACCCTTAGATTGATTTAAAACATGTTTTCAAGCTTGATTTAATGGCCCAAGAGTTCCCTCATGAATATACTTTAAAATATGCAAAAATATGCAATTATAGGGATTTTTGGTCCCAGGGTCGGTCGACCCGCAGTGGGCTCGGTCGACCGGCCCAACAGGGGACCCGGTCGACCGAACCCTCTGCGGGTCGACCGGGATAGTGCCGTTGTGCCTGGTCAAACGGTCAGTTTTATGACCGTTGTGAAGGCCAGGTCGACCGGGGAAGGGCCAGGTCGATCGGGGAAGAGCCGTTGGGCACATTTTGGCTATAAATACTAGTTCATTCCTTTGCCAAAAGTTGAGGATTTTTAGACCTTCCTTGAGAGGTTTTGAGGCAAATCAAAGGGAAATGAACTAAGGGATGAAGGGGGTCATTAGGAAAGCTAAAGCTTGGATTAATGAAGTTAAATATCTAAGTAAGCTTTACTTTTCTTAATCATATATTTTCATGCTTTGTTTTATTTTCGGTAAATCTTTTGTAGCATGATAAACTATGATTTATTGTGTCCTTAACATGTTTATGTTTTGAATTGATCTATTGTTTTGGATGCATCACCTTGATTCAATCCAAGTAGTACTTTAATTGGTAAATCTAAGTAGATCATGTTAATGAAAGAATCTTTGAAATTATATGTAACATTATTCCTATACTTGGTTGAATATATGGTTGTTGTTTTTCATCATAAGAAAATCACTTTCAAATATATCTTATGTTTTGGATTCAACATCTTTACAAATCATATGTAACTTTGTTTTAAAGTTTCACAACTTGCTTTTCTTTGATAGGCATATCATATTCAAGTTGATTTTATAAGTACATATGATTTGTCCCCTATTTTCAATCAAATCTATTTTTATGCTTTGAGCTACATTATTGATTTGATTGACATCCCTATGCATCACATGTTTTGTACTTAGAATTTCACAACTTGTTTAGGATACAAATGTATATCTTGTACAAGTTATTTTTAACATGTGACTTGCATTCTTTCCTCAATCATAAATGTTTTCATGAGCTAAAACTTTCAAAAGCCTTAGGCATACATTTATGAGCTTTCATTTTAAAAATGATTGAGGACATCATACATACACATTGAGCATTCATCTTTGCATTCATAGTGTGTGTGTATGAATTAGTTTTTCACTTCCATATCCGCCTAATTAAGAGGCATTGTAATGAGCTAAATTGTATCTCCATCAAGTGTATTATAGACACTACTTAGAGAGATAACCAACCTTTTGGTTGAAGAGGTTATTGCTTAGCCTAAGAAAAGCATAGTGTAATAGGTTGATGTTGAGCCTTGAAAAACATCATTGTAAAGGTTATTGCTTAGCCTATTGAAAAGCATAAATAGTGGAAATCCGGTGGGGTGATTAGATCACAAGCCGGTAGTGGATGTAGGCATTGAGGCCGAACCACTATAAATCTTTGTGTAGTGGTGTTTGCTTGTGGTGATTGTTTTATTAGCTTCCGCATTTTGATTGTTTATCATCACTTGTGACTAGTTTAGTTTAAGAAATTAAAATTGGTCTATATTGGTCACATATTGTAGCTCACCCTATTCACCCCCCCCCCCTCTAGGGTTAGATCCTAGGACTTTCAATTGGTATCAGAGCGAGGTTACTCCATTTTAGGGCTTAACAACCCGGAGTTGATCCTTTCTAGACTAGAACCCTAGTGTTGTGATTTATTGCATATCTTTTCTTTGATTTCCACTATGATTGAAAATGAAATTTCCCCAAAGAACCATTGCACCACTCTAAGACTTTTTCAAGTTATATCTCCAAGAGTTGGTGAGTCCTCAAGTGAACTCTCAAGGACATCCTTATCAAGACTTTAGGTGAATCTTCATTGGTACATATTTAGACTAACCTTAAGGCCTTGATCCTCTCTAGACCAACCTATCCTTTTTAGTTAAATCTTTTTGTTGGTCATGTTACATTTGCATTTTGTTTCTATATAGTCACATCTTTTAAAATGCAATGTTTCTTTGTGATCATTTGATTTTGTCTTCATGAACTTTTAAGTTATATCTCATGGTTTTCAAAATCCTTTGATTGCAATATTCTCATGATAGATGTGCATTTTGTTCTTATAGTAATATCTCTTGTAGTGCATATCTATTCATGATCAATTGATTGTGATTACAAAAGCTTTCATAGCTATATTTTTCATGATCAATTGATGTTGGAAAATCATTTGATGTATGTCATAGTTAGATCTTTTTTGTAAATCAAATGATTTGAAGCAATTTAAGTTTTCCATTGATTTTTCAAAGTTATATCTCTTGATATGGAAAATATGTGTTCAATTTGTATGAGTGTCTATTGTCATATTTAGAATACAAATTGAAAATTTATAGTTTTTCAAAATCGCTTGCTCATAATTCTATAAATGATTCTTTGTTGGAATTGTAAATATTGAAGTGATTTGAAAAACTTTGGAAAATGTTCTAAGCTTTATTGGTTGTATTTATAGAAGCATTTTCCTTGAGTTTATTTCCTTGTGCTTAATTATGATTATATCATTTGGAAGGAAATAATTTTTACAAACAATTTGCATCTTTACTCATTTAGTTACATTCTTTTTATGCAAATTGATTTTGATGTCTTACATTGCTTGGTTGGATATGGTGTCCTTGATTTGCATGTTTGTGCCTAACTTGGTATATATATTTTCATTAATGCAAATTGATGATTGTTTATGTGCTTTATAGTAAAATCTTGTATTTGAGCTTTTTAAGTACATATGTGATTTTATGTGCTTAAGTTCATTTGGTTTAAACCTCATATCCATTTTCCATTGCATTGTAAGCTTAGTACATTTTCTAAGAGTGGAGATGTTGCATGATAGATTGATCCCTTTAACTTCATACCTTCTTGTACTTATATAGTTATATTCTTTATTGATGATATGGTATGAGTTAGATCTTGAGTGTTGATTGATTCTCTCTATGCAAATGTCAAATCGTTCTATGTATGGTTGTGATCTTAGTTATATTTGTAGAAACCATACTAGAACTAAAATCCATCCTCTATGCTTTCTAGTCATATTTTTTTTGGATGGTTATGATGTTGATTCAAGTATATTCTCTTAGTGATGTCATTCTTGTACATGTTTCAACATCATAGTAGTGATCTTGATCATATGAAACTCTTTGAAATCCATTCCTCATATTTCTATATGTTTGATGGATATCTTAGTTGTTGAATTCATATGATTTTGACACTTTGAAAATTGCATGCATTTTCAAGTTATATCCTTTTGCATTGCAATTTACCTTGTTCATCACTATCCTCAATAGTTATATCTTTAAAAGTGATGAATATCCTTTTATGATGCTTGATGGAATTTTGTGTTTGTTACATCCTTGCTATTAATCATGTTGTCATATTCAATTGGTTTCATTTGGTATAATTTTCCATTGATTTCTTATCCAATTGATGTCTTATCTTGTGTATGTGATAGACCTTGTGTACATTGGATTGAACTTGATAGTTATATGTTTTCATTCCATGTCACATTCCATTAGCATCATAATTTTCATGTTTGCCTCCTCCCTTGCTCATATAGGTAAATCTCATGACCACCATGTTTATGTGTTCATAATATTGGTTGGTTATTTGTTGAGGTAGGCTTCATGTTTGAATTTCATTTCACTCATCTTGCACATTAATAGTCATATTTTTTGATTGAATGAAATGATTTCAAAACTTTCATAGCATATGATTTTCATAGTTAAATTATTTGATGCTATGTTTAGTAAACCCCATGTCATCATGGATAGCTCTAATTTGGATTTTTCCTAATAGTTATATTTTTAAATCCATTTTAGAGTGATTGATTTAATAGACTTATCCTTGAATCTCAATTGGTATTCTTTGTTTTTCCAATTGGTATCCATGATTGCTTTTCTCATTGGCCTTGCTCTCTTTTGGTAATTTGATCATATTGAGCTCTATAGTTAAACTTGTCTAATCCTTTCCTTGAAGTTGACCCTCAATTGGTTAAACCATCTTCTTCTTGAACCAAATAGTTATATCTTTGTCAAAAGTTTGACAAAAGGAGAGAATGGATTGAGGGGGAGTGTAAACCTTCATAGGAAGTATTAGTTTTGATCAAATTGACCATTGGACTGGCTTTGAACCCTTATAGTTAACTTCCATACATGATAACCTGTTATGTATTTCATTTTCGATTTCTTTTGTTAATAGGTGCTACTAAAAGGTATTTTCCTTGTTTCATGTGTGTAGGTACCTTTGCAATTTAATGTCAAAGGGGGAGAGAGCATTCAAGTTCTCTAAAGGGGAAGAAAATGTCCAAGCTTCCTAAGGGGAGATATTGTATGATCTTCTACATGGGGAGAGAATGCATATCTTGCCAAAGGGAGAGTGAGGCATGGTCAAAGGGGGAGAGGTAGAAGAAAGAAAGCTTGGGAGCTAAAGAAGATGATTGGCCATAGAGTGAAAGATGAAAAGAAAGCTTGAAGAATGATCAAGCTCCAAGCATCAAGAAGAATGAAGAAAAGAGTCAAAGAGCCCAAGCTAAGAGAAGAAGCATCCAAGAGATTTCAAGACTTGTCCAGCTTAGGGGGAGCTGAAGACTTAGTGTGTAATATTCAGTGGTGAGTGAGTTGCCATCAAATTGCAAAGGGGGAGATTGTTAGGGATTTTGTAGATTGCAATTTGATGGATGCATTATCATTCTAGCATCATTTGATTTACACACATATGCATTGATTTAGAAAATCTTGAAATCTTGATTTTTACATGCATTGGTTTTTAGACTTGAAGAAATATTGATTTATGCATGATTTGTTTTTAATCTTGGATGCATTTGTTTTTGAAAAGAAGTTTTAGAAATCAAGCTAGCCTATGAGTTTTGAATCTTTCAAAACGTTTTAGTCTTTTTATGGTTCATGTTTTAAAACCCTTAGATTGATTTAAAACATGTTTTCAAGCTTGATTTAATGGCCCAAGAGTTCCCTCATGAATATACTTTGAAATATGCAAAAATATGCAATTATAGGGATTTTTGGTCCCAGGCTCGGTCGATCGGCCCAACAGGGGACCCGGTCGACCGAGCCCTCTAAGGGTCGACCAGGATAGTGCCGTTGTGCCCTGTCAAACGGTCAGTTTTATGACCGTTGTGAAGGCCAGGTTGACCGGGGAAGGGCCAGGTCGACCGGGGAAGAGCCGTTGGGCACATTTTGGCTATAAATACTAGTTCATTCCTTTGCCAAAAGTTGAGGATTTTTAGACCTTCCTTGAGAGGTTTTGAGGCAAATCAAAGGGAAATGAACTAAGGGATGAAAGAGGTCATTAGGAAAGCTAAAGCTTGGATTAATGAAGTTAAATCTCTAAGTAAGCTTTACTTTTCTTAATCATATGTTTTCATGCTTTGTTTTATTTTTGGTATATCTTTTGTAGCATGATAAACTATGATTCGTTGTGTCCTTAACATGTTTATGTTTTGAATTGATCTATTGTTTTGGATGCATCACCTTGATTCAATCCAAGTAGTACTTTAATTGGTAAATCTAAGTAGATCATGTTAATGAAAGAATCTTTGAAATTATATATAACATGATTCCTATACTTGGTTGAATATATGGTTGTTGTTTTTCATCATAAGAAAATCACTTTCAAATATATCTTATGTTTTGGATTCAACATCTTTACAAATCATATGTAACTTTGTTTTAAAGTTTCACAACTTGCTTTTCTTTGATAGGTATATCATATTCAAGTTGATTTTATAAGTACATATGATTTGTCCCCTGCCTCCTCAAGCTCCGTCTCGGGATAAACAATGTCTGGACCTGAGGACCAAAGAAAAAAGGACCAGACATGACGGTCTGGCAGGCGGGTGAAAAGATACAACAATATATAATAAATGAAATACTTTGGAAAACATTAACACCTATTTACACAATAATTTTCATAAAAGAAATGAATTGTTTATTGGGAAAACAAAGAAGCGATATAAAACATGTAAGGTATCCAAGGAATCGGGAACTAGCAAGATGACAATCACACGAAGCTAAGTCCTCTATCACCGAAGTGACAAGAGTATAACGGGACATTGGTCTCAGTCACACAAGGTGAGGAGATTCAACGAAGCATACATATACAATATAAATATACGGGACGGGACCACGGTAGCGAACTGGGTATCGGGACGGGACCACGGTAATACGCCGGGCATCGGGATCCAAATTGCAGCTGGCGGGACAGGAGGGGGATCTCCAAGTCGGTGGATCGAACCGACAAGGTTATCCAAGCTTAGTGATGCCAACTCATATGTCATATGCGAGAAATCGGGACATGTATAAAATACATATGATGCAATTGTATGAACGAGCGGGACGGGAGTGCTCGAAGGCACAAATATCATTTGTTTCGGGTAATACATGACGGGCTAGCAAAATGCTAAAAATATAATTTTAGTGTTTTAAAGTAAAACTCGTGTCAACACATGAAAACAGAACTTACATTAGTAATCAGTGGTTTTAAAGTAAAACTGGTGTCAACACTTGAAAACAGAACTTACATTAGTAATTAGTTAAAAGGGATCACATATGGATATATTTCCACAAAATGCCGGTCCAAACATTGAGGATTCAAGATTTAAATCAATGTGGATAGGGGTCCCGTATGTCGTTTAGTTATTCACTTGGTACTCCTTAAGATTGAAGACATTCTGATACACATTAACAAGTCCATAAATCCTCAATAATTCTTCGTGATGGGGTTTTCTTCTCAACCGGGCTCCAAACATCATTCCCTAGATATCACCCTTGCATTGGGCTCCAAACAAACCTCTCCCAGTCATAAAGAAACAAGTTTTAAGCTCCATGAATAGACCCAGGCAGAACCTTGCTTGGGTTAACCAAGAGTTCCCTCGGTTAACCCAAGCAGCTTGCTGCCTAGGCTGTCCCAGGCAGAACCCTGCTTGGGTTAACCAAGAATTCCCTCGGTTAACGCTGCTTGGGCTGTCCCACTGTGGGTTTTTGGCTCCATTTCTCTATCTTTTGACATAGTTCCTTCCTCCCTTTGCAACCCACTTTTGAGCCACCCATTTATCACCAAAATAGGGTCTCCTTATCATCTCAAAACCTTACATAGTCCTCCTCCAAACATCCACAAAATGCATCAAATCCATCACATTCATTCTCATTTCATCAAAGAAAACCCAACATATATGAAGTTCCATATGTAACATAAATCAAGACTTAACCAAACAAGTTAAATATATTTCCAAGAGATTAAGCAAGAGAGGAAATGACCTATTAGCATGCACATTTCGAAATCAATGAGAAATCATAAGAAAGGGAATAATAAAGCGAGTAATGAAATCCACATTTCTCATAAAACATGCTAGTATCCAAAACAATCCATTCATCCACTTGCCTTTGGTCCAAGCTAGCAAATCAAGCTTCTAATCACACTCTTAAGCTCAAAATCACCAATCTACACAAAACCCCCCCAAAAAAAAAACAACCCATTATAAACCCTAAATGATCAAAACAATGAAATAGAAAGAGGGAGCTTCCAATAATGGAGGTGAAGCTCCTCTAGGGTTACAAGAATACAAATCTAGAAGATGAAGAGGATTGCTTACTTGGATGACCATCAAATGGAAAGAGTTATCTCAAAGAGAGCTTCAATGGTGATGGATTTCTTCTCCAAGAGTATCAATGGAGAGCTTGTAGGGAGGGGAAGAAGAAAATGAAACCCATTTCTTGATTGGTGCAAGGTTGATGTGGATTTGGAGATGGAAGCAAGAAGAAGAAGAACAAAAACCCTAGGCAACCATTAAGCAAATCCTCCTTCAATGAAAAAGTAGCTAGAAAGAGTAAAGTGGAAAAGGGGCTCTCCTTTTATAGAAAGTGAAGGTGGGTCCCACAACTTAACATGGCTTGTCGGGCTAGAAACACGTTTCTTGGGGTCTCGAATGAATTCGATGAAGAAGGAAGAAATGATCGTCGAAATTTCTAGTTTCCAAAAAGTATATATTTCACGGGTTTCGGAGACATTGAAATTAGTGTCCAGATTTTGATGTAAAAAGACTATTTTGCACCTAACATTAGAAAAGTAGGGTTTCGGGGTCTCGAACGAAGAAGAAGTAAATACGAAAGTTGTAGAGATTAACGAGATAAGTAAAACGAAGCTAAAACAAGAATTATCAGAAATTTTGAATAATCTCCCAATCACTCGCAAAGTCACTAAAAGAACCCCCAAAGGGTCCCACTAATCAGAAAGGCACTCAAAATTCCCCAAAGCTATAACAAAAGCTATTCCAATCCCAACTTAACCAAAATCCACTAATCATACTTAGAATTAAAACACAACTTAATTAACACTAATCGAGGTCACTCGGGTCGGGGTCTTACATCCTCCACCCCTTAGGGCAGTTGGTCCTCCAAATGAAACATGCAACCCACCTCAGCTAGTAGATGTGGATACTTCTTCTGGACTTGATCTCGTAGTTCCCACGTTGCTTCTTCCGGTCCATGGTTTTCCCAAAGCACTTTGACCGAATAAATTGTTCGTGTCCTCAACTCTTGTTCCTTTGTATCGATGATCTGAACAGGCTTTTCTACACATGTAGCATCTTCTCGGATTTCCAAAGGTTCATGCCGGAGTACATGTGATGGATCGGGGACGTACTTCTTTAACACAGACACATGGAAGACGTTGTGTACGCCGGAGAGTTCTGGTGGTAAGGCTAATCGATAAGCCACTTCACCAATCTTGCTCACAATGTCATACGGCCCAATGTATCTCCTCGATAACTTGCCTTTCTGCCCGAATCTCAAAGTTCCCCTAGTAGGTGACACCTTTAAGAAAACTTTATCTCCTTCTTTGAACTATAAGTCCCTTCTGTGAGAGTCTATATAGTTTTTCTGTCTACTCCTGGCTACTTTCAGACGTTCTTAGATCAACTTGACTTTGTCGCTGGTTTCACTCACTATGGTTGGTCCATGGAAACTGCAAATGCCTACTTCTTCCTAATAAACAGGTGTCTTACACCTTTTGCCATACAAATCTTCGAAAGGCACCATTCCAATGCTCGAATGGTAACTATTGTTATAAGCAAACTCGCACAACGGCAAAGCTTCATCCCATTGAGTATTGAAATCTAATACATAAGCACGGAGCATATCCTCAAGGGTCTGAATTGTTCTCTCTGACTGGTCATCTGTGTGAGGGTGATAAGCCGTGCTGAACTGTAGCTTCGTACCCATGGATTCATGCAATGTCTTCCAAAACCTCGAAACAAATCTACTGTCTCTGTCAGATGTGACCTACTGACAATCTCATTGACAAACAACTCTGCCAAAGGTAACATGTGCATCTTCTTCCCTGTCCTCATAGGAATGAAATGAGATAATTTGGTGAGTCTATCTACAATGACCCATATCGCATTGTTGCCTCTGCTGGTCCTCGGTAATCCCGAAATAAAATCCATGGTAATGTGCTCCCATTTCCATTCTGTGATTTATAACGGTTGTAACAACCCTGGAGGCTTCTGGTGCTTTGCCTTTATCAACTGACAAGTCATACAACGGGAGACAAACGTTGCAGTCTCTCTCTTCATGTTGTTCCACCAAAATCTGCCCTTCAAGTTTTGATATATCTTGGTGCTGCCCGGATGCATGGAATACTTCGTACTGTGAGCTTCGGTCATGATATCATTCCTCAAATCTTCAACGTTAGGCACACATAGACGGTCACGGTAATACAAAACTCCATCCACAAAACGAAAGTCAGGACGTCCTGCCACATGCTCTGAAATCTTGGCCAACTCTGGATCTTGCAACTGACTATCCTTGATCTTCTAAATGAAAGAAGGCTCTGACACTGGCATGTTAGCTAATAATACACCCTTCCTTAGTGGCTGTAGGTCTATACTCAACTCTTCAAATTGTTCAAAGATACAAGTGCCACTAAGATTTGCCAAGCCTACTAATTTTCTACTCAAGGCACTGGCAACTACATTAGCTTTCCCCGGGTGATACTTGATTGGAAAATCATAGTCCTTGATATATTCCATCCATCTTCTCTGCCTCATGTTAAGTTCCTTCTGAGAAAATAAGTACTGTAAGCTGCGGTGATCGGAGTGGACTTCGGACTTCTCTCCATAGAGGTAGTGTCTCCACATTTTCAATGCAAAGACGACCGCTGCTAACTCAAGATCATGGGTTCCATAGTTCTTCTCATGGTCTTTCAACTGCCAGGATCCATAAGCAATCACTTTCCCGTCTTGCATCAATACACAACCAAGTCCAACATTCGAAGCATCGGTAAAAATGGTAAAACCGCCGCTTCCGGATGGCAAAGTAGGGACTGGTGCTGTAGTCAATCTCTTTTTCAGCTCTTGGAAACTAGTCTCACATGAGTCTGTCCACACATACGGTACATTCTTTGTAGACGTTGTATACTATTTTTACCCGAGTGTTACATTATAAAGCGATGGACAAAGGGTGTTAGAAAAGATTCATTTGTAGACGTTGTTGAATCGGTGGATCTGTTGGTGTTAACCCATGCTTGGCTCAACATAGTCACTTGTCATGTATGTTTGCAAGGCTTATTGACACAGCTAGTTAATCTAGAGAAGGTTTCGAATTTTTAACCAGTGGTCATACGAAATTGGAAATGAAATTAAGGCAGGTGACATTAAACAGCCCATCAAATACAAGCATTGATAAAGGGAATGGACTTGTGGATAGTAACTTGGTTGAATATCATGAGCCATCACATGCCGTGACGAAAGGACGCATGAAGAGACTTAAATCATCAAAGGAAAAGGCAATAAAAGGGCGTCTTTGTAAGGGTTGCAACAAGCGCGGTGTATCACATGGCAAGAGAAATTGTCCGGTGTTGTTGAGCAGGTAAAAAATTTATGACAAGTTAGTTTTCTTGTTATCTCCTATGTTGCATATAAAACTATTACTTATTTCATGTCTGTTATCTCCCAACAGGTTAGTTGATGCTGATCCAAGCCAATCACTGGACTCTAACCTTGGAAGTAGAGAAATTAGAGAAAGCTCTAGTGAAGAAATGCATTGACTTACAATGGTAATTTGCAAGGTTGAAAGTAATTTGCAAATTGTGCTAAATTAGTCTCATGTATCTATCTAAATGCAAATTTGATCTTACTACGGTGCTCAATAGTTATATTTCTAAACTTGGAGGAAATTGGCTGAATGACGTACTTGATGTCAACTTTTTACAATCTTGCAAATTTAATGGTAAATGTTTGGCCCTATAGTAACATCTTTTGTGTCAATCAAATTGTTTTATTTTTGAATTTTTTTTTGTGAGATCTATAGTCACATTCTATTGACCTAAATTAAATTGATTTGCATGGGTGGAAAAGCTGGTGTATAGTCACATTCTATTTTTATTGCTTCACTGTTATCTTCTTGAACTATTACTTCTCTGTCTAGACTTTAATGTTACTTCTCTTTCTAGACTTTAATGTTGCTTGTGTAGTTCATTGCATAGTTTAGCACTTACATTTCACATACTGTAATGTCTATTGTAGCTCAATTACTGTAATGCAGAGAAGGTGCCATCAAGACTGCCATCATGTCTAGATACATAAAAGGAAGTGAAAGTCCTCGAGGATCCTAACCCTAGAGGGGGGGGGGGGGGTGAATAGGGTGAGCTACAATTGTGACCAATTTACACCAATTTTAACTTCTTAATATAAACTAGTCAAATGTGATGATTAATCATTCAATATGCGGAAGCTAATACAAAAACAATCACCACATAGCAATCACCACAACACAATATTTATAGTGGTTCGGCCAACGTGCCTACATCCACTACCGGCTTGTGCATCCAACACCCCACCGGATTTCCACTATGTATGCTTTTTACTAGGCTAAGCAATAACCCTTACAATGATGTTTTTCTAGGCTAAACAACAACCTCTCAATGTGCTTTTCTAGGCTAAGCAATAACCTTTACAAAATGCTTTTCTTAGGCTAAGCAATAACCTTTACAAATGAGAGATTTCTCAAAGAAGGTGTCTTCACAAAAGAACACTCCAAGAGATACAATTTAAGCTCAAATGAAATTGCCTCTTGAATAGGCTAATATGAAAGTTTAATACAAATTACAAACATACACTCAATTAAGCTAAAGTGTGTGCACAAGTGTATGAGTGTGTTTCTTCAATCAATTTCAACAAAGAAGCTCTTAAATGAATGCATGATGCATTTTAAAATCAAAGCTTATAAAATGATGATTGAAGAGAAAACTAATCACATGAGAAATTCAAACAACTTTAAGAAATGAACTTAAACAAGTTGTATGAATGTTAAAGTCTAAGAATGCATGTGATTTAGTTAGGAGAGTTTGCAAACCAATCTAATTTACCAAGGATGATTTTGAGTTTGCTAAACATCTCTAGAAATCATGCATAAGTGAAATTACAAAGAATTAGGCATGCATGGATTTCATTTTAATGGAAATCAAAATACTAGTAATGTGTACCTTATGAAAAGTCAAGCATTTGATTTCCAAATGGCACTCTAGCCTTTCCAACTTCTTCCCCTTTCTTTGGCTCCAAAATGGTCTCAAAGGTTCATGGTTCAAGCCTTTAGAAAGGTTGGAAATGAATGGACTTTATAGCCAAAAAGTTGCCAACGGCTAGTCCTCGGTCGACCGGCAAAGAGGTCTCGGTCGACCGAGAAGGCACAACGGTCAGATTTCTGACCGTTGGGGTTTCAGTTCAGAAAACTGTCCATTCGCCCTGCAGTGGTCTCGGTCGACCGAGACCCAGGTCTCGGTCGACCGGCGACACTGCCGGGACACCCCCAAAAATTCCAACTTTTGCATTTTGAAGATTTTCTTTGTGGAATTTTGTGGGTCACTAAACCAAGCTTAAAAACATGTTTTAAAACATTTAAAAACATGAAACACACAAAGCCTAAAATGATTCAAAGGTTTAAAACCAAAGGCTAGCTTGATTTGATAAAACTCTTTTCAAATGAAAATGCATACAAAAATGATTCTTTTTGTGAAGAATGTATGCAAGGCTCAAACCTACAAACTCAAGATGATTTTCCAAATATAATGCACAAGGATATAGGTTTTCAAAAGAGTTTGGGTTTCAAAACTAATGCATCCAAGTTTAAAACCAAAACATGCATATAACAAATACTTTTCCAAATCTTAAAAGCTATGCATGTATAAAACTAGATTTCAATGTTTCTAAAAACAATGCATGTGTGAAATATCAAATGATGCTAAAGTGCAAATGCATCCATCAAATTGCAAATACAAAATACCTAACAGGAAGGACTCCATCAAGACTGCCATCAAGGAGGGGAATTTATTTGAGATAAATGGGCAAAACCCTTTTCAGGAAATTGCAATGAAGAAAACACAGATGTGGATTTCCGCTGCAGTTGGCTTTTATATCCATTTGTATTGTACCTTTGACTTGCAATGTTGTGGTGTGTAATTGTAATGGTGAGAAGATTCCAAGAATGACCGATGGAGTTGTCTTTCTTTTTCAATCTAATGTGAAACTTCCTATATTTAAGTATGTAGGAATTTTGAAGCAATTTATTTAAAGAGTTCATTATTTGAAGGACTCTTTAAGCTATTCTTTCCCTTGTGAATTTTATGTTCTTTTCCATGGGACCTGTTTAAATGAGTTTATGTAGTTTTGTTTTTCCCATAAATGTGCTTATGTGTGGTTCATGTGTTTGGATATCACACTTTACCTGTAAGTGGTTGTTTTGCTCTTTAACTAATTTCATGTAAACAGACTCTCAGGTAATTAGATTTGCATGTAAACTGGGTGCAAAGCAAATGAGTTTAGAGGATCTAAATCAAGGCCTTGGTAAACCAACTTTTTATGATTTTTGGGTTGTTTTTTGTAATTTGTTATTATGTAATCATTGATGATATATGCACAATATTATCCGGCCTTATTTATGCACTGATTTAGACTTTTTGTCGAGCCAAACTATACGTCTATCTTAAAGGCCCCACATAATATATCAATATTTCAAAAATATCCAGAGATTGAATATCCTAGTTTTCCTGATCTTGTTTATGTGGAGTGCATCTGCTGTCTTGCTATCAAGTCTTTTGCAGGGCTTTGATCATAGATTAGGATGATATGACCCATGGATTCTCATATCATTGGGTCAATTAGATAAGTCAATTAGATTTGGGTCTGGAGGGCTAAAACATGAGTTCTTCCATGTAAAGGTGGGAATCATATTTCTTTGTCAACTACTTTCATAGGGTATTTTTTTTTAGGTGTAAGACGTGCCAGCTTTGAAACCTTGCTGAGTACTCTGTTTAGAGCATTGGTTAACCCACTTTCCGAGAGAGTTTCTGGACGAGTTTTCGGTTTTTGGAAGTCCATATTATGACCTTCAAATCTGCAATTTCTAGGTCAGAAAAAATCGCATTTGCCTCGTTTTCAACTCGCGCACTTTTCCTTCATTGTCGACAAAATCTGCAGAAACCTTACTGAGTAGCCCTGTTTGGGCACTGGTTAACCCACTTCCCGAGGGAGTTTTCGGATGAAATTTGGATTTTTCGAAGTCCATGTTGCGAACTTCAATTATACAATTTTTGGGTACGAAATGTGTGCGTTTGCCTCATTTTCTACTCGCGCACTTTTCGCACACGGTCTGAAAATTCTACTGGAACCTTGCTGAGTAGCCCTGTTTGGTGTACTGGTAGACCCACTTCCTGAGGGAGTTTTCGGATGAAATTTGAGGTTTTCGAAGTTCATGTTATGAACTTCAAATATGAAAATTTTTTGTTACGAAATGTGAGCGTTTGCCTCATTTTCTACTCGCGCACTTTTCACACACTGCGGAAAATTCTCTTGGAACCTTGCTGAGTAGCCCTGTTTGGGGCACTGGTAGACCCACTTCCCGAGGGAGTTTTCGAATGAAATTTGGGGTTTTTGAAGTCTATGTTGTGAACTTCAAATCTGCTATTTTTTTGGTACGAAATGTGTGTTAGGTTTTTTTTTGTTGCTAATTTGATGGATTTACAATCAATTTCACTGTCAAATGATCACACACTCATGCATCTTAGTTTTGACTTTGGAATCTAAGTTTCTAGCTTGCATTTTCTTTTGATTTTCAAATGATTTATTCATGCATCTTTTAGAACTTAAATACACTTTTGAAAACCTATTTCTTCATGCATATTTTTGGTAAATCAAGTTAAGAATCTAGGTTTGTGATTTGTATAAATTCCTCATTTTTAGAATCATATTATTATGCTTAAATCACACTGGCCATGAGTTCCAAATTTCATCTTTAGAAAATTGAAAAATCTGCATGAACTCATCCCAGGCCAGTTGACCCGGTCGACCGACCCCTGCACTCGGTCGACCGAGCCAACTAGCCGTTGGGCATCTTGGTCAGATCACCCGGTCGACCGAGCCCTGTCCAGGTCGACCGGGGAACTAGCCGTTGGACCAATATGACCGTTGGGCCAGGTCGACCCGGGGGTCACGGGGTTGACCGGGCCAACTAGCCGTTGGACTGTTTTTTGTATAAAAGTCTGTTTCATTCCCTTTTTTCGATAGGCTTGTTTAGTGAAACTTTTGAACCATCTTGAAGTCTAAAGAAGAAGAATAAGCTGAGAAAGCTAGAGGGCTATTGGAAATCAAAATGTTTGAGATTTAAAAGGTATATCTTTCAAGTTAATATTGATTTCCATTCCATTTAAAAACCATGCAAGTTTAACTCTTTGTAATTTCATATTTGCGTGATTTCTAGCTTTAATTGAGATGTTTTGCAAACACCATATCACTTTGGCAAATTAGATTGTTTTGCAAACACTCATGTCTCAATCACATGTGTTTTAGTCTTTAAACTTCTTACAATTTGTGTAGCATGTCTTTCAAGTTGTTTGAACTTTTCATGTGATTAGCTTATCACTTCAATCATCTTTTTCTGAGCTTAGATTTTCAAATGCATCAAGCATTCATTTAAGAGCTTCATTTTACAAATTGATTGAAGTAAACATTCATACACTTTGAGCACACACTTTAGCTAATTATTGTGTATGTTTGTATCTTGATTTAAACTTTCATATCAGCCTATTTAAGAGGCAAATGTATTGAGCTTAAATTATATCTCTTTGAGTGTTTGTGTAGACACTTCTTTGAGAGAAATCTTTCTATTGTAAAGATTATTGCTTAGCCTAAGAAAAACACATTGTAGAGGTTATTGCTTAGCCTTGGAAAAGCATCTTGTAAAGGTTATTGCTTAGTCTAGAAAAGCACATTGATAGGTTGTTGTTTAACCTAGAAAAATATCGTTGTAAAGGTTATTGCTTGACCTTTTGAAAAGCATAAATAGTTGAAATCCGGTGGGGTGTTGGTTCACAAGCCGGTAGTGGATGTAGGCATTGAGGCCGAATCACTATAAATCTTTGTGTGATGGTGTATGCTTGTGGTGATTGCTTTTGTTAGCTTCCGCATTTTGTTTGTTTATCATCACTAGTGGCTAGTTAATTTGAAAGAAATTAAAATTTGGCTTAATTGGTCACTAACTTATAGCTCACCCTATTCACCCTCCCCCTCTAGGGTTAGGATCCCGGACTTTCAATGTGTGCGTTTGTCTCGTTTTCTACTCGAGCACTTTTTGTACACCGTCGAAAAATTCTGCTGAAACTAACATCAAGGATTCTTCAATATGGAAGTCTTCTTTTGTCATTTCTGTTGTTTTAATCTTTCTATATTTAATTTTTTTCTCTTATATATATATATTTGCAGAGAAGCTCTAAAACAAGATCCATAAAAATCAACACAGTCAGTAGCTGACTCCATTAACTACTACTCATTTTACATTTTATCTGACAACGATGACAAAATTAGTCATGATCCATGTACCCACTTGAAAATGGTTATATTAGAGATAATACACATGTGCGTATGGACATCTCCATTCAAAAAAAATAATAATAATAACTAATAGGGATAGCTATCCTCATGCATGTTGCAAAGTTTGATCCCCATACATATGCAACAAATACTAGAAACATCATCAATATAATCCTGCTAAAATTTGAGAGTTGTTTCTTTGCTTCTATACTTTATCTCAAAAGTTTGATTTCATGCTTAATCTCTTGCTTCATCTCTTGAAGTGACTTTCTCATTTCATCTTCTCTACTTTCATTTTGTTCACGCCCGATACTTCGGCCCTGTGCATATTCAGTCGTGACCTCATTCATCCAAATCAACAACCCATAACCTCTTTCTCCCTACACACAAATTCATGGCAAATACAAAATTAATATTTGAGTGAAAATAAATACTAATTTAAGGAGCTGGAATCAATAGACACTTACTTGTAAATCTGGACATTTCCAAAATCTTCATCCTGGATTATGGGTTGCACAAGATGTCTTTAAAATCATATACCCATACCCACATGGGCACTTTGTAACCCATTCTAAGTTTCGTATTGAAGACGATGCTGACTGTTAGATTGGGTGGTCTCAATCCATCAGATGATGTAATAAATTGATTAATTTCTTTATTTATCAATAAAATCATGCGTTCCTTTCATGAGATGAATAGTGTTTTATTACTTTATGCACATGACCAATAAGTATGACATAATGGTTCATGAGATGAACTGGGTCCCATTAGTATATTAGATGTGATATATGTATGTGGATGAGATCCACATACGGGAGACATGTGTCATAAATCTTATATTTAAATATGTTCACAACCAATGATGAGACTAGGCATCTCATCTGATAAGGTTGCAGCACTTTGATCACTTTGAGACAGTGTGATTTGCCTCGATCATCAAAATGTAAGATTTTGGATTACGGTGTTGGTACATTGGATGTATTGAAGGACCATGAGAAGCACCTTATGGAATACTGTCTCGATTTTAAGGTCTGCTCTCATAATTCCCTAGCAATAGGCTCTCAATCCTAAGGCAATGATGAACTCAAGTTTCTATCTATTCATTTGCTTTGAGTCACCAATGAGTGAGGCCAACAGTAGGTCAACACCTCGGTGTCTTGGGTATGTGGTAGTAGGACTGTGAGAACATCCAATGGTCAAGATGGAATCTATATTATCCCTTTGTGCCAATTAATGGATTTGTCATTAGTAAGTGCGCACCCATCTCGATTAAGAGTTAATTGGATGGTATTGATGATCACTGTGATTAATTGGGGCTCAAGGATAATAAGATGTGGATCTAAGATTGGATGAGACAGATTTTTTTCAATTGATCCATGAATATTGATAGAGGGGCCTACTTGTGTTAATTGAGAAGTTTAGGGGCTATAAAAAGGGGAATTAATCCCTCTTGGACGTCCACCATTGAAGAAACATGATCAGCCCCTATTTTGTGCAATTGTTACACACGACTCCCTCCTCTTTTTCTCTTCTAGTTCCTTGGAGTTTCTAGTAGGGTTTTCTCTTGAAGTTTTCCACAAATCTTCTTGAGGAAAGAGATCTGATAGCGGGTCATAGTGTGAAAGACAACAAGGTCTTGGAGATCCCAAATTGCTTCAAGAAGAGTTCTTGATCTAGTTGACTGTCTTCTTCTCGATTAGAGCACTACTGGGCTCTAAAGGTATAATCTGTTTTTCCTTTTTAATTTGGATAATTTTGGTTGCATGGTGTTGTTGATTTCTATCTTTTAGATAGATTTTATTGCTTTACTTGATTGATGAGATGGAGGGATTGCATCCGGGATATGGTTTATGGCCTTATGGGTACTTGATCCCTGAGTTAAGTGGGTCAAAAGTTTTGAAAATCTGTCCACGAGGCTCATCTACTTCCAACAATTGGTATTAGAGCCATACCTCATCTCTAATCATATTAGATCAGCGATCTAGATCTAATCTTTGCATGAGATGTGAAGAGAGCAGACCTAGGGCTTTGTAAGGGTCAAATTTGATGATTGTGTACTTTTTGTATCTAGTTTGAATGCATTAGAAGGGGCTGGTTCGGACAAGAAAAAAGGATTTTTCTGCAGGTTTTAGAGCAGGTTGCTCAAGCGGACCTTCATCCGTTCGAGCGGACTAGGTTCTGGAATAGTCCGCTCGAGCGAATAGTGTGCAGAATTTTTCTTTTGATAGTCCAGGATTTTCATCATGAGATGATGAATGGTATCCTTTAGACCTAGTTCCTACTATGTTCTTGATACTAACCATGCAAGTTCATGTCTTCTCCATGTGTCCCACAAGACTTTTACTTCCTTTTTATAGTTATTGGCTTATTTGAGGCTAAGTATAAAGGGCATCATGGTTTCCTTGGTTTCCTGCGAAAGGGCAAGACATGGTGAATTTCTTTATAGCCCTTTTATTTCCAAGTTTAGATTACCATGTAAGTCTCATTATTGAGGCATATGAATTTATGTAATTTTTCAAAATTGTAAATTCTGGAGATGTCCGAGACGAAGAAGGAAAGTGAAGTTGGACTCCTAATCAAAGAGTTTGAAGATTACCAAAAGGTGTTTTGGAGATGCCCAAAGAGTTTGTGGAATCCCAAAGCTTTGGAAAGTCTAAAAGTCCAAGAAGTCTATTCCGCTTAGGCCATATGGAGGAGAGGATTAGTTTCTAATTTTAGCACTTTCTATTTATGGATGAATGCTTGTTTTAGAAAGCTTCCAAATCTGATCCAAACATAGCAATTTCCAAAATTGGTCAAATCAAATTAACTTTTGCAAAGAGTTCTAATTAGAGTTGGCAGGCCCATGATATTGATCCATTGGTAACACTAATTTTAGAAACTGGACATTTCTTAAAATAACTTGACTTGGAACCAATCATTAGTCATATCATAAGATGATTTGATGTTGGTATTTGTGGGCCCATATTGAAAGTTAGTGTGAATCAGATCTGAACTCCTTTTTGCTAAGAGAGTTCTATAGCTGATATTTTAAAACTTTTAACTAGGATCAGAATCAGAAAGCAAACCAGCCATGTTAATCACACTATAACACCATGCAATCATGATCAACTTGTGTGTAAACAAAGAAGATACAAAGGAGAACATATACCTGATGTTCTTGGGTTGAAAAACTTCTGAAATCTGAACTTTAAGATCAGATTCTTTAGACTGCAACTTTCAGCAACCTTGCTGGAATTTCTCTGCAGCAGGTTCCCTTCTAGTCTTCTCCTCTATTCCTCTTTCTCCAATCTGATTGGCTACTGTTGGTGGGAACTAACTAGACTTCCCTCTAATTGTTTTTGCTTGATCTGAAGTGAAGAACTCAGATCTGATGTGGGTTTTCTGCAGGAAGAAAACAAGGACCAGCAAGAGGAAATCTGATGTGCAATGGACGTCCAAGGGTGTGAGTGCTGCCCCTCTTTCTTGTTTCCAAAATCTTGCACAACCAAGAGAGATTTTCTCTCCTTCTTCCCTCAATGATGTTGCACGCCCAAAGGGGGAACCACCAGCAATATATAATGCTGATATCTTGGAGAGAAAGTATCTTGAAAGAACTAGGAAACCAAGGAGAAAAAATAGGAACTTTCCAAAAAGGAAAACACACTCCATCATGGACGTCCAGCCCTCTTTCCTTTTCTATTTAGTTTCTAAATTGAATTAGAAAGCTACTAAACTTTAGGAAAACTTGCACAAAAAAAGAACTCCTTCCAAGTAATGGGACCTGCACAAACTTGGGACCCACAAACTAGGGACCACATTGGCTAGCCCACACTTACTATGGCCCATGTACCAAATAATTTATCTAGAGTTATAATTCATGTATACCATCATGGGCCTATTTGAATTTACACTCAAAATTGTTTCTCCACACATTTAAACAATTTAGGAAACCTTGCCAATCTAGGAAAGTGGCTAGAGAAGGGACCAAAAGACATATTTGCCCTTGGCTTCCAAAATGACCAAAATGTCCATGCTAACCCCATAGCAACACTAGGATCATTTTAACCTTAACTCATTCCACTAGAGAGTTATGGTTGCACTCCAAGGACAAATATTAAATTGCAAATAAAGCTCATCATAAATAGACGATTGTCTTTGACCTACCAAGTACAATGACCATAATGCCCCTCTATGTAACATCCATAATCAAGTAGGTTAACCGATGTACTATCCACCTTCTTGATTACATCTCAACCTTAGAACTTCATACCCTTGAATTAATCATCATCCGGATATCATTCTCTTGATCCAGGGAGCGACCCACAAGTTCAATATCCATATGGAACATCCATATACTAAGATCTTAGATTCTGATGATTAATCGGATAATTCTAAGGGGACGATCATTCCATCACATGATGGCATAGATTCCATATTGCATTTGTACGTCCCAACTAATCAAGCCCGATCACCCAAAACACAGAGCTGTTGACCCATGAACAGGATCTCACCCATAGTGAATTAAAGCACAAGAACTTGACTTCGTCAGTTCATCCACAAATGCTCAAGATTAAGAGCACTGGTCACTCAGTAGCAAGAGGTGATTTGATCTCTCTCTGTGATAGTACTATATTAGAGATCACACCTACAAGTGGTCATGTTCAATGCATGACACATGCACTAATGAGATAAATCCGGAAAAGCCTCCCATGACTTAGGTAAGTCACCCTGAATACAGGAGAGTATCTCATTATAACTTATACCAAGATGAAGTGCCCAACTCCATCTCTCAGTTATGAACAAGTTTATTGTTTCAAGTGTCCATGACTCAGACCTTACTGTGTGTAGCCACTACACACCTAAGTCATTACTAGAAAACAATGGGCCTTACACAACCATACATATACACAAGTATTAAGAGAAAGATGTCATTCCATTAAATAACCAATAAATATCCAGTTACAGAGATGTGAGTGCAGTCAGTGGGCTTTAGGGCATACACCAATCCCAACAATCTCCCACTTGCACTAAAGATCACTACGACCTAACCTAACTCCCATAGACTCAACATGTGAAGTGAACACTTTCTCAGTAAGAGTCTTAGTAAATGGGTCAGCTAAGTTATTTGCTGAGGCAATCTGCTCTACCACTATTTCTCCATCCTGGACGAATTCCCGGATCAAGTGGTACTTTCTCTGAATATGCTTGCCTTTCTTGTGGTTCCTGGGCTCTTTGCAGTTAGCTACTGCACCAGTATTATCGCAGTACATGACAATCAGTTTTTGCACTGCAGGAACTACTCCCAATTCCAATAGGAATTTTCTGAGCCATACTGCTTCCTTCGCAGCTTCCGATGCCGCCACATACTCTGCTTCCATGGTAGAATCAGCAGTACAATCTTGCTTGACACTTCTCCATGATATAGCCCCTCCTGATAGAGTAAAGACGTATCCCGAGGTAGACTTTCTGCCATCTACATCCGACTGGAAATCAGAGTCTGTATACGCCAGTGGCGTTAGATCATCTGCTCGGTAAGTCAGCATATAATCTTTCGTTCTCCGAAGATACTTGAATATATGCTTAACAGCTGTCCAGTGTATAGGTCCAGGGTTTGATTGATATCTACTAACCATGACAACGGCAAAGCAGATATCTGGTCTAGTACACAACATTGCATACATGAGGCTTCCAACAGCTGATGCATATGGTACTCTCCTCATGCTTTCTATCTCCTCTGGTGTCTTCGGACATTGATTCCGAGATAGTGGTACTCCATGTCTAGAAGGCAGCAAGCCCTTCTTGGAGTCATGCATGTTATACTTGACCAGTATCTTCTCAATATACGAAGATTGGGATAAGGCTAACATCTTGTTCTTGCGATCTCGCAAAAGCTTGATCCCTAAGACATAGCTCGCCTCACCCATATCCTTCATCTGAAATTGAGATGATAACCAAACCTTAGTAGATGACAAGATGCCAACATCATTTCCAATGAGTAATATGTCATCCACATATAGGACTAAAAATGCAACTGCGTTTCCACTCCCTTTCTTATACACACATGGTTCATCAATGTTTTGATCAAAGCCAAAAGATTTGACTGCCTGATTAAACTTGATGTTCCATGCCCTAGACGCTTGCTTAAGTCCATAAATAGACTTCTTAAGCTTACAGACCATGTTTTCTTGGCCACCAGCAATGAATCCCTCTGGTTGCATCATATAGATGCATTCGTCAAGACTTCCATTAAGAAAAGCTGTCTTGACATCCATCTGCCATATCTCGTAGTCATAATGACATGCGATGGCTAAGAGAATCCTTATGGACTTAAGCATAGCCACTGGTGAAAAGGTTTCCTCATAATCGATACCCTCTTTCTGAGTATACCCTTTCGCCACCAGTCTTGCTTTGAAGGTTTCAACCTTCCCATCCACTCCTCTCTTTCTCTTGTAGATCCACTTGCACCCTATGGGTTTGATCCCTTCAGGTGCATCCACAAGTTCCCAGACTTGATTGGAATACAGAGAATCCAATTCAAATTTCATCGCTTGCTGCCACATGTCAGCATCTATATCCGTTACTGCTTCATCGTAACCAGTAGGATCCTCAACTAGATCCTCGGAGTCTGTCATAAAAGACACTCCTAGGTATCTATCTGGTGGTCTAGAAATTCTCCCACTACGACGAGGCTCCGGAGTGTTAAAAGGAATGTCTTGATTTTCTACAGTCTCAGGATCTGGCACAGATGTTGCAGGAGTTTCTGAAAGAATCTCCTCAAGTGTTTCTTTACAACCAAGCTCTTGGTGCATCATGCAATCATCCTCCAAGTATCTAGCATGAGTGCTGATAAGCACTTTTTGCTCCTTTGGATGATAAAAGATGCCTCCTCTTGTTCCCTTAGGATACCCAATGAAGTAGCACATTTCCGATCTGGGTTTTAGCTTGGTAGCTTTATCATTCAGTACATAGACTGGACAACCCCAAATGTGGATATGTCTTAAACTGGGTTTTCGACCTGTCCACATTTCTTGAGGTGTCCTAGGTACTGATTTAGAAGGTACCAGATTTAAAATGTATGCTGCTGCTTCTAGGGCATATCCCCAAAAAGATATGGGTAGGGTTGCATGACTCATCATGGACCTTACCATATCAAGAAGGGTACGGTTTCTTCTCTCTACTACACCATTTTGCTGGGGTGTACCCGGTGCAGACAACTGAGACACAATCCCATGTTGTGTGAGGTACTCCTTGAACTCACCCAGGAGGTACTCGCCACCTCGATCAGATCGAAGAGCTTTGATATGTTTCCCTAGTTGTAGCTCCGCCTCAGCCTTGAATTGTTTGAACTTATCAAACGCTTCAGACTTGCGTCGCATTAGGTACACATATCCATACCTAGAGTAATCATCAGTGAAGGTGATGAAATACTCATAACCTCCTCTTGCTAGTTTGTTCATAGGACCACACACATCAGTGTGAACCAATTCTAACAACTCCTTTGACCTCAGTCCCTTTCCAGAGAATGACCTTTTGGTCATCTTTCCCATGAGACAAGATTCACACTGAGGTAAAGGTTCGAGATCTAATGAGCTCAGAAGCCCATCCTCTACCAACCTCTGAATCCGTTTTAGGTTAATATGACCCAAACGTAAGTGCCAAAGATAAGTGTCATTGGTCGAAGATACCTTCCTCTTAAGGGAAGATGAGCTTTCGAGTTGTACATTATGCAGTGAGGGAGCAATAGGATATATATAAAATAAGTTGTCATGCATTCTACCGGAACATATAATATTTCCATCTCTACTGATATCAACACCAGAATGGAAAGAAACTGAATAATTAAATTCAATGAGTCTGGAAACTGAAATTAAATTCTTCCTTATGTCCGGAACATAGATAACATTGTTTAAAACTAATATCCTATCATGCGGAAAATGTAAGGTAATAGCTCCCACTGCAACAGCCCATATCTTTGCTCCATTTCCAACTCTAAGGTCAAACTCTCCTTTCTCAAGCCTTTTCATTATCTGAAACCCCTGCAATGAATTGCATATGTGATTAGTGGCTCCAGAGTCTACTATCCATGAATCAGTAGAATCAACCACATGACAGGTTTCAATGTAATAGGAAAGAGATATACCTTTCTTATCTGAGCCTAGGAGCTTGGGACAATCTTTCTTCCAATGACCTTTGAGGCCGCACTTGAAGCATTTCCCTTTGGGTTTTTCACCTGTGCCTTTGTCCTTTTTCCCAGCATTGCCCTTTTTCTGTCCTTTTCCCTTACCCTGCTTCTTCTTGAACTTTTTCCCTTTCGGGTTCAGTTTAGAGGAAAACTGGGAAAAGTGAAGTTGGCCTTTAGGCTTCATGATGGCCTCTGCCGCCTGGAGTTCTTTCATAAACTCAGAGAGAGTCATGTCCATCTTGCTCATGTTAAAGTTGAGCTTGAACTGGTTGAAAGACCCCGGCAGAGTTTCGAGAATCATATCAGTCTGACTCCCTGCATCAATCTCAGCCCCTAGGATCTCAGCTTCATTGAAACAATCCATCATTTTGAGCATGTGCTCTCTGACAGGTGTTCCCTCAGCCATCCTAGAATTCATGATTGTCCTTAAAGCAGCTTGCCTAGCTGGCCTGCTTTTGTCGCGAACATCTCAGACAAGGACACTGAAGCTGTGTCCATTTGCTCATGCTGCGTTTGCAACACGTTGGACATGGAAGCAAGCATGTAGCATTTGGCCATGCTATTCGCCTTTTTCCATTTCCTTTCAGCCTCTAGCTGGTCATCTGTAGAAAAATCATCAATGGTAGGACAGGGTTCCGACAAAACATACTTGTACTCCTCAACAGTGAGTACTATGTTAAGGTTTCTTTTCCAGTCTACGTAATTTGGGCCAGTCAATTTGTTCTCATGCAAAATACTCATCAACGGGCTAAAGGAATCCTTCCCCATCTCTCTGGATATATATATAACAGGTTATAATTAGACAGGCAGTATATATGTAACAAGTATATGGTGCTTGTAATAAAAGGAAAAACATGCACAAGACTTTTTACATTATTTAACCCTAATTATAATGTATCAGTGTCTCAACCTCCTCATAGACCCTCCATCGAAGGGATGGCCGAGCCTACAGTCACGTTGAGTTAAGGTCTGCTTATTTGGATCATCACTTTCTGGATACGCATATCCAGTGATAGGCCAATCACTGATTGGTTTGGCCTCAAATGATAAATAACACTAACTCCTAGGGAGAGGTTATTACCATCTTATGTCAAGTGTATTACCATCTCTTATGAACGTTCCCAGAATGTCTATGACTCAAGTCCTCCGAAGGGAAGTAACTTTAATCCAATCTTGAAGTGATCTTTAGTAAAGAGCTCCACCGAAGGGATGGCCGCTCCCACCAACGCTTCATTGACATTCTATAGAAGTGATCTTTAGTAAAGAACTCCACCGAAGGGATGGCCGCTCCCACTAACACCTCATTACGAATATTCACATTAGTTCACCCACTAACCCATCAAAGCAATCTTTAGTAAAGAACTCCACTGAAGGGATGGCCGCTCCCACTAACACTCCAATGAGATAGCATGAACCGAAAATGGAAGGCCGTGGGGTTTTTTCCAAACCCCTCTCCCACTTGATTATTTAACACTTTTGATCGTTACTCAAACCTTGTTTAAATCTAGCAAACTTGGTTAACAATTTTCATGACTCAATTGCTTAAGTCATAAAAAAAAAAAAACCTTTGCTTTAAAACATATTGAGTAGAGATCTTGGGACCAATGGGTTATGGGCCCACTATGGTATCAACATATTAGATTTTAGTTTGGCCTCTTTTGGAAACTTAGGGTACCAAGGTAAACTAAACCCTATCCAATTTTAAACCTTAGACAAATAGAAGGTGCTGGTCTAAGATCCGTTTAAAAACAATTTGCCAAACAAAAACCAATCCAATATAGAAAGATGCCAATTTTAAGAACCTAGTGGTGGCCATGTTACTAGGTGATAAACATAGCAATTATATAAAGCATTCAACCGTGCATTCCATATATAAAAGCAAATTAAAGAATGCAATCCTTGATGGCTCCCTGCTATTTCGGACTTCAAATCCTTTTCCAATTAGGAAACTTGGTTAAGAGTCCTTCTTGCGCTAGGAAACCTCCGTTGCCTCCGTTACCATGGGACCCGGTTTGTTGCAACCTTCCTCGCTTGAAACTTTCCTCTTCTTGCTTGTTACAATAAATCAAATTTATACAAGCAAACCAGTGAAAAACAAAAACCCAAAATTACATTGGAGATACCTATGCTTTTCAAGAAAGCTTACATCAAGACTAGTTGAAATATAAACAAGGAAATAATTACAACTTCCTATGATTGCTAACCGCGCAATCGTACACTTTCCAACTAATTAAAGAAACATCCAAATCCACACACATACATGCGAACCATCAAGGATGCAAGTATTTGGCTGCAAACAAAGAGGTTAGTGCATTCAAAGTGCTATGTACAGCACTATATAGTGATCTGAAATTATTCCAGCACCCTGGAAAAATTACTGCACTACAAACATATAGAAAACAGCATTATGGAATTATTCCAGCAGCATGGAAAAAATTCCTGCACTTCATACATGTAGTAATCAGCATTCTGGAATTATTCCAGCAGCATGGAAAAAATTCCTGCACTTCATACATGTAGTAATCAACATTCTGGAATTATTCCAGCAGCATGGGAAAAATTCCTGCACCATATTTATGCAGTAAAAACCATCCTAAAGGGTGCCACCATGCCCTTTATTGATCTAGAATTGATATCCACACAACATGGGATCATGATTAATCATGGTGTGTCTCTGATACCATTGAAAGTTAGTGTGAATCAGATCTGAACTCCTTTTTGCTAAGAGAGTTCTACAGCTGATATTTTAAAACTTTTAACTAGGATCAGAATCAGAAAGCAAACCAGCCATGTAAATCACACTATAACACCATGCAATCATGATCAACTTGTGTGTAAACAAAGAAGATACAAAGGAGAACATATACCTGATGTTCTTTGGTTGAAAAACTTCTGAAATCTGAACTTTAAGATCAGATTCTTTAGACTGCAACTTTCAGCAACCTTGCTCGAACTTCTCTGCAGCAGGTTCCCTTCTAGTCTTCTCCTCTATTCCTCTTTCTCCAATCTGATTGGCTACTGTTGGTGGGAACTAACTAGACTTCCCTCTAATTGTTTTTGCTTGATCTGAAGTGAAGAACTCAGATCTGATGTGGGTTTTCTGCAGGAAGAAAACAAGGACCAGCAAGAGGAAATCTGATGTGCAATGGACGTCCAAGGGTGTGAGTGCTGCCCCTCTTTCTTGTTTCCAATCTCTTGCACAACCAAGAGAGATTTTCTCTCCTTCTTCCCTCAATGATGTTGCACGCCCAAAGGGGGAACCACCAGCAATATATAATGCTGATATCTTGGAGAGAAAGTATCTTGAAAGAACTAGGAAACCAAGGAGAAAAAATAGGAACTTTCCAAAAAGGAAAACACACTCCATCATGGACGTCCAGCCCTCTTTCCTTTTCTATTTAGTTTCTAAATTGAATTAGAAAGCTACTAAACTTTAGGTAAACTTGCACAAAAAAAGAACTCCTTCCAAGTAATGGGACCTGCACAAACTTGGGACCCACAAACTAGGGACCACATTGGCTAGCCCACACTTACTATGGCCCATGTACCAGATAATTTATCTAGAGTTGTAATTCATGTATACCATCATGGGCCTATTTGAATTTACACTCAAAATTATTTCTCCACACATTTAAACAATTTAGGAAACCTTGCCAATCTAGGAAAGTGGCTAGAGAAGGGACCAAAAGACATATTTGCCCTTGGCTTCCAAAATGACCAAAATGTCCATGCTAACCCCATAGCAACACTAGGATCATTTTAACCTTAACTCATTCCACTAGAGAGTTATGGTTGCACTCCAAGGACAAATATTAAATTGCAAATAAAGCTCATCATAAATAGACGATTGTCTTTGACCTACCAAGTACAATGACCATAATGCCCCTCTATGTAACATCCATAATCAAGTAGGTTAACCGATGTACTATCCACCTTCTTGATTACATCTCAACCTTAGAACTTCATACCCTTGAATTAATCATCATCCGGATATCATTCTCTTGATCCAGGGAGCGACCCACAAGTTCAATATCCATATGGAACATCCATATACTAAGATCTTAGATTCTGATGATTAATCGGATAATTCTAAGGGGACGATCATTCCATCACATGATGGCATAGATTCCATATTGCATTTGTACGTCCCAACTAATCAAGCCCGAGCACCCAAAACACAGAGCTGTTGACCCATGAACAGGATCTCACCCATAGTGAATTAAAGCACAAGAACTTGACTTCGTCAGTTCATCCACAAATGCTCAAGATTAAGAGCACTGGTCACTCAGTAGCAAGAGGTGATTTGATCTCTCTCTGTGATAGTACTATATTAGAGATCACACCTACAAGTGGTCATGTTCAATGCATGACACATGCACTAATGAGATAAATCTGGAAAAGCCTCCCGTGACTTAGGTAAGTCACCCTGAATACAGGAGAGTATCTCATTATAACTTATACCAAGATGAAGTGCCCAACTCCATCTCTCAGTTATGAACAAGTTTATTGTTTCAAGTGTCCATGACTCAGACCTTACTGTGTGTAGCCACTACACACCTAAGTCATTACTAGAAAACAATGGGCCTTACACAACCATACATATACACAAGTATTAAGAGAAAGATGTCATTCCATTAAATAACCAATAAATATCCAGTTACAGAGATGTGAGTGCAGTCAGTGGGCTTTAGGGCATACACCAATCCCAACACATATATGTGAGAACCCGACCCCTAATTTCCTGGATTAGTGTTGTTTTATTTATGGATTAGTTTCTTTTAGTGGGATTAGTGTTTGTTGGGTTGAGTTTGTGAGCTAGAATGGTTTTTCACTAGTTTTGGGGAGTTTTGAGTGCCTTTGTGATTAGTGGGACCCTTTGGGGGTTCTTTTAGTGACCTTGCGCGTGATTGGAAGATTATTTGAATTTTCGATAATTCTTGTTTTAGCGTCATTTGACTTATTTTGTTATTCTCTACAACTTTCGTGTTGACTTCGTCCCCGTTCAAGACCCCAAAACCCTACTTTCCTAATGTTAGGGGCAAAACAGTCTTTTCACACCAAATCTGGACCCAAATTTTGAGATCCCAAAACCATTGCAAAATTATACTTTTTGAAAACTAGATTTTATGAGAAACATTTTCCTCTTCTTTGTCGATCGCATCCGAGGCCCAGAAATTGATGTTTTACCCTTGGCAAGTCTTAAGTGTGGTGGGGCCCACACCCACCCATTATAAAAAGATAACTCTCCCCTCTTCTCCCTCATTTGTTACAGCCCAAAGGGGGAGCTCTGCAACTGAGCCTCCCCTCCATTTTCTTCTTGTTTTCTCCTCCCCATTCATGGAGGGAAACCCTTGCCATTTGGAAACCCAACCATGCCATCTTCTTCCCCATCTCTCTAGCTTCCCATGGATGCCATTATTGTGCAAAACCAAGGTGGGCAGCCCCTATTTCAAGCTTCTTCTTGTTGATTGATGGCCCTAGAGGTTAGGACTTCTTTCCATCTTCTATGGTTGAGTTATGGTTTTCCCTTAAGTTCTATTTCCTAGTTTGGTTTGAGCCCATTCCTTGTCGTTCTTGATTTGCCATTTTAGGGTTCTAAATGGGTTTGTTTTTGGGGGTTTTTGGCTATGCTTGTAGGGTTTCTTGAGAATGTTTGGAGAGCTTGATTAGCTAATTGGAACCCAAGGCAAGTGGATGAATGGATGGTTTGAATTTCATCAAGTCTTATGAGAAAATCCTAAATTTTGTTACTTGTTCTTGATAATTTGATACATGTTTCCACATGCTTCTTGCCACATTTTTATTGATTTCGAAAATGCATATTAATGGGTCTTTCCCTCTTGTTAAATCTCTTGGAAAGGTATGCATTTTATTTGGTCAAAGTTGTTTATGTGGTTTTATAGAAATGTTGTTGATTTTATTGTTTTTCCATACATGCTTATTTATTACTTTGACTTGAAATGAATGCTCATGAAGAGCCTTGATAGTGCATTTATTGTCATAGAGATGTATTGGTTCATAGCATTTAATTTTCCCTTGTTTTATCTCAAATGTACTCTTGTGTGTAGTGGTTTCCATCCCTCTATTCATTGTATTTGAATATGATATTGTTAAAGGAGGTTAGAATGGATGTTGTTGGAAAAATTATGTTGATCTGGATGAAGTTTTGAGCCCCTCTTGTGGTGTATATAAAGGGGTTAAAAGGAGATTGTAGAATGAAGAGATAGAGAGGAGTTGAACTGCCCCAGAATCCGTTTCTGGACAGTTCGCTCGAGCGAACATGACACTTCGCTCGAGCGAAGTGTCCAGAAAAAGGGTTCGGAGCATTCCAGTAGCTTGGTCGCTCGAGCGGACCCCTTGGTCGCTCGAGCGGACATCCCAGAATTTGTTCCAGAGAGTCGTTCGTTCGAACGCACTAAAAACTTCGTTCGAACCAATGAGTTCGCTCCAGCGACCTCAACTGCGCTCGAGCGAACCCACCCAGACAACCATTCCAGAGAGCTCCTCGCTCGAGCGAACTCTCCTGTTCGCTCGAGCGATGAGCTTTGTCGGTCAAAGGCTATGTTAGGACAATGATGAGATATTTAAACATTTTGGGACTATTCATTGAGAACCCCTCTATGTCAGGGAGATTTACTAAGAAATGTATGAGGCCATTGGAGAAAGAAACCACATCACGAAGATGTCATTTGAAGTTTTGAAAATTCAAAGTGTATAAGGAGC
The DNA here is from genome assembly GCA_038049695.1 of Cinnamomum chago. Lineage (NCBI taxonomy): Eukaryota > Viridiplantae > Streptophyta > Magnoliopsida > Laurales > Lauraceae > Cinnamomum > Cinnamomum chago. The sequence goes on from CP142456.1 coordinate 34,175,838, forward strand.
CCGGAATGTCCCCAAACTCAAAGAGTACCAAATTGTTATTAGATTGACATACGGGATCCCTATTCACTTCAAATAAATCTTGAACCCGACACTTTCCCGAAATCTTAATTGTTTATTGTATTTCCCTGTTCCCGAGATTTATATTACATGACTTGTTTTCCCGAAAGCATTGAAGTTACACTGGTAACAGTTACTTGTCCCGAAATGTATTGCTCGACATGAAATGACAGTGTGCCCTTGAGCACCACCGTCCTGCCCGTTTATTTATTTGTACTTGATTTATTTGCATATGTCTCGATTTGTTATTTGACCTATTAGTCGGCACCACTAAGCTTGGATAACCCTGTTGGTCTGATCCACCGACTTGGAGATCCTCCTCTTGTCCCGCCAGCTGCAGTTTGGATCCCGCTACCCGGTTATTATCGTGGTCTTGTCCCGATTGTCGCGACCCCGGACCGGGAATCCCCAATCCGGGATCGGGACCAATAGTGTGTGATGATTATTCAAGAGGATTATCTACATCCTCAAAATACAACCTACTTAATTTCCCACAGCTGTCCGCGGTGAGGATATCACAACCTTGCATGAACATTTCTTTTGAGTACGGAAGCGTGTAGCAAATCAAATAGTCAGACTATCTCTAGTCATGCAAGCATTAACATCAATATCAAAACTGTATCAGAAAGAGCAATGATCTATAGCATGTTTCCCAAAAGTTGTTAAAGTTAGACAAAATATCATTTAGTTACATTCCCCAAAGTTAGAGGCCAACAAAGGCCAATATTACAAAGCAATAACCCAAAAGAATGGTTAACAAGTCCTCCCCAAAATGTTACGCCTCTTGGCAACCCGATGTCTACATGACATCGTCAGCATGCCACTCAACTAGAGGCTGCAGCTCACCTACCGCCTCCTCCGGCTCCTCCTCAAGGAAACCGGCAACGGGACCTGAGTACCAAAGCAAAGGATCAGACACGACGGTCTGGCAAGAGAGTGAGAAGATACAACAACATGTAATAGATGAAATATCTCGAAATGCAAGGAAATCTGTTAAAGCAAGAACTCTCATAAAATAGATAAATCATTTGTCAGAAACATGTAAACAAGATAAAACTCATAGGGCATCCAAGGAATCAGGAACAAGCAAGATGGCGACCACACGAAGCTTAGTCCTCTACCACTAAAGTGATAGAGTAATAACTAGGCCCTAGTCTCAGTCACTCGAGGTGAGGAGAAACAGGGGATCTCATATAAATACATATGCATATACAATACTATACATGACCACGGTAGCGAGCCGGGCATCGGGGACCACAGTAGCAATCTGCGGTATCGGGACAAGACCACGGTAATGACTGGGTAGCGGGATCCAAACTGCAGCTGGCGGGACAAGAGGGGGATCTCCAAGTCGGTGGATCAAACCAACGAGGTTATCCAAGCTTAGTTGTGCCGACTCATAGGTCAAATACAATCGAGACAATGCAAGTAAATCAAGTACAAATACATAATTAAACGGGCAAGACGGGGGTGCTCAAGGGCACACTGACATATCATGTGGTGCAATGCACTTCGGGACAAGTAACTGTTACTAGAGTAACTTCAATGCTTTCGGGAAAACAAGTCATGTAATGCAAATATTGGAAATGAGGAATATAATGAACTATAACAATTCCGGTAAAATATTGATTTCAAGATCTATATGAGTGAATAGGGGTCCCGTATGTCAATTATAGTCATCACTTGGTACTCCTTGAGTTTGAAGACATTCCGGGCTCCTTATGCACTTTTACGATTTTCAAAACTTAACATGAGCTTATGGATAGTACTAGATGCTATGATAGAAAAATCAAGACTATAAACGGTCCATCCTAAGTATGATGTCAACCCGGAACCATCGAGCAACCTACTCAGTCACCGAAAGGAATAGAGTTCGCGATACCCAAGGAAATAGACTTTGTATTTAGGTATGAAGAGGATATCGTGTCGTTCCATCCCGTTCACGATTGAATCGATTGACTTCGATGCATTCCGGACCAACCGTGAAGAGCATCGGCTCAAGACGCTCTCACATATGGTCAAGTGAGTCCAAGGAGGGTAGCCAAGGTCCACAAAAAAAAAAAAAAAATTTCAAAACCCACTGGACTCAAACTGACCATATGTACCAGAAATACGCAGGGTCCGATCGATCGGTCCAAAAAGCCTTACTGTTAAAAGTCAGACCGATCGATCGGCCTGTAGGTCCGATCGATCGGCACTGGGCGTGAAGCATGCCCGGGAACTTGATTTTTCTCCTTCTTGTTTCCTTTCCTTCCAACACCTCAACAACCACAATTAACTATGAACAAGGAGACTTAAACACATGATTCCAAGACATTAAATGAGGCTATCAAGATGTGTAGAGATCATTTATTTCAACCATAGAAAAATCAATGAAAGTAATCAATGAAAACATGAAAACCATAAATGCATCACCAAACCATTTCAAACTTAAAAACATCCAAACATTCACTTGCCTCAAGTCCAAGCTAGCCAAAAACAAGCCTCTACTCACTTCTTAAGCTCACTTCCAAGCTACAATCAAAAACCCCAAAAACAACCCTAAAATGGGTTACACAAAGAATGAAAATGAAAGAACTTCCAATAATGCAAATGTAGCTTCCCTAAGGCTAGAAGATCACTAATCTAGGAGATGAATAAGATCACTTACTTGCAAGGTCCCCTAATGGACAATGTAAGCTCAAGGGAAGTCTCAAAGTTGATGGATTCTTCTAAAAATAATATCAAGAGGAAGCTTGAGAGATGAGGAAGAGATTGGTAATCTCCATTCCTTGATTGATGAGCTCTTGGTGAGGCTTGGAGATGGAGAAGCAAGAAGAAGAAGAAGAAACTTGCTAGAAAAACCCTAGACTCATAGTTGAGCTGGAACATGAAAATGGAGAAGGAAGAGAAGGGTTCCTCTTTGTTAACACTTGGGTGGTTGGGTCCCACAACTTAAAGAAGCTATTTGGCTGAAATCATCTCTCTCGGGTCCTCGGATGAATTCGACGAAGAAGGAAGAAATGTTCGTCGAAATATCTAGTTTCCAAAAAGTGTATGTTTCGCGAGTTTCGAGAATATTAAGTTTTGGGTACAGATTTTGTGTGAAATGACTGTTTTACCCTCAAGGCTATGAAATCGGGTTTCGGGGCCTCGAATGGACACGGGATCAACATGAAAGTTGTAAGAATCCACAAGATGAATGCAACGGGCCAAAAACACAATTTAAAATACGTCGGGAAAATTTCACAAGAAAATGCAAAGCCGAAAAGGGAACCCCCAAAGGGCCCCACAAGCTATCAATCACTCCAAAAGGCCCAAAACTAAAATCAAGGCTATTCCAAACCCAACTAGACCAAAAACACTAATCAAGCTTAGCACTAACACGCAACTTAATTAGCGCTAATCGGTTCACTCGGGTCGGGGTCTTACACCGATGCCGCAGATTGCTACTGTGGTTCCCGATGCCCGGCTCGCTACCGTGGTCATGTATAGTATATGTATTTATGAGATCCACTGTTTCTCCTCACCTCGAGTGACTGAGATCAGTGCCTAGTTATTGCTTTGTCACTTTAGTGATATAGGACTTAGCTTCGTGTGGTTGTCATCTTGCTAGTCCCCGATTCCTTGGATACCCTACATGTTGTATATTGTTTATTTGTTTTCCGGTAAATGATTCATTTCTTTTATGAAAGTTATTATTTAAACAGGTGTTAATATTTTGCAAGGTAAATTCAATTATTGTTATATTGTTTCCCGTTCCTTGTACACACACACGTTTTAAATGAATACCCGATTTGTTAAATACCCATGCTTTTAAATATGTTTTAAATGACACATGTTTTGCCAGATCCCTAAGTTTTTACATGTCTTAAATGAATACCCGATTTGTTAAATACCCGTGCTTTTAAATATGTTTTAAATGACACTTGTTTTGCCAGATCCCTAGGTTTACACTTGTTTTAAATAAATACCCGATTTGTTAAATATCCCTGCTTTTACATATGTTTCAAATGAACATCGATTTTGCCAGATCTCTATGGTTACACTCGTTTTAAATGAATACCCGGTTTGTCGAATACTAATGCTTTTAAATATGTTTCAAATGAACGTTTGTTTTGCCAGACCTCTATATTTACACATGTTTTAGACGAACACCCGATTGTCAAATATCTATGCTTTTATAGATTATGTAAATAAACATATGTCTTGTTAGATCTCCATGTTTTGCCCATGCTTGAAATGAATACATGATTTGTCAGGAGATCCACGATTTTGCAACCGTTTAATTATATGCAGCATTTTATCAAATAGCGTGATTTATCACATGTTTTATTCTTCAGTATATTTATTATCTTTTCATCCACCTGCCAGACCGTCGTGTCTGACCTACTACTTTTGGTACTCAGGTCCAGACTTCTTCGTCCCGAGATGAGTGCTTTTGTTGGCTGTGGAGCCATGTTTTGCAGGTCGTTTTGTCGGCTATGTCATGTAGACATTGAGCTTGACATCGGAGTTGCGTCACATATGGGTAGTGGTTATTAACTTGTTATTGTATGGCTTTATTAGCCTTTTCTTGGAATTCTTAATTAATGCACATTGATAATTATAAGTGGAACACATTTGGGAATGTAATATCATGTTACTGTCAGCTCTGTACTTTGTTATGATGGTTACTCCAGTCTGATATGGTTCTTGATATAATAGCTATATGCTAGAGGTTGAGTGCGATGCGGAATCCGATGGCCATGGACTCCGGGTCGTAATACCCCGAAAGCTTCCGCAAATATTCAGAGTGTATTGAAATGTGTCGTCTTCACACACGCGGATCTTGGGAGAAAGAAAAACATATTTATGCTTAATCCCATTCGCATCCCCGAGGTTCTTGGTTTGGGGGCATGACAATATATCTATAAAGAAATCCTCAATTCTAAAATATTAAGTGGGAGCGGGGCATTTATATTTAGAAATCCCCACGGTTTTCTACCATAGGTTCATTGTAAAAAAAGTATTAGCCTCGCGCCATCTTGAGAATGGCCGTTCCCCACCGAGGGCTTTTACTTGTTTGGTTACTAGATATGGATCTCCTATGGATAGTGTTGGTGAGACGGGGCGGGGGCCCCCTCCTCAAGGAGGAGCTGCCCCCAACAGTTGTCATGCAATGCTAGTTGGTGGGTCACACTTAACAAAAATAATGATGTAGTATCCCCAAAGATTTGCCTCATATATTTTACAAACCGAAGCTAATCGGGAGTCATACATTATTTGTTATGAGATACCTAGATAAAAATGAATGATGGGGATCATGGATAGTTAGTCTTAATCCTAATTTTAACCAACTTTGATCCGTACCAATCTAGGTGGTATTCGCACTCCCCAAGGAGGCATGCCGCAGGGGTTTGGGATTCTGATGTATTCTAAATTTTATGGTTATGAGGATTCCCATATAAATTTGGTAGAATACTAAACCCTAATGTCATTTATATTCATTAATTGAATGTATGGTTGTATGCTACAGTATTTCAAGCATGAATTCAAATATTCTCAATCCACTTGCGACCATCCTCAACCAGAATAAGTTGGTGGGATCCAACTCTGTAGACTGGAAACGGAACCTGGATATTGTCCTGACTGCTTTAGGATATAAATATGTCCTTACCAAAACCCCCCTTGATGAGCCCGGCTCGGATGCATCAGAAGAAGAAAATGAACTTTACACCAAATGGGCCAAAGACGATGAGATGGCCAGATGTTACATGCTGGCATCCATGTCTAGTTTTTTGCAACATCAACATCAATCGTATAAGACTGTATATGATATTATATCGAACTTAAAGGAGATGTTTGCGGAACAGGGCAGGCCTGCTAAGCAAGCAGCTATGAGGGTGCCCATTAGCACCAAGATGGCTCAAGGTACATCCATACAGGAACACATGTTGAAAATGATGGACTCGTTAAATAAGTTTTATATACTGGGAGCTGCGATTGATGCAGAATTACAGATCATCATAATCCTTGAGTCATTGCCAGAGTCATTTAACAATTTCAAGGCCAATTATAATATGAATAAGATGAATCTGACTCTTGCTGAGCTGTCTAGCCAGCTGATAGTAACCAAAGGGATTATGAAGAAGAAGCCAACTGCCCTAGTGACAGAAAAGTCAGATGCCAAGCCCAAGCCGAAAGGCAAAGGGCGGAAAGGCAAAAAGAAATCAGTTCTGAATGGTCCTAAGGTGGAGAATAGTCCTAATGGTGGCGTGGCCAAGGCTAAGGGTTCAGGGCAAAAGGAAAGTGTTTCCATTATGGTAAGACAGGACATTGGAAAAGGAATTGTCCAAAATATCTGTCTAAGAAGAAGACCTCAGGTATGATTGAGTCACTTATTTTGGTAGTCAGTTTTGCAACTGGTACTTCAGAATCCTGGTGTGTGGACTCCAAAGCAACTAATCACATATGTAATACGTTGCAGGGGTTCAGGGAAACCAGGAGGCTCAGTGACGGAGAAATCATTGTCAACCTAGGATTTGACGCTAAGGCGGAGGCTGTTTCAGTGAGAGTCATTACTTTATGTTTTTCAAATAATAAATTGGTTTTGTCAGACACATTATATGTACCGTCTTTACTGCGGAATTTAATTTCAGTTTCTAGTTTGGTGAATAAAAGTTATTCTATTACTTTTGGTACTGAAGTTTTCATAAAGAGGAATGGTACTTTTATATGTTCTGGAAAGGTAACCAATGGGCTTTATTTGTTAACTCCCACGATGTATAAGATACATGATACCGAAACAATTAATAGACCATTATTAAAGAGGAAGTTACCTTCATCTAATCCAACAAAACTTTGGCAATTGAGGCTAGGTGATATAAACCTAAACAGGATTGACAGGCTAGTGAAAGATGGTATCTTGCCTTCATTGGTGGTAGAACCAATGACTGTCTGCAAATCCTGTCTGGAAAGTAAAATGACCAAAAGATCCTTTTCATCTAAGGGAAATAAGGCCAAAGATTTATTGGAATTAGTGCGTATTGATGTGTGTGGACCCATTAATGTCAGAGCCAGAGGAGGATATGAGTATTTCATTACTTTCACAGATGATTACTCAAGATATGGATACATATATCTTATGCACCGTAAGTTCGAGGCTTTTGAAAAGTTCAAAGAGTTTCGAGCGGAAGCGGAAAAGCAATTAGGTAAGAGTATCAAGACTCTTCGATCAGATCGAGGAGGGAAATATCAACATAACTCTTTTAGATATGATCAGGTCTATGCTGAGTTTCTCAGGATTACCTATATCATTTTGGGGATATGCCTTGGATACTGCAATGTACATACTAAACCTTGTACCATCTAAGTCTGTACCTAAAACTCCCAGGGAGTTGTGGTCCGGGCGAAAGCCTAGTCTACAATATTTACACATTTGAGGTTGTCTGGCACACGTGCTAAAGGTTAAGACGGATAAGTTGGAAACGAAGTCGGAAATATGCACGTTTGTAGGATATCCTAAAGGAATTAAAGGTTGGTTATTCTATAATCCCATAGAGCAGAAAGTGCTGGTAAGCACTAATGCGGTTTTTTTGGAGGAAGATTATATGATGGACCAGAAATCTTTAGATAAGGTGATCTTGTAAGAAGTCCAAGGGCAATCAATTCCAAATCCAAGTATGACCGAACTTGAGGAAGAGCTGTCCTTACCAGACCCAGTAGTTACACTAGTGCCTCGTCGTAGTGGGAGGATTGTCAGACCCCCTGACAGGTTCTCGTTCTTGGGAGAGCCTTACGAGGCAATCCCGGAAGAGCCAGAACAAGATCCCTATAACTATGATGAAGTAATTAATGACATAGATTTAGGACATTGGCAAGATGCTATGAAAGCTGAGATGGGGTCTATGTACTCCAATCAGGTCTGGACACTTGTGGACTTGCCTACCGATATTAAACATATTGGGTGCAAGTCGGTCTATAAGAGAAAAAGAGGACCAGATGGAAGAGTGGAGACCTTTAAGGCCAAACTTGTTGCGAAAAGTTATACTCAGAAAGAGGGTATCATTATGAGGAAACCTTCTCACCTAGGGTTGCACAAAAAATCTGTTTTCACCGCAAAACCGAACCGAACAGACCGAACCAGGCGGTTCAGATTGGTTTATAGTAGATCGGTTCGGTTAACGATTTGAAAATCATAAAAACCGCTTACATCGGTCGGTTATCGGTTTGAGCCCTCGGTTAACCGCTAAAACCGAACCGACCATATGTAGTAACTTAAGTGTTGCTTTTTTACTATTTTAGCCTTAGAGTTTCATTTTTTATTACTTTCAAAGTTACATTCCACAACTCCATCCTCACATGAACTCAACCGTCAACACTGCCTCAGTGCATCTCCTCTAATCTCTCAAATGCCTTTTGATACTTCATTGCAGATGGAGGGATTACTGTTTATGGTGTTTTCCTTCCATAATAATTCCTATCTCGTTTCAATGCAGTTTTTATCAGAAGACTGCACTCTTGAGAATGCTAGAAAAGCCAATAGAGCCTAGCCTTTTGATGGTTGATTTTGATCTCACCTGACTAATGTGTTAAGAAACCTTCATTTCAGAAAAATACAGTGGGTTCTGATACAGATTCCGTTTGTGTGTGACTTTTCTTGACATGAACTATTATTTTATTGTAATTCTAATTGGTATCATGTGGAATGAATGTTTCAATGCAAGCTGGTTATTGAGTGTTTTTTTTTTTGCGCTTGCGTTTAGTCCAAACTCTCTTTTTGGAGCAGAATTATTTCTTATATGCGTTTAGTCTAGTCTGGAATGTTGGGTTTTTATGTTTGCACTAAACATTGGAATAAATGCAAAGGACGGGGTATCATCATTTTGAAATTTTCAATGTCTGATTTAAAAAAAAATAAAATTAAAAACAACGGTTTAACCGACCGAACCGAACCGAACCGTTTGGTTCGATTCCGTTCGGTTTATGCCCTCTCCATCGGTCGGATTGGATCGATTAATCAAAAAACCGACAGGTTCGGTTTGGTTGTTGGTTTTAGTGTTAAACCGATCCGAACCGCCCATGTGCAGCCCTACTCTCACCGGTAGTCATGCTCAAGTCCATCTGGATACTCTTATCCATTGCGGCTCATCTCGATTACGAGATTTGGCAAATGGATGTCAAGACGGTGTTTCTCAGCGGCCATCTTGAGGACGACATCTATATGGTGCAACAAGACGGTTTTGTAGCTAAAATCAAGAGCAAAAGGTTTGCAAGCTGCAAAAGTCTATTTATGGATTGAAGCTGGAATATCTGTTTTGACCAGGCAGTCAAGTCATTTGGTTTTTGTCAAAATCCGGATGAGTCATGTGTGTACATGAAAAGTGAAGGTGATAAGGTAGTCTTTCTGGTTTTATATGCCGACGACATCCTACTCCTTGGGAAAGACGTAGGATTGTTGTCAACAGTAAAAGTTTGGTTGGCCAAGACTTTTGATATGAAGGACTTGGGAGAAGCTAGTTACATCGTAGGGATCAAACTCCATCGAGACCGGAAAAATAGGATGATTGGCTTATACCAGGCTGCATACATAGGTAAGGTACTGGTACGGTTTGCTATGCAAAACTCCAAGAAGGGTATTACACATTTCAGGCATAGAGTGCACCTTTCCAAAGATCAGTGTCCTAAGACACCTGAGGAAAAGGAGCAGATGAGGTCGATACTATATGCTTCGGCTATTGGTAGCCGCATGTATACTATGCTATGTACTATACTAGATATCTGTCATGTAGTGGGCCTAGTCAGCAGATATTAGTCTAACCCAGGACCTGAACATTGGACTGCTGTAAAATGTATTCTCAAATACTTGAGAAGGACTAGAGATTACATGTTGATTTATGGCAGTGATGAACTAATTCCAGTCGGTTACATAGATTTTGACTGTTAGTTTTATGGTCTCAATACCAAGTATATGATGTAATAAATTGATTAATTTCTGTATTTATCAATACAATCATGCTTTCCTTTGATGAGATGAATGGTGTTTAATTATATACTTGCACGTAACCAATACGAATGACATAATGGTTCATGAGATGATCCCGAGTCCACAGGTATACTAGATGTAATACATGTGTATGGATGAGATCCACAAACAGAAGACATGTACTGCAAATCTTATACTTAAATATCTTCACAACCAGTGATGAGATTGGGCATCGCATCTCATCTGACAAGGTTACAACACTTTGATCACTATGAGATAGTGTGATTTGTCTCGATCATCAGATTGTAAGATTCTGGATCATGGTGCTGGTACATTAAATGTATTGAAGGACCATGAGAAGCACCTTATATACACTGTCTTTACTTTAAGGTCTGCTTTTATAACTCCCTAGCAATACACTCATAATCCTGAGACATTAATGAACTCAAGTTTCTATCTATTTATTTGCTTTGAGTCACCAATGAGTGAGGCCAATTGTAGGTCAACACCTCGGTGATTTTGGTACTTGGTAGTAGAGCTGTGGGAACATTCAATGGTCAAGATGGAATCTATCTTTAATATCCCCTTGTGCCAATTAATGGATTTATCATTGGTAAGTGCGCACCTATTCCAATTAAGAGTTAATTGGATCGGTACCAAATGATCACTATAATTAATTGGGGCTCAAGGATAATAAGATATGGATCTAATTTGGTGGACAGGTCCAATTGATCCATGGATATAGATGGAGGGGCCTACTTGTGGTAATTGGGAAGTTTAGGGTCTTCATTGTAATATATTCCTAAGACTGGAGTGCAATTGCATTTATGTAGTGGAGTTATTTGCAATTAACTATGGGCCCGGATCGCACATGAGATGTGGGGTCGTGCGTCCCAGTTTGAGCCAGCTTTCTAAGGAATCCCTGGTGGTCCCCACGCTAGCCCAAGTTATTAGAAAGATACTAATTATAGTAGAACTCTAAAAGGAAATAGAAAGTTACTATTTTTATTTGAAGTGAGACTTCTAATAGCGTTAATAGTAAAGTTACTAATTATTAATGGAAGTGAGACTTCTATTTTAATTAGAAAAGAGAAAGTTACTAATTATAATGGAAATGAGACTTCTATTTAAGAAGAGAATTACTAATTGTTAGAGAAGTAAGACTTCTATTTCAATTAGTTAACAAAGAGGAGGGGGCTTGAGGGCTATATAAAGAGGAATTAACCCCTCTTGGACGTCCTCCATGCTATTCCATCTAGGGATTCACGCCCAGCCCCCTATTTGAGTGCAAGTGTTGCATCTCTTCCTCCTTTCCCTCTTCTAGTTCTCTTCTAGTTTCCTTAAGAGCTTTCCCTTGGAGATCCCACCCATCTTCTTGAGGAAAGAGAATCTGATACAGGTCATAGCGTGGAACATCAAAAGGTCTTAGAGATTCTGATTTGATTAGTGAAAGAGTTTCATCATCAAAGAAAGACACAACTTCTCCATTAGAGCACTACTAAGCTCCAAAGGTATAATCTACTTCCTTGTATGTTGTAGATTTCGTGGTTGCATGTTTAGGTGTTGTTTCTATCTTCTAGATAGGTTATATTGCTATACATGATTTATGATTTTGAGGGATTGCATCCTGGATTGGGTTTTGTTGCCTTCTAGATAGTTGATCCCTGCATTAAGTGGGTCAAAAGTTCTTGAAACCTATCTGAAAGGCCTACCTACTTCCAACAATTGGTATCAGAGATATACCTCATCTCTAATCATGTTAGATCAGTAAGCTTGTTCTATTCTTTGCATGAGATGTGAAGAGGATAGAGCAAGGGCTATGTAAAGATCAATCTTTGATGAATTTACTTGGTTTAGTAGTAGATTCATGTTTGGATAGTCACAAAAGGGTTTAATAATGATGGAAGGATGGTGGAAGCCATTGGAACACTTTAGAAGTGATTTGGTGAAGATTGGACACGAACTGCAGAAACCCAAGTTGCAGGTTTCCGTCACGGGTCTCGGTCGACTGAGCACTTGCAGGTCGGTCGACCGAGCGCTCTGGCCGGTCGACCGAGAACACTGCACAGCAGGTTGCAGAAATTGGATTTTTCAGTTTCGGGTCTTCTTTTACATCCTATTTTTCCAACATTATTTGGCAGCATGTTTTTGTGATTTATATGGTTGTATGAGATACTAACTTGCAGATGATCATGTCCTCTCCATATGGCCCACAAGTCTTTTGCTTTCTATTTATGGTTATTGGTTTATTTAAGGCTAAGTGAAAAGGGCATCATGGTTTCCTTAGTTTCCCATGAAAGGGCAAGGCATGATGAATTTCCCTATAGCTTTTCTTTCCATGTTTAGATTACCAAGGTCGCATAATCGAGGCATAAGAATTTATGTAATTTTTCTAAATTTGTAAATTCTGGCGATGTCCGAGACAAAGAAGGAAAGCGATGTTGGACTCCTAATCAAAGAGCTTGAAGATTACCAAAAGTGTTTTGGAGTTGCCCAAAGAGTTTGAGGAATTCCAAAATCTTGGAAAGTCTAAAAGTCCAAGAAGTCTATTCCGCTAGGGCCATGTGGAGGAGAGGATTAGTTTCTAATTTTAGCACTTTCTATTTATGGATGAATGCTTAATTTAGAATATTTCCAAATCTGATCCAAATATAGCAAGTCACTAAAATTGGTCAAATCTGTTAGACCCAGACCATGTCGATTAGTGTGCGATTAGTATGTGTTTAGTCCTAAGTGGGTTTAGTTGTCGTTCGGTTAGAAGTAATTAGTTTAGTCTTGGACATAGCTTTGGGGATTTTGAGAACGTTTAGTATAGTCTGACACGCTCAGGAAGGCCTGAGTGCACGTGTAAGCTTGGGAAGATCGTGTCGGTTTCCGTGTGATTGTGATTTTGATTTCATTCGAATGATTTTTCTATGTGCTACAACTTTCGTCTTAAGCCCATTCATGTTTGAAGCCCAAAAACCCATGTTTTGGCCCAAAGAGGGTAAAATTGTCTTTTATGCACAAATCTGGACACAATTTTCGAGATCTCAAAACCATGTCAAAAATATACTTTTTGGAAACTAGGTATTTCGACGATCGTTTTATCCTTCTTCGTCGAAGTCATCCGAGGCTCCCAAGATCGTGTTTTGATCACTTCAAAGTTCAGCTAGTTGGGGCCCATTCTCATCACTTAAGCCCCCATCTCCCTCTCTTTTCATTCACTTTACCAATCTCTGCAACTCTCTTGACCTAGGGCTGGAAAATCCTTCTTTCCCTTCCATCTTCTCCATCTTGCATAACATAGTTAGAGATCTCCAAAGGAAATTCTAAGAATACCATCTTCTTCATCTCTTTGCAAGCTCTCCATTGATACAAGTTTCGTTGAGCTTCTTGTGGAACAAGCTCTACATTTTCTTCCTCCTCTCTTGTTTGACCTTCTCTAGGTAAGAGCTTCCACTCATATCTTTCATGGAGTTATTTTGGTTCCTTAAGATCATGTTTTTCATGTTTGCAAACCCTTTTGTTAAAATGGGTTCTTTGGTTCCATTTTGAGTAAGTTGTGTGGTTTTCTCTTGGGTTTTCTTGTAGTGTTGGCTTAGTTTTTGAGTGAAGTGCTTGGAGAGGATTGTCGCGACCCCGGACCGGGAAAATCCCCATTCCGGGATCGGGACCATTAGTGTGAAATGATTATTCAAGAGGATTATCTACATCCTCAAAATACAACCTACTTAATTTCCCACAGGTGTCCGCGGTGAGGATATCACAACCTTGCATGAACATTTGTTTTGAGTGCGGAAGCGTGTAGCAAATCAAATAGTCAGACTATCTCTAGTCATGCAAGCATTAATATCAAATGTCAAAACTGTATCAGAAAGAGCAATGATCTATAGCATGTTTCCCAAAGGTTGTTAAAGTTAGACAAATATCATTTAGTTACATTCCCCAAAATTAGAGGCCAACAAAGGCCAATATTACAAAATAATAACCCAAAGAATAGTTAACAAGTCCTCCCCAAAATGTTACGCCTCTTGGCAACCCGATTGATGGTCCCGGCTTTTGTCTTTTTCCAAAGCTGCCTCCGCCCCGGGGCTGACGGGGTATGGTGGAGGGAAAAAGGAAAAGCGGGCATCAGTTTTTTTTGTACGGGTATGCCAATTTCTCTTTTATACTTAGAATTTAGAAATGGTGATCCGGAGATCCACCTTCACAAGTAAAAAGGGAAATGAAACTTTTTTCTAGTTTTCCATTGCATACATATTTTAATAAAAGAGACAGTTTTTTTGATTTTGCCGTAAAAGGCGATTTTTTGGCATTTATAGCCGATTTTTGGCGTTTATAGCCGATTTACAATTCTCATCAATAATGAAAGACAAGAGTTGTGGTTTTTTGTCTCTTTAAAAAAAATACAATTTACAACAGAAAAGTAAGAAAAAGGAATCTAACTTCTCATGCGATTGTGGGAGGGCTCGTTCAGATCGATGGTCGCGAGTCATGTATGGGCTCCGCCATCGTCCTTCAGATGAGAACATAGTGCTTGATTTCTTGGCTTGGCTCCAACCTCAGATTTTTAGAGGATAAGGACCAAGATAAGGTCCTATATCCGGTAAAAGGCTGAGTAGACGGGCTGAAAAGCCGCATCTAGCCATGTTGGATAGAAGGAGAGGTGGTCTTTGAGGGGGGGGTGGCCCCCCAAGGGGCTTCAATCACCTTGTTGAACTTGTTGCAGCAGAGTTTTCTTGAAGGAGCAGGGTTGTAGAGATTTCTCCAAGGATTTTTGAATGATTTTCTGGCTCTTTCTGTGTGTGTCCCCCCTTTTCTCCTCTCCTGGAATGCTTGGAGAGGACTCCTATTTATAGGCCTTTTGGTAGCCTTTAGGAGTGATTTATGAGCCTTTATGGTAATAAAGCTCATTAAGGGAGGAGTTACAAGTTTAATTGCTTTTTGTTTTGTAACTCCTGACCCTTGGATTTCATTGGCCGGAGGAGAGTCATGGGCATTTAATCGCCTTTAATCTCCATTATGTTAGGAGTTTCATGGCTTGAATGCCATGATTGCTTGGACTTGTAACTCCTGAACGGAGGCTTCTGATTGGGCCGTTCAAGATAATGGGTTAATGACCGCATTAACTTGCCATAAACGGGCCAATTGATTGCACTAAGTGGCCACCTTGGTAGCTGAAGAGTCGCGGGCCATGTTGCGTCTCTTGGAATTCCCTTTGCGATGATCATCGATGGATCCTTATGTAAATCAACATCAGATGATCATGTAGTTTCAGACATTGGTTGATACCAGCGGGCCGGCAGCATCTGTCCAGTCGATTTCGCGATCGGGCGGGCAGAAAGTGCACTTTTTGATTGTTCAGCTGGCGATCAACGAAGTTTTTGAAGTTCTTGGAAGGATTCCTGTGATCTTGGCGAATATCGGCGAATTTGGAGCCTCAAAAGTCTGAATCTGGAAAAATCACAGGGACAAAACAACTCGTCTCGCGAAAACGGACGAAACGGGGGGTCCCGGGGCGAAATCGGCGCCCCGGACCTCCCAGGGTCGCCGGCCCCATGGTCTCCGGCGACCATGGGCCATGGTCGCCGGCGACCATGGCCCAGGGTCGCAAGCCTGGCCCAGGGTCGCGGGGCTCTGCGACCCTGGGGGGAAAATTGCTTCCCGGGGCCCGTTTCTGGCCGTTTTTCGTCGTTTTTCGCTTCCGTTTTTTTTGTTTGTTTTCTATGACATTTCTCCAAATTTTTGGCTTGATTTCCCTCTGAAAAACATGATGAGAATCCTTGCAAATTGGTTTGCAAAGTTTTCGATTTTCCGGGAAAAGCCGAGCGCAGAACTGCTGATTTTCCGCCAGAAGCTGAAACAGGGTCAAACGATGTCGGAATGACCTGAAATTTGAGGTGAAGCTTCTTGAGCATTAAATAAGACCAACCATGGGCTTTCTTTTGAGTTTGGAAGCCGTTTGGGGTCATGCAAATGCTTGCCTTTGATTTCACTGCGAGGGAAATGTCGAGCTTTGACTTTTGGTCAAACGATGTCCGATTGACCTGAAATTTGATGGGTAGCTTCCTCATCAGTAGATAAGACCAACCATAAGCTTTCGTTTGGGTTTTGAAGCCATTTGGAGTCATACAAACGCTTGCCTTTGTTTCTCCTGCGAGAGAGATGTTGAGCTTTGACTTCTGGTCAAACGATGTCCGATTGACCTGAAATTCGACGAGGAGCCTATTGGAGTCATTTTGAGATGATCCGCAAGCTCCGAATTAGGTGCCATGGTCCCGGGGTGGTCCGCCGCCGGGAGCTGCTGCTTAGCTGTTGGAGAAGTGAAGCTAGGCCAAATAATGTCGGAATGGCCTGAAACTTCATGTGTACCTCTCTTTTGGTTGTTTTGAATGACCTTGCAGTTTTTGTTTGATTCTGACAAGATCTGATGCTTGAAGTGGCGCCTGCCTATTTTTGGTAGGATGCAGCTCCGTGTAGCTTTTGGTGTGAAGAGGCAAAGTGACATTTTTGGTGTCAACAAATGCCCCCTCGAGGTACAGCGACGATATAGCTTTTGCAGTCGATGTGCCTCGAAGAGAATCTTGAAGAAGAGCTTCTGTCTTGACCAAGAGTCTTTGAGCATTTTTTTTTTTTGATGGAGTAGCCTTTTGAGCTTCCAGGGGATTTTATGGTAGTGATAAGAATCATGCACCATTTTGAGGCAAAGTATTGAAGATGACATCGGGGATGCGGATTTGGATTTTTGTTTTGACCTTGAGTCCTAACAGGCTGTATGTGGCAAGTTAGGGGGTCGGATTTTGGTTTTGACCGTGTGACCCAACAAACTGTATGTGGAATGTTGGGGGGTCAGGTTTTGGTTTTTGGTTTTGGTCTTGTGACCTAACAAGCTGTATGTGGAATGTTAGGGGACCGGTTTGATTTTTGGTGAAATGTCAATTTCAAGGTTTGGCTCAATTTGGTTCATGAGGTGAGATGGTTTTGGATTTTGGAAGCTCATGAGGCTTGGAATTTTGTATGGTCCAATCAACTCAAAAGAGAGGCATGGAACCATTTTTTTTGTATGCTCTTGGTAAGAGGAATTTTGACTAAAAGCCACTTTTAGTGCCTAGGTGGTCAAACCTGGCTCATATGAGCTAACCCATGGGACCTTAAGCTTTGAAGGATGGCTTAGATCTCATATGATGTCATTTTCGTAAAGAATATCTAAAGATATCTCTTTTGGGTGGAGAATATCTAAAAATATCTTTACTTTGAGAGATTTTCTCAAGTTTTCTTGATTTTGGGAAAGATTCTCTCAAAATATCTTTCTTTGGGAGAGAATTTCTCAAAGGATCTTTGTTTTGGGAGAGAATATCCCAAGTTTCCTTTTCTTTTGGGAAGGTTGCTAATTTTTAGCACTTACCTCCTTGCTTTTCTCCTCTTTCCTCTTTTGGTTTGCTCTCTTCCATAAAAGCAATTGAGGTTGGATTTCTTGCTCCTATTGCTTTCTTTTTGCAAAAGTCTTTAAGAGTTTCTCCAAGATCAAGAGTTCTCCTTCTTCAAGAGTCTTCAAGTTTCTTCTTCTTCTCCATTCATGGCTTCAAGTAAGTTACCCCCCCTTTTTTTTTTTTTTTTTTTTTTTACAAGAAATCCATGTAGAAATAGGATGGGAAAAAGAAAGTGTTTCTTTTCTTTTTTTTTTTCTTTTTTTTTTTTTCTTTCTTTCTTTCTCTTTTCTCTTTTTTTTTCTTTTTGCACGTTTTTTCTTCTTTTTTTTTTTTTTTTTTTTGTGCTGCACTTTTTTCTTTCTTTTTTTTTTTTTCTCTTTTTGCATTTTTTCTTTTTTTTTTTTTTTGAAGGAGAGGAAGACATGGCGATCCCTGATGTTGCAACCGATGAGAGGATGCCTGACCCTGTGGAGACGCCAGAAGATAAACCAAGGGACTCTGAAATGAATGCAGAATCTCCAACTGGTATTACTTTTCCCGCTTTCTTTTTCTTTTTTGTCTGTGAGTTGATTTGCTAACACACACATTTTTTTTTTGTATCAGCTGATTTATCACAGGATTCCGACGACTTTGAACCATCGATGGTCGCCAGTGTTGACGATACTTCCGATGAGTTCATGGAGAGGGAAAGCATTTCGCCAATCGTCGAAGAAGGTACTTTCATAGTAATAACCCTGATAGTGATTTTTAACAGGATCCTATTCATACCTTTTTTTGTGTTTGGCAGATTTTGAAGTGACAGAAGAGAGTCCATCGCTTCCTTCAGAGCCAGAGTCAGGGATGCCAGAAGTTAATCCTCCAGCCAATTCTGACGCGGCAGAGGCAAGACCTCATGTTGAGATTCCTTCTCCAGCGGCCCCGATTGGAAAGTGTTCTGTTGTCACTCTTCCGATGGGACATGACTTGGGCAGCCAATCGTCAGAGAAGGGTGAGTCTTCATCAGACCCATCTCTTCAGTATGCGAAGAAGGTGGTGATGCGGGTTTTGAGTTCTTGGATTGAGATCCTCTTTTCTGGACACTTGGATGTTGCGCGTAGCAAGATTCCGCATGTGAAGGAGATTCTCAAAGATGCTGAGGAAGATATTGGTCTGGATGTTACGGACGCCCGGGCGATCGTTGATAGGATCATTGCATTAGGCGACAGGTGGTTTGAGACCATCAGCTATCCTGACGACCAGTTTTTCCAAGAGATGTTCCTGATCCCGGCTGAGAAGGCTCAATCGGAATTGAAAGAGACTGCACAGGGCAGGAAACAGCTGGTTCGGGAGAGGAACCGAGCGGAGTTAGACATCATCAGGCTGCAGCATGATCTTAGCATCCTCGATGGAGAGGTTGAGGAGGCAAGAAAGCATCTCGAACACTTAAAAGCCCAAGTCGCCAGTACGTGGACCGCCATAACAGAGGCTCGTGACAGGGAGAGTGCTTTGATTCGCCAAGTTGCAGAGGCCGATCAGATTCTCAATAGGAAGGCTAGAGAGAATGAACGATGGCAGACTGCACGGGATAGTCTTCCTGGTGTAGCAGAAGGGATAGAGCCTTCTCCAGCTACTCATGGCAGATTCTTGAAGAAGCGTGCCTTGGAGACTCTAACGGATGAAGCCAAGAGTTTGCTTGAGGAACTGAAAGCTTGGCTGGAGGGCATTTTTGGCTGAGACCCCTCTTTCTCTCTTTTTATATACCACATGTATTTTTTTTGGTATACATTTTTGTAGTGCTTGTGAACACTTTTCTTTTCTTTTTTTTTTTGGTACCACATGTATTTTTTGGTACTTTCTTTTTTTTGTTTTCCCTACGCTCACTTAAATATTGTGATTAAAGTGATTGCTAAATGGGATGTGATCAAAAGTTTGTCATTTTGTGAGAAATCTTTTTACAAATGATTGTTTTGGCATGGGAGCCAGTTTTTGAGACATGTTTTGGCATGGGAGCCAGATTTTGTTCACGGCATGAAAGCCAAATTTCGGGTGGCATCTATAGCCGGATTTGGATGGCATCTATAGCCGGTTTGTTTTGAAAACCAGTTTGTTTTGTTGGCATGAAAGCCGGGTTTCTGTTTTGGTTGGCGTAAAAGCCAGGTTTTTTTTTGATGATGGCATGAAAGCCGAATTTTGAGGTGGCATGAAAGCCAAATTTGGGTTTATGGCATGAGAGCCAAAATTTTGAGATGGCATGAAAGCCAAGATTTGGTTTGTGGCATGAGAGCCGGTTTTGTTTTTGGTGTAAGAACCAGATTTTGTTTTTGGCATGAAAGCCGAAATTTCTTTTTGGCATGGAAGCCAGATTTTTTGTTTTTGGCATGAAAGCCAGATTTTTTTTTTGAAAACCGAGTTTTGTTTTGTTGGCATGGAAGCCGAATTTTGATTTTTGGCATGAAAGCCGGATTTTTGATTTTTTGGCATGAAAGCCGGATTTTTGATTTTTTGGCATGAAAGCCGGATTTTTGGCATAGAAGCCGGGTTTTTTGGCGTGAAAGCCAGGTTTTTGGTTTTCAAAAATGCAAGTATCGACTAAAAAGTCGCCTCCCCGCTGAATGGTATTGCAAGTATCGATGGAATGTCACCTCCTTGCTCATTCGGTTGCGAGTATCGATGGAATGTCGCCTCCTCGCGGATTTGGGTGCAAGTATCGACTAAGCGTCGCTTCCCTGCTGAATGGTATTGCAAGTATCGATGGAATGTCGCCTCCTTGCTCATTCGGTTGCGAGTATCGATGGAATGTCGCCTCCTCGTGGATTTGGGTGCAAGTATCGACTAAGCGTCGCTTCCCTGCTTTTGTCTTCAAAAATTTTGTTTTGTGGGTATCGATGGAATGTCGCTTCCCCACGATTTTTGAAGTTTGAGGTTTTTTCGAACCTTTGTTTTGTTTTTTTTTTTTTTTGTTTGTTTTAAAATTTGGGTTGTGGATATCAACTGGAACGTTGCGTCTCCACGATTTTTGAAATTTTGGGATTTTGGAAGTATCGAATGGGGTTCGCATCCTTCCGATTTTGGGTTTTGCAAGTATCGACTGAATGTCGCTTCCCTGCGGTTTTTGAAAAACCATTTTTTTGTTTAAAGACTCGAGGGTCGTAAATTTTGACTCAAAACCATTTTGGTGGTAAAAGTCGAGGTGGACTAGGGCTGAAATCCCTAGGTCCTGATTTTGTTTCAAACCATGAATTTTGGTTTCAAGGATCGAAAATTTTGGTCAAGTTTGGGAAGAAGCTCCTAAACCTGGATTTTTGGATTTGCTTTTTTTTTTTTGAACAATGAAACGATGAAAGAAACATTGTTTTGAGGGGTTTTTTTTTTTAGAAATTTCAACAAGAGGATGAAAATTCCAAAAGGAGTGGGTTTGACGAGCAGATACCTAGGAATAGGCTTTGGCCGTGCAGGCGTCGCTCTGACCCAATGGAAGAAGCCTTCAAGGGTAGTACCGCTTCAAGAACTTCCCATTGATGGGCAGCATACATCTGTCACCCTCCATGTTTAGAAGAGCGTATGCGCCGTTGGAGAAGACTTTGTCGATGACGAAAGGTCCCTCCCATTTTGGTTCAAATTTGCCTTTGGATTTGTTGGCAAAAACCATTGGTCTTTTTACTGTAAGAACCAAGTCTCCCTTTTTGTAGGCGCGTTGCCTGACCTTCTTGTCAAAAGATCCTGCCATGCGTGCTTGGTAGAGTTCAATGCTTTGTAGAGCTTCGAGCCGTCTCTCATCGAGGTTATCCAGCTCTTGGAGTCTCAATTTGACATTGCTTTCTTGCGTCATGTCATTTTGTAGAGATACCCTTAAGGAAGGAATTTGAACCTCCAAAGGGACAACAGCTTCGCATCCATAGACCAAGGAGAATGGTGTGCTATGGGTTGGTCCTCGAACGGTGGTTCGATAGGCCCACAAAGCTTCAGGCAGTTTGTCGCCCCATTCTCTTTTGTGACTAGAGACCATTTTCTTGAGGATTTTGCAGAGCGTCTTGTTGAAGGCCTCTGCTAGTCCATTCGCTGCCGGATTGTACGGAGTTGAAGGACAACTTTGGATTTTGTATTTGTCGCAGAACCTGTAGAATCGGTGATCGCGGAACTGTGGTCCGTTATCATGGACGAATCTTTTAGGTATGCCGAAGCGACAAATGATGTTGGTGCGCAAGAAGTGAAGGACTGATGACGTCTTCATTTCACTAAGCGCGAATGCTTCTGACCACTTGGAGAAATAATCCGTAGCGGCGAAGATGAAGCGATGACCTTTGCTCGATGGAGGGGAGATAGGACCTATGATGTCCATACCCCAGGCTTCAAAAGGCCATGAGATTGCTGTAGGATGCAGCCATTCCGGAGGCATGTGGACATAGTCTCCATGAATTTGGCATTGTTGGCAGCGCTTAGCAAATTGCATTGCATCAGCCACCATGGTAGGCCAATAATAACCTAACCTTTTTATCTGATCGTAGAGCTTAGGCCCAGCCTGATGGGCTCCACAAAGACCAGCATGTACTTCTTTGAGTGTTTCCTCAGCCTCTTGTTGTGACAAGCAGCGTAGAAGTACTCCATTGTAGGATTTTCTATACAGCATTTTTGCAGGAATATCCAAATGAAAGTTTGGGGCTCGTCTTTGGATGCTTACCCGTTCTTTTGGATCTTCAGGTAGGATTCCGAACATTATGTAATTAATGAACGGATCCCTCCAGTCGCCGATCAGAGGTTTAAGGACGGAAATCCGACTTCCAACCACTTGGTGGCATTCAGCAACTGCTTGATGTGTGTTGAGAGGAGGGAGAATCCTTTTTTGACACACTGTAATTTGCATGTTTTCCCCTTCTTGGATTGCCATAGACGCAGCAAGTCCAGCCAGGGCATCTGCACGAATGTTTTCACCTCTGAGGATGTGGGTGATGTGACAGATGTCGAACTTTTGTCGAAGCGATTGTGCTTTGTTGTAGTAAGGCAACAGATCGGGCTTCCTGACTTCAAATTTCTGATTCATCTGGTTGACGATCAGTTGAGAGTCTCCAAAAGCTTCCAGCGTAGTGATGCCGGATTCAAGGGCGAGTTCCAATCCTATGATCAGGGCTTGGTACTCAGCTGCATTGTTTGAACATGGTTCCAGTAGCGAGAATGCGTGTGGAATCATGTATTTGTCGGGACTAACAAAGAGAATGCCAATTCCCGATATTTGATTTCCCCTTTCATTTGTCCTGGTTGCGCCATCGAAGTACATGTGCCAGGAAGCATTTGATAAGGAAGTCTCCACACTGTAGACTGATTCGTCTGGGAGGTCATCTCTGAGTGGAGAATCTTTAGGCAATGGATGCTCCGTGAGGAAGTCTGCTAGAGCTTGGCCTTTGATTGCTTTTTGTGGTACATACCTAATGTCAAATTGTGACAGGAGGATGGACCATTTTGCCAGTCGGGCATTGAGAGAACCTGCTTTTGTGACAAGGACCTTTAGGAGGTTGATCCTCGAAATCAGGTACACTGTGTTGGATAGCAGGTAGTGACGCAGTTTTTGTACGGCGAACATTACTGCCAAGCATTCTTTTTCGACTGGAGAGTAGCGATGCTCTGCACCTACCAACATGCGGCTAAGGTAATATAGAGCAGCTTCTTTTCCCTCGTCATTCTTTTGTGCAAGTAGAGCGCCTAAAGAACGGTCAAGGGCTCTTGTGTACAAGAGGAATGGTTTTCCAGTTGTGGGGGCAGCCAACACTGGAGGTTTAGTCAGGTATGACTTGATGTCCTGGAACGCAGCTTCACATTCAGCATCCCAGACAAAATCGACACCTTTCTTCATTAACCGAGAGAATGGACGGCACTTTCCTGATAGGTTGGAGATGAACCGCCGAATGTATGCCAATCTTCCTTGGAGCCCTTTTAATTGTCTTAGGGTTCTTGGAGATGGCATTTCTAGGATAGCCTTGACTTTGGTGGGGTCAAGCTCTATGCCAGCTTTCCGTACTATGAATCCGAGAAACTTACCCGATGAAACACCGAAGAAGCATTTGAGGGGATTCATTCGCAGTTTGTGTTTGCGAAGTCGGAGGAAGACTTCCCGAAGATCTTTGAGATGGTCTTCTTTTCTTTTTCTTTTGACGGCGAGGTCATCGACATAACATTCGACCGTCTTGTGCTGCATATCTTGGAAGATCTTCATCATAGCCCTCTGATATGTAGCGCCGGCATTCTTCAGACCGAATGGCATGACAGTGTAGCAATACACGCCAAACGGGGTCCGAAATGCTGTGTGTTTTTCATCTTCAGGATGCATCTTTATCTGATTGTAGTCAGAGAAGCCATCCATGAATGTCATTCGCTCGAACCCACAGGTATTGTCGATCATCACCTCCGGTATAGGGAGCGGGAATTCATCTTTTGGGCATGCATTGTTCAGGTCTCTGTAATCAATGCAGACCCTGATTTGCCCATTTTTCTTTGTCACGGGGACGATGTTGGCCAACCATTCAGGATGCTGTTCCTCACGGATGAAGCCAACGCTTTTGAGTTTTTGAACTTCTTGTTCAATTTTGTCCATCACGTCAGGACGGAACCTTCTTTGGCCTTGTTTGACAGGCTTGATATCTTTTTGAAGATTGAGTTTATGGATTGCTATTTTGGGGTCTAAGCCAGGCATCTCAGCGTAAGACCATGCGAAACAATCAACGAACTCATGAAGAAACGCGATATACTCGGGTAACTCATCATCCTTTATATTCTTGCTTATGAATACAGGACGTG
Source organism: Cinnamomum chago (assembly GCA_038049695.1). NCBI lineage: Eukaryota > Viridiplantae > Streptophyta > Magnoliopsida > Laurales > Lauraceae > Cinnamomum > Cinnamomum chago. The sequence continues at coordinate 34,200,018 of CP142456.1, forward strand.
AGTTATCAGGTTTTCCCAAGTCTATCTTTTGAACAGAATCTTCTGTTGGAAGATTTGAAGGTGGTTCCTCCACAATATTTTCGGAGGCTTCCAACCCAACAAAGCCTTCTGGAGTTCCAAAGGTATCTACAGACCACCGCTCTGCTTTTGTCCATGGGTCTTCTTGATTGGTACTTTTCTCAAGATTTGCTATGAGATGGTCCCAATCACCTGTTGAAACTAGGTCGAAGTAGGGCACTTCCTTTGGAGACAGTGGTTCTTCTGGGTCAGAGAACCGTGTGTTTGTATTATCGGACAATTCCTCTTCATCATCAAAGAAATCGTACCAATTGGATGAACTTCCTGGATCCTTGACGACCAACTCTTCAAAGAGATATCCAGGGAGATCGATGTCTTCATTAATATGAGATGTTGAGGCTTGGTTGGCAAGATGACTTTGCAGCCTTTGTGTCAACTGTCTCAAGGGAGCGTCAGGATCATACCCCAGCCCATATGAAGACTTTTCTATGTGGCGGTGGGGTTTCCAACCTTCCAGTTGACTTTTGGTCAGGGTTGGTTCCAATGGTGTGATAATACCACGACCATCTCCCAAACCGATTGGGTTCTGAGCATCGTAGCCCATTTTCTTCATGATAGCTTGCGCCATTGGACTATACAGGGATAGTTGAGGCATACCTTCATTTTGGAAAGGTTCAAGCGAAGAATTTGATGAAGAAACTTCTGATTTATGGAAGAAGATTGGCTTTTCTTCTGCTGATGTTGCTGGAACAACGAAGGAAGCAGATGCTGGATCTTCTATGTCAACGGTTGTCTCCATCGGAGTGAGAGCGGGCTGAACTTGTTGATCATCAGCTTGGCTTGACGATGTATCGTCTTCTGGCTCTGAGTCCGAATCCGTGTCTTGCAAGATAGACACGAAGGAGACAGCAAACTTGCCCCCAGCCCTCTGTTTTGTCTTCTTTGCTTTGGTGGTGATCACCAGAGGCTTTGAAGACTTGAGGGAGACCATGAAGGGAGATTGATTATTCTCTTTGGTTTTGATAGAGGGTTTACTTTCTTCTGGTGATTGCTGAGGAGCCTTGCCTTTGTCTTTCTGGAGATTTTCGGCAAAGGGTGCTGTTTCTTCCTCCCTTTCTTCTTTTTCATCTTTGTACATCTGAGCATCTGCGAAATAGACTTCTTTGCCTTTGAAGGGCTTTTTGTCTGCAAACACTCGATGTATCAAGCCGTCATTGCCAACGAACTTGATGCACTTATGTAAAGTCGAAGGGACAACACCATTCTCGTGTATCCAGGGGCGTCCGAGAAGGATGTTGTAGCATGAAGGGGTCTTTATCGCATAGACAGTGACCTCGGAGATAAGATCACCGATTTGCAACTTGAACCTGATTTTGCCGATCGGCCTTTGAGCGCTGCCATCATATCCAAAGATGGACACAGACGTGTGGCTCAGCTTGCTAGGCGGAATGCCCAGTTCTTCGAGTGCCGAAGTGGAGATGAGGTTGAGTGCAGAACCTGGATCGATCTGGATTCTGCGTAGTGGTACCTCTTTGATGTACCCGGTGAAGTACAGGGGTCGGTTGTGCTTTGTCTCGCCTAGCAGGAGGTCTTCCTTGGTGAAGGCGATGGTCGCACTTGCTGCTTTTTGAACCGAGAGGCATTCGATGCAGGATCCTTCAGTTTTCTTCTTTTCTCCTTTTGAGGGAGTTTTTGATTTTTTGACCCTATGGTCCATTTCAATTTGTAGGACTTGTGGGGCATGTTTGTCGACATCCGCATCCAGCATTTGTAGTTCTGAAATGAGACTATCACGAGTCTGTGGTGACATTCGTAATAAGTCTAGGATGTGCAGACGTGCAGGTATGTGTTTGAAGTGCTGAATCAAGTCGTACTTGAAAGCCTCCTTGGGGCCTGCATTTTCATTATTCTTGCCACTAGGGGCGTTTACAGCTTGTTTTCCCAAAGGATTTACATAAGAAGCAGAAGGTTGGTTGTAGTTTTTGTGGTAATCCCGGCCAGAACGGGTACCTTTACCAACTTCAAGAGCTTCTGGAGAAGGGTCTTTGTTTAGAAGATCACCCTCGAGATCGAGGGGTTGTTCCTTCTCATTTGCTGAAGATTTCTCTGTGTCAGCATTGCCATCTTCAGTAATTGTGTTGCATGGAGCATTTTCCGGGAGCAAGTCCTGAACAGCATCCAGCAACTTTCCTTCTTTGTCGAATATTTTGTTGGTCCAGACATCACCGATGAGATCGGGCATTTGGGACCAATTGACCGGATTTTCTCCGAAGAAGATTTCACCGGCTGGAATTTCTTCAAGGTGATCGGTCGGAAGAGGTTTGAGTTCCGATGTCACTGTTCCAGGAGACGAAGCCTGAGAAGGTGAGGAATTATCATCCTGAGTTATTGCATTGCAAGTAACTTTGACGGAAGATGCCTCCAAGATGAACTGTTGGGAATCAGATTCGTCCTCAGATGTAAGAGGATCGTCGATCCAACAGCTTTCTTCGTTTTCCGGGGTTACCGGAGGAGATTCCTGTAGATTTTCAGGAACTTCCGGTGCTGGGTTGTGACGAAGCTGATTGATGCGACCTTGTTCTTGCTCTATAGCAAGGTGCTGCAAGATCCTTGCGTATTCATCGAGATTAGGCACGGGAGCCAAATCTTCTTCTTCGTCTGCTCCTTGTGGTTCAACATGGTTGGGTTCCACTGGAGTATTTTCTTGGACAGCCTCTTGGTCTTCTTCATCATTAGACCAGGATCCTTGCGGCTGTAATGGGTTATACCAGATTACTGGCATAAGATGAGATTCAGGGATCCATTCCTCGTCGGAGAGATATTCTCCTGTTTCGAGGGATTCTTCCCACTCATCGATGTCACTGGCGGTGTCACTGGACTCATATCCATCCATGGAGAATCCGACCACTGAGTTGCAAGAGTATGATGCCCCCTGCGTAGTTTCATCTTTGAGATGTGGTGGCATGAAATCACCAAGAGTGAATTTTCTTACCGCCTTTGAAGCCTTAGGAGAGGACTCTTCTGTTGCCCCCAGTGAAGCGGTAGAGGAGGTTTCTGCCTTTTCAGCGACTTCTTGCTTTTTCGGAGCTTTCTCCTGCTGTTTGAGCTTGCGGAGTTGTCTCCTGGCTTGCCTTCGCTGTTGAGCGGTTGACTTTGTTTTGACGACCTCCCAATTTTCATCTTCTAGGAGATCGGGGTGTACCCATATGGGCTGTCCTTCTGATGTTGGATATGGAACCAACTCTTGGGACGTTTGGGTCATCTTTATCACCTTGAAGGAAGTAGTGATCTTCTCTTTTGGTGATTTTTGTTTTTGTCCACACGACACCATGTTGACGGAGGCAGACCCATAGTTCTTGTCGAAGGTAATGACTCCGTTTTTTCACATCTCATTTATCTTCTCTCTCACAACAAAACATTGATTGAGAGGATGCGAGACCATCTGATGGTATGGGCAGTACCGAGGATCGTTGGTTTTACCAACATCTCCTGGTCTTTTGGGGTCAGGCAATGTAAGTTTGCCGCTTGCTAGGAGTGCCCCAAAGATTTCTTCAACATCTTCATCAAACGGGTATTTCTTTTCTACCCGTTCTCTGAAGGCATCAGAGAGTTCAGGCTTTTTACCTGTAGCTTTGTTTTCATCTTTCTTTGGCTGCTGAGGAGCTGACTTGGTTTGCACATTGAGAACCTCCTTTTTCTTTGGTTTTGAGGTTGCAATGGCAGTCGGCTCTTTCTTTGATGACTTCTGACTGTTGAGGTCTTTGATCACCGTTTCAGCTTCCATAGATGCTTCCAGGAGTTCTCCCAGGTTCTTTGATTTGTTGCCGATGATCATGGAGCGGATTCTTGCTCTCATGTTGTTTCGGCAGATGTCGACCAGTGATGCTTGTGGCAGTACATCGGAGCATTTGTATGCCATTGCCTTCCACTTGTGAATAAAGTCATATGTTGACTCATTCTCTCCCTGTTTTAGGCTGCAGAGTTGAGCCATAGTAACAGGATGATCCTCACCTTTGAAGTGGGTTAGGAAGCGTGTCTCCAACATGGCCCAATTTTGAATGGAGTCCTCCGGCAGAGTGGAGTACCAATCAAAGGCCGTACCTTTTAGGGTACTTGCAAAGAGGCGGATTTTGAGGGCATCTTGATCCGCAATAGCTCCCGTCAGGATCTTGAAATGGATGACGTGTTGTCTGGCTGAACCTTTCCCCGTATATGTTTGGAGAGTAGGTTGCTTGAATTTTGTAGGGAACGGGACCGAGTCCATCCACAAGGGATATGGTGGCTTGATCCCATGCTCCTTTAGTGTATCCTCTTCTTTTGCTTTGGCGAGGATATCGTCAACGTCCTTTTTGGTAAGGGTGCGTGACTCACTGTTTTCCGCATTTTCCTCGTCGCCTTGATGGCTTGGAGGAGCTTCATTGTTTTGTGGACGCTGAAGATTGAGAATTAGGTTCTCTATTAGAGTCTCTATCCTCTGCTGCCCTTGCTCCAGCTGCTGGATGCGTGCGGTTACGTCATCATGCGGCGGAGGTTGCTCAGCATTTGTTACCAAGACGTTCATTCTTCGAGAGTCGAAAGAGGATACAGTCTTGGTGACTGAGCTGGAGCTCATTCTTTTAGATGAAGAGCTCGAAGAGTGGTCACTCTGATGTCCTTGGCTTGAAGGAGCGGGAGAGTTTTCTTTATGTCTTCGTGTCCGGGAGACGCTGCGAGTCACCGGTCGTCTGACATGGATTTTAGTTGCTGACTTCTGGCGTTTTCTGGTTTTTCCAACCATATGAACAGTAAAACAAGTTGGTCGGGTCTTTCTTTTTCGACCCATTTTTGGGAGACTTGAAGTGCAGAATCCTGGGTTCTTTGCTTCTCTAGTCTCTTTTGTCGATATGCCGTTCGGCGACGCATACGACGAGCGATTTGAGCTTTGGTTAGCTCTGGCTGTGCCCTAGCAATGAAGGAAGTAGTCCCTGGTGCGCAACAGCCAAGCTTGTCTTCTTTGAAGATGGGCAGGGACAGGATCTGGACGCGGTCTTTTGCCTGTCGCAGCGAAGCTTTGAATTTTGCGAGTTCGGCTCCCGTTGAGAGGAAGGGTCGACTCGCAGGTGTGAAGGCCTTGACAGGTTCTTGCGGAGGCCTTACGATGCACGATTTGATTTTGGGCTTGTATGAGCAAGCCGGCTCGTGCTGAGTTGGTTTTGTTTGGCGGAGGGTAGGCTTCTCCTCTTTCATGTAAGCAAGAGGGTAGAACCGGTTCTCCTTGAGAGGGGCCAGGTGTGCTGGCTTTGCTGATGTTTGTGACCTTCACTGTTTGGGTGAAGGCCTTGGAGACCAAGTCTTTGAGCAGACCTGGTTTCTTGCTGGTTGAGGCTTTGCAGGAGCACTACGGGCCTCAGGTTTCTTGATGATCGCCCTTGGTATCACTGTAGTGATACGTTGAGGGGCGGTTCTCTGCTTCTTGGCAGGTGCGGTTTCTTCTGCGGGTAGTGGGAATGGTCCCAATGACCCGAAGACAATGGTCCGGGGAGTAGAGTTTGACCCGGTGTCTTCTGAGTTGCCGAGGGAAATGAGGCTTCGGCAGCTGGCAGGGCGCTTGTAAGTGCGCTTGGTTTGTTTGTCTTGGAGCATGAGCTGGTACTTGTTCTCATCAAAGGTGATGGTTAATGAAGCTGCCATTGTTAGTTTTTGGAAAACTTCTGAAACAAGACCATATCCATTAGTAATCACAAGAATATGGTGATCATAAATGGAAAATACTATGGTTTCGCCTTTTCAAGTCGCCCGAGGGGACATGGCCCAGCCCAAGCAATATGAGGAAGGCAGAAAAGCCATAGAGGGTACAATTGTTCTGAACGCAGGTAGGGTCAGCTCAGAATGAGCGTCCCAATGACTGCTAGAAGCAATTGTGAACCTTAATTCAAATTACCGAGAAGCAAAGCTCACTCAAGGTAAAATGATATAAGGTTGAGATACAAATGTGTCGGTTGTGAATACAGTAGACCCGAAAGGGCGTACTAGCACCGCTAGGCACAAATGTTGCAAATCGCATCCTTGGAAAGGACACGAGATGGGATTTTTGAAAGGTCAAGATTGGATTCATAGGAGAGAGCAAATGGTATTCCAATCCGAAAATGAGCTCAACATTTCTGCGAGCTCGAAAGTCCGAAAAGGAAGGAACCAGGATTTCTCAAATGTGAATCCAAAAGTGACGGAAGTTTTTTTTTTTGAAAGTGTCAAGATTGGACTTTATAGAAGAGAGCAAATGGTATTCCAATCCGAAAATGAGTTCAACATTTCTGCGATCTCGAAGTCCGAAAAGGAAGGAACCAGGATTTCTCAAATAGGAATCCAAAAATGACAGAAGTTTTTTTTTTTTTTTTTTTTTTTTTTTTTTTTTTAAGAGTTCACATAGATCTCCAATTCGATCTTATGAAACCTCAGTTGATAGATCAGCCCCCAGGTAAGGGTAGGATTACTTAATGAACCCGTTTGGAGGACCCTTGCCTAGAACAGTCTAGCTGTCTCCACACTCTGGACAAGGCTTTTCTTAGATCCACTTTGGTCAAAGAACGCAATTGGTGCAACCTTAGTGGCTTTTTCTTTTCTTTTCTTTTTTTTTTTTTTTTTTTGAAAGATTTTTTTTTTATTATGGATTCATAGAAGAGAGCGAATGGTGTTCCATTCCGAAAATGGGTTCAACATTTCTGCGATCCCGAAGTCCGAAAAGGAAGAAACCAAAGTTTCTCAACTTAAACCCAAAAGAGGAAAATCTGAAAATTTTTTGTAGATCAGATTTTGTTTTTGTTTTTTTTTTTTTTTTATGGATTCATAGAAGAGAGCGAATGGTGTTCCATTCCGAAAATGGGTTCAACATTTCTGCGATCCCGAAGTCCGAAAAGGAAAAAACCAAAGTTTCTCAACTTAAACCCAAAAGAGGAAAAATCTGAAATTTTTTGTAAATCAGATTTTGTTTTTGATTTTTTTTTTTATGGATTCATAGAAGAGAGCGAATGGTGTTCCATTCCGAAAATGGGTTCAACATTTCTGCGATCCCGAAGTCCGAAAAGGAAAAAACCAAAGTTTCTCAACTTAAACCCAAAAGAGGAAAAATCTGAAATTTTTTGTAAATCAGATTTTGTTTTTGATTTTTTTTATGGATTCATAGAAGAGAGCGAATGGTGTTCCATTCCGAAAATGGGTTCAACATTTCTGCGATCCCGAAGTCCGAAAAGGAAGAAACCAAAGTTTCTCAACTTAAACCCAAAAGAGGAAAAATCTGAAATTTTTTGTAAATCAGATTTTGTTTTTGATTTTTTTTTTTTTTTTGATTCATAGAAGAGAGCGAATGGTGTTCCATTCCGAAAATGGGTTCAACATTTCTGCGATCCCGAAGTCCGAAAAGGAAGAAACCAAAGTTTCTCAATCTTAAACCCAAAAGAGGAAAAATCTGAAATTTTTTGTAAATCAGATTTTGTTTTTGATTTTTTTGAGAAAATTTTTTTTTTAGAAACAAGAAAGACTGGAAATAAACTTAAAAGAAGAAATTTCCAAGAATCCCATCTCATGTGTTTTTTTTTTTTTTTAGATACAAGATCCAACATAGGCCACCAACTAAAAAGGAGCCAAAAGGAATCTAAGCACATGTTCATCAAATGAACGAGTCCCACCGGGTGTGCCAGCTTGATGGTCCCGGCTTTTGTCTTTTTCCAAAGCTGCCTCCGCCCCGGGGCTGATGGGGTATGGTGGAGGGAAAAAGGAAAAGCGGGCATCAGTTTTTTTTGTACGGGTATGCCAATTTCTCTTTTATACTTGGAATTTAGAAATGGTGATCCGGAGATCCACCTTCACAAGTAAAAAGGGAAATGAAACTTTTTTCTAGTTTTCCATTGCATACATATTTTAATAAAAGAGACAGTTTTTTTGATTTTGCCGTAAAAGGCGATTTTTTGGCATTTATAGCCGATTTTTGGCGTTTATAGCCGATTTGTGGCATTTATAGCCGATTTACAATTCTCATCAATAATGAAAGACAAGAGTTGTGGTTTTTTGTCTCTTTAAAAAAAATACAATTTACAACAGAAAAGTAAGAAAAAGGAATCTAACTTCTCATGCGATTGTGGGAGGGCTCGTTCAGATCGATGGTCGCGAGTCATGTATGGGCTCCGCCATCGTCCTTCAGATGAGAACATAGTGCTTGATTTCTTGGCTTGGCTCCAACCTCAGATTTTTAGAGGATAAGGACCAAGATAAGGTCCTATATCCGGTAAAAGGCTGAGTAGACGGGCTGAAAAGCCGCATCTAGCCATGTTGGATAGAAGGAGAGGTGGTCTTTGAGGGGGGGGTGGCCCCCCAAGGGGTTTCAATCACCTTGTTGAACTTGTTGCAGCAGAGTTTTCTTGAAGGAGCAGGGTTGTAGAGATTTCTCCAAGGATTTTTGAATGATTTTCTGGCTCTTTCTGTGTGTGTCCCCCCTTTTCTCCTCTCCTGGAATGCTTGGAGAGGACTCCTATTTATAGGCGTTTTGGTAGCCTTTAGGAGTGATTTATGAGCCTTTATGGTAATAAAGCTCATTAAGGGAGGAGTTACAAGTTTAATTGCTTTTTGTTTTGTAACTCCTGACCCTTGGATTTCATTGGCCGGAGGAGAGTCATGGGCATTTAATCGCCTTTAATGTCCATTATGTTAGGAGTTTCATGGCTTGAATGCCATGATTGCTTGGACTTGTAACTCCTGAACGGAGGCTTCTGATTGGGCCGTTCAAGATAATGGGTTAATGACCGCATTAACTTGCCATAAACGGGCCAATTGATTGCACTAAGTGGCCACCTTGGTAGCTGAAGAGTCGCGGGCCATGTTGCGTCTCTTGGAATTCCCTTTGCGATGATCATCGATGGATCCTTATGTAAATCAACATCAGATGATCATGTAGTTTCAGACATTGGTTGATACCAGCGGGCCGGCAGCATCTGTCCAGTCGATTTCGCGATCGGGCGGGCAGAAAGTGCACTTTTTGGTTGTTCAGCTGGCGATCAACGAAGTTTTTGAAGTTCTTGGAAGGATTCCTGTGATCTTGGCGAATATCGGCGAATTTGGAGCCTCAAAAGTCTGAATCTGGAAAAATCACAGGGACAAAACAACTCGTCTCGCGAAAACGGACGAAACGGGGGGTCCCGGGGCGAAATCGGCGCCCTGGACCTCCCAGGGTCGCCGGCCCCATGGTCTCCGGCGACCATGGCCCAGGGTCGCAGGCCTGGCCCAGGGTCGCGGGGCTCTGCGACCCTGGGGGGAAAATTGCTTCCCGGGGCCCGTTTCTGGCCGTTTTTCGTCGTTTTTCGCTTCCGTTTTTTTTGTTTGTTTTCTATGACATTTCTCCACATTTTTGGCTTGATTTCCCTCTGAAAAACATGATGAGAATCCTTGCAAATTGGTTTGCAAAGTTTCCGATTTTCCGGGAAAAGCCGAGCGCAGAACTGCTGATTTTCCGCCAGAAGCTGAAACAGGGTCAAACGATGTCGGAATGACCTGAAATTTGAGGTGAAGCTTCTTGAGCATTAAATAAGACCAACCATGGGCTTTCTTTTGAGTTTTGAAGCCGTTTGGGGTCATGCAAATGCTTGCCTTTGATTTCACTGCGAGGGAAATGTCGAGCTTTGACTTTTGGTCAAACGATGTCCGATTGACCTGAAATTTGATGGGTAGCTTCCTCATCAGTAGATAAGACCAACCATAAGCTTTCGTTTGAGTTTTGAAGCCATTTGGAGTCATGCAAACGCTTGCCTTTGTTTCTCCTGCGAGAGAGATGCTGAGCTTTGACTTCTGGTCAAACGATGTCCGATTGACCTGAAATTCGACGAGGAGCCTATTGGAGTCATTTTGAGATGATCCGCAAGCTCCGAATTAGGTGCCATGGTCCCGGGGTGGTCCGCCGCCGGGAGCTGCTGCTTAGCTGTTGGAGAAGTGAAGCTAGGCCAAATAATGTCGGAATGGCCTGAAACTTCATGTGTACCTCTCTTTTGGTTGTTTTGAATGACCTTGCAGTTTTTGTTTGATTCTGACAAGATCTGATGCTTGAAGTGGCGCCTGCCTATTTTTGGTAGGATGCAGCTCCGTGTAGCTTTTGGTGTGAAGAGGCAAAGTGACATTTTTGGTGTCAACACCGATGTCTACATGACATCGTCAGCACGCCACTCAACTAGAGGCTGCAGCTCACCTACCGCCTCCTCCGGCTCCTTCTCAAGGAAACCGGCAACGGGACCTGAGTACCAAAGCAAAGGATCAGACACGACGGTCTGGCAAGAGAGTGAGAAGATACGACAACATGTAATAGATGAAATATCTCGAAAAGCAAGGAAATCTGTTAAAGCAAGAACTCTCATAAAATAGATAAATCATTTGCCAGAAACATGTAAACAAGATAAAATATACGAGGTAACCAAGGAAATCGGGAATAACAAGGTGGCAATCACATAAAGCTAAGTCCTCTGTCACTAAAGTGACAACAGTATCACGGGACGTTGATCTCAGTCACACAAGGTGAGGAGAAGCAACGTAAACATATATACAATATAAATATACGGGAACGGGACCACGGTAGCGAACCGGGTATCGGGACGGGACCACGGTAATGACCGGGTATCGGGATCCAAACTGCAGCTGGCAAGACGGGAGAGGGATTTCCAAGTCGGTGGATCAAACCGACAAGGTATCCAAGCTTAGTGATGCCGACACATAGGTTAAATAACACATCGATACATATGCAAGTAAATCAAGTACAAGTAAATCAATGCACGGGCAAGAATATTCAATGTATCACTTTCATTTCATATCGGGCAATACTCTTCGGGACAAGTTCATGTTACTAGTGTAACCATCAAACTATCGGGAAAACAGGTCAAGTAAGGTAAATCTTGGAAATGAAGGAATAAAACGAACTATTACAATTCCGGGAAATATTGATTTCAAGATCTATTTAAGTGAATAGGGGTCCCGTATGTCAATTATAGCCATTACTTGGTACTCCTTGAGTTTGAAGACATTCCGGGCTCCTTATGCACTTTTACGACTTTTAAAACTTAAATTGAGCTTATGGTTATAACTAGATATTATGATAGGAAAACAAGACTATAAACGGTCCATCCTAAGTAGGATGTCAACCCGGAACCATCGAGCAACCTACTCAGTCACCGAAAGGAATAGAATTCGCGATACCCAAGGAAATAGACTTTGCATTTAGGTATGAAGAGGATATCGTGTCGTTCCATCCCGTTCACGATTGAATCGATTGACTTCGATGCATTCCGGACCAACCGTGAAGAGCATCGGCTCAAGACGCTCTCACATATGGTCAAGTGAGTCCAAGGAGGGTAGCCAAGGTCCACAAAAAAAATAAATTTCAAAACCCACTGGACTCAAACTGAGTGCCCCGATCGATCGGTCCAAAAAGCCTTACTGTTAAAAGTCAGACCGATCGATCGGCCTGTAGGTCCGATCGATCGGCACTGGGCGTGAAGCATGCCCGGGAACTTGATTTTTCTCCTTCTTGTTTCCTTTCCTTCCAACACCTCAACAACCACAATTAACTATGAACAAGGAGACTTAAACACATGATTCCAAGACATTAAATGAGGCTATCAAGATGTGTAGAGATCATTTATTTCAACCATAGAAAAATCAATGAAAGTAATCAATGAAAACATGAAAACCATAAATGCATCACCAAACCATTTCAAACTTAAAAACATCCAAACATTCACTTGCCTCAAGTCCAAGCTAGCCAAAAACAAGCCTCTACTCACTTCTTAAGCTCACTTCCAAGCTACAATCAAAAACCCCAAAAACAACCCTAAAATGGGTTACACAAAGAATGAAAATGAAAGAACTTCCAATAATGCAAATGTAGCTTCCCTAAGGCTAGAAGATCACTAATCTAGGAGATGAATAAGATCACTTACTTGCAAGGTCCCCTAATGGACAATGTAAGCTCAAGGGAAGTCTCAAAGTTGATGGATTCTTCTAAAAATAGTATCAAGAGGAAGCTTGAGAGATGAGGAAGAGATTGGTAATCTCCATTCCTTGATTGATGAGCTCTTGGTGAGGCTTGGAGATGGAGAAGCAAGAAGAAGAAGAAGAAACTTGCTAGAAAAACCCTAGACTCATAGTTGAGCTGGAACATGAAAATGGAGAAGGAAGAGAAGGGTTCCTCTTTGTTAACACTTGGGTGGTTGGGTCCCACAACTTAAAGAAGCTATTTGGCTGAAATCATCTCTCTCGGGTCCTCGGATGAATTCGACGAAGAAGGAAGAAATGTTCGTCGAAATATCTAGTTTCCAAAAAGTGTATGTTTCACGGGTTTCGAGAATATTAAGTTTTGGATACAGATTTGGTGTGAAATGACTGTTTTACCCTCAAGGCTATGAAATCGGGTTTCGGGGCCTCGAATGGACACGGGATCAACATGAAAGTTGTAAGAATCCACAAGATGAATGCAACGGGCCAAAAACACAATTTAAAACACGTCGGGAAAATTTCACAAGAAAATGCAAAGCCGAAAAAGGGAACCCCCAAAGGGCCCCACAAGCTATCAATCACTCCAAAAGGCCCAAAACTAGAATCAAGGCTATTCCAAACCCAGCTAGACCAAAAACACAAATCAAGCTTAGCACTAAAACGCAACTTAATTAGCACTAATCGGGTTCACTCGGGTCGGGGTCTTACAAGGATTATTAGCATTGGTCAAGGCAAGTAATCTCTATAGAACCATTGTGCATGTGTGTTTTAAGCTACATTGTTGCTTTGGAAATTTTGCATACAAATATTTTTTATAAGCTTCATGATCATGTTTCCCTTGGATTGAATGCTGGAAGTTGGGAAAAATGTGTGTTTTGTCCCTTGGAGAGCATGAAGGCTCAGGGAGTGTAAGTGGGATGAGAAACAAGAAGAAGGGAAGAAGGAAATGCAAAAATCTGAACTGGACTGTATTTCCCGTGTAGTTCGGTCAGCCGTCGGTCGGCTGGCGGCTAACCGAAATCCCCATTTCGCTTAACCGCGAGCTGACCGAGCTCGGCTGTTCCTTTTCCAGAAGCTGGCTTTTCGACAGTGGGTCTCGGTCAGCTGGTCGGTCAGCAAGTAGCTAACCGCCATACCACATGTCGGCTAACCGCTGGCCAACCGCGTGCTGTCGGTTCCTTTTTCCGAGAGCTATATCTCTGATTGGATTTCCCGCGGTCAGCCCTACGGTCAGCTTGCGGCTAACCGCTAAGTCTCAGTTCGGCTAACCGCAAGCTAACTGCAGCCAGTTCGGTTACTTTTCCAGAGGGTTGTGTTGAACCTGAATTTCCAGCGGTCAGCTCGTCGGTCAGCTAGCGGCTAGCTGTTAGACCCTAGTTCGGCTAGCCGACACCTGACCGCGAGGTGACCGAAATTGACAAGTTTCCTGTTTTGAAGAGTCTTTGCAAGAATGAAAACTAGAACATGTTAAGTGGCCTTTAGCCTGATATTATGCACTCGAAACCCGAGATGTCCTTGAACTTCTGGGGCACCAATTCTGTTTTAATTCCAACATCTGGGCTTCGGCTGCACAACGATCAACCAAAGATCCTTGCATGAGCTTGATAGGCCTTGTATTTGTACTTTGGTTTCGATAAAATGAATATCATCGTGTACTCGTTTGGAAGTTAAGTACAAGCTTGTTTTGAAGATGTGTTTCAAGAAAAAAGGGATCACTTCCTAAGCGTGTTATGCATATTAATTATGCCCTTGCTAGTCGTGTTCATCGTGTTTTGATAAGTGATTTCTCCCTTTTTATCTCGACATGTTTAGATCGTGTTTCGCGTGTTTTGTGCATTCATGAATTAAGTAAAACCACTGAGCTTGGACTGCCCTTTCAGTTTGATCCACTGTCTGGGGGTCCTTAAACATGTGGACTGTCTGCAGACTGGTCGTGTATTTATTACACATCGTGCGTGTCCGGTTCCGCGGCCGGAATTCCCGTCTTTGTGGGAAATCATGTCGTTCTTATATTATGTATATCGTGCTTGTCGTGCGTGCTTGCTCTTTTTATTATATAAATGATAGAGAAAGGATGGGCTCTTTGTGGATTGTAACTATTCAAGATATATTACGTACTCATGCTAGTTTGTTTTAGTATCTCAGCTCAGTTATTTATTTCTACAAATGTACCTCAGTCATTATAGTGTTTTAAATCAAGGAATTGCTTGTATGTTTTTCTTAAACGTGATTGGTTCATGCTTGCACCCTAAATTGATTACCTGCCAAACCGTTGTGTTTGACCCTTGTTTGTTGGTGCCCAGGTGCGGGAGACGTTGCCTTTGAGGAGGAGCGTCAAGAGGAGGCTTGTGAGCCAACCCCTGTGAGAGAGTGGCAGCTCGACGATGTCATCTAGACATCGGACGGGTTCTTGAGTCTCGTCATCTTTTTGTGGGGGTTTCTTTTGATTATTTTGGAGGATTGTATTGGCCTCTGTTGGCCTCTTATGGAATTGTAACAAAACTTAACTCACTTTTGATTAGTCTCATAACTTGAATATTAATGGGAATGCCATGTTAGCTTCTTTCTTTGATACTATGCCTTGTGATTATTTGTTAGGGCACTTAAATATTTTGTTGGTGTTCATCTTGATGTGTTTTGCTACACGCTTCCGCATATTTGATCGTGTGAGTCAGATTCCGCGTGTCTTTGGGAATCCTCACCGCGAGAACCTGTGGGAAAGTATATCTCCAAACTTTAATGTACGTCGCGGGCCCGGGATCCGTTCCGGGGTCGCGACAAAATCAAATTAATTTTTGGGAAGAGTTCTAATTAGTGTTGATAACCCATGAGATGGACACATTGGTAACACTAATTTAAGAAACTGGACTTTCCTTAAAATAACTTGACTTGGAACCAGTCTTTGATCATATCATGAGATGATTTGATGTTCATATATATATATATATATATGTGTGGGCCCTAAAACCTATAATAAAATCCTCAATTCCAAAATATTAAGTGGGAGCAGGGCATTTATATTTAGAAATCCCCATGGTTTTCCACCATAGGTCCATTGTAAGGAAAGTATTAGCCTCGCGCCATCTTGAGAATGGCCGTTCCCCACGGAGGGCTTGTATTTTTCTGGTTACTAGATATGGATCTCCTATGGATAGTGTAGGTGAGACGGGGTGGGGGCCCACTCCCCAAGGAGGAGCTGCCCGCAACGGTTGTCATGCAATCCTAGTTGGTGGGTCACACTTAACTAAAATAATGATGTAGTATCCCCAAGGATTTGCCTCATGTATTTTAGAAACCAAAGCTAATCGGGAGTCATACATTATTTGCTATGAGATACCTAGATAATAATGAATGATGGGGGATCATGGATAGTTAGTCTTAATCTCAATTTTGACCAACTTTGATCTGCACCAATCTAGGTGGAATTTGCACTCCCCAAGGAGGCATACCTCGGAGATTGGGATTCCGATGTATTCTGAATTTAGTGGTTATGAGGATTCCCACATAAATTTGAATGTCATTTAAATTCATTAATCAAATGTATGGTTATGTGCTACAGTATTTCAAGCATGAATTCAAATACTTTCAATCCACTTGTGACCTTCCTCAACCAGAATAAGTTGGTGGGACCCAACTATGTAGACTGGAAATGGAACCTAGATATAGTCCTGATAGCTTCATGATATAAATATGTCCTTACCAAACCCCTCCTTGATGAGCCAGTGCCAGAAGCATCACAGGAAGAAAAGGAACTTTACACCAAGTGGGCCAAAGACGATGAGATGGCCAAATGTTACATACAGGCATCCATGTCTAGTGTTTTACAACACCAGCATCAATCCTATAAGGCTGCATATGATATTATATCAAACATAAAGGAGATGTTTGCGGAACAGGGCATGCCTGCTAGACAGGCTGCTATGAGGGTGCTTATAAGCACCAAGATGGCTGAAGGCACACCAGTATAGGACCACATGTTGAAAATGATGGACTCATTGAATGAGTTAGATGTACTAGGGGCTGCGATTGATGCAGAATCACAGATTGACATAATCCTTGAGTCACTACCAGAATCATTCAACAATTTCAAGGTCATATAAACCTAAATAGGATTGACATGCTAGTGAAAGATGATATCTTGCCTGTTAAGGTTTTTGTATATTGCAATTTGATGGATGCATGTTCATATTAGCATCATTTGAGTTTACACACTTGCATTGTTTTATGAAATCTTGATTTATTCATGCATTACTTTTAAGAGTTGTAAAAGTTTTGATTTATGCATGATTTGCTTTTAAAACTTGGATGCATTTGATTTTGAAAAGAGTTTTAGAAATCAAGCTAGCCTTTGGTTTTAAAGTTTTGAATCATTTTAGGCTTTGTGTTGTTACATGTTTTTAAACCCCTTAGAATGATTTAAAGCATGTATTCAAGCTTGATTTAGTGGCCCAAAATGTTCCACAAAGAAAATCTTTCAAACATGCAAAAGTGGATTTTGGGGTCCCGGCAGTGTCGCCGGTCGACCGGCGCAGAGGTCCCGGTCGACCGGGAACACTGCAAGGCAGAAATGGCCTGGCGCACCAACGGTCAGAAATCCGACCGTTGTGTGATCCCGGTCGACCGAGACCTATGTGCAGGTCGACCGAGGACTAGCCGTTGGGCACTTTTTGCTATAAATATGAGTTCTTTCCTTTGCCAAAAGTTGGGAATTTTAAGGCCCTCCTTGAGGGGTTTTGAGGCAAATAGAAGGGAAATGAACTAAGGGATAAAGGGGATCATTAGGAAAGCTAAAGCTTGGATTAATGAGTTAAATTACAAGTAAGCTCTACTTTCCTTAATCATATGTTTTCATGCTTTGTTTTATTTTTGGTAAATCATTTCTAGCATGTTAAACTATGTTTGTGTTGTGTCCTTAACATGTTTTATGTTTTGAGTTGATTTATTGTTTTGGATACAACACCATATGATTCAATCCAAGTAGTACTTAATCTTTGGTAAATCTAAGTAGATCATGTTAATGAAAGAACCTTTGAAATTATATGTAACATGATTCCTATACTTGGTTGAATCTTTGGTTGTTGTTTTCCATCATAAGAAAATCACTTTCAAAACTATCTTATGTTTTGGACTCAACTTCTTTACAAATCATATGTTTTCATGTTTTGTTTTATCTTAGGTAAATCTTTAGTAACATGATAAACTATGATGTGTTGTATCCTTAGCATGTTTTATACTTTGAATAGATCTATTGTTTTGGATGCATCACCATTTGATTCAATCCAAGTAGTACTTTATCTTTGGTAAATCTAAGTAGATCATGTTAATGAAATATGTAACATGATTCATATACTTGGTTGAATCTTTGGTTGTTGTTTTTCCATCATAAGAAAATCTCTTTCAAATGTATCTTATGTTTTGGATTCAACATCTTTACAAATCATATGTGTATTATTGTTTTAAAGTTTCACAACTTGCCTTACTTTGATAGGAATATCACTTTAAAGTTGTATTTATAATTACATATGATTTGTCCCCTCTTTTCAATCAAATCTATTTTTATGTTTTGAGCTACATGTTGATTTGATTGACATCCCTATGCTTCACATGTTTAGAGCTAATTAATTTCATACAACTTGTAAATCTTTGATCTCATTAACAAGTTGTTACTTTTAACATGTGATTAGCATTTCCTCAATCATAAATGTTTTTGAGCTAAAACTTTCAAAAGCCTTAGGCATACATTTATGAGCTTTCATTTTCAAAATGATTGAGGACCACACACACACTTCATGTACTTTCATCTTTGCATTCATAGTGTGAGTGTGTATTAGATTTTCACTTCCATATCCGCCTAATTAAGAGGCATTGTAATGAACTTAATTGAATCTCCATCAAGTGTTTATAGACACTAAGTTAGTGAGATAACCAACCTTGTGGTTGAAGAGGTTATTGCTTAGCCTATAAAAGCATAATGTATATGTTGATGTTGAGCCTTGAAAAACATCATTGTAAAGGTTATTGCTAAGCCTTGAAAAGCATATTGTAAAGGTTATTGGTAAGCCTTGAAAAGCATATTGTAAAGGTTATTGGTTAGCCTATTGAAAAGCATAAATAGTGGAAATCCGGTGGGGTGTTGGTTCACAAGCCGGTAGTGGATGTAGGCATTGAGGCCGAACCACTATAAATACTTGTGTGATGGTGATTGCTTTGTGGTGATTCTTTTGTTAGCTTCCGCATCTTGCATGATTAATCATCACATGTGACTGTTTGTTTTAAAGAAGTTAAATTTGTTAAAATTGGTCATAATTGGAGCTCACCCTATTCACCCCCCCCCCCCTCTAGGGTTCGGATCCCCATGGACTTACATTGCCTTCATTGGTGGTAGAACCAGTGACTGTCTGCGAGTCCTGTCTGGAAGGTAAAATGACCAAAAGACCTATGAAAGCTGAGATGGAGTCTATGTACTCTAATAAGGTCTAGACACTTATGGACTTGCCTGCCAATATCAAACTTATTGGGTGCAAGTGGGTCTACAAGAGAAAGAGAGAACCAGATGGAAGAGTTGAGACCTTTAAGGCCAGGCTTGTTGCGAAAGGGTATATTCAGAAAGAGGGTATCGATTATGAGGAGACCTTCTCGCTGGTAGCCAGGCTCAAGTCCATCCGGATACTCTTATCCATAGATGCTCATCTCGATTATGAGATTTGGCAAATGGATGTCACGGCGGTGTTTCTCAACGGCCATCTTGAGGTAGACATCTATATGATGCAGCCAGACGATTTTATAGCTAGTAACCAAAAGCAAAGAGTTTGCAAGCTGCAGAAGTCTATTTATGGACTGAAGCAGGCATCCCGAAGCTGGAACATCCGTTTTGACCGGGCAATCAAATCATTTGGTTTTAGTCAAAATCCGGATGAGTCATGTGTGTACATGAAAAATGAAGGTGACAGGGTAGTTTTTCTAGTTTTATATGTCGACGACATCCTTCTCCTTGGGAAAGATATAGGAATGTTGTCAACAGTAAAAGTTTGGTTAGCAAAGACTTTTGATATGAAGGACTTGGGAGAAGCTAGTTACATCCTAGGGATCAAACTCCATCGTGACCGGAAAAATAGGATGATTGGCTTATCCCAAGCTGCTTACATAGATAAGGTACTGGTATGGTTTGCTATGCAGGACTCCAAGAAGGGTATCACACCTTTTAGGCATGGAGTGCACCTTTCCAAGGATCAAGATCCCAAGACCCTAGAGGAAAAGGAGCAGATGAGAGCAATTCCATAGGTGTTAGGTCCCCCGAACCCGATTAGAGAATAAACCGGATCCGGGGAGTGAATGTTAGGGCTAATTAAAAAAATTTGCCCTTTAGACCCAAGGATCGTAAGTCCGCTGTAAGGATATTGCATTTCAAACCTCAAGTAATATAAAACTGCGGAATTCATACAATTTGAGGCATATTAAATTCCAAAGCAATGAATAACAAACCTCATTAATAGTTAGAGTTGCACAAGGAAATAATAAAACTAATCAAGGAATTAAAGTATTAACAAAGGTCATCCCAATAACCAAGGCTTTTCAAAACAATAGTGATGTCAATGATATGAAAGTTTCAATGAGAGATAATAAGAAATGAAAGAATCTAAAGAAGTTCTGGTGAATCTCTCTCGTGCCAGGTATGATGACGCTACTCTACGTCATCGGCACGCCACTCTAGCTCCTCCTCTGCTGGTTGGAGATCCTCTGGGGTCTCCTCACCGGTCTGCTCCTCATAGTAGTACTCACCTGAGGTGTCTGCACACCAAGGAATAGAGTCAACGACATGTTAAGCAATAGATAAGCAAGATATAAATAAGCATGACATGCATCAAGTATAGGAGTAATGACATGCATGATAATCAAGAGAATACAAGGAATCGAAGCCAGGCATAAAGCATTAATAAATAACCAGAAACAATAACAGGAAATCCTAACATACTAGCAATAACCACTGTCCAAACAATGCAATGCAAGAATCAAGAGGGAGACTCCGAGGATGTCCAAGCCACCACCCGGGGTACCAGTAACAATCCTCCCCGGACTACTGATACCAAAGTCCGGCTCCAGGGGGATCCAAGCTCCCGGTCCTGGGAATAGTAGCACGGTCCAAGCCCGCTCCCAACTATTCAACGCCACGGACGCCGTCCAAAGCCGACTGCCCACCCCGATGTCCGAGTATCAGCCCATCAATAATACCCCAAACTGCAGTTGGCCATGACATGCAATTAATAGTAGAGTGGTGTTGACACAAGGAAACCAAGACAAGCAAGTCTGGCTAGCTCAATATACAAGACATGTTCATAGGGATTATCTCATTCAACTCAATACAAGACAAATCCAATCACATGATAATCCCTTCAATCTAGCCAGTCATGTTTATCAATTACATAACACGGGGTCTTAAGGGACACTCTAAGTCAGGTGCAAGTCCTAATTCTACAAGGGATTATGTTTCATAATTAATTAGGTGTATTATGCCAAGAGAGTGTACAAGGTACAATTACAACGTATACAATTAAACAAGTCAAGGAGGAATTACGAGCCAACCCTAGGCAAGTGGTGTCATCCATGTATCTTACATGTTCTAATGGAGTACGTGTGGAATTGGATCAACGATGCTTCTAAGGAAATCCCTTGGTGTACAATCATGTTAAACATCCATTAATTCAGTTCCATACGCATTCGGTTACCTCGTGTTTAATACACGAATACCTAGACACCTAATTGAATCATACCAAGCCACGTGCTTCGATTTCAACCCCTATAATGGTCATGTGAGAGTAAGTTCATGGTTTCCAACATCTAAGGCCCAAACCTAGGTTATCGGTCTCAGTTCCAATAAAAATATGAGCCGAGGCAATAATCCAAGTATTTACATCACTTCCCAATCTCAGATCGTAACGAAACTAGAACCATTGGATTTTACATCTCAAGGGCTTTCCAACAATATATTACACGTCGAAATCCGACGGGCGGATTAAAAGTTACAAGTGTTTGAAATTTCAAAATGTTGTTAGAAAATTACCATCTTTGTCTGATCGATTGGACTGTAATCATCCGATCGATCAGTCTGTAGGTCCGATCGATCAGTCTGAGATCTGTCTCAGTTAACTGAGACCAATTTCAGTCTGATCGATCGGTCTGCAGGTCCGATCAATCGGCACTGTAGACCTGAGCCCCGAAAAATGAGTTTTTCTCTCCTTTTTCCTCCTGCCAATCCATGGCTAACCTACAGAAAACGAGCCTCCATGCTCCCATTTCATCACAATTATCATTTCCATCCATTCTATCAAATTAAAAACCTCCAAAGCTACCATTTTAACAATTAATTCAAACCAAATATTCACAAAACCTAATCGATCATATAAATCCCAAATCAAAACATAACCACAGCTTGGAATTTGGGTATTCTAACAAGAAATCATTGCAATCAATAGAAAACCATACACACATGTTTAAATATAAATTCATATCTACTTGCCTCAACAAAAAAGACGAATGAAATAGGGAAAACTTGAGAAGAAGTTTTCTATCATGAAATCCACGAATCTAACCCAACCAAACGTAACCTAAAACGCCAAGGAGAAGAAAAGAGAGGAAAAGATCGAGATGAAACTTAAATCTAACCAAAAGAGAAGATGATGATGAGTGTGAGGGAAATTGTACCAAACTAGAACCAACGGAAAGAGAAGATCGCGAGGAAGAAGATGTGCGGTTCGAATCTTCGAGATGATTTCTCCCAAAAACTCTAGGCTTGAGAAGATGAAGAGGAAGAAGAAGAGGCTGATGTAGCTTTGTTGCAAAAATGAGAATGAGATTAGGGTTAAGATTAGGTTAAAGAAGAAGAGAAGAAGAAAAAGACAAGTTTGCCCTTAAGTGGGTCCGGTGAACGAATGGACCACTTGAAGGGTTTCTTATTGTCGGATCGCGATGAGCCAAGAGACAAAAATGATCAGCGTGACGAGACCTTTCCAACGAACCCAAAATCACGATGATAGGATTTTTTCCGGAAAAACACTCACTTTTCCCTAAATTGCAAACTACACCCCCTGTTAGGATCAATCGAACTCGAAATCGAACGAAACTTCGCAGATACTATTCTAACACTAAAAGAAACTCACTCAAGGCCTAAACCCACTTAAATATTTATCAATACGATTAATTATAATAAAAAAATAAATGGGTCAACGGGCTTGCTATTGGACCCAATTGACCCAGTAAGGTCGCGGACCTTACATCTCTCACCTCTAAACAGAACATTTGGTCCCCCAAATGCCTAAACATACCTCATTGGGAAAGAGATAAGGATACGCCTTCTGCATCTGGTCTTTGAGCTCCCACGTAGCTTCCTCCGGAGTGTGATGCTCCCATTGTACCTTGACCCACTGGATGGTCTTGGTACGCAACGCTACTTCCTTGGTGTCGATGGTCTACGCCGGACGCTCCACATAGGTTGCATCTGCTTGTAGTTGAAGTGGCTCGCGCTGCAACACATGAGTAGGATCTGGAATATACTTCCGAAGCATTAAGACATGAAAAACGTCGTGCACACTGGCTAGCTCAGGCGGTAGCACCAAACGATAGGCCACGTCTCCAATCCTGCTCTTGATCTCAAACGGTCCCACAAACCTCTTAGCAAGCTTTCCTTTCTGTCCAAATCTGACAACACCTTTCATTGGGGATACCTTCAGAAACACCATATCCCCCACCTGGAATTCTAAAGGTCTCCGCCTCTTATCTGTATAGCTCTTTTGACGATCACGTGACTCCTTCATTCTCATCTGAACAATTCTGACTTTCTCACTGGAATCAGCAATCTCTGAGGGGCCATGAAAACTACGAACTCATAGTTCCTTCCAACATGCTGGCGTCCTGCATCTCCGCCCATACAATGCCTCAAATGGTGCCATGCCAATGCTTGAATGATAGTTGTTATTGTAGGCAAACTCACACAGAGGTAAACTTTCATCCCAATTCTCCTTAAAATCCAAAACACATGCTCGGAGAAGATTTTCCAATGTCTGAATGGTACGTTCTGACTATCCATCTGTCTGAGGGTGGTAAGTTGTAGTGAACGTCAACTGAGTACCCATAGATGACTGAAAAGTAGACCAAAATCGAGAGACAAACTTAGGGTCTCAATCGGATACTATGGACTTAGGCACTCCATGTAGTTTAACTATATTGTCTCTGTACAACGTAGTCATCTTGTTCATAAACTGTCTAGTCTTGAATGGCAAGAAATGTGCTGACTTTGTCACCCTATCCACAATCACCCAAATAACATCATTACCTTTCTTGGTGTTCGGCAACCTTGACACAAAATCCATAGTGATGTTCTCCCATTTCCACTGAGGAATATCCAACGGGTGATGCAAACCAGGAGGCTTCTTGTGCTCTGCCTTAGTCTGTTGACAAGTCATACACCTGGAAACGAATTCTGGAATCTCCTTCTTCATTTTCACCCACCAGTAGTGATTTTTCAAATTCTGATACATCTTGGTGGGGTCAATAGTGTATCTGGTGTGGTGCGCATCTGTCATCAACTCTGACTTGATGTCTTAAACATTTGGCACACACAACCTATCCTTACAATACAAAATCCCTTCAATCAATCGAAACTTTGGATTGCCATCAATGTTGTCAATGATTTTCTGTAACTCTGGATCGTCCTTCTGGGCTTCCTTGATCCTGTTAACTATTTCTAGCTCCCAAACTCCCATAGTAGCAACTAAAACTTTCTCATTGACAGGCCATACTTCCACATACATATCTCTGAAATGCTCCATCCATCTCCATTCAGTCATTACACACCCACTGAATGCTGCATTCCTACTAGGAGCATCTGCTACCACATTTACCTTTCCGGGATGGTACTTGATCGGAAAATCATAGTCCTTTATGTACTCCATCCATCTCCGCTGCCTGTTATTCAGATCACCCTATGTAAACAGGTATTGCAGACTCTTGTGATCTGTATGCACCTCAAATCTTTCTCCATACAAATAATGCCTCCATAACTTCAATGCAAAAACTATTGTTGCTAGCTCCAAGTCATGTGTGGCATACTTCTTCTCATGATCCTTCAATTGTCTTGATCCATAGGCTATCACCTTGTCATTCTGCATGAGAACACAACCCAAACCAATCCCTGATGCATCTGTATAAACCACAAATCCTCCACTTCCTGAGGGGTAAAGCAAGTATGGGTACTGTCGTCAACCGGGTTTTCAACTTTTGAAAACTCTTCTCACTGTCCACACAAACGGGATATCCTTCCTTGTCAACTTAGTGAGTGGAGATGCTATGGTAGAAAACCCTTTCACAAATCTCCTATAATAGCTTGAAAGTCCAAGAAAACTGCGAATCTCCGCTACATTTCGTTGACTACCCCAATTAACAACTGCTGCTACCTTCTTAGGGTCCACTGTTAGTCCATCCTTTGAGATAATATGGTAAAAAAATGCAACTTTCTCCAACCAAAATTTGCATTTACTTAACTTAGCATACAATTGGTTATCCCTCAAAAGCTGCAATGATGTCCTCAACTGATGCTCATGCTCCTCCTTAGACTTTGAGTATACCAACACATCATCTATGAAGTGTGAGAACCCGACCCCTAATCTCTTGGATTAGTGTCGTTTTATTTGTGGATTAGTTCTTTTAGTGGGATTAGTAGTTGTTGGGTTGATTTTGTGAGCTAGAATGGTTTTTCTTCTAGTTTTGGGCTTTTGAGTGCTTTGGTAGCTTGTGGGGCCCTTTGGGGGTTCCCTTTTCGGCTTTGCTTTTCTTGTGAGATTTTCCCGATTTGTTTCGTATCGTGTTTTTGGCCCGTTGCATTCATCTTGAGGAATCCTACAACTTTCATGTTGATCCCATATCCATTTGAGAACCCAAAAACCAATTTCTTGGCCTTGAGGGCAAAACAGTCTTTTCACACCAAATCTGTACCCAAAACTCGATATTCTCGAAATCCGTGAAACATACACTTTTTGGAAACTAGATATTTCGACGATCATTTCTTCCTTCTTCGTCGAATCCATCCGAGGTCCCGAATTAGATGATTTCAGCCACCCAAGTTCTTTAAGTTGTGGGACCCATTCTCACTTGTTTATAAAAGGAGACCCTTCCCCTTCCTTCTCCATTTTCATGTTCCAGCACACATTTGAGCCTAGGGTTTTCTAGCAAGTTTCTTCTTCTTCTTCTTGCTTCTCCATCTCCAAGCCTCACCAAGAGCTCATCAATCAAGAAATGGAGATTGCCAATCTCTTCCTCATCTCTCAAGCTTCCTCTTGATACTATTTTTAGAAGAATCCATCAACTTTGAGACTTCCCTTGAGCTTACCTTGTCCATTAGGGGACCTTGCAAGTAAGTGATCTTATTCATCTCCTAGATTAGTGATCTTCTAGCCTTAGGGAAGCTACATTTGCATTATTGGAAGTTCTTTCATTTTCATTCTTTGTGTAACCCATTTTAGGGTTGTTTTTGGGGGTTTTTTTATTGTAGCTTGGAAGTGAGCTTAAGAAGGGATTAGGAGCTTGGTTTGTGAGATTGGAACCCAAGGCAAGTGGATGAATGGATTGTTTTGATTATTAACATGTTTTGTGAGAAAATCTTGATTCATTAATGGTTTTGGTGATTTTAATAGTTGTCTTTAATATGATTGATATTGATTTCAAGATGTGCTTATTGATGAGTTATTCCTCCCTTGTTAATCTCTTGGAAATGTATGTATCATAGTGTCAAGATTTCAAATGATTTCACATGAATGAGTTTTCTCCACCTTGTGATTAATTGTGAATGGAAAGAATGGAAAGAATGGAAAGAGAGGAACTTGAAATGAGGAGCTCTTTAGCTCATGTTATTGTCTTGGAAACATGTATTTAAACCATCTTGTTTATGGTTCTTTGTGGTTGATTATATGTTGGAAGGAAAGGAAAAAGAGGAAGAAAAATCAGCTTTCCCGGACCTGCTGTACCCAGGTCCGATCGATCGGACCTACAGGCCGATCGATCGGACTGTCAGTAACTGTAAGCCTTTTTGGGCCGATCGATCGGACCCTGTACATTCTGGTACAGAAATTTCGACCGATCGATCGGCCCTTCGGCCGATCGATCGGAGGACTCAGTTTGAGTCCAGTGAAATTTGATATTGTGTTCTTTTTTGGAAACCTTTGGGCCTTCTATGAGTCCTAGAGGTATATACCTTAGTGTTAAGACCAATTGTACCCTAATCTAAGGTCTCTAAGACTAGGGAACTAAAAGAAAAGAATGGTGTTGATTTAGACACTAATTCTTGGTTCTAGGTGGGACACCGACTACCCTTTTTGGACTGTTTGGACCATGTGTGAGAATGTCTTGAGCCGACACGCCTCACGGTTGGTTCGGTGGCATCGAAGTTCAATCCATTTCAATCTTGAACGGGATGGAACGACGCGATATCTTCTTTATATCTAAACACAAGTATATTTCCTTGGTTATCGCTAATTCTATTCCTTTCGATGACTGAATCGGTTACTCGATGTTTCCGGAGTAATGTCATGCCTAGGATGGACCGTTTATAATCTTGATTCTTGCTATTGTAATACCTAGTACTACCCATAAGCTCATTTTAAGTTTGGAAAAATAGTAAAAGTGCATAAGGAGCCCGGAATGTCTTCTAACTCAAGGAGTACCAAGTAATTGTTATAATCGACATACGGGACCCCTATTCACTTAAATAGATCTTGAAACCGATATGTTTACCCGAAATTGTTATAGTTCATTGTTTCACCTCTTTTCCCGAGATTTGCATTACATGACTTGTTTTCCCGAAAGCATTGGAGTTACTCTAGTAACAGTCATTTGTCCCGAAGTGCATTGCATCACATGATACGACAGTGTGCCCTTGAGCACCCCGTTTTACCCGTTTAATTATTGTACTTGATTTACTTGTTTCCCCGAAAGCATTGAAGTTACTTTAGTAACAGTTATTTGTCCCGAGATGTATTCCCGATATGAAGTGACAGTGTGCCCTTGAGCACCCCCGGTTCACCCGTTTATTTACTGTACTTGATTTACTTGCATATGTCTCGATTGGTTTTGACCTATGAGTCGGCATCACTAAGCTTGGATACCTTGTCGGTTTGATCCACCGACTTGGAAATCCCTCTCCCGTCCCGCCAGCTGCAGTTTGGATCCCGATACCCGGTTATTGCCGTGGTCCCGTCCCGATACCCGGTTCGCTACCGTGGTCCCGTTCCCGTATATTTATTATTGTATATATGATTTACGTTGAGTCTCCTCACCTTGTGTGACTGAGACCAACGTCCCGCTCTTGTCACTTCGGTGATAGAGGACTTAGCTTCTTGTGATTGCCATCTTGCCAGTTCCCGATTCCTTGGACACCCGACATGGTTTATATTGCTTACTTGTTTTCAGATAAATGATTCATTGCTTTTGTGAAAGTTGTTATTTAAACAAGTGCTAATATTCTCCAATGTAAATTCAGTTATTATTATATTGTTTTCTGTTCTTTGTACCCGCACATGTTTTAAATGAATGCCCGATCTGTTGAAGAACCATGCTTTTACATATATTCCATACGATCAATGATTTTGCTAGATTTATATGATTACACGTGTTTTAAAGGAATACTCGAATTGTTAAATATCCGTGCCTTGTTTTAAAGGACATTTGGTTTGTCAGATAGCTATGTTTATACCTGTTTTTAAATGAATACCCGAATTGTTAAATACCCATGCTTTGAAATAGGTTCCAAATGACACTTGTTTTGCCAGATTCCTATGTTTATACCTCTTTTACATGATACCCGATTTGTTTAAATATCCATACTTTGGAATAGGTTTAAATGAACATTAGTCTTGTTGGATTTCTTTGGTTACACCTGTTTTAAACGATACCCGATTTATTAAATATCCATACTTCTACATAGGTTTCAAATGGACATTGGTTTTGCTAGACTGCTATGAATACCTGGTTTGTTGTATACTTGTGTTTTTACTTAAGTTTCAAATGAACGTTGTTTTGCCATACCGCTATATTTATACATGTTTTAGACGAACACCCCATTGTCAAATATCTATGATTATAGATGATGTAAATGAACACGTGTTTTATTAGATATTCATGTTTTACCCATGCTTGAAATGAATACAAGTTTTCCCTGAGATTCCCGACTCTGCACCCGTTTAATTATATGCAGCACTTGATTGATTAGCATGATTTATTATATGTTTTATTCTTTAGTATATTTGTGTTCTTTTCATCCACCTGCCAGACCGTCGTGTCTGACCCACTACTTTTGGTACTCAGGTTCAGATTTATTCGCCCCGAGTTGAGTGTTTTGTTGGCTTTGGAGCCATGCCTTGCAGGTTGTTTTGTCGGCTATGTCATGTAGACATTGAGCTTGACATCGGAGCTACGTCACATTTGGGTAGTGGTTTATAGCTTCTTGTTGTATGGCTTTTGTTAGCCTTTTTCTTGGGATTCTTAATTAATGTACATTGATAATTGTAACTTGAATATATTTGGGAATGTAATATCCTGTTACTGTCAGCTCTGTAAATTATTGTGATGGTTACTCCAGTCTGATATGATTCTTGATATAATAGCTATGGGCTAAAGGTTGAGTGCGACGCGGAATCCGATGGCCACGGACTCCGGGTCGCAACGCCACAAATGCTTCCGCAAAATATTCAGAATGTGTTGTCTTCACACACGCGGATCCTGGGAGAAGTAAAATACATTTATGCTTAATCCCATCTCCCACCCCCGAGGTTTCGGTTCGGGGGCGTGACATGAAGACAGCCACAAATTGATCCAAAAAAGGAGCAAACACCTTATTCATCCATGCCATAAAAACTACGGGTGCATTAGTCAACCCGAAAGGCATCACGAGAAACTCAAAGTGACCATATCTCGTCTCGAATGCAGTCTTGGGAACATCCTCCTTCCTGACTCACAACTAATGGTAACCGGAACGCAGGTCTATCTTCGAAAAGAATTGAGCTCCTTGCAGCCGATCAAACAACTCATCAATTCTGCGTAACGGGTGCTTGTTAGGGATTTTGTGTTTTACAATTTGATGGATGCATTATCATTTTAGCATCATTAGAATTTTCACACATACAGTTTTTTTTCAATATACAAAGATCATTCCTAGGCCAAATGGGTGGATCCAAGAGACCATTCTTGAGGTGTTTTGAGGGCAAACAAAGGGGAATGAGCTAAGGAATGCTAGGTGGTCATAAAGGGAAGCTAAAGCTTGGAATCATAAGTAAATCAACTATGTAAGCTAAGTTTTCCTATGATATGTTTTCATGTTTTGTTTAAATATTTGAAAAATAAATTTTAGCATGATAACTATGATGTGTTGAATCCATTAGTTACATTTAATCTTCGATCTAAGTTGTATTGGATTCTTCACCATGATTCGAACCAAGTTTGTTTTTAATTTCATAAATCATGCTTTGTCAAAACCTTTCGTTACTTTATAGCATGATTCATTTACTTGGTTGAATCTTTACTTGTTGTTTTCAATCACATTAGAACCATAGTTTAACTCCTTTGTTTTTTCAAAAACAACATTGCACATGCATCACATGTTTAGTCTTAAATAGTTTCATATAACTTGTGAGCCTTTGATTTTCATATCATCAACAAGTTAGTATTTATACATGTGATTTGCATTTCACTTCAATCGAATCTTTTGTGTGCCTTAAAACTTTTAAATGCGTTAAGCATATATTGATTGGGCTTAACTTAAACTTGATTGAAGTTTTCACACACACACCATGAGCATTCATCTTTGCATTACATAGAGTGTTGTGTGAGTTTGTTTTCAATTTCATATCCGCCTAATTTAGAGGCATTGTATTTGAGCTTTAATTCTAATCTCATAATTTGTTTGTATAGACACTTCTTTGAGAAATCATCTTTTGCTAAGGTTATTGCTTAGCCTAAAGAAAACATAGTGTATAGGTTATTGTTAAGCCTAAGAAAAGCATTGTGTAAAGGTTATTGCTTAGGCTATAAAAGCACATTGATAGGTTGATGTTAAGGCTTGAAAAACATCATTGTTAGAGGTTATTGCTTAGCCCATTGAAAAGCATAAATAGTGGAAATCCGGTGGGGTGTTGGATCACAAGCCGGTTGTGGATGTAGGCATTGAGGCTGAACCACTATAAATCCTTGTGTGATGGTGCATGCTTTGTGGTGATTGTTGTTGTAAGCTTCCGCATTTATTTACTTTATCACCACTTGTGACTAACTGATCTCTAGAATTTAACTGTGTGTGTGTGTGCCTTAAAACTTTTAAATGCGTTAAGCATATATTGATTGGGCTTAATTTAAACTTGATTGAGGTTTTCACACACACACACACCATGAGCATTCATCTTTGCATTACATAGAGTGTTGTGTGAGTTTGTTTTTCAATTTCATATCCGCCAAATTTAGAGGCATTGTATTTGAGCTTTAATTGTAATCTCTTAAAGTGTTTGTATAGACACTTCTTTGAGAAATCATCTTTTGCTAAGGTTATTGCTTAGCCTAAAGAAAAGCATAGTGTATAGGTTATTGCTAAGCCTAAGAAAAGTATTGTTTAAAGGTTATTGCTTAGCCTATAAAAGCACATTGATAGGTTGATGTTAAGGCTTGAAAAACTTGTTAGAGGTTATTGCTTAGCCCATTGAAAAGCATAAATAGTGGAAATCCGGTGGGTGTTGAATCACAAGCCGGTAGTGGATGTAGGCATTGAGGCTGAACCACTATAAATCCTTGTGTGATGGTGCATGTTTTGTGGTGATTGTTTTTGTAAGCTTCTTGTTATTGCTTAGCCTAAAAAAGCACATTGATAGGTTGATGTTAAGCCTTGAAAAATATCGTTGTTAGAGGTTATTGCTTAGCCCATTGAAAAGCATAAATAGTGGAAATCCGGTGAGGTGTTGGATCACAAGCCGGTAGTGGATGTAGGCATTGAGGCTGAACCATTATAAATCCTTGTGTGATGGTGCATGTTTTGTGGTGATTGTTTTTGTAAGCTTCCGGTTATTGCTTAGCCGAGAAAAACACATTGATTGGTTGATGTTATGCCTCGAAAAACAACATTGTTAGAGGTTATTGCTTAACCCATTGAAAAGCATAAATAGTGCAAATCCGGTGGGGTGTTGGATCACAAGCCGGTAGTGGATGTAGGCATTGAGGCTGAACCACTATAAATCCTTGTGTGATGGTGCATGCTTTGTGGTGATTGTTTTTGTAAGCTTCCGCATTTATTTACTTTATCACCACTTGTGACTAACTGATCTCTAGAATTTAAAATTGGGCATTATTGGTCAATAAGTTGTAGCTCACCCTATTCACCCCCCTTCTAGGGTTCGGATCCCGAACTTTCAATTGGTATCAGAGCGAGGTTCTTCCATTTTAGGGCTTAACAACCCGGAGTTGATCCTTATTAATTAAAGTCTAGATTAGAACCTTAGTGTTGTGTTTTATTGCATATCATTTAAATGATTTCCACTATAGTCGAAAATGAAATTTTCCTTCCTAGATCTTTATTTCCTCAAATAATCATTTCACCACTCTAAGACTTTTTCTAGTTAAATCTCCAAGAGTTGGTGGGACTTCAAAGTGAATCCTCAAGGACAAACTTATCAAGACCTTAGGTGAATTTTCATTGGTTATCAATTAAACAAACCTTAAGGCCTTGAACCTCATTGGACCAAGCTATTCTTTATTTTCTCATCATATTGTTGGTCATGTTACATTTTCATTTTGTTTCTATATAGTCACATCTCTTCAAATGCAATGTTTCTTTGTGATCGTTTGATTTTGTCCTCATGAGCTTTTAGTTATATCTCATGGTTTTCAAAATCCTTTGATTGCAATATTATCATGATAGATTTGCATTTTGTTCATTTAGTTATATCTCTTGTAGTGCATTTCTATTAATGATCAATTGATTGTGATTACAAATGCTTTCATAGCTAGATTTTTCATGATCAATTGATGTTGGAAAATCATTTGATGAATGTCATACTAGATCTTTTTGGTAAATCAAATGATCCGAAGCAATTTAAGTTTTTCATTGATTTTTTAAGTTATACTTTCAAATGGAAAATTATTGTTTTGAAAAATCAACTTGTATGTGTTTCAAATAAGTTATATCTTTTAAAATGCAAAGTTGAAAATTGATAACGTGTTATCTTCAAAATCATTCTTTTTATATTCATTGTTGGATTTTGTTTATTGAAATGATTTGAAGATTGTATGAATGGAAATGCTCTAAAACTTCATTAGTTATAATCATCAAAGCATGTTCCATGTTCTCATTTCCTTATGCATTTGGTTATATCATCTTAGAAATGGAAATGAATGTTGTTATAAGCTATTTGCATCTTTGCTCATTTGGTTACATTCTTTTTATATGAAAATGTCAATTGATTCCATGTACAGTTGTGATCTTAGTTGTATTTGTAGATACCATACTAGAACTCAAATCCATCCTTTATACTTTCTAGTCATTTTTTTTAAATGAATGGTTATGATGTTGATTCATGTATATTCTCTAAGTGTTGTCATCCTTATACATGTTTCAACTTCACAGTAGTGATCTTGATCATATGAACCTCTTTAATATCCATTCCTTGTATTTCATGTGATTTTGACACTTTGAAAATTGCATGCATCACCAAGCTATATCCTTTTATGCAATTTAACTTGTTCATCACTATGCTCACTAAATTAATATATCTTTAGAGAGATGAATATCCATTTATGATGCTTGATGGAATTTTGTGTTTATCACATCCTTGCTCTTAATCATGTTTTGATATTCAATTAGTATCAATTGGTATCATGATCAATTGGTATCATATTCAATGGTATATCTTGAGAATGTTTGCCACCTCTCATGAACACATGGGTAAATCTCATAACCACTATTTTTATGATCATAATCTTGGCTGGTTAATAGCTGAGGTTCGCTTCATGATTGAATTTCATTTCATTCTCATTGCATATTATTCTTAAATTTAATGATGGATGAAATGAGTTCAATACATAGCATATGATTTTTTTGAGCATATTAGTTGATTTTATGCTATGTAACCCCCATCTCATCCCCTTGACCTTGCTCTTAATTTTGATAATTTGATCATATTAAGCTTGACTAATTCTTCCCTTGAAGTGTATGCTCAATTGATAAAACCACCTTCTCTTTGTACCCATCATTGTCAAAATGTCGACAAAAAGAGAGAATGGATTGAGGGGGAGTATAAATTTTCAAAATAAGCATTAGCTTTGATCAAATTTACCCTTGTATTGGCTGCACCCGTAGAGATAACTAATCATAAATGATGGCCTGTTATGAATTTCATATTTGATTTCTTTTGTTATCTAGTGCTACTCAAAGGTATTTTCTTTGTTTCATGTGTGTAGAATCCTTTGCAATTTAATGTCAAAGGGGGAGAGTGCAATCACGTTGTCTATAGGGGGAGAGAATGTCCAAGCTTCCTAAGGGGAGATATTGTATGATCTTCTACAGGGGGAGAGAATGCATATCTTGCCAAAAGGAGAGAGTGCATGGTCAAAGGGGGAGAGCTGAAAGAAGAGAAAGCTTGGGAGTTAAAGAAGATGCTTGGCTAATAAAAGAATGATGAAAAGAAAGCTTGAAGAATGATCAAGCTCCAAGCATCAAGAATCTTGAAGAAAAAGACCTAGAGCCCAAGCTAAGTGAAGGAAGCATCCAGGAGATCTCAAGACTTGTCCAACTTAGGGGGAGCTAAAGAGTCAGTGTGTAAATTCGGTGTTGAGTAAGTTGCCATCAAATTGCAAAGGGGGAGATTGTTAGGGATTTTGTGTTTTGCAATTTGATGGATGCATTATCATTTTAGCATCATTCGAATATTCACATATAAATTGACTTTGGAAAACTTGAAATCATGATTTATACATGCATTGTTTTTAACACTTTTAAAAATAATGATTCATGCATGTTTTCGATTTAAAACTTGGATGCATTTAGTTGTCAAAAGAAGATTTTTGAATCAAGTTTGCCTATGGTTTTAAAAGTTTCAAATCATCTTAGGCATTTTAGCTTTCATGTTTTTAAAACTCTTAGATTGATTTAAAACATGTTTTCAGGCTTGTTTCAATGGCCTAGACCTCCAAGACCAAGTTTCCCTTTTTAAAATCATTTTTCTAGTCTTTAAAAAATCAGGGAAAGTTCGGTCAGCTGTCGGTTCGCGTTCCAGAATGGTCAAAACTAGCCGTTTTATGACCATTGGGAGTTCGGTTGACCGAACTTGAGTTCGATTGACAGACAATAGACTCGTTGGACAGTTTTTTCTATATAAAAAGATCATTCCTAGGAAAAATGGGTGGATCCAAGAGACCATTCTTGAGGTGTTTTGAGGGCAAACAAAGGGGAATGAGCTAAGGAATGCTAGGTGGTCATAAAGGGAAGCTAAAGCTTGGAATCATAAGTAAATCATCTATGTAAGCTTAGTTTTCCTTATCATATGTTTTCATGCTTTGTTTAAATATTTGAAAAATGAATTTTAGCATGATAACTATGATGTGTTGAATCCATTACGTACATTTAATCTTTGATCTAAGTTGTATTGGATTCTTCACCATGATTCGAACCAAGTTTGTTTTAAATTTCATAAATAATGCTTTGTCAAAACCTTTGGTTACTTTTATAGCATGATTCATTTACTTGGTTGAATCTTTACTTGTTGTTTTCAATCACATTAGAACCATAGTTTAACTGCTTTGTTTTTTAAAACAACATTGCACATGCATCACATGTTTAGTCTTAAATAGTTTCATACAACTTGTGAGCCTTTGATTTTCATATCATCAAGAAGTTAGTATTTATACATGTGATTTGCATTTCACTTCAATCAAATCTTTTGTGTGCCTTAAAACTTTTAAAAGTGTTAAGCATATATTGATTGGGCTTAATTTAAACTTGATTGAAGTTTTCACACGCACACAATGAGCATTCATCTTTGCATTACATAGAGTGTTGTGTGAGTTTTTTTTTTCAATTTCATATCCGCCTAATTTAGAGGCATTGTATTTGAACTTTAATTGTAATCACTTAAAGTGTTTGTATAGACACTTCTTTGAGAAATCATCTTTTGCTAAGGTTATTGCTTAGCCTAAAGAAAAGCATAGTGTATAGGTTATTGCTAAGCCTAAGAAAAGCATTGTGTAAAGGTTATTGCTTAGCCTAGAAAAGCACATTGATAGGTTGATGTTAAGCCTTGAAAAACATCATTGTTAGAGGTTATTGCTTAGCCCATTGAAAAGCATAAATAGTGGAAATCCGGTGGGGTGTTGGATCACAAGCCGGTAGTGGATGTAGGCATTGAGGCTGAACCACTATAAATCCTTGTGTGATGGTACATGTTTTGCGGTGATTGTTTTTGTAAGCTTATGCATTTATTTACTTTATCACCACTTGTGACTAATTGATCTGTAGAATTTAAAATTGGGCATTATTGGTCAATAAGTTGTAGCTCACCCTATTCACCCCCCCTCTAGGGTTCGGATCCCGAACTTTCAGTACTTGTTCTTGACAGTCACCTGATTCAACTGTCTGTAATCTATAGACATCCTCATTGTCCTGTCGTTCTTCTTCACAAATATCACCGAAGCTCCCCACAGTGAAACACTGGGCCTAATGAAACCTTTATCCAACAGATCTTCTATCTGAGTCTTCAACTCCTTCAATTCTGCCGGAGCCATTCTATACGAAGCCTTCGAAATAGGTGTTGTACCCGGCTGTAATTCTATCGTGAAATCCAACTCATGAACAGGTGGCAAACCAGGAATCTCATCCGGAAATAAATTCGGGAATTCTCACACCACTGGAATCTCATCCACAGTCTTGGACTCCTTGTCCTCTACGATAAACCCTTCACAACCGCTCCTTATCAACCGTTCTGCCTTTAATGTAGAAATCAATCGAGTAGATGTGGGTTTCTCAGCTCCAACAAACTCAACACTACGGTCTGCACCTTGCAACCTCACAGTCTTGTTAAAACAATCTAACACCGCTCGGTTTGCTGCTAACCAATTCATACCAAGGATCACATCAAACTCCGACATTGGTAAGATGATCAAACTGGCAGTCAGTTGAACTTCTTCAATCTGAACACTACATCTAGGGTAGACAATATTACATGGTACTGATCTACCTACAAGGGTGGCTACTATCGAATCATATGGTAGTGTCTCCTTATCCTCCCCCAATTGAAGTGCAAAGGCTGGTGCAACAAATGAGTGTGTGGATCCAGGATCAAACAGAACTTTAGCATCAAATCCACAAACTGAATGTGTACCTTCTATGACATTGCCTGCAGCCTCTGCCTCCTCATGCGTCAGAGCATAAGCTCTCCATGCCTGCTGGGGACGTTGTTGCTGATACTGCTACTGTGGCCTAGGGCCACAAGCCTGGAATCTGGGTGGCACCGAAGGTCTCTGCTGGAATCGCTGCTGTGGTAATGGAGGACACTGCTGCGGTGGCTGTGGTGGTCTGACAATCATCTGTTATTGTTGGGGTTTGGGATTCTGATGTATTCTAAATTTAGTGGTTATGAGGATTTCCACATAAATTTGGTAGAATACTAAACCCTAATGTCATTTATATTCATTAATTGAATGTATGGTTGTGTGCTACAGTATTTCAAGCATGAATTCAAATACTTTCAATCCACTTGCGACCATCCTCAACCAGAATAAGTTGGTGGGATCCAACTATGTAGACTAGAAACGAAACCTGGATATTGTCTTGACTGCTTCAGGATATAAATATGTCCTTACCAAAACCCCCCTTGATGAGCCTGGCCCGGATGCATTAGAAGAAGAAAATGAAATTTACACCAAATGGGCCAAAGACGATGAGATGGACAGATGTTACATGCTGGCATCCATGTCTAGTTTTTTGCAACATCAACATCAATTGTATAAGACTGCATACGATATTATATCGAACTTAAAGGAGATGTTTGCGGAACAGGACAGGCCTGCTAGGCAGGCAACTATGAGGGTGCTCATTAGCACCAAGATGGCTGAAGGTACATCCATACAGGAACACATGTTGAAAATGATGGACTCGTTAAATAAGTTAGATGTACTGGGAGTTGCGACTGATGCAGAATCGCAGATTGTAATAATCCTTGAGTCATTGCCAGAGTCATTTAACAATTTCAAGGTCAATTATAATATGAATAAGATGAATCTGACTCTTGCTGAGCTGTCTAGCCAGCTGGTAGTAACTAAAGGGATTATGAAGAAGAAGCCAACTGCCCTAGTGACAGAAAAGTCAGATGCCAAGCCCAAGCCGAAAGGCAAAGGGCGGAAAGGTAAAAAGAAATCAGTTCTGAAGGGTCCTAAGTTGGAGAATAGTCCTAATGGTGGTGTGGCCAAGGCTAAGGGTTCAGGGACAAAAGGAAAGTGTTTCCATTGTGGTAAGACAGGACATTGGAAAAGCAATTGTCCAGAATATCTGTCTAAGAAGAAGACCTCAGGTATGATTGAGTCACTTGTTTCTGTAGTTAGTTTTGCAACTGGTACTTCAGAATCCTGGGTTGTGGACTCCGGGGCAACTAATCACATATGTAATACGTTGCAGGGGTTCAGGGAAACCAGGAGGCTCAGTGACAGAGAAATCATTGTCAACCTAGGATTTGACGCTAAGGCGGAGGCTGTTTCAGTGGGAGTCATTACTTTATGTTTTTCAAATAATAAATTTATTTTGTCAGACACATTGTCGCGACCCCGGACCGGGAATCCGGGATCGGGACTAATGAATAATGATTGAAGGATCTACAACAAGATCCTCATCTTAAATATGATAACATACACTTTATTTAATTTCCCACAGGTGTCCGCGGTGAGGATATCACAACCATAAACGAAAATTTCTTTTTAGTGCGGAAGCATGTAGCAAATCAAATAGTCAGACTATTTCTAGTCATGAAGGCATTAACATCAAGTATAAAATATTGTATCAGAATGAGCAATGATCTGTAGCATGATTCCCAAAAGTAGTTAAAGTTTAACAAAAGATCATTTAATTACAATCCCCAAAATTAGAGGCCAACAAAGGCCAATACAACAAAACAATAACCCAAAGAATGGTTAAATAGTTTTCCCCAAAATGAAACGCCTCTCCTAGCAACCCGATGTCTACATGACATCGTCGGCACGCCACTCGACGAGAGGTTGCGGTTCACCTACCGCCTCCTCCGGCTCCTCCTCAAGGAAACCGGCAACGGGACCTGAGTACCAAAGCAAATGGGCCAGACACGATGGTCTGGCAAGAGAGCGAAAAGATACAACCACATGTAATAGATGAAATATCTTGAAAAGCATAGAAATCTGATTGAGCAAGAACTCTCATAAAATAGATAAATCATTTGCTAGAAAACGAGTAAACAAGATAAAGCATATGAGGTAACCAAGGAATCGGGAACTCACAAGATGGCAATACATAAAGCTAAGTCCTCTGTCACTAAAGTGACAACAGTATCACAGGACGTTGATCTCAATCACACAAGGTGAGGAGATTCAACGCAAATCATATATACAATATAAATTACGGGACGGGACCATGGTAGCGAACCGGGTATCGGGACGGGACCACGGTAGTAAACCGGGCATCGGGATCCAAACTGCAGCTGGCGGGACGGGAGAGGGATCTCCAAGTCGGTGGATCAAACCGACAAGGTATCCAAGCTTAGTGATGCCGACTCGTAGGTTAAATAACACATCGAGACACATACAAGTAAATCAAGTACAAGTAAATCAATGAACGGGCAAGAATATTCAAATGTATAATTTTCATTTCATGTCGGGCAATACTCTTCGGGACAAGTCAATGTTACTAGTGTAGCTATCAAGCTTTCGGGAAACAATTCATGTAAAGTAAATCTTGGAAATGAAGAAATATAATGAACTATACCATTTCGGGAAAACTATTGATTTCAAGATCTATTTAAGTGAATAGGGGTCCCGTATGTCGATGGTAATAAAGGCTTGGTACTCCTTGAGGTTAAAGACATTCTGGGCACCTTATACACTTTGGATTTTTAAAACTTCGAATGAAATCTTTGTGATATGGTTTCTTCCTCAAATGGCTTCATACAATGCTTAATAAATCTCCTTGATATAGAGGGTTTCCCAAAGGATAGTTCCAATGCATTGAAACAGTTGAACATTGTCTCAAACATAGCCTATGCCAGACGAAACGCATTGCTCGAGCGGACTGTAGGGTTCGCTCGAGCGAGTCGCTCGCTGGAATGGTTGTCTGGGTGGGTTCGCTCGAGCGAAGTGGAGGTCGCTTGAGCGAACTCATTGGGTCGAGCGAATATTTAAATGCGTTCGAACGGACAACTCTCTGGAATGAGTTCTGGGATGTCCGCTCGAGCGAATAAGCTACTGGAATGTCCGAACCCTTTTCTAGACAGGTCGCTCGAGCGAAGTGTCATGGTCGCTCGAGCGAACTGTCCAGAAACTGATTCCGGACCAGTTCAGCTCCTCACTATCCCCTCCTTCTACAATCTCTTTTCAGCCATTTTTATACATCAAATAAGGAGTTCAAAACTCCATTCAAATTTCATTAAATCTATCATCACCTCCATCCCATTCTCCTCCATCCATATTACAATCAATATAAGGAAAAACAAGAAGGAAACCATTTCACACAAGGTTGCATTTGAGACAAACAAGAAGACATTAAATACTATGAACTACTACTCCTCTATGACCATAAATGCATCATTAATACTCCATCAAGAACATTTATTTCAACAATGAAACAAATCAATAAAAGCATGAGAAGATCATAAATGTTTCACCAAACCATTTAAAATCCAAAATACTCCAATCATTCACTTGCCTTGGGTCTTCAAATAATGAAATCAAGCTCTAACAAGTCCTCCAAGACAATGGTCCAAGCTACAAGGCAAAAACCCCAAATAAAACCCTACATTGGGTCAAACAAGGAATGAAAAGGATAGAGCTTTCAATAATGCAAATGGAGCTTATCAAGAGCTAGAAGAACACTAATCTAGAAGAAGAGATGGGATACTTACATGCAAGGTCCTCTAATGGACAAGGTAAGCTCAAAGAAAGTCTTGTGATGGTGGGTTTTCTCCACAAATGGTCTCAATGGAAAACTTGCAAGATGAGGAAGAGGGTGGTGAGTTCCATTTCTTGGTTGATGCAAATCTTGATGTGGATTAGAGAAGAAGAAGCAAGAAGAAGAAAGAGTTGCTCACAAACCCTAGGTTTTCTCTCTTGAGCTGGAAAAAGGAAATGGAAGGGAAGAGTTCACCTTATAAACAAGTAGGGAGTGGGCTCCACCACTAACAAATCTAATTGGGCTGAAATCATCTCTTTCGGGACCTCGGATGAATTCGACAAAGAAGGAAGAAATGATCGTCGAAATATCTAGTTTCCAAAAAGTATATGTTTCGCGGGTTTCGGGAATATCAAGTTTTGGGTACAGATTTAGTGTGCAATGACCGTTTTGCCATCGAGGCTATGAAATCGGGTTTCGGGATCTCAAATGGAATCGGGATCAACATGAAAGTTGTTAGGATCATCAAAACGAGTAAAACGTGATTAAAATCATGAATGCAAAAACCTCCGATGAAACCTCAACATATGCAATGACATGAAAAAGGAACCCCCAAAGGGCCCTTCTAACACAAAGCAATCAAAACATTCAAATTCGCCCAAAACTATAATCAAAGCTAATCCAAACCCAACTTAGCCAAAATCACTAATCAAGCTTAGCACTAACACGCAACTTAACTAGCACTAATCGGGTTCACTCGGGTTGTTAGACCCCGACCCAGACCATGTCGATTAGTGTGCGATTAGTATGTGTTTAGTCCTAAGTGGGTTTAGTTTTTGTTGGGTTAGAAGTAATTAGTTTTAGTCTTGGACATAGCTTTGGGAATTTTGAGAACGTTTAGCATTAGTCAGACACACTCAGGAAGGCCTGAGTGCGTGTGTAAGCTTTGGGAGATCGTATCGGTTTCCGTGTGATTGTGATCTTGATTTCATTTGAATGATTTTTCTATGTGTTACAACTTTCGTTTTAAGCCCATTCATGTTTGAAGCCCAAAAACCCATGTTTTGGCCCAAAGAGGGTAAAATTATCTTTTATGCACAAATCTGGACACAATTTTTGAGATCTCAAAACCAAGTCAAAAATATACTTTTTGGAAACTAGATATTTCGACGATCGTTTTATCCTTCTTCGTCGAAGTCATTCGAGGCTCTCAAGATCGTGTTTTGGTCACTTCAAGGTTCAGCTAGTTGGGGCCCATTTTCATCACTTAAGCCCCATCTCCCTCTCTTTCCATTCACTTTACCAAATCTCTGCAACTCTCTTGACCAAGGGTTGAAAAACCCCTTTTCCCTTCCCACTTCCTCACCTTGCATGAGCAAGCTAGAAGACTCCAAAGAAGATTCCAAGGCTACCATTTTCTTCCCCTCATCTCAAGCTTCCTATTGATATCTTCTTCTTGAAAGCTAAGGTTGAGAAAGCCCTCCATTTGTCTTCATTTCTCTTGTTTGACCTTCTCTAGGTAAGAGCTTCCACTCATATCTTTCATGGAGTTATTTTGGTTCCTCAAGATCATGTTCTTCATGTTTGCAAACCCTTTTGTTAAAATGGGTTCCTTGGTTCCATTTTTGAGTAAGTTATGTGGTTTTCTCTTGGGTTTTCTTGTAGTGTTGGATTAGCTTGAGAGAAGTGCTTGAGAAGGATTGTTTAGCATTTGGACAAGGCAAGTAATCTCTATAGGACCATTGTGCATGTGTATTTTAAGCTACATTGTTGTTTTTGGAAATTTTGCATATGATTATATGAATATGTTTACAAGCTTCATGATCATGTTCTCTTCGGATTGGATGTTTAAGATTTGGAAAAATATGTATTTTGTCCCTTGGAGAGCATGTAGGCTCAGGGAGTGCAATTGGAATGAGAAACAAGAAGAAGGGAAGAAGAAATGTGCAAAAATCTGCACTGGGCTGCATTTCCCGTGCAGTTCGATCAGCCGTCGGTCGGCTGGCGGCTAACCGAAATCCCCATTTCGGTTAACCGCGAGCTGACCGAGCTCGGCGGTTCCCTTTCCAGAAGCTGACATTTCGCCAGGGAGTTGCGGTCAGCTTGACGGTCAGCGAGCGGCTAGCCGCCATACCCCATCTCGGCTAACCGCTGGCCAACCATGCATTGTCGGTTCCTTTTCCCGAGAGCTACATTTCAGACTGGGTTTCAGCGGTCAGCCCTACGGTCAGCTCACGGCTAACCGCCAGGTCCCAGTTCGGCTAACCGTAAGCTAACCGTAGTCATTTCGGTTCCTTTTCCAGAGGGCTGTGTTGGACCTAGATTTCCAGCGGTCAGCTCGTCGGTCAGCTGGCGGCTAGCCGCCAGACCTTAGTTCGGCTAGCCGACACCTGATCGCGAGGTGACCGAATTGGACAGATTTCCTGTTTTGAAGAGTTTTTGCAAGAATGAAACCTAGAACATGTTAAGTGGCCTTTAGCCTGATATTATACACTCGAAACCCGAGATGTCCTTGAACTTCGGGGGCACCAATTCTTTATTAATTCCAACATCTGGGCTTCGGCTGCACAACGATCAACCAAGGGTCCTTGCATGAACTTGATAGGCTTTGTATTCATACTTTGGTTTTTGATATGATGAATATCATCATGTACTCGTTTTGAAGTTAAGTACAAGCTAGTTTTGAAGATGTGCTTCAAGAAAAAGGGGATCACTTCCTAAGCGTGTTATGCATATTAATTATGCCCTTGCTAGTCGTGTTCATCGTGTTTCGACAAGTGATTTCCCCCTTTTTATCTCGACAAGTTTTGTTAATATCTCGCGTGTTTTGTGCATTCATGAATTAAGTAAACACCACTGAGCTTAGACTGCCCTTTCAGTTTGATCCACTGTCTGGGGGTCTTTAAACATGTGGACTGTCTGCAAACTGGCCGTGTATTTATTACACATCGTGCGTGTCCGGTTCCGCGGCCGGAATTCCCGTCTTTGTGGGAAATCGTGTCGTGCTTATATTATGTATATCGTGCTTGTCGTGCGTGCTTGCTCTTTTCATTATATAAATGATAGAGAAAGGATGAGCCCTTTGTGGATTGTAACTATTCATGATATACTATGTACTCATGCTAGTTTACTTCAATACCTCAGTCAATATAGTGTTTCAAATCAAGGATTTGTTTACATGTTTTCTAAAACGTTATTGTTCATGCTTATGCCTAAATTGATTACCTGCCAAACCGTTGTGTTTGACCCTTCTTTGTTGGTGCCCAGGTACAGGAGACGTTACCTTTGAGGAGGAGCGTCAGGAGGAGGCTTGTGAGCCAACCCCTGTGAGAGAGTGGCAGCCCGACGATGTCATCTAGACGTCGGGCGGGGTCTTGAGTCTCGTCACCTTTTTGTCATGGGGTTTCTTTTGGTTATATTTTGGAGAAGTGTATTGGCCTCTGTTGGCCTCTTATGGAACTGTAACTAAACTTAAATTACTTTCTTGTTCATCTTGTAACTTGAATTATAAGGGGAATGCCTTGTTAGCTTCTTTCTTTGATACTATGCCTTGTGGTTATATGTCATGGCACTTAAATAATTATTGGTGCTCATCTTGTTGTGTTTTGCTACACGCTTCCGCATACTTGATCATGTGAGCCAGATTCCGCGTGTCTTTGGGAATCCTCACCGATGGGAACCTGTGGGAAAACGAATAAAAATAAACTATCTTAACAATCTCAACGTTGCGGGCCCGAGGAACTCGTTCCGGGGTCGCGACAGGACTGGTATCAGAGCGGGACATGTTTCAGGCACTTAAAAGAAACTAGAAAGGTCTTAGGAACGTGGCGAGGATTCGTGAGTTCGATAGATTCGTTCGTATAGGATCTTAGAAACCCTTGTACCATGATTATTGTGTACTAACTTCTTGTTTTACAGCAATATGCCTCCAAGAAAAGCTACAAATCATCATGCTTCAGGCAGTAACCAGAATGAGTCAGATGCATCTGATACACCAACAGCCACACAATTTCAGGAACTTATGCAAGCAATGATAGCACAGCAAAGACAGACTAATGAAAACCAGGCCAGATTTCAAGAACAACTAGCAAAGAAAGATGATGAGATGGCACAAGTTCAGAGGCAATTGTTAGAAGTCCTCCAGAACAGGAATGTAGCACCACCCGCAGGTCCACAGATTGTTATTCAGAATAAGGATCCTGACCCTAATGCACTGTTTGAGAAGTTTAGAAAGAGGGCACCGAAGGAATTTTCAGGCAATGAGGACCCGTTAGTGGCAGATGACTGGCTAGTCAATACGGAGAAGATCTTCGATGTCTTCATGTGCACGGGTATACAGAAGGTCAACCTTACAACTTCATTATTCTATGGGCTTGCAGATAGGTGGTGGCAAACAGTCAAGGATCCATACGCAGTGATGGCTGACGATGAGGCATGGGCAGCATTCAAGATACAGTTTCTAACAAATATATTCCCTCTCATGTCAAGAGGCAAAAGGCTATTGAGTTTCAGCAACTCAAGCAAGGTAACATGACGGTGCTAGACTATGCCACCAAATTTGAAAGATTGGCTAGATATGCTACCGAGCTTATTGATACAGAAAGGAAGAAGATAACAAAGTTCTTGGAAGGGTTGAATCCGATCATCATGAGAGATGTTATAGGAGTAGTTCCTCCAGCTACATATGATGA
This sequence comes from Cinnamomum chago, assembly GCA_038049695.1. Lineage (NCBI taxonomy): Eukaryota > Viridiplantae > Streptophyta > Magnoliopsida > Laurales > Lauraceae > Cinnamomum > Cinnamomum chago. Next base: position 34,244,859 of record CP142456.1, read on the forward strand.
GGCGGTCAAGCGGGCTTATACATTTGAAGATATTAATAATATGATTGTTCAGGACAGGAAGCAGCAGTATCAGCAGCAGCAAGGCAAGAAGCCAAGGCAAGAACAAGGACATGTGAGGCAAGGTTGTGGCCATTGTGGAAAGAATCATGAAACCCACGAATGTCGTAAGGCCATGGGTGCTTGTTTCAAGTGTAGGGCTATGAACCATGCAATCAGGGATTGCCCACTACTTCAGAATCAAGGGAACAGAAACCAGCAGTAGAGACAAGTAGCTCCTCAAAACCAACCACCACCTCAGAATCAAGTTAGACCACCTCAGCAGCAGCAGCAGGCTAGGCAACAGCACAGAACCAGAATGCTCGTCCTCCACAACAGAATAGGCATGGCCAAGGAAGGCAGAACCAAGTACCAAATAGACTAAAGATGTATGGACGTTTGTATTATCTCAACCGTGCAGATGCTGAAGCTGTAGGAGACGTGGTGGAAGGTAAACTCCTTGTCTGTGGGGTAGAAGCTCAGATTTTATTTGATCCTGGATCCACATATTCCTTTGCATCTCCTAGTTTTGCTAAGTTGATTGATGCACCATGTAGTGAGTTGGATTATATTTTAGTAGTGACCACTCCACTAGGGAAACAAGTTGTGTGTAGAACCCATTACCCTAGTTGTACAGTTTTGTTAGGAGATGTGAATCTACCGGCCAACCTCATAGTTTTGGACATGCATGATTTTGATGTCATTTTAGGCATGGATTGGTTAAAAGCATATCATGCCACCATGGATTATTTTAGTAAGACCATCACATTCAGATTCCAAGGACCACAGGCAGAATTGATATTTCAGGGGAATAGGAGAAAAACTCAGGCAGGGTTTATTTCAGTGTTGAAGGCAAGCAGATTAGTTCAGAGTGAATGTCAGGCATTTATTGCGTTTATCACGGAGGATAAACAGTCCCAAGGGGTGGAGGATATCCCCATTGTGTGTGAATTTCCGGATGGTTTTCCAGAAGAAATCCCGGGTTTACCACCAATTAGAGAAGTTGAGTTTACAATTAGGATGGCTCCAGCAGAAATGGGTGAGCTAAAGCTCCAATTGCAAGATTTGTTGGGCAAAGTGTAAGACCCCGACCCGAGTGAACCCGATTAGTGCTAATTAAGTTGCGTGTTAGTGCTAAGCTTGATTAGTGTTTTTGGCTAAGTTGGGTTTGGAATAGCTTTTAATATAGTTTTGGGGATTTTGATTTGCTTTGTGTTAGTAGGGCCCTTTGGGGGGTTCCTTTTCATGACATTGCATATGTTTGAGGATTTATCGGAGGTTTTTACATTCATGATTTTAATCCCGTTTTACTCGTTTTGATGATCCCTACAACTTTCATGTTGATCCCGACTTTGTTTGAGATTCCGAAACCCGATTTCATAGCATTGAGGGCAAAACAGTCATTACACACAAAATCTGTACCCAAAACTTGATATTCCCGAAACCCGCGAAACATATACTTTTTGGAAACTAGATGTTTCGACGATCATTTCTTCCTTCTTCGTCGAATTCATCCGAGGACCCGAGAGAGATGATTTCAGCCAAATTAGTTCCTTAAGTTGTGGGACCCAACCTCTCCTTTGTTAACAAAGGGAGAACCCATCCCCATTTCCACTCACTCTCCATTGTTCCAGCACAACTATTGAGCCTAGGGTTTTTCTTGCAACTTCTTCTCCTTCTTGCTTCTTCATCTCCAAGCCACACCAATAGTTCATCAATCAAGCATTTCAGATCACCAATCTCTTCCTCATCTAGCAAGCTTCACTTTGATACCTTTTGTAGAAGAATTCATCAACTTTGAGACTCCCTTTGAGATAGCTCTCTTCATTTGAAGGTCATCCAAGTAAGTGTTCTTCTTCATCTCCTAGATTTGTGTTCCTATAGCCTTAGAGAAGCTCCACCTTTATTATTGAAAGGTTTCCTTGTCATTTCATTGTTTGACCCATTTTAGGGTTTGTTTTGGGGGTTTTTTATTGTAGCTTGGCTTTGAGCAATAGAAGTGAATAGAGGCTTGATTTCAGCTAGCTTGGACTTGAGGCAAGTGAATGATTGGATGTTTTTAAGTTTCAAATGGTTTGGTGAAGCATTTATGCATTTTTATGCTTTCATTGATTGCTTTTATTGATTTTTCATGGTTGAAATAAATGATCTTAATGCATCTTGATGGCCTCATTTAATGTCTTGGAATAATGTGTTTAAGTCACCTTGTTTATAGTTATTTGTGGTTGTTGATGTGTTGGAAGGAAAGGAAAAAGGGAAGAAAAATCAGTGTCCCGGACCTGCTACACGCCCAGGTCCCATCGATCGGACGTGCAGGCCGATCGATCGGTCTGTCTTTAACTGAGAGGCTCTTTGAGCCGATCGATCGGACTCTGTTCATAACTGGGACAGAAATTTCGGATATCCAATGGGTTTTGGATATTTATTTTTTTTGTGGACCTTGGCTACCCTCCTTGGACTCACTTGACCATATGTGAGAGCGTCTTGAACCGATGTTCTTCACGGTTGGTTCGGATGCATCAAAGTTCAATCTATTTCAATCTTGAATGGGATGGAACGACACGATATCTTCTTCATACCTAAATGCAAAGTCTATTTCCTTGGGAATCGCGAATTCTATTCCTTTCGGTGACTGAGTAGGTTGCTCGATGGTTCCGGGTTGACATCATACTTAGGATGGACCGTTTATAGTCTTGATTTTTTTTATGGTAATACCTAGTTCTAACCATAAGCTCATATTAAGTTTTTAAAATAGTAAAAGTGCATAAGGAGCCCGGAATGTCTTCAAACTCAAGGAGTACCAAATCATTTCAATAATCGACATACGGGACCCCTATTCACTTAAATAGATCTTGGGATCAATATTTTCTCGGAATTGTAATAGTTCATTTTATTCCTTCATTTCCAAGATTTACTTTACATGATCTGTTTTCCCGAAAGCTTGATGGTTACACTAGTAATATTGACTTGTCCCAAAGAGTATTGCCCGATATGAAATGAAAGTTATACATTTGGATATTCTTGCCCGTTCATGGATTTACTTGTACTTGATTTACTTGCATATGTATCTATGTGTTATTTAACCTATGTGTCGGCATCACTAAGCTTGGATACCTTGTCGGTTTGATCCACCGACTTGGAAATCCCTCTCCCGTCCCGCCAGCTGCAGTTTGGATCCCGATACCCGGTCATTACCGTGGTCCCGTCCCGATACCCGGTTCGCTACCGTGGTCCCGTCCTGTATATTTATATTGTATATATGATTGCGTTGAATCTCCTCACCTTGTGTGACTGAGATCAACGTCCCGTGATACTGTTGTCACTTTAGTGACAGAGGACTTAGCTTTATGTGATTGCCACCTTGTGAGTTCCCGACCCCTTGGTTACCTATTATGTTTTATCTTGTTTACATGTTTCTAGCAAATGATTTATCTATTTTGTGAGAGTTCTTGCTTAAACAGATTTCCTTGCTTTTCGAGATATTTCATCTATTATATGTTGTTGTATCTTCTCACTCTCTTGCCAGACCGTCGTGTCTGATCCTTTGCTTTGGTACTCAGGTCCCGTTGCTGGTTTCCTTGAGGGGGAGCCGGAGGAGGCGGTAGGTGAGCCGCAACCTCTAGTTGAGTGGCGTGCTGACGATGTCATGTAGACATCGGGTTGCTACAAGAGGCGTAACATTTTGGGGAGAACTTATTAACCATTCTTTTGGGTTATTATTTTTGTAATATTGGCCTTTGTTGGCCTCTAATTTTGGGGAATGTAACTAAATGATATTTTGTCTAACTGTAACAACTTTTGGGAAACATGCTATAGATCATTGCTCCTTCTGATACAGTTTTGATATTTGATGTTAATGCTTGCATGACTAGCGATAGTCTACTATTTGATTTGCTACACGCTTCCGCACTCAAAAGAAATATTCATGCAAGGTTGTGATATCCTCACCGCGGACACCTGTGGGAAATTAAATAAGTTGTATAGTGTGGATGTAGATAATCCTCTTTAATCATCATTTTTCATTAATGGTCCCGATCCCGGATTGGGATTCCCGGTCCGGGGTCGCGACAGACTGGTATCAGAGCGAGACGTGTTTTAAGCAATTAAAAGAAACTAGAAATCCTAAGGACGTGGCGAGGATCCGTTAGATCTTTCGTTAGCTAGTATCGTGTGAGCAATGTGTGACCCTTTATTGGATTATTATGTGCTAACCATTTGTTTTGCAGCATCATGCCTCCACGTAAGAGACCGTTGAATGGCAACCCTACTGCAAGCAATAGTGATCATACAGGGCCCCTAGAAGAGGATATAGTGGAGAACAATCCGCCTAATCAATTCCAAGATATGATGAGAGCCATGCTTGACCAACAACGTCAAGCCAACGAGAACCAAGCCAGATTGCAAGAGCAGATGCTCAAAAGGGAAGAAGAACATGCTAGAGAGATGCAAGAAATGCAGAGGCAATTGCTTGAGGTCTTACAAAGAAGACCAGATCCGGTTCAACCCCAACCAGCTATAGTCATAAACCAAAGGCAACATGATCCAAATGCCTTGTTTGAACGGTTCAGGAAAAGAGCTCCGAAGGAATTCCTTGGGGAAGAGGACCCACTAGCTGCAGATGACTGGTTGGAACACACCGAGAACATCTTTGAGATCTTTCAATTTACGGGAAGCGATAGAGTGAAGCTAGCGTCATCCCTTTTTGTTGGAACAGCAGATAGATGGTGGAAAACAGTGAGGGAAGAATATAGAACAATGGCTGATGCAGAAGTGTGGGCAAATTTCAAGAGGCAGTTTCATGACAAATATGTACCCGCCCACGTCAAGAAGCAAAAGGCTATAGAGTTTCAACAGTTGGTGCAAGGGAGCATGACAGTCTTAGAGTACCTCACCAAATTTGAGAGGTTGTCCAGGTATGCCCCGGAGTTGGTGGATACCGTTGAGAAGAAGATTGCCAAATTCTTTAAGGGGCTCAATCCCTTCATTGAGAGAGATGCCACCGGAGTGGTGCCACCGGTAACTTTTAATGAGGCAGTGAAGAGGGCCTACAAATTTGAGAACTTCCACAACAAAATCCTCAAGGTGCAAGGCAAGAGTCCAGCCCAGCAGCAACAGAACTATCAGCATCAAAGGAATCATCAAAATAAGAGGCAGAGGACAGGGCCTAATGTGCAGAATCCAGTGGTTTGTATCCACTGTGGGAAGAACCATGCTAGTGCTGAGTGTCGTACTATTACAGGAGCGTGCTTCAGGTGTGGTTCGATGGACCATAGGATGAGGGATTGCCCTAGGCCAAATAGACAGCAGCAGCAACAAGGGCCACAACGTCCACCACCACCACAGCATGCATTGGTTGTCTAAAACCAGCCTAGGCCACTTCAGCAGCAAGCACCACAGCAGTAACAGTTCAGACAGCAGCAGCAGCCACAGCAACAGGCCCGTCAGCAGCAGGGACAACAGCGACCACCGCATCAAAATAGGAATGCACCACACGGCAGGCCACAACAAGCTCAGAACAGGCCACAGCAGCGAGGTCAAATCTACGGGGTCAACAGAGTGGATGCAGAGGCAGCGGGTAATGTAGTGGAAGGTACACTTCTTGTTTGTGGGATTAAAGCTATGATTTTGTTTTACCCTGGCTCTACACATTCTTTCGTGTCCCATAAGTTTGCTAAGTTGATTGATATGCATGCTATAGAACTGGAGTTCATTTTGACTGTGGCAACCCCAGTAGGTAAACAAGTTGTTTGTAGAACCTTTTATCCTAGTTGCACAGTCCAGATAGGAGAAGTGGTTTTAACCGCAGATCTCATTTCTTTGGAGATGTTTGATTATGATGTCATCCTAGGGATGGATTGGCTGGCAGGGTACCATGCCACAATGGATTGTTTCCATAAGACCCTTACTTTCAAGTTGGTTGAGACACCAGCAGGAGTGTCGTTTCAGGGAGAGAGGAGGAATCCTCGTGCAGGGTTTGTTTCAGCGTTGAAGGCTGACAGACTTTTGAGAAGTGGTTGTGAAGCTTATTTAGCGTTTATCACGGAGGATAAACGGTCCCAAGGGATGGAGGAGATCCCAATTGTTTGGGAATTTCCGGATGTTTTTCCGGACGAGATTCCAGGTTTGCCACCCATGAGAGAGATTGATTTCACTATCGAGTTGCTACCAGGGACCGCTCCGATATCTATTGCACCATATAGGATGGCTCCAGCAGAGTTGGGGGAATTGAAGACCTAGTTACAAGAGTTATTGGACAAAGGTTTTGTGAGACCGAGTGTTTCACCATGGGGAGCCCCAGTGTTGTTTGTTAAGAAGAAGGATGGTTTGATGAGGATGTGTATAGATTACAGAAGATTGAACCAAGTGACCATCAAGAACAAGTATCCATTACCAAGAATAGATGAATTGTTTGATCAATTGCAAGGTGCATCATTCTTTTCGAAGATTGACTTGAGATCCGGTTACCATCAGCTGAGAGTTAGAGAAGCAGACGTGTTGAAAACAGCTTTCCGGACGAGATATGGCCACTATGAGTTCGTAGTGATGCCATTTGGGTTGACTAATGCACCGCCAGTGTTCATGGCATTGATGAATAAGATATTTGCAGAGTATCTGGATCAGTTTGTTGTAGTGTTCATAGATGACATTTTGGTGTACTCCAAGACCAAGGAAGAGCATGAAGAGCATTTGAGGATTGCATTGCAACTCTTGAGGGAGAATCAGCTGTATGCAAAGCTTAACAAGTGTGAATTTTGGCTAGACCAAGTAGCATTTCTAGGGCACATTATCTCTAGAGAAGGATTGTCAGTCTTTATGGCTCTGATGAACAAGGTCTTTGTACCTCATTTGGATCACTCCACAGTAGTGTTTATTGATGATGTCCTTGTGTATTCTAAGAGTAAGAAGGAGCATGAAGAACATTTGAGGACAGCGTTGCAGCTCTTGAGGGACAACCAGTTATGTGCAAAACTCAGTAAGTGCGAATTCTGGTTAGAGCAAGTCGTTTTTCTAGGCCACATCATCTCTAGAGAAGGTTTAGCAGTTGATCCAGCCAAGATAGAGGCAGTTGTTAGTTGGGTGAGGCCAAGCAGTGTGACAGAAATTAGAAGCTTTTTGGGGTTAGCAGGCTACTACAGAAGATTTGTCCAAGGTTTTTCGTCCATTGCAGCCCCGTTGACAAAATTGACTAGGAAGAATGTCCCATTTATTTGGACCGAACAGTGTGAAACAAGTTTTCAAGAGTTGAAAGGAAGGTTAACCACAGCCCCAATCCTTACGTTACCCTCGAATAACGGTGGATTTATTGTTTATACAGATGCTTCGAATGTGGGACTGGGTTGTGTATTGATGCAAGAAGGCAAGGTGGTTGCCTACGGCTCAAGACAGTTGAAGGACCATGAGAAGAATTATGTGACTCGCGACTTGGAGTTGGCAGCAGTTGTTTTCGCATTGAAGATGTGGAGACATTACCTCTATGGAGAGAAATTTGAGGTCCATTCAGATCACAGAAGTTTGCAATATTTGTTTTCGCAGAAGGATTTAAATATGAGGCAGAGACGGTGGATGGAGTATATCAATGATTATGACTTTCCAATCAGGTACCATCCGAGCAAAGTGAATGTGGTAGCAGATGCTTTGAGTAGGAAATCAGTGGTCATGGCCAATTTGAGAGGAATGGGTGTTTTACAGCAGTTTAAAGAGTTGGGTGTAGAAGTGCAAAACCTGAGATTGGGTGCGATGTTAGCGAACATGACAGTATCAGAACCTACCTTCATCCAGAAGATTAATGAAATTCAGTTGCAAGACCCAGACTTGGCCAAGATAGTAGAAGTTATCGCAGAACGTCCCGATTTCAAGATGGTGAATGGGATATTGTATTTTCGTGATCGGTTGACCCAGACTTGGCCAAGATAGTAGAAGTTATCGCAGAACGTCCCGATTTCAAGATGGTGAATGGGATATTGTATTTTCGTGATCGGTTGTGTGTGCCAAATGTGGATGATTTGAAGAATGAGATAATGAATGAAGCTCACAGCACGAGATATTCTATGCATCCGGGTAGCACGAAGATGTACCACAATTTGAAGAATAGATTTTGGCGGAGCAACATGAAGAGAGAGATAGCAGCTTTTGTGTCTCGTTGTCTAACTTGTCAGTTGATTAAGGCAGAGCATCAGAAGCCTCCAGGGTTGTTACAGCCTTTGGAAATTCCGGAGTGGAAATGGGAGCATATCACCATGGATTTCGTTTCCGGTTTGCCCAATACTAAGAAGGGAAATAATGCAATTTGGATAATTGTGGATCGTCTGACAAAGTCTGCTCACTTCATTCCGATGAAGACGGGGAATATGATGCATATGGCACTGCTTGCGAAGTTGTTTGTTGATGAGATTGTTAGTAAACATGGCCAGCCCGTCCCCATTACTTCAGACAGAGACAGTAGGTTTGTTTCAAAGTTTTGGAAAACTCTTCATGAGTCGATGGGTACCAAACTTCAATTCCGCACAGCTTATCATCCTCAGACCGATGGTCAGTCAGAAATGATGATACAGACTCTCGAAGACATGTTGCGTGCTTGTGTATTGGATTTCAAGGTTCAGTGGGATGAGTGCTTACCTCTTTGTGAATTTGCTTATAACAACAGTTACCACTCTAGCATTGGTATGACACCTTTCGAGGCACTTTATGGTAGAAGATGCAGAACTCCGGTTTGCTGGGAAGAAGTCGGTGAGCGTAGTTTCCACGGACCGGCGATAGTTGGAGAGACAAGTGACAAGGTCAACTTGATTCAAGAACGGTTGAAGATCGCCCGTAGTAGGCAGAAGAGTTATGCAGATACTCGCAGAAGAGAATTGCAGTTTCAAGTGGGTGACAAGGTTTTCTTGAAGATCTCACCAGTTAGAGGGACTTTGAGGTTCGGACAGAAGGGCAAATTGTCTAGAAGATTTATTGGTCCGTATGAGATTTTGAGCAAGATTGGAGATGTTGCTTACAGACTTGCGTTACCGCCGGAACTCTCCGGGGTACACAATGTTTTTCATGTTTCTATGCTAAAGAAATACGTCTCTAGTCCTGCACACATTCTACAACATGAGCCTTTCGAGATTCGGGAAGATGCCTCGTATGTGGAAAGACCGATCAAGATCATTGACACCAAGGAACAATAATTGAGAAACCGGACTATTCATTGGGTCAAGGTACTTTGGGAAAATCACGAGCCAGAGGAAGCCACCTGGGAATTGAGAGAGCAAGTGCAAAGGAAGTATCCACAGCTTTTACCAGAGGTAATTGTTTGATTTATTTGGTGGACCAAATATCCTAAGCGGTGGAGGATGTTAGACCCCGACCCAGACCAAGTCGATTAGTGTGCGATTAGTATGTGTTTAGTCCTAAGTGGGTTTAGTTGTTGTTGGGTTAGAAGTAATTAGTTTTAGTCTTGGACATAGCTTTGGGAATTTTGAGAACGTTTAGTATTAGTCAGACACACTCAGGAAGGCCTGAGTGCGCGTGTAAGCTTTGGGAGATCGTATCGATTTCCGTGTGATTGCGATCTTGATTTCATTTGAATGATTTTTCTATGTGTTACAACTTTCGTTTTAAGCCCATTCATGTTTGAAGCCCAAAAACCCATGTTTTGGCCCAAAGAGGGTAAAATTGTCTTTTATGCACAAATCTGGACACAATTTTCGAGATCTCAAAACCATGTCAAAAATATACTTTTGGAAACTAAATATTTCGACGATCGTTTTATCCTTCTTCGTCGAAGTCATCCGAGGCTCTCAAGATCGTGTTTTGGTCACTTCAAGGTTCAGCTAGTTGGGGCCCATTTTCATCACTTAAGCCCCATCTCCCTCTCTTTCCATTCACTTTACCAAATCTCTGCAACTCTCTTGACCTAGGGTTGAAAAACCCCTTTTCCCTTCCCACTTCCTCACCTTGCATGAGCTAGCTAGAAGACTCCAAAGAAGATTCCAAGGCTACCATTTTCTTCCCCTCATCTCAAGCTTCCTATTGATAACTTCTTCTTGAAAGCTAAGGTTGAGAAAGCCCTCCATTTGTCTTCATTTCTCTTGTTTGACCTTCTCTAGGTAAGAGTTTACACTCATATCTTTCATGGAGTTATTTTGGTTCCTCAAGATCATGTTCTTCATGTTTGCAAACCCTTTTGTTAAAATGGGTTCCTTGGTTCCATTTTTGAGTAAGTTGTGTGGCTTTCTCTTGGGTTTTCTTGTAGTGTTGGATTAGCTTGAGAGAAGTGCTTGAGAAGGATTGTTTAGCATTTGGGCAAGGCAAGTAATCTCTATAGGACCATTGTGCATGTGTATTTTAAGCTACATTGATGTTTTGGAAATTTTGCATATGATTATATGAATATGTTTACAAGCTTCGTGATCATGTTCTCTTCGGATTGGATGTTTAAGATTTGGAAAAATATGTGTTTTGTCCCTTGGAGAGCATGTAGGCTCAGGGAGTGCAAGTGGAATGAAAAACAAGAAGAAGGGAAGAAGAAATGTGCAAAAATCTGCACTGGGCTGCATTTCCCGTGCAGTTCGGTCAGCCGTCGGTCGGCTGGCGGCTAACCGAAATCTCCATTTCGGTTAACCGCGAGCTGACCGAGCTCTGCGGTTCCCTTTCCAGAAGCTGACATTTCGCTAGGGAGTTGCGGTCAGCTTGACGGTCAGCGAGCGGCTAGCTGTAAGTCCATGGGGATCCGAACCCTAGAGGGGGGTTGAATAGGGTGAGCTTCAATCATGACCAATTTTAATCAATTTTAACTTCTTAAAAACCAACTAGTCACAAGTGATGATTATCAACCAATATGCGGAAGCTAATATAAACAATCACCACAAAGCAAGCACCATCACACAAGGATTTATAGTGGTTCGGCCTCAATGCCTACACCCACTACTGGCTTGTGAATCAACACCCCACCGGATTTCCACTATTTATGCTTTTCAATAGGCTAAGCAATAACCTTTACAATATGCTTTCCAAGGCTAAGCAATAACCTTTACAATGATGTTTTTCAAGGCTAAACATCAACCTATCCATTATGCTTTTATAGGCTAAGTGTCACGCCCCCAAACCGAAACCTCGGGGGCGGGAGATGGGATTAAGCATAAATGTATTTTACTTCTCCCAAGATCCGCGTGTGTGAAGACAACACATTCTGAATATTTTGCGGAAGCTTTTGTGGCATTGCGACCCGGAGTCCGTGGCCATCGGATTCCGCATCGCACTAAACCATTAGCATATAGCTATCATATCAAGAATCATATCAGACTGGAGTAAACCATCACAATAAATTACAGAGCTGACAGTAACAGGATATTACATTCCCATATATGTTCAAGTTACAATTATCAATGTACATTAATTAAGAAACCCAAGAAAAAGGCTAATAAAAGCCATACAACAATAAGCTATAAACTACTACCCAAATGTGACGTAGCTCCGATGTCAAGCTCAATGTCTACATGACATAGCCGACAAAACAACCTGCAAGGCATGGCTCCACAGCCAACGAAACACTCAACTCGGGGCGAAGAAATCTGAACCTGAGTACCAAAAGTAGTGGGTCAGACACGACGGTCTGGCAGGTGGATGAAAAGATCACAAATATAGTAAAGAATAAAACATATAATAAATCATGCTAATCGATCAAGTGCTGCATATAATTAAACGGGTGCAAAGTCGGGAATCTCGGACAAAACATGTATTCTTTTCAAGCATGAGTAAAAGCCTGAAGATCTAATAAAGCATATGTTCATTTACATAATCTGTAAAGGCATAGATATTTAACGATCGGGTTTTCGTCTAAAACATGTGTAAATATAGAAGTTTGACAAACAAACGTTCATTTAAAACAATGTGTAACCAAGAAATCTGGCGAAGCTAAGGTTCATTTAAAACATAATTCAAAGCAGGGATATTTAACAAATCGGGTATTCATGTGAAACCGGTATAAACATAGTGATCGGGCAAAACAAGTGTCATTTGAAACACATTTCAAAGCATGGGTATTTAACAAATCGGATATTCATTTAAAACAGGTGTAGACATAGGAATCTGGTAAAACACGTGTCATTTAAAACATGTTTCTAAGCATGGATATTAAATAACTCGGGTAATCATTTGAAACAGGTATAACCATAGGAATCTAGCAAAACAAGTGTCATTTAAAACAAAGCACGGATACTTAACAATTCGGGTATTCATTTAAAATACAGTTAAACCTAGGGATCTGACGAACCAAATGTCGTTAAAACAAAGCACGGATATTTAACAATTCGGGTATTCCTTTAAAACATGGGCAATCGTACAAATCAAGTAAAATCATTGATCGTGTGAAACATAGGTAAGAGCATGGTTATTCGCCCAACCGGCGTTTATTTAAAACACGTGCGGGTACAAAGAACAGAAGGCAATATAATAATAACTGAATTTACATTGGAGAATATTAACACTTGTTTAAATAACAACTTTCATAAAGGAAACGAATCATTTATCAGAAAACATAAAAGCAATATAAAACATGTCGGGTATCCAAGGAATCGGAAACTGGCAAGATGGCAACCACAAGAAGCTAAGTCCTCTATCACTAAAGCGATAGAGCAAGAACTAGGCCCTGATCTCAGTCACTCGAGGTGAGGAGAAACAGGGGATCTCATATCAATACATATAAATATACTAGGCCCTGATCTCAGTCACTCGAGGCGAGGAGAAACAGGGGATCTCATGAATGCATATACATATACTATACATGACCACGGTAGCGAGCCGGGCATCGGGGACCACAGTAGCAATCTGCGGTATCGGGACAAGACCACGGTAATAACCGGGTAGCGGGATCCAAGCTGCAGCTGGCGGGACAAGAGGGGGATCGCCAAGTCGGTTGATCAGACCAACAGGGTTATCCAAGCTTAGTGGTGCCGACTCATAGGTTAAAACCAATCGAGACAATACAAGTAAATCAAGTACAAATGCATAATCAAACGGGCAAGACGGGGGTGCTCAAGGGCACACTGGCATATCATATCGGGCAATACATTTCGGGACAAGTAACTGTTACTAATGTAACTTCAATGATTTCGGGAAAACGAGTCATATGATGCAAATCTTGGAAATGAGGTGAAACAACGAACTGTAACAATTTCGGGAAAAGTATTAGCTTCAAGATCTATTTAAGTGAATAGGGGTCCCGTATGTCGATTATCATCATTACTTGGTACTCCTTGAGTTTGAAGACATTCCGGGCTCCTTATGCACTTGACGGTTTTCAAAACTTAAAATGAGCTTATGGGTAGTACTAGATGTTACAATAGAAAAATCAAGATTATAAAGGGTCCATCCTAAGCATGACGTTACTTCGGAAACATCGACCGACCTATTCAGTCATCGAAAGGAATGGAATTTGCGATAACCAAGGAAAAAGACTTGTGTTTAGATATTAGGAAGATATCGCGTCGTTCCATCCCGTTCAAGATTGAAATCGATTGGACTTCGATGCAACCGAATCAACCGTGAGGAGTGTCGGCTCAAGACATCTCACACATAGTCCACACATAGTCCAATCAGTCCAAAAGGGGTAGCCAAGGTCCCACCTAGAACCAAGAAAAAAAATAAAAATCTCAAAATTCACCGGACTCAAACTGAGTCCTCCGATCGATCGGACCGAAGGTCCGATCGATCGGCCAAAATTTCTGCACAGGGTCCGATCGATCGGTCGATCGATCGGCTGAAAAAGGCTTACAGTTAAAACTCAGTCCGATCGATCGGCCTGAACGTCCGATCGATCGGACCTGGGCGCAGTGCAGGTCCGGGAATTCTGATTTTTCTCTTTTTCTTTCCTTTCCTTCCAACATATAATCAATCACATAAAACTATAAACAAGGGGGCTTAAACACATGTTTCCAAGACATTAAAATGAGCTAAAGAGCTCCTCATTTCAAGTTCCTCCATTTCCATCCTTTCCATCTATTCCATCCACAATAAAACTCAAGGTGGAGAAAACTCATTCATGTGAAACCATTTGAAATTCTTGACAATAGGATGCATGCACTTTCAAGAGCTTAACAAGAAAGAATAACTCATCAATAGCACATCTCATAATCAATATTTATCATATCAAAAACAACTATTAAAATTACCAAAACCATCAATGAAATCAAGATTTTCACCAAAACATGTTAATAATCAAAACGATCCAATCAACCACTTGCCTTTGACTCTAATCAAGAAAATCAAGCTCCTAATCACCTCTCAAGCTCAAGATCCACAATCTCTACAAAAACCCCCAAAACAACCCAAAAATGGGTTAAACAATGAAGAAGAAGAAAGAACTCCCAATAATGAAAATGGAGCTTCTCAAGGGCAAGAAGAACACCTATCTAGAAGATTTGAGGAGGGAACTTACTTGTGGAGTCTTCAAAAACACAAAGTTAGCTCAAGGAGGGTTTCAATGTTGGTGGATTTCTCTTCTAATGGCATCCATGAAAAGCTTGCAAGGTGGAGAAGAGAATGGTGGTCTCCATTTTGATGTTGGTGCAAGATTGGTGTAGCTTGGAGATGGAGAAGCAAGAAGAAGAAGAAGAACACAAGGGAAAACCCTAGGTTCAGCTGGAACAATGGTGAATGGGGTGAATGAAGGAGAAGGGTCTCCTTTTATAAACAAGTGAGAATGGGTCCCACAACTTAAAGAACTTGGGTGGCTGAAATCATCTAATTCGGGACCTCGGATGGATTCGACGAAGAAGGAAGAAATGATCGTCGAAATATCTAGTTTCCAAAAAGTATATGTTTCGCGGGTTTTGGGAATATCGAGTTTTGGGTACAGATTTGGTGTGAAAAGACTGTTTTGCCCTCAAGGCCAAGAAATCGGTTTTCGGGTTCTCAAATGGATATGGGATCAACATGAAAGTTGTAGGATTCCTCAAGATGAATGCAATGGGCCAAAAACACGATACGAAACCAATCGGGAAAATCTCACAAGAAAATGCAAAGCCGAAAAGGGAACCCCCAAAGGGCCCCACAAGCTACCAAAGCACTAAAAAGCCCAAAACTAGAAGAAAACTCATTCTAGCTCACAAACTCAACCCAACAACTACTAATCCCACTAAAAGAACTAATCCACAAATAAAACAACACTAATCCAAGAGATTAGGGATCGGGTTCTCACACTAAGCAATAACCTCTTCAACCACAAGGTTGGTTATCTCTCTAATTTAGTGTCTTTAATACACTTGATGGAGATTCAATTAATCTCATTGCATTGCCTCTTAAAAAGGCGGATATGGAAGTGAAAAACTAATACACACTCACACTATGAATGCAAAGATGATAGTACATGAAGTGTGTGTGTGTGGTCCTCAATCATTTTGAAAATGAAAGCTCATAAATGTATGCCTAAGGCTTTTGAAAGTTTTAGCTCATAAAACATTTATGATTGAGGATAGAATGCAATCACATGTTAAAAGTAACAACTTGTTAATGATATCAAAGTTACACAAGTTGTATGAAATTAATTAGCTCTAAACATGTGATGCATAGGGATGTCAATCAAATCAACAATGAAGCTCAAAACATAAAAATAGATTTGATTGAAAAGAGGGGACAAATCATATGTAATTATAAATACAACTTGAATATGATGTACCAATCAAAGTAAGGCAAGTTGTGAAACATTAAAACAATAATATACATATGATTTGTAATGATGTTGAATCCAAAACATAAGATACATTTGAAATAGATTTTCTTATGATGGAACACAACAACCAAAGATTCAACAAAGTATATGAATCATGTTACATATTTCATTAACATGATCTACTTAGATTTACCAAAGATAAAGTACTACTTTGATGAATCAATGGTGATGTATCCAAAACAATAGATCTATTCAAAATATAGAACATGCTAAGGATACAACAAATCATAGATTAACATGTTACTAAAGATTTACTAATGATAAAACAAAACATGAAAACATATGATTTGTAAAGAAGTTGAATCCAAAACATAAGATAGTTTTGAAAGTGATTTTCTTATGATGGAAAACAACAACCAAAGATTCAACCAAGTATATGAATCATGTTACATATAATTTCAAAGGTTCTTTCATTAACATGATCTACTTAGATTTACCAAAGTTAAGTACTACTTGGATTGAATCATATGGTGTTGTATCCAAAACAATAAATCAACTCAAAACATAACACATGTTAAGGACAAAACACAAACATAGTTTAACATGCTAGAAATGATTTACCAAAAATAAAACAAAAGCATGAAAACATATGATTAAGGAAGGAAGAGCCTACTTGGTGGTTTAACTTCATTAATCCAAGCTTTAGCTTTCCTAATCATCCCCTTCATCCCTTGGTTCTTTTCCCTTTTGATATGCCTCAAATCCTCTCAAGGAGGGGCTTAAAATTCCCAACTTTTGGCAAAGGAAAGAACTCATTTTTATAGAGAAAAATGCCCAACGGCTAGTAGCAGGTCGACCTACCTACAGGGGCAGGTCGACCTACCACACACTACGGTCAAAAAATTGACCATTGGTGCTTTCTGGGCCCAGTCGACCTCCAGTGAGGTACAATGTGTGTACCGATCGATCGGACCCTGTACATTTCTGGTACAGAAATTTCGACCGATCGATTGGCCGTGAAATTTGATATTGTGTTTTTTTGGAAACCTTTGGGCTTTCTATGAGTCCTAGGGGTATATACCTTAGTGTTAAGACCAATTATACCCTAATCTAAGGTCTCTAAGACTAGAGAACTAAAAGAAAAGAATGGTGTTGATTAGACACTAATTCTTGGTTTTAGATGGGACCCTGGCTACCCTCCTTGGACTGTTTGGACCATGTGTGAGAATGTCTCGAGCCGACACGCCTCACGGTTGGTTCGGTGGCATCGGAGTTAATCCATTTCAATCTTGAACGGGATGGAACGACGCGATATCTTCTTTACATCTAAACACAAGTCTATTTCCTTGGTTATCGCTAATTCTATTCCTTTCGATGACTGAGTAGGTTGCTCGATGTTTCCGGATTAATGTCATGCCTAGGATGGACCGTTTATAATCTTGATTCTTGCTATTGTGACATCTAGTACTACCCATAAGCTCATTTTAAGTTTTTAAAATAGTAAAAGTGCATAAGGAGCCCGGAATGTCTTTAAACTCAAGGAGTACCAAGTAATTGTTATAATCGACATACGAGACCCCTATTCACTTAAATAGATCTTGCAATCAATATTCTTCCCGAAATGGTATAGTGCATTATATTTCCTCATTTTCCGAGATTTGCATCACATGACTTGTTTCCCGAAAGCATTGAAGTTACTCTGGTAACAGTTATTGTCCCGAAGTGCATTGCACCACATGATATGTTAGTGTGCCCTTGAGCACCCCCGTCTTGCCCGTTTGATTATGTATTTGTACTTGATTTACTTGCATTGTCTCGATTGTATTTGACCTATGAGTCGGCACCACTAAGCTTGGATAACCTTGTTGGTCTGATCCACCGACTTGGAGATCCCCCTCTTGTCCCGCCAGCTGCAGCTTGGATCCCGCTACCCGGTTATTACCGTGGTCTTGTCCCGATACCGCAGATTGCTACTGTGGTCCCCGATGCCCGGCTCGCTACCGTGGTCCCGTATAGTATATGTATATGCATTCATGAGATCCCCTGTTTCTCCTCACCTCGAGTGACTGAGATCAGGGCCTAGTATATGTATATGTATTTATGAGATCCCCTGTTTCTCCTCACCTCGAGTGACTGAGATCAGGGCCTAGTTATTGCTCTATCGCTTTAGTGATAGAGGACTTAGCTTCTTGTGGTTGCCATCTTGCCAGTTCCCGATTCCTTGGATACCCGACATGTTTTATATTGCTTTTATGTTTTCTGATAAATGATTCGTTTCCTTTATGAAAGTTGTTATTTAAACAAGTGTTGATATTCTCCAATGTAAATTCAGTTATTATTATATTGCCTTCTGTTCTCTGTACCCGCACATGTTTTAAATGAATGCCGGTTGGGTGAATAACCATGTTTTTACATATGGTTCTAACGATCGATGGTTTTGCTAGAGTTATATGATTACCCATGTTTTAAAATGAATACCCGAGTTATTAAATGTCCATGCTTTGGAATGCGTTTTAAATGACACTCGTTTTGTTAGATCCCGATGTTTATACATGTTTTAAGTGAATACCCGAATTGCTAAACATTCGTGCTTTGTTTTAAATGACACTTGTTCTGCCAGATCACTATGCTTATACCGGTTTGAAATGAATACCCGATTTGTTAAATATCCCTGTTTTGAAATATGTTTTAAATGACAGGTGTTTTGTCAGGTTTCTATGTTTATACCTGTTTCAAATGATTACCCGAGCTATTTAACATCCATGCTTAAGAATATGTTTTAAATGACACGCGTTTTGCTAGATCCCTATGTTATACCTGTTTTAAAGGAATGCCCGATCTGTTGAAGATCCATGCTTTGAAATATGTTTAAATGGACGTGGTTTTGCCAAACTTCCATATTCATACATGTTTTCCACGAACACCCGATTGTCAAATATCTATGCTTTTATAGATGATGTAAATGAACATATGCTGTCGCGACCCCGGACCGGGAAATCCCCAATCCGGGATCGGGACTAATTAGGAGTAGGTGAATGATGATTGATGATGATTATCTACATCCACCATATAACATTTATTCAATTTCCCACAGGTGTCCGCAGTGAGGATATCACAACCTTGCATGAATATTTCTTTTAAGTGCGGAAGCGTGTAGCAAATCAAATAGTAGACTATCCCTAATCATGCAAGCATTAATATCAAATATCAAACTGTATCAGAATGAGCAATGATCTAAAGCAAGTTTCCCAAAAGTTGTTAAAGTTAGACAAAATATCACATAGTTACAATCCCCAAAATTAGAGGCCAACAAAGGCCAATACTACAAAAGAATAACCCAAAGAATGGTTAAAAAGTTCTCCCCAAATGTTACGCCTCTTGGCAACCGGATGTCTACATGACATCGTCAGCACGCCACTCTACTAGAGGTTGCAGCTCACCTACCGCCTCCTCCGGCTCCTCCTCAAGGAAACCGGCAACGGGACCTGAGTACCAAAGCAAAGGATCAGACACGACGGTCTGGCAAGAGAATGAAAAGTTGCAACAATATACAATAGATGAAATCTCTTGAAAAGCATAGAAATCTGTTTAAACAAGAACTCTCATAAATCATGTAAATCATTTGTTATAAAACAAGTAAACAAGATAAAATATATGAGGTATTCAAGGAATCGGGAATAACAAGGTGGCAATCACATAAAGCTAAGTCCTCTGTCACTAAAGTGACAACAGTATCACGGGACGTCGATCTCAGTCACGCAAGGTGAGGAGAAACAACGTATACATATATACAATATAATTATACGGGAACGGGGCCACGGTAGCGAACCGGGTATCGGGACAGGACCACGGTAATAAACCGGGCATCGGGATCCAAACTGCAGCTGGCGGGACGGGAGAGGGATTTCCAAGTCGGTGGATCAAACCGACAAGGTATCCAAGCTTAGTGATGCCGACTCATAGGATAAATAACACATCGAGACGTATGCAAGTAAATCGAGTACAGTAAATAAACGGGTAAAACGGGGGTGCTCAAGGGCACGCTGTCATTTCATGTCGGGCAATACATTTCGAGACAAGTCAATGCTACTATCATGCTTTCGGGAAAACAACTCATGACATGTAAATCTTGGAAATAGAGAAATATGATGAACTATACCAATTCGGGAAAGATAAATGTTTAAAGATCTATTTGAGTGAATAGGGGTCCCGTATGTCGATCATAGATATGACTTGGTACTCCTTGAGTTTGAAGACATTCCAGGCTCCTTATGCACTTTTACAATTTTCAAAACTTAAAATGAGCTTAGGGTTATAACTAGATGTTATGATAGAAAATCAATACTATAAACGGTCCGTCCTAGGTATGATGTTCATTCGGAGACATCGAGCAACCCACTCAGTCCTCGAAAGGAATAGAATTCGCGATAACTAAGGAAAAAGTCTTGTATTTAGATATAAAGAAGATATCGCGTCATTCCGTCCCGTTCATGATTGAATGAAGTGAACATCGATGTTACCAAACCAACCGTGAGGAGCATCGGCTCAAGACGTCCTCACATATAGTCAAGTGAGTCCAAGGAGGGTAGCCAAGGTCCCACCTAGAACCAAGAAACATAAAAAAAATCTCAAAATCCACTGGACTCAAACTAGTGCAAAATCCGATCGATCGGCCGAAATTTCTGTACTAGTGCATTAAAACAGTGCAGGCAGACCGCATCGCTCGAGCGAATCTAAGGGTTCGCTCGAGCGAACCCATCGGTCGAGCGAATATTAAAATGCGTTCGAGCGACCAAGCTGCTGGAAAACCGTATCCCTTTCTGGACAGGTCGCTCGAACGAACTGTCAAGGTCGCTCGAGCGAACTGTCCAGAAACTGAATTCCGGGCAGTTCAGTTCCTCTCTTTCTCTTCCTTTTTACAACCTTCTTTTAGCCCTTCTTACACATCAAATGAGGGGCCTTTTTCTCCCTCCAACTACAACCAATCCTCCATTTAATCAATCACATTCTCCTCCATCAACCATACATCCAACACAAGGAAAAAGGGGAAGAGAACCATTTCACAATCTATATATAAATACCTTTGCAATCAAAACAAGAAGACATTCAATGCCATAGACTACTACTTCTCCAAGATTATAAATGTGTCATTAATACTTATCATGAGCATTCATTTCAAAACAAGCAATAAATATGCATTAATGGGAAGTAGCCAAAATCCATGAGAGCTTAGGAAAATCATTCATTCACTTGCCTTAGGTCTTCTAACAAAGAAATCAAGCTCTATCAATTCCTCCAAGACAATGATCCAACTACAAGGCAAAAACCCCAAATAAAACCCTAACATGGTCAAACAATGAAATCACCAAGAAACATTCCAATAATGAGGGTGAAGCTCCTATAGGGTTAGAGGAACACCAATCTAGGAGATGAAGGGGGTTACTTACTTGTTAGGTCCTCTAATGGCAATGGTGAGCTCAAAGAAGGTCTTGTGATGAGTGCTTTTCTCTAGCAATGGTGTCAATGGAGAGCCAAGGTGATGAGGAAGAAGATGATGATCTCCAATCTTCTCTTGGTGCAAGCTTGGAAGTGGATTGAGTGATAAAAGGCAAGAGCAAGAAGAAGATGAAGAAAACCCTAGCTCTCACCTCTTGTGCTGGAAAAATGGAAATGAAAGGAAAGGGTCTCCTATTGTAGCAAGTGAGGAGTGGGCTCCACCACTAACAATCTACTTAGGCTGAAATCATCTCTCTCGATACCTCGGATGAATTCGACGAAGAAGGAAGAAATGTTCGTCGAAATATCTAGTTTCTAAGAAGTATATGTTTCGCGGGTTTCGAGGATACTAAGTTTTGGGTACAGATTTGGTGTGAAAAGACTGTTTTGCCCTCAAGGCCAAGAATTCGGGTTTCGGGACCTCAAACGAGGACGGGATCAACATGGAAGTTGTAGGGATCATCAAAACGAGTAAATCGGGATTAAAATCATGAATGTAGACACTTCCGATAAAACCTCAATCAAATGCAATGACATGAAAAGGAACCCTCAAAGGGCCCTACTAACACAAAGCCAATCAAAATCCCCCAAAACTGACACAAAAGCTATTCCGAGCCCAACTTAACCAACATCACTAATCAAGCTTAGCACTAACACGCAACGTAATTAGCACTAATCGGGATCACTCGGGTCGGGGACTTACATATGCTTTATTAGATCTTCCTGTTTTAACCATGTTTGAAAAGAATACATGTTTTATCCGAGATTCCTGAGTTTTCACCCGTTTAATTATATGCAGCATTTTGAGCAAATAGCATGATTTATCATTTGTATTATTATTCGCTATATTGTGTTCTTTTCATCCACCTGCCAGACCGTCGTGTCTGACCCACTACTTTTGGTACTCAGGTTCAGATTTCTTCGCCCCGAGTTGAGTGCTTTTGTTGGCTGTAGAGCCATGCTTTGCAGGTTAGTTTGTCGGCTATGTCATGTAGACATTGAGCTTGACATCGGAGCTACGTCACATTTGGGTAGTGGTTTATAGCTTCTTGTTGTATGGCTTTTGATGATGCCAAAAAGTGGTTTTCGGGCACCACCGGTCAAGTAATAAATAATTAATGAGAAAATGGATGGAGAGAGAGAGAAAGAGAGGAGATTTATAGTGGTTCGGTCAGTGTGACCTACGTCCACTTTAATTGGTGAATTTATTGCTCTGGGGAGGAGATTACAAAGTAGGAGATTACAATGATGATCTGAAACTAGAATTGGAGTCCCCCACTTCTCTGATAGGACTTCTCCTTTTATACTCTTTCTCCAACGGGTGGGGAGATTTTTCAGGGATCTCCAATGATGTACGCTCCATTCTGGTGGAGTCTCCCGCACTGTCCTCAACAGATGAGCAGGTAAGATCTCTTCCGCGGGACTTGGTGAAAGTCGGTAGATGGAACGACGCGTGTGCTGACTCTGTCACTTGATGGATCTGGACCCGGTCCTCCAGGGGTGGATATCTACCTGGGCCCATCATGGACTCGGGTCAGTCAGACCTGACCCGCTATCGTGGATCGAGCCGTTTGGGCTTAACCCGTCAGCGCGGACCTTGTCATTTGGGCCTAACTTGCCACTACGGACCGAGTCATTTGGGCCTGGCCCATCATTTGCCCCTCAATGTCTCGCGTCAAAGAAGGCTTTGAAAGGGAGACATTAGTAAAATCCAAGCTTCTTCATGCCAAACAATTTGTAGCTTTTCTGAACACTGAACCCCCTTTTAATATATGCCCTCGGCAGAGGGGGTCAGGGGGTGTCCCCTGGCGGTGGTCGAGCTGGCGACGGAGGTGCTGGACAGGGGAGCCAGCCAGGACACGGGCGCAGAGAGCACTGGGCGCGGGCGCTGGTGCTGGCGAGGAGCGCGAAGGAGCTGGGCGCCTAGCCTGGGCGAGGAGCATGAGGAGATGGGCGCCCAGGGTGCTGCTGGCACTGGTGCCGGGCGCCCAGCCTGGGCGAGGCTGTGCTGGGCGCGGGCGCGTGGGCGAGCGGGCGCTGGTGGGCCAGCGCGGGGGCGAGGGCGCGGGCGAGGGCACGTGGGCGAGGGCGCGTGGGCGAGGGCGCGCGGGTGCTGGTGCCCAAGCGGGCGCGGGCGCGCTGCTGTTTGTTTTTATTTATTTATTATTGTGGGAAACTTCTGTAGGCCAAAACAAGTGCAGATTTATCATCATGTCAAGATTTGATAAGCAAATAGGCAAGTGGGCCCCACTGCCTTTACTTTCTAGCTGGCACAGACTCTCCATTAATTTTGGGGTGCTGATCAGGTGGACACCACCAACAAAGTCAACCCAAAGATTGTTAATGGCACATGTTGGGCGAGCATGCCCATGAATATGGGGGGTGCTCTTTTCTATTTGTCTTTTTTTTTTTTTTTTTTTTAGTCAATGTGCCACTGTTGGACTTTTGGTAAGAAAAGTGACTGTCCAAAGCTTGGATTAAGTTGTATTTCAACCACTACATGTGCAGGGGCGCCATGTGGTATATATATATATATTTTTTTTTATGGGGGCAGGAGCGCCCAAGTGCACTTGAAAGGTGATGGGCGCCCAGCACTTGGAAGGATGGGCATGCTGCTGGGCAAGGGCGCCCAGGTGCTGGTACCCCTTTTTTTTTTTTTCTTTATGGGCGAGCACATGGAGAGGCCTGGGCGCCCATGTAGTCAAAAATTTTTTTTTTTTTTTATATTTGGGCATGAACAAGTGGGCGCCCAGCCCTGTTGGTGTGGGCGAGGAGCTGCTGGCCGGGACGCCCCCTTGGGCGCGGGCGAGGCTACGTCAAGCGATGGAAGGGGCGCCCAAGCTGCGCATGTTCTTGCGATGAGCCACGGATGGGTGGTGCCCATAATGCTGCCCCAGTTGCCGGCGTCTCTGATGCTATGAAACAAAGGGGAAAGGGCTGCCCGTGGTCTGCGCAGAGGAGGAACTCGGCGCCAAGGTGGTGTTTGCCAATGTGGGCGAGCACGCGGGTGAGCAGGCTACTCTAGTCCATTAGGCACCAAGGGATGCTGATCCAGGCGAGCAAAGGAAAACTATTTTGGGCGAGCAGACCGTGTCAGGTACCCTTATAGGCGCAGTTCCAATTGGTTTGGCTCATTTGGGCGGCCAGACAGTTGGGTACGCTAATTTAATGTAGTCCCCGGGTTGCAGATGACCTGTTTGAGAACAGAGCAGAGGTAGGCTAAGGTTTTTTGGGCGACCCGTGAGAGAGCCGCTAAGCTGGAGATAGGCTGCCTGTTTGAGAACAGTGCAGAGGTAGGCCAAGCTTTTTTGGCGACCCGCGAGAGAGCCGCTAAGCTGAAAATAGGCTGCCTGTTTGAGAACAGTGCAGAGGTAGGCCAAGCTTTTTGGCGACCCACGAGAGAACCGCTAAGCTGGAGATAGGCTGCCTGTTTGAGAACAGTGCAGAGGTAGGCCAAGCTTTTTTGGCGACCCGCGAGAGAGCCGCTAAGCTGGAGATAGGTTGCCTGTTTGAGAACAGTGCAGAGGTAGGCCAAGCTTTTTGGCGACCCGCGAGAGAGCCGCTAAGCTGGAGATAGGCTGCCTGTTTGAGAACAGTGCAGAGGTAGGCCAAGCTTTTTGGCGACCCACGAGAGAGCCGCTAAGCTGGAGATAGGCTACCTGTTTGATAACAGTGCAGAGGCAGGTCAAGCTTTTTTGGGCGACCCACGAGATGATTCACCTCGCCTAGACCTGTTGATTTCCTCAGCGTTCATATATTTTTGAGCTTTTGCCAATAGTTCTGTCATGCTCTTTGGTGGTCGCTTCATTACTGAAAAGAGGAATCTGGATGAACGGAGGCCTCCCAGAAAGGCGGTCATGGCGACTTTGTCATTGGGCTCCTCGACTTGGAGGACCTCCTCGTTAAAACGAGTGAGGTAACTCCTCAGACTCTCATCTCGGTCCTGTTTTATGCTGAGCAGGTGGGTGGAAGGCTTTTGGGGGCGGCGTCCTCCAATGAAGTGCGACATGAAGGACTTGCTTAGCTCTGCAAAGGTGGAGATTGAGGCTGGGGCCAGATTGGAGAACCATTGTCGTGCGGAGCCCTTCAGGGTGGTTGGAAATGCTCTACACATGATCTCGTCAGAGATGTTGTGTAGTTGCATTAGGGTTTTGTATGTTTCCAAGTGATCCAACGGGTCCTTGGTCCCATCAAAGGTCTCCACGGTTGGCATTTTGAATTTTCTAAGGAGTGGATAGTTTGCCACGGAGGGTTTGAACGGTGTATCCGTTCGCTGTACCAGATAGTCAATGGATTCTGGTACCTGTGCCCTCATGGCATTGAAGACGTTGCTGATCTGATTTTGCATCTCTTTGATCTTCTCGTCCCAAAGGTTGGGAGCTTTTCTGGATTGACCTTGGAACTGGCTCTCGTCTTCCAGGTTGTAATTTCCACTTCCCTCCTCCTGGAAATCAGGATCCTCATGATTGGAAGCAGAGGGAGGAGGTGGAAGTCCACCATGGTTCGACCCGCCTGCGACTCCTCCAGGGGGAGGAGGTACGTCGAGGTGCAGGATCGACCAAGAGTCTTCCGTGCGGGACGACCGGCGGAGCTCCAGCAGACGTCCCCTGGGCGTGG
Organism: Cinnamomum chago; assembly: GCA_038049695.1. Taxonomy (NCBI): domain Eukaryota; kingdom Viridiplantae; phylum Streptophyta; class Magnoliopsida; order Laurales; family Lauraceae; genus Cinnamomum; species Cinnamomum chago. The sequence goes on from CP142456.1 coordinate 34,270,657, forward strand.
GCGCCATGATGACGGGCGCCCAGGGCGCCATGAGGATGGGCGCCCAGGGCTTGGGCGCCCAGCTGCAGTCCTCTACCCTGGGCGCCCAGGGGTTGGGCGCCCAGGTGAAGGCGGCCTCGGTTGGCGCCTCGGCCCCGGGCGTGTTGACGGGCGCCCGGGTGAGGTGCCCCTCTGCGTGGAGCGACCAGTTGCTCCGAGAGTGGTGCTTCCTGCGGTCCTGCACCTAGTGCTCCTCCTTGACTCGCCAGCATGAGCTGCAGTATTTGTTGGTTTTGAGTTACCAACTGCTGCATGGTCTCCAGCATCTGCTGGGGAGAGGAAGCGGGAGCATTCGGTACAGGGTTGGTCGGTGGAGGATTACCATTGCCCTCGCGCGAGGGGTCACCATCTTGTCGCCTTGTTGATCAGGTGATCGGCATGGCTTTGTTGAAAAAAGGAAATTCTTTTCGTTTCCCACAGACGGCGCCAAACTGATGATGCCAAAAAGTGGTTTTCGGGCACCACCGGTCAAGTAATAAATAATTAATGAAAAAATGGATGGAGAGAGAGAGAAAGAGAGGAGATTTATAGTGGTTCGGTCAGTGTGACCTACGTCCACTTTAATTGGTGAATTTATTGCTCTGGGGAGGAGATTACAAAGTAGGAGATTACAATGATGATCTGAAACTAGAATTGGAGTCCCCCACTTCTCTGATAGGACTTCTCCTTTTATACTCTTTCTCCAACGGGTGGGGAGATTTTCCAGGGATCTCCAATGATGTACGCTCCATTCTGGTGGAGTCTCCCGCACTGTCCTCAACAGATGAGCAGGTAAGATCTCTTCCGCGGGACTTGGTGAAAGTCGGTAGATGGAACGACGCGTGTGCTGACTCTGTCACTTGATGGATCTGGACCCGGTCCTCCAGGGGTGGATATCTGCCTGGGCCCATCATGGACTCGGGTCAGTCAGACCTGACCCGCTATCGTGGATCGAGCCGTTTGGGCTTAACCCGTCAGCGCGGACCTTGTCATTTGGGCCTAACTTGCCACTACGGACCGAGTCATTTGGGCCTGGCCCATCAGCTTTTATTAGCCTTTTCTTGGGATTCTTAATTAATGTACATTGATAATTGGAACTTGAACATATTTGGGAATGCAATATCCTGTTACTGTCAGCTCTGTAAATTATTGTGATGGTTACTCCAGTCTGGTATGATTCTTGATATAATAGCTATGGGCTAAAGGTTGAGTGCGACGCGGAATCCGATGGCCACGGACTTCGGGTCGCAACGCCACAAATGCTTCCGCAAAATATTCAGAATGTGTTGTCTTCACACACGCGGATCCTGGGAGAAGTAAAATATAATTATGCTTAATCCCATTTCCCGCCCCCGAGGTTTCGGTTCGGGGGCGTGACAGTATCTCCGTGATAGTTGGCCCTTCTGTCCAAATCTCAATGTTCCTCGTGTAGGTGACACTTTCAAGAAAACCTTATCTCCTTCTTTGAATTGTAAGTCTCTGCGGTGGGAGTCTGCATAGCTCTTCTATCTACTCCGGGACACTTTCAGGCGTTCTTGGATCAACTTCACTTTGTCGTTGGTTTCACTCACTATAGTCGGTCCATGGAAACTACGAATTCCAATCTCTTCCCTACAAACCGGTGTCCTACACCTTCTGTCATACAAAGCCTCAAAAGGCGCCATCCCAATGCTCGAGCGGTAACTATTGTTGTAAGCAAACTCACACAACGGTAGAGTCTCATCCCATTAAGTCTTGAAATCTAACACACAAGCACGGAGCATATCCTCAAGAGTTTGAATCGTCCTCTCTAACTGGCCATCTGTTTGAGGGTGATAGGTTGTGCTAAACTGTAGTCTCGTACCGATAGACTAATGCAATGTCTTCCAGAACCTCGAGACAAATCTGCTGTCTCTGTCAGATGTGATAGAAACTGGCTGTCCATGTCGACTGACAATCTCGTTGACAAACAACTCTGCTAAAGGTAGCATGTGCATCTTCTTCCCTGTCCTCATAGGAATGAAATGAGCTGATTTGGTGAGACGGTCCATAATGACCCATATCGCATCGTTGCCTCTGCCAGTCCTCAATAGTCCCAAAATAAAGTCCATGGTAATGTGCTCCCATTTCCATTCTGGGATCTCTAACGGTTGTAACAATCCTGGAGGCCTCTGATGTTCGGCCTTTATCAACTGACAAGTCATGCAGCGGGAGACAAACGCTGCAATTTCTCTCTTCATGTTGTTGCACCAAAATCTGCCCTTCAAGTTCTGATACATCTTCGTGCTGCCTGGATGCATAGAATACTTCGTACTGTGAGCTTCGGTCATAATGTCATTCCTCAAGTCTTCAATATTTGATACACATAGACGATCACGGTAGTACAAAACTCCATCAACAATACGAAAATCAGGACGGTTTGCTATATGCTCTGAAATCTTGGCCAACTGACTATCCTTGATCTTCTGAATAAAAGAAGGCTCTGACACTGTCATGTTAGCTAACAAAACACCCTTCCTTAGTGGCTGCAGGTCTATACTCAATTCTTCGAATTGCTCAAAGATACAAGTGCCACTTAGGTTTGCCAAGCCTACTGATTTTCTGCTCAAGGCATCGGCAACCACATTTGCTTTCCCCGGGTGGTACTTGATTGAAAAATCATAATCCTTGATATATTCCATCCATCTTCTCTGCCTCATGTTCAATTCCTTCTGAGAAAATAAATATTGCAAGCTGCGGTGATCGGAGTGGACTTCGAACTTCTCTCCATAGAGGTAATGTCTCCACATTTTCAATGCAAAGACGACCGCTGCTAACTCAAGATCATGGGTGGCATAGTTCTTTTCGTGATCTTTTAACTGTCATGATCCATATGCAATCACTTTCCCTTCTTGCATCAACACACAACCAAGTCCAACATTTGAAGCATCGGTAAAAATAGTAAAACCGCCGCTTCCGGATGGTAAAGTAAGGACTGGTGCCGTAGTCAATCTCTTCTTCAGCTCTTGGAAACTATTTTCACACTGATCGGTCCACACATATGGCACATTCTTCCTTGTCAACTTCATCAACGGTGACGCAATCGACGAAAATCCTTGCACAAACCTCCGATAATAGCCTGCCAATCCCAGAAAACTTCTGATTTCCGATGCATTCTTCAGTCTTTCCCAACTCATAACTGCTTCAATCTTGGACGGATCTACTGACAATCCTTCTTTGGAGATGATGTGCCCCAAAAATGCTACTTGTTCCAACCAAAATTCACACTTGTTGAGCTTTGCAAATAGCTGGTTCTCTCTCAAGAGTTGCAGTGCTATCCTCAAATGCTCTTCATGCTCTTCTCTGGTCTTGAAGTACACCAAAATGCCATCTATGAATACTACAACAAACTGATCCAGATACTCTGCAAATATCTTGTTCATCAACGCCATGAACACTGCCGGTGCATTAGTCAACCCAAATGGCATCACTAGGAACTCATAGTGGCCATTTCTTGTCCGGAAAGCTATTTTCAACACATCTGATTCTCTGACTCTCAGCTGATGGTAACCGGATCTCAAATCAATCTTCAAAAAGTATGATGCACCTTGTAATTGATCAAACAATTCATCTATTCTTGGTAATGGATACTTGTTCTTGATGGTCACTTGATTCAATCTTCTGTAATCTATACACATTCTCATCGAACCATCCTTCTTCTTGACAAACAAGACTGGAGCTCCCCATGGTGAAATACTCGGTCTCACAAAATCTTTGTCTAATAATTCTTGCAACTGAGTCTTCAATTCTCCGAATTCTGCTGGAGCCATTCTATAAGGTGCAATAGATATCGGAGCGGTCCCTGGTAATAACTCAATAGTGAAATCAATCTCTCTAATGGGTGGTAAACCTGGAATCTCCTCCGGAAAAACATCCGGGAATTCCCAAACAATTGGGATCTCCTCCACCCCTTGGGTCCGTTTATCCTCCATGATAAATGCAAAATATGCTTCACAACCACTTCTCAAAAGTCTATCAGCCTTCAATGCTGAGACCAACCCTGTACGAGGATTCCTCCTCTCTCCCTGAAACAACACCCCTGCTGGTGTCTCATCTAACTTGAAAGTCAGGGTCTTATGGAAACAATCCATTATGGCATGATATCCTGCCAGCCAATCCATCCCTAGGATGACATCAAAATCATACATCTCTAATAAAATGAGATCTGTAGTTAAAACCACTTCTCCTATCTGAACTGTGCAACTAGGGTAAAAGGTTCTACAAATAACTTGTTTGCCTAATGGGGTTGCCACAGTCAAAATGAACTCAAGTTCTCTAGCATGCATGTCAATCAACTTAGAAAATTCATGGGATAAGAATGAATGTGTAGAGCCAGGGTCAAATAAAATCCTAGCTTTCATCCCACAAATAAGAAGTGTACCTTCCACTACATTTCCCGCTGCCTCTGCATCAACTCTATTGACCGCGTAGATTTGCCCTCGATGTGGTGGCCTATTCGGAGCTTGTTGTGGCTTGCCTTGTTGTGCATTCCTATTCTGTTGTGGGGGACGCTGGTTCTGATTCTGTCCTTGTTGATAACGGGCCTGCTGTTGTGGTCTATGTTGTTGCTGTGGTGCCTGTTGCTGTAGTGGCATTGCCTGATTCTGAACAACGATTGCATTCTGTGGTGCTGCTGGACGTTGTGGCCCTTGCTGCTGCTGCTGCTGATTCTGTCTATTCTACCTTGGACAGTCTCTCATCTGATGGGTCATGGAACCACATCTGAAGCACGCTCCTGTCAATGTACGGCACTGTGCACTCTCATGGTTCTTCCCACAATGGGTGCAAACCAAGGGGCCCTGAGCATTCTGTTCTGGCCTCTGCCTCTTGTTCTATTGACTCTTCTGCTGGTAGTTCTGCCGATGAGCTTGTCCCTTGCCTTGGACTCTAAGGATCTTGTTGTGAAAGTTCTCAAACTTATAGGCCCTCTTGACAGCTTCATCGAAAGTTGCAAGTGGTACTACTCCGGTGGCATCTCTCTCAATGAAAGGGTTAAGTCCCTCTAGGAACTTGGCAATCTTCTTCTCAACTGTATCAACTAACTCCGGAGCATATCTGGATAGCCTCTCAAACTTGGTGAGGTATTCGAAGACTGTCATATTCCCTTGCACAAGCTGCTGAAATTATATTGCCTTCTGTCTCTAGATGTTTGCGGGTACATACTTATCATGGAACTGCCTCTTGAAGTTTGCCCAAATCTCTGCATCAGCCATAGTCCTGTATTCCTCCCTAACCGTCTTCCACCATCTGTCCGTTGTACCGCTAAAGAGAGATGATGTTAGTTTTACTCTCTCTCCCCCGGTGCATTGGAAAATCTCAAATGTGTTCTCCGTATGCTCTAGTCATTCATCTGCAGCTATTGGATCCTCTATTCCAAGAAACTCTTTCGGAGCCCTCTTCCGAAACTGCTAAAATAATGCATTTGGGTCATGTTGCCTCTGATTGATGACAATAGCAGGTTGAGGTTGAACCGGTTCGGGCCGTCTCTGTAATACCTCTAACAATTGCCTCTGCATTTCTGCTAATTCTCTTGCATGATCTTCCTCCCTTTTGAGCATCTGGTCTTACAATCTGGCCTGGTTCTCATTGGCCTGACGTTGTTGAACAAGCATTGCTTGCATCATTTGTTGGAATTGACTTGGCGTGTTGTTATCAACCCTATCCTCTTCAAGTGGCCCTGTATGATCACTATTGCTTGCAGAAGGGTTGCCGTTTATCGGTCGCTTACGAGGTGGCATGATGCTGCAAAACAAATTGTTAGCACATAATAATCAAATAAAGGGTCACATTGCTCACACGATACTAGCTAACGAAGAGTCTAACGAATCCTCGCCACGTCCTTAGGATTTCTAGTTTCTTTTAATTGCTTGAAACACGTCTCACTCTGATACCAGTCTGTCGCGACCCCGGACCGGGAATCCGGGATCGGGACACTAATTGTAGTGGTGTGGTGAGTGATTAACATGAAGAGTGTGTCAACAAGGTGCACACACTTATTTAATTTTCCGCAGGTGTCCACGGTGAGGATTATCACAACCATATATGAACATTTCTATTAAGTGCGGAAGCGTGTAGCAAATCAAATATTCAATCCATCTCTAGTCATAAAGATAATAACACAAGTATAGTACTGTATCAGAATGAGCAATGACCATTAGCATGTTACCCAAAAGTAAGTTAGAGTTTATACAAAGATCATTTAATTACATGTCCCAAAAATAGAGGCCAACAGAGGCCAATATAAACAAAATACCAATCCCCAAAAGAATGGTTAAAAAGTTCTCCCAAATTGTTATCTCTCTCTAGCAATCCAATGTCTAAATGACATCATCAGCATGCCACTCAACTAACTATTGCTGTTCTTCGACCACCTCCTAGTGCTCCTCCTCGGGATAACCAACAACGGGACCTGAGTACCAAAGAGTGGGTCAAACACGACGGTTTGACAAATGGGTAAAATACAATGACAATATAATAATAAATGAATTTACCTTCAAAAGCATTTAAACCTGTTTAAATAACAATTTCTATAAATGAGATAAAACATTTATTCAAATACAAGTAGGCATTGTAAAACATGTAAGGTAACCAAGGAAACGGGAAACAAGCAAGATGACAACCACACGAAGCTATGTCCTCTATCACTAAAGTGATAGAGCAATAACTAGGCACTGATCTCAGTCACACGAGGTGAGGAGAAACAATGGATCTTATAAATACATATACATATACTATACATGACCACGATAGCGAGCCGGGCATCGGGAACCACAGTAACAATCTGCGGTATCGGGACAAGACCACGGTAATAACCAGGTAGCGGGATCCAAACTGCAGCTGGCGGGACAAGAGGGGGATCTCTAAGTCAGTGGATCAGACTAACAAGGTTATCCAAGCTTACTGGTGCCGACTCATAGGTCAAATGACAAGATTAAAACATGTATGAAATACATCAAGTGCAAGTACATAAATAAACGGGACTGGGTGCTCAAAGGCACAACTGTCATATCAATTCGGGCAAGCTTATCGGGCTAGCAAGATGCTACAATTGTAATTTCAACATTTTCGAGAATACATGGGAAGTTCGAGAAATAGACAAAATACAAATGAATCTTTCAAAATCTCAAGACAAGTACCGGGGTTTAAGTTTTGTTTAAAGTGAATAGGGATCCCGTATGTCGATCTAATAACAACTTGGTACTCTTTGAGTTTGGGGACATCCCGGGCTCCTTATACACTTTGAATTTTTAAAACTTCAAATGAGATCTTCGTGATGTGGTTTCTTTCTCGAAAGGCCTAATACGTTGCCTAGTAAATCTCCCTGATATAAAGGGGTTCTCAATGAATAACCCCAAAACGTTTAAACAATTCGTCATTGTCCCAAACATAGCCTTCGACCAACAAAGCTCATCGCTCGAGCGAACCGGAGAGTTCGCTCGAGCCTCCGGTTCGCTCGAGCGAGGAGCTCTCTGAAATGGTTGTCTTGGTGATTTCGGTTACCTAGCGGTCAGATGGCGGTTAGCCGCCGTTGGGTAAGGAGGTTAGCCACTGGCTTACCGCGGTTGGCCTGACAGAAAAATAGGTTGCTGGTAATGTAACCGAAATGGTTCGGTTGGCTGGCGGTTAGCTGCCGATGGGTTAGGTGGTTAGCCGCTTGCTAACCGTGAGGTTGACCGTGCCTTCAGGAGGAAAATGTTGCTCTCCGGAAAAGTAACCGCGACTGTTCGGCTAGCTGGCGGTTAGCCGATAGGTGACCGCCAGGTGCGGGGAAACACCCACTGTGTTCAGATTTGAGCCCTTTTTCCTCCTCAAAATCACTCTCCTCACTTCCATTTAATCCCTGCAATAAAACTGAGCTAAGAGCTCCTCCAATACATCTATCTACACTTCTCCAAAACCCCAATATGTGTTCATTCCATCACCTCCTTCTTAACCACAACAACCACAAGAGGAAAGAGAAACCAAATCACAAACATTCATTTAAGATATATCCAAAAGACAACAAGTACCATAACCAACATGTTTCCAAAACATTAAATGATTTAGCAAGGTTCATTCAAAGCATTTATTTCAAAAATCAATGCAAGCCAATAAATATGAATGAAAATGACAACTCGACCACATTCCTCATGAAAACCATTGAAAGCTCATAATATTAACTCATCCATCTGCCTTGGGTCTTCTAATCAAGGAAATCAAGCTTTTATACTCTTCCAAGCCAAAGATCCAAGTTATGAACAAAATTCCTAAAAACAAACCCTAAAATGGTCAAACAATGAAATAGAAAGGGAAACCTTACAATAATGAGAATGGGACTTCTTCTAGATCAAAGAAACACAAATCTAAGAGATGGGGACGGTTGCTTACTTGTAGGTTCTCCAAATGGGCAAGGTGAGCTCAAAGAAGATCTTGGAATGGGAGGTTTTCTTCACAAATGGTATCAAAAGGTAGCCTTCAAGATGAGGAAGAGAATGGTGAAGTCCATTTTGATGTTGGTGCAAGTTTGGTGGGAGATTGAGATGGAGAGAACAAGAAGAAGAAGAGAAAGTTGCCAAAGCAAACCCTAGGTTCTCTTTTGTGCTGGAAAAGGGAAATGAGGAAGATGGGTTCTCCTTATATAAGTAAATGGGAATGGGTCCCACTACTTAAGACATTTAAGGGCTGAAATCTTGGCTTTCGGGATCTCGGATGAATTCGACGAAGAAGGAAGAAATGATCGCCGAAAGATCTAGTTTCCAAAAAGTATATGTTTTGCGGGTTCGGGGATATCAAGTTTTGGGTACAGATTTAGTGTACAATGACTGTTTTGCCCTCAATGCTAGGGAATCGGGTTTCGGGATCTCGAACGGGCACGGGATCAACATAGAAGTCATAGGGATTAACAATACAAATAAAACGGGATTAAAACAATGAATGCAAGAATTTCCGATAAATCCTCAAGCACATATAAAGTCATAAAAAGGAATCTCCAAAGGGCCCTACTATCACAAAGCATTCAAAATTCCCCAAAACTATATCAAAAGCTATTCCAAACCCAACTTAGTCAAAGACTACTAATCACACTTAAGACTAACACACAACTTAATTAACACTAATCGGGTTCACTCGGGGTCGGGGTCTTACAAAGTGCGCACCCATTCTAATTAAGAGGTAATTGGATCCTACCAAATGATCACTATAATTAATTGGGGCTCAAGGATAATAAGATATGAATCTAATTTGGTGGACAGCTATAATTGATCCATGGATATAGATGGAGGGACCTACTTGTGGTAATTGGGAAGTTTAGGGTCTTCATTTAATATATTCCTAAGACTGGAGTGCAATTGCATTTATATAGTGGAGTTATTTGCAATTAACTGTGGGCTTGGATCGCACATGAGATGTGGGGTCGCGTGTCCGAGTTGGAGCCAGCTTTCTTAGGAACCCCTAGTGGTCCCCACGCTAGCCCAAGTTATTAGAAAGATACTAACTATAATAGAACTTTAAAAGGAAATAGAAAGTTACTATTTCTATTTGAAGTGAGGCTTCTAATAGTGGTAATAGTAAAGTTACTAATTATTAATAGAAGTGAGACTTCTATTTTAATTAGAAAAGAGAAAGTTACTAATTATAATGGAAGTGAGACTTCTATTTAAGAAGAGAGTTACTAATTGTTAGAGAAGTAAGACTTCTATTTCAATTAGTTAACAAAGAGGAGGTGGCGTGAGGGCTATATAAAGAGGAATTAACCCCTCTTAGACGTCCTCCATGCTATTTCATCTAGGGATTCACGCCCAACCCCCTATTTGAGTGCAAGTGTTGCATCTCTTCCTCCCTTCCCTCTTCTAGTTCTCTTCAAGTTTCCTTAAGAGCTTTCTCTTGGAGATCCCACCCATCTTCTTGAGGAAAGAGAATCTGATACAGGTCATAGCGTGGAAGATCAAAAGGTCTTGGAGATTCTGATTTGATTAGTGAAAGAGTTTCATCATCAAAGAAAGACACAACTTCTCCATTAGAGCACTGCTAAGCTCCAAAGGTATAATCTACTTCCTTGTATGTTGTAGATTTTGTGGTTGCATGTTTAGGCGTTGTTTCTATCTTCTAGATAGGTTATATTGCTGTACATGATTTATGATTTTGAGGGATTGCATCCTGGATTGGGTTTTGTTGCCTTCTAGATAGTTGATCCCTGAATTAAGTGGGTAAGAAGTTTTTGAAACCTATGTGAAAGGCCTACCTACTTCCAACACTGACTTCATGTCAGATAAGGATTCCAGGAAATCCACCTCTGGATATGTATTTATGCTTGGTGGCGGAGCTATCAGGTGGAGGAGTATTAAACAGGATTGTACCGCTGATTCCACCTCAGAGGTTGAATATGTAGCGGATTGTGAAGCAGATAAGGAAGCAGTATGGCTAAAGAGATTCCTTATGGAACTTGGGGTGGTACCTTTGGCACGACAGCCGCTCACAGTTTACTATGACAGCAGTGCGACAGTCGCTCAGTCCAAGGAGCCCAGAAGCCATAAAAGCCAAAAGCATGTACAAATGAAATATCATTTAGTCAGAGAGATTGTACAGAGAGGTGATATTGCTATTACCAAGATAGCATCTGCGGACAATCTGGCAGATCCCATTACTAAGCCTTTGACTACCAAAGTCTTTGAGCAGCATGTAGGTGTGATGGGCATGAGATGCAACCCTGACTGGAATTGAGCCCAAGTAGGAGATTGTTAGATTGTGTGGTCTCAATCCATCAGATGATGTATAAAATTGATTAATTTCTTTATTTATCAATAAAATCATGTTTTCCTTTCATGAGATGAATGGTGTTTTATTACTTTATGCACATGACCAATACATATGACATAATGGTTCATGAGATGAACTGGGTCCCATTAGTATATTAGATGTGATATATTTTTGTGGATGAGATCCACATACGGGAGACATGTGTCACAAATCTTATACTTAAATATGTTCACAACCAATAATGAGACTAGGCATCTCATCTGATAAGGTTGCAGCACTTTGATCACTATGAGATAGTGTGATTTGTCTCGATCATCAAAATATAAGATTCTGGATCACGGTGTTGGTACATTGGATGTATTAAAGGACCATGAGAATCACCTTATGAAATACTGTCTCGATTTTAAGGTCGGCTCTCATAATTCCCTAACAGTAGGCTTTTAATCCTGAGACATTGATGAACTCAAGTTTCTTTCTATTCATTTGCTTTGAGTCACCAATGAGTGAGGCCAACTGTAGGTCAACACCTCGGTGTCTTGGGTATGTGGTAGTAGGACTGTGAGAACATCCAATGGTCAAGATGGAATCTATATTATCCCCTTGTGCCAATTAATGGATTTATCATTAGTAAGTGCGCACCCATCTCAATTAAGAGTTAATTGGATGGTACTGATGATCACTGTGATTAATTGGGGTCAAGGATAACAAGATGTGGATCTAAGATTGGATGGGACAGATTTATTCCAATTGATCCATGGATATTGATAAAGGGGCCTACTTGTGGTAATTGGGAAGTTTAGGGTCTTCTTTGTAATTTATTCTTAAGACTGGAGTGCAATTGCATTTATATAGTGGTGTTATTTGCAATTAATTGTGGGCCCAGATTACACATGAGATTTGGGGTCGCGGTGTCCCAGTTGGAGTCAGCTTTCTTTGAAATCCCTAGTGGTTCCCATGATAGCCCAAGTTGTTAGAAAGATACCAATCCTACTTGAACTCTAAGAGGAAGGACATAGAAAGTTACTATTTCTATTTGAAGTAGGACTTCTAATAGTAGTAATAGTATACTTACTAATTGTTGTGGAAGTGAGACTTCTATATCAATTAGAAAGGGAGAAAGTTACTAATTTGTAATGGGAGTTGGACTTCTATTTCAATAAGGTAAAAAGGAGGTTTAAGGGGCTATAAAAAGGGGAATTAATCCCTCTTGGACGTCCACCATTGATGAAGCATGATCAGCCCCTATTTTGTGCAATTGTTTCCTCTCTTTCTCTTTTAGTTCCTTGGAGTTTCTAGTAGGGTTTTCTCTTGAAGTTTCCACCAATCTTCTTTTGAAAAGAGATCTGATAGCGGGTCATAGCGTGGAAGACAACAAGGTCTTGGAGATCCCAAATTGCTTCAAGAAGTGTTTTTGATCTAGTTGATTGTCTTCTTCTCGATTAGAGCACTACCGGGCTCCAAAGGTATAATCTGCTTTTCCATTTTATTGTGAATTATTTTGGTTGCAAGGTGTTGCTGATTTCTATCTTTTAGATAGATTTTATTGTTGTACTTGATTGATGAGATGGAGGGATTGCATCCTGGATATGGTTTATGGCCTTATGGGTACTTAATCCCTGAGTCAAGTGGGTCAAAAGTTTTGAAAATTTGTCCATGAGGCCCATCTACTTCCAAATCAACAACCCGCAACCTCTTTCTCCCTACACACAGATTCATGGCAAATGAGAAATTAATATTTGAGTGAAAATAAATACTAATTTAAGGAGCTGGAATCAATAAACACTTACTTGTAAATCTGGACATTTCCAAAATCTTCGTCCCGGATTATGGGCTTTACGAGATGTCTTTAAAATCATATACTCATTCCCACATGGGCACTTTGGAGCCCATTCTAAGTTTCGTATTGAAGACGATGCTGACGACATGAGCTAGAATCAAAAGATCTGCAAGCAAGCGCAGTACCTTTGAGACATCAATATGAAGCCTCCAAAACATGTGCTCATTGTGGCATGGCATTGCCTTGAATCAGATTTGATTGAGAAGTAGTCTAACTTCTACTTGCTAAGATGTTAGTTTTCATGCTTGCTTCACAGATGATAATCTTGTCAGTATCCTGTTTCATTCCCTTGAAAACCAAATCATTTATAGCCCTCCAAATGGCCCATTAGAGAGCTAGAACTCATGATTTAGAGAGGATCATTGAGATATGGACACCTCAGATGATGGGGATTAAACCACATATTGTACCAGTTGGCAATACTAATATTGAGAAAACAATCCGAAACACTAGCCAAATCACACTGCTGAGCTCGCACAACAGCCTAGTGGCACAAGGAATGCTCAACTGACTCCTTCCAAAGCTCTCATATGGGACATAAGTCATTGATAATAGGAGTTTTATATTCAAGGATGGATCTTATCTCTTAGAGGGGAGAAAAATGCTTTGTGGGTGGCCACAATCACAGTTGGAAACCATAGACTACTGTAGTGTCTGTCAACTCACCATACATGAATGGAAAAGAAAAAAAAGAGAGAGAGAAAAAAGGTTCTTGGTTTTTAGTGGTCACAAGAAGAGATGAGCAGATCTCTTTTCCTTACTGATATCCACAACTCAAGGAGCAATATAAAAATAGCTACATTTTTATCACTCACCTCTACAGAACATGGCTCTTGGAGTCTTCTATAGATCAGATAGCTACATTTGAGCATCCCAATTCTTCTTGCTCATGCAATTGAGATATTTCTTATCAATGCAATTGAGATTATACAAGTTCTGGTTGTGGTTGTATCTATTAGCATGTTATTGATACCACTGACAGAATAAGAAGAGATCCACTCACATGGGCCTCATTATAGTAGACTAAAGGCCATGAATGGATTGACCTGGCCTACCAGTGGCTCACAAATTGTCGGTTAAGTGGAGCTATGTTTCCCATTTGGTCACCCAAAACTCAAGGGGACAAAGACCATCAAGGATATGCAGGTTAGAAACTATCCATCAATATTCAATAGTGCCAACTCTAGTCCAAAGAGAGAATTTTGAAAAACATAATGCAAAAACAATTTTTGACCAAATACAAGGGGGTTTTAAAGACATTACTATTTATCCACTTGAAACCTAAATAAAAAGAGGATTAACAAAAAAAATGCAAGAGGATTTCACCACTCTTGCAGATAGAAGACGCCAAACAGATTGCCCCATAAAACCTTTTGTTCAAAAAACAAGGGCAGCAAAAGACAAAACCCCCAAACAAATTTCAGCATTAGAGAAAGAAAAGAAGAAATAAACAACGAATGACCCATGCATATCAACACCAAAACCCATTTCTTACTTTGTTTTCTGTGTTGGAGATCGGAGATGATAGCGGTCGTGAGGCAGAGCTACAGCGATGAAAGGGGGAGAGACGCAGTGAGAGGGAGACGCTTGACGCGATTAGGAGAGCAGTAGCGAGAGGGAGAGACGCAGCAACGTAGCAAGAGGGAGACACTCGACACGATCAGGAGAAAACCATTCTGACAGCGAGAAAGGGGGAAATGAAAATTTCTAAGGAAGAGAAGCACAGCAGCTAGATGGGTTGCAAGCCAGACGAGAGAGAGAGATCGCAGGGAAGAGGAGAGAGAGTTCGCAGGGAAGAGAAGCGCAGTAGCAAGATGGGTCGCAAGTTAGACGAGAGAGAGGGAGAGATCGCAGGGAAGAGAAGCGCAACAACTAGATGGGTCGCAGGCCAGATGAGAGAGAGAGATTGTGGGGAAGAGGAGAGAAAGATTACAGGGAAGAGGACCAATTGGGGAAAGGAAAGGAGGAGATGAAATTTTGGCGGAAGCAAACGAAACCTCTTCTCGTTCAATCATTTTTAATCCCACACGTTCCGGTCACATGTGTCCAGCTGAGGCTCTCCTCAACTGTATGTATATTTATTTACATACATATATATATATATATGGAGATGCTCCTATGAGAGATATCTCTCATCTTATATGAGAGAGGGGTGGGGCCCACACATTTAAGTTGTGACAATTGGATATAGATGTGAGGGCCTCTAGGCAATCTCTCATTTAAGGTGAGAGATATCTCTCATAGGAGCATCACCCATATATATGGGTGTCTATATATATATATATTGTTATAAGATATGAATCTTGAGTGGATGCCCACTTAAGATGAGTTAGGGTTAGAATTAGAGTTCCTCTCTTATGAGGTTACTTTGCCTATAAATAGGCCTCTCCCCATTGTATCTGTACACAAATAATGAGATAACAGAAAAGCTCTCTCTTATCACTCTAATTTTCTTTCTCTTAGTGTAAGACCCCGACCCGAGTGAACCCGATTAGTGCTAATTAAGTTGCGTGTTAGTGCTAAGCTTGATTAGTGTTTTGGTTAAGTTGGGTTTGGAATAGCTTTTGATATAGTTTTGGGGATTTTGTTTTGCTTTGTGCTAGTAGGGCCCTTTGGGGGTTCCCTTTCTTGACATTGCATATGTTTGAGGATTTATCGGAGGTTTTTACATTCATGATTTTAATCCCGTTTTATTGGTATTGTTATTTCATTCAACTTTCATGTTGATCCCGTGTTCAATTGAGATCCCGAAATCCGATTTCATGGCCTAGAGGGCAAAACAGTCATTGCACACCAAATCTGTACCCAAAACTTAATATCCTCGGAACCCGCGAAACTTATACTTTTTGGAAACTAGATATTTCGACGATCATTCCTTTCTTCTTCGTCGAATTCATCCGAGGTTCCGATAGAGATGATTTCAGCCAATGTAGCTCCTTTAGTTGTGGGACCCAACCCAACTCATTTGTTAACAAGGGAAGCCATTTCCCTTCTTCTTCATTCTTCTTTTCCGGCACAAGAGAGAAAGCTAGGGCTTTGTGAGGAACTCTTCTTCTTGCTCTTGCTCTCCACCACTCAATCCACTTCCAAGCTTGCACCATTAGGAGAGTGGAGGTCATCACCTTCTTCATCTCCTTGAGAGCTTCCTTTCCATAGCTTTTGTGGAACACACCAACCCTTACAAGAATTCCTTAGAGCTTGTCATTGCCATTAGAGAACCTTGCAATTAAGTATTTCCCTTCATCTCCTATATTTGTTACTTCCTAGCTCTTGAGAAGCTTCCCTATCATCCTTGGGGGATTTCCTTGCTACTTTATTGTTTTGACTCTTTTAGGGTTTGTTGTATTTGGGGTTTTTGCCTTGTAGCTTGGATCATTGTCTTGGAGGACTTGATAGAGCTTGATTCCATTATTTGAAGGCCTAAGGCAAGTGAATGATTGGAGTACTTTGAGTTTTAAATGGTTTGGTGAACATTTATGACCTTCTCATGTTTTATTGATTTCTCATTTTGGAAATAAATGTTCTTGTTGGATTATTAAAGAGTGCCTTTATGGTCATAAAGATATGTTAGCTCTTTGCATTCAATTTCCTCTTGGTTTATAATCATGTACTCTCATTGTGAAATGGTTTCCTCTTTCCTTTTTCCTTGTGTTGAATGTATGGTTGGTGGAGGAGAATTTGATTGATTAAATGGAGGATTTGTTGTAGTTTGGAGGGAGAAATAGGCTCCTCATTTGATGTGTAAGAAGGGCTAAAGAGGGTTGTAAAAAGGAAGAGAAAGAGAGGAACTGAACTGCCAGGAATTCAGTCTCTGGACAGTTCGCTCGAGCGACCATGACAGTTCGCTCGAGCGACCTGTCCAGAAAAGGATACGGGTGTTCCAGTAGCCCGGTCGCTCGAATGCATTTTAGTAACCGCTCGACCGATGGGTTCGCTCGAGCGAACTCTTCAATTCGCTCGAGCGATGCGGTCTGCCTGGCATAGGTCACGCTGGTACAGAAATTTCGGCCGATCGATCGGACCTCAGTTTGAGTCCAGTGGGTTTTGAGAAATTTTTTTTTTGTGGACCTTGGCTACCCTTTTTGGACTCACTTGACCATATGTGAGAGCGTCTTGAGCCGATGCTCTTCACGGTTGGTTCGGAAGGCATCGAAGTTCAATCTATTCAATCTCGAACGGAATGGAACGACACGATACCCTCTTCATACCTAAATGCAAAGTCTATTTCCTTGGGTATCGCGAACTCTATTCCTTTCGGTGACTAAGTAGGTTGCTCGATGGTTCCGGGTTGACATCGTACTTAGGATGGACCGTTTATAGTCTTGATTCTTCTATCATAGCATCTAGTACTATCCATAAGCTCATGGTAAGTTTTAAAAATAGTAGAAGTGCATAAGGAGCCCGGAATGTCTTCGAACTCAAAGAGTACCAAATCATTGTAATAATCGACATACGGGACCCCTATTCACTTAAATAGATCCGGAAATCAATATTTTTTTCCGGAAATTGTAATAGTTCGTTTTATTTCTTCATTTCCAAGATTTACTTTACATGATCTATTTTTCCGAAAGCTTGATGGTTACACTAGTAACCTGGACTTGTCCCGAAGAGTATTGCCCGATATGAAATGAAAGTTATACATTGAATATTCTTGCCCGTTCATTGTCTTACTTGTACTTGATTTACTTGCTTATGTATCGATGTGTTATTTAACCTATGTGTCGGCATCACTAAGCTTGGATACCTTGTCGGTTTGATCCAACGACTTGGAAATCCCTCTCCCGTCCCGCCAGCTGCAGTTTGGATCCCGATACCCGGTCATTACCGTGGTCCCGTCCCGATACCCGGTTCGCTACCGTGGTCCCGTTCCCGTATATTTATATTGTATATATGATTTGCGTTGTTTCCCCTCACCTTGTGTGACTGAGAACAACATCCCGTATTACTGTTGTCACTTTAGTGACAGAGGACTTAGCTTTATGTGATTGCCATCTTATGAGTTCCCGATCCCTTGGTTACCTCATATGTTTTATCTTGTTTACATGTTTTCTAGCAATTGATTTATATATTTTATGAGAGTTCTTGCTTAAACAAATTTCCTTGCTTTTCGAGTTATTTCATCTATTTTATGTTGTTGTATCTTCTCACTCTCTTGCCAGACCGTCGTGTCTGATCCTTTGCTTTGGTACTCAGGTCCCGTTGCCGGTTTCCTTGAGGAGGAGCCGGAGGAGGCAGTAGGTGAGCTGCAACCTCTAGTTGAGTGGCGTGCTGACGATGTTATGTAAACGTCGGGTTGCCAAGAGGCGTAACATTTTGGGGAGAACTTATTAACCATTCTTTTGGGTTATTCTTTTGTAGTATTGGCCTTTGTTGGCCTCTAATTTTTGGGGATTGTAACTAAATGATTTTTTGTCTAACTTTAACAACTTTTGGGAAACTTGCTTTAGATCATTGCTCATGCTGATACAGTTTTGATATTTGATATTAATGCTTGCATGATTAGAGATAGTCTACTATTTGATTTGCTACACGCTTCCGCACCAAAAGAGAAATATACATGGAAGGATTGTGATATCCTCACCGCGGACACCTGTGGGAAATTAAATAAGTTTTATATGGTGGATGTAGATAATCATCATCAATCATCACTACTTCTAATTAGTCCCGATCCCGGATTCGGATTCCCGGTCCGGGGTCGCGACAGACTGGTATCAGAGCGAGACGTGTTTCAAGCAATTAAAAGAAACTAGAAATCCTTAGGACGTGGCGAGGATCCGTTAGATCTTTCGTTAGCTAGTATCGTGTGAGCAATGTGTGACCCTTTATTGGATTATTATGTGCTAACCATTTGTTTTGCAGCATCATGCCTCCACGTAAGAGACCGTTGAATGGTAACCCTACTGCAAGCAATAGTAATCATACAGGGCCTCTAGAAGAGGATATAGTGGAGAACAATCCACCTAACCAATTTCAAGATATGATGAGAGCCATGCTTGACCAACAACGTCAAACCAATGAAAACCAGGCCAGATTGCAGGAACAAATGCTGAAGAGAGAGGAAGACCATGCTAGAGAGATGCAAGAAATGCAGAGGCAATTGCTTGAGGTCTTGCAAAGAAGACCAGATCCGGTTCAACCCCAACCAGCTATAGTCATAAACCAAAGGCAACATGATCCAAATGCCTTGTTTAAACGGTTCAGGAAAAGAGCTCCCAAGGAATTCCTTGGGCAAGAGGACCCACTAGCTGCAGATGATTGGTTGGAGCACACCGAGAACATCTTTGAGATCTTTCAGTGTACAGGAGGAGATAGAGTGAAGCTTGCATCATCCCTCTTTGTTGGCACAGCAGATAGATGGTGGAAGACGGTAAGAGAAGAATATAGGACTATGGCTGATGCAGAAGTGTGGGCAAACTTCAAGAGACAGTTTCATGACAAATATGTACCCGCCCATGTCAAGAAGCAAAAGGCTATAGAGATTCAGCAGTTGGTGCAAGGAAGCATGACAGTCTTAGAGTACCTCACCAAATTTGAGAGGTTGTCCAGGTATGCCCCGGAGTTGGTGGATACCGTGGAGAAGAAGGTTGCCAAATTCTTTGAGGGGCTCAATCCCTTCATTGAGAGAGATGCCACCGGAGTGGTGCCACCGGTAACCTTTGATGAGGCAGTGAAGAGAGCCTACAAATTTGAGAACTTCCATAACAAAATCCTCAAGGTGCAAGGCAAGAGTCCAGCCCAGCAGCAGCAGAGCTATCAGCATCAAAGGAATCATCAAAATAAGAGGCAGAGGACAGGGCCTATTGTGCAGAATCCAGTGGTTTGCATCCACTGTGGGAAGAACCATGCTAGTGCTGAGTGTCGTACCATAACAGGAGCGTGCTTCAGGTGTGGTTCGATGGACCATAGGATGAGGGATTGCCCTAGGCCAAATAGACAGAATCAACAGCAGCAGCAGCAAGGGCCACAACGTCCACCACCACCACCACCACAGCATGCATTGGTTGTCCAAAACCAGCCTAGGCCACTTCAGCAGCAAGCACCACAGCAGCAACAGTTCAGACAGCAGCAGCAGCCACAACAGCAAGCCCGTCATCAGCAGGGACAACAGCGTCCACCGCAACAGAATAGGAATGCACCCCAAGGCAGGCCACAGCAGGCACAGAATAGGCCCCAACAGCGAGGCCAAATCTACGGAGTCAACAGAGTGGATGCAGAGGCAGCGGGTAATGTAGTGGAAGGTACACTTCTTGTTTGTGGGATTAAAGCTATGATTTTGTTTGACCCTGGCTCTACACATTCTTTCGTGTCCCATAAGTTTGCTAAGTTGATTGATATGCATGCTATAGAACTGGAGTTCATTTTGACTGTGGCAACCCCAGTAGGTAAACAAGTTGTTTGTAGAACCTTTTATCCTAGTTGCACAGTCCAGATAGGAGAAGTGGTTTTAACCGCAGATCTCATTTCTTTGGAGATGTTTGATTATGATGTCATCCTAGGGATGGATTGGCTGGCAGGGTACCATGCCACAATGGATTGTTTCCATAAGACCCTTACTTTCAAGTTGGTTGAGACACTAGCAGGAGTGTCATTTCAGGGAGAGAGGAGGAATCCTCGTGCAGGGTTTGTTTCAGCGTTGAAGGCTGACAGACTTTTGAGAAGTGGATGTGAAGCTTATTTAGCGTTTATCGCGGAGGATAAACGGTCCCAAGGGGTGGAGGAGATCCCAATTGTTTGGGAATTCCCGGATGTTTTTCCGGAGGAGATTCCAGGTTTGCCACCCATGAGAGAGATAAATTTCACTATCGAGTTGCTACCACGTACCGCTCCGATATCTATTGCACCATATAGGATGGCTCCAGCAGAGTTGGGGGAATTGAAGACCCAGTTGCAAGAGTTGTTAGACAAAGGTTTTGTGAGACCGAGTGTTTCACCATGGGGAGCTCCAGTGTTGTTTGTTAAGAAGAAGGATGGTTCGATGAGAATGTGTATTGATTATAGAAGATTGAACCAAGTATCCATTACCAAGAATAGATGAATTGTTTGATCAGTTGCAAGGTGCATCATACTTTTTGAAGATTGATTTGAGATCCGGCTACCATCAGCTGAGAGTCAGAGAAGCAGATGTGTTGAAAACAGCTTTCCGGACAAGATATGGCCACTATGAGTTCCTAGTGATGCCATTTGGGTTAACTAATGCACCGGCAGTGTTCATGGCATTGATGAACAAGATATTTGCAGAGTATCTGGATCAGTTTGTTGTAGTGTTTATTGATGACATTTTGGTGTACTCCAAGACCAAGGAAGAGCATGAAGAGCATTTGAAGATTGCATTGCAACTCTTGAGAGAGAATCAGCTGTATGCGAAGCTTAACAAGTGTGAATTTTGGCTAGACCAAGTAGCATTTTTGGGGCACATTATCTCAAGGGAAGGATTGTCAGTGGATCCATCCAAGATTGAAGCAGTAGTGAATTGGGAAAGACCGAAGAATGTGACAGAAATCAGGAGTTTTCTGGGATTGGCAGGTTATTATCGGAAGTTTGTGCAAGGTTTTTCGTCGATTGCGTCACCTTTGACGAAGTTGACAAGGAAAAATGCACCATATGTGTGGACAGAGCAGTGTGAAGAGAGTTTCCAAGAGCTAAAGAAGAGATTGACTACAGCACCAGTCCTTACTTTGCCATCTGGGAGCGGCGGTTTTACTATTTTTACCGATGCTTCCAATGTTGGACTTGGTTGCGTGTTGATGCAAGAGGGAAAAGTGATCGCTTATGGATCTCGACAGTTGAAAGAGCACGAGAAGAACTATGCCACCCATGATTTGGAGTTAGCAGCGGTTGTGTTTGCGTTGAAAATGTGGAGACATTACCTTTATGGAGAGCAGTTCGAAGTCCACTCCGACCACCGCAGCTTACAGTACTTGTTTTCATAGAAGGATTTGAACATGAGGCAGAGAAGATGGATGGAATATATCAAGGACTATGATTTTCCAATCAAGTACCACCCGGGGAAAGCAAATGTTGTTGCAGATGCCTTGAGCAGAAAATCAGTAGGCTTGGCAAATCTTAGTGGCACTTGTATTTTTGAGCAGTTTGAAGAGTTGAGTTTAGATCTTCAGCCACTGAGGAATGGTGTACTATTAGCTAACATGACGGTGTCAGAACCTTCTTTCATTCAAAAGATCAAGGACAGTCAGTTGCAAGATCCAGAGTTGGTTAAGATTTTAGAGCATATAGCAGAACGTCCTGATTTTCGTGTTGTTGATGGAGTTTTGTATTACCGTGACCGTCTGTGTGTGCCTAACATTGAAGATTTGAGGAACGACATCATGACTGAGGCTCATAGCACGAAGTACTCTATGCATCCAGGCAGCACAAAGATGTATCAGAACTTGAAGGGCAGATTTTGGTGGAACAATATGAAGAGAGAGATTGCAGTGTTTGTCTCCCGTTGCATGACCTGTCAGTTGATTAAGGCAGAGCATCAGAGACCTCCAGGGTTGTTACAACCGTTAGAGATTCCGGAATGGAAGTGGGAGCACATTACCATGGACTTTATTTCGGGATTACCGAGGACTAGTAGGGGTAACGATGCGATTTGGGTCATTGTGGACCGTCTCACCAAGTCAGCGCATTTCCTTGCTATGAAGACAGGGAAGAAGATGCACATGCTACCTTTGGCAGAGTTGTTTGTTAGCGAGATTGTCAGCCGCCATGGGCAGCCAGTTTCTATCACTTCTGACCGAGACAGCAGGTTTGTCTCGAGGTTCTGGAAGACATTGCACGAGTCTATGGGTACGAGATTACAGTTCAGCACAGCGTATCACCCTCAGACAAATGGCTAGTCAGAGAGGACGATTCAGACTCTTGAGGATATGCTCCGTGCTTGTGTGTTAGATTTCAAGACTCAATGGGATGAGACTCTACCGTTGTGTGAGTTCGCGTACAACAACAGTTACCACTCGAGCATTGGGATGGCTCCTTTTGAGGCTTTGTATGGCAGAAGGTGTAGGACACCGGTTTGTTGGGAAGAAGTCGGCACTCGCAGTTTTCGTGGGCCGACTATGGTTAGTGAGACCAGCGACAAGATCAAGCTGATTCAAGAGCGTTTGAAAGTGTCCCGGAGTAGACAGAAGAGCTATGCAGACTCCCATCGCAGAGATCTACAGTTCAAGGAAGGAGATAAGGTTTTCCTGAAAGTGTCACCTACGAGGGGAACATTGAGATTTGGGCAAAAGGGCAAGCTATCACGGAGATACATTGGACCATACGACATTGTGAGCAAGATTGGTGACGTGGCCTATAGATTGGCCTTACCACCTGAGCTATCTGGTGTACACAACGTCTTCCATGTGTCTATGTTGAAGAAGTATGTTCCCGATCCTTTGCATGTGCTCCGGCATGAACCTTTGGAGATCAGAGAGGATGCTACCTATGTAGAGAAGCCCGTTGAGATCATCGACACAAAGGAACAAGAGCTGAGGAATCGGACTATTCAGTGGGTGAAAGTATTGTGGGAGAATCATGGACCGGAAGAGGCAACTTGGGAATTAAGAGATCAAGTGCAGAAGAAGTACCCACATCTTCTACCAGAGGTGAGTCTTATGTTTCATTTGGACGACCAAATGCCCTAAGGGGTGGAGGATGTAAGACCCCGACCCGAGTGAACCCGATTAGTGCTAATTAAGTTGCGTGTTAGTGCTAAGCTTGATTAGTGTTTTGGTTAAGTTGGGTTTGGAATAGCTTTTGATATAGTTTTGGGGATTTTGTTTTGCTTTGTGCTAGTAGGGCCCCTTTGGGGGTTCCCTTTCTTGACATTGCATATGTTTGAGGATTTATCGGAGGTTTTTACATTCATGATTTTAATCCCGTTTTATTGGTATTGTTATTTCATTCAACTTTCATGTTGATCCCGTGTTCAATTGAGATCCCGAAATCCGATTTCATGGCCTAGAGGGCAAAACAGTCATTGCACACCAAATCTGTACCCAAAACTTAATATCCTCGGAACCCGCGAAACTTATACTTTTTGGAAACTAGATATTTCGACGATCATTCCTTTCTTCTTCGTCGAATTCATCCGAGGTTCCGATAGAGATGATTTCAGCCAATGTAGCTCCTTTAGTTGTGGGACCCAACCCAACTCATTTGTTAACAAGGGAAGCCATTTCCCTTCTTCTTCATTCTTCTTTTCCGGCACAAGAGAGAAAGCTAGGGCTTTGTGAGGAACTCTTCTTCTTGCTCTTGCTCTCCACCACTCAATCCACTTCCAAGCTTGCACCATTAGGAGAGTGGAGGTCATCACCTTCTTCATCTCCTTGAGAGCTTCCTTTCCATAGCTTTTGTGGAACACACCAACCCTTACAAGAATTCCTTAGAGCTTGTCATTGCCATTAGAGAACCTTGCAAGTAAGTATTTCCCTTCATCTCCTATATTTGTTACTTCCTAGCTCTTGAGAAGCTTCCCTATCATCCTTGGGGGATTTCCTTGCTACTTTATTGTTTTGACTCTTTTAGGGTTTGTTGTATTTGGGGTTTTTGCCTTGTAGCTTGGATCATTGTCTTGGAGGACTTGATAGAGCTTGATTCCATTATTTGAAGGCCTAAGGCAAGTGAATGATTGGAGTACTTTGAGTTTTAAATGGTTTGGTGAACATTTATGACCTTCTCATGTTTTATTGATTTCTCATTTTGGAAATAAATGTTCTTGTTGGATTATTAAAGAGTGCCTTTATGGTCATAAAGATATGTTAGCTCTTTGCATTCAATTTCCTCTTGGTTTATAATCATGTACTCTCATTGTGAAATGGTTTCCTCTTTCCTTTTTCCTTGTGTTGAATGTATGGTTGGTGGAGGAGAATTTGATTGATTAAATGGAGGATTTGTTGTAGTTTGGAGGGAGAAATAGGCTCCTCATTTGATGTGTAAGAAGGGCTAAAGAGGGTTGTAAAAAGGAAGAGAAAGAGAGGAGCTGAACTGCCAGGAATTCAGTCTCTGGACAGTTCGCTCGAGCGACCATGACAGTTCGCTCGAGCGACCTGTCCAGAAAAGGATACGGGTGTTCCAGTAGCCCGGTCGCTCGAATGCATTTTAGTAACCGCTCGACCGATGGGTTCGCTCGAGCGAACTCTTCAATTCGCTCGAGCGATGCGGTCTGCCTGGCATAGGTCACGCTGGTACAGAAATTTCGTCCGATCGATCGGACCTCAGTTTGAGTCCAGTGGGTTTTGAGAATTTTTTTTTTTGTGGACCTTGGCTACCCTTTTTGGACTCACTTGACCATATGTGAGAGCGTCTTGAGCCGATGCTCTTCACGGTTGGTTCGGAAGGCATCGAAGTTCAATCTATTCAATCTCGAACGGAATGGAACGACACGATACCCTCTTCATACCTAAATGCAAAGTCTATTTCCTTGGGTATCGCGAACTCTGTCGCGACCCCGGAACGGATTCCCGGGCCCGCGACGTTGGTGATGATGTTTATGCTCAATGGTTCATTATTTTCCCACAGGTTCCCGCGGTGAGGATTCCCAAAGACACGCGGAATCTGGCTCACACGTACACGATTTGCGGAAGCGTGTAGCAAAACACAACTAGATAAGCACCAGTAAAATATTTAGGTGCTATCACAATAATATACAAGACAAAGTATCAAAGGAATAAGTTAACAAGGCATTCCCAACATTATTCAAGTTACAAGTCTAACAAGAAAGTAAATTAAGTTTTGTTACAATTCCCAAGAGAGGCCAACAGAGGCCAATACACAACTCCAACATAAACGAAAGGACCCTAAGACAAAATGTGACGAAACTCAGGAACCAGACCGACATCTAGATGACATCGTCGGGCTGTCACTCTCTCACGGGAGTTGGCTCACAAGCCTCCTCCTGACGCTCCTCCTCAAAGGCAACGTCACCTGCACCTGGGCACCAACAAGCAAGGGTCAAACACGACGGTTTGGCAGGTAATCAATATAGGCATGAACATGACAATAATACTTTGGAAAAGCACTTGAAATCGAATACTTGATTTGAACTGTCACAATAGCTGAGGTATCAAAACAAACTAGCATGAGTACTAAATATATCATGAAAAGTTACAATCCACAAAGAGCCCATCCTTTCTCTATCATTTATATAATGAAAAGAGCAAGCACGCACGACAAGCACGATATACATAATATAAGCACGACACGATTTCCCACAAAGACGGGAATTCCGGCCGCGGAACCGGACACGCACGATGTGTAATAAATACACGACCAGTCTGCAGACAGTCCACATGTTTAAAGACCCCCAGACAGTGGATCAAACCGAAGGGGCAGTCTAAGCTCAGTGGTGTTTACTTAGTTCATGAATGCACAAAACACGCGAAGCACGATCAAACACGTCGAGATAAAAAAGGGGGAAATCACTTATCACAACACGACGAGCACGACTAGCACGAGGCATAATATTTATGCAAAACACGCTTAGGAAGTGATCCCCTTTTTCTTAACAAAACTTCAAAACACGGTTGTACTAACACTTCAAAATGAGTTCACAATGGTATTCATCATACCCAAAAATCAAGGTTCAAACACAAAGTCTATCAAGCACATACAAGGACCTTTGGATGGTTGTTGTACAATCGAAGCCCAGATGCGGAGTTAAAAATAGAATTGGTGCCCCAGAAGTTCAAGGACATCTCGGGTCTCGAGTGTACAATATCAAGCTAAAGGTCACTTAACATGTTCTAGTTTTTTATTCTTGCTAAACTCGTCAAAATACACAAACAGTGAATTTCGGTCACCTCGCGGTCAGGTGGCGGCTAGCCGAACTGGGGTCCGGCGGCTAGCCGCAAGGTGACCGCCAGGCTGACCGCTGAAATACCAATTTTGAACTTAGCTCTCGGGAAATGGAACCGCATTGCGCGGTTGGCTTGCGGTTAACCGCGAGTAGGACTGGCGGTTAGCCGTGAGCTGACCGCGGAGCTGACCGCTGGTCCCAGGTGAAAATGCTAGCTTCTGGAAAGGTAACCGCTGAGTTCGGTCAGCATGCGGTTAGCCGAAGTGGACACAGGCGGCTAGCCGCGAGCTGACCGCTGTGCTGACCGCCAGTGCACGGGAATGCGTTTCAGCACAGATTTTTCACATTTCTCTTCTTCCCTTCCATTCATTCTCATTCCACTTATATTCCCTGAGTCTACATACTCTCCAAGGGACAAAGCACACATCCAAAACTCATGAAAACACAATCATAAAGCTTGTAAACATATCCATATGCAAAGTTTCCAAAACAATAATGTAGCTTAAAATAACATGCACAATGATCCTATAGAGATTACTTGCCTTGCCCAAATGCTAAACACTCCACTTCAAGCTCTTCACACAAGCTAATCCCACACTACAAGCCAAACCAAGAAAACACACAAAACTTACTCAAAAAAAAGGAAACAAGAAACCCATTTTCCAAATAGGGTTTGAAAACATGAAAAACATGATCTTAAGGAACTAAAATGACTCAATGGAAAGTATGAGTGGAAACCCTTACCTAGAAATGGCCACACAAGAGGGAGGGAGAGAAATGGAGCTCTTGCCCAACTTGAAAACTCAAGAAACTTGTATCAATAGGAAGCTTGCAAGGAGATGAAGAAAATGGTAGTCTTAGAATTTCCTTTGGAGCTCTCTAGCTAGATCAAACCAAGTGAGGAAGATGAAGGAGAAAAAGAGGTTTTCTCTCTTGCCCTAGACTCAAAAGTTGCAGAGATTGGGAAATGAATGAAAAGGGAGGGGAAAGGGGATTAAGTGATGACTCATGGGCCCCATTTGGCTTGAACTTGAAGTGACTAAAACATGGTCTTGTGGGCCTTGGATGACTTCGACGAAGAAGGATAAAATGATCGTCGAAATATCTAGTTTCCAAAAAGTATATTTTTGACATGGTTTTGAGATCTCGAAAATTGTGTCCAGATTTATGCAAGAAAGACAATTTTACCCTCTTTGGGCCAAAACATGGGTTTTTGGGCTTCAAACACGAATGGGCTTAAAAAGAAAGTTGTAACACATAACGAGATCATTCACATGAAATCAAAATCACACTCACACGAAAATCAATACGATCTTCCCAAGCTTACACGTGCACTCAGGCCTTCCTGAGTGTGTCTGACTAATACTAGACGTTCTCAAATTCCCAAAGCTATGTCCAAACTAACTAATCACTTCTAACCCAACCACGGCTAAACCCACTTAGAACTAAACACATACTAATCGCACACTAATCGACTAGGTCTGGGTCGGGGTCTAACAAACTCTATTCCTTTCGGTGACTAAGTAGGTTGCTCGATGGTTCCGGGTTGACATCGTACTTAGGATGGACCGTTTATAGTCTTGATTCTTCTATCATAGCATCTAGTACTATCCATAAGCTCATGGTAAGTTTTAAAAATAGTAGAAGTGCATAAGGAGCCCGGAATGTCTTCGAACTCAAAGAGTACCAAATCATTGTAATAATCGACATACGGGACCCCTATTCACTTAAATAGATCCGGAAATCAATATTTTTTTCCGGAAATTGTAATAGTTCGTTTTATTTCTTCATTTCCAAGATTTACTTTACATGATCTATTTTTCCGAAAGCTTGATGGTTACACTAGTAACCTGGACTTGTCCCGAAGAGTATTGCCCGATATGAAATGAAAGTTATACATTGAATATTCTTGCCCGTTCATTGTCTTACTTGTACTTGATTTACTTGCTTATGTATCGATGTGTTATTTAACCTATGTGTCGGCATCACTAAGCTTGGATACCTTGTCGGTTTGATCCAACGACTTGGAAATCCCTCTCCCGTCCCGCCAGCTGCAGTTTGGATCCCGATACCCGGTCATTACCGTGGTCCCGTCCCGATACCCGGTTCGCTACCGTGGTCCCGTTCCCGTATATTTATATTGTATATATGATTTGCGTTGTTTCCCCTCACCTTGTGTGACTGAGAACAACATCCCGTATTACTGTTGTCACTTTAGTGACAGAGGACTTAGCTTTATGTGATTGCCATCTTATGAGTTCCCGATCCCTTGGTTACCTCATATGTTTTATCTTGTTTACATGTTTTCTAGCAATTGATTTATATATTTTATGAGAGTTCTTGCTTAAACAAATTTCCTTGCTTTTCGAGTTATTTCATCTATTTTATGTTGTTGTATCTTCTCACTCTCTTGCCAGACCGTCGTGTCTGATCCTTTGCTTTGGTACTCAGGTCCCGTTGCCGGTTTCCTTGAGGAGGAGCCGGAGGAGGCAGTAGGTGAGCTGCAACCTCTAGTTGAGTGGCGTGCTGACGATGTTATGTAAACGTCGGGTTGCCAAGAGGCGTAACATTTTGGGGAGAACTTATTAACCATTCTTTTGGGTTATTCTTTTGTAGTATTGGCCTTTGTTGGCCTCTAATTTTTGGGGATTGTAACTAAATGATTTTTTGTCTAACTTTAACAACTTTTGGGAAACTTGCTTTAGATCATTGCTCATTCTGATACAGTTTTGATATTTGATATTAATGCTTGCATGATTAGAGATAGTCTACTATTTGATTTGCTACACGCTTCCGCACCAAAAGAGAAATATACATGCAAGGATTGTGATATCCTCACCGCGGACACCTGTGGGAAATTAAATAAGTTTTATATGGTGGATGTAGATAATCATCATCAATCATCACTACTTCTAATTAGTCCCGATCCCGGATTCGGATTCCCGGTCCGGGGTCGCGACAGACTGGTATCAGAGCGAGACGTGTTTCAAGCAATTAAAAGAAACTAGAAATCCTTAGGACGTGGCGAGGATCCGTTAGATCTTTCGTTAGCTAGTATCGTGTGAGCAATGTGTGACCCTTTATTGGATTATTATGTGCTAACCATTTGTTTTGCAGCATCAAGCCTCCACGTAAGAGACCGTTGAATGGTAACCCTACTGCAAGCAATAGTAATCATACAGGGCCTCTAGAAGAGGATATAGTGGAGAACAATCCACCTAACCAATTTCAAGATATGATGAGAGCCATGCTTGACCAACAACGTCAAGCCAATGAAAACCAGGCCAGATTGCAGGAACAAATGCTGAAGAGAGAGGAAGACCATGCTAGAGAGATGCAAGAAATGCAGAGGCAATTGCTTGAGGTCTTGCAAAGAAGACCAGATCCGGTTCAACCCCAACCAGCTATAGTCATAAACCAAAGGCAACATGATCCAAATGCCTTGTTTAAACGGTTCAGGAAAAGAGCTCCCAAGGAATTCCTTGGGCAAGAGGACCCAATAGCTGCAGATGATTGGTTGGAGCACACCGAGAACATCTTTGAGATCTTTCAGTGTACAGGAGGAGATAGAGTGAAGCTTGCATCATCCCTCTTTGTTGGCACAGCAGATAGATGGTGGAAGACGGTAAGAGAAGAATATAGGACTATGGCTGATGCAGAAGTGTGGGCAAACTTCAAGAGACAGTTTCATGACAAATATGTACCCGCCCATGTCAAGAAGCAAAAGGCTATAGAGATTCAGCAGTTGGTGCAAGGAAGCATGACAGTCTTAGAGTACCTCACCAAATTTGAGAGGTTGTCCAGGTATGCCCCGGAGTTGGTGGATACCGTGGAGAAGAAGATTGCCAAATTCTTTGAGGGGCTCAATCCCTTCATTGAGAGAGATGCCACCGGAGTGGTGCCACCGGTAACCTTTGATGAGGCAGTGAAGAGAGCCTACAAATTTGAGAACTTCCATAACAAAATCCTCAAGGTGCAAGGCAAGAGTCCAGCCCAGCAGCAGCAGAGCTATCAGCATCAAAGGAATCATCAAAATAAGAGGCAGAGGACAGGGCCTATTGTGCAGAATCCAGTGGTTTGCATCCACTGTGGGAAGAACCATGCTAGTGCTGAGTGTCGTACCATAACAGGAGCGTGCTTCAGGTGTGGTTCGATGGACCATAGGATGAGGGATTGCCCTAGGCCAAATAGACAGAATCAACAGCAGCAGCAGCAAGGGCCACAACGTCCACCACCACCACCACCACCACAGCATGCATTGGTTGTCCAAAACCAGCCTAGGCCACTTCAGCAGCAAGCACCACAGCAGCAACAGTTCAGACAGCAGCAGCAGCCACAACAGCAAGCCCGTCATCAGCAGGGACAACAGCGTCCACCGCAACAGAATAGGAATGCACCCCAAGGCAGGCCACAGCAGGCACAGAATAGGCCCCAACAGCGAGGCCAAATCTACGGAGTCAACAGAGTGGATGCAGAGGCAGCGGGTAATGTAGTGGAAGGTACACTTCTTGTTTGTGGGATTAAAGCTATGATTTTGTTTGACCCTGGCTCTACACATTCTTTCGTGTCCCATAAGTTTGCTAAGTTGATTGATATGCATGCTATAGAACTGGAGTTCATTTTGACTGTGGCAACCCCAGTAGGTAAACAAGTTGTTTGTAGAACCTTTTATCCTAGTTGCACAGTCCAGATAGGAGAAGTGGTTTTAACCGCAGATCTCATTTCTTTGGAGATGTTTGATTATGATGTCATCCTAGGGATGGATTGGCTGGCAGGGTACCATGCCACAATGGATTGTTTCCATAAGACCCTTACTTTCAAGTTGGTTGAGACACTAGCAGGAGTGTCATTTCAGGGAGAGAGGAGGAATCCTCGTGCAGGGTTTGTTTCAGCGTTGAAGGCTGACAGACTTTTGAGAAGTGGATGTGAAGCTTATTTAGCGTTTATCGCGGAGGATAAACGGTCCCAAGGGGTGGAGGAGATCCCAATTGTTTGGGAATTCCCGGATGTTTTTCCGGAGGAGATTCCAGGTTTGCCACCCATGAGAGAGATAAATTTCACTATCGAGTTGCTACCACGTACCGCTCCGATATCTATTGCACCATATAGGATGGCTCCAGCAGAGTTGGGGGAATTGAAGACCCAGTTGCAAGAGTTGTTAGACAAAGGTTTTGTGAGACCGAGTGTTTCACCATGGGGAGCTCCAGTGTTGTTTGTTAAGAAGAAGGATGGTTCGATGAGAATGTGTATTGATTATAGAAGATTGAACCAAGTATCCATTACCAAGAATAGATGAATTGTTTGATCAGTTGCAAGGTGCATCATACTTTTTGAAGATTGATTTGAGATCCGGCTACCATCAGCTGAGAGTCAGAGAAGCAGATGTGTTGAAAACAGCTTTCCGGACAAGATATGGCCACTATGAGTTCCTAGTGATGCCATTTGGGTTAACTAATGCACCGGCAGTGTTCATGGCATTGATGAACAAGATATTTGCAGAGTATCTGGATCAGTTTGTTGTAGTGTTTATTGATGACATTTTGGTGTACTCCAAGACCAAGGAAGAGCATGAAGAGCATTTGAAGATTGCATTGCAACTCTTGAGAGAGAATCAGCTGTATGCGAAGCTTAACAAGTGTGAATTTTGGCTAGACCAAGTAGCATTTTTGGGGCACATTATCTCAAGGGAAGGATTGTCAGTGGATCCATCCAAGATTGAAGCAGTAGTGAATTGGGAAAGACCGAAGAATGTGACAGAAATCAGGAGTTTTCTGGGATTGGCAGGTTATTATCGGAAGTTTGTGCAAGGTTTTTCGTCGATTGCGTCACCTTTGACGAAGTTGACAAGGAAAAATGCACCATATGTGTGGACAGAGCAGTGTGAAGAGAGTTTCCAAGAGCTAAAGAAGAGATTGACTACAGCACCAGTCCTTACTTTGCCATCTGGGAGCGGCGGTTTTACTATTTTTACCGATGCTTCCAATGTTGGACTTGGTTGCGTGTTGATGCAAGAGGGAAAAGTGATCGCTTATGGATCTCGACAGTTGAAAGAGCACGAGAAGAACTATGCCACCCATGATTTGGAGTTAGCAGCGGTTGTGTTCGCGTTGAAAATGTGGAGACATTACCTTTATGGAGAGCAGTTCGAAGTCCACTCCGACCACCGCAGCTTACAGTACTTGTTTTCATAGAAGGATTTGAACATGAGGCAGAGAAGATGGATGGAATATATCAAGGACTATGATTTTCCAATCAAGTACCACCCGGGGAAAGCAAATGTTGTTGCAGATGCCTTGAGCAGAAAATCAGTAGGCTTGGCAAATCTTAGTGGCACTTGTATTTTTGAGCAGTTTGAAGAGTTGAGTTTAGATCTTCAGCCACTGAGGAATGGTGTACTATTAGCTAACATGACGGTGTCAGAACCTTCTTTCATTCAAAAGATCAAGGACAGTCAGTTGCAAGATCCAGAGTTGGTTAAGATTTTAGAGCATATAGCAGAACGTCCTGATTTTCGTGTTGTTGATGGAGTTTTGTATTACCGTGACCGTCTGTGTGTGCCTAACATTGAAGATTTGAGGAACGACATCATGACTGAGGCTCATAGCACGAAGTACTCTATGCATCCAGGCAGCACAAAGATGTATCAGAACTTGAAGGGCAGATTTTGGTGGAACAATATGAAGAGAGAGATTGCAGTGTTTGTCTCCCGTTGCATGACCTGTCAGTTGATTAAGGCAGAGCATCAGAGACCTCCAGGGTTGTTACAACCGTTAGAGATTCCGGAATGGAAGTGGGAGCACATTACCATGGACTTTATTTCGGGATTACCGAGGACTAGTAGGGGTAACGATGCGATTTGGGTCATTGTGGACCGTCTCACCAAGTCAGCGCATTTCCTTGCTATGAAGACAGGGAAGAAGATGCACATGCTACCTTTGGCAGAGTTGTTTGTTAGCGAGATTGTCAGCCGCCATGGGCAGCCAGTTTCTATCACTTCTGACCGAGACAGCAGGTTTGTCTCGAGGTTCTGGAAGACATTGCACGAGTCTATGGGTACGAGATTACAGTTCAGCACAGCGTATCACCCTCAGACAAATGGCTAGTCAGAGAGGACGATTCAGACTCTTGAGGATATGCTCCGTGCTTGTGTGTTAGATTTCAAGACTCAATGGGATGAGACTCTACCGTTGTGTGAGTTCGCGTACAACAACAGTTACCACTCGAGCATTGGGATGGCTCCTTTTGAGGCTTTGTATGGCAGAAGGTGTAGGACACCGGTTTGTTGGGAAGAAGTCGGCACTCGCAGTTTTCGTGGGCCGACTATGGTTAGTGAGACCAGCGACAAGATCAAGCTGATTCAAGAGCGTTTGAAAGTGTCCCGGAGTAGACAGAAGAGCTATGCAGACTCCCATCGCAGAGATCTACAGTTCAAGGAAGGAGATAAGGTTTTCCTGAAAGTGTCACCTACGAGGGGAACATTGAGATTTGGGCAAAAGGGCAAGCTATCACGGAGATACATTGGACCATACGACATTGTGAGCAAGATTGGTGACGTGGCCTATAGATTGGCCTTACCACCTGAGCTATCTGGTGTACACAACGTCTTCCATGTGTCTATGTTGAAGAAGTATGTTCCCGATCCTTTGCATGTGCTCCGGCATGAACCTTTGGAGATCAGAGAGGATGCTACCTATGTAGAGAAGCCCGTTGAGATCATCGACACAAAGGAACAAGAGCTGAGGAATCGGACTATTCAGTGGGTGAAAGTATTGTGGGAGAATCATGGACCGGAAGAGGCAACTTGGGAATTAAGAGATCAAGTGCAGAAGAAGTACCCACATCTTCTACCAGAGGTGAGTCTTATGTTTCATTTGGACGACCAAATGCCCTAAGGGGTGGAGGATGTAAGACCCCGACCCGAGTGAACCCGATTAGTGCTAATTAAGTTGCGTGTTAGTGCTAAGCTTGATTAGTGTTTTGGTTAAGTTGGGTTTGGAATAGCTTTTGATATAGTTTTGGGGATTTTGTTTTGCTTTGTGCTAGTAGGGCCCCTTTGGGGGTTCCCTTTCTTGACATTGCATATGTTTGAGGATTTATCGGAGGTTTTTACATTCATGATTTTAATCCCGTTTTATTGGTATTGTTATTTCATTCAACTTTCATGTTGATCCCGTGTTCAATTGAGATCCCGAAATCCGATTTCATGGCCTAGAGGGCAAAACAGTCATTGCACACCAAATCTGTACCCAAAACTTAATATCCTCGGAACCCGCGAAACTTATACTTTTTGGAAACTAGATATTTCGACGATCATTCCTTTCTTCTTCGTCGAATTCATCCGAGGTTCCGATAGAGATGATTTCA
The DNA here is from genome assembly GCA_038049695.1 of Cinnamomum chago. Classification (NCBI taxonomy): domain Eukaryota; kingdom Viridiplantae; phylum Streptophyta; class Magnoliopsida; order Laurales; family Lauraceae; genus Cinnamomum; species Cinnamomum chago. Next base: position 34,305,411 of record CP142456.1, read on the forward strand.
GCCAATGTAGCTCCTTTAGTTGTGGGACCCAACCCAACTCATTTGTTAACAAGGGAAGCCATTTCCCTTCTTCTTCATTCTTCTTTTCCAGCACAAGAGAGAAAGCTAGGGCTTTGTGAGGAACTCTTCTTCTTGCTCTTGCTCTCCACCACTCAATCCACTTCCAAGCTTGCACCATTAGGAGAGTGGAGGTCATCACCTTCTTCATCTCCTTGAGAGCTTCCTTTCCATAGCTTTTGTGGAACACACCAACCCTTACAAGAATTCCTTAGAGCTTGTCATTGCCATTAGAGAACCTTGCAAGTAAGTATTTCCCTTCATCTCCTATATTTGTTACTTCCTAGCTCTTGAGAAGCTTCCCTATCATCCTTGGGGGATTTCCTTGCTACTTTATTGTTTTGACTCTTTTAGGGTTTGTTGTATTTGGGGTTTTTGCCTTGTAGCTTGGATCATTGTCTTGGAGGACTTGATAGAGCTTGATTCCATTATTTGAAGGCCTAAGGCAAGTGAATGATTGGAGTACTTTGAGTTTTAAATGGTTTGGTGAACATTTATGACCTTCTCATGTTTTATTGATTTCTCATTTTGGAAATAAATGTTCTTGTTGGATTATTAAAGAGTGCCTTTATGGTCATAAAGATATGTTAGCTCTTTGCATTCAATTTCCTCTTGGTTTATAATCATGTACTCTCATTGTGAAATGGTTTCCTCTTTCCTTTTTCCTTGTGTTGAATGTATGGTTGGTGGAGGAGAATTTGATTGATTAAATGGAGGATTTGTTGTAGTTTGGAGGGAGAAATAGGCTCCTCATTTGATGTGTAAGAAGGGCTAAAGAGGGTTGTAAAAAGGAAGAGAAAGAGAGGAACTGAACTGCTAGGAATTCAGTCTCTGGACAGTTCGCTCGAGCGACCATGACAGTTCGCTCGAGCGACCTGTCCAGAAAAGGATACGGGTGTTCCAGTAGCCCGGTCGCTCGAATGCATTTTAGTAACCGCTCGACCGATGGGTTCGCTCGAGCGAACTCTTCAATTCGCTCGAGCGATGCGGTCTGCCTGGCATAGGTCACGCTGGTACAGAAATTTCGGCCGATCGATCGGACCTCAGTTTGAGTCCAGTGGGTTTTGAGATTTTTTTTTTTTGTGGACCTTGGCTACCCTTTTTGGACTCACTTGACCATATGTGAGAGTGTCTTGAGCCGATGCTCTTCACGGTTGGTTCGGAAGGCATCGAAGTTCAATCTATTCAATCTCGAACGGAATGGAACGACACGATACCCTCTTCATACCTAAATGCAAAGTCTATTTCCTTGGGTATCGCGAACTCTATTCCTTTCGGTGACTAAGTAGGTTGCTCGATGGTTCCGGGTTGACATCGTACTTAGGATGGACCGTTTATAGTCTTGATTCTTCTATCATAGCATCTAGTACTATCCATAAGCTCATGGTAAGTTTTAAAAATAGTAGAAGTGCATAAGGAGCCCGGAATGTCTTCGAACTCAAAGAGTACCAAATCATTGTAATAATCGACATACGGGACCCCTATTCACTTAAATAGATCCGGAAATCAATATTTTTTTCCGGAAATTGTAATAGTTCGTTTTATTTCTTCATTTCCAAGATTTACTTTACATGATCTATTTTTCCGAAAGCTTGATGGTTACACTAGTAACCTGGACTTGTCCCGAAGAGTATTGCCCGATATGAAATGAAAGTTATACATTGAATATTCTTGCCCGTTCATTGTCTTACTTGTACTTGATTTACTTGCTTATGTATCGATGTGTTATTTAACCTATGTGTCGGCATCACTAAGCTTGGATACCTTGTCGGTTTGATCCAACGACTTGGAAATCCCTCTCCCGTCCCGCCAGCTGCAGTTTGGATCCCGATACCCGGTCATTACCGTGGTCCCGTCCCGATACCCGGTTCGCTACCGTGGTCCCGTTCCCGTATATTTATATTGTATATATGATTTGCGTTGTTTCCCCTCACCTTGTGTGACTGAGAACAACATCCCGTATTACTGTTGTCACTTTAGTGACAGAGGACTTAGCTTTATGTGATTGCCATCTTATGAGTTCCCGATCCCTTGGTTACCTCATATGTTTTATCTTGTTTACATGTTTTCTAGCAATTGATTTATATATTTTATGAGAGTTCTTGCTTAAACAGATTTCCTTGCTTTTCGAGTTATTTCATCTATTTTATGTTGTTGTATCTTCTCACTCTCTTGCCAGACCGTCGTGTTTGATCCTTTGCTTTGGTACTCAGGTCCCGTTGCCGGTTTCCTTGAGGAGGAGCCGGAGGAGGCAGTAGGTGAGCTGCAACCTCTAGTTGAGTGGCGTGCTGACGATGTTATGTAAACGTCGGGTTGCCAAGAGGCGTAACATTTTGGGGAGAACTTATTAACCATTCTTTTGGGTTATTCTTTTGTAGTATTGGCCTTTGTTGGCCTCTAATTTTTGGGGATTGTAACTAAATGATTTTTTGTCTAACTTTAACAACTTTTGGGAAACTTGCTTTAGATCATTGCTCATTCTGATACAGTTTTGATATTTGATATTAATGCTTGCATGATTAGAGATAGTCTACTATTTGATTTGCTACACGCTTCCGCACCAAAAGAGAAATATACATGCAAGGATTGTGATATCCTCACCGCGGACACCTGTGGGAAATTAAATAAGTTTTATATGGTGGATGTAGATAATCATCATCAATCATCACTACTTCTAATTAGTCCCGATCCCGGATTCGGATTCCCGGTCCGGGGTCGCGACACTTAGCCTCTCTCTTTTCTAACACGTTATCAGCATGATTCTCTTCGGTTTGCATAGGTTGAGAAAGAAGAAAAAGGACCCAAGCTTTCCTCTTGATTTGTGTGCATTGAAAAAAAAAACCACGCAGACCCAACTTCAATTTTTCAAAAGGCAGCACGAAGTCACTGTTTTTCTCCTCTTGGTTTGTGTGCAAAGCAAACATTCTCTTTCTGGTTTTATGTTTTTCGATTTGCGTGCGTGAACCAAAAATTGAAAGCAAAGTGTTTGGTTTTTTTACATGGGCCACATTTTTTGAATCAGGATTGTTGTACATTTTTTTTAAAACACCAAAGTCTTCTGCATACGTTGAGAAGTGTCGCGACCCCGGAACAGATCTCGGGCCCGCGACGTGTTGTTTACATTGGTGATTGTCTTCCCACAGGTTCCCGCGGTGAGGATTCACGAAGCACGCGGAATCTGTCTCACACTATCAAGTTTGCGGAAGCATGTAGCAAATCACATCAAGATAAGCACCAATAAATCTTTAAGTGCTATGACAATTAATAACGAGACATAGTATCAAAAGAAAGAGTTAATATGGCATTCCCATCAAGATTCAAGTTATGCGGCTACACAAAGTAAGTTAAGTTTTTGTTACATCCCATAAGAGGCCAGCACAGGCCAAAACAATTTTCAAAACAATCAAATAACCCCATGACAAAATGACGAACTCAAGAACCCGCCCGAAGTCTAGTTGACATCGTCGGGCTGCCACTCTCTAACTGGGGGTGGCTCAAAAGCCTCCTCCGGACGCTCCTCCTCAAAGGTAACGTCACCTGCACTTGGGCACCAACAAACAAGAATCAAACACAACGGTTTGGCAGGTAACCAATTTAGGTGCAAGCATGAAACAATAAACGTTTTAAGAAAACATATAAGCAAATCCCTGATTCGAAATACGACAATGACTGAGATACATTTTTGAGAATACAAACAAAGCTGAGATACTAAAACAAACTAGCATGAGTACGTATAATATCATGAATAGTTACATTCCACAAGGAGCCCATCCTTTCTCTATCATATATAATGAAAAGAGAAAGCACGCACGACAAGCACGATATACATAATATAATCACGACACGATTCCCACATATACGGGGATTTCCGGCCGCGGAACCGGACACGCACGATGTGTAATAAAATACACGACCAGTCTGCAGACAGTCAACATGTTTAAGGACCCCGAGACAGTGGATCAAACTGAAAGGGCAGTCCAAGCTCAGTGGTGTTCACTTAAATTCATGAATGCACAAAACACGCGAAACATGGTCTAAACATGTCGAGGAAAAAGGGGAGAATCACTTATCAAAACACGACAAACACGACTAGCAAAAGGCATATTTAATATGCATAACACACTTAGGAAGTGACCCATTTTTCTTGAAACAAATCTTCAAAACGCGCTTATACTTGAAATTCAAAATGAGTGCACGATGGTACTTATCGTACCAAGACGGAAATTCAAATAGGAAATCTGTCAAGCATGTGTTAAGGCTATTAATTGACCTTTGTGTAATTGGGACCCCACACGTCGGAATGTAAAAGAATTGGTGTCCCCGAAGTTGAGTTGCATTTTGAAGTTCCATTTACACAATGTCAAGTCAAAACCCTTAACATAGTCTAGTTTTTCAACCTTCAAGAAATACATAAATGGAACAATTCTTGGCCCTGAATATGGCAGGTTCGCTCGAGCGAAATTGACACTTCGCTCGAGCGAGACAGTTCGCTCGAGCGGACCATAAGGTCGCTCGGGCGAGCAACTCTCTATCTTGCTCCAGACTAGACAGTGGGCAGTTCGTTCGAGCGGACCATAAGGTCGCTCGAGCAGACAGCTCTCTGTCTGCGCCCGGACCAAGCAGTGGCCTGGTCACTTGAGCGGACCCAATGGTCGCTCGAGCGAACAGGCTTCTGCCTGTGCTCGCTGAGTGCAGAAATAACATTTCTCTTGTACAACTTCCAATACATTTCTCTCCTTCTTCTCATCCTTGAGCCACATACAATCCCTTGAGCCTTCATGCTCACCAAGGGTTCATTTTTCACAATTTCAAACATTCAATCCAATGAAAACAAGATCATGAAGTTTATAAACAAGTTTATATGCACAATTTCTAGAACAACAATGAAATCTAAAATACACATGAAACCTTGAGCCTATAGAGATTACTTGCCTTTGCCCAAATGCTAAACACTCCTCTTCAAACACTCTTACTCAAGAGCTAAGCCAACACTACAAGAATCCCATGGAAAATCATTCAAAACTCAACAAAAATGAAAATAAAGAACCCATTTTCACAAAAGGGTTTGTAAACATGAATAACAAGATCTTTAAGGACCAAAAAGACTTCATGAAAAGTATGTGTTGAAGCTCTTACCTAGAAATGCTCAAACAAGAAGGAATGAAGAAAATGGAGAGCTTTCCCAACTTTAGCTTTCAAGAAGAAGACATCAATAGGAAGCTTGAGATGAGAGGAAGAAGATGATGGCCTTAGAATTCCATTTGGAGACTTCTAGCTTGATTATGCAAGGTGAGGAAGATGGGAGAAAAGAGGGTTTTCTCTCCTTTGGCTGCTCTAGGGTTTGGTTTTAGAATGAAAAAAGGGAAAGAGATGGGGTTAACTTAAGTGCTTGCAATTGGGGCCCAAATGGTCTACTCTTGTATCAATGAAAACATGGTCTTGCGGGCCTCGAATGAACTCGACAAAGAAGGATAAAATGATCCTCGAAATATCTAGTTTCCAGAAAGTATATTTTTGACAAGGTTTTGAGATCTCGAAATTTGTGTCCAGATTTGTGTATAAAAGACAATTTTACCGTTTTTGGGCCAGAACTTGGGTTTTTGGGCTTCAAACATGAATGGATGAAAACGAAAGTCGTAACGTACATTAAAATCATTCAAATGAATTTAAAATCACGATTACACGGAAATCGATACGATCCTCCCAAGCTTACACGTGCACTCAGGCCTTCCTGAGTGTGTCTGACTAATACTAAACGTTCTCAAATTTCCCAAAGCTATGTCCAAGACTAAAAATAATCATTTCTAACCCAACGACAACTAAACCCACTTAGGACTAAACACACACTAATCGAATTGGTCTGGGTCGGGGTCTAACATCCTCCACCCCTTAGGATATTTTGTCCACCAAATAAATCAAACAATTACCTCTGGTAAAAGCTATGGATACTTCCTCTGCACTTGCTCTCTCAATTCCCAGGTGGCTTCTTCTGGCTCGTGATTTTCCGAGAGTACCTTGACCCAATGAATAGTCCGATTTCTCAATTCTTGCTCTTTGGTATCAATGATCTTGATCGGCCTTTCCACATACGAGGCATCTTCCCGAATCTCCAAAGGCTCGTGCTGTAGAATGTGTGAAGGATTAGAAACATATTTCTTGAGCATAGAAACATGAAATACATTGTGCACCCCGGAGAGTTCCGGCGGTAACGCAAGTCTATAAGCGACATCCCCAATCTTGCTCAAAATTTCATACGGACCAATAAACCTTCTAGATAATTTGCCCTTCTATCCGAATCTCAAAATTCCTCTAACTGGTGAGATCTTCAAAAACACCTTGTCACCCACCTGAAACTGCAATTCTCTTTGGCGAGTATCTGCATAACTGTTCTGCCTACTTCGGGCGATCTTCAAACGCTCTTGAATCAGTTTGATCTTATCACTTATTGTAATTCCATGGGGATCCGAACCCTAGAGGGGGGGTGAATAGGGTGAGCTCCAATTATGACCAATTTTAACAAATTTAACTTCTTTAAAACAAACTAGTCACAAGTGATGATTAATCATACAAGATGCGGAAGCTAACAAAAGAATCACCACAAAGCAAGCACCATGACACAAGGATTTATAGTGGTTCGGCCTCAATGCCTACATCCACTACCGGCTTGTGATCCAACACCCCACCGGATTTCCACTATTTATGCTTTTCAATAGGCTAAGCAATAACCTTTACAATATGCTTTCCAAGGCTAAGCAATAACCTTTACATTGATGTTTTTCAAGGCTTAACATCAACCTATACATTATGCTTTTATAGGCTAAGCAATAACCTCTTCAACCACAAGGTTGGTTATCTCACTAAGTTAGTGTCTTACATACACTTGATGGAGATTCTATTAAGCTCATTACAATGCCTCTTAATTAGGCGGATATGGAAGTGAAAAACTAATACACACTCACACTATGAATGCAAAGATGAAAGTATATGAAGTGTGTGTGTGTGGTCCTCAATCATTTTGAAAATGAAAGTTCATAAATGTAAGCCTAAGGCTTTTGAAAGTTTTAGCACAAAAACATTTATGATTGAGGAAACAATGCAATCACATGTTAAAAGTAACAACTTGTTAATGATATCAAAGTTACACAAGTTGTATGAAATGGATTAGCTCTAAACATGTGATGCATAGGGATGTCAATCAAATCATCAATGTAGCTCAAAACATAAAAATAGATTTGATTGAAATGAGGGGACAAATCATATGTAATTATAAAGACAACTTGAAAATGATTTACCAATCAAAGTAAGGCAAGTTGTGAAACATTAAAACAATAATACACATATGATTTGTAATGATGTTGAATCCAAAACATAAGATACATTTGAAAGAGATTTTCTTATGATGGAAAACAACAACCAAAGATTCAACAAAGTATATGAATCATGTTACATATTTCATTAACATGATCTACTTAGATTTACCAAAGATAAAGTACTACTTTGATGAATCAATGGTGATGTATCCAAAACAATAGATCTATTCAAAATATAACACATGCTAAGGATACAACACATCATAGGTTAACATGTTACAAGATTTACCAATGATAAAACAAAACATGAAAACATATGATTTGTAAAGAAGTTGAGTCCAAAACATAAGATACTTTTGAAAGTGATTTTCTTATGATGGAAAACAACAACCAAAGATTCAACCAAGTATAGGAATCATGTTACATATGATTTACCAAGTTTCTTTTATTAACATGATCTACTTTGATTTACCAATTCAAGTACTACTTGGATTGAATCATATGGTGTTGTATCCAAAACAATAAATCAACTCAAAACATAACACATGTTAAGGACACAACACAAACATAGTTTAACATGCTAGAAATGATTTACCAAAAATAAAACAAAAGCATGAAAACATATGATTAAGGAAGGAAGAGCCTACTTGGTGATTTAACTTCATTAATCCAAGCTTTAGCTTTCCTAATCATCCCCTTCATCCCTTGGTTCTTTTCCCTTTTGATATGCCTCAAATCCTCTCAAGGAGGGGTTAAAAATTCCCAACTTTTGGCAAGGGAAAGAACTCATATTTATAGCAAAAAGTTGCCAACGGCTAGTCCTCGGTCGACCGGCAAAGAGGTCTCGGTCGACCGGGAAGGCACAACGGTCAGATTTCTGACCGTTGGAGGTTTCAGTTCAAAACTGCAGATTTTACCTCCAGTTGTCTCGGTCGACCGAGACCTGTATCTCGGTCGACCGGCTACACTGTCGGGACAGCCTCCCTTTGACAAAAAATGCAACTTTTGCATATTTGAAGGTTTAGCTTTGGGGGACCTTTTGGCCACTAAATCAAGCTTGGAAAACATGTTTTAAAGATTCTAATGGTTTTTAAAACATGACATAAAAAGCCTAAAAAGATTCAAAACTTTTAAAACAAAGGCTTGCTTGATTTCTTGAAAACTCTTTTCTAAAACAAATGCATCCAAGATTTAAAAACAAATCATGCATAAATCAAAACTTTTACAACTCTTAAAAGTAATGCATGAATAAATCAAGATTTCAAGTTTATTTAAAACAATGCAAGTGTGTAAATCAAATGATGCTTGAATGATAATGCATCCATCAAATTGCAATCTATAAAAACCCTAACAATCTCCCCCTTTGCAATTTGATGGCAAACACACTCACCACTGAACATACACACTTAGTCTTCAGCTCCCCCTCAGCTGGACAAGGCTTGAAATCTTCTTGGATGCTTCTTCTCATAGCTTGGGCTCTTGGGCTTCAATCTTCATGATGCTTGGTGCTTGTGTAAGTCCAATCTTTCTTTCTTTAGCCAAGCATATTCTTTAGCTCCAAGCTCTTTTTTTTTCTTCTATTAGCTCTCCCCCTTTGACCATGCCTCTTTCTCCCTTTGGCAAGGTATGTATTCTCTCCCCTTGTAGAAGATCATACACAACTCTCCCCTTAGGAAGCTTGGACATTCTCTTCACCCTTTTGAGAACTTGCATAATTTCTCCCCCTTTGCCATTAAATTGCAAAGGTACCTACACACATGAAATAAGGAAAAATACCTTTAGTAGCACCTGTTAACAAATGAAATCGAAAATGAAATACATAACAGGCTATCATGTATGGAAGAAGACTCTAAGGGTTCAAAGACAATCCAAGGGTAAATTTGATCAAAACTAATACTTCTTATGAAGGTTTACACTCCCCCTCAATCCATTCTCTCCTTTTGTCAAACTCTTGACAAAGATTTAACTATTATGTACAAGAAGAAGATGGTTTAACCAAGTGAGGGTCAACTTCAAAGAAAGGATTAGATTCATTTAACTATAAAGCACAATATGATCAAATTACCAAAAGAGAGCTAGGTCTAATGGGAAAAGCAATCATGGATATCAATTGGAAAAATAAAGAATACCAATTGAGATTTAAGGATATGACTATTAAATCAATCACTCTAAAATGGATTTAAAAGTTTGACTATTAGGAAAAAATCCAAATTAGAGCTATCCATGATGAAATGGGGTTTATTAATCATAGCATTAAATAATCTAACTAGAGAAAGCATATGCTATGAAGGTTTTGAAAATCATTTCATTCAATCATTAAATATGACTTATTAATGTGCAAGAATGAGTGAAATGAAATTCAAACATGAAGCCAACCTCAACTAATAACCAACCAATATTATGAACACATAAACATGGTGGTCAAGAGATATACCTATATGAGCAAAAGAGGTGGCAACATGAACATTATGATGCTAATGGTGTGTGACATGGAACAATCATATTACTTATCAAGTCCAATCCAATGCACACAAGATTTATCACATTCACAAGAAATCAAATCAATCAAACATTATACCAATAGAATCCAATTGAATTTGATAACCTGATAAAGAGCAAGAATGTGACAAAATTCCATCAAGCATCATAAATGCATATTCATCACTTTTAAAGATATAACTATTGAGCATAGTGATGAACAAGATAAATTGCAATGCAAAGGATATAACTTGGCAATGCATGCAATTTCCAAAGTGTCAAAATCATATGAATTCAACATCTAAGATATCCATCAAACATATAGAAATATGATGAATAGATTTCAAAGAGTTTCATATGATCAATAACACTACTATGAAGTTGAAACATGTATAAGAATGACATCATTTAGAGAATACACATGAATCAACATCATAACCATCCAAAAAAAAATATGACTAAAAGGCATAGAGGATGGATTTGAGTTCTAGTATGGTTTCAACAAATATAATGAGTAACACCACCATACATAGAACAATTTGACATTTGCATAGAGAGGATCAATCAACACTCAAGATCTAACTCATACCAATCATTAAAAAGAATATTACTATTTAGGCACAAGAAGGTATGAAGTTAAAAGGATCAATCTATCATGTAACATCTCCACTCTTAGCAAATGTACTAAGCTTACAATGCAATGGAAAAGGATATGAGGTTTACACCACATGAACTTAGCACATAAAATCACATATGTACTTAAAAAGCTCAAAGACAAGATTTTACTATAAAGCACATAAACAATCATCAAAATGCATTAATGAGAATATACCAAGTTAATCACAAAAATGCAAATCAATGAAACCATATCCAAACAAGCAATGTAAGACAACAAAATCAATTTGCATAAAGAAATATAACTAAATGAGCAAAGATGCAAATTGTTTGTAAAAAATATTTCCTTCCAAATGATATAATCATAATTAGGCACAAGGAAATAAATTCAAGGAAAATGCTTCTAAAAATACAACCAATAAAGCATAGAACATTTTCCAAAGTTTCTCAAATCACTTCAATATATGAAATTCCAACAAAGAATCATTTATAGAATTAAGAGCAAGTGAATTTGAAAAACAAGAAGTGTACTATTGTAAAATTTTCAATTTGTAAAAACAATAGACACTTACAAATTTTCCATATCAAAAGATATAACTTGTAAATCAATGGAAAACTAAGGTTGCTTCAAATCATTTGATTTCCAAAAAGGATCTAACTATGACAAACATCAAATGATTTTCCAACATCAATTGATCATGAAAAACTAGCTATGAAAGCATTTGTAATCACAATCAATTGATCATGAATAGATATGCACTACAAGAGATATAACTATATGATCAAACTGCAAATCCATCATGAAAGTATTGCAATCAAAGGATTTTGAAAACCATGAGATATAACTTTAAAAGTTCATGAAGACAAAATCAAGTGATCACAAAGAAACATTGCATTTTAAAAGATGTGACTAAAAAGAAACAAAATGCAAATGTATCATGACCAACAAATAGATATAACTAAAAAGAAAAGGTTGGTCTAGTGGGATCAAGGCCTTAAGGTTACTCAAATAGTCTACCTTTGAAAATTCACCTAAAGCCTTGAAAAGGTTGTCCATGAGAGAACACTTTGAGGACTCACCAACTCTAGAAGATATAACTTAGAAAAGTCTTAGAGTGGTGCAAAGAGGCTAGGGAAAAACATTTTCAACCATAGTGGAAATCTTTAAAAAGATATGCAATGAATCACAACACTAGGGTTCAAATCTAGCAAGGATCAACTCCGGGTTGTTAAGCCCTAAAATGGAGTAACCCGCTCTGATACCACTTGTAATTCCATGGGGATCCGAACCCTAGAGGGGGGGTGAATAGGGTGAGCTCCAATTATGACCAATTTTAACAAATTTAACTTCTTTAAAACAAACTAGTCACAAGTGATGATTAATCATACAAGATGCGGAAGCTAACAAAAGAATCACCACAAAGCAAGCACCATGACACAAGGATTTATAGTGGTTCGGCCTCAATGCCTACATCCACTACCGGCTTGTGATCCAACACCCCACCGGATTTCCACTATTTATGCTTTTCAATAGGCTAAGCAATAACCTTTACAATATGCTTTCCAAGGCTAAGCAATAACCTTTACATTGATGTTTTTCAAGGCTTAACATCAACCTATACATTATGCTTTTATAGGCTAAGCAATAACCTCTTCAACCACAAGGTTGGTTATCTCACTAAGTTAGTGTCTTACATACACTTGATGGAGATTCTATTAAGCTCATTACAATGCCTCTTAATTAGGCGGATATGGAAGTGAAAAACTAATACACACTCACACTATGAATGCAAAGATGAAAGTATATGAAGTGTGTGTGTGTGGTCCTCAATCATTTTGAAAATGAAAGTTCATAAATGTAAGCCTAAGGCTTTTGAAAGTTTTAGCACAAAAACATTTATGATTGAGGAAACAATGCAATCACATGTTAAAAGTAACAACTTGTTAATGATATCAAAGTTACACAAGTTGTATGAAATGGATTAGCTCTAAACATGTGATGCATAGGGATGTCAATCAAATCATCAATGTAGCTCAAAACATAAAAATAGATTTGATTGAAATGAGGGGACAAATCATATGTAATTATAAAGACAACTTGAAAATGATTTACCAATCAAAGTAAGGCAAGTTGTGAAACATTAAAACAATAATACACATATGATTTGTAATGATGTTGAATCCAAAACATAAGATACATTTGAAAGAGATTTTCTTATGATGGAAAACAACAACCAAAGATTCAACAAAGTATATGAATCATGTTACATATTTCATTAACATGATCTACTTAGATTTACCAAAGATAAAGTACTACTTTGATGAATCAATGGTGATGTATCCAAAACAATAGATCTATTCAAAATATAACACATGCTAAGGATACAACACATCATAGGTTAACATGTTACAAGATTTACCAATGATAAAACAAAACATGAAAACATATGATTTGTAAAGAAGTTGAGTCCAAAACATAAGATACTTTTGAAAGTGATTTTCTTATGATGGAAAACAACAACCAAAGATTCAACCAAGTATAGGAATCATGTTACATATGATTTACCAAGTTTCTTTTATTAACATGATCTACTTTGATTTACCAATTCAAGTACTACTTGGATTGAATCATATGGTGTTGTATCCAAAACAATAAATCAACTCAAAACATAACACATGTTAAGGACACAACACAAACATAGTTTAACATGCTAGAAATGATTTACCAAAAATAAAACAAAAGCATGAAAACATATGATTAAGGAAGGAAGAGCCTACTTGGTGGTTTAACTTCATTAATCCAAGCTTTAGCTTTCCTAATCATCCCCTTCATCCCTTGGTTCTTTTCCCTTTTGATATGCCTCAAATCCTCTCAAGGAGGGGTTAAAAATTCCCAACTTTTGGCAAGGGAAAGAACTCATATTTATAGCAAAAAGTTGCCAACGGCTAGTCCTCGGTCGACCGGCAAAGAGGTCTCGGTCGACCGGGAAGGCACAACGGTCAGATTTCTGACCGTTGGAGGTTTCAGTTCAAAACTGCAGATTTTACCTCCAGTTGTCTCGGTCGACCGAGACCTGTATCTCGGTCGACCGGCTACACTGTCGGGACAGCCTCCCTTTGACAAAAAATGCAACTTTTGCATATTTGAAGGTTTAGCTTTGGGGGACCTTTTGGCCACTAAATCAAGCTTGGAAAACATGTTTTAAAGATTCTAATGGTTTTTAAAACATGACATAAAAAGCCTAAAAAGATTCAAAACTTTTAAAACAAAGGCTTGCTTGATTTCTTGAAAACTCTTTTCTAAAACAAATGCATCCAAGATTTAAAAACAAATCATGCATAAATCAAAACTTTTACAACTCTTAAAAGTAATGCATGAATAAATCAAGATTTCAAGTTTATTTAAAACAATGCAAGTGTGTAAATCAAATGATGCTTGAATGATAATGCATCCATCAAATTGCAATCTATAAAAACCCTAACACTTATCTCTCTAACTATCGTCGGTCCATGAAAACTACGCTCACCGACTTCTTCCCAGCAAACCGGAGTTCTGCATCTTCTACCATAAAGTGCCTCGAAAGGTGCCATGCCGATGCTGGAGTGGTAACCATTGTTATAGGCAAATTCACAAAGCGGTAAGCACTCGTCCCACTGAACCTTGAAATCCAATACACAAGCACGCAACATGTCTTCGAGAATCTGTATCGTCCTTTCTGACTGACCATCGGTCTGAGGATGATATGCCGTGCTGAACTGGAGTTTGGTACCTATAGACTCATGAAGTGTTTTCCAAAACTTTGAAACGAACCTGCTGTCTCTGTCAGAAGTAATGGAGACGGGTTGACTATGTTTGCTAACAATTTCATCCACAAATAACTTTGCAAGTGGTGCCATATGCATCATGTTCCCTGTCTTCATCGGAATGAAATGAGCAGACTTTGTCAGAGGATCTACAATAATCCAAATCGCATTATTTCCCTTCTTGGTATTCAACAAAATGGAAACGAAATCCATGGTGATGTGCTCCCATTTCCACTCCGGAATCTCTAACGGTTGTAAAAAACCTAGGGGCTTCTGATGCTCTGCCTTAATCAACTGACAAGTTAGACAACGAGACACAAAAGCCGTTATCTCTTTCTTCATGTTGTTCCACCAAAATCTATTCTTCAAATTGTGGTACATCTTCGTGCTACCCGGATGCATAGAATATCTCGTGCTGTGAGCCTCATTCATTATTTCACTCTTTAAGTCATCCACATTTGGCACACATAACCGGTCACGAAAATACAATATTCCATTCACCATCTTGAAATCTGGACGTTCTGTAATATGTTTTACTATCTTTGCCAAGTCTGGGTCTTGCAACTGACTTTCCTTGATCTTCTGGATGAAGGTAGGTTCTGATACTGTCATATTTGCTAACATCGCACCCAATTTCAGGGTTTGCACTTCTACACTCAACTCTTCAAACTGCTGTAAGACACCAATTCCTCTCAAACTGGCCATGACCACTGATTTTCTGCTCAATGCTTTAGCTACAACATTCACTTTGCCTGGATGATATTTGATTGGAAAATCATAATCCTTGATATACTCCATCCACCGTCTCTGTCTCATATTCAAATCCTTCTGCGAGAACAAGTATTGTAAGCTTCGGTGATCTGAATTGACTTCAAACTTCTCTCCATAGAGATAGTGTCTCCACATCTTCAAAGAAAAAACAACTGCCGCCAATTCTAAGTCATGAGTTGCATAGTTCTTCTCATGGTCCTTCAACTGTCTCGAGCCATAAGCAATCACCTTGCCATCCTGCATCAATACACAACCCAGTCCCACATTCGAAGCATCTGTATAAACAATAAATCCGTTGTTGCTCGAGGGTAACGTAAGGATTGGGGCTGTGGTTAACCTTCCTTTCAACTCTTGAAAACTTGTTTCACACTGCTCGGTCCAAACAAATGGGACATTCTTCCTAGTCAATTTTGTCAACGGTGCTGCAATGGACGAAAAACCTTGGACAAATCTTCTGTAATAGCCTGCTAACCCTAAAAAGCTTCTGATTTCTGTCACACTGCTTGGCCTCACCCAATTAACAACTACTTCTATCTTTGCTGGGTCAACTGTTAAACCTTCTCTTGAGATGATGTGGCCTAGAAAAGCAACTTGCTCTAATCAGAATTCGCACTTACTGAGTTTTGCATAAAGCTGGTTGTCTCTAAAAAGCTGCAACGCCGTCCTCAAATGTTCTTCATGTTCCTTCTTACTCTTGAAATACACAAGGACATCATCAATAAATACTACCGTGGAGTGATCCAGATAGGGTGCAAAGACTTTGTTCATAAGAGCCATAAAGACTGCGGGTGCATTCGTCAAACCAAAGGGCATCACTAAAAACTCATAGTGCCCATATCTTGTTCTAAAGGCTGTTTCCTGAACATCCGAGTCTCTAACTCTCAACTGATGGTATCCTGATCTCAAGTCTATCTTGGAAAAATAGGCCGCTCCTTGCAATTGATCAAATAATTCGTCTATCCTTGGCAATGGGTACTTGTTCTTCACGGTCACATGATTCAACTTCCTGTAGTCGATGCACATTCTCAAACTTCCATCCTTCTTTTTCACAAACAACACCGGTGCACCCCAAAGTGAAACACTTGGCCTAATAAAGCCTTTGCTCAACAATTCCTGCAATTGGAGCTTTAGTTCACCCATTTCTGCTGGAGCCATTCTGTATGGTGCAATCGAGATCGGAGTTGTCCCTGGTAGGAGCTCAATTGTGAACTCAACTTCTCTAATTGGTGGTAATCCCGAGATTTCTTCTGGAAAAACATCCGGAAATTCACACGCAATGGGGATATCCTCCACCCCTTGGGACTGTTTATCCTCCGTGATAAACGCAATAAATGCCTGACATCCACTCTGAACTAATCTGCTTGCCTTCAACACTGAAATAAACCCTGCCTGAGTTTTTCTCCTATTCCCTTGAAATATCAATTCTGCCTGTGGTCCTTGGAATATGAATGTTATGGTTTTACTAAAATAATCCATGGTGGCATGATATGCTTCTAACCAATCCATGCCTAATATGACATCAAAATCACGCATGTCCAAAACAATGAGGTTGGCCGGTAAATTAACATCTCCTAACAAAACTATACAGCTAGGGTAATAGGTTCTACACACAACTTGTTTCCCTACTGGAGTGGTCACTACTAGAATGTAATCCAATTCACTATGTGGTGCATCAATCATCTTAGCAAAACTAGGAGATGAAAACGAATGTGTGGATCCAGGATCAAATAAAATCTGGGCTTCTACCCCCACAAACAAGAAGTTTACCTTCTACCACGTCTCCTGCAGCTTCAGCATCTGCACGGTTGAGATAATATAAACGTCCATGCATTTATAGCCTATTTGGTGCTTGATTCTGCCTTCCTTGGCCATGTTTGTTCTGTTGTGGAGGACGAGCATTCTGATTTTGTGCTGGTGGCCTAGCCTGTTGCTGCTACTGAGGTGGTCTAACATGATTCTGAACTGGTGCTTGATTCTGAGGAGCTACTTGTCTCTGCTGTTGGTTTATGTTCCATTGATTCTGAAGTAGTGGGCAATCCTTGATTGCATGGTTCATAGCCCCACACTTGAAACAGGCACCCATGGCCTTACGACATTCATGAGTTTCATGATTCTTGCCACAATGTCCATAACCCTGCCTCACTTGACCTTGTTCTTGTCTTGGTTTCTTGTTCTGCTGTTGCCTCTGATCCTGTTGCTGGTAGTGTTGCTTCTTGTCTTGAACGATCAAGTTATTAATGTCCTCAAACGTATATGCCCGTTTGACCGCCTCATCATATGTAGCTGGTGGAACTACTCCTATAGCATCTCTCATAATAATCGGATTCAACCCTTCCAAAAACTTTGTTTTCTTCTTCTGCTCCGTGTCAATCAACTCGGTAGCATATCTAGCCAATCTCTCAAACTTAGTGACATAGTCTAGTACTGTCATGCTGCCTTGCTTGAGCTGTTGAAATTCAATAGCCTTCTGCCTCTTAACATGAGAGGGAATGTACTTATCTTGGAACTGCGTCTTGAATGCTACCCACGCCTCTTTGTCAGCCATTGCCATGTATGGGTCCTTAACTATTTGCCACCACCTATCTGCAAACCCATAGAATAGTGAAGCTATGAGGTTGACCTTCTGTATACCCGTGCACGTAAAGACATAGAAGATCTTCTCGGTATTGACTAGCCAGTCATCTGCCACTAACGGGTCCTCATTGCCCGAAAATTCCTTCGGTGCTCTCTTCCTGAACCTCTCAAATAGCGCATTAGGGTCATGATCCCTATTATGAATAACAATCTGTGGACCCAAAGGAGGTGGAGCTACGTTCCTGTTCTGAAGAACTTCCAAGAGTTGCCTCTGGACTTGTGCCATTTCGTCATCTTTCTTTGCTAACTGTTCTTGAAATCTTGCTTGGTTCTCATTAGCCCGCCTTTGTTGTGCTATCATAGCTTGCATTAGTTCCTGAAATTGTGTAGCGGTTGGCGTATTAGATGTGTCTGACTCATTCTGATTACTGCCTGAAGCATGATGGTTTGGAGCTTTTCTTGGAGGCATAGTGTTGTAAAACAAGGAGTTAGTACACAATAATCATGGTATAAGGGCTTCTAAGGTCCAATACCAACGAACCTATCGAACTCACGAATCCTCGCCACGTTCCTAAGACCTTTCTAGTTTCTTTTAAGTGCCTGAAACATGTCCCGCTCTGATACTAGTCCTGTCAAGACCCCGAATCGGATCCCTGGCCCGCGACGTGTTGTTTACATTGGTGATTGTTTTCCCACAGGTTCCTGCGGTGAGGATTCACGAAGCACGCGGAATCTGTCTCACACTATCAAGTTTGCGGAAGCATGTAGCAAATCACATCAAGATAAGCACCAATAAATCTTTAAGTGCTATGACAATTAATAACGAGACATAGTATCAAAAGAAAGAGTTAATATGGCATTCCCATCAAGATTCAAGTTATGCGGCTACACAAAGTAAGTTAAGTTTTTGTTACATCCCATAAGAGGCCAACACAGGCCAATATAATTCTCAAAACAATCAAATAACCCCATGAAAAAATGACGAACTCAAAAACCCGCCCGAAGTCTAGTTGACATCGTCGGGCTGCCACTCTCTAACTGGGGGTGGCTCAAAAGCCTCCTCCGGACGCTCCTCCTCAAAGGTAACGTCACCTGCACCTGGGCACCAACAAACAAGAATCAAACACAATGGTTTGGCAGGTAACCAATTTAGGTGCAAGCATGAAACAATAAACGTTTTAAGAAAACATATAAGCAAATCCCTGATTCGAAATACCACAATGACTGAGATACATTTTCGAGAATACAAACAAAGCTGAGATACTAAAATAAACTGGCATGAGTACGTATAATATCATGAATAATTACATTCCACAAGGAACCCATCCTTTCTCTATCATATATAATGAAAAGAGCAAGCACGCACGACAAGCACGATATATATAATATAATCACGACATGATTCCCACATATACGGGGATTTCCGGCCGCGGAACCGGACACGCACGATGTGTAATAAAATACACGACCAGTCTGCAGATAGTCCACATGTTTGAGGACCCCCAGACAGTGGATCAAACTGAAAGGGCAGTCCAAGCTTAGTGGTGTTCACTTAAATTCATGAATGCACAAAATACGCGAAACACGGTCTAAACATGTCGAGGAAAAAGGGGAGAATCACTTATCAAAACACGACAAACACGACTAGCAAAAGGCATATTTATTATGCATAACACACTTAGGAAGTGACCCTTTTTTCTTGAAACAAATCTTCAAAACGAGCTTATACTTAAAATTCAAAACGAGTGCACGATGGTACTTATCATACCAAGACGGAAATTCAAATACGAAATCTGTCAAGCATGTGTTAAGGCTATTAATTGACCTTTGTGTAAGTGGGACCCCACACGTCGGAATGTACAAGAATTGGTGTCCCCGAAGTTGAGTTGCATTTCGAAGTTCCATTTACACAATGTCAAGTCAAAACCCTTAACATAGTCTAGTTTTTCAACCTTCAAGAAATACATAAATGGAACAATTCTTAGCCCTGAATCTGGCAGGTTCGCTCGAGCGGAATTGACACTTCGCTCGAGCGAGACAATTCACTCGAGCGGACCATAAGGTCGCTCGGGCGAACAACTCTCTGTCTTGCTCCAGACTAGACAGTGGGCAGTTCGTTCGAGCGGACCATAAGGTTCTCGAGCGGACAGCTCTCTGTCTGCGCCCGGACCAAGCAGTGGCCTGGTCGCTCGAGTGGACCCAATGGTCGCTCGAGCGAACAGGCTTCTGCCTGTGCTCGCTGAGTGCAGAAATAACCTTTCTCTTGTACAACTTCCAATACATTTCTCTCCTTCTTCTCATCCTTGAGCCACATACAATCCCTTGAGCCTTCATGCTCACCAAGGGTTCATTTTTCACAATTTCAAACATTCAATCCAATGAAAACAAGATCATGAAGTTTATATGCACAATTTCTAGAACAACAATGAAATCTAAAATACACATGAAACCTTGAGCCTATAGAGATTACTTGCCTTTGCCCAAATGCTAAACACTCCTCTTCAAACACTCTTACTCAAGAGCTAAGCCAACACTACAAGAATCCCATGGAAAACCATTCAAAACTCAACAAAAATGAAAATAAAGAACCCATTTTCACAAAAGGGTTTGTAAACATGAAAAACAAGATCTTTAAGGACCAAAAAGACTTCATGAAAAGTATGTGTTGAAGCTCTTACCTAGAAATGCTCAAACAAGAAGGAATGAAGAAAATGGAGAGCTTTCCCAACTTTAGCTTTCAAGAAGAAGACATCAATAGGAAGCTTGAGATGAGAGGAAGAAGATGATGGCCTTAGAATTCCATTTGGAGACTTCTAGCTTGATTATGCAAGGTGAGGAAGATGGGAGAAAAGAGGGTTTTCTCTCCTTTGGCTGCTCTAGGGTTTGGTTTTAGAATGAACAGAGGGAAAGAGATGGGTTAACTTAAGTGCTTGCAATTGGGGCCCAAATGGTCTACTCTTGTATCAATGAAAACATGGTCTTGCGGGCCTCGAATGAACTCGACAAAGAAGGATAAAATGATCCTCGAAATATCTAGTTTCCAAAAAGTATATTTTTGACATGGTTTTGAGATCTCGAAATTTGTGTCCAGATTTGTGTATAAAAGATAATTTTACCGTTTTTGGGCCAGAACTTGGGTTTTTGGGCTTCAAACATGAATGGCTGAAAACGAAAGTCGTAACGCACATTAAAATCATTCAAATGAATTCAAAATCACGACTACACGGAAACCGATACGATCCTCCCAAGCTTACACGTGCACTCAGGCCTTCTTGAGTGTGTCTGACTAATACTATACATTCTCAAATTTCCCAAAGCTATGTCCAAGACTAAGACTAATCATTTCTAACCCAACGACAACTAAACCCACTTAGGACTAAACACACACTAATCGAATTGGTCTGGGTCGGGGTCTAACTAGAAGGACACACCTCAGTATGCTTCCTGCCTAGGTTTGCATAACTTCTTCATCCGTCATTCGATCGACGAACGGTTTGGTTCTGCAGATTCGTGGCAACGAGCAATACCTAATAAACGCAACAGATCAGCCTTCAATGGTCAGAAGATTTCTCCTAGACTACGATCATGTGTTTGGTTATTGTTCATCATCTTGCATGATTTTTTTCTCTTTTAATTTAAATTCATTACAGAATAGAACCAGAAGTTCTAAATGTGAACCTGAAGTTCAGCTATCCATGGACCAACAGTCGTAGAAGTTGGAATAGTGAAATGAACTTATAGATTCATATCCATAAATCAAAACCTGGAGTTTTTTTTATTCAAATCCAAATAAATTATACGACCATGAAATTAAACATGAAAATTTGACAAAACCAAAAGTTCTGATCATTTGTTAGAACCGAAGTTTTACTTCAAACCTGAAGACTTGACAGAACCAGAAGTTTTGGAAATTTGACAGAACCTGAAGATTTGACAAAACCTGCAATTCTAATTTCATATATTATAAACCTGAAGTTCTAAATCAAGCCTGAAGTCTTGACAGAACCAGTAGTTCTGATTCTCAAAGTTGTTAACATGGTGTTCTAACTTTTCATTGGCCATTTTTTTTTAGGATAAGGACAACCAACCTCTGGATAATGAGGTATTTAGCAATCTCTTGGGAACACTCCCTGGCATGGCCTAGAAGACCAATAACTATTTAAACTTCACAAACTTAATTTTTTTTTAGTTCATTTGAGATGCATGTTACTTAGACTTTTCCTTTTTTATGGAGAACTTTATTTTTATTAATGCCCTAATTTATGGTGAATGTTTTAATTATTTCAATTTTAATCATGTGATTGCATAGTTATATTGATTTATTATTTGTGTTTAAGGTATGGATCATGGAACTGAGGACAATATCTATTTGGTAGATAGTGCCACGACACACACCATTCTAAAAAATCAAAAAAAAATCTCAGAATTGATGTTCATTCCACAAAAGGTGTCTACCATAGCTAGACCTGTGTAAATAATTGAAGGCTCCGGAAGAGCCCATATGATGTTACTTAATGATACCCACCTATTCATTAAAGATGCTTTGTTCTCAAAAAGTTTCCGAAGAAACTTGATTAGTTTCAAAGACATCAGAATGAATGGGTACCACATTGAGATGGTAAGTGACGATAACAATGAATACTTATGCATCATTACTAGTATTGGAAGCCAGAAGCAAATACTATAAAAACTAAGTGCACTCTCCTCAGGGTTATATTACACGACAATATCGAATGTTGAATCACATTCGGTTATGAGCGAAACAACAAAGTCAAGCCCGAAGCTTAGTGATCCTAAAACTTTACATCTTTGGCATGACAGGTTAGGTCACCCTGGGGCTACTATGTTGAGAAAAATTGTAGATAACTCATTTGGGCATTCCTTACAGAACCATCAATTGACCATACGTAGTGGATACTTATGTACCCCGTGTTCACAAGGAAAATTGGTCACCCGACCTTATTTTGCTAAGGTTGGATAAGAATCCCCATCCTTCCTGCAAAGGATACAAGGTGACATTTGTGGACCCATAAATCCCCCTAGTGGACCTTTTAGGTATTTTATGGTTTTGATTGATGCCCCCACCCTTTGGTCTGATGTTTGCCTACTTTCAACTAGGAACGTAGCTTTTGCCCGTCTATTAACTCAAATAATCAGACTGAGGGCTCACTTTCCCGATTATCCCATTATGTCTATTAGACTTGACAATGCAGGCAAATTTATATCACAGGTTTTTGACGATTTTTGTTCATCTCTAGGAATTGTAGTCGAACATCCTATCCCTCGTGTCCACACCCAGAATGGCTTAGCTGAATCCATGATTAAGCGCATCCAAGTCATTTATAGGACTCTGCTGACACAGTCCAAATTACCAGTTACTACTTAGGGACATGCTGTGTTGCATGCATCAATATTAATTCGACTTCGACCCACGGCCTATCATCAATATTCTCCTGCACAACTTATATCAGGACATCAACCCAATATTTCTCACTTGTACAAGTTTGGTTGTGCAGTTCAAGTCCCAATTCCACCTCCTAAGCCTACTAAGATGGGACCACAAGGTAGATTGGGAATCTATTTCGGTTATAACT
The DNA here is from genome assembly GCA_038049695.1 of Cinnamomum chago. NCBI lineage: Eukaryota > Viridiplantae > Streptophyta > Magnoliopsida > Laurales > Lauraceae > Cinnamomum > Cinnamomum chago. The sequence continues at coordinate 34,328,614 of CP142456.1, forward strand.
ATCCCTCAATTATTCGATATCTAGAACCAATGACAGGAGATGTCTTCAGTGCTTATTTTCCCGGTTGTCAATTTGAGGAGACAATATTCTGGCCATTAGGGGGGATAAGATAGTTCCTGAAGAACGTATTGTTCCTATAGAACAACTCGTTCCTGAAGAACAACAAGAATTAACATGGAATACTTCCATTCTGTCTCATTTGGTTCCACGAACTTCACAATGTAAAAATGAAGTATGGAGATTTGTGCACTTACAAGAAATTGCAAACAGATTACCTAATGTATTTAACGATACAACAAAGGTGACAAAGTCATACGTGCTAGCTATAAACGCACCTGCCAGGATTAATGTTCCTATAGGACAAAGTCAAAATACAGCAGCAAAAGAATCTACAATACGCCAGAAGTGTGGCAAACCTATAGGTTCAAAGGACGCAGCTCTGCGGAAAAGGAGAAATGGACAATCATCATCATGTCCTCCTGAAGAGGCAAGTAATGCTCCTGAAGAGGCACATAACTTTCCTGAAGAGGTTATAGTAAAATCAGTTCTCTCTAGAGTAATGGAAGTCCCTGATAAGACTTTGGAAGCCCCTGAAGAGGCACCGGTACCGAATAATGAAGAGATCTCTATACTTTATAATTATTCAAGAGAGAGATGGAATAGAAATGATATTGTCATCGATGACGCATTTGCATATGCGGTACCTACACGAATATCAAAGGAAAATGATGATGATAATTGGGACACAGAACCACGTTCTATAAATGAATGTCGACAAAGAAAGGATTGGCGAAAATGGGAAAGTGCCATCAAAGTAGAGTTGGACTCTATTAATAAATGTGGTGTGTTCGGACCTATAGTACAAACTCCAAAAGATGTTAACCCTGTAGGTTACAAGTGGGTGTTTGTAAGAAAAATGAATGAAATTACCATATATAAGGCACGCTTAGTGGCACAAGGTTTCCTGCAGAAACCTGGGATTGATTATGAGGAAACATACTCCCTTGTCATCGATACAACAACATTCAAATATCTGATAAGTTTAGCAGTTTCTCAAAATCTAGAATGAGACTCATGGATGTTATAATTGCTTACTTATATGGAGACTTAGACACAAAAATTCACATGAAAATCCCAGAAGGATTTCCTTTGCCTAGAGCAAAGCCAAAGAGTATGTACTCAATCCAATTAAGATTATCATTGTACGGCATGAAGCAATTCGGAAGAATGTGGTACAATCGTCTTAGAGAATACTTGTCTAAACGGGGGTAAGCAAACAATCACATTTGCCCGTGTCTATTTATAAAGAAATTTTTGAAGGGATTTGCAATATTAACAATTTATGTGGATGATATAAATTTGATAGGGACTCCAGAAGAGCTCAAAGAAACTACTGATTATTTAAAGAGATAATTTGAAATTAAAAACCTTGGAAAAACGAGATTCTGTCTCGGCCTGCAAATCGAGAGAAATTTTAGTGGGATGTTGATCCATCAATCTAATTATACTGAGAAGGTTTTAAAACGATTTCGTATGGATAAGGCACACCTATTAAGCACCCCCATGGTCGTCCGGTTTCTAGATATAAGGAAAGATCTATACCGTTCCATTGAGGAAAATGAAAAGGTATTGGGTTCCGAAGTACCATACTTAAGTGCTATTGGAGCCCTAATGTACTTGACACAATGCACTAAACCGAATATTGCATTTTCTTTTAATCTACTTGTTAGATATAGCTCCGCACCAACTCAAAGGCACTGATTGGTATGAAACACATCATACGATATTTACATGGAACAACTAATTTAGGAATATTTTATTCTTATGATCGTAGAGATTCTAGTTTTGTAGGATATGCAGATTCAGGTTATCTCTCTGATCTTCATAAAGGTCGATCACCGACAGGTTATGTGTTTCTTAATGGTAATGCAGTCATTTCTTGGCGTTCTACTAAACAGACTTTGGTAGCTACTTCCTCCAACCATGCTAAGATTTTAACCTTTTATGAAGCGAGTAGGAAATGTGTATGGCTAAGAGCATGTTCGTAGTTCTTGTCAATTACCATCTATTGTAGGTTTCTCGAATATTATCTATGAAGATAATGAAGCATGCATAAGACAGATTCGAGAAGGTTTCATTAAAGGAGACAAGACTAAGCATATAGCACCGAAGTTCTTCTTCACTCATGAACTTCAGAAGAACAATGAAATTGAAGCCAAGCAAATTTGTTCGAGTAACAACCTAGCTGATTTGTTCACCAAATCTTTGCTAAAATCAGTATTCCAGAAGTTTGTATATGAGATTGGCATTCATAGAGTTTGTTGGAAGTAGGTGGACCTCGTGGATAAGTTTTCAAAACTTTTGACCCACTTGACTCAGGGATCAAATACCCATAAGGCCATAAGCCACATCCAAGATGCAAACCCTTAACCTCATCAATCATGTACAACAATAAACTCTATCTAGAAGATAGAAATCAGCAACACCATGCAACCAAAATAATCCATAACAAATAGAGAAGTAGATTATACCTTTGGAGCCCGGTAGTGCTCTAATGGAGAAGAAGACAATTAGCTTGAACAAGAACTCTTCTTGAAGCAAATTAGGATCTCCAAGACCTTATTGTCTTTCACGCTATGACCTTCTATCAGATCTCTTTTCTCAAGAAGACTGATGGAAACTCTAGGAGAAAACCCAACTAGAAACTCCAAGGAACTAGAAGAGATAGAGGAATTGTGCAACTTTTGCACAATGGACAACTCGGGTGTGAATCCCTATGTTGGACGTCCAAGGGGGTGTATCTCCTCGTTTATATCTTAAAGACACCTCCTTTTACTTATTAAAATAGAAGTCCAACTTCCATTACTAATTGGTAACTTTCTCCTTCCTAATTATTATAAAAATCTCACTTCCACAACAATTAGTAACTTACTATTACCACTATTAGAAATCTCAGTTCAAATAGAAATAGTAACTTTCTAATTCATTCCTTTTAGAGTTCAAGTATGATTACTATCTTACTAATAACTTGGGCTAGTATGGGGACCACTAGGGATTCTATAGAAAGCTGGCTCCAACTGGGACACCGCGACCCCACATCTCATATGCAATCCAGACCCACAATTTATTGCAAATAACACCACTATATAAATGCAATTGCACTCCAGTCTTAGGAATATATTACAATGAATACCCTAAACTTTCCAATTACCGTAAGTAGGCTCCTCTATCAATATCCATGGATCAATTGGATTAAATCTGTCCCTTCCAATCTTAGATCCATAACTTATTATCCTTGATCCCTAATTAATCACAATGATCATCAGTACCATCCAATTAACTCTTAACCGAGATGGGTGCGCACTTACTAATGACAAATCCATTAATTGGCACAAGGAGATAATATAGATAGATTCCATCTTTACCATTGGATGTTCCCACAGTCCTACTACCACGTACCCAAGACACCGAGATGTTGACCTACAGTTGGCCTCACTCATTGGTGACTCAAAGCAAATGAATAGACATAAACTTGAGTTCATCAATGTCTCATGATTGAGAGCCTATTGCTAGGGAATTATGAGAGCAAACCTTAAAACGAGACAATATTCCATAAGGTACTTCTCATAGTCTTTTAATACATCCAATGTACCAGCACCATGATCCAGAATCTTACATTCTGATGATTGAGATAAATCACACTATCTCATAGTGATCAAAGTGCTGCAACCTTATCAGATGAGATGCCCAGTCTCATCACTGGTTGTCAAAATATTTAAGTATAAGATTTGTGACACATGCCTCCCGTATGTGGATCTCATTCATACTCATATATCACTTCGAATATACTAATGGGACCCGGTTCATCTCATGAACCATCATTTCATATATATTGGTCATGTGCAAACCCACCACTCATCTCATGAAAGGAAAGCATGATTTTATTGATAAATAAAAAAATTAATCAATTTATTACATCATCTGATGGATTGAGTCCATACAATCTAACAGAGTTCATCATCAAACTATGTAAATGGTTGCTATCGTTAGGGGGATCATGAAGTATGCTATCTATGGACATTTATACGCTCTACTCTTTTTCATTCTCTAGGTTTTATCCCACTAGGTTTTCCTAGTTAAGGTTTTAACGAGGCAGAATTATGCACGTCCAACACCAGTTCAATGATCTTGAAGAATGTTGTACTCTTTTTCCCTTCGCTTTGGTTTTTCCCACTGGGCTTTCCTTAGCAAGGTTTTTAATGAGGCAACTGTCTTTCAATGGTGGTCATCCAAGGAGGGGTGTTATAAGATATGGATCTTGGGTGGATGACCACTTAAGATAAGTTATGGTTATAATTAGGATTCCTCTCTTATGAGGTTACTTTGCCTATAAATAGGCCTCTCCCATTGTATTTGTACATAGATAATGAGATGACAGAAAAGCTCTCTCTTCTCTCTCTAATATTCTTTCTCTTAGTCTCTCTCTTTTCTAATATATATATATATATATATATATATTTCAAAATAAAGCACATCACCATAGAAAATTTTAGGTACCCAAACTTAGATGGGAAAACTTGGCTAGTTGACTCATGACTCTCTAAGTCAACTAATTTTAATGAAGGATCGAGTCAAATTTAGGGGAAATTTAGCCAAGTCACTTTATTATGGTAAGTAGTTTGTATCCCGACCCATTTGATAGTAGATTTGATTTTATATCATTGATGCTTATTTTAACAAATTATGCTAATGTTAGAAGTTAGTGATTTAAAAATAACGAATGGGGTATAATCTCAAACATATATTTGGACTGGAGAATTTTGTAATATGTAGCATTTATTTTTTCCTATTAGTTATTTTCCTTATTATAGTATTTCTTGCATATATATAAATTTATTAATTTGAATAGATTGTCATGGATGCATGTACATAACTAAATGTATACTTCTTATTTTTTATAAATATCATATCTAGAAAACCGATATCAAGTCACCATATTAACTCTTTCTGAGTCAATATTTTTTCGCATTGGACTAGTCGTGTGTGAATCACAAGTTTTCCCGCCTTCTCCTAAATACACCCCTAATATGGAATCTTCCATCAAAGGAAAGTTTTGAACATTGCAAAAAAAAGAAAAAAAAAAGGAGTTTCCAAAAAGAGGAAAAGTTAGGGCTTGATTTTCACTATTATGATTTTTTTTTCAAGAGATTATTAGCAAAATTACAAAAAACATAGGGTGCATATCTAAAAAATATCCCAATCACCCCGTTAATAAATACCGACCTCCTCCTCCCTAGGTTTCAGCACACCCTGTTCTAGGATTGCAAAGATTGCAGTGTGTTTTCTCAATCTCTGTTTGGTGCTATGGTGAGAAAGCCAAGCATGGGTCGACAGAAGATAGAGATTAAGAAGATAGAGAACGAGGATTCACGTCAGGTCTGCTTCTCTAAGCGCCGTGCAGGCCTCTTCAAGAAGGCCAGCGAGCTCTGCATCCTCTGTGGCGCTGAGATTGCCATCATCGTCTTCTCCCCCGCCGGCAAGGCTTTCTCCTTTGGCCACCCATGCGTCGATACCATCATCGACCGCTTTCTCACCTCCTCTACCACAGCAATCCTTGACGTTTCCTCAAACGACCGCCACCGGGCCACAACCCTGCAAGATCTCAACCAGCAGTACATGGAGCTGCTGAATCAGGTGGAGGCCGAGAGGAAGAAGGGGGAGTCGCTGAAGCGCAAGCGGTGCCCTGGCTTCTGGTGGGAGGCCCCAGTGGAGGATATGGGGCTGCAAGAGCTCGAGAAGTATAGAGCTGGCATGGAGGAGCTAAGGAAAAAGGTGGCTAAGCGTGTCAATGAGTTGGCGCTCGGAGCAGCAGCAGCATCGCCCGCAACCACCACCCCCTTCTTGGGTCCCATTAATTCGGTTGGCGTTGTCGATCCATTCGCTTCTAAACCAAGTGATCCTCATCGTCATCGTCCTCCTCTCCATCCCAGTATTGGATTGGGTCGTCGCTTTTTCTAAATAATCATCATTATTATGGTAATAAAGGTTGTTTATGTTGAGTATTTTGAGTATGAGAAATAATGTTTTCTTTAGTGGAAATGAGAGAATCGGAGTCTCCTTATTGTCTTCCTTTCATGGGAAATCTTTTCCACTTTATCCCTAGATATAATATCCTCGATTGAGAGGTCCCTCCCTTCCACTTTATTCCTACGTATAATATCCTCGATTGAGAGGTCTCTCCCGTACGTAATATAAATTTCACTTTAATAATGTAAATAAGAGAGACAAGAGATTGAAGTTCTTGCATTAACAATTTTATGTTTGATTGATAAGCAAATCTTAGTTTTTTTTTCTTTTTTTTATGTGTAATACTAATAATATACTTTTATTTTTTCAAAAATTGTGTATTAGATTAGCTATTCATGAATCTAAGCTACTTAGACCGAATAAGTATGGACAAATCGGTATCATAAAACTAATTAGATAAATCATATAGAGAACCATCATTGGATTGATTATAGGAGTCCGGATCACCTATCGTATTTGTTATACCTTTACCGAAAGAGAATCACCTAAAATTTTGGATGACGTGGCGGAGTAGTATTGATCCACTCACAGTGAATGTATAACAAATGCGATAGGTGATCTGGACTCTGTTTTTTTATAGATATATCCAATCTACTGAAATTAATCATATTTTTACATATAGGATCAATCCTATCGTATGATGCACTCCAACTGCAGTGAATTTCTTTTCTCTTCTTTTTTTCTCATGATAATGATGGCCCACCTGGATGCACCTAAGTAGATAATTAGGGTTTAAGTGAAATATCAACATAATCACATCATGGTAGCCCATGACTTTTGGTTTCACTGAGATGTAGATGATGGTCCAGTCAATTAAAAACTTGATCTTACTCTCTGCGTATTTTCACACGTTGGGGATCTAAGGGAAACCAAAAAAAACTTTCTTTGTCTGGGGTTTTTAACACGTGGGGATGTCACCATCTCATTCTCAGGCGAGTAATTGCCATGCCATATTAAGGCCAAACGTCCAACTCATCTGGCAACTGAGAAATAAAGGCAATAAATACTGATAGAAAATAAAGAAATTAGTCCAAAAACAGATATGATAGACAACCGTAATCAAGTAATCATGTTCAATTAAAGAGTTTCTTTTTATACCTTTGCTATTTTGCCTATTGTAGAAAATGCCTTTTAAAATCAATTTCTATATAAGAAAAGGATTTGAACCAGTATGAGAACTTGGTCTCATGGTGTTACTATGGGGCCCACTGAGGGCTCCATTTTGGGATGGGATCAGTAGGGATTGAAAGATTTACATGGGACTGCCTTGATAACCCATTCATCCATGACCGACAAGCTCAGTCCAATTGTAAGGGTATGTAGTCGATCCAACGGTCCAGTTCATGCTTAATGGCATGGGGACCCATATGGGAATGGGGATAGAGGGATTTGAAGGACACGCAGGGGACCTCCTCTCTACAAAAAAATCAGCCATATCCTTGATTTCTTTCATCTCCCCGTGGGCTACAAAATTTTAATGGTGTATAGTCCATTTGGATGGGTGTCGCTCAATCTAACGACTCAGTTTAATCAGATGGGGTCAAATCTTGGTGGACATGTGCAATTCAGGGGGGGCCCTGTGTGTAGCCCATTTGGATGGACCAAACAGTGGGCCCTACCCTAGGCAGCGGACAACTCTCTCCCGCAACCCTCTCCCGTCCGCTTAAGCTGAGAAGAGGGGTCTCTCTCTCTCTCTATATATATATATATATATGAAGGCTCTCCTAAGTTCAAGCTTAGAAGAAAATTTTGTAAGCTCATGCTTGTGGGGCCCATCTTCGGTCCATCCAAATGAACCAAACACATGACCCCCTAAATTGCAAATGTCCACCAACTTTCGGTCAAATCCGAATTTACTAGACCGTTGGATCGACTATGTATCGATCCGAATAGGTTATTGACCATTAAACTCTTGGGTCCATATGGAGATGATAGAAATCACGATTGTGGCCGATTTTTTGTAGAGATGAAGATCCCAGGGAGTCCTTGAAATCCCCCCCCCCCAATCTCCATCTCCATGCGGGTCCCCAAATGGGCCCCGCCACACACTTGAGCTTACCTTATCCTAAGCTTGAGCTTAGGAGAGCTGGCCCCAATATATATATATATATATAATCCTGTTGATGGTTCCAGGAAAGCTTGTCATGCTTTATTTAAAAAAAAAAAAAAAACTCTTGGAATCTATTATGGGTCAGCAACCCAAATTATTGAAACAGTGAGGCCCACTTCTGGACGGTTGAAATATGCAAACGTGATGGGTCCCCACTAAAATGGTCGAGCAATATTCAAACATCACCATTTCACATCACAAAAGGGCAAATTAGAATTTAGGTAGATGAACACTGTTGATCAATTTTGTGTGGATCCCACCTTATTGGATAGTTTTTTTTTTTAATCTTCTGGGAAACAATTAACATGATATACATATAGATTTTTAAATAAAATATTTGTTTTGATAGTTGGACCGTTTTCCCGTAGAAATTTTATTTAGGAGACCAAAATGTTCTCCTGTTTGAGATATATATGGCATTTATTATGAGATTGCATCGCAAGAAATTACCATATAAATCACTACCAAAGTAATGTTTCCTTTATCTACATCGCTCGGTTTCAAAGTTTCCTTTCTCTATCACCTTTCCGTTTAAAAGTTTTGGATCATGTTGGTAGCAAAGCTTGATGAAAATCAATTTTGATAGAATAAAGGGGGATTCGGCGAGAGGTCCCTCAAAGTATGACTTTGTTGCAAACAGTCCATAAAAAAAAGTCATTCAGCCAAAGGTCCTCTAATACATTCTCATACCTGATATGTCTAATTTACCCTTTCTTTAAATCATATCACATGATTGGTGGGATTTCCCATTAATAATAGTCAACTACCATTTAATGGGCCACGATTAATGGAATCTCACTAATGAGATTTTCAAATAAATTCTAAAAACACACAAATAAATTTCAAAAAACGCAAATAAATTTCAAAAGAATGCAAATAAATTTCAAAAGACACAAATAAATTTCAAAAGAATGCAAATAAATTCCAAAAGACACAAATAAATTTCAAAAGATATAAATAAATTTCAATAGATGAAAATAAATTTCAAAAGATCCAAAATAAATTTCAAAAGATCCAAATGAATTTCAAAAAAATATCAATAAATTTCAAAAGACTCAAATAAATTTCAAAAGACGTAAATAAAATTAAAAAAAGCAAATAAAATTTAAAAAAAAGGTAAATACATTTGCCAAAACTAAGATAACCCAATTTTCCAAATTAGCGAACAATGTGGCAAAAAACTCAAGGCTTTCTTGTCAAAAACTCAGTTAAATTTATTTCAAAAAACACAAATAAATTTCAAAAGACACAAATAAAATTCAAAAACACAAATAGATCTAAGAAAATACAAATAAATCTGCCGAAAACACAGAAAGATTCGTTCAAAAACTCAGTTAAAATTTTTTAAAATGGAGATAAATTTGTCAGAAACTAACTTATATTTTTCAAAAACTCAAATAAATTTGCAAAAAACTCAGATAGATTTGTTTATAACTCAGATAGATTTTTTTTTCAGAACTAAGATAAATAGCCAAAAACATGGATAGATTTGTCTAGAATTCAGATAAATTTGTTCCAAAAGTCAGATAAATAGCCAAAAACTCAAATAGATTTGTCCATAATTCAGATAAATTTGTTCAGCACTCAAATAAATTTGTTCCAGAAGTCAATTAAATAGCCAAAAACTCAGATAGAATTCTCCAAAACTCAAATAAATTTGACAAACAATACAAAACTCAGATAAATTTGACTTTTACTAGAATGGGATGGACTTCTGGAACGGGCCAGGTCGAACCTGATCTGAAACCAACCCGCCAAAACCGACCCGAACACAACCCGGAACCAAACCCAAATCGGTCTTCTTCCCCAAACAGAACTGGTTCTTTCTTAGGTTTCTGTAACCATAAACGATGAAAACGCTGCTCCTTCCTTCTCCGACCATGGCGCAACAGCTGCGGCAATGGACGGCGGAGTCTCCGGAGATGATCGTCACGGCAGTCCGCTCCTTCTCCGACAAAGGGAAGTGCGACAAACCCAAGACTCTTCTCTGTTCTTCTTCCGGTTCGGTGATGATGGCAGCGATAATGGCAGCCCTCTGTGCGTCAAATTCAATCTGCAATCCGGAATCAAGAACCCCTCTCTGGCGATGGCAATGGACACCAGATCTACTCCGGTAGTCTGCAGCCTTCAAAACCGATCCTAGACTTGCCTGCCGAGCGTCTGCAACTTCGGATTTCCACACAAATCCGATCAGTGTGGCCCTCTCAAGATCAAAATCGATCTCTCTCCTGTTCCTGCAACGAAGTTCCACGTGCAAAAGTCCAAATAAAAAAACCTTGAACCAATCCATCAATCGCAAATGTAGCACAATCCAATCCTGGAAACCCTAGGCTCTCTCCATGTCCGGATTGAAGAAGAAAAAGAGGGAGAATGGAAGATTTAAAATTTTATGCCTAATCAGTTAAAAGGGCAAATTAGTCATTAAAATGTATGAGGTGGCATGTCTAGGGACCTCTCACCATGAGGTGACGTGTCTAGGGACCTCTCACCGAAATATATCCAAGCTATATGGACTACAGGCCTTAGAGGAAAAGTTGATGGACTGGAGGCCTTACAAGTCCTATATGAGGGACCTTTCGCTAATTATCTCTAGAATAAAAAGGTAAAGTCTACCCTTGAGATTTGTGAGATGCACTTATACTGAATAAAAAAGGGCAAGACACAGTGCTGCAATTTTCATATTGTACCAACCTATTGTTTATATATTTATTTTTGCAAATCATTTATTTGCAATCTATTGTTTAACCTCATCCCGGGTTGTGGGCGTTTTTTCACTTTATGGAGTTTGTTCAGTGATTGTAAATTAGGGCATGCCCCAATTGGGAATTAAATTTTCCACTTTTGTATTTTATGCTTTTTGAAAAATCAAAGACCAACTGATCTTTCAAATAAGAAAATCAGATTATTCATGGGATCAACCACATATCATTGATCTAATTCCTAGGGGTAGAACTAGAGAAATTACCTTGGAGGGGTCATTATGTAAAAATGAAAAACTTTTGGTGGGGCCAATGTTGAAAAATAACATAATTCCTTAACATCAAGGGGGTATCTGAAATTTCTACCCTCCAGCGACCCTCTAGTTCTGCCCTTGCTCACCCATTTTGTGCCAAGACTGAGTTGTGTTGAGATCAGGTTGTGCTGAAACTGTGCTATCTAGAACTTTTTTGGTAGTGTTATTTTAGACTTTTTTTATGAGAATAGATTATTCAGAACTTGCTTGGCAACATTATATTAGTATTTTTCTAAGGAACATAATCAAAATGAAATTATGTTCTAAGTACCCACAATTAGATTAACTAATTATAAATGTAAGTACTAAAGTAATTTAAAACATTAATGTCTTCTGGAGTGACTAAATATGATAATCTCTACCTGATGCCTCAATGGGCTAATAGTGTGCATTCTGCCCAATGAACGATGGGCTGGCTTGGACATAGGCTATCTGAATGGCTAGCAATGGTTGCTTCGCACAGCATGAACTAGTGTGTACGGAGAGAAATGAATGGTTCATGAGTAATCTTCCTTTCCATTAACCCTATGTTTGGGAAGGGGGTAGGGGAGGGGAAAATTGAAGGGGGAAGGAAAATGAAGGGGAGGGGAGGAGAGGGAAAATTAATTTTACATCCTCTTGTTTGGGAAGTCAAAAAGTAGGAGGAAGAAAAGTGAAAAAGTAGGGTTTTGTTTGTTTGTGAGATAGAGAGAAAATTACCATTTTGTCCTTACTTTTATAAAAACTTCAAAATTATATTTTATAGACAAAGGGCAGTTTTGTAAATTTTCACTTTTTCCCCTCCTTTCCCCCCATTTCCCCCCTATTTTGGGGGGAAAAAATTTTCACACTTTTTCCCCTCCCCCCACCCCTCCATTTTCCCTCCCCCTTTCCCAAACACCCTCTAAAAAACTTTTCCCCCCACTTTCCCCCCCTTTTTTTTCCTCCCCCCCCCCCCATTTTCCCAGAAGGAGTTGAACATGGGGCAGAGGAGATGGATGGAATATATCAAGGACTATGATTTTCCAATCAAGTACCACCCGGGGAAAGCTAATGTAGTTGCCGATGCCTTGAGCAGAAAATCAGTAGGCTTGGCAAACCTAAGTGGCACTTGTATCTTTGAGCAATTCGAAGAATTGAGTATAGACCTGCAACCACTACGGAAGGGTGTTTTGTTAGCTAACATGACAGTGTTAGAGCCTTCTTTCATTCAGAAGATCAAGGATAGTCAGTTGCAAGATCCAGAGTTGGCCAAGATTTCAGAGCATATAGCAGAACGTCCTAACTTCCGTATTGTTGTTGGAGTTTTGTACTACCGTGACCGTCTATGGATGTCTAACATTAAAGATTTGAGGAATGATATCATGACCGAAGCTCACAGTACGAAGTACTCTATGCATCCAGGCAGCACGAAGATGTATCAGAACTTGAAGGGCAGATTTTGGTGGAATAACATGAAGAGAGAGACTGCAGCGTTTGTCTCCCGTTGTATGACTTGTCAATTGATAAAGGCAGAACATCAGAGGTCCCGAGTGACCTCGATTAGCATTAATTAAGTTGTGTGTTAGTCTTAAGCGTGATTAGTAGTCTTTGACTAAGTTGGGTTTGGAATAGCTTTTGATATAGTTTTGGGGAATTTTGATTGCTTTGTGTTAGTAGGGAGGGCCCTTTAGGGGTCCTCTTTTTATGACTTTGCATGTGCTTGGGGATTTATCGGAGATTTTGCATGCATTATTTTAATCCCGTTATATTTGTATTGTTAATCCCTTCAACTTTCATGTTGATCTCGTCCCCGTTCGAGACCCTGAAACCCGATTTCATAGCCTTGAGGGCAAAACAATGATTGTGCACTAAATCTGTACCCATAACTTGATATTCCCGAAACCCGCAAAATATATACTTTTTGGAAACTAGATATTTCGACGATCACTTTTCTCTTCTTCGTCGAATTCATTAGAAGCCCCGAAAGCCAAGATTTCAGCCCAAAGGGTGTCTTGGGTAGTGGGACCCATTCCCATTTGCTTATGTAAGGAGAACCCATTTTCCATCTCCATTTTTCCAGCACAAAAGGCAGCCAAGGGTTTCTTGCAACCTTTCTCTTCTTCTTCTTGCTCTCCCCATCTCAATCTCCTACAAATCTTGCACCAACATCAAAATAGAGGTCATCATTCTCTTCCTCATCTTGAAGGCTATCTTTTGATACCATTTGTTGAGAAACCTATCAACTTTGAGATCTCCTTTGAGCTCACCTTGCCCATTTGGAGAACCTACAAGTAAGCAACCTTCCCCATCTCTTAGATTTGTGTTTCTTTGATCTTAAAGAAGTCCCATTCTCATTATTGTAAGGTTTCCCTTTCTATTTCATTGTTTGGCCATTTTAGGGTTTGTTTTGGGGGTTTTGTTTGTGTTTGTAGGATTCTTGAGAAAGCTTTGTTTAGTACCTTGATTTCCTTGATTAGAAGACCTAAGGCAAGTGGATGAGTTAATATTATGAGCTTTCAATGGTTTTCATGAGGAATGTGGTTGATTTGTCATTTCCATTCATATTTATTGGCTTGCATTGATTTTTGAAATACATGCTTTGAATGAACCTTGCTAAATCGTTTAATGTTTTGGAAACATATTGGTTATGGTACTTGTTGTCTTTTGGATATATCTTAAATGAATGTTTGTGAGTTGGTTTCTCTTTCCTCTTGTGGTTGTTGTGGTTAAGAAGGAAGTGATGGAATGAACACATATTGGGGTTTTGGAGAAGTGTAGATAGATGTATTGGAGATGCTCTTAGCTTAGTTTTATTGCAAGGAATAAATGGAAGTGAGGAGAATGGTTTTGAGGAGGAAAAATGGCTCAAATCTGAATACAGTGGGTGTTTCCCGCACCTGGCGGTCAGCCAGCGGTCACCTGTCGGCTAGCCGTCTGGTGACTGGCGGCTAACCGCCAGCTAGCCGAACAGTCGCGGTTACTTTTCCAGAGAGCAACATTTTCCTCCTGAAGGCACGGTTAGCCTCACGGTTAGCAAGCGGCTAACCGCCTAACCCAGCGGCGGCTAACCGCCAACCAACCGAACCAATTCGGTTACATTTCAAGTAACCTATTTTTCTGTCAGGCCAACCGCGGTCAGCCGTGCGGTCAGCCAGCGGCTAACCTCCATCTGACCGCTAGGTAACAGAAATCACCCAGACAACCATTCCAGAGAGCTCCTCGCTCGAGCGAACTCTCCGGTTCGCTTGAGCGATGAGCTTTGTCGGTCGAATGCTATGTTTGGGACAATGACGAATTGTTTAAACATTGTGGGGTTATTCATTGAGAACCCCTCTATGTCAAGGAGATTTACTAAGCAATGTATGAGGCCATTGGAGAAAGAAACCATATCACGAAGATGTCATTCGAAGTTTTGAAAATTGTTTATTTACTTTATCGATCCCGAGATTTATACTACATGCCTTGTTTTCCCGAAAGCATTGAAGTACACTTACAATGGTTACTTGTCTTGAAGTGCATTGCACCACACGAAACGACAGTGTGCCTTGAACACCCCCATTCTACCCGTTTGATTATTTGTACTCGATTTACTTGCACATGTCTCGATTTGTTATTTAACCTATTAGTCGGCACCATTAAGCTTGGATAACCTTGTTGGTCTGATCCACCGACTTGGAGATCCCCCTCTTGTCCAGCCTGCTGCAGTTTGGATCCCGCTACCCGGTTATTACCGTGGTCTTGTCCCGATGCCGCAGATTGCTACTGTGGTTCCCGATGCCCGGCTCGCTACCGTGGTCATGTATAGTATTTGTATATGTATTTATAAGATCCACTGTTTCTCCTCACCTCGAGTGACTGAGATCAGTGCCTAGTTATTGCTCTGTCACTTTAGTGATAGAGGACTTAGCTTCGTGTGGTTGTCATCTTGCTTGTTTCCCGTTTCCATGGTTACCTGTACATGTCTTATAATGCATACTGGTATTTGAATAAATGTTTTATCTCGTTCATAGAAATTGTTATTTAAACCGGTTTAAACGCTTTTGAAGGTAAATTTATTTATTATTATATTGTCTTTGTATTTTACCCATTTGTCAAACCGTCGTGTTTGACCCACTCTTTGGTACTCAGGTCCCGTTATTGGTTATCCCGAGGAGGAGCACGAGGAGGCAGTCGGAGAACCGCAGCAGTTAGTTGAGTGGCGTGCTGATGATGTCATTTAGACATTGGATTGCTAGAGAAAGATAACATTTTGGGAGAACTTTTAACCATTCTTTTAGGGATTGGTGTTTTGTTTATATTGGCCTTTGTTGGCCTCTAATTTTGGGAAATGTAATTAAATGATCTTTGAATAAAATCTAACTTACTTTTGGGTAACATGCTAATGATCATTGCTCATTCTGATACAATACTATACTTTTGTTATTATCTTTATGATTAGAGATGGATTGAATATTCGATTTGCTACACGCTTCCGCACTTAATAGAAATGTTCATATATGGTTGTGATAATCCTCACCGCGGACACCTGTGGGAAATTAAATAAATGTATGGCATTAAACCAATGTGGTACATCATCATTAGTGTCTCGATCCCGGATTAGTCCTACGGGCCTGGTCTGGGGTCGCGACAGACTGGGGTCAGAGCAAGACGTGTTTCAAGCAATTAAAAGAAACTAGAAATCCTAAGGACGTGACGAGGATCCGTTCGATCTTTCGTTAGCTAGAATCGTGTGAGCAATGTGTGATTCTTTATTTGATTATTATGTGCTAACAATTTGTTTTGCAGCATCATGCCACCTCATAAGCGACCGATAAATGGCAACCCCTCTGGAAGTAATAGTGATCACACTGGGCCAGTTGAAGAGGATATGGTTGATAACAACTCGCCAAATCAATTCCAACAAATGATGCAGGCAATGCTTGACCAACAGCGTCAGGCCAACGAGAATCAAGCTAGATTGCAAGAACAAATGCTTAAGAGAGAGGAAGATCATGCAAGAGAATTGGCAGAAATGCAGAGGCAGTTGTTAGAGGTATTACAGAGAAGGCCCGAACCGGTTCAACCTCAACCCGCTATTGTCATCAATCAGAGGCAACATGACCCGAACGCTTTGTTTGAGCGGTTTCGGAATAGAGCTTCGAAAGAGTTTCTTGGAATAGAGGATCCATTAGCTGCAAATGATTGGCTAGAGCATACGGAGAACATATTTGAGATTTTCCAATGCACCGGAGGAGAAAGAGTAAAACTAGCATCATCTCTCTTTAGCGGTACAGAGGATAGATGGTAGAAGACAGTTAGGGAGGAATATAGGACTATGGCTGATGCACAGATTTGGGCAAACTTCAAGTGGCAGTTCCATTATAAGTATGTACCCGCCCACATCAAAAATAGAAGGCAATAGAATTTAGCAGCTTGTGCAAGGAAGTATGACGGTCATCGAATACCTTACTAAGTTCGAGAGATTGTCTAGATATGCTCCGGAATTGGTGGATATGGTCAAGAAGAAAATTGCAAAGTTCCTAGAGGGACTCAACCCTTTCATTGAGAGAGATGCTATCGGAGTAGTACCACCTGTAACTTTCGATGAAGCTATCAAGAGGGCCTATAAGTTTGAGAATTTCCATAACAAGATTCTTGGACTCCAAGGCAAAGGACAAGCTCATCAGCAGAACTACCAACAGAAGAGTCAACAAAACAAGAGACAGAGGCCAGAACAGTATGCTCAGGGTCCCTTGGTTTGCACCCACTGTGGGAAGAACCATGAGAGTGCACATGCCGCACACTGACAGGAGCGTGCTTTAGATGTGGTTCCATGACCTATCAGATGAAAGACTGTCCAAGGCAGAATAGACAGATTCAGCAGCAGCAGCAAGGGGCACAACGTCCAGCAACACCACAGAATGCAATCATTGTCCAGAATCAGGCAAGGCCACTCCAGCAACAAGCACCACAACAGCAGCAGGCCTATTATCAACAAGGACAGAATCAGAACCAGCGCTCCCCACAACAGAATAAGAATGCACAACAAGGCAGGCCACAACAAGCTCCAAATAGGCCACAACATCGAGGGCAAATCTATGCGGTCAATAGAGCTGATGCAGAGGCAGCGGAAAATATAGTGGAAGGTACACTTCTTGTTTGTGGGATAAAAGCTAGGATTTTATTTGACCCTGGCTCTACACATTCATTCTTATCCCATGAATTTTCTAAGTTGATTGATATGCATACTAGAGAACTTGAGTTCATTTTGACTGTGGCAACCCCAGTAGGCAAACAAGTTATCTATAGAACATATTACCCTAGTTGCACAATTCAGATAGGAGAAGTGGTTTTAATTGCAGATCTCATTCTATTAGAGATGTTTGATTTTGATGTCATCCTAGGGATGGATTGGCTGGCAGGATACCATGTCACAATGGATTATTTCCATAAGACCCTGACTTTCAAGGTAGATGAGACGCCAGCAGGGGTGTTGTTTCAGGGAGAGAGGAGGAGTCCTCGTACAGGGTTGGTCTCAGTATTGAAGGCTGATAGACTATTGAGAAGTGGTTGTGAAGTATATTTGGCGTTTATCACGGAGGATAAACGGTCCCGATGGGTGGAGGAGATCCCAATTGTTTGGGAATTCCCATATGTTTTTTCCGGAGGAGATTCCAGGTTTACCACGCATCAGAGAGATTGATTTCACAATCGAGTTGTTACCAGGGACCTCTCCAATATCTATTGCACCATATAGAATGGCTCCGGCAGAATTGGGAGAGTTAAAGATACAATTGCAAGAGTTGTTAGATAAAGGATTTGTGAGACCGAGCATTTCACCTTGGGGAACTCCAGTCTTGTTTGTCAAGAAGAAGGATGGTTCGATGAGAATGTATATAGATTACAGAAGATTGAATCAAGTGACCATCAAGAACAAATACCCATTGCTAAGGATAGATGAATTGTTTGATCAATTGCAAGGTGCGTCATATTTTTTGAAGATTGATTAGAGATCCGGTTACCATCAGCTGAGAGTCAGAGAATCAGATGTGTTGAAAACAACTTTTCGGACAAGATATGGCCACTATGAGTTCCTAGTGATGTCATTTGGGTTGACAAATGCACCAGCAGTGTTCATGGCGTTGATGAACAAGATATTTGCACAGTATCTGGATCAGTTTGTTGTAGTATTCAGATATGACATTTTGGTGTACTCCAAGACCAGAGAAGAGCATTTGAGGATAGCACTGCAACTCTTAAGAGAGAACCAGCTGTATGCAAAGCTCAACAAGTGTGAGTTTTGTTTGGAACAAGTAGCATTTTTGGGGCACATCATCTCCAAAGAAGGATTGTCAGTAGATCCGTCCAAGATTGAAGCAGTTATGAGTTGGTAAAGACCGAAGAATGCGTCGGAAATCAGAAGTTTTCTGGGTTTGGCAGGCTATTTCAGGAGGTTTGTGCAGGGATTTTCGTCGATTGCGTCACCTTTGACGAAGTTGACAATGAAGAATGTGCCATATGTGTGGACAGATCAGTGTGAAGATAGTTTCCAAGAGCTGAAGAAGAGATTGACTACAGCACCAGTCCTTACTTTACCATCCAGAAGCAATGGTTTCACCATTTTCACCAATGCTTCGAATGTTGGACTTGGTTGTGTGTTGATGCAAGACGGAAAAGTGATTGCTTATGGATCTCGACGGTTGAAAGATCACAAGAAGAACTATGCCACCCATGATCTTGAGTTAGCAGCGGTTGTTTTCGCTTTAAAAATGTGGAGACATTACCTCTACGGAGAGAAGTTCGAAGTCCACTCCGACCACCGCAGCTTACAATATTTATTTTCTCAGAAGGAATTGAACATGAGGCAGAGGACATGGATGGAATATATCAAGGACTATGATTTTCCAATCAAGTACCACCCGGGGAAAGCTAATGTAGTTGCTGATTCCTTGAACAGAAAATCAGTAGGCTTGGCAAACCTAAGTGGCACTTGTATCTTTGAGCAATTTGAAGAATTGAGTATAGACCTGCAACCACTACGAAAGGGTGTTTTCTAAGCTAACATGACAGTGTCAGAGCCTTCTTTTATTTAAAAGATCAAGGATAGTCAGTTGCAAGATCCAGAGTTGGCCAAGATTTGAGAGCATATGCAGAACGTCCTGACTTCCGTATTGTTGATGGAGTTTTATATTGTCGTGACTGTCTATGCATGCCTAACATTGAAGATTTGAGGAATGATATCATGACCGAAGTTCACAGTACGAAGTACTCTATGCATCCAGGCAGCACGAAGATGTATCAGAACTTGAAGGGCTGATTTTGGTGGAATAACATGAAGAGAGAGACTGCAACGTTTGTCTCCCGTTGTATGACTTGTCAGTTGATAAAGGCAGAACATCAGAGGCCTCCAGGATTATTACAACCGTTAGAGATCCCAGAATAAAAGTGGGAGCACATTACCATGGACTTTATTTCGGGACTACCGAGGACTAGCAGAGGCAACGATGCGATATGGGTCATTGTGGACCGACTCACCAAGTCAGCTCATTTTATTCCTATGAGGACAGGGAAGAAGATGCACATGCTACCTTTGGCAGAGTTATTTGTCAACGAGATCGTCAGTCGACATGGGCAGCCAGTTTCTATCACATCTGACAGAGACAGCAGATTCGTCTCGAGGTTCTGAAAGACGTTACATGAGTATATGGGTACGAAACTACAGTTTAGCACGACTTATCACCCGCAGACAGACGGCCAATCAGAGAGGACTATTCAAACTCTTGAGGATATGCTCCGCGCTTGTATGTTAGACTTCAAGACTCAATGGGATGAGACTCTACCGTTGTGTGAGTTTACTTACGACAATAGTTACCACTCTCGCATTGGGATGGCGCCTTTTGAGGCTTTGTATGACAGAAGGTGTAGGACACCTGTTTGTTGGGAAGAGGTCGGAATTCACAGTTTCCATGGACCGACTATAGTAAGTGAAACCAGCGACAAAGTGAAGTTGATCCAAGAACGCCTGAAAGTGTCCCGGAGTAGACAGAAAAGGTATGCAGACTCCCACTGCAGAGACTTACAATTCAAAGAAGGAGATAAGGTTTTCTTGAAAGTGTCACCTACGAGAGGAACTTTAAGATTTGGACAGAATGGCAAGTTATCACGGAGATACATTGGACCATATGACATTGTGACCAAGATCGGTGATGTGGCTTATAGATTAGCCTTACCACCCAAGCTATCCGTCGTACACAACGTCTTCCATGTGTCTATGTTGAAGAAGTATGTCCACCATCCGTCCCATGTACTCCGGCACGAGCCGTTGGAGATTCGAGAGGATGCTACCTATGTTAAGAAGCTCGTTCAGATCATTGATACGAAGGAACAAGAGTTGAGGACACGGACTATTCAGTAGGTAAAAGTACTATGGGAGAATCATGGACCGGAAGAGGCAACGTGGGAATTACGAGACCAAGTACAGAAGAAGTACCCACATCTACTACCTGAGGTGAGTTTTATATTTCATTTGGAGGACCAAATGCCCTAAGGGGTGGAGGATGTAAGACCCCGTCCCGAGTGACCTCGATTAGCATTAATTAAGTTGTGTGTTAGTCTTAAGCGTGATTAGTAGTCTTTGACTAAGTTGGGTTTGGAATAGCTTTTGATATAGTTTTGGGGAATTTTGATTGCTTTGTGTTAGTAGGGCCCTTTAGGGGTCCTCTTTTTATGACTTTGCATGTGCTTGGGGATTTATCGGAGATTTTGCATGCATTATTTTAATCCCGTTATATTTGTATTGTTAATCCCTTCAACTTTCATGTTGATCTCGTCCCCGTTCGAGACCCCGAAACCTGATTTCATAGCCTTGAGGGCAAAACAATCATTGTGCACTAAATCTGTACCCGTAACTTGATATTTCCGAAACCAGCGAAACATATACTTCTTGGAAACTAGATATTTCGACGATCACTTTTCTCTTCTTTGTCGAATTCATTAGAAGCCCTGAAAAGCCAAGATTTCAGCCCAAAGGGTGTCTTCAGTAGTGGGACCCATTCCCATTTGCTTATATAAGGAGAACCCATCTTCCTGTTAGTTTTATGGTCTCAATACCAGTATATGATGAATAAATTGATTAATTCCTTTATTTATCAATATATATTATTGCTTTCCTTTCATGAGATGAATGATGTTTTATTACTTGATTGCACATAACCAATACGAATGACATAATGATTCATGAGATGAATCGGAGTGCACAAGTATACTAGACGTAATATATGTGTGTAGATGGGATCCACATACAGGAGACATGTATTGCAAATCTTATACTTAAATATATCTTCACAACCAGTGATAAGATTGGGCATCTCATCTGACAAAGTTGCAGCACTTTGATCACTATGAGATAGTGTGATTTGTCTTGATCATCAGAATGTAAGATTCTGGATCATGGTGTTGGTACATTGGATGTATTGAAGGACCATGAAAAGCACCTTATGTACACTGTCTTTACTTTAAGGTCTGCTCTCATAATTCCCTAGCAATAGGCTCAAAATCCAGAGACATTAATGAACTCAAGTTTCTATCTATTCATTTGCTTTGAGTCACCAATGAGTGAGGCCAATTGTAGGTCAACACCTCGGTGATTTGGGTACGTGGTAGTAGAGCTGTGGGAACATTCAAAGGTCAATATGGAATCTATCTTTAATATCCCCCTGTGCCAATTAATGGATTTATCATTGGTAAGTGCGCACCCATTCCAATTTAGAGTTAATTGGATCGGTACCAAATGATCATTATAATTAATTGGGGCTCAAGGATAATAAGATATGGATCTATTTTGGTGGACAGGTCTAATTGATCCATGGATATAGATGGAGGGGCCTACTTGTGGTACTGAGGAAGTTTAGGGTCTTCATTGTAATTTATTCATAAGACTGGAGTGCAATTGCAATTATATAGCGGAGTTATTTGCAATTAACTGTGGGCCCGGATTGCACATGAGATGTGGGGTCGCGTGTCCCAGTTGGAGCCAGCTTTCTAAGGAATCCCTAGTGGTCCCCATGCTAGCCCAAGATATTAGAAAGATACTAATTTTAGTAGAACTCTAAAAGGAAATGGAAAGTTACTATTTCTATTTGAAGTGAGACTTCTAATAGTGGTAATAGTAAGTTACTAATTATTAATGGAAGTGAGACTTCTATTTTAATTAGTAAAAGAGGAAGTTACTAATCATATTTGAAGTAAGACTTCAAATTGTGATTTAGTAAGCAACTAATTGTTTTGGAAGTGAGACTTCTATTTCAATTAGTAAGAGGAGGTTGCTTGAGTGCTATAAATAAGAGGAGAAGTGCCTTGGACGCCCCATGCTATTCCATCATTAGAATTCACTCCGAAGCCCTATTTTGTGCAACTGTTGCACACCACTCTCTTCCTCTCGATCCCTCTTCTAGTTCTCTTCTAGTTTCCTCTAGGGTTTTTCTCTTGGAGATCCCACCATCTTCTTGAGAAAAGAGAATCTGATACGGGTCATAGCGTGGAAGATCAAAAGGTGTTGGAGATTCTAATTTGATTAGTGAAGGTGTTCATCATCAAAGAAAGAATTCAAATTCTCCATTACAGCACAGCTAAGCTCCAAAGGTATAATCTACATCCTTGTATGTTGTGGATTTCGCGGTTGCATGTTTAGGTATGGTTTTCTATCTTCTAGATAGGTTATATTGTTGTACATGATTTATAAGTTTGAGGGATTGCATCCTGGATTGGGTTTGTTGCCTTCTAGATAGTTGATCCTTGCATCAAGTGGGTCAAAAGTTTTTGAAACCTATCTGAATGGCCCACCTATTTTCCAACAATTAGTATCAGAGTCATACCTCATCTCTAATCATGTTAGATCAGTAATCTAGATCTAATCTTTGCATGAGATGCGAAGAGGATAGGCCTAGGGCTTTGTAATGATCAGTTATGATTGGGTTGGTTTACTTTATGTAGTAAATCCATGTTTGGATGGTCACAAAAGGGTTTAATTATGATGGAAGAATGGTAGGATGTCATTGAGTGCCTTCAAAAGTGTTTTGGAGGTGTTTGGACTCGAAATAAAAAAAACCCAACTTTTTGCCTTCCTCAGGCGGGTCGACCTGGCCTCGTGCTCGGTCGACCAGGTGCCTGTAGGGTCGGTCGACCGAGCACAAGGCCAGCTCGACCACCGCCGGGGGACACCCCCGGACCCCCTCTGCGAAGTGCATGTATTAAGAGGGTGGCTATTTTCGGCATCTTGTTTTTACATTGTGGTTTGGTAACCTAGTTTTGTGAGATGCTTTGTTGTATGAGATACTAACTTACAGATGATCATGTCCTCTACATATGGCCCACAAGTCTTTTGCTTTCTATTTATGGTTATTGGTTTATTTAAGGCTAAATGTAAAGGGTGTCATGGTTTCCTTGGTTTCCAGTGAAAGGGCAAGGCATGATGAATTTCCCAATAGCCCTTTTATTTCCATGTTTAGATTACCATGTAAGTCTCATAATCGAGGCATAGGAATTTATGTAATTTTTCAAAATTTGTAAATTCTGGCGATGTCTGAGACGAAGAAGGAAAGCGATGTTGGACTCCTAATCAAAGAGTTTGAAGATTACCAAAAGAGTTTTGGAGTTGCCCAAAGAGTTTGAGGAATTCCAAAAGTTTTGAAAAGTCTAGAAGTCCAAGAAGTCTATTCTGCTAGGGCCATGTGGAGGAGAGGACTAGTTTCTAATTTTAGCACTTTCTATTTATGGATGCATGCTTAATTTAGAATACTTCCAAATCTGATCCAAACATAGCAAGTTACTAAAATTGGTCAAATCAAATTAATTTTTGGAAAGAGTTCTAATTAGTGTTGATGACCCATAAGATGGACACATTGGTAACACTAATTTAAGCAACTGGACTTTCCTTAAAATAACTTGACTTGGAGCCAATCTTTGATCATATCATGAGATGATTTAATAGATCATATATATATATGGGCCCTAACACCTTACAAGGAAATCCTCAATTCTAAAATATTAAGTCGGAGCGGGGCATTTATATTTAGAAATCCCCATGGTTTTCCACCATAGGTCCATTGAAAAGAAAGTATTAGCCTCGCGCCATCTTGAGAATGGCCGTTCCCCACGGAGGACTTTTACTTGTCTGGTTACTAGATATGGATTTCCTATGGATAGTGTTGGTGAGACGGGGCAGGGGCCCACTCCCCAAGGAGGAGCTACTCGCAACGGTTGTCATGCAATGCTAGTTGGTGGGTCACACTTAACTAAAATAATGATGTAGTATCCCCAAGGATTTGCCTCATTTATTTTAGAAACCGAAGCTAATCGGGAGTCATTCATTATTTGGTATGAGATACCTAGATAATAATGAATGAAGGGGATCATGGAAAGTTAGTCTTAATCCTAATTTTGACCAACTTTGATCCGCACCAATCTAGGTGGTATTCGCACTCCCCAAGGAGGCATACCCCGGGGATTGGGATTCCGATGTATTCTGAATTTAGTGGTTATGAGGATTCTATATAAATTTGGTAGAATACTAAACCCTAATGTCATTTCAATTCATTAATTGAATGTATGGTTATGTGCTACAGTATTTCAAGCATGAATTCAAATACTTTCAATCCACTTGCGACCATCCTCAACCAGAATAAGTAGATGGAATCCAACTTTATAGACTGGAAAAGGACCCTGGATATTATCCTGATAGCTTTAGGATGCAGATATGTCCTTACCATACCCTCCCTTCCTGAGCCTGAGCTTCATGCACCTCAATGTGAAAAGGACCTTTACACCGAATGGACAAAAGACAATGAGGTAGCCAGATGTTTTATACAGGCATTCATGTCTAGTGTTCTACAACACCAACATCAATCCTATAAGTCAGCATACGATATTATATCGAACTTAAAGGAGATGTTTGCGGACCAGGTTAGACCTGCTAGGCAAGCTGCTATGAAGGTGCTGATAAACACTAAGATGGCTGAGGGAACCCCAATACAAAAACATTTGTTGAAGATGAGTCTCGCACTAAATGAGTTAGATGTACTGGGTGTTACGATTGATAAAGAATCGCAGATCGACATGATCCTTCAGTCACTACCGGATTCTTTCAATCATTTCGAGATCAATTATAATAAATTGGAAATGGCCATTGCTGAGTTGTCTCGCCAGCTCGTAGTGATTGAGGAAATCATGAAGAAAGAGCAAAATTCCCTCATGACAGAAAAGTCATTTGCTAGGACCAAGCCGAAAGGCAAAGATCGAGATAGCAAGAAGAAATCAGTCATCAAGGGTCCTAAGGTGGAGAATGGTTCTACTTGTAGTATGGCCAAGGCTAAGGGTACGAGAGTAAAAGGAAAGTGTTTCCATTGTGGTAAGACAGGACATTGGAAAAGGAATTGTCCAGAATATCTGTCTAAGAAGAAGACCTCAGGTATGATTGAGTCACTTATTCTGAAGTTAGTTTTACAACTGCTACTTCAGAATCTTGGTGTATGGACTCCAGGGCAACTGATCACATATGTAATTCGTTGCAGGGGTTCAGGGAAACCAGGAGGTTCAGTGACGGTGAAATCATTGTCAACCTAGGATCTGATGCTAAGGCAGAGGTTGTTTCAGTGGGAGTTATTACATTATGTTTTTCAAATGATAAATTGGTTTTGTCAGACACGATATATGTGCCGTCTTTACGGCGGAATTCAATTTCAGTTTCCAGTATGGTGAATAAGAGTTATTCTATTACTCTTGGTACTGAAATTTTCATAAAGAGATATGGTACTTTTATGCATTCTGACAAGGTAATCAATGGAATTTATTTGTTAATCCCACAATGTATGAGATACATGGTACTGAAACAATTGATAGACCATCATTAAAGAGGAAATCACCTTCATCTGATCCAACAAAACTTTGGCACTTGAGGCTAGGTCATATAAACCTAAATAGGATTGATAGGCTAGTGAAAGATGGTATCTTGCCTTCATTGGTGGTAGAACCAATGCCTGTCTGCGAGTCCTGTCGGGAAGGTAAAATGACCAAAAAGACCCTTTTCATCAATGGGCAATAAGGCCAAAGATTTGTTGGAATTAGTGTATACTGATATGTGTGGACCCATTAATGTCAGGGCCAGAGGAGGATATCTCTTCGCTGATTTTATGGGATACTTATCAGAAAATGGGATTTTATCCCAATTGTCTGCTCCTGGTATGCCTCAACAGAATGGAGCAGCAGAAAGAAGGAACCAAACTCTTTTAGATATGATCAGGTCTATACTGAGTTTCTCATGATTGCCTATATCCTTTTAGGGATACGCCTTGGATACTGCATGTACATACTAAGCCTCGTACCATCTAAGTCTATACCTAAGACTCCCTGGGAGTTGTGGTCCGGGCGAAAACCTAGTCTACAACAATTACACATTTGGGGTTGTCCAGCACATGTGCTAAAGGTTGAGACGGATCAGTCGGAAGCGAAGTCGGAAGTATGCACGTTTATAGGATATCCTAAATGAACTAAAGGTTGGTTATTTTATAATCCCAGAAAGCAGAAAGTGATGGTGAGCACTAATGCGGTTTTTTTGGAGGAAGATTATATGATAGACCGGAAACCTTTAGAAAAAGGTGATCTTGGAAGAAACTCAAGAGCAAACAATTCAAAATCCTAGTATGACCGAACCTGAGGAAGAAGCACCCTTACCGGACCCAGTAGTTACACCAGTGCCTCGTCGTAGTGGGAGGATTGTCAGACCCCCTGACAGGTTCTCGTTCTTGGGAGAGTCTTACGAGGCAGTCCCGGAAAAACCGGAACAAGATCCCTGTAACTATGATGAAGCAATTAATGACATAGATTCGGGACGTTGGCAAGATGCTATGAAAGTTGAGATGGAGTATATGTACTCTAATCAGGTCTGGACACTTGTGGACTTGCCTGCCAATATCAAACTCATTGGGTGCAAGTGAGTCTACAAGAGAAATAGAGGACCAGATGGAAGAGTTGAGACCTTTAAAGGTCAGGCTTGTTGCGAAAGGATATAATCAAAAAAAAATATCGATTATGAGGAAACTTTCTCGCCGGTAGCAATGCTCAAGTCCATCCGGATACTCTTATCCATAGCGGCTCATCTCGATTAGGAGATTTGACAAATGGATGTCAAGACGGCGTTTCTGAACGGCCATCTTGAGGAAGACATCTATATGATGCAGCCAGACGATTTTATAGCGAGTAACCAAAAGCAAAGAGTTTGCAAGCTGCAGAGGTCCATTTATGGACTGAAGCAGGCATCCCGAAGCTGGAACATTCGTTTTGACTAAGGAATCAATTCAATTGATTTTTGTCAAAATCCGGATGAGTCATGAGTGTACATGAAAAGTAAAGGAGGCAGGGTATTTTTTTCTAGTCGATGACATCCTTCTCCTAGAGAGTGGTATATGGATGTTGTCAACAGTAAAATGTTTAGTTGGCTAAGACTTTTGATATGAAGGACTTGGGAGAAGCCAGTCGCATCCTAGGGATCAAACTCCATTGAGACTGGATAAATAGGATGTTAGACTTATCCCAATATGCATACATAGATAAGGTGCTGGTACAGTTTGCTATGCAAGACTCCAAGAAGGGTATCACACCATTCAGGCAAGGAGTACACCTTTCCAAGGATCAGTGTCCCAAGACACCTGAGGAAAAGGAGCAGATGAGGTTGATACCATACGCTTCGGGTGTTGGTAGCCTCATGTATGCTATGCTATATACTAGACCGGATATCTGTCATGCATTGGGCTTAGTCAGCAGATATCAGTGTTGACACCAAAAATGTCACTTTGCCTCTTCACACCAAAAGCTACACGGAGCTGCATCCTACCAAAAATAGGCAGGCGCCACTTCAAGCATCAGATCTTGTCAGAATCAAACAAAAACTGCAAGGTCATTCAAAACAACCAAAAGAGAGGTACACATGAAGTTTCGGGTCATTTCGATATCATTTGGCCTAGCTTCACTTCTCCAACAGCTAAGCAGCAGCTCCCGGCGGCGGACCACCCCGGGACCATGGCACCTAATTCGGAGCTTGCGGATCATCTCAAAATGACTCCAATAGGCTCCTCGTCGAATTTCAGGTCAATCGGACATCGTTTGACCAGAAGTCAAAGCTCAGCATCTCTCTCGCAGGAGAAACAAAGGCAAGCGTTTGCATGACTCCAAACGGCTTCAAAACTCAAGCGAAAGCCTATGGTTGGTCCTAACTACTGATGAGGGAGTCACACGTCGAATTTCAGGTCAATCGGACATCGTTTGACCAAAAGTCAAAGCTCGGCATTTCCCTCGTAGTGAAATCAAAGGCAAGCATTTGCATGACCCCAAACGGCTTCAAAACTCAAAAGAAAGCCCATGGTTGGTCTTATTTAATGCTCAAGAAGCTTCACCTCAAATTTCAGGTCATTCCGACATCGTTTGACCCTGTTTCAGCTTCTGGCGGAAAATCAGCAGTTCTGCGCTCGGCTTTTCCCGGAAAATCGGAAACTTTGCAAACCAATTTGCAAGGATTCTCATCATGTTTTTCAGAGGGAAATCAAGCCAAAAATGTGGAGAAATGTCATAGAAAACAAACAAAAAAAATGGAAGCGAAAAACGACGAAAAACGGCCAGAAACGGGCCCCGGGAAGCAATTTTCCCCCCAGGGTCGCAGAGCCCCGCGACCCTGGGCCAGGCCTGCGACCCTGGGCCATGGTCGCCGGCGACCATGGCCCATGGTCGCCGGAGACCATGGGGCCGGCGACCCTGGGAGGTCCGGGGCGCCGATTTCGCCCCGGGACCCCCCGTTTCGTCCGTTTTCGCGAGACGAGTTGTTCTGTCCCTGTGATTTTTCCAGATTCAGACTTTTGAGGCTCCAAATTCGCCGATATTCGCCAAGATCACAGGAATCCTTCCAAGAACTTCAAAAACTTCGTTGATCGCCAGCTGAACAACCAAAAAGTGCACTTTCTGCCCCCCCGATCGCGAAATCGACTAGACAGATGCTGCCGGCCCGCTGGTATCAACCAATGTCTGAAACTACATGATCATCTGATGTTGATTTACATAAGGATCCATCGATGATCATCGCAAAGGGAATTCCAAGAGACGCAACATGGCCCGCGACTCTTCAGCTTCCAAGGTGGCCACTTAGTGCAATCAATTGGCCCGTTTATGGCAAGTTAATGCGGTCATTAACCCATTATCTTGAACGGCCCAATCAGAAGCCTCCGTTCAGGAGTTACAAGTCCAAGCAATCATGGCATTCAAGCCATGAAACTCCTAACATAATGGAGATTAAAGGCGATTAAATGCCCATGACTCTCCTCCGGCCAATGAAATCCAAGGGTCAGGAGTTACAAAACAAAAAGCAATTAAACTTGTAACTCCTCCCTTAATGAGCTTTATTACCATAAAGGCTCATAAATCACTCCTAAAGGCTACCAAAAGGCCTATAAATAGGAGTCCTCTCCAAGCATTCCAGGAGATGAGAAAAGGGGGGACACACACAGAAAGAGCCAGAAAATCATTCAAAAATCCTTGGAGAAATCTCTACAACCCTGCTCCTTCAAGAAAACTCTGCTGCAACAAGTTCAACAAGGTGATTGAAGCCCCTTGGGGGGCCACCCCCCCTCAAAGACCACCTATCCTTCTATCCAACATGGCTAGATGCGGCTTTTCAGCCCGTCTACTCAGCCTTTTACCGGATATAGGACCTTATCTTGGTCCTTATCCTCTAAAAATCTGAGGTTGGAGCCAAGCCAAGAAATCAAGCACTATGTTCTCATCTGAAGGACGATGGCGGAGCCCATACATGACTCGCGACCATCGATCTGAACGAGCCCTCCCACAATCGCATGAGAAGTTAGATTCCTTTTTCTTACTTTTCTGTTGTAAATTGTATTTTTTTTAAAGAGACAAAAAAACCACAACTCTTGTCTTTCATTATTGATGAGAATTGTAAATCGGCTATAAACGCCACAAATCGGCTATAAATGCCAAAAAATCACCTTTTACGGCAAAATCAAAAAAACTGTCTCTTTTATTAAAATATGTATGCAATGGAAAACTAGAAAAAAGTTTCATTTCCCTTTTTACTTGTGAAGGTGGATCTCCGGATCACCATTTCTAAATTCCAAGTATAAAAGAGAAATTGGCATACCCGTACAAAAAAAATTGATGCCCGCTTTTCCTTTTTCCCTCCACCATACCCCGTCAGCCCCGGGGCGGAGGCAGCTTTGGAAAAAGACAAAAGCCGGGACCATCAAGCTGGCACACCCGGTGGGACTCGTTCATTTGATGAACATGTGCTTAGATTCCTTTTGGCTCCTTTTTAGTTGGTGGCCTATGTTGGATCTTGCATCTAAAAAAAAAACACATGAGATGGGATTCTTGGAAATTTCTTCTTTTGAGTTTATTTCCAGTCTTTCTTGTTTCTAAAAAAAAAAATTTCTCAAAAAAATCAAAAACAAAATCTGATTTACAAAAAATTTTCAGATTTTCCTCTTTTGGGTTTAAGCTGAGAAACTTTGGTTTCTTCCTTTTCGGACTTCGGGATCGCAGAAATGTTGAACCCATTTTCGGAATGGAACACCATTCGCTCTCTTCTATGAATCCATAAAAAAAATCAAAAACAAAATCTGATTTACAAAAAATTTTCAGATTTTCCTCTTTTGGGTTTAAGTTGAGAAACTTTGGTTTTTTCCTCTTCGGACTTCGGGATCGCAGAAATGTTGAACCCATTTTCGGAATGGAACACCATTCGCTCTCTTCTATGAATCCATAAAAAAAAAATCAAAAACAAAATCTGATTTAAAAAAAAAATTTCAGATTTTTCTCTTTTGGGTTTAAGTTGAGAAACTTTGGTTTTTTCCTTTTTGGACTTCGGGATCGCAGAAATGTTGAACCCATTTTCGGAATGGAACACCATTCGCTCTCTTCTATGAATCCATAAAAAAAAAAAAAAAAATCTGATTTACAAAAAATTTTCAGATTTTCCTCTTTTGGGTTTAAGTTGAGAAACTTTGGTTTCTTCCTTTTCGGACTTCGGGATCGCAGAAATGTTGAACCCATTTTCGGAATGGAACACCATTCGCTCTCTTCTATGAATCCATGAAAAAAAAAATCTTTCAAAAACAAGCCACTAAGGTTGCACCAATTGCGTTCTTTGACCAAAGTGGATCTAAGAAAAGCCTTGTCCAGAGTGTGGAGACAGCTAGACTGTTCTAGGCAAGGGTCCTCCAAACGGGTTCATTAAGTAATCCTACCCTTACCTGGGGGCTGATCTATCAACTGAGGTTTCATAAGATCGAATTGGAGATCTATGTGAACTCTTAAAAAAAAAAAAAAATCTTCAAAAAAAAAAAAAAGAAAAAAAAAACTTCTGTCATTTTTGGATTCATATTTGAGAAATCCTGGTTCCTTCCTTTTCGGACTTCGAGATCGCAGAAATGTTGAACTCATTTTCGGATTGGAATACCATTTGCTCTCTTCTATAAAGTCCAATCTTGACACTTTCAAAAAAAAAACTTCCGTCACTTTTGGATTCACATTTGAGAAATCCTGGTTCCTTCCTTTTCGGACTTTCGAGCTCGCAGAAATGTTGAGCTCATTTTCGGATTGGAATACCATTTGCTCTCTCCTATGAATCCAATCTTGACCTTTCAAAAATCCCATCTCGTGTCCTTTCCAAGGATGCGATTTGCAACATTTGTGCCTAGCGGTGCTAGTACGCCCTTTCGGGTCTACTGTATTCGCAACCGACACATTTGTATCTCAACCTTATATCATTTTACCTTGAGTGAGCTTTGCTTCTCGGTAATTTGAATTAAGGTTCACAATTGCTTCTAGCAGTCACTGGGACGCTCATTCTGAGCTGACCCTACCTGCGTTCAGAACAATTGTGCCCTCTATGGCTTTTCTGCCTTCCTCATATTGCTTGGGCTGGGCCATGTCCCCTCGGGCGACTTGAAAAGGCGAAACCATAGTATTTTCCATTTATGATCACCATATTCTTGTGATTACTAATGGATATGGTCTTGTTTCAGAAGTTTTCCAAAAACTAACAATGGCAGCTTCATTAACCATCACCTTTGATGAGAACAAGTACCAGCTCATGCTCCAAGACAAACAAACCAAGCGCACTTACAAGCGCCCTGCCAGCTGCCGAAGCGTCATTTCCCTCGGCAACTCAGAAGACACCGGGTCAAACTCTACTCCCCGGACCATTGTCTTCGGGTCATTGGGACCATTCCCACTACCCGCAGAAGAAACCGCACCTGCCAAGAAGCAGAGAACCGCCCCTCAACGTATCACTACAGTGATACCAAGGGCGATCATCAAGAAACCTGAGGCCCGTAGTGCTCCTGCAAAGCCTCAACCAGCAAGAAACCAGGTCTACTCAAAGACTTGGTCTCCAAGGCCTTCACCCAAACAGCGAAGGTCACAAACATCAGCAAAGCCAGCATACCTGGCCCCTCTCAAGGAGAACCGGTTCTACCCTCTTACTTACATGAAAGAGGAGAAGCCTACCCTCCGCCAAACAAAACCAACTCAGCACGAGCCGGCTTGCTCATACAAGCCCAAAATCAAATCGTGCATCGTAAGGCCTCCGCAAGAACCTGTCAAGGCCTTCACACCTGCTAGTCGACCCTTCCTCTCAACGGGAGCCGAACTCGCAAAATTCAAAGATTCGCTGCGACAGGCAAAGGACCGCGTCCAGATCCTGTCCCTGCCCGTCTTCAAAGAAGACAAGCTTGGCTGCTGCGCACCAGGGACTACTTCCTTCATTGCTAGGGCACAGCCAGAGCTAACCAAAGCTCAAATCGCTCGTCGTATGCGTCGCCGAACGGCATATCGACAAAATAGACTAGAGAAGCAAAGAACCCAGGATTCTGCACTTCAAGTCTCCCAAAAATGGGTCGAAAAAGAAAGACCCGACCAACTTGTTGCTGTTCATATGGTTGAAAAAACCAGAAAACGCCAGAAGTCAGCAACTAAAATCCATGTCAGACGACCGGTGACTCGCAGCGTCTCCCGGACACGAAGACATAAAGAAAACTCTCCCGCTTCTTCAAGCCAAGGACGTCGGAGTGAACACTCTTCGAGCTCTTCATCTAAAAGAACGAGCTCCAGCTCAGTCACCAAGACTGTATCCTCTTTCGACTCTCGAAGAATGAACGTCTTGGTCACAAATACTGAACAACCTCCGCCGCATGATGACGTAACCGCACGCATCCAGCAGCTGGAGCAAGGGCAGCAGAGGATAGAGACTCTAATAGAGAACCTAATTCTCAATCTTCAGCGTCCACAAAACAATGAAGCTCCTCCGAGCCATCAAGGCGACGAGGAAAATGCAGAAAACAGTGAGTCACGCGCCCTTACCAAAAAGGACGTTGACGATATCCTCGCCAAAGCAAAAGAAGAGGATACACTAAAGGAGCATGGGATCAAGCCACCATATCCCTTGTGGATGGACTCGGTCCCGTTCCCTACAAAATTCAAGCAACCTACTCTCCAAACATATACGGGGAAAGGTTCAGCCAGACAACACGTCATCCATTTCAAGATCCTGACGGGAGCTATTGCGGATCAAGATGCCCTCAAAATCCGCCTCTTTGCAAGTACCCTAAAAGGTACGGCCTTTGATTGGTACTCCACTCTGCCGGAGGACTCCATTCAAAATTGGGCCATGATGGAGACACGCTTCCTAACCCACTTCAAAGGTGAGGATCATCCTATTACTATGGCTCAGCTCTGCAGCCTAAAACAGGGAGAGAATGAGTCAACATATGACTTTATTCACAAGTGGAAGGCAATGGCATACAAATGCTCCGATGTACTGCCACAAGCATCACTGGTCGACATCTGCCAAAACAACATGAGAGCAAGAATCCGCTCCATGATCATCGGCAACAAATCAAAGAACCTGGGAGAACTCCTGGAAGCATCTATGGAAGCTGAAACGGTGATCAAAGACCTCAACAGTCAGAAGTCATCAAAGAAAGAGCCGACTGCCATTGCAACCTCAAAACAAAAGAAAAAGGAGGTTCTCAATGTGCAAACCAAGTCAGCTCCTCAGCAGCCAAAGAAAGCTGAAAACAAAGCTGCAGGTAAAAAGCCTGAACTCTCTGATGCCTTCAGAGAACGGGTAGAAAAGAAATACCCGTTTGATGAAGACGTTGAAGAAATCTTTGGGGCACTCCTAGCAAGCGGCAAACTTACATTGCCTGACCCCAAAAGACCAGGAGATGTTGGCAAAACCAACGATCCTCGGTACTGCCCATACCATCAGATGGTCTCGCATCCTCTCAATCAATGTTTTGTTGTGAGAGAGAAGATAAATGAGATGTGGAAAAACGGAGTCATTACCTTCGACAAGAACTATGGGTCTGCCTCCGTCAACATGGTGTCGTGTGGACAAAAACAAAAATCACCAAAAGAGAAGATCACTACTTCCTTCAAGGTGATAAAGATGACCCAAACGTCCCAAGAGTTGGTTCCATATCCAACATCAGAAGGACAGCCCATATGGGTACACCCCGATCTCCTAGAAGATGAAAATTGGGAGGTCGTCAAAACAAAGTCAACCGCTCAACAGCGAAGGCAAGCCAGGAGACAACTCCGCAAGCTCAAACAGCAGGAGAAAGCTCCGAAAAAGCAAGAAGTCGCTGAAAAGGCAGAAACCTCCTCTACCGCTTCACTGGGGGCAACAGAAGAGTCCTCTCCTAAGGCTTCAAAGGCGGTAAGAAAATTCACTCTTGGTGATTTCATGCCACCACATCTCAAAGATGAAACTACGCAGGGGACATCATACTCTTGCAACTCAGTGGTCGGATTCTCCATGGATGGATATGAGTCCAGTGACACCGCCAGTGACATCGATGAGTGGGAAGAATCCCTCGAAACAGGAGAATATCTCTCCGACGAGGAATGGATCCCTGAATCTCATCTTATGCCAGTAATCTGGTATAACCCATTACAGCCGCAAGGATCCTGGTCTGATGATGAAGAAGACCAAGAGGCTGTCCAAGAAAATACTCTAGTGGAACCACAAGGAGCAGACGAAGAAGAAGATTTGGCTCCCGTGCCTAATCTCGATGAATACGCAAGGATCTTGCAGCACCTTGCTATAGAGCAAGAACAAGGTCGCATCAATCAGCTTCGTCACAACCCAGCACCGGAAGTTCCTGAAAATCTACAGGAATCTCCTCCGGTAACCCCGGAAAACGAAGAAAGCTGTTGGATCGACGATCCTCTTACATCTGAGGACGAATCTGATTCCCAACAGTTCATCTTGGAGGCATCTTCCGTCAAAGTTACTTGCAATGCAATAACTGAGGATGATAATTCCTCACCTTCTCAAGCTTCGTCTCCTGAAACAGTGACATCGGAACTCAAACCTCTTCCGACTGATCACCTTGAAGAAATTCCAGCCGGTGAAATCTTCTTCAGAGAAAATCCGGTTAATTGGTCCCAAATGCCCGACTGGCAAAATGGTCCATCCTCCTGTCACAATTTGACATTAGGTATGTACCACAAAAAGCAATCAAAGGCCAAGCTCTAGCGGATTTCCTCACCGAGCATCCATTGCCTAAAGATTCTCCACTCAGAGATGACCTCCCAGACGAATCAGTCTACAGTGTGGAGACTTCCTTATCAAATGCTTCCTGGCACATGTACTTCGATGGCGCAACCAGGACAAATGAAAGGGGAAATCAAATATCGGGAATTGGCATTCTCTTTGTTAGTCCCGACAAATACATGATTCCACACGCATTCTCGCTACTGGAACCATGTTCAAACAATGCAGCTGAGTACCAAGCCCTGATCATAGGATTGGAACTCGCCCTTGAATCCGGCATCACTACGCTGGAAGCTTTTGGAGACTCTCAACTGATCGTCAACCAGATGAATCAGAAATTTGAAGTCAGGAAGCCCGATCTGTTGCCTTACTACAACAAAGCACAATCGCTTCGACAAAAGTTCGACATCTGTCACATCACCCACATCCTCAGAGGTGAAAACATTCGTGCAGATGCCCTGGCTGGACTTGCTGCGTCTATGGCAATCCAAGAAGGGGAAAACATGCAAATTACAGTGTGTCAAAAAAGGATTCTCCCTCCTCTCAACACACATCAAGCAGTTGCTGAATGCCACCAAGTGGTTGGAAGTCGGATTTCCGTCCTTAAACCTCTGATCGGCGACTGGAGGGATCCGTTCATTGATTACATAATGTTCGGAATCCTACCTGAAGATCCAAAAGAACGGGTAAGCATCCAAAGACGAGCCCCAAACTTTCATTTGGATATTCCTGCAAAAATGCTGTATAGAAAATCCTACAATGGAGTACTTCTACGCTGCTTGTCACAACAAGAGGCTGAGGAAACACTCAAAGAAGTACATGCTGGTCTTTGTGGAGCCCATCAGGCTGGGCCTAAGCTCTACGATCAGATAAAAAGGTTAGGTTATTATTGGCCTACCATGGTGGCTGATGCAATGCAATTTGCTAAGCGCTGCCAACAATGCCAAATTCATGGAGACTATGTCCACATGCCTCCGGAATGGCTGCATCCTACAGCAATCTCATGGCCTTTTGAAGCCTGGGGTATGGACATCATAGGTCCTATCTCCCCTCCATCGAGCAAAGGTCATCGCTTCATCTTCGCCGCTACGGATTATTTCTCCAAGTGGTCAGAAGCATTCGCGCTTAGTGAAATGAAGACCTCATCAGTCCTTCAGTTCTTGCGCACCAACATCATTTGTCGCTTCGGCATACCTAAAAGATTCGTCCATGATAACGGACCACAGTTCCGCAATCACCGATTCTACAGGTTCTGCGACAAATACAAAATCCAAAGTTGTCCTTCAACTCCGTACAATCCGGCAGCGAATGGACTAGCAGAGGCCTTCAACAAGACGCTCTGCAAAATCCTCAAGAAAATGGTCTCTAGTCACAAAAGAGATTGGGGCGACAAACTGCCTGAAGCTTTGTGGGCCTATCGAACCACAGTTCGAGGACCAACCCATAGCACACCATTCTCCTTGGTCTATGGATGCGAAGCTATTGTCCCTTTGGAAGTTCAAATTCCTTCCTTAAGGGTATCTCTACAAAATGACATGACGCAAGAAAGCAATGTCAGATTGAGACTCCAAGAGCTGGATAACCTCGATGAGAGACGGCTCGAAGCTCTACAAAGCATTGAACTCTACCAAGCACGCATGGCAGGATCTTTTGACAAGAAGGTCAGGCAACGCGCCTACAAAAAGGGAGACTTGGTTCTTACAGTAAAAAGACCAATGGTTTTTGCCAACAAATCCAAAGGCAAATTTGAACCAAAATGGGAGGGACCTTTCGTCATCGACAAAGTCTTCTCCAACGGCGCATACGCTCTTCTAAACATGGAGGGTGACAGATGTATGCTGCCCATCAATGGGAAGTTCTTGAAGCGGTACTACCCTTGAAGACTTCTTCCATCGGGTCAGAGCGACGCCTGCACGGCCAAAGCCTATTCCTAGGTATCTGCTCGTCAAACCCACTCCTTTTGGGATTTTCATCCTCTTGTTGAAATTTCTAAAAAAAAAACCCCTCAAAACAATGTTTCTTTCATCGTTTCATTGTTCAAAAAAAAAAAGCAAATCCAAAAATCCAAGTTTAGGAGCTTCTTCCCAAACTTGACCAATTTCGATCCTTGAAACCAAAATTCAAGGTTTGAAACAAAATCAGGACCTAGGGATTTCAGCCCTAGTCCACCTCGACTTTTACCACCAAAATGGTTTTGAGTCAAAATTTACGACCCTCGAGTCTTTAAACAAAAAAATGGTTTTTCAAAAACCGCAGGGAAGCGACGTTCAGTCGATACTTGCAAAACCCAAAATCGGAAGGATGCGAACCCCATTCGATACTTCCAAAATCCCAAAATTTCAAAAATCGTGGAGACGCAACGTTCCAGTTGATATCCACAACCCAAATTTTAAAACAAACAAAAAAAAAAAAAAACAAAACAAAGGTTCGAAAAAACCTCAAACTTCAAAAATCGTGGGGAAGCGACATTCCATCGATACCCACAAAACAAAATTTTTGAAGACAAAAGCAGGGAAGCGACGCTTAGTCGATACTTGCACCCAAATCCGCGAGGAGGCGACATTCCATCGATACTCGCAACCGAATGAGCAAGGAGGCGACATTCCATCGATACTTGCAATACCATTCAGCAGGGAAGTGACGCTTAGTCGATACTTGCACCCAAATCCGCGAGGAGGCGACATTCCATCGATACTCGCAACCGAATGAGCAAGGAGGCGACATTCCATCGATACTTGCAATACCATTCAGCGGGGATGCGACTTTTTAGTCGATACTTGCATTTTTGAAAACCAAAAACCTGGCTTTCACGCCAAAAAACCCGGCTTCCATGCCAAAAATCCGGCTTTCATGCCAAAAAATCAAAAATCCGGCTTTCATGCCAAAAAAATCAAAAATCCGGCTTTCATGCCAAAAATCAAAATTCGGCTTCCATGCCAACAAAACAAAACTCGGTTTTCAAAAAACAAAAATCTGGCTTTCATGCCAAAAACAAAAAATCTGGCTTCCATGCCAAAAAGAAATTTCGGCTTTCATGCCAAAAACAAAATCTGGTTCTTACACCAAAAACAAAACCGGCTCTCATGCCACAAACCAAATCTTGGCTTTCATGCCATCTCAAAATTTTGGCTCTCATGCCATAAACCCAAATTTGGCTTTCATGCCACCTCAAAATTCGGCTTTCATGCCATCATCAAAAAAAAAACCTGGCTTTTACGCCAACCAAAACAGAAACCCGGCTTTCATGCCAACAAAACAAACTGGTTTTCAAAACAAACTGGTTTTCAAAACAAACCGGCTATAGATGCCATCCAAATCCGGCTATAGATGCCACCCGAAATTTGGCTTTCATGCCGTGAACAAAATCTGGCTCCCATGCCAAAACATGTCTAAAAAACTGGCTCCCATGCCAAAACAATCATTTGTCAAAAGATTTCTCACAAAATGACAAACTTTTGATCACATCCCATTTAGCAATCACTTTAATCACAATATTTAAGTGAGCGTAGGGAAAACAAAAAAAAGAAAGTACCAAAAAATACATGTGGTACCAAAAAAAAGAAGAAAAGAAAAGTGTTCACAAGCACTACAAAAATGTATACCAAAAAAATACATGTGGTATATAAAAAGAGAGAAAGAGGGGTCTCAGCCAAAAATGCCCTCCAGCCAAGCTTTCAGTTCCTCAAGCAAACTCTTGGCTTCATCCGTTAGAGTCTCCAAGGCACGCTTCTTCAAGAATCTGCCATGAGTAGCTGGAGAAGGCTCTATCCCTTCTGCTACACCAGGAAGACTATCCCGTGCAGTCTGCCATCGTTCATTCTCTCTAGCCTTCCTATTGAGAATCTGATCGGCCTCTGCAACTTGGCGAATCAAAGCACTCTCCCTGTCACGAGCCTCTGTTATGGCGGACCACGTACTGGCGACTTGGGCCTTTCGGTGTTCGAGATGCTTCCTTGCCTCCTCAACCTCTCCATCAAGGATGCTAAGGTCATGTTGCAGCCTGATGATGTCTAACTCCGCTCGGTTCCTCTCCCGAACCAGCTGCTTCCTGCCCTGTGTAGTCTCTTTCAAATCCGATTGAGCCTTCTCAGCAGGGTTCAGGAACATTTCTTGGAAGAACTGGTCATCAGGATAGCTGATGGTCTCAAACCATCCGTCGCCTAATGCAATGATCTTATCAACGATCGCCCGGGCGTCCGTAACATCCAGACCAATATCTTCCTCAGCATCTTTGAGAATCTCTTTCACATGCGGAATCTTGCTACGTGCAACATCCAAGTGTCCAGAAAGGAGGGTCTCAATCCAAGAACTCAAAACCCGCATCACCACCTTCTTCGCATACTGAAGAGATGGGCCAGATGAAGACTCACCCTTCTCTGTCGATTGGCTGCCCAAGTCATCTCCCATCGGAAGAGTAACAATAGAACACTTTCCAATCGGGGCCGCTGGAGAAGGAATCTCAACATGAGGTCTAGCCTCTGCCGCGTTAGAATTGGCTGGAGAAGTCCCAATTACTGGGTCAACTTCTGGCATCCCTGGCTCTGGCTCTAAAGGAAGCGATGGACTCTCTTCTGTCACTTCAAAATCTGCCAAACACAAAAAGGTATGAATATGATCTTGTCAAAAAAAAAATCAATGTCAAGATTATCACTATGAAATACCTTCTTCCATGATGGGCGGATTACTTTCTATCTCCATTTGCTCATCCGAAGCATCGTCGAAAGCCATATCCATAGATGGCTCGAAGTCGGAACCCTCTGGCAAGTCAGCTGACAAGAAAACAAAAATATGTGTCAGCAAATTCAAAAAAAAAAAAAAAAAAAAAAAATTATCATCCTCATACCAGGTGGAGATTCTGGGTCCTCCCCAGAGTCCCTCAACTCTTCTTCAGATGCCGCAACTGGATCCATCACCGCCTCATCGGCAGGATCCTCGGGCATCACCAAGTTTTCATCCTCTGCAAAAGAAAGAAAACAACCGATCAAAAAAAATCCCTCATAAAAGGAAAGAAGCGGAAATAGAGAAGAAGGAGAATCATACCAACATCGGCGGCCTCTTCTTCACGACTCCTTTTCTTTGGAGGCTCATCAGCATCTCCTGATACCTCCTCAGCGATGGTAGAAGGGACTTCCAGATCAAGAGAGTCTTCGTGGCGTCTCTCAGTGCGACGCTGTCCTCTCCTCCTCTTTTTTCTACGAGCCGGTCTACTTGAAGTACCTGCCTCACTGTCAAAGTCAGGACTTCCACTTGGCTCCTCACTGGACGACCCGCTCCTACCAGTGGACCCCATGGAAGCCTTCATTCGCTCTGCTTGCATCCAAGTGTCGATCTCGGCTTCATCCTCCTCGAGCTGTCTCAAGACCTCAGCAGGTATCTCTTGTGCGGCTCCGGATCTAATGACATCCTGTTCCTCGAGAAAGCCTATCCTATGCTTCTCTCCAGAAAGGAAGAACAAAACTTCCCCTCGACGGATGCCATCTGATCTACCAAGACCCTTCCCAGGAGATTGCTTGACATTCAGCTCCTTCTTGGAAAGCCCTCGGTACACAGCAAAGCTCTCCACGAACCACTTCGTGAAGCCAGCAGTCCGGAAAATGGGCAACTCAGGATAGGAAATCATGGCAGTAGTGTCCTCCGCACTATAGAAAGCCCATGCATTTCTCCCGTCCTGCAAACCTCCAAAACGCTTCACCATGCTCGAAGGCGCTCCAACAACGCCTTGAGAGAAGCCTAACTGCAACGCAAAACGCGAAGGGACATACGGCTGGATATCAACAAAAAGATGTCTGCGGTACACCATCGTGCCAACACGTATGTTTAAAAGCCACCTCTTCTCTGCGTTGGTCAAAGAATAGTGTCTTCCCGATCCCGCCCTGGTAGAATCTCGGGAGACACCAAAATCAAAAGCCTTCTTCCGCAAATCTGGAGAAAGCTTTACTGAAGATTGCCCAATCTCGACATCCCTGAATCGTCGGATTCTCAAGCGGGCAGACAAAAGTGAATCGGAAACGGCTTTTCCCCTAGCCAACCGAATCATAAAAGGGTCATCATCCTGAGCAGCGCCCAAACGGTGGAAGCCGGGACAGTGGTACACATACCACGAATAAAAAATATGGGCTGAAAATACCCTATTCAAAGGAAGCCCAAGCCGAACCAGAAAAGCAGCAGCCTGCAGTTCGGTGCACAAATAGGAGTAAAGAGCAGGCACCAAAGCCAACTGCTCTCCGAACGCCATCTGACAAGCCGGAAATATACAATGCGGCCTGATGTGTGTTCCGTCTCCTCCAGCAAAAACAGCCTCACCCAGCCAATAAGTGAGGTACGCAGCAACGTCTCTCCGCAGCGCAATGTCGGAGCAAACGGCGTCTGTACTTGTGAGAAAGTTCTTCAAATTCTCTCGCATGGCAGAAATCTTCTTCCCCGGATTCTTAGTCTTGGCTTCCTGGGTCATACTCTCAGAAGATTCTTCGTCGCCAAAAAAGTTTGGAGACAAAGAGCTGAAACTCCTCCAACTGCTACACCGGACTTTCAAGCCCTCCTTCTCCCTCAAAAAATCGTAGAAGGCGACGAGCTGAAAGTACAAAAGCCTGAACTCCTCAGACTGCTCCTCAAGGACGCTGTCAATCGGCATAAATTCCTCATAGAGTTTGCCGAGGATGGGTAACCCGGTAATGGCACTCAGCTCCTTCAAAGAAAAACCAATCTCACCATTCGTAACAATGAAGGTGTTGGTTTGTGGAAGGAAGGACTCCAGCATGGCCATAAAAGCCTCATCGGAGAAAAATACGGTTTGCCTAAAAGCGCGAACCGCATCAAAAATCTCGGCCTCCTTCAGAATGGCACCGCCGATCTGCAG
This sequence comes from Cinnamomum chago, assembly GCA_038049695.1. Classification (NCBI taxonomy): domain Eukaryota; kingdom Viridiplantae; phylum Streptophyta; class Magnoliopsida; order Laurales; family Lauraceae; genus Cinnamomum; species Cinnamomum chago. The sequence goes on from CP142456.1 coordinate 34,371,236, forward strand.
GATGTGATCAGTCCACGACTCCCAGCCCGAGTCAACACTGAAACGGCCACGAAGTCGAAAAGGCTTCACCCAATTGCTGCCATCGCCCCTGAAAATGCCAAGGCCCACCGGTCTCAAATCAACCGATGGATGATCAGATCCTTGGTAGCCGCTGGCCGGCATCAACATGTCCAGACGGACAGGCGACTTCTCTGCATAACCAGAAGGACCGCCAACAAAAACCCCGGTCTTGACCACAGTGGTCCTCTTTACCCAGCTTGGAGGATCTTCTCTCTTAGAGCAAGTGGGAGAAAGACTCATGATCGAAATAGTACGATCAAAAGGCGACCGGGTAGAAATGGTTCTCTCCTCACCATCGGCTGTGTAAGAGAACTGAAAGCATCTCCTTTGATATGACGAGTCATCAGGAGCTGCATCACCAAAGAAAAAGGTAGGCTTGGGCACAACGCTCTGATCGTCCATGACCCAAGGACGATTGCTTGCCATAATCTTGTAAAACTCCTCATCCTTGAGACCGATCAGTCGCTGTCTCATCTCATCTCGGTTGAGCGAGTCACACTCTTCCAAGTTTCTCTCCACATACTGGACCTTCTCCCAAGCCTGCTGTACAGCAGCATTGGAAGATCTGGCAGATCGACGAGGTGTATCGGTAACGGGCTTCTTACCCTTGTTCGTTCTGGAGGAACTACCTGCAAAGATTAAAAAAAAATCAATCAACAGAATGACAGAATTTTGCTAAAAAAAAATCCTAGCGAAATTTTGGCATGACTCCGGGGCAATTCCGAAGAAAAGGGAATCACCCCGAAAAGAAAGGAAGCCTGAAGATGAGCTCAACATCGCTGCGAGCTCATGATCAATGAAGGATTCTCAAAGAAGACTCGAACTCAAACATTGCTGCGAGATCAAGACAGTCTTCTCAAATTTCCGCAAGAATCGGAAAAGAGCTCAACATTGCTGCGAGCTTCAAATCCCAAAACTTGCAAAAAAAAGCTCCTCGAAACCCCCGCAAGACTAAAGAAAGAGCTCAACATTGCTGCGAGCTTCAAATCTCAAGAATTGCAAAAGATTTCCAGGTGTGTATCATCATCATGCTCCCAATTCAATTTACCAAAAATCATGCATAAAAGAAAATCATCATGCACTAGATGCTAGGAAAACCTTGACAAAATTTGACCAATTCCAACCCAACTTGGTCAAAATCAAACTTTGTCTAAGTCAAAATTCATGTTGACTTAACATAGAAACTCTAGCCTTCTATCTTGATGCATCAAACAAAAAAAAAATGCATAAACATCTTGAAATGCATGAAACCTCATTATCATGATGATACAAAAAGGGGAGAAAGGAAAGTTCTTTTTTTAAAAAAAAAAAAAAAAGAAAAAAAATTATGGGCTGGCCCACAGGCCGTGGCCCATGGGCCACATGGCCGTACGGCCCAAAGCTGTACGGACATGTCCGTACAGCAGCAAAAAAAAAAAAGAGAGAAAAAAAAGAAAAAAAGAAGAAGAAAGAAAAAAAAGAGAAAAGAAAAGGGCGTGTAAAAAAAAAGAAGAAAAGAACACGTGCAAAAAGAAAAAAAAAAAGAGAGAGAAAAAAAAAATGATGAAACTTTCTTTACATGGAATTTCTTGTAAAAAGAAATAAAAAACTTACTTGAAGCCATGGATGGAGAAGAAAGAAGAACTTGAAGACTCTTGAAGAAGGAGGATTCTTGATCTTAGAGCAACTCTTGAAGACTTTTGCAAAAAGAAACCAATAGGAGCAAGAGATCCCACCTCAATTGCTTTTATAAAAGAGAGCAAACCAAAAGAGGAAACAAGAGAAAAGCAAGGAGGAAAGGGCTAAAAATTAGCAACCTTCCCAAAAGAAAAGGAAACTTGGGATATTCTCTCCCAAAACAAAGATTCTTTGAGAAATTCTCTCCAAAAAGAAAGGGAATGAGAGATATTCTCTCCCAAAGAAAGATATTTTGAGAGAATCTCTCCCAAAATCAAGGAAACTTGAGAAAATCTCTCAAAGTAAGGATATTTTTAGATGTTCTCCACCCAAAGGAGATATCTTTAGATATTCTTTACAAAGTGACACCATATGAGATCTAAGCCATCCTTCAAAGCTTAAGGTCCCATGGGTTAGCCCATATGAGCCAGGTTTGACCACCTAGGCACTAAAAGTGGCTTTTAGTCAAAATTTCTCTTACCAAGAGCGTACAAAAATGGTCCCATGCCTCTTTTGAGTTGATTGGACCATACCATACAAAAATCCAAGCTTCATGAGTTTCCAAAAATCGAAACCATCCCACCTCATGAACCAAATTAAGCCAAAATCTTGAAATTGACATTCCACAAAAGCCCAAACCACTCCAATGGACCCAAAATTGTCCCAAAGAGTGAACCAAAAAACCAAACCATGGTCCCCTAACTCGCCACATACAGCCTGTTAGGTCACAAGACCAAAACCAAAAATCAAAACCCGACCCCCTAACTTGCCACATACAGCTTGTTGGGTCACAAGGTCAAAATCAAAACCAAAAACCTGACCCCCTAACCTGCCACATACAGCTTGTTAGGTCACAAGGTCAAAATCAAAACCAAAAAACCAAAACCAAATCCAAATCCAAATGTCATTCTCAAAATCTTGCCTTAAGGTGGTACGTGATCCCTCTCACTACCATAAAATCCCCTGGAAGATCAAAAGGCTACTCCATAAAAAAAAATGCTCAAAGACTCTTGGTCAAGTCAGAAGCTCTTCTTCAAGATTCTCTTCGAGGCACATCGACTACAAAAGCTATATCGTCGCTGTACCTCGAGGGGGCATTTGTTGACACCAAAAATGTCACTTTGCCTCTTCACACCAAAAGCTACACGGAGCTGCATCCTACCAAAAATAGGCAGGCGCCACTTCAAGCATCAGATCTTGTCAGAATCAAACAAAAACTGCAAGGTCATTCAAAACAACCAAAAGAGAGGTACACATGAAGTTTCGGGTCATTTCGATATCATTTGGCCTAGCTTCACTTCTCCAACAGCTAAGCAGCAGCTCCCGGCGGCGGACCACCCCGGGACCATGGCACCTAATTCGGAGCTTGCGGATCATCTCAAAATGACTCCAATAGGCTCCTCGTCGAATTTCAGGTCAATCGGACATCGTTTGACCAGAAGTCAAAGCTCAGCATCTCTCTCGCAGGAGAAACAAAGGCAAGCGTTTGCATGACTCCAAATGGCTTCAAAACTCAAGCGAAAGCCTATGGTTGGTCCTAACTACTGATGAGGGAGTCACACGTCGAATTTCAGGTCAATCGGACATCGTTTGACCAAAAGTCAAAGCTCGGCATTTCCCTCGCAGTGAAATCAAAGGCAAGCATTTGCATGACCCCAAACGGCTTCAAAACTCAAAAGAAAGCCCATGGTTGGTCTTATTTAATGCTCAAGAAGCTTCACCTCAAATTTCAGGTCATTCCGACATCGTTTGACCCTGTTTCAGCTTCTGGCGGAAAATCAGCAGTTCTGCGCTCGGCTTTTCCCGGAAAATCGGAAACTTTGCAAACCAATTTGCAAGGATTCTCATCATGTTTTTCAGAGGGAAATCAAGCCAAAAATGTGGAGAAATGTCATAGAAAACAAACAAAAAAAACGGAAGCGAAAAACGACGAAAAACGGCCAGAAACGGGCCCCGGGAAGCAATTTTCCCCCCAGGGTCGCAGAGCCCCGCGACCCTGGGCCATGGTCGCCGGCGACCATGGCCCATGGTCGCCGGAGACCATGGGGCCGGCGACCCTGGGAGGTCCGGGGCGCCGATTTCGCCCCGGGACCCCCCGTTTCGTCCGTTTTCGCGAGACGAGTTGTTCTGTCCCTGTGATTTTTCCAGATTCAGACTTTTGAGGCTCCAAATTCGCCGATATTCGCCAAGATCACAGGAATCCTTCCAAGAACTTCAAAAACTTCGTTGATCGCCAGCTGAACAACCAAAAAGTGCACTTTCTGCCCGCCCGATCGCGAAATCGACTGGACAGATGCTGCCGGCCCGCTGGTATCAACCAATGTCTGAAACTACATGATCATCTGATGTTGATTTACATAAGGATCCATCGATGATCATCGCAAAGGGAATTCCAAGAGACGCAACATGGCCCGCGACTCTTCAGCTACCAAGGTGGCCACTTAGTGCAATCAATTGGCCCGTTTATGGCAAGTTAATGCGGTCATTAACCCATTATCTTGAACGGCCCAATCAGAAGCCTCCGTTCAGGAGTTACAAGTCCAAGCAATCATGGCATTCAAGCCATGAAACTCCTAACATAATGGAGATTAAAGGCGATTAAATGCCCATGACTCTCCTCCGGCCAATGAAATCCAAGGGTCAGGAGTTACAAAACAAAAAGCAATTAAACTTGTAACTCCTCCCTTAATGAGCTTTATTACCATAAAGGCTCATAAATCACTCCTAAAGGCTACCAAAAGGCCTATAAATAGGAGTCCTCTCCAAGCATTCCAGGAGATGAGAAAAGGGGGGACACACACAGAAAGAGCCAGAAAATCATTCAAAAATCCTTGGAGAAATCTCTACAACCCTGCTCCTTCAAGAAAACTCTGCTGCAACAAGTTCAACAAGGTGATTGAAGCCCCTTGGGGGGCCACCCCCCCTCAAAGACCACCTATCCTTCTATCCAACATGGCTAGATGCGGCTTTTCAGCCCGTCTACTCAGCCTTTTACCGGATATAGGACCTTATCTTGGTCCTTATCCTCTAAAAATCTGAGGTTGGAGCCAAGCCAAGAAATCAAGCACTATGTTCTCATCTGAAGGACGATGGCGGAGCCCATACATGACTCGCGACCATCGATCTGAACGAGCCCTCCCACAATCGCATGAGAAGTTAGATTCCTTTTTCTTACTTTTCTGTTGTAAATTGTATTTTTTTTAAAGAGACAAAAAAACCACAACTCTTGTCTTTCATTATTGATGAGAATTGTAAATCGGCTATAAACGCCACAAATCGGCTATAAACGCCAAAAATCGGCTATAAATGCCAAAAAATCGCCTTTTACGGCAAAATCAAAAAAACTGTCTCTTTTATTAAAATATGTATGCAATGGAAAACTAGAAAAAAGTTTCATTTCCCTTTTTACTTGTGAAGGTGGATCTCCGGATCACCATTTCTAAATTCCAAGTATAAAAGAGAAATTGGCATACCCGTACAAAAAAAACTGATGCCCGCTTTTCCTTTTTCCTTCCACCATACCCCGTCAGCCCCGGGGCGGAGGCAGCTTTGGAAAAAGACAAAAGCCGGGACCATCAATCAGTCTAACCCAGGTCCTAACCATTGGACCGCTATAAGATGTGTTCTCAAATCCTTGAGAATGACTAAATATCACATGTTGATTTACGGCAGTAATGAGTCGGTTACATAGATACTGACTTCCAGTCAAATAAGGATTCCAAGAAATCAACTTCTGGGTATGTGTTTATGTTGTAGATGCTTGAGAAGCATCTAAAGAAGCAGACTGGCTCAAAAGATTCCTTATGGAACTTGGAGTGGTGCTTTTGGCAGGACAGCCGCTCACAGTTTACTGTGATAACAGCAGGGCAGTCGATAAGTCCAAGGAACCCAGGAGCCAAAAGCATGTACAGAGGTTATAACAAATGGTCAGAGAGATTTGGCAGAGAGGTGATACTGCTATCACCTAGATAGACTCTGCAGACAATCTGGGAGATCCCTTTACTAAGCCTTTGAGTACCAAAGTCTTTGGGCAGTAAGTAGATAGGATCTGCATGAGATGCAACCCTGACTGGCATTGAGCCCAAGTGGGAGATTGTTAGTTTTATGGTCTCAATACCAGTATATGATGAATAAATTGATTAATTTCTTTATTTATCAATATATATTATTGATTTCCTTTCATGAGATGAATGATGTTTTATTACTTGATTGCACATAACCAATACGAATGACATAATGATTCATGAGATAAATCGGAGTCCACAAGTATACTAGATGTAATATATCTATGTGGATGAGATCCACATACAGGAGACATGTATTGCAAATCTTATACTTAAATATCTTCACAACCAGTGATAAGATTGGGCATCTCATCTGACAAGGTTGCAGCACTTTGATCACTATGAGATAGTGTGATTTGTCTTGATCATCAGAATGTAAGATTCTGGATCATGGTGTTGTTACATTGGATGTATTGAAGGACCATGAGAAGCACCTTATATACACTGTCTTTACTTTAAGGTCTGCTCTCATAATTCCCTAGCAATAGGCTCATAATCTTAAGACATTAATGAACTCAAGTTTCTATCTATTCATTTGCTTTGAGTCACCAATGAGTGAGGCCAATTGTAGGTCAACACCTCGGTGATTTGGGTACGTGGTAGTAGAGCTGTGGGAACATTTAATGGTCAAGATGGAATCTATCTTTAATATCCCCTTGCGCCAATTAATGGATTTATCATTGGTAAGTGCGCACCCATTCCAATTTAGAGTTAATTGGATCGGTACCAAATGATCATTATAATTAATTGGGGCTCAAGGATAATAAGATATGGATCTATTTTGGTGGACAGGTCCAATTGATCCATGGATAGATGGAGGGGCCTACTTGTGGTACTGAGGAAGTTTAGGGTCTTCATTGTAATTTATTCATAAGACTGGAGTGCAATTGCAATTATATAGCGGAGTTATTTGCAATTAACTGTGGGCCCGGATTGCACATGAGATGTGGGGTCGCGTGTCCCAATTGGAGCCAGCTTTCTAAAGAATCCCTAGTGGTCCCCACGCTAGCCCAAGATATTAGAAAGATACTAATTTTAATAGAACTCTAAAAGGAAATGGAAAGTTACTATTTCCTATTTAAAGTGAGACTTCTAATAGTGGTAATAGTAAGTTACTAATTATTAATGGAAGTGAGACTTCTATTTTAATTAGTAAAAGAGGAAGTTACTAATCATATTTGAAGTAAGACTTCTAATTGTGATCTAGTAAGCAACTAATTGTTTTGGAAGTGAGACTTCTATTACAATTAGTAAGAGGAGGTTGCTTGAGTGCTATAAATAAGAGGAGAAGTGCCTTGGACGCCCCATGCTATTCCATCATTGGAATTCACGCCCAAGCCCTAGGTTTGTGCAACTGTTGCACACCACTCTCTTCCTCTCCCTGTTCTAGTTCTCTTCTAGTTTCCTCTAGGGTTTTTCTCTTGGAGATCCCACCATCTTCTTGAGAAAAGAGAATCTAATACGGGTCATAGTGTGGAAGATCAAAAGGTGTTGGAGATTCTAATTTGATTAGTGAAGGTGTTCATCATCAAATTCTCCATTAGAGCACAACTAAGCTCCAAAGGTATAATCTACATCCTTGTATGTTATGGATTTCGTGGTTGAATGTTTATGTGTTGTTTTCTATCTTCAAGATAGGTTATATTGTTGTACATGATTTATGAGTTTGAGGGATTGCATCCTGGATTGGGTTTGTTGCCTTCTAGATACTTGATCCCTGCATCAAGTGGGTCAAAAGTTTTTTACACCTATCTGAATGGCCCACCTAATTTCCAACACTTCCATCTCCATTTTTCCAGCACAAAAGGCAGCCAAGGGTTTCTTGCAACCTTTCTCTTCTTCTTCTTGCTCTCCTCATCTCAATCTCCTACAAATCTTGCACCAACATCAAAATAGAGGTCATCATTCTCTTCCTCATCTTGAAGGCTATCTTTTCATACCATTTGATGAGAAACCTATCAACTTTGAGATCTCCTTTGAGCTCACCTTGCTCATTTGGAGAACCTACAAGTAAGCAACCTTCCCCATCTCTTAGATTTGTGTTTCTTTGATCTTAAAGAAGTCCTATTCTCATTATTGTAAGGTTTCCCTTTCTATTTCATTGTTTGACCATTTTAGGGTTTGTTTTGGGGGTTTTGTTTGTGTTTGTAGGATTCTTGAGAAAGCATTGTTTAGTAGCTTGATTTCCTTGATTAGAAGACCCAAGGCAAGTGGATGAGTTAATATTATGAGCTTTCAATGGTTTTCATAAGGAATGTGGTTGATTTTTCATTTCCATTCATATTTATTGGCTTGCATTGATTTTTGAAATAAATGCTTTGAATTAACCTTGCTAAACCATTTAATGTTTTGGAAACATATTGGTTATGGTACTTGTTGTCTTTTGGATATATCTTAAATGAATGTTTGTGAGTTGGTTTCTCTTTCCTCTTGTGGTTGTTGTGGTTAAGAAGGAAGTGAAGGAATGAACACATATTGGGGTTTTGGAGAAGTGTAGATAGATGTATTGGAGAAGCTCTTAGCTCAGTTTTATTGCAGGGATTAAATGGAAGTGAGGAGAGTGGTTTTGAGGAGGAAAAATGGCTTAAATCTGAATACAGTGGGTGTTTCCCGCACCTGGCGGTCACCTGTCGGCTAACCGCCAGCTAGCCGAACAGTCGCAGTTACTTATCCAGAGAGCAACATTTTCCTCCTGAAGGCACGGTCAGCCTCACGGTTAGCAAGCGGCTAACCGCCAGCCAACCGAGCCATTTCGGTTACATTTCCAGTAACCTATTTTTCTGTCAGGCCAACCGCGGTCAGCCAGCGGCTAACCGCCTAACCCATCGGTAGCTAACCGTCATCTGACCGCTAGGTAACAGAAATCACCCAGACAACCATTCCAGAGAGCTCCTCGCTCGAGCGAACTCTCCGGTTCGCTTGAGCGATGAGCTTTGTCGGTCGAAGGCTATGTTTGGGACAATGACGAATTGTTTAAACATTGTGGGGTTATTCATTGAGAACCCCTCTATGTCAAGGAGATTTACTAAGCAATGTATGAGACCATTTGAGAAAGAAACCATATCATGAAGATGTCATTCGAAGTTTTGAAAATTCAAAGTGTATAAGGAGCTCGAGATGTCCCCAAACTCAAAAAGTACCAAATTATTATTAGATCGACATACGGGATCCCTATTCACTTCAAATAAATCTTGAACCCGACACTTTACCCGAAATTTCAATTGTTTATTTACTTTATCGATCCCGAGATTTATACTACATGCCTTGTTTTCCCGAAAGCATTGAAGTACACTTACAATGGTTACTTGTCTTGAAGTGCATTGCACCACACGAAACGACAGTGTGCCTTGAACACCCCCATTCTGCCCGTTTGATTATTTGTACTCGATTTACTTGCACATGTCTCGATTTGTTATTTAACCTATTAGTCGGCACCAGTAAGCTGGGATAACCCTGTTGGTCTGATCCACCGACTTGGAGATCCCCCTCTTGTCCCGCCTGTTGCAGTTTGGATCCCGTTACCCGGTTATTACCGTGGTCTTGTCCCGATGCCGCAGATTGCTACTGTGGTTCCCAATGCCCGTCTCGCTACCGTGGTCATGTATAGTATTTGTATATGTATTTATAAGATCCACTGTTTCTCCTCACCTCGAGTGACTGAGATCAGTGCCTAGTTATTGCTCTGTCACTTTAGTGATAGAGGACTTAGCTTCGTGTGGTTGTCATCTTGCTTGTTTCCCGTTTCCTTGGATACCTGTACATGTCTTATAATGCATACTGGTATTTGAATAAATGTTTTACCTCGTTCATAGAAATTGTTATTTAAACAGGTTTACACACTTTTGAAGGTAAATTCATTTATTATTATCTTGTCTTTGTATTTTACCCATTTGCCAAACCGTCGTGTTTGACCCACTCTTTGGTACTCAGGTCACGTTATTGGTTATCCCGAGGAGGAGCACGAGGAGGCGGTCGGAGAACCGCAGTAGTTAGTTGAGTGGCGTGCTGATGATGTCATTTAGACATTTGGTTGCTAGAGAGAGATAACATTTTGGGAGAACTTTTAACCATTCTCTTGGGGATTGGTGTTTTGTTTATATTGGCCTTTGTTGGCCTCTAATTTTGGGAAATGTAATTAAATGATCTTTGTATAAACTCTAACTTACTTTTGGGTAACATGCTAATGATCATTGCTCATTCTGATACAGTACTATACTTTTGTTATTATCTTTATGATTAGAGATTGATTGGATATTCGATTTGCTACACGCTTCCGCACTTAATAGAAATGTTCATATATGGTTGTGATAATCCTCACCGCGGACACCTGTGGGAAATTAAATAAATGTATGACATTTAACTGATGTGGTACATCATCATCACTAATCCCGATCCCGGATTAGTCCTTCGGGCCCTGTCCGGGGTCGCGACACAAACAGAGGGTAAATCTTTTGGACATGGACTCCATCTTCATTTTTTTATCTTTACCCATGAAAAGAATCCTTTTATCACATCTTTTGTAAGAGAGAGACTAGAATAGAAAGAGAGAGGTGGAAGTTGCAGGTAGACACTATCAATGATGGAGGCCATTGAAGATGAAATATAGTTGTATAGATATTGCTGACAATCAAGACAAATGTGTTTGGCGGATGTTACATTGTATGTCCTTAATTTCGTGGAGATCATAAACAATTTTATTAATTATCATAATTGAAACATATCTTCATACTTATATTCATGAGATGAATAGTTTTTTGTTGATTATTGTACATATTTGATACAAAATGATATGATTGTTCATTAGATGAATAAGACCCTTTAAGTATATTAAATGTGATCCATGCGTGTGGATGAGATTCACATGCAGGAGACATAGGTCACAATCCTTATACTTGAAATGTTTCACAATTGGTCATGAGACTGGATATGTCAACTAAAAGGTTGTAGCACTGCAGTTACTATAAGGTAGTGTGGCTTGTCTCAACCATCAGAGTGGAAGACTCTAGACTGTCATGCTAGTACATTGGATGCACTGAAGGACCATGAGAAACACCATATACAAAATATTGTCTTTAATTAAAAATCCTCTCATAACTTTCAAGCAATAGGCTCTCAATCCTGATGGAGCAATGGACTTAGTTTTCTACTATACATTTACTTTAACTTACCAATAAGTGAGGCCAACTGTAGGTCAACACCTTAGTATCTAAGGTAGATGGTGGTGGAGGCCAACTGTAGGTCAACACCTTGGTATCTTGGGTAGATGGCGGTGGAACTGTTGGACCATATATTCTCAAGATGAAATTTGTCCTCATAATATAAATATCTCCTTATGCTGATTAATGGAATTTATCGTCGGTAAAGACGCACCCGTTCTAATTAAGAGTTAATCAGATGGTATCGATGACAGATATTGTGAGTGCCTAAAAGTTAAGGACTCGGATTAGGTGAGTGTGAGACTCGTGATTTGCTGTTTAAGCTTCTTTGGGGAAGATGGATCGCCTTAGAACCTGAAAGGGAAGGAGAAATAGAGATCAGAGACCCTGGCTGCCGTCAGCCGAAGGCTCTCCGATGCATGAGTTAGTGTTGTCACTGAACAAAAGATGGAGATGAGAGGCAAGTATGCTCTTTTGCATAGCGTTCTATAACGCGTTCTGCAATATGTAATAATGGCGTGTTATTGCGTACCTTAGAAGGGATTGGTATCCCTCTATATGTAGAGATTTCATCTGGCACGCACCCTTAGTGGGGTTAGGTGGAGATATTGTCAGGTCGAATCAAGAGATGACCTCTCGTATTAATGTGGATGTGATTGATCAAGACGACACCTGACCATTATCCGGCGCATGTCTTGTCTGTCAGCACGTTCTGCAACGAAGCCGTAACTTTGTGGAAGTACAATCATGGCCTAGTACTCATCCCTGTGGACGGACCAAACCGAAGATGATACTGAGGCCAGATTCGGATGCATCCTGGCACTATTGCCGAGGTGCCTAATACCGAGACCGAGATGAGCCCAGTCGGTACTCTTACCGAGACTGGCTCAAGCTTGGCGCAAGCTGGCACTATTTGTCGAGCTGAGAAGAGATGTCTAGCTGGTACCGTTACCGAACTAAATGGATCTTGGCATTGTGGCCGAACTTGGATACCGAGATTAGGATGAGCTGAGTTGGTACTGCTACCGAGGCTAGCGTAATCCTACTCTTAGGAAAATACCCCTTACAATTGCCCCCTTGCTCATGACCTCTTGGAGTTCTCAACTTTTTGAGGTCGGGAGCTAAGCATCATGTTTGAGAGACCTGAGGTACCAATTTGAACTTCATCTCGGTGTTGGCTGATGACGTCTGATCTTTATCATGAAGTCTGTTTGCCTTTCCTAGACAATAAATAGCACGTCTGTGACGCTTCGTCTGTCTGAGGTGATAAATATTAGGTAGGTGACGCTTTATCAGCAATAAATAGCACGCTGATGTTTCGCCTTCCCAAGGTAATAAATGTAGCGTCTGAATCTCAGTACGAGATTAACTGGTAGTGCCACGTGTCTCCATCTGGTTGGTCGTTCAACGAAATTGAAGCGACGCGTGCCTTCAGGAATTTGAACGGTCGCCATACCGTCTATAAATAGGATTTTTCTTCCTTCGTCTCTTTCACTTTGGCATTCATCAGAGAAAGCTCTGCTGCAAGAGAGAAGAGAACCCTTTCGGAGCTTTGTTGAAAGTTTTGACTTAGCGAACTGGAGTCCGGAGTTTGTCTCCTTTTTCTGTGAGTTTTCTTCCCTGTCCCTGTCTTTGCACACTACCTTATTTGTTTAGGGGTTTTGCTCTAGGGTTTAGTGTTTTTGTCTCTTCCCCTTTTCCGATATCGCCACCTGTAGAGGAATGGGATCTTATAGGAGTTGGACGGAGACCCCTGAGGCCATGGCCTGCTTCAGGGAGATGTATGGGATGCCAGAGGATGTCCCAACGAAACTGGACGACCTGAAGGACCTCTTCGAGGGTTGATCCTTCCGGGATGGCTAGATGCCATTCCCATTAGTCTCGATTATAGAGGGAGGGGTTAGGTTCCCCGTCCACCCTCTGCTTAGGGCCTGCTTGGCGACATGGCACCTTGGCCCATGCCAGCTGATGCCCAATGGCTACAAAGTCATAATGGGCGTTGCTGAGCTCAATAAGATATTGGGCATAAACCTCGGTGTCCACGACATCGAGGACGTATATGACCTGTGCAAGACCGCCGGGGACGGTCATAGTTATTATCTCCGGGGGAAGCCGAAGATAGAGCCCATCGTCCATGATCTGAAGGACTTAAACAGACACGCCTGGGACGATCGTCTGCTCGTCTCTAACAACTGGGAGTTCGGCAAGGATGAGACCGAGGCGGAGAAATTTTACAGGATTCCTCAACACTTTGGGGTTCCTCCAAGTAATTACCGAGCTCAGAGTATTTTTCTTCCTTCTGCTGTCTTACCGAGCTGATATTATCTTCTGTCGTGCAGAGATCGGCCAAAGGAAGCTGGAAGTTGAGTGTGCCGGCTGGAAGCGGAACGACAGCTGGCTGAAACTCGTGCGTGAGTATCATGGCTAGAACGGGAGAGCTGCCTAGTACTTGCTCGGATACGAGCCGATGTACCACACGTACATCAAGAGGAAGGAGCTCGTGCCCGCCAGCTCGGAGGCTGTTGATTTGGCCCAGCTTGTTGACAGCTACTCGTCTCCCTCCAACCGTGAAGAAGAAAGGGGAGAGGAGATGGAGAAAATGCGGCCTGTTGGGAAGGTGAAAGACCTGGGGGCAAAACTTCTTGGAGGTCGAACTCCCTCTTCCTCAGCAGTCTCGGGGAGCACCGAGGGTTCTGTTGGCGCTGGTGGTGTTGCTATTGCCCCCGGCACTGCTGCTGGAACTGTTGTTGCTGTTGCTGGTGATGGTGCTGGCGCAACTCGACAGCGTTCCACCGAGACCCCAAGAGAGGGAGGCCGAGCTAAGAAGAGGCCGCGGTCAGAGGACCGCGGCTCAGGAGCTCGACAGCATCCTGCTGAAGGGGCTAAAGAGAAGGCCCTGAGAGAGATGAGGCATCGAGGCGAGGGCTCATCAGAGAAAGGCCCTGGGCAGACCTTGGCCCCTCAGCCCGCGGGGGCGGCTCTGTGGAGGCCAAGCCTCCATCTCGGGCCTGGGAGGCCTATGACGGTAGAAGACCATCTAACCAACAGTCTTTCGGTCGTTGCCGCTCTCGCCAACGCGTGCACCTTGCCACTCAACATGCAGAGGCACAACGGCGCAGACGACGTGACACTGCTGTCTTCATCTCTGCAGTCGATATTCTCGGTAAGTGCCTGACGCATATCTTTGAGTAGCATTAGTTTCTGTTAGCTTTCCTCTGACACTTGTCTTCTTTCTCAGACTGTGCAGAGGGTTCAAGTGGTCATGGAGAGGGCCCGTAAAAGTGGCTCCAAGGTCGAAAAGCTGGAAGCAGAGAGGAAGAGACTCGCTCCAGCCTTGGAGGGGAGTAGCCGGGAGCTGAAGGTGGCAGAGGAGAAATTAAGCAGCCAGGGGGCAGAAATGGAGTTTGCGCTCCAAGAGCTCAGTAATGTAAAGGCCGAGACCCATGAGCTGAGAGGCATGGCCACAGTCAAGGAAAAGAAGATTCTCGCACTTGAGGCCGAGCTGGTAAAGCGAGATGCCCAGCTCGAAATGGCGCACAAGGAGAAGACGCTCTTCAAGCCATGCTCCAAGCTGAGATTGATACATGTTTCCAGGATGGGGTGGACGCGGCTACAAAAGTATACGAGGCCCAAGTCGAGAATATCAGCTCGACGCTGTTCGAGCTCGGGTGCCGAGCTGCGCTAAAGAAGGCAGGGATCCCAGATGATCATCTTGTCTGTCAGGACCTTCCAAAGTTCACTCGCCCCGAGCCTGAGCCGAGTTCAGCCCCCACTACAAAAGCTGCTACGGAAGTTGTCCCTACTCCGCCTGAGGATGCTCCCCAAGCCACCAGTACTGAGCCTTTTGACATCAACGTTGAGGCTACTGAATCTTGAAGCTTGTATTTTTTCTTTTTCTGGCGAAAATGTAAAGACTCTGTAACGATCCTTTCATCAATGAAGAGAATTTTATATTCATACTTGCCTCCTCTTTTCTTCTGATAACAATGTGTGTGTGTGTTTGACTTTCGTTCCATAACTGGGCTTTTAGCACAAAAGCACGATTTTTGACCAAGTAATTGAGTTCGGTTCAATAACCGGAACTGGGTGACTATTGGGCAATAATGATTTCGGTTCCATAACCAAAAGTGACTTAGGAAAATCGAACTTGGTTGGATAACCGGAATTCTAATTGTGCTGAAGTTTAAATAACTTTAAGAAGTACCTGCACCTTTAGAGATAAAAAACTCATAGCTCGTTCTGCAACCGAACTAGATTCTAATAGGAAGCGATCAGGTCCTTCAGCTGCATAGCTGGTTCCATAACCGAACTAAGATATTCGTCGAGTTCCATAACTTGGCATGTTGCTCGTTTGGTCTCGTGACCAGATTAGCTGGTTCTGTAACCGAGCCGAGATTTTGGCCGAGTTCCATAACTGCGGCCTACTGCAGCTGGTTCTGTAACCGAGTTATAGTCTCTTCTGTGCTGGTGCTGTCACCGAGCTGAGACTGTTGCCGAGTTCCATAACTGTGGCACTTTGCAGCTGGTTCTGTAACCGAGTTGTCGTCTCTTCTATGCTAGTGCTATCACCAAGCTGAGACTATTGCCGAGTTCCATAACTGCGGCATTTTGCAGATGGTTCTGTAATCGAGTTGTCGTCTCTTCTGTACTGGTACTATCACCGAGTTGAGACTGTTGTCGAGTTCCATAACTGCAGCATTTTGCAGTTAGTTCTGTAACCGAGCTGTCGCCCCTTCTGTGCTAGTGCTATCACCGAGCTGAGAGTGTTGCCGAGTTCCATAACTGTAGCATTTTGCAGCTGGTCCTGTAACCGAGTTGTCGTCTCTTCTGTGCTGGTGCTGTCACCAAGCTGAGACTGCTGCCGAGTTCCATAACTGCGGCACTTTGCAGGTGGTTTTGTAACCGAGTTGTCGTCTCTTCTGTGCTGTTGTTGTCACCTAGGCTGTAGCTGAAACTCCTACTGGGTTTTGCTTCTACCCGAGTCGTGGCTGGTGATATCGCCGAGACCGCTGCTGGAGCTGTTGCGATTGGAACTGTCCGAGCTATGGCTGGCGCTATCTCCGAACTGAGGCTTGAGGATGAAGATTGCATGGCCAGACAAGGTACTGTTTTTTTTCTGCGGGATGGGTCCGGCCAGAGATTAAAACTCTGGTGAGCTTGAGCTCGAGCTTCGCCTTGGTTCACCTTGTCGACCAGTGCTTTCACAGTGAGTTTGGGGAACCGAAAGGGGTCCCTTTGAAGCTGGCCGCCTGGCAGCTAAGCTTACTCGAAAGATGCGAGGGCCGCGGCTACAGGCCCTGGTATCATCAAGGGACGGATCTTCATCATTATCGCTGTTGCGATCCACCTGGTGGAGGAATGACGAGACCCAGCTACTGCTGGGACTTTTGCTCCGCGGGGGAATCTCCAACAGGGCAGTACTCTGTTGGGGGTGCTCCGGTGGAGGAGCACTTTGTTGGGGAGGTGCTGTCACCCCCTTTTGTCGCGACCCCGGACCGGGTCTACCGAACTAATCCGGGATCGGGACCTAATTGAGATGAGATTGTTAGGTGATGAGTGTAAGGTGTGCACATTTATTTAATTTCCCACAGGTGTCCACGGTGAGGATATCACAACCATATATGAACATTTCTTTTAAGTGCGGATGCGTGTAGCAAATCAAATATTCAAACCATCTCTAGTCATAAAGACAATACACAAGTATAAATACTGTATCAGAATGAGCAATGATCATTAGCATGTTTCCCAAAAGTAAGTTAAAGTTTATACAACGGTCATTTAATTACATTCCCAAAAATAGAGGCCAACAAGGGCCAATATAAACAAAATACCAATTCCCAAAGAATGGTTAAACAGTTTCCCCAAAATATTATGTCTCTCATAGCAATCGAATGTCTATACGACATCATCAGCACGCCACTCAACTAAGCGTTGTGGTTCATCGACCGCCTCCTCTGGCTCCTCCTAAAGGTAGCCGGCAACGGGACCTGAGTACCAAAGAGTGGGTCAAACACGACGGTTTGGCAAATAGGTGAAAAGACATAACAATTCAATATTAAATACATTTACCTTTGAAAGCATTTAAACCTGTTCGATCAATAACTTCATAAAAGAATCAAATCATTTAATGAAAACATAAGTACAATGTAAAACACGTATAGGTATCCAAGGAATCGGGAAACAAGCAAGTTGACAACCACACGAAGCTAAGTCCTCTATCATTAAAGTGACAGAGCAATAACTAGGCACTGATCTCAATCACTCAAGGTGAGGAGCAACAGTGGATCTTATAAATACATATACATATACTATACAAGACCACGGTAGTGAGCCGGGCATCGGGAGCCACAGTAGCAATCTGCGGCATCGGGACAAGACCATGGTAATAACCGGGTAGCGGGATCCAAACTGTAGCTGGCGGGACAAAAGGGGGATCTCCAAGTCGGTGAATCAGACCAACAAGGTTATCCAAGCTTAGTGGTGCCGACTCATAGGTCAAATACAAATCGAGACACGTACAAGTAAACGAAATGCAAGTAAATAAATGGGCTGGACGGGGGGTGCTCAAGGGCACATTGTCATTTCATGTCGGGCAATGTGTGAGAACCCGACCCCTAATCTCTTGGATTAGTGTTGTTTTATTTGTGGATTAGTTTCTTTTAGTGAGATTAGTATTTGTTGGGTTGAGTTTGTGAGCTAGAATGGCTTTTCTTCTAGTTTTGGGCTTTTGAGTGCTTTGGTAGCTTGTGGGGCCCTTTGGGGGTTCCCTTTTCGGCTTTGCATTTACTTGTGAGATTTTACCGATTTGTTTCGTATTGTGTTTTTGGCCCGTTGCATTCATCTTGAGGAATCCTACAACTTTCATGTTGATCCCGTATCCATTTGAGAACCCGAAACCCGATTTCTTGGCCTTGAGGGCAAAACAGTCTTTTCACACCAAATCTGTACCCAAAACTCGATATTCCCGAAACCCGCGAAACATATACTTTTTGGAAACTAGATATTTCGACGATCATTTCTTCCTTCTTCATCGAATCCATCCGAGGTCCCGAATTAGATGATTTCAGCCAAACTAGTCCCTTAAGTTGTGGGACCCAAACCTCCTTGTTAACAAAAGAGAACCCACCTCCTTCATTGCATCCCATTCTCCATTTTTCCAGCACAGCCAGCTGAACCTAGGGTTTTCCCTTGTGTTTCTCTTCTTCTTCTTGCTTCTCCATCTCCAAGCTACACCAATAGTTCATCAATCAAGAAATGGAGATCACCAACCTCTTCCTCATCTTGCAAGCTTTCCATTGATACCATTTGTGAAGAGAACCCTCCATCACAAGACTTCCTTTGAGCTTGCCTTGTACATTAGAGGACCTTGCAAGTAAGTGTTCTTCTTCATCTTCTAGATTTGTAATCTTCTAGCCTTAGAGAAGCTCCACCTTGATTATTGAAAGGTTTCCTTGTCATTTCATTGTTTAACCCATTTTAGGGTTTGTTTTGGGGGTTTTTGTAGAGATTGTGGATCTTGAGCTTGAGAGGTGATTAGGAGCTTGATTTGCTAGATTGGAACCCAAGGCAAGTGGATGATTGGATCGTTTTGATTATTAACATGTTTTGTGAGAAAAAGCTTGTTTCATTAAGGGTTTTGGTGATTTTAGTAGTTGTCTTTACTATGATTAATATTGATTCCGAAATGTGCTTATTGATGAGTTTATTTCCCTCTTGTTTATGCTTGGAAAATGTATGCATCATATTGTCAAGGTTTCAAATGGTTTCACATGAATGAGTTTTCTCCACCTTGAGATTTGTTGTGAATGAAAAGAATGGAAAGGGAGAAACTTGAAATGAGGAGCTCTTTAGCTCATATTATTGCCTTGGAAACATGTATTTTAGTCTTCTTGTTTATAGTTCTATGTGATTGTTTAAGTGTTGGAAAGGAAAGGAAAAAGAGGAGAAAAATCAAGTGTTTTCCGGACCTGCAATACGCCCAGGTCCGATCGATCGGACATGCAGGCCAATCGATCGGACTGTCATTAACTGTAAGGCTTTTCAGGCCGATCGATCGGAGGCCAGTGAAATTTGGTATTGTTTTTTTTTTTTGGAAACCTTTGGGCTTTCTATGAGTCCTAGGGGTATATACCTTAGGGTTGAGACTAATTATGCCCTAATCTAAGGTCTTCAAGACTAGGGCACTAAAAGAAAGAATGGTGATGATCTAGGCACTAATTCTTGGTTTTAGGTGGGACCCTGGCTAC
Source organism: Cinnamomum chago (assembly GCA_038049695.1). Classification (NCBI taxonomy): domain Eukaryota; kingdom Viridiplantae; phylum Streptophyta; class Magnoliopsida; order Laurales; family Lauraceae; genus Cinnamomum; species Cinnamomum chago. The sequence goes on from CP142456.1 coordinate 34,390,418, forward strand.
CCTTTTTGGACTGTTTGGACCATGGGTGAGAATGTCTTGAGCCGACACGCCTCACGGTTGGTTCGGTGGCATCGAAGTTCAATCCATTTCAATCTTGAACGGGATGGAACGACGCGATATCTTCTTTATATCTAAACACAAGTCTTTCCCTTGGTTATCGCGAATTCTATTCCTTTCGGTGACTGAATAGGTTGCTCGATGTTTCCGGATTAATGTCATGCCTAGGATGGACCGTTTATAATCTTGATTTTTGCTATTGTAACATCTAGTACTACCCATAAGCTCATTTTAAGTTTTGGAAATAGTAAAAGTGCATAAGGAGCCCGGAATGTCTTCAAACTCAAGGAGTACCAAGTAAATTATTATAATCGACATACGGGACCCCTATTCACTTAAATAGATCTTGAAATCAATATTCTTCCCGAAATGGTATAGTGCATTGCTTCACCTCATTTCCAGGATTTGCATCACATGACTTGTTTTCCCGAAAGCATTGAAGTTACATTAGTAACAGTTATTTATCCCGAGATATATTGCCCGATATGAAGTGACAGTGTGCCCTTGAGCACCCCCGTTTTACCCGTTTATTTACTGTACTTGATTTACTTGCATATGTCCCGATTTGTTATTTGACCTATGAGTCGGCATCACTAAGCTTGGATAACCTTGTCAGTCTGACCCACTGACTTGGAGATCCCCTCCCGTCCCGCCAGCTGCAGTTTAGATCCCGATACCCGGTTATTGCCGTGGTCCCGTCCCGATACCCGGTTCGCTACCGTGGTCCCGTTCCCGTATATTTATATTGTATATATGATTTGCGTTGAGTCTCCTCACCTTGTGTGACTGAGACCAACGTCCCGTTATACTCTTGTCACTTCGGTGATAGAGGACTTAGCTTCTTGTGATTGCCATCTTGCCAGTTCCCGATTCCTTGGATACCCGACATGTTTATATTGCTTATTTGTTTCCCGATAAATGATTCATTCCCTTTATGAAAGTTGTTATTTAGACAAGTGTTAATATTCTCCAATGAAAATTCAGTCATTATTATATTGTCTTCTGTTCTTTGTACCCGCACATGTTTTAAATGAATGCCGGTTGGTTAAATACCCATGCTTTTACATATGTTTCAAACGATCAATGATTTTGCTAGATTTATATGATTACACATGTTTTAAAGGAATACCCGAATTGTTAAATATCCGAGCTTGCTTTAAAGGACATTTGGTTTGTCAGATATCTATGTTTATACCTGTTTTTAAATGATACCCGATTTGTTAAGTATCCATGCTTTGAAATATGTTTTAAACGACACGCGTTTTGCCAGATTCCTATGTTTATACCTGTTTTAAATGATTACCCGATTCGTTAAATATCCATGCTTTGAAATATGTTTCAAATGACACTTGTTTGCCAGATTCCAATGTTTATACCTGTTTTAAATGATTACCCGATTCGTTAAATATCCATGCTTTGAAATATGTTTCAAATGACACTTGTTTGCCAGATCCCTACGTTTATACTTGTTTTAAACGATATCCGGTTTGTTAAATATCCGCATTTCTACATAGGTTTCAAATGGACATTGGTTTTGCTAGACTGCTATGAATACCTGGTTTGTTGTATACTTATGTTTTTACTTAAGTTTAAATGAACGTTGTTTTGCCATACCACTATATTTATACATGTTTTAGACGAACACCCGATTGTCAAATATCTATGATTATAGATGATGTAAACGAACACATGTTTTATTAGATAGTCATGTTTTACCCATGCTTGAAATGAATACAGGTTTTCCCCGAGATTCCCGACTTTGCACCCGTTTAATTATATGCAGCATTTGATCGAATAGCATGATTTATCTTATGTTTTATTCTTCAGTATATTTGTTATCTCTTCATCCACCTGCCAGACCGTCGTGTCTGACCCACTACTTTTGGTACTCGGGTTTAGATTTCTTCGTCCCGAGATGAGTGCTTTGGTTGGCTGTGGAGCCATGTTTTGCAGGTTGTTTTGTCGGCTATGTCATGTAGACATTGAGCTTGGCATCGGAGCTACGTCATATTTGGGGTAGTGATTATAGCTTATTGTTGTATGGCTTTTATTAGCCTTTTTCTTGGGATTCTTAATTAATGTACATTGATAATTGTAACTTGAACATATTTGGGAATGTAATATCCTGTTACTGTCAGCTCTGTAATTTATTGTGATGGTTTACTCCAGTCTGATATGATTCTTGATATAATAGCTACATGCTAGAGGTTGAGTGCAACACGGAATCCGATGGCCACGGACTCTGGGTCGCAACGCCACGAAAGCTTCCGTAAAATATTCAGAATGTGTTGGAATGTGTTGTCTTCACACACGCGGATCCTGGGAGAAGTAAAATGTAATTGATGCTTAATCCCCATTCCCGCCCCCGAGGTTCTGGTTCGGGGGCGTGACACAATGCATCTCGAGGCTAGCAATTAATACAAGTACAATTTCAATGCTTTTGGGAATGATAAACCATAATTCATGAATTTTCGGGAATACATGTGACAATTCAGAATAATCGAAAACACAATTGATCTTTTGAAATTTCGGGACAAGGTGAATAGGGGTCTCGTATGTCGATTTCGATACAACTTGGTACTCTTTGAGTTTGGGGACATTCCAAGCTCCTTACACACCTTGGTGATTATTAAGACTTTGATGAATCTTTGTGATGTGGTTTCTTTCTCAAATAGGCCTCATACATTCCCTAATAATTCTCCCCGATGTCAAGGGGTTCCCTTAAAAACATTTCCCGAGCTCCAAAAGTGATCCATACCCGAGAGGGGGATTCGCTCGAGCGGACCAAGGTGCGCTCGAGCGGACCAAGGCTGCACAGAAGGACAGGCAGACAGAACGTCTGCGCGCTCGAGCGGGCAGTCAATCTGCTGCCCGAGCTGCAGTCAGAATGACTGCGCGCTCGAGCGGCCTAATATGCGCTCGAGCGGGCAGTCATTTCTGCTACCGGAGAATGGCCATTCTGGCCTTTTTCCTCCTTTTTCTCCAAGGCATTTCTCTTGCAACAAAAAGGGCCTCCTTGCCTCCCAATAACAACCATTAAATTTCTTCAACAATCACTTAAAAACCCTCATCAAAACTCCAATGAACATTAAATCTAAACACATTCTTCTTCACATTCAACACCAAACAAAGAGAAGAGTCCCCAACATACACAAAGGTTCATTTGAGCCATAATCATGAGATAAAATAAAGGGCAATAAACCACATTTCCATGACAATAAATGAGTTAACAAAAGCCTTTCATGAGCATTTATTTCACAATGAATGCAAGCTAATAAATATGGATGTGAACAGAAAAATCAACCACATTCTTCATAAAACCATTAAATGTTCAAACTATCATTTCATCCATTTGCCTTAGGTCTCTAATCAAGCAAATCCAAGTCTTTAATCACCTCTCAAGCTCAAAATCCAAGCTACAAGCAAAAACCCCAAAAACAAACCCTAAAATGGGTCAACCATTGAATGAAGAAGATAAAACTCACAATAATGAAAATAGAGCTTCTCAAGGACTAGAAGAATACAAATCTAGAAGATGGAGAAGATTGCTTTCTTGGATGACCTACAAATGAGAAGAGTTAGCTCAAAGGGAGTCTCAAGGTTGGTGGACTTCTTTACAAATGGTATCAAAAGGAAGCTTGCAAGGTGAGGAAGACAATGATAACCTCCATTTCTTGATTGATGCAAGTTTGGTGTGGATTGGAGATGGAGAGAGCAAGAAGAAGAAGAGAAAGTTGCAAGGGAAAACCCTAGGCTGCCTTTTGTGCTAGAAAATGGAAATGGAAAAGAAGGGAGAAGGGTTCCTCTTGTATAAGCAAGTGAGAATGGGTCCCACCACTAGGAAATCTCTTTGGGCTGAAATCATGGTTTTCGGGACTTCAAATGAATTCGACGAAAAATGAAGAAATGATCACCGAAATATCTAGTTTTCAAAAAGTATATGTTTCGCGGGTTTCGGGGATATCAAGTTTTGGGTACAGATTTAGTGTAAAAAGTTTGTTTTGCCCTCAAGGCTAGGAAATCGGGTTTCGGGGTCTCGAACTGAAACGGAATCAACATGAAAGTTGTTGGGATTAACAATACAAATAAAACTGGATTAAAACAATGAATGTAAGAGTCTCCGATAAATTCCCATGCACATGCAAAGTCATAAAAAAAGGGAACCCCCAAAGGGCCCCACTAATCGCAAAGCAATCAAATCTCCCAAAAACTAATTCAAAAGCTATTCCAAACCCAACTTAGCCAAAATCACTAATCACGCTTAAGATTAGCACATGACTTAATTAACACTAATCGGGTTCACTCGGGTCGGGGTCTTACACCTTTGCTGAAGAGCCTATCTGAGTTACAGGTCGTCCCACGCCTGTCACATCAGACTTTACCTGGATCTGTTTCGACAAGGGGGTTGTCGATGATGGTGGCTGGGCTTTGCAGATCCTTTGCCATTGCTAGAGGTATGGCTTTTTTATAGCATTCCCCACAAACGGCGCCAATTGTGAGTGCCTAAAAGTTACGGACTCAGATTAGGTGAGTGTGAGACTCATGATTTGTTGTTTAAGGTTCTTTGGGGAAGATGGATCGCCTTAGAACCTGAAAGGGAAGGAGAAATAAAGATCAGAGACCCTCGCCGCCGTCAGCCGAAGGCTCTCCGATGCCTGAGTTGCTGGAAGTAGGTGGGCCTCGTCGATAGATTTTCAAAACTTTTGACCCACTTGACTCAGTGATCAACTATTCATAAGGCTATAAAACTCAATCCAGGATCCATGTCCTCAATCTCAGCCATCATGATTAGTAAATAAACCTATCAAGAAGATAGAACAGCACCCAACAAGCATCCATAAAAATCTACAATATGCAAAGAAGTAGATTATACCTTTGGAGCTCGGTTGTGCTCTAATGGAGAAGTTGCGTCTTTCTTTGATGATGAAACTCCCTACACCATTTGTATTCTAGGTGAAGACCACTTAAATATTTGACATCATATCAGGAGTTTATATAGAAATCCTAGAGTCCATTTTGATACTTCAATGATATCATAACCTTGGAATGATGAACAAACAAATTGCAACGAAGTCATAGAAAGAAGCTTAATATTAGTAAAATAACAACAATAAGACAAGTACATTCCCATGAATGGATAAGAGCAGGAATGTCTAGGGACAAACTCTTCCACCACAAAGGACCACTCCATTCACTAGTAATATCGTAGAAAATGTATCCTAAGCATGAATAACATACGGTACAACTAATATTAATAGGGAAGTACCCAGCAACACATTAATAACCATTGTGGCCTTGCATCCCCATTGAGTCAAGCAAATGATCTATAACTCCACCACCCTAAGTATCTGAGCGCTAAGTTCAAACAACTTGTCAATACCTCCACCCTTACCTTCAACTACACCATACTATCACCAATATCATTATCATCACATTCACACCAACATTCATTCATTCATTATCATATTATGTATTACAAAAGGAAGAAGTGAGGCAAGACATTTTTGGTGTATCATCAAAAATCACTAGCAAATTGTGCCCTTGCTAATATTCACAAATCCATATTAAGTGTGTGCCAAGCTCGAGACCAAATAAATGCACCTGATCAAATAAAAGTCTGGTTGAAGCCAGATTGTGGTTCATGCAAAATTGTAGAATTAAATAAAAGCTTGGAGAAGTAGGTCCCAGTTCTTAAAAGCAGAGAACACTGTTTAAGCTCGCTAGAAGCAAAGGTTTCACGATGCTTGATTAGATACTTAAACGCAAAGAGGATCCGGCTATAAAAAGTATAATGTCAATCAAGATATGAAATTCAAAACCCAAGTTCTAATATACTAAATTGGAACGAGCTGACTAGAAATCTTTATTAATTTTCAGTTTCATGATAATTATTCTCAAATCATCTTAAAATATTTATGTAAGATGTGGAAAGTACATTGGCAAAAGGAATGTTATAGAGAGAGCTGACCATGCACAGGTGGCATGGCCCAAACGTATTTTGTACTTTTAGAGCCATTGAAACTGAGTGCTTTGTAACTTGGCACGCTTAATGTTTTTAGAGTCATTGATACCATGTGCTTGGGACATTGGCAACCATAAGCCTGAATGGTTTGAGTTTCTTGTTAATTACTTGCTACTCATTAGGGAAATGGGTTATTTATTTTAATCCTTTTTTCACCACAAGGCCATGTTTGATTCAGTAGTCTTTTGGGTCCTTCTATACTGGCCATGGAATGCATATTTTGTGGGTGTTATTACTGTTCTCTTTACCTATGTACATAGTTAGGGAGATGAAAGAGCTCCATTTTTAAGCAATATGGGGAATTGAGTTTTCTTGACTGCCAACTTATTTTTCCAAATTGCATTCTACTCATTAGTCTTTAGCTATAATAATTGTTTGTCCTCAACAACTAACATTTTCACAAATGTGTGTTTTCTTAGTTAAAGCTTTGGAAGTTGTCTCCATTATTATGCTTATTTATTTGGGTTTTGTTACAATGCATTCATTTAATATTTCTTATAATAAGTTGCTTGAACGTTCATGTTGAAGGCCCTGACGAAACAAAAAAAAAAAAAAAAACAACCAAAAAACCTTAACAACAAAAACAGGGCAGCCCAAAAGAGTTGCAAGAAACCAAGCAACCTACTATTTCAATTGTTTCTAAAGGTTTTCATTCCATTTTTCAAAGTTCACTTTCTGATGTTATATATGATTCATAAGTTTCTTACTGTTATTTTTCTTTGGCTAGTAAAAGTTGAAAGAGAAATGAGGGAAGCTCTCTGAGTTTGCTATGGATTTTAATGTTGCAATAACTAATATATGGTTTGAGGAGAGACATTTTTCAGATATTTTAAAGTTGGTCCACTTCAACATAATAAACACCTCATGGACATTCAACAATGGCCAAATTAAACACAAATAAATTACTTTTTTACAAAGATAAAGAGAATGGTCGACCATCACAAAATAAAAGTAAGCCTGACCTCCGCAATGTACATGGTACTATATCATTTCAAATAATTCCTCTAATTTAAGGTGGTTAAAGCAAAAACTGAAAGGGCATGATCTATCTCCATGACTGTTGAAAAAGAGCCCAGATCCAAGATCCAAGCTCACAGACCCATCAAGCTCTTCCTAGCAAATCTCAAGATTGCTCCACCCAGTCAAAAGCATAACAGAACCGAACTTATCTCGGTGATTTGAATTCAATATTTGAATATTCAATCTCATTCAAATATTCCTTCAATCTCTTCACATATTCTGTAACTGTATCTCATCCTGTTTTATTTAAAGCAATGTAAATCACAGGAATCAATAAATGAAAATAGATTATTCATCAAATCTCTCTTTTATCTTTATGGTATCAGAGCACCACCAAGGTAATCCTTGAGAATTCCCTCTCCTATTTTCTACTCTCACCTTCTATTTCTCATCACTCTATCTGCTGCAACAGTCTGCACTTCTTCAAAAAAAAAATCCAACTTGCAGCTTCTCATCTCCCATCATGTCATCTCCAATTCTTTCTTCTTCTAAATATCCCTACCCAGCCTCTCTAAACATTGCCAACTTTGTCTCCATCAAACTTACTTCCAACAATTTTCTTCTCTAGAAAACCCAATTTATGGGATTGCTGGAAAGCCAGGAGATGACTGGCTTCATCGACGGCAACCATCCTATGCCAGCACCTGCAATAACAACTGAAGGGAATACTACCACAAATCCAGCCTATGCAGCATGGAAGCGTTCTGATCGACTTGTCCGCGGCTGGATCACTACAACACTTTCTGAAGAGGTACTTGGGTTAGCAATTGGCCTTACCACGTCTTCAGAGGTATGGCGAACACTTGATGATTCCTTTGCACAAGACTCACAAGAGAGGGAAATTTACCTTACTCAGCAATTATTTGTTTTTACAAAAACCAATACAACCATGTCTGAATATATACGAAAGTTTAAAAGCATATGTGATGATCTAGGAGCCATTAGCAAACCCTTAGATGATCGCCAAAAAGTTTTCTCCTTGCTGAGAGGTCTTGGACCTGGTTATGAGTCCTTTGTTACAACCATGTTGAAACCGCCCATTCCTTCCTATAAGGAAATTGTTCCTCTTCTACAAGGACATGAAACAATGCGCACTTTCCACAATCCCACCAGCTATGGATCCCCTAATCTGAATCAGGCCTTTGTAGGACAGCGATTCAACACTAGAGACTTTAACAATAAGAAAGGGAAGCAACAGCAGCATGGGTTTACTTCTAAAGGACGTGGCTTCACTCAGTCTAGCCCCATCTATGAATGATGGAATACTAGGAGATGAACCACAGGAAAACAAACAAGGCAATACCAGTCTTTTAGTCTATCAGATTTTCCATAAACCTAATCATTCAACTTCAAGATGTTGGTATCGTTACAGTCAGCCAAAGGAATCCGAAAATATGGCCCAAGCTATGGCAGCAATGAATCTGGCAAATAGTCAAGATGCAAGTTGGTTTCCTGACACTGGTGCATCCTCTCACATGACTGCGTCCACTGGTAAGCTTCAGCATTTTCACAAGTATCATGGTCATGACAAAATTCTTGTAGGCAATGAAAATTGTCTTGACAACACACACATTGGTACTACCTCAATCAAGAATGGAACTCATAACCTACATTTAAACAATGTTTTGGTAGTTCCAGAAATTAAGAAGAATCTTTTATCTGTGTCTAAAATTACATCTGAATATCCTTATCTTTTTGAATTCTCATCCACTGAATTTTTTTATCAAGGACAGAAACACAGGCAGAACAGTAGAACATGGACCTCAAAGTGGTGGCCTTTATGCACTCAAGTCAGACAAAGAAGAGGCATTTTTCTCAACCAGATTTCGTGTTACATCCGATGAAGTGTGGCACCAACGTTTGGGTCATCCTCAAACGGCAGTACTTGACCATCTCAAACTCAATAAGTTTATTGTTAGCAAAAATGCAAATAATAAGTGCGAAACTTTGCAGTAGCTGTCCGCTAGCAAAGTCCTGTCATTTACCTTTTCTAATTCCAGATGGACATTCATATGAGTTACTTAGTGTGATCCATTGTAATTTGTGGGGGCCTGCCCTAGTGACTTCGTTTCAAGGATTTCGATATTATGTTATTTTTATTGATGAATGTTCTCGTTTCACATGGTATTTTCCACTAAAGTACAAATCTGATTTTTTTACCATGTCTAACTGCATTTCTTCTATTCATTGAGATTCAATATGATAAAAGAATTAAGGTTTTCCAATCTGATGGTGGAGGAGAATTTTAAAGCAAAGCGTTTCTCTCGTTATTACTTAGTAAAGGAATAAGACATCAAATGTCATGTCCTCATACCGCTGCGCAAAATGGTCTAGTAGAAAGAAAATATCAGAATATCACCGAACTTGGACTTACAATGTTGTTTCACAGTCGTGTTCCCTTGAAATTTTGGGTCGAAGCTTTTGGTACTGCAGCTTGGTTAATTAATCGCCAACCATCTAGAGTGCTCGATTGGAGGAGTCCTTTTTACATCTTGAATGGAAAATGGCCGTACTATACATCCTTGTGAGTATTTGGATGTCGTTGCTTTCCTTGCTTGCGGGATTACACCAAGCACAAATTTGAACCTCGGTCTCTTCCTTGCATCTTCTTGGGATATAGTATCTCTCACAAAGGGTATAGGTGTTATCATCCACCCACTGGCCGTGTCTCATCTCTAGATATGTAGTCTTTGATGAAATCACACTTCCATTCAGAGAACATGATACCTTCTGTCCACCACCTGTGACTACTGACAATATCACTACTTTCTTTGAATGGTTCACAGGTTGCCCCGACTCCATTTCTATCTCTGAGTCATCTCCAACATTTGATGCACCACGGTTGTCCACAGAGGTTGACTCACCCCTGTCTCCAACTCAGCTTCCAAAATACGCTGTACACATCTCGGCTCCTCTTGCGTCTGAAGCACTAGCTGTTGCACAACACATCCACGACCCAGCTGCATCTTCTTCCCACTCGGTTCCCTCTGCAACCGAGCTCCATAGCAATGCCCACGTGATTCCATCTGCAGCCGCGCCACATAGCACCACCCATGACCTATCATCTCCATTCAACTCCAATCCTGATAGTGCTCAACCACATCAGCCCACTTCTTTTCCTTTCTCAAATTTTGCTCCATTTCCTCATCAACATAGTATGACAACCAGATCTAGTGTTGGCAGTCTCAAGCCTAATTCTCATTATTTTAATGTCGATTTTGCTTGTGCTGCTGAATTACTTCCCTCGCCCCCTAAAACCATCAAATCTGCAGTTATACACCCTGGATGGCTCCAGGCTATGCAAGAAGAAATGGATGCTTTAAACAAAAATCAAACATGGGAACTTGTGCCTCGCACGCCTAACATGAATATAGTTGGATGCAAGTGGGTGTACAAAGTCAAGCTTCATGCAAATGGGAGTCTAGAGAGACTCAAAGCTCGACTTGTGGCAAAAGGCTTTAATCAAATTCCTGGCCTTGATTTCTCCGAAACGTTCTCTCCTATTGTCAAACCTGCCACAATAAGAATTGTTCTCACCATTGCTCTTACACATGACTGGGTCATTCGCCAACTCTACGTCAAAAATGCATTCTTGCATGGGCACTTACGTGAAACAGTCTACATGGACCAGCCACCTGGCTTCAAAGATCCATTGCGACCGGGTCATGTCTGTCAACTTAAGCAGGCTCTATATGGCTTAAGACAAGCTCCCCGGGCTTGGTTTGATCGCTTTAACACCTTCTTACTTGCTATAGGATTTTCTTGCAGCACAGCTAACCCATCGTTGTTTATTTGCCATAGTCACTTTGGCACAATTCTTCTTCTCTAATAGGTCGATGACATTATCCTCACAGGCAGCAATCCGAACCTCCTCAATCAGTTTATTCTCAAACTTGGGACCGAGTTTGCTATGAAAGACCTTGGCCCACTTCACTATTTCCTTGCCGTAGAGGTTAAATCCTTTTTTGGTGGAATCATCCTTTCCCAGGCCAAGTATGCTTCAGATCTTCTCCAGCGGGCCCACATGCAGACCTCCAAACCCATTTCTACTCCAATGGTCACCAAGTATAGATCTTCCCCTCATGGTGATGAGTTCTTTGCCGACCCTCAATTCTACCGGAGCATTGTGGGTGGGTTACAATATCTGACTTTTACCCGCCCTGACATCTCATATGCAGTTAATTATTTTTTTCAGTCTATGCAAAGTCCAACCAACATTCACTTCCAATTTGTTAAACGCATTTTGCGATATATCAGAGGCACTTTGGATCACGGGGTTTGGTTGTTGGCTCACAATCCTCTCCTCTTATATGGGTTCTCCGACGCTGACTGGGCGGGTTGCCCAACTACAAGGCGATCCACTACCGGATTTTGTACGTATTTAGGGGGAAATTGCATCTCTTGGAGTGCTAAAAAGCAGCCCGCAGTAGCCCGTTCCAGCACAGAAGCAGAATATCGGGCCCTTGCCTCAACTACCGCTGAGCTCACCTGGCTCACTTACATTCTTCGTGACATCGGCCTCCATTTGTCTCACCCTCCTCTCTTATACTGTGACAATATCTTTGCTCTTCAGCTGACAGTCAATCCCATATTCCATGCCAGAACCAAACATGTGGAAATCGACTACCATTTCGTGCGCGAAAAGGTGGTCTCTGGTTCTCTTGTGACACAATTTATTCCCTCTCAACAACAGGTTGCTGACATATTTACAAAGCCCCTTCTTCGGAAGCCATTTCATCTTCTACGGACCAAACTTGGTCTTTGGCAAGTTACCTAGCCAAGTTTGAGGGAACATGCTGAAAAAGAGCCCAGATCCAAGATCCCAGACCCATCAAGATCCAAGCTCACAGACCCATCAAGCTCTTCCTAGCAAATCTCAAGATTGCACCACCCAGTCAAAAGCATAACAGAACCGAACTTATCTCAGTGATTTGAATTCAATATTTGAATATTCAATCTCATTCAAATACTCCTTCAATCTCTCCACATATTCTGTGATTGTATCTCATCCTGTTTTATTTAAAGCAATGTAAATCACATGAAGCAATCAATGAAAATAGATTATTCATCAAATCTCTCTTTTATCTTTACCCAGGACCCAATTTCTCATAGGGGTGATTTTCATCTATCCATTTTATTTAGGCTGTGGTTATTTCACTCAGTCAAGTAACCAAGAAATCTTTTTTTTTTTTTAAAGATACCAAGTAATGTTCTTTACTTCTATTGGATATGTGTTAGGTCAGTGAACACTGGTCAATGAGTTTTACATCTCATTACAGTTTTTTCTTAACTTCTTTATGGCTAGGATTTTGTGCATGGGGTTGCACAAGGAACTGAAATCAAATTCTAAAAAGAAGGGGAGAAAAAGAAGAATCAATCAATCAATCAAGTTGAGAAAATATAGAAAGGGCAAGATTTTTTTACCAGAAGAAAAAAAAAAGTAAAGTAATTCGGTACCATTTCCATGAAAGAATGATCCATTTAGCAGAAATGGAAAAGAAAATGTAAAATGTTCCTCACACAGCCTGCACAAATTGTCTTTCCATTCCATATCTTGAAAAGGAGAATAAGAAAAAAAAAACAATAGAAATCCATTCACTGCACAATATTATCAAACCAACGGACATATTCTACAATATCCCAACTAAAAAAGGAAAAAGTTAAATGAAATAGATAAATAAATAGAAAGGGAAAGCTAATGCCCAATACCACATAAACAAAATATAGGCACACAACAAATTAAAAAATCCAAGAAACACATGCCAAAATGTAGGATGAACAAAAAGCAACCCAATATGAAAAGCAACAAAAAGACAAACCTTAAAAAAAAAAGATTGTAGGACATTTGCCAAACCATTCATCACCAAACAGAGAAAAGGAAATGAATTTATTAGCGCATTATATATAAGTATTACAATCCAACATAGATTAGAAAGATAGAATGGGTACAAAAAATGAAACATATCATCCCATCTCTCCCTCTCTCCCACCTTTATTTAGTCAATCATCTCGAAACAACACAAACCTCTCCTCATAAACACCAACCCCACAAACAAAACACAAAAACATCATAAACAAACAACCCCAACAAGCAAGAAAAAAGAGAGGGCTAACTATCTATGTCAGAGAAGACAACCCATCAAATAAAAATGGGAGGATCAACAAAAGTAGAATCCAAACACAAGAGCTGTAAAGGAGGCAAAGAGTGCTGGCGTGAAGACTGCAGCATTTTATGCAGGGCTTGGAGAACGAGAATGAGAGAATATGTTGTTGCAGCCCTTTGGACCATTGTCGTGGCCATCAAGAGAATGGAAAAGAAGATTGTGATGTTCAAATTTCATTCGTTGTTTTGGAAGAGTTGAGAAATGGGTATGGGTTTTTTAGGATTTTTTTTTAATTACTTCAATGATTCCTAGATAGAACTACAAAGAGGAATCTGAAGAAAAAAAGAGAGATTTTTTATTTTTTTATTTTTTGAAGGGGGCTTTTGGTTCTGGTTCATGTTAGTTGTGTGGTCTCAATCCATCAGATGATGTAATAAATTGATTAATTTTTTTATTTATTAATAAAATCAAGCTTTCCTTTCATGAGATGAATGACGTTTTATTACTTTATGCACATAACCAATACATATGACATGTTGGTTCATGAGATGAACCGGGTCTCATTAGTATATAAAATGTGATATATGTATATAGATGAGATCCACATACGGGAGACATGTGTCACAAATCTTATACTAAAATAGCTTCACAAGAAGTGATGAGACTGGGCATCTCATCTGATAAGGTTGCAACACTTTGATCACTATGAGATAGTGTGATTTGTCTCGATCATCAAAATGTAAGATTCTGGATCATGGTGCTGGTACATTGGATGTATTAAAGGACCATGAGAAGCACCTAATGGAATACTATCTCGATTTTAAGGTCTGTTCTCATAACTCCCTAGCAAATAGGCTCTCAATCCTGAGACATTGATGAACTCAAGTTTCTGTCTATTCATTTGCTTTGAGTTACCAATGAGTGAGGCCAACTGTAGGTCAACACCTCGGTGTCTTGGGTACGTGGTAGTAGGACTATGAGAACATTCAATGGTCAAGATGGGATCTATCTATATTATCCCCTTGTGCCAATTAATGGATTTGTCATTAGCAAGTGCGCACCCATCTCGATTAAGAGTTAATTGGATGGTACTGATGATCACTGTGATTAATTGGAGCTCAAAGATAATAAGATGTGGATCTAAGATTGGATGGGACAGATTTATTCCAATTGATCCATAGATATTGATAGAGGGGCCTACTTGTGGTAATCAGGAAGTTTAGGGTCTTCTTCGTAATTTATTCCTAAGACTGGAGTGCAATTGCATTTATATAGTGGTGTTATTTGCAATTAACTGTGGGCCCGGATTACACATGAGATGTGGGGTCGCGATGTCCCAGTTGGAGCCAGCTTTCTATGGAATCCCTAGTGGTCCCCACGCTAGCCCAAGATATTAGAAAGATACGAATCATGTTTGAACTCCAAAAGGAAGGAATTAGAAAGTTACTATTTCTATTTGAAGTAGGACTTCTAATAGTAGTAATAGTAAGTTACTAGTTGTTGTAGAAGTGAGACTTCTATAATAATTAGAAAGGAGAGAGTTACTAATTCTTAATGGGAGTTGGACTTCTATTTTAATTAGTAATAGGGGTTTCTTTGTACTATAAAAAGGAGTAAATACACCCCCTTGGACGTCCATAGCAAGGAGAACAAGGCCAACCCCTTTGTACAAGTGTTGCACAACTCTCTCTCTCTCTCTCACTCTTGGAATTCACGCCCAAGGCTCCTCATTGTGCAAGTGTTGCGCAATTCTTTCTCTTCTAGTTCCTTGGAGTTTCTAGTTGGGTTTTCTCTTGTGGGAAATCGCATACATGGGTGATATCATAATTTTGTTGACTCGTGTACATAATGGCCAAAATAAATATATATATATATATATATGTTATGGCATTATCATCATTAATTTCAAACCATTCAGTCCCGATCCCGGATTGTGCCGGTGATCCGGTCCGGGGTCGCGACAGTTCCTCTGGGATATCCAACAAAAATGCAAACTTCCGTTCTTGGTTCCAACTTATCTGCGTTCCCTTTCAGCACATGTGCTGGACTACCCCAAATCGAATATGCTTTAAACTGGGTTTGCTCCCAGTCCATAGTTTTATGGGTGTAGTATGTACTGACTTAGATGGAACTAAGTTTAGAATATATGCAGCCGTTTCTAGAGCATGCCCCCAGAACGAATTAGGTAAATCAGAATAACTCATCATTAACCTTACCATATCCATAAGAGTCCTATTCCTTCTTTCTGCTACACCATTTTGTTGAGTTGTACCTGGTGCAGACAACTGGGATGTAATCCCATTTTGTGCTAAGTAATCCCTAAATTATCCAAAGAGGTACTTGCCACCACGATCAGATCGTAGTGTTATGATACTCTTACTTAAACGCTTCTCCGTTTCCTCATTTGTGTTGTGTTTTGGGCTTGTGGCTAACTCTTTTGACATGTTTCTTTTGCTAACTCATACTTTTTGATGGATGTTTTCTAGATGATTATTTCAATCCATGAATGTTCTTCTGGTTTTAATGGTTGAATGGATGGACTAACTGTTTTTCCCTCTCTAAATTGGTTTCTATATTAGTCATGCTATATGTTTTCTCTCTTAGTTGCTCTTACATCTCCTTGTCAATTTCTGACAAAAAAGGGGAGAGAATTGTTGTACTGATAAAGGGGAGAAATAATTCAGGCGGAGAGCCACAAATTAAATTGTATGTTACAGGCACAATTAAGAGGGGAAATTTTTTTTTCCTATGCAACTCAGGGGCAGAATCTTCCAAATTCTGAATTGTTCTGATTATACTAACAAGGGAGTTTCCCATAATGCTTTGTGTTTATTAGTATTGTGCTTTTACAGGTAAATCTTCTCAAAACACAAATGAAGAGTTTGCCACACAAATCTTGATTTCTTTTATTCTTGAAATTGTTTTAATGTATAAAAGCTCTTGCACTTGTGAATGGTTGTATGTTGAGCTATATTGTATATCTATTTGTCTAGATGAATAGGTTAGTTGGTTTTTTCACGAAATTGACAAAGGGGGAGATTGTTAGTGCCACATTTCTGTGAGCACTGTGTTTGTGTTGTTAATTCCGTGCCAATATGTCCAAGAAGATCTTGCTTCTCAAAGTGCCTCAAGGAAGATCGATTTCAAAGGGTTTATCAAGGAAGATTTGGAAGGACCAGATTCGTCAAAGAAAGACTCCGCGTGTGTTTGCCAACCTTATCAGGTATTTTAGACCCAGACCAGACCTTAGAACCCTTGGAAAAAGTTATGTTTTTATCCTGCTTTCAAACTCTTACTTTCAGCAAAAACAGTCCTACAGGAAGGAGGTTTGGTGACCTTTCGGTCACCTGGTGGCTAGCCCCTTTGCAAAAAGCGGCTAACCACCATGTAACCGAAAACCCCCGATTAGTTTTCTAGAGAGCAAATTTTTCATTTGATATGGAGTTCGGTCACCTAATGATCAGCTCACACTACAAGAAATCTAGGCTGTTATGACGAAATTTGATGATGAATTTTTTTTTTTTTGTCTTAAAAGAACACCCAAAGAGGACGAAATCTAAATTTTTTCGTTTGTTTTCATTTTTTTCAAAAGTATAGGAGATGAAAACAAAATTTCGTCTACAAAAATATGGCGCCAACTTGTTTTGTGTTGGCGCCAATTTTTTTAGCTCATTAGAGACGAAAATTGTTGTCACAAAATATTTATTTTTTTTTTGCGACAAACGTAATTCATCACCAATAAGGATAAGTTATGGAAGACGAACATATTTCGTCACCAAAATAAGGCGCTAATTTCATTTGCTTTGGCGCGGATTATTTTAGCTCATTGGAGACGAACATTTTTGTCACAAAATATAATTTGTTTTTGTGACGAACTTAATTCGTCACTAATAAGGATAAGTTATGGAAGACGAAAATATTTCGTCACCAAAATAAGGAGCCAATTTCATTTGCGGGCGCGAATTATTTTAGCTCATTGGAGACGAAAATTTTTGTCACAAAATATAATTTGTTTTTGCGACGAACGTAATTCGTCACTAATAAAGATAAGTTATGGAAAACGAAAATATTTAGGCCAACAAAATAAGGCGCCAATTTCATTCGCACTTGAGCCTATTCCTCTCTTACAAGTATTGCTTTGGAAAAGCCTTTAAAATGACTGAAATGCCCCCCCCCCCCCCCCCCCCCCCGGCCCTAACGTCCATCCCCCCCCCCCCCCCCCCCCACCAATTCCAACGCCCCTTTTTCAAAACCCATTTCCCCCTTTGTCCCTCCATCTATCCCGGTCTCTCATTTCCAAAACCCTTTTCCAGAAGAGGAGAGAAGAACCATTTTCTCCATTTTCCAAAACCCTTTTCCAACATCTCCCACCCATCGTCTTAGGCAGCAGCCCCATGGCCCATTGGCCCCCATCAATCATCATCACCCTCCATCAACACACGCAGTGCAGACCCATCTCTGATCAGTGATCCCTCTCATCTCTACTTCTCTCAGTCTCTCTCTCCTAGAACTCCCAGACACAGCCACCATCACCAATCACCATCATCTGTGCCCATCATCCTCCATCCAGGAGTTCGCCACCGCCAGGTACACCTACCTTTCTCAGTCTCTGCTACTGTAAGAACTTGGTCCGGGCGGTACCCTTAACCACGGGGTGTAGCGTATCAGCCAGGTACACCTACCTTTCTCAGTCTCTGCTACTGTAAGAACTTGGTCCGGGCGGTACCCTTAACCACGGGGCGTAGCGTATCAACCACGGGCTTCAAACGATGAGTCTCCGTTAGCCCGCATCAGAAATATCCAAGTCCTGACCTTGGGCTTATAAGTCAAACCCCGTATTAACTTAGCATGAGGCTTTTTAAAACACTGCGTCCCCGGAAATCGTAAGAACTCCAAAGTTAAGCATGCTCGGGCGGGAACAGTACTAGGATGGATGGCCTTTCGGGAAGTCCTCGCGCATGCACGTGGGCCAAAGCGGACAATTTCATGCTGAGTTGGGCGAGGCTGTGACAGTTGGTATCAGAGCCGAGGACGGCTTTATTTCTAGTGGGGGAGAATGTGAGATCTTGGTCCGGGCAGTACCCTTAACCACGGGGCGTAGCGTGTCAACCACGGGCTTCAAAAGACGAGTCTCCGTTAGCCCGCATCGGAAATATCCAAGTCCTCACCATGGGCTTGTAAGTTAAACCCCATATAAACTTAGCATGAGGCTTTTTAAAACCGTGTGGCCCCGGAAATCGTAAGAACTCCGAAGTTAAGTGTGCTCGGGCGAGAGTAGTACTAGGATGGGTGACCTCCTGGGAAGTCCTCGCCCGTGCACGCGGGCCAAAGCGGACAATTTCATGTTGAGTTGGGCGGGGTTGTGATAGTTGGTATCAGAGCCGAGGACGACTCTATTTCTAGTGGAGGAGAATGTGAGATCTTGGTCCGGGCGGTACCCTTAACCACGGGGCGTAGCGTGTCAACAATGAGCTTCAAACGATGAGTCTCCGTTAGCCCATATCGGAAATATCCAAGTCTTGACCATGGGCTTATAAGTCAAATCCCGTATTAACTTAGCATGAGGACTTCTAAAATCGTGTGGCTCTGGAAATCATAAGAACTCTGAAGTTAAGCGTGCTCGAGCAGGAGCAGTACTAGGATGGGTGACCTCTTGGGAAGTTCTTGAGTTGGGCGGACGTGACAAAATTTTTTCGTCTCTATTTCTTATATTTATGACAAAATATTTTTGTCTCTAATTTCTTCCTTTAATGACAAAATATTTTGTCACTAATTGCTTACAAGTATGTTTCCAACAGAGTTATTGGAGACGAAAATAAATTACTTACAAGTATGTTTTCAACAGAGTGTATTGCAGACAAAAAAAATCGTCACAAATTTATCTTTTTCAATGACGATTATTTTTTCGTCTCCAATACCTTTTAGCGACAAGGCTTTGGCAACAAAACGGGTGACGAAAATTTTTCGTCTCAATTAGTTTCGGTGACGAAATATGTACATTTTGGGACAAATTTGTGTCGTCCTTAAACCCCAAATTTCTTGTAGTGTCACGGCTAACCGCCGAGTGCCCTAACGGCTAACCGCAAGGCAACCGAAACCCACGGTTAGCTTTCCCGAGAGCTCCTTGTTTCTGGCCCTTCACTCAGTCACCTCACGACGAACTACCGAGAACCATAGCGGCTAACCGCAAGCAACCGAAACCCACAGTGGCTTTTCCAAAGAGCTCCCTGTTTCTGCAACATAACTCGGTCACCTCACGGCTAGCCTCTAAGCCACCGACGGCTAACCGTGAGCTGACCGAATTAGAAAATATGACCGTTGTCTCAGGGAAATTGAAAAGGAGCTAGCCGAGGTGCTTAGAGGCTAGCCGCCAAAACTAGCCGTTGGGATTTTGTCTGTAAATAGCTAAAGCTCGTTTTGCTCTACATCAAGTCCATTTTTGAAGAGCTTTGCTCGCTACTTTCTTCTCATCAAACCTAAGCTCTCAAACCTTCTTCCAAACACTCGTGTTAGATCGAGGAAAATCCAAGAGCTTCATTAGCTCCAAGATTAGTGTGTTGTGAGGAAGAGCTTCTTCTAGGATCCCTTATTCTATGAAATCCTTACCATTGTAATCCTAGAAGACCAAACCTCTGAACCTTGGTTGTGCAACACGCTGGAAGCATCCTTCTCAACACCAAGACATCATCAAGAGGTGAAAGCTTCGACTATGGTCAAAGCTCCTTAGAACACTTTCAATCTTCATCAAAGGCAAGTGTTCACCCTCCTTCAAACTTCTACAATATGTGTATAATGTGGTAGTGGTTCAGATCTGTGTGACTAAATCACTCTAAAATTGTGTGAGGGGGGGTAAATCTGTGTGATCGAACCTCGATAACAAAATTGAGGTAGAGTCAGTACTTTTGTAGTTTAATTCTTCATAGTGAAACCAAGGGATTGTGTGACCCTTGAGAGTGGATGTAGATCTGTGTGACCGAACCACTATAAATTCCCTGTGTCTATTTCTCTATTTCTATCTCAAGCGCATGATTTACATATCTATATGTTATGGAGATTGATACATATGATATTTCATCATTGAGTTTAATTGACACACACTTGTGCTTATCAACATAAAACTAATTGTGTCGTATCTTTAATTGTTTAAGCACTCTCATGTTAAACACATATTCCACATAAGTTAAACTCTTATTTGTGTTTGTGTTGTTCATTGTTCTGTTTGGGATTAAAATTGGCAAAAGAATTCCATTAAAGAATTCCACACACACACACACACACAAAGACTTATTCATTGGCCCACACACACACACACACACACACACACAAAGACTTATTCATTGGCCCTAGCCTGCACTTTCACAGATTACATATTAATTAGAAGCACTTCATTAAATTATGCTCATGAGTCATGGGTAGCTGTAGAGTGTCCTCCAGCACAACATAACTGTGATCTCTACATTTTAATAGCAGGACCTCAGACTTCACCTGCTTAATGATTTTTTTTTTTAAAGGCGAAAATGGGAAAAAAAATGTACAGAGAAATAAAGCACTTAAAAGTCAACAGAGTAACAAAAACCAAGTTACCAGGAACAGAATAAGACGCAGAAATAAGAATCAATGAACATGGCACGTATGTGTGAGCTTTGAACTCACTCAGGCAGCCTACTGTGGATATAACCTGGTCCAAATTCAGATTGAATAATAAGAATGAGACAAAAAGGGAGCCTAGGAAAAATTCACTTGGTCCACATTCCATCTCAAAATGCAGTAGTTGGACTTCACCATCTTAAATTTTGTTTTGGACCAGGCCATGTCTGTGGCATTAGAAAAAGTCCAACTCAAAGCCACATAGCATATAAACATGAGATGTCATATGTAGAAGAAACTTGGCACGGCACATTTTTACAATGGCTTTTCAGGTTGAGAGTTCCAAGCTTCATTGGGCCCAATCAGAAGCCGCATTTTTAGGCCTGCGGGCTTGGGCTGGGGCATGGTGTACTTCGTGGCAACCAACAACAATTAAATAATTTTAATCATTCCAAGTGAGTTTTATCAATTGAAGCCTCTGCTCCTGACATCTAAGTATCTAACATGTCAACAAATTCTAACAAAACCCTAGACAATCTAAACTATCCACCTATGAGATAAAATCCATCTACAATGACATGCTTTAAAAGAAGCCGGATCTGTTAGGCCCAGACTAGCTGGAATTGGTGCTTGGGCCTTGCCCTCCATGCTGATTCTTCTTCATTGGGCTGCATTTTAGGGTGTGCAGTTTCTAGTTAGAGGATAAAGCCGCCTAAATGAGAAGATGAGCCCCGCAAGGAATGTCAGACATCCAAGACGCCAATGAATGGAACCCAAAAGCGATTAACTGACTCAATCATTGAAATGACAGGAAACATCTCCTCCTAGAAAAACCCACATAACACGCCTTTCATCACTCACAATAGTAAATGCATGCCCATGCTCTTGCTCCAGGAGTGTCAAATGAGATAGGGTGGAGAAGATGGGGTTACACATGATACCAAAGTATGAACTTAAATCTGTCTTAAAGGACTGACTGTAGCCCTGGTCTAGCCCTGCATATTTACTACAAAGGGGCATAATATTTGAAAGGGGATGGTTGCCCAACATTCATTCTGCTTAATTAATCTGACCGAATATTAGGCCCAATATTGAATTGGCTGGGTTTGGACAAGCTTCATCCTGGCCCAATGCAACCCATGATCAAACCTAACTTTTACATCATTAGGGATTCGCAATGTGGGGTTTTCTGGAACACGGTATATCTGTTGATAAGGCACATTAAAGATCAATAGCCACTCAGTCATTTACAACAAAAACCACACGCCCACCCCCCAAGAGGAAAACTCTTAAGGCCTGGAAAATCATGCGTATTTTGGGTTGGGAATGACACGTCAACTGAATCATTTCACCTTCACAAGAGGACAGTACAGAAAAACCGTCAACAGAAAAAAAAAAAAAAAAAAAAAAAAACTCATGTTAGAACATGGAAATGCTAGAAGAAACTAAATTGTTAGAGAAGAGATGCCCAGTTCTAGGAATACAATGAATAATCAATCTAGAGATTGGCTTTCGAGAGCTGGAAATCTTCGAAATCGAGCACCAAATCGCATATCTAATTTTCCAGATGTACTTGCTGCTCTTGATCTCTTTGATGTAGCCAAAAATCCATGGCCCGAAATGGAATCAAACAAAGACCCCATATTTTCCCTTTTCCCATTCAATTTACTGGTTTCCTCGATGGAAAAGCTGCATACAGTGGAAAAATCTATATCAATCTTCATTCATTAAAAAAGGGAATGACTCAGAAGTCACAAATAGAACAAGATGCACACATACGAAATGAAAAGGAAAAACGAAAAAGTAAACAATAAAACTCTGTATGAGCTTTCGAGGGCCTAATGCCAATTTCTGGAAATAAGGCCCATGATTTTTATTTTTTTTTGGGTGAAGAGTATAGATTCAAAGACTCTATACTGGAACATATTTGGGATCAAAAGGAATAGTGAGTTCGATTATTGTTGTTAAAATCCTACAATTCGTATCGAATCCTATGGAAAAAGATTCATGGATAAACAACAAACTATTTAATCTAATGCAGAACGGGCCCACAAGTGGTCCCACGCAAGATAGCATAGGGATATATATTTTATTTTATTTTATTTCCCTAATATTAGTTAGTTGGAATAATAATTATCGTGGGAGGTTTCTCCCATTGGAGTGTGATGCAATCCTATGGTTAGGATGCAAGTGCCGAGGCACAATTAGGGTTTCCACGAGAGCAATCACAATCACACGATGAAGACACTCTCCAACGATAAACCCACAAAGGAAAAATTCTATCAACTCAAATCACTACCCTGAGATCATTGATCTCTACAATATTTATAATGAAAGAAACTTAAGGGTTAAGAAAGCATTCCTAATCAAACTAGGAAACAAGAATAAAATCCTATCCAAATTACAAAACTAATTCTAATTACACTCGTTGCTAAAAATAAAACTAATAACAATTAAAAATCAGAATTTCATAGGCCCACATGTGGCCCACGAGTCTTGTTGCACTGACGTGCTATTGTTGCTGCATCATTCTCCCCAGGTTGGAAAAGAGTTCGACCTCGAACTCGGCTCTTCTTCTTGATGTTGCTTTTGTAGATAGTGTGCACTTGAAGTGCTTCCTTTGTGATACGAGAACTTAACCCTTTCTTTGGTGGCACTGGCTTCATAGGATGGAGTGTGACTTGCTTGTTACTATGCATGAATGTGTAGGTATTGTCGAGCATGCCATTAGTTTCATTCTTGTCATACAGCCACGGGCGACCCAACAGGATATCACAACTATCCATGGGTACCACATTACACCAAACTATATCTGTATAATCTGCACCAATGGAAAAGGTAACTGGACATGTATATCGGACTTGCACTTCATTACCTGTCATTAACCATCTAGCAAAATAAGGACGATAATGCTTCCGAACTTTCAGCTGTAAGCGATCCACAAAAGCTTGGGATATAATATTTTGACAACTGCCGCTATCAATGACTACCATACATTCCTGACCATTGACTGTTCCTTTTTAGCGGAAAATATTTTCTCGCAGCCATTTCTTCGCAGTAGTCGATGTAGGTTCTTGGATGACCATGAGAGACTCAAGACCCTCTCTAGGCATAATATCCTCCACTTCCTCTATTACATTCTCTTGAGGAACATTTGGAACATCTTTCACATCACTTTCATTCTCAATGAGGCGGATACGTTTTGGACATTCTGCTACACGATGCCCGTGTTGTTTATAATTAAAGCATATGATCCTATTTTGACCTTCGGGCTTGGTAAAAACTTTCTCCGATGAAGCACTCGGTTTAGAACCTGCAATTGAAGAATTCTTCTGTATAACCCATTTAGCTGCAGTAAGTTTTTGGTCTTGATGATATGCAATTCCCTCAGCTTTGATAGCATGCTGAATAATCTCATCAACATTATCAAATGTTTGAATGCGAGGATATGTTGAATGTCAAGCGTAAGCCCATTAAAGTATCTGTCAACTAATACCTCATCATCTTCATTCAAACTACAACGGGCTTGCATGGTCAGAAACTCCTCAGAATACTCAACAATTGTCTTAGAACCTTGTTTCAAGCATTGAAAACGTGAACGCAGATCTCTGGAGTAATTGACAGGCATGAACTTTTGCTTCAACAAATTTTTCATCTCGGCCCACATATCAACAGTGTCAATTTGTTGGTATCTCCTCTTCTTTTGCAACTCGGCACACCATATCGCAGCATAATTGCGAAATCGAGTTACCACCAGTGTAATCAATCTTATGACTATCCGCCATTGGTTTATGTACAAAAATATTTTCAACGCACACTAACCAATCCAAGAACTCATCTGGCTTCAATCTCCCATCATATTTGGGAATCACAAGTTTAATACCCAAATCTCGATCAACATTTGCTGCATGTGGATATCTTTGATTCCGAGTATGTCTTCCATCATCTAGATGATTTTCCTCACGCCGATTAGTTTCCAAATTGGTTAATTGGGTTTCAATCATTTCAAGAGTCGCTTACATTTGAACTTGCATCTGTGCCTTCGTTGCGGATAGTTAATTAACAATTACTGATAATTGCGCAACGATTCCCCTCAGATCATCATCATTATTGGAGGAAGACTCCACTTCTACCTGCTTCTTGGGAGGCATTTTTTTATTTATTGCAAATTCAAAATTTCTGACTGACCTGATGTGTAGATCTGCTCTCCACGATCACACCGACGAAAACAGATCTGAAATCTGACAGTGGAGGAGCCCAATTTCCTAAGAAGAAACCTCAACCGTTGATCGGGTCAAATCTGTTGTTGATCAGATGTGCTGATGTCTGCACTCTGCTTGAAATTTTATTTTTTATACTGCTGGGCTCTTCAAAACAACTTGGGCTTCAATACTAATTGGGTCAGATCCACCTTATCCAAATTTGCAAAAGATGTATAGCAAAAAGTGGCTGGAAAAGAGATGTTGCTGACGTTAGCACTTGTGTTAGCAGCTACTGTTTGCTGCTATGGGCTTTCAAAAATGGGTCGTATCCACCTGTGGCCCTAACTAGAAACCAGCCAATCACTAAAATATGTAGGGCACGTGTCAAGGAGGCTCCTTGGGCTTGCTACAGAAAGGGGGATTTCGCTCCTTTTTGGTTTCTGCTGACAAGAAGAGAGGAGAGGAAGGGGCAAGAGGAGGTGCTAGCGAATGGAGAGGGGTTGTGCAGGTGGCGCTGGCGATAACAGTGAGCGGGCGAGCAGACGACTGTGTAAGGTACACATCGTTTTCCTCTTTTCCGCTTCTTCTTCTCAGTTTCTCTTCTTTTTTTTTATCTCCGAGTCTGGGTGATAAAGGCGAAGGGGAAGTGGGGTTTGGTTGGGTCGTGCAAGGCAGAGGGCATGGTCGTGGGTTGGATCTGATCGAGGAGCTTTGGGGTGTATGGAATGTGGCTGGAGTTTTTGGTTTGGGTTTGGGGTGTTGCAATTGGCTAATAGATCAGTGGAGAGGTGGCGGAGAGGTTCTGGAAGGGTTTTCGGATTGCAGGGAAAGGGCTGGGTTTGCTGGTGGACGTGTGACTGGCTGGATGGGTTCAGATGGTGTGGGTCTAGGGTCTGGGATTTACGGAGATGAGATGGGTTGTAGGGATGGTTGGTAACTGTGTTTAGGAATGGTTCTGGAAGGTGTCGATTGGGTGTGGAGGGTTGGAATTGGAAATCGCAGGAATTTGGGTTTTCGGTGATGCTGGGAGAGTTGGTAGACTCGTCTGGGGTGAGTGGGTTCGATGGCAAGATGGGGCTGGGATGATGAACGGAAGGAGGGATAGGGGTAGTCACGCCGACAATCGGAGATTGTTCGGCTCTGACACCATTTGATGCAATCCTAGGATTACGATACAAGTGTCGGGGCACAATTAGGGTTCCCACGGGAACAATCACACGATGAAGACACTCTCCAACAATAAACCCACAAATGTAAAATTCTATTAACTCCAATCACTACCTTGAGATCATTGATCTCTACAATATTTATAATGAAAGAAACTTAAGGGCTAAGAAAGCATTCCTAATCAAACTAGGAAACAAGAATAAAATCCTATCCAAATTAGAAACCTAATTCTAATTACACTCTTTGCTAAAAATAAAACTAATAATAATTAAAAATCAGAATTTCATGGGTCCCACATGTGCCCCACGAGTCTTGTTGCACTGACGTGGTATTGCTACTGCATCAAAGAGGTGCTTCCTTATGTTGAAGTCTCTACAGAGATGAGTTTTAAGTGTCTGCGGACACGTGCTTCGGCACCACCACAGTGCTTTGGAGCTTCCACACAAACCCTAGGTCGGGCTTGCCGTTGGTATCAAAGCAAAGATCAACATCGCTCTAATCGATCTCTAATCTCTGATTGGAGCCTATCCATCCATCCTCAATCCCTTCCATCACCTCTTTCCATAACCCCACCACCATCGATCCCTGTCCCCGAACCCATCTTCCAATATTCCACCAACACCATCCTTCCTTCCCCCCAATCACCCCAAACCCATAAAAAATTACAATCCATATCAACCCCATAAAAAATCCCCAATCTAGAAAACCACTGCAGCCCATCCAAACCCACCACAGCTAGATCCCCATCAATCCCTCTCCCAGCCACATTCCCACATCCAAAACCCCAATTCCAAGCCCCACCCTAATCAACCCATCACTGACCGCTCCACCTCGTCAAAAACCTAGCCACCCCAAGAAGCCGAAACCCACTCGAACCTTTCCCCATCCCCTTTGTCAAACACAAGTCCCAGATTAAAAAAGAAGAAAAAGAATAAGAGAAAGGAAAACGAAGGCGTACCTGGCTTTACTGCACAACGATGGTCAAGCCACAATCACTGCCTGCTGCAAATCTTCACTACCGCCATCATCGTCATTGCAGTGGAAGATTGCTGCCCAGAGCAAGGACCCGTTTCTCCCTGATTCTCCAGAGCTCCGTCGAAACGAAGGCACATTCATTCTCTCACTTGTTGCTTTCTGCTTTCTGCTTTTGACTCAGCAGAACCAAAGCCACACGTGCCCTCTTGTAATACTCAAGTCTAAGTTGAGATCTAGGGCTAATATCCATATCCAGTTCAGGTCAGTTCAACTAACTCATCTGCAGTCTGAAACCCAATAGCCAACAGTAAATTTGACATCAGCAGAGGCGTCAGCAAAGTGAAACGCAGTTGACCAGATCGATGGCCAAGCTTGTATCTGTGATTATGAAGCCATCTAAAGTTGGATTTCATATCCGTTTTCTTCAACGTGCTCGTGGTAACACGATCTACATATCAGGTCAGTCAATTTTCTTTAATTGCATATAAAAAATTGCTCGAAAGAAGAAAGTAGAAGTGGGATTTTCATCCACATCCATGGAAGAATTTGGCTGAAAACGTAGCAGAATTATCTGAAATTGTTGCTCAATTATCCACAACGATCACTCAACTCCAAGAAACTCTCGTAAGAATGGATACTAGAATAACAAGTTTGTAAAATAATTGGTACGGGAATGCTAACCAAGATGATAGAGGAAATATTCGGAATCAACGAGATCAACTAGCAATCAATGTTGATAAAGATTTAGGAATTAAACTCGTGATTCCTGAATATGATAAAAAACTGAAACCAGATGACTTTATGGATTGGTTAGTATGCGTCGGAAATATTTTCGCACATAAGCTAATGATTGAGGGCCATAAAGTCACTCTGGTAGCAAGTCAATTTCACAATTATGATGTGATATAGTGGGCCAAGTTGAAAAAGAAATGGAGGAACCAAAACATAGATCTTGTTGAGACATGGATTGAGATGACAAATCTTTTGAAACAAAAGTTCCTTCTTGTCAATTACTTAGATCCAGGATGATTGTTGAGTATTCTGAAGAATTTATGAAAATGCAAGCTTATTGTGGTTTAAATGAGGCCGATGATGTTCTGGTTGACCGATATTTTCATGGGTTGAGAATAGACATACAACATATCCTTGCATTCAAGAATTTTGATAATGTTGATGAGATCATCCTGCATGCCATCGAAGTTGAGTACATTGCCAATTATCAAACCCGAAAATTTAGTGGGTCTTAATGGCCTGCGCAAAAGACCCCATCAAAGCCAGATTCTAGTTTTCGGAAAAAAGTTTCTCCAAGTTTGAAGATCAAAATAGGATCACATGTTTTCATTGCAAGCAAAAGGGGCATCGCATCGTTCATTTGAATGGCCAAAACGAATAAACTTAATGGAAGGTGCACACAATGAACTTAGACACAAGATGATCCTAAAGACAAAAAACCAAGAAAGTGGAGGAAATAGAAGCCAAAAAGGATGGCGAAGCTCTTATGGTCCTCCAGGAGACTACACCTCCTGTTGAGAAGAAATGGTTACAGAAAAGTATTTTTCGTTCAATAGGCACAGTACATGGGCAAACTTGCACAATTATGTTTCACGATGGAAGTTGTGAAAACAACTCTCAACTTTTTATTAATTGCTTGAAGCTGAAGGTTTATAAGCACAATTGTCCATACTTTGTAAAATAGCTAATGACAAGTGATGAAGTGTAAGTTACATGCCAAGTTACTTTGGCCATTGGTGAAGATTATAAAGATACAGTTTGGTGTGATGTGCTACCAATGGATAGCAGTGATATTTTGTTAGGTCGTCCATGGATGTATGACAAAAATGGCATTCATGCCACGCATACACATTCATGAATGGTGAAAAGCAAGTCACACTCCATCAAAAGAAACCAAAACCGCCAAAGAAGAGATCAAGGGCAAATGTCACAAAGGAAGTGCTTCACGTACACCATGTCTACAGAGGTAACATGAAGACTTGAGTTAGAGCTCGAACTCTTCTTTCAACCTGGGGGGAATGATGTAGAACGGGCCCACAAGTGGTCCCACCCATGATGGCTTAGGGATATATATTTTATTTCTTTTCTTTCCCTAATATTAGTTAACAGATTTCTAATTGTAATTAGGATTAGATTTCTTATTTCCTAAGTTGTTTTATTTCCTAGTTTGATTAGATTTCTTACGCACCAAGCTTATCTTCCTATTTATATGCAATGTAAAAGATGGAAATCTCAGACTGAGAATTGGAATAATAATTATTGTGGGAGGTTTCTCCCATTGGAGAGGTGCTTCCTCGTGTTGAGGTCTCTGCGGAGACGCGTTTGATGTGTATGCGGAAACGTACTACAGGACCATCACAGTGCTTTGGCACTTCCATGCAAGCCCTAACCTAGGCTTGCATCTTAATCCTAAGGAAAAGGATACGTATCAATATGACAAATCCCTTTTAAAATGTAAATTTTAATATTCAAGTGTGAATCTTATGAGTCCATATTTCCTATATCAAATCTTATGATTCACGCAATCATCTGGGTGTGAGTGGTCACATGAGCTAATGTTAGTATCTTCTTCCTTTACTCTTTCCATTTTTTACCTAGTGATTTACCAAGTCTCGGAAGAATTAAAGACATTTTGGAGAAATTTTAGAGATAAATAAGGACTCTAAATGCTATTGGAGAATTTGACAATATGTATGAGCTTTTCCTACATACTTCATTTTCTTTGATATTTTTTTTTCTTTTAGTCCTTTTGCTTCATGAATCACTTGTTTGACTTTAGGGGATGACACATCCTAAATTCAATCGGACTGTCTAGGGCCCAAGTAACCAAAACCATAAATTATCCAGCCACTACACCAAATTATTAGATTGTGTGGTCTCAATCCATCAGATGATGTAATAAATTGATTAATTTCTTTATTTATCAATAAAATCATGCGTTCCTTTCATGAGATGAATGGTGTTTTATTACTTAATGCACATGACCAATACATATGATATGATGGTTCATGAGATGAACCGGGTCCCATTAGTATATTAAATGTGATATATGTATATGGATGAGATCCACATACGGGAGACGTGTCACAAATCTTATACTGAAATATCTTCACAACCAGTGATGAGACTCGGCATCTCATCTGATAAGGTTGCAGCACTTTGATCACTATGAGATAGTGTGATTTGTCTCGATCATCAGAATGTAAGATTCTGGATCACGGTGTTGGTACATTGGATGTATTGAAGGACCATGAGAAGCACCTTATGGAATACTGTCTCGATTTTAAGGTTTGCTCTCATAATTTCCTAGCAATAGGCTCTCAATCCTGAGACATTGATGAACATAAGTTCCTATCTATTCATTTGGTTTGAGTCACCAATGAGTGATGCCAAATGTAGGTAAACACCTCGGTGTCATGGGAATGCGCTAGTAGGACTGTGGGAACATCCAATGGTCAAGATGGAATCTATCTATATTATCCCCTTGTGCCAATTAATGGATTTGTCATTAGTAAATGCGCACTCATCTCAATTAAGAGTTAATTGGATGGTACTGATGACCACTGTGATTAATTGGGGCTCAAGGATAATAAGATGTGGATATAAGAATGGATGGGACAGATTTACTCCAATTGATCCATGGATATTGATAGAGGGGCCTCCTTGTGGTAATTGGGAAATTTAGGATCTTCTTTGTAATATATTCATAAGACTGGAGTGCAATTGCATTTACATAGTGGTGTTATTTGCAATTAAATGTGGGCCCGGATTGCACATCAGATGTGGGGTCGCGATATCCCAGTTGGAGTCGGCTTTCTATGGAATCCCTAGTAGTCCCCACGCTAGCCCAAGTTATTAGAAAGATACTAATCCTACTTGAACTCTAAAAGGAATGAATTAGAAAGTTACTATTTCTATTTGAAGTAGGACTTTTAATAGTAGTAATAGTATACTTACTAATTGTTGTAGAAGTGAGACTTCTATAGCAATTAGAAATGGAGAAAGTTACTAATTCTTAATGGGAGTTGGACTATTATTTTGATTAGTAAAAGAAGGATTGAAAGGCTATAAAAAGGGGAGCACACCCGTCTTGGACGTCCATACTAGGAGAACACGCCCAAGGCCGCCTTTTTGTGCAATTGTTGCACAATTTTCTCTCCCCTCTTTCTATTCTAGTTCCTTGGAGTTTCTTGAAGGGTTTTCTCTTAAAGTTTCCACCAATCTTCTTGAAAAAAGAGATCTGATAGCAGGTCATAGCGTGGAAGACAACAAGGTCTTGGAGATCCCAAATTGCTTCAAGAAGAGTTCTTGATCAAGTTAATTGTCTTCTTCTCGATTAGAGCACTATCGGGCTCCAAAGGTATAATCTGTTTCTCTATTTGTTGTGAATTATTTTGGTTGCATGGTGTTGTTGATTTCTATCTATTAGATAGGTTTTATTGCTGTACATGATTGATGAGATGGAGGGATTGCATCCTGGATATGATTTATGGCCTTATGGGTACTTGATCCCTGAGTCAAGTGGGTCAAAAAATTTTGAAAATCTGCCCACGAGGCCCGCCTACTTCCAACAATTGGTATTAGAGCCATACCTCATCTCTAATCATGTTAGATCAGCGATCTAGATCTAATCTTTGCATGAGATGCGAAGATGATTGACCTAGGGCTTTGTAAGGATCAGATTTGATGATTGTGTGCCTTTTGTATCTGGTATGAATGCAATAGAAGGGGCTGGTTCAGACAAGAAAAGGGATTTTTCTGCAAGGGTCTTCGAGGAGGTCGCTCGAGCGGACCTTCATCCGCTCGAGTGGACCAAGCTCTGGAATAGTCCACTCGAGCGAATACCAATCCGCTCGAGCGAACAGTGTGCAGATTTTTTCTTTTGATAGTCCAGGATTAACGTCATGAGATGATGAATGGTATCCTTTAGACCTAGTTCCTACTATGTTCTTGATACTAACCATGCAGGTTCATGTCCTCTCCACGTGGCCCACAAGACTTTTACTTTCTTTTTATGGTTATTGGTTTATTTGAGGCTAAGTGTAAAGGGCATCATGGTTTCTAGCCATCATGGTTTCCTTGGTTTCCCGCGAAAGGGCAAGGCATGGTGAATTTCCCTATAGCACTTTTATTTCCATGTTTAGATTACCATGTAGGTCTCATTATAGAGACAGGAATTTATGTAATGTTTTCAAAATTTGTAAATTCTGGAGATGTCCGAGACAAAGAAGGAAAGTGAAGATGGACTCCTAATCAAAGTGTTTGAAGAGTACCAAAAGGATCTTGGAGATGCCCAAAGAGTTTGAGGATTCCCAAAGTTTTGGAAAGTCTAGAAGTCCAAGAAGTCTATTCTGTTTGGGCCATGTGGAGGAGAGGACTAGTTTCTAATTTTAGCACTTTCTATTTATGGATGAATGCTTATTTTAGATAGTTTCCAAATCTGATCCAAACATAGCAATTTCCAAAATTGGTCAAATCAAATTACTTTTTGGAAACAGTTCTAATTAGAGTTGATGGGCCCATGAGATGGATCCATTGGTAACACTAATTTAAGAAACTGGACTTTCCTTAAAATAACTTGACTTGGAACCAATCATTGGTCATATCATGAGTTGATTTGATGCCTATATTTGTGGGCCCATATACCTATAAGGAAATCCTCAATTCTAAAATATTAAGCGGGAGCGGGGCATTTATATTTAAAAATCCCCATGGTTTTCCACCATAGGTCCATTGTAAGGAAAGTATTAGCCTCGCGCCATCTTGAGAATGGCCGTTCCCCACAGAGGACTTTTACTTATCTAGTTACTAGATATGGATCTCCTATGGATAGTGTTGGTGAGACAGAGCGGGGGCCTACTCCCCAAGGAGGAGATGCCCGCAAAGGTTGTCATGCAATGCTAGTTGGTGGGTCACACTTAAAAAAAAAATGATGATGTAGTATCCTCAAGGATT
Organism: Cinnamomum chago; assembly: GCA_038049695.1. NCBI lineage: Eukaryota > Viridiplantae > Streptophyta > Magnoliopsida > Laurales > Lauraceae > Cinnamomum > Cinnamomum chago. The sequence goes on from CP142456.1 coordinate 34,423,519, forward strand.
TGCCTCATGTATTTTAGAAACCGAAGTTAATCGGGAGTCATTCATTATTTGGTATGAGATACCTAGATAATAATGAATGAAGGGGGTCATGGATAGTGAGTCTTAATCCTAATTTTGACCAACTTTGATCCGCACCAATCTAGGTGGTATTCGCACTCCCCAAGGAGGCATGCCCCAGGGGATTGGGATTCCGATGTGTGTGGGAGAATCCTTAATACGCAAGTTATGCTAAGGCCAGCGGTAGCGCCAGCTCCTGTACTCCATTTCGGCTATGTACATCTCGGCACGAACGCTGGTTCGCTTGCCGAAACCAGCACTGATCGCCGTGACCTCGGCCACATGCCTCATCGACCAAGTGAAGCATCTCGGCTACAGCCGAGGTGATGAGCTACTGTCTGAGACAGGCACTGACAGCCACGTCTCACATAAGGACACGTGGCAGAATGCAAGCACACGCTGACGGGACAGATACACCATCCCAATCGTTCATCCTCACAGAGCCACATCCAGTGGCTGCAGCCATATCAGGACAGGGCCTAAGAAGGGATCCGATGGGACCTTAGCCGCCAACAGATCGAGGAGATATCAAGCCCAATGTGACTAGCATTTAATGCAGTATGGGCTGATCGGACCCTCATTTAATGCAATGTGGGCTACGATGGATCCTCATTAATTACTCTATTGGCTGGTGAGACCCTAGCAGTCAAATCATCAGGCCCATTCGCAGGCATCTAGAAACTTTCTCATATAAAGTGAGTTACCACCCAAAAACCAGGTACGCATGCATGCATGCAACTTCCTGGTCGTTACACTGCCTTTCTTCTTCTCCGGCCTTCGTCCCTGCACTTAGGTTAGGCATCGGAGAGCCCTGTGCTGCCCACAGCCAGGGTCCTTTGACTGTTTCTCCTTCCCTTTCAGGTCCCTAAAGCGGATAGCTCTCTCCAGTCACTTGGATAAGTCCTCAGAGGCTCCCCCTAATCTTGTGAGCTTATATTTTCAGCACATACAATTGGCGCCGTCTATAGGAAACGATTTGCAGAGTCTTCCCTGACATAATGACTAAGAGAGCTGCGAAAGGCGGAAAAACATCCAAAACGCGACGAACAGGACCATCCTCTATCATCCTTCCTGCGAAGAAAAGGGCCGAGAAGAAAACTGTTGCAGACACGGTTGCAGATGATTATGATGAAAGTGGTTTCGTCCCAATCGACGTCCAGGAGCATAATCTTCGCTCGGAGTCACTTTCGAGGGGAGTAACTGACAAAACTATGATAGCAGAACTTGATAGATTGAAGATACTCAAAATTGTATTATTGTCTCCTCTCCTTTGGAGATCGTATGTCAATATATAGTTATTACAATGCCTTAATCAAGGCTCCAATTTAAGAAACTAACTAATTACAATCAATTTCTATTCTAAGTTAGGAAACCAAAGCCTTAATAGAATATGTACAGCTGAATGATATATTGACCAAATCAACCCACGTATGATATGTGTTGGACTGGATCCTGTTATGGGCCTGTTTAACACCCTCCCTCAAATTGATGCGGGAGAATCAACAAGCATCAATTTGCCAACCAAGAACTGATGGCGAGGTCGTGGAAGACCTTTGGTGAGAATATCAGCAATTTGAAGTTCAGTGGAGACATGCGGAAGGCTGATGACATCGCGTTTAAGCTCATCTCGTATGAAATGACAATCAACCTCGATGTGTTTAGTGTGTTCATGAAAAATCGGATTTTCAGTAATCCAAATTGCACTGGTATTATCTGCATAGAGGGGGGTAGCTCCTTCTGCTGGAAAACCAATGTCAGAGAGCAAACCTCGGAGCCAAAGAATTTCGGAGCAGGCAGCAGACATGGCTCGATACTCAGCCTCGGTAGAGGATTTGGAAACTTTTTCATGTTTCTTGCATTTCCAGGAAATCAGACTATCACCCAAAAACATGCACCATCCTGTCGTCGATCTACTACGAGTATCTGGACAACCAGCCCAATCAGCATCTGAATACGCTTTGAGAGATAGAGGATTGTTGGATGGAAAAAACAACCCTCGAGTCAGTGTGCGAGTAAGGTACCAAATGATGTGGCGAACAGCAGCCATATGAAGATGACGAGGAGTAGTCATGAACTGACTCATTAGGTTGACCGCAAAGGAGATACCAAGACGGGTGATCATGAGGTAGATCAAGCTACCCACTAACTGGCGATATGCGGTAGGATCTGAAAGAAGGGCACCCTCCTCTTTACTGAGCTTGACACTTAGTTCGATCGGCGTATCGACTGGAGCGGAAGAAGTAAGGCTAGCCAAATCAATAAGATCAACCGTGTATTTGTGTTGATTGAGAACGATACCCTTAGGCGATTGATGAACTTCAAGACCAAGGAAATAATGTAAGGGGCCTAGATCCTTCATTTGAAATGTCTGATGAAGAGAAGCTTGGAGTGCCTGAATCATTTGTGCATTTGGACCAGTAATGACAATGTCATCCACGTAGACTAGGAGCACAGTAATCCCGGACAGAGCATGATGTAAGAACATGGAAGGATCATACTGGCTAGGATGAAAATCCAAACGGAGAAGGGCAGCTTGAAACTTCTCAAACCATGCGCGAGGAGCTTGCTTCAGACCATAGAGAGAGCGACGAAGCTTAGCAACCATACCCTTCCCAGAGGAGGACCCTGGAGGTAGACGCATATAAACATCTTCTTTGAGATCACCATGAAGAAACGCATTTTTTACATCCATTTGATAGAGAGGCCAAGACTGAGATGCAGCAACAGCAAGGATGATGCGTACGGTGGTCATCTTGGCGACGGGAGCAAAGGTCTCATCATAATCAATGCCATGTTCCTGCCGATTTCCGAGAGCAACAAGGCGCGCCTTATACCGATCTAGAGTGCCATCTGATTTTAACTTGAGAGAAAAGATCCACTTGCAGCCAATAGGTTTGACACCCACAGGAGAGGGGACAATATCCCACGTATGATTTTTCTCTAAAGCAGCCAATTCATCTTGTATAGCCTTGTTCCAACATGTATCCTGCACAGCCTGAGAATAGGATTGGGGAATGGAAGAATAGGACAAAGTGGCCATTAAGGAAGTATGGGAGAACCCATAGCGGTCGGGTGGGACCGAAATGCGAGTGCAGCGACGCAATGAAGGAGGGCCAGATGGACCGGATGCTGGAGGAAGATCAGGAGGGGGATCCCTGGGAGGCGCTTCTCTATTCCGTCTGTAATACACAAAGTCTGGATTAAAACGAACAACTGAGGTGTGGTCAGAAAAACCAGGTAAAGACACCAAGGAGGAGGAGGCAGGAGGATCAAGGTGTTCTTGAAAAAAAATACTCTGTTTCAAAGAAAACGACATTTCTAAAGGTCCTGAAGCGACGAATGTGAGGATCATAGCAAAGGAACCCTTTTTGGAAGGGCGCATAACCTAAAAACACACACTTAGCTGATTGTGCGGTAAGTTTGGTTCTCTCAGAAGAAGGCAAGCGCACAAAGCAAATGGAGCCAAAAACATGAAGATCATCATATGATGGAGATGTCTGGTACAAGCGGTAATGTGGGCTCTGATTTTCAATAGAGGATGATGGCATATGATTTATAAGATGAGTTGCTGTAGCCAGTGCCTCAACCCAAAAACGGGAAGGAACTGATGATTCAAGAAGGAGGGAACGAGTGACATCAAGGAGATGTCTGTTTTTCCTTTCAGCGACTCCATTCTGCTGTGGAGTATAAGGACAAGTTTTCTGAGAAATAATGCCTTTGCTTTGTAAAAACTTTTGAAAATCAGAGGACACATATTCCCCACCCGAATCAGATCGCAAGACTTTGATGCAGGTGGAAAATTGATTCTCAACATAAGCTAAATTTTTTTTAAAAACATTGAAGACATCAGATTTGGAATGCAGAAAGTAAACTCATGTGAACCGACTGAAATCATCGATAAAAGTCACAAAGTATTTATAGTGAGCATGAAAAAGAGCGGGAGCAATTCCCCATACATCGCTATGAACTAAATCAAAACACCGAGTGCTGTGCGAAGTGGAAAGAGGAAAAGGAAGAGTTTTGCTCTTGCCCATTTTACAAGTAGCACAATCAAACGGCACACAAGAAGATAAGCCAATAGATTTATTTAATAAACCAGAATTTAACATAAGGGATAAAGCCTTGGAATTAGGGTGTCCAAGTCTTTTATGCCACAATTTGCAGTTATCTCTAATGGAAAAACAAAACACATCATTATCAAATTTATTCCTAGAAGTCTTAGAAAAATCCAGCGGAAACAAGCGTCCACACTTAGGCCCCCTCGCGATCTCCTTCCCGGACATCTGGTCCTGCACAACACAACCAGAAGAAGAAAAACAGATGTTACAATTATTTTCAATGAGCTGCCCGACTGACAAAAGGTTGGAAGTTAAATTTGGACACAGATAAACATTTTTCAATGGAATGGGACCAGGGATGTCACCGACAGCAGTAATGGGAACATGGTCCCCGTTAGCAGTTTGTATTTGAAGATGGCCATTGTATCTTTGCACATTTGAGAGTGGGGCAAGGGAAGACGTCATATGATTAGACGCCCCGGAATCAAGGAACCAAGTAGAAGATAGAGGGGATGTACCTGAGAGGCCAAAAGCAGAGAGGGCATTGACAATCATCTGTTGGACCAATTCACGAGTGAGAGAGGATGAGGGCTCAGGCTGTGAGGGTGCCAATGGAGGAACAGGCATAACCAAAGAAGCAACATACGCATGCGGAGTCTGATACTACGGAGTCTGAGACTGTGGTGATAGACGTTGTGGGCGGCGGCGACATTTAGATATGATATGTCTCGACTTTTTACAGTAACTGCAGACCTTTTGTTTGCATTGAGTTGCAATATGTCCAAATTTGACAACTGTAACATTGCGTTTTGCTCAAGTCTCGAGGTGGAGGCTGAGAAGTCCTATTGGCAGAGAACGCGACGGAATAAGTCTCGGTCTTTGATTGAGCTATATGAGCCGAGGTCGCAATGCGCTGTTTTTCACGTAGGAGTTCATTCAGGCAGACAACCAACGAAGGTAATGGCGTCCGATTCATTAGGGCAGATCGGACAGTCTCGTATTCATTCCGCAATTTCATCAAAAACTGATCCCTTTGACTAGAGGCCTGAAGATCTTGAATTACTGTCAACACATTGTCAGCCACATCCGCATACTTAATACTATCATATTCCGACCACAGTGTACGGAAACCCGAATAGTAGTCTTGTACCGACAAGGTCCCTTGTGACTAGAAGAGGAAAGATTTATCAGAAAGCTTTGATACCATGACAAAACTATGATAGCAGAACTTGATAGATTGAAGATACTCAAAATTGTATTATTGTCTCCTCTCCTTTGGAGATCGTATGTCAATATATAGTTATTACAATGCCTTAATCAAGGCTCCAATTTAAAAAACTAACTAATTACAATCAATTTCTATTCTAAGTTAGGAAACCAAAGCCTTAATAGAATATGTACAGCTGAATGATATATTGACCAAATCAACCCACGTATGATATGTGTTGGACTGGATCCTGTTATGGGCCTGTTTAAAAGTAACAGCGTCCCTCCGACAAGGAGACCCTCGGAAGCAGCCTAGAGAGGGTCCTCAGCCGAATCAGGCCCCTTTGCTGGAACGAGCCCCACGGGGTAAGTCCCCAGTAGTGAACATGCCAGTCCTCTCCAATCATCATGAGAACGACGGAGATGACGCTGACGAAGACTTCGACCCTACCCTTGAGGAGAATCGAGCGCAAAATGCTACCATCAGAGAAAAAGATACTCTGATCCGCTAGCTTCAACAACAACTGGAAAGAGTGACAAGCTCGACCAGGCAGCAGCAGTCGCAGCGACATGACGAGGGGAGAGCTTCTCGTAGCGGACGCACTGCTCCCCCCAATAGAGATCTGAGGCTTCACCTGAACGAGAAGAGGCGTGATCGAGCTCGCGATGAAGGCTCGAGCACCAGTCGCAGCCATTCAAAGAGAGTGTCGAAAACCATTCCAGAGGTTAGATACGACAACCAAGAGTGGCTCGACGAGCACATCAGGCGGACAGTCCAGCACAACCTGGAGGGAGCCGGTCTCACCCGAGACCAATGGGATGCCTGCCAGTCCATCGATCTTGGCGCGTCCCCCTTCTCTCGCGCATCAAGAATTATCCCCTTCCGAGGAATTTCACCGTCCCGAGGTTCGTCACTTATGACGGGACTTCGGATCCGGCCGCGCACCTTCGACACTTCTCCCAGAGGATGTCCGTTTGGGGGGACGAGGGTCACTTGAACTGTCGAGTCTTCTCCTCAAGTTTGGGTGACCTCCCCTTGAAATGGTTCTGTGCGCTCCCAGAGGGGTCTATCTCGAGTTGGCAACAACTCCAGCAATCCTTCATGAAGAAGTTCCAGGCCTACAGAGTCGTGCCGAAGACAGATGCAGATATTATGGCCTTGAAGATGAAACAAGAGGAGAACATCACCCGGTTCACCAAGCGATTCTGGACAGTCTACAGCCAGATCGAGAACTCCAAAGACGAAGTAGCAATCTTCGCCTTCCAGAACGCCCTGCTGCCAGACAGTGATCTTCGCAAAGATCTGGCCAGGACCTTGTGTCCTCCATAGCAGCGCTAATGGTCATAGTCAACCGCTACATTGATCAAGAGGACGACCAGATCCGAGTTCGGGAAAGCTTCGGGGTCGTGCAGAGAGACCGAGATGGCAAACCTTCGAAGAAGGACAAGGGATCGTTCCGAAGGGAGGAGTCAGACAGACGCTGGACACCAGCCAGTTCGGCGAAGGCTCCAGCATCCACCTCGGGAGGAAGCAAGAAGCCTAGGCTGTCCGTAGACCCCTACAGAGCAGTCAACACTATCTTCAAGGAGCCCATTCACAAGATCAAGTCGAAGCCGTTCTTCAGCTGGCCGCAGCCCATGAGAGGAGACTCATCCTCCCGGGATCAGAGCAGATTTTGTGCATATCACAAGCAGGGCGGGCAAAAGACCGAAGAATGCAGAATACTGAGGTCACACTTGGAGAAGCTCGTCCAAGACGGACACCTGTAGGAATACATCAAGGCGGTCGCCAGGGGTGACAACCAGGCTCTGCCCCGAGACGAGAGGGGCCAAGACAGTGATGAGTCTGAGAAACTCATAAATGTCATCCATCTAGCTCCCCCTCCCAAGGGGAGTAACCGAGCTCGCGCCGAGTCCAGGCGAGCCTCCCACAGTGAGCAGGTGATGGCGGTCGAACTCGGCTCAGCTCCGAAGAAAGCTCGGAGAGAGCGGCCCAAGATCTGGTTCTCGGATGCAGACTTGGAAGGGGTCCAGCTCCCCCACAACGACCCACTCATCGTCACTCTGAAACTGAAGAACTGCACTGTGCAAAGGATCCTCGCCGACCACGGCAGTTCATCCGAGGTCCTCTACTTCGATTACTTCAAAAGGATGGGCCTGATGGAGAAGGACCTGCAGGAAGCCCGAACTCCCTTCATAGGCTTCAGTGCCAAGCCGGTGTACCCTAAAAAAAAGGTGACCCTCAGAGTCCAAGTAAGCGGAGCATCCGTGATGACAGACTTCCTAATGGTTGACGCGCCCTCGCCTTACAACGCCATAATGGACCTGGCTCCACGGTATGGAAGCAGTCCCCTCTACTCACCACCAGAAGCTGAAGTTTCCATTGGAAAGTAGGAATGGCAGGGTGGAGATAATTACAGTCGGAGGAGACCAGCAGGCGGCCAACCAGTGTCTGATGGCCGTAGTGTCTGGGGAACGAAAGCCCAAGCAGGTCAACATGGCTGAGATGGAGAAGAAACTGGATGAGAACAGCCAGAACCCGAAGACGAAGAGCGTGGAAGATCTGACTGAAATCAGGATCGACCAAAACGATCCGGAACGGTTCTTCCTGCTCGGAAGCCAGCTCGCGGAGCTAGAGAATTCAGAGTTGGTCCGATTTTTGGTGCGCAATAGAAAAGTCTTCGCCTGGACGCCCCACGAGATGCCTGGCATTGACCCCGAGGTCATGTGCCACAAGTTGAATGTGGACCCTAACCACAAGCCGGTGATGCAGAGAGCTCGCAGGACTGGGGTGCCGCAGACAGAGGCCTTGATCGAGGAGGTGGACAAGCTGCTAGAAGCCGGAGTGATCAGAGAAGTCCAGTACCCGGCCTGGTTAGCCAACACGGTGGTTGTCAAGAAGAAAACAGGCAAGTGGAGAGCGTGTCGACTTTACTGACCTCAACAAAGCCTGCCCCAAGGACAACTTTCCTCTCCCAAAGATCGACCAGATGATTGATGCCACCGCTGGACATGACAGAATGAGCTTCCTTGACGCGTACCGCGGCTATCATCAGATAACAATGTATGGGCTGGACGAGGAGAAGACCGCCTTCATAACACCCAAGGGCACCTACTGTTACAAGGTGATGCCGTTTGGGCTGAAGAACGCGGGAGCCACTTACCAGCGACTCGTCACCAGAATGTTCCAGGCTCAGCTCGGCAAGACTGTTGAAGTCTACATTGACAATATGGTCGTCAAGTCCAAACAGGCGCAGAACCATTTGGAAGACCTGCCTCAAGTCTTCGATACTTTGAAGAGGTTCAAGCTCAAGCTCAATGCTTCTAAGTGCGCCTTCGGTGTCAGTTCCGGCAAATTCCTTGGAAGCTTGGTCATACGCAGAGGGATCGAGACGAATCCAGATCAGATCTCAGTCATTCTCAGAGTGCAGAGTCCCACCACTACAAAAGTCCAGAAGCTTACTGGCATGGCTGCCGCGCTGAATCGCTTCATCAGTAGATCCTCAGATAAGTGCCGGCCTTTCTTTCAGCTCCTTAGGAAAAATTTAAAATTTCAATGGACTCCAAAATGTGACCAGGCCTTGCAAGAACTCAAGGCCTATCTCTCTTCACCCCCTTTGCTCTCTACTCCAATGCATGGAGAAGTTTTGTACTTGTATTTGGAGGTCTCGGATCATGCGGTGAGCTCGGTCCTCGTCAGAGAAGAGGACAAGCTTCAAAAGCCAATTTATTATACGAGCAAGACCCTCATTGATGCCGATACCAAATATTTACCTTTAGAGAAGCTCGCGCTGGCACTCGTTAGTGCCTCGCACAAGCTTTCCCACTATTTACAAACTCACACTATAGTGGTTGTTACAGAACATCCACTTAAATCTGTTTTCAAAAAGGCTGACCTTTCAGGAAAAATCTCCAGATGGGATGTCGAACTGGGACAGTACGATATTCAGTAACAGCCCAGGACAGCGATCAAGGCCCAAGTGTTGGTACTTTCTCGTGGAGTTCTCTCCGAGTTCGGCACCAACCCAGCTCAGCACCGAACTGGGGGGCAGGGGGCATGAAGCGCCCACGGGCTCTGATGAACAATCACAAGGCCAAACCCTCACCCTAGTTTGGAGAGTCTTCGTCGACGGATCCTCCACTTCAAGAAGAGCTGGTGCAGGAGTTGTCCTCCAATCTCCAGAAGGGCTGGTCATCGAGCAAGCTTTGACCCTGGATTTCAAAGCGTCAAACAACGAAGCTGAGTACGAAGCCCTAATAGCAGGACTAAACAGCGCCAAAATCCTCGGAGCTCAACAGCTAGTGGTCTTCAGTGATTCGCAGTTGGTGGCGAACCAACTGACTAGGGACTACCAAGCTCGCGACGACAGGATGGCCGCTTACCTAGCCCTTGCAAAGAAGATGCTTTCTCAGTTCCAGATGGCCGAAATCAAGCAGATAGGCAGAGAGTCAAATTCTCACGCCGACGCCCTTGCTAACTTAGCCTCTGCTGTCGAAGCAGGAAGGAGAAGGAACATTGAAGTAGGATCGTTGGCCATGCCCAGCATAGAGCTCCATCCACCTCGGGAAGTACTGTGCCTTGATCTCGGCCTGAGCTGGATGGACCCCATCATAGCATACTTGAAGGATGATCAGCTTCCCGAGGACAGGAGCGAGGCTCACCGAATCAGACTCAAAGCAGCCCGGTTCTGGTTGTCTCCGGAAGGTAAGCTCTACAGGAAGTCATTCACGAGCCCATACCTCCAGTGTGTTCATCCAAGCAGAGTCGAAGACTTCCTCTTTGAAATACACGAAGGGATCTGCGAGAGCCACATTGGAGGGAGATCTCTAGCATACCGAGCTATCAGCCAAGGCTACTGGTGGCCATATATGCAGAAGGACGCGCAGGTATATGCTAGAAAGTGTGAGAAGTGCCAAATGAGAAGTGCCAAAAATTCTCCCACTCCCTCCATCAGCCAGCACAGGACCTAAGTCCGCTCTCCAGCCTGTGGCCATTCGCCCAATGGCGGCTCGACATCGTGGGACCACTTCACCGAGCTCTAGGGAACAGGAGGTGGCTACGACTATTTCACCAAATGGATCGAGGCGGAACCGTTGTCTTCCATCACAGAGCAAGATTCCAAGAATTTCGTATGGAAGATCATCACCACGAGGTTCGGCATTCCTAGAGCTTTGGTCTCGGACAACGGGACCCAATTCGATTCCAACCTCTTCAGGAGCTTCTGCCAAGAGCTCGGCATTCGGAACCACTACTCCACCCCGGCGTACCCGCAAAGCAATGGCCAAGCAGAAATCTCTAACAAAGTGGTACTCGATGGACTGAAGAAGCGACTCGACAGAGCCAAGGGAAGATGGGTAGAAGAGCTTCCAAGCGTCCTGTGGGCTTATAGAACAACTCCAAGGCACTCCATTTCGGCGACTCCTTTCTCCCTAGCCTATGGGATGGAGGCGGTCATTCCCTTAGAAATCGGCCTCCCAACTCTAAGGTCCGAACTCTTCGATCAGGGCCGGAATGAGGCGCACTTAGCTCTGGAGTTGGACATGGCCGATGGGCGCAGGGAAGCAGCAGCAATCCGGTTGGCCGCCTATCAGCAACAGCTGGCCAGAGGCTATAATCAGAAGGTCAGAGAGGAAATTCTCAGTGGGCGAGCTGGTTCTGAAGAAGACACTCCCAGGCGACAGGGATCCAAATCAGGGCAAGCTGATGCCGAATTGGCACGGACCATTCAAGGTGATTTCTACTGCCGGACAATCGGCCTATAGACTTGAAGACATGGAGGGCCGACAGCTACCACGGCCATGGAATGCGTCGCATCTCAAGAAGTTCTATTTCTAAGCCTGTACTCTGTACTTGGAAGATTTTCAATGAAAGCAAATTTCTTGTTGCCCTATTCAGAATCTGTAGAACTTGGCGACCACTATCGGCAGCTTGGCGACAGCGCCGCTGATGAGATCGCCTCAGGGTCGGTGTATATACCACCCAGGCGTGAAGCCCTTGCGGCCACTGATAAGATCGCCTTGGGCTCGGTATATATACCACCCAGGCGTGAAGCTATTGCGGCCACTGTTGAGATCGCCTCAGGGTCGGTGTATATACCACCCAGGCGTGAAGCCATTGCGGCCACTGATAAGATCGCCTTGGGCTCGGTATATATACCACCCAGGCGTGAAGCCATTGCGGCCACTGATGAGATCGCCTTGGACTCGGTGTATATACCACCCAGGCGTGGAGCCATTATGGCTGCTAATGAGATTGCCATAGGGCCATAATGAGTTCCACCCCGGCACGAAGCCATTTCGGCCATCTAGACTGTCCTAAGATCACTACACCCTCACTCGCACAAAACCATTTCGGCTAAAGACGACTCGGGCTTATACGAATTCTTTCACTCATCGGCGCCCTAAAAGCAGGCGTATCACAAAATCAACCCCAGGTATGTGTCAAATGTGTCGTATGTGGTACGAAACTTATCATAAATCAGGGTCGTTACATGGCGAAGTGGTGGAACCTCGAGCATGGGTGACAGCGGAAAGTCACTACCTATTTCATAAAGCGCTCCAGCTCGGCCATGCCTCCAATTCGGATCATATTGAGCCGAACTCAAACACTTGTCCAAAAAGTGAAAAGCAATAGAAACAAAACGCAAGAAGGAAAATGCAAAAGCACCATAGAGCGAAAAAATGCACAGTTTGAGAACAAAAATCCAATTGTATTGATTCACTGATATTACAACTGTTCCATTACAATTGAAAGTTAAAAAAAAAAGAGAAAATACATCCGGAGTCTAAGTATCAGCGTCGGCGTCGGCTTCATTGGCAGGAGGGTCTTCAGCAGGAGCTCGGACTGGAGTGGGGGCAGGATCTGGTCCTGGATCCGAGCTTGGGAACTTGGTCGGGTTCTTGTAGGCTGGGTCATCCTCAGGGACACCCACCTTGTCGAGTGCGGCGAGCCAGCCAAGCTCCCATGCCTTATTTCGGATGGCCACGACTTGCTCTTCATATTGGGACGTCGCCTCTGCCATTCCTTCATCGAAGGCCTTTTGGGTCTCGGCCTCTAGCCTGGCCTTGGTTTCATCATCCTGTTCGGCCATTTCTTTTTGTATTCTTCGACCTCGGCCATTGCAGCCTCCATCTCAGCGATGAGACTCTGAGTGAGCTGCTCCTGCTCGGCCGCCCTCTTTTTGCCCTCCTCCAAAGTGACCTACAGGGCTCATTTTTGCGCCTCTGCCTCCGCCATCCACACGCCATGCTATCGAGCTCTCTCCAGCTGTACGTGGGATCGCTGCACCATCTACAAAAGGACAAGATAGTGTGAAGGAACCATGGTCGAAATTAAAATTCACAAGGAATTTGAGTTCCCAACACTTACCAGGAGCCCCGCCTGCATTTGTGCCATTGCCAACCCTATGTCATCGACGCCCCTGTGCCTGGCCATGTCTTTCGGCAGCGCACAGGCATTGGCGAGAGCCGCCTCCTCCCAGGTACCAGGTCCTCCACCGTAATTGGCTTCCTAGGACCAAGCTGAAAAGCCGGACACCATGGAGCAAGCCGAGGCAGCTGCACCTCGGGGGATCCAAAGACTTCATCGGCCGAAGCCTCAGTCTTGGGCCTCTTCCCAGCTCTTATGTCTCCCTCCTCCGCAACTGCCCCGGTTTGCTGTTGACTTTCCGATGTTGGGGATGGGGAAGGAGCCCTGTCGGTAGCAGGCGATGGAGCCCGGTGAGTTCGGCTGGGTCCGCCGAACGCTAACGCGCTCAGATCTTTGATAATGGGACGGCGGCGAGGCGGCATCTCCTCTGCTGCTGGGACGGGAACAGGGCGGCGAGGTCGCTTGATGAGGGGGCTCCCACTTGACTCTGCCTCGGACGTGGAAGCCTCAGCGCCCGATGCGACCCTGCTCACCTCGGGAGTTATCTGGGAAGGACCCGCCTCGGTCTTGGGCTCGGGCTCCCTCCTATCCGGGCTTCCCTGTGGCGGCTCTTGAGTGACCTCGGCTCTCTCCTGACTGACCTCGGCCCTCTTGTAGCAGCCCTGGTACTTGGGCTTGTAGCCGAGAAATGCCCAGGCCGCCCTATTGGAGAACTCCGTGCACCTCGAGACCCGATGATGCCAGGAGTCGTTCCTTCTCCAGCCGACCTGCCCAGCTTTCCTCTATCGAGCGGCTGCGAGGTCAGGAAAGGAGTCAGTCCGGGAAAATGATAGAAAGGACAGAAAGATAAAATCAAAACTAGAAGATCTCATACTTGGAACAACCCCGGGGCAACGGGGGACACTGTACGCTCCGACCTCCTCGGCGCCGAACTCCCAATTGCTCGAAACAGACAAAAGGTCGTCCCTCGCGTACTTGTTGGAATCCTCAAGCGTCGTGACGAAACCCTTTCGCTTCGGCTTAACACGAAGGTAGTAGGTGTCCTCCTTTGTCTTACAAATATCATATACGTCCTCTATGTCGTGGACGCCTAAGTCATGTGAAGGTGCATGTTGAGCGCAGCGGTGCCCATAATGATCTTGTAGGCATTGGGCACCAGCTGGCAGGGGGTGAGGTTCCAGGAGCTAAGGCAAGCCCTAAGTAGTGGGTGAAACGGAAACCTAACACCTCCCTCTATAACCGCTATGAGCGGGATGGGCATCCAGCCGTCAGAATACGACCGGCGTATATGGTCTACGGGCTCGGCCTTCCGGACGAAGACGTCGTCCGGTATCCCGTATGTAGACCTAAGTCCCTCTATGGCTTGCGGAGTATCTATCCAATGGTTGTAGACTCCCATGGCTGATAAAGGAAAAAGTAGAGAAGGGGAAAGTGAGAACCAGATGGAAAGCAGTAAGAGACAAAAGACTCAAGGAACTTACTAACACAGGGGAACCTAGAACAGAAACGGATGCGGGTGCGCTGTGCGTAGATGAAAGCGTTGCTCTGGGTCTTGGCTCTAGTTCTTGGGAACGCTCTTTCGAAAACGAAAGGTAGGAAAAAGGAAGAAGGTGAAGATGCGTCTACTTATAAAAGGGAAGCGCCCCGTAATGGCGCCTCTTCCGAAATTCAAAAAACGTCGCTTCAAATACTGCACGTGTACCCTGCGTGACGGCGTGGCTAACCAGATGGCGACGCGTGTCACCGGCGGATTATCTCCTGCAATAATTCAAGCGTGGCATTTACTGCAATTAATTACCCCCGGCGTGCGAGAGAAGCTGAATAAGCGCCACGTGTCGACTGCTGACGTCAGGACGCTAATCTCTGGCGGTCCTCCATAATCATAGCTTCCAATCCCAAGAAGTCGGAAGCTAGGGGGCAATTGTGTGGGGGAATCCTTAATACGCAAGTTATGCTAAGGCCAGCGGTAGCGCCAGCTCTAGTACTCCTTTTCGGCTGTGTACTTCTCGGCGCGAATGCTGGTTCGCTTGCCGAAACCAGCACCGATCGCTGCGACCTCGACCACATGCCTCGTCGACCAAGTGAAGCATCTCGGCTACAGCCGAGGTGATGAGCTACTGTCTGAGACAGGCACTGACAGCCACGTCTCACATAAGGACACGTGGCAGGATGCAAGCACACGCTGACGGGACAGATACACCATCCCAGCCGTTCACCATCACAGAGCCACATCCAGTGGCCGCAGCCATATCAGGACAGGGCCCAAGAAGGGATCTGATGGGACCTTAGCCGCCAACAGATCGAGGCGACATCAGGCCCAATGTGACTAGCATTTAATGCAGTATGAGTTGATCGGACCCTCATTTAATGCAATGTGGGCTACAATGGATCCTCATTAATTACTCTATGGGCTAGTGAGACCCTAGCATTCAAATCATCAGGCCCATTCGCAGGCATCAAGAAACTCTCATATAAAGTGAGTTACCACCCAAAAACCAGGTATGCATACATGCATGCAACTTCCTGGTCGTTACACTGCCTTTCTTCTTCTCCGGCCTTCGTCCCTGCACTAACTTAGGCATCGGAGAGCCCTATGCTGCCCACAGCCAGGGTCCTTTGACTGCTTCTCCTTCCCTTTCAGGTCCCTGAAGTGGATAGCTCTCTCCAGTCACTTGGATAAGTCCTCAGAGGCTCCCCCTAATCTTGTGAGCTTATATTTTCAGCACATACACGATGTATTCTAAATTTAGTGGTTATGAGGATTCCCACAGAAATTTGGTAGAATACTAAACCCTAATGTCATTTATATTCATTAATTGAATGTATGGTTATGTGCTACAGTATTTCAAGCATGAATTCAAATACTTTCAATCCACTTGCGACCATCCTCCACCAGAACAAGTTGGTGGGATCCAACTAAGTAGACTGGAAACGGAACCTGGATATTGTCCTGACTGCTTCAGGATATAAATATGTCATTACCAAAACCCCCCTTGATGAGCATGGCCCGGATGCGTTAGAAGAAGAAAAGGAACTTTACACCAAATGGGTCAAAGACGATGAGATGGCCAGATGTTACATTCTGGCATACATGTCTAGTGTTTTGCAACACCAACATCAATCATATAAGACTGCATATGATATTATATCAAACTAAAAGGAGATGTTTGCATAATAGGGCAGACCTGCTGGGCAGGCAGCTATGATGGTGCTCATTAGCACCAAGATGGCTGAAGGTACATCAGTACAGGAACACATGTTGAAAATTATGGACTCATTAAATGAATTAGATGTACAGGGGGTTGTGATTGATGCAGAATCGCAGATCGACATAATCCTTGAGTCATTGCCAGAGTCATTCAGCAATTTCAAGGTCAATTATAATATGAATAAGATGAATCTGACTATTGTTGAGCTGTCTAGCCAGCTGGTGGTGACTGAAGGGATTATGAAGAAGAAGCCAACTACCCTAGTGACAGAAAAGTCAGTGCCAAGCCCAAGCCGAAAGACAAAGGGCGGAAAGGCAAAAAGAAATCAGTTCCAAAGGATCCTAAGGTGGAAAATGGTCTTAATGGTGGCGTGGCCAAGGCTAAGGGTTCAGGGACAAAAGGAAAGTGTTTCCATTGTGGTAAGACAGGACATTGAAAAAGGAATTGTCCAAAATATCTGTCTAGGAAGAAGACCTCAGGTATGATAGAGTCACTAATTTCAGAAGTTAGTTTTGCAATTGGTACTTCAGAATCCTGGTGTGTGGACTCCGGGACAACTAATCACATATGTAATACGTTGCAGGGGTTCAGGGAAACCAGGAGGCTCAGTGACGGAGAAATCATTGTCAACCTAGGATCAGACGATAAGGCAGAGGTTGTTTCAGTGGGAGTTATTACTTTATGTTTCTCAAATAATAAATTGGTTTTGTCAGACACATTATATGTACTGTTTTTACGGCAAAATTTAATTTTAGTTTCTAGTTTGGTGAATAAAAGTTATTCTTTTACTTTTGGTACTGAAGTTGTCATAAAGAGGAACGATACTTTTATATGTTCTAGCAAGGTAACCAATGAGATTTATTTGTTAACTCCTACAATGTATGAGATACATTATACTAGAATAATTAATAGACCATCATTAAAGATGAAGTTACCGCCATCTAATCCAACAAAACTTTGGCACTTGAGGCTAGGTCATATAAACCTGGATAGGATTGACAGGATAGTGAAAGATGGTATCTTGCCTTCATTGGTGGGAGACCCAATGCCTGTCTGGAAGGCAAAATGACCAAAAGACCATTTTCATCTAAGGGCAATAGGGTCAAAGATTTATTGGAAATAGTGCATACTGATGTATGTGGACCCATTAATGTCAGGGCCAGATGAGGATATGAGTATTTCATCACTTTCACAGATGATTACTCAAGATATAGATACATATACCTTATGCACCGCAAGTCCGAGGCGTTTGAAAAGTTTAAAGAGTTTCGAGCGAAAGCGGAAAAACAATTGGGTAAAAGTATCAAAACTCTTTAATCAGATCGAGGAGGGGAATATCTCTCTCCTGAATTTATGGGATACTTATCAAAAAATGGGATTCTATCCCAGTTGTCTGCTCCTGGTATGCCTCAACAGAATCAAGTAGCGGAAAGAAGGAATCGGACTCTTTTAGATATGATCAGGTCTATGCTGAGTTTCTTAGGATTACATATATCCTTTGGGGGATACGCCTTGGATACTGCGATGTGTTAGATTGTGTGGTCTCAATCAACAGATGATGTAATATATTGATTAATTTCTTTATTCATCAATAAAATCATGCTTTCCTTTCATAAGATGAATGGTGTTTTATTACTTAATACACGTGACCAATACATGACATAATGGTTCATGAGATGAACCGGGTCCCATTAGTATATTAGATGTGATATATGTATATGGATGAGATCCACATACGGGAGACTTGTCACAAATCTTATACTTTAAAATATCTTCAAAACCAGTGATGAGACTGGGGATTTCATCTGATAAGGTTGCAGCACTTTGATCACTATGTGATAGTGTGATTTGTCTTGATCATCAAAATCAAAGATTCTGGAACATAGTGCTGGTACATTGGATGTATTGAAGGACCATGAGAAGCATCTTATGAATACTGTCTCGATTTAAGGACTGCTCTCATAATTCCCTATCAATAGACTCTCAATCCTGAGACATTGATGAACTCAAATTTTTATCTATTCATTTGCTTTGAGTCACCAATGAGTGAAGTCAACTGTAGGTCAACACCTCGGTGTCTTGGGTACGTGGCAGTAGGACTGGGGGAACATCCAATGGTCAAGATGGAATCTATCTATATTATCCCCTTGTGCCAATTAATGGATTTATCATTAGTAAGTGCGCACCCATCTCGATTAAGAGTTAATTGGATGGTACTGATTATCACTGTTATTAATTGGGGCTCAAGGATAATATCATGTGGATCTAAGATTTGCTTTTTTCAAAAAAGCGCGATACGCACCGTATCGGCCGCTACGCGATACATGCCGCGATGTAGCGGGGGTGTTTTTAAACACCCCCGACGACCCATTTTCACTTTCCCCTTTCTTTTCACCTCTTTCACTCATTCTTCTTGCTGTAAATACCTCCCAAGTGTTGTAAATCAAGATTTGAGCACAAGATCCACCACAACAAACATCAAAACAAGGAAATAATCAAACACTGGTTAGTGAGACAAGATCAAAACTTCCATTAAATCCATTCTTTCTTCATCTAGGTATGTTCTTTCTTTTAGATTTTTTGGAGTTGACTTTTGAGATCATCAATTCATCTCTCTAACTACTATAAATTCTTCCTTGTCTTGTAATATTGTTAGATCTATGTTTTCCTTTGATGATGCACACATATTTTTATTTTTATTTTTTTTAATTTTTTGTTATTCTTTATTTTCAAATTTATTTATTTTTAAAAAAAAAAGAGTGAATACTCATAGACAACCAATGAAACCACTTGAAAATTGCTTGTAAATGATAGATCTATGTTTCCCATAGATCAATCCATCACTACTTGAATGTTTATTGATTTTTTTCTATTTTTTATTTTCGGATTTATTTATTTTTTGAAAAAAAAATGTGAATACTCATTGACAACCCATGAAACCACTTGGAAATGCATTCTAAATGATAGATCTATGCTTCCCATAGATCAATCCATCACTACTTGAATATTTATTGATTTTTCTCTATTTTTTATTTTCGGATTTATTTATTTTTTGAAAAAAAATTGATACTTTAAGTAATGAAATACCAATTAAATGTTAAGAGAATGATTTCTAAGCGTTAGATACATGTTTCTTCTTCTTTTTTTAATTTTTAACATACTACTTGTTCATATTTATAGCAAGTCAGGTATTCAGTCTAATTGTCTTTGCCAATTGATAAGTTAAAATGCCTCGTGATATTGATCCGGCATGGAGCTTTGGTGAGGCAGTTGAGAATAATAGGTTGAAAATAAAATGCAAGTTTTTGGGAAAGTGACCACTGGGGGCATTACAAGATTCAAGCACCACTTGGGCCACATTTCTGGCAATGTTGCTGGCTGTACCAAAGTACCAAGGGAAGTCAGGGAACAAATGAAAGCTTTGGTTGGTCAAAACAAAGCTAGAAAAGTAGAGATAAAAGAAAAGAAGCGGCAAGGTTTTGATGCTGCCCGTTATGATGTATTTGGGGATGAATACTTTGATGAGGAGGAAGATGCACAGATGGAGGTTGCACGCCGAGAGTCTTTGATGAGTCAACAAGAAGAACATGAACGTCGTGCATTTGCTGGAAGCAGATATTATGATGCAGGGGGCTCATCTGCTTCTATGCCAAGCAGGGGTAAGGGCATTGCAGGGTCCATGCGTAGGGCATTTAGCACCCGAGAATGGGATGTTGATGTAGAAATTATCTCTACGAGAAAAGCAGTTCCTCCCCCTGTTGATCCTCTAGCATATAGAAAAGAGGGAGATAAACAACCAAAAATATCTAGTGTTGTGAAAGGGGTAATGAAGGCTGCAAGAGATAGATTGACCAAAACTACAGCAAAATGGCTAATTCACAAGAACATACCACCTATAGCAATAGATTCCTCATATTTCCAGACTATTCTTGATGTTGCCGCCAAAGCTGGGCGTGGTATACAAGCGCCCTCCGTATATGATGTGGGCACTAAATATCTTGAAGAATAATATAAAGAAATAAAGGCTTGGGTGGAAAAGTATAGGCCCATGTGGCAACAGAATGGTGTTACCATCATGTGTGATGGGTGGACCAGCGGCACCCAAACACAATTAATAAACTTTTTGGTGTATTCAGTCGCTAGGACTGTCTTTGTGAAGTCCATTGATGCATCTGAACATAGACGGACAGCCACATATATACACTCTTATGGATAAAGTTGTAGAGAGTGTGGGAGAGGAGCATATTATACAGATTGTTACAGATAATGGCACCAATGTCAAGGCAGCAGGTTTGAAGTTAATGGATAAGAGGACCCATTATTTCTGGACCCCATGTGCAGCACACTGCATAGATCTCATCTTGGAAGAGATTGGAAGGAAGACAAAAGTGGCTTCATTGATCAAGGCATGTAGAGGAATTACAAGATTTATATATGATCATTCATGGGTGTTAAGCTTGACGAAAAGATACACAAATAACCAAGCCTTGTTGCGTCCAGGATTAACTCGGTTTGCAACTCATTTTCTGGCTATGGAAAGCCTTGTAAGGTTTAGAACGGAGCTCATTCAGATGTTTGCATCAGAAGAATGGCTTCGTTCGAAATGGGGCAATGCAACTAGTGGTACGGAGTTTGAAGTCCCAAACCTGATGAGGGACAATAAATTTTGGAAGAAAGTGAGGAAGATATTAAAGGTTTTTGAGCCTTTAGTTAAAGTGTTGCGGCTTGTAGATGGTGATGACAAGCCAACAATGGGTTTTATAAATGAAGCAATGGATCAGGCAAAGCAATACATCATGGAAAATGTTAGATATCACAAGAAATATATAAAGATTATTGATGCCCGTTGGAACGATCAGTTGCACCATCCATTGCATGCTGCAGGTAATTAATATATATCTTTGAATTTGATACTCTTCTGTTTTCCTAACTAATGTATTTTTTTTTTTTTTTTGCTCACAGTACATTCTACATATTTATAATGTAGGTTATTTTTTTAATCCCGAATTCTATTACCGCAATGTCCAACTACACAGAAGTAATAAATATAGACTTGCGGATAGGATTACGGGAAGTATTGAAGAGATTGTTAAATCCAGATGATCACATAGATGCCATACAAGAAGTGAGTGGGTGGTTACTTAAGAGAATTTAATTATGCTGCCAAGTGCCAATTGCCATACATGCTGTAGGGGTTTACGGACTTATATCTAATTTTCACATTGTAGACATCTATGTATACACAAAGGAGAGGAACATTTGCTGACCCTCTTGTGATACGATCGATTGGAAGGATGTCACCTGGTATGACTATGAACAAAAGACCTCACCCAATAGTCTTGAATCTTGATTTATTTATCTTAATTGATTAGAAGGACTTGAGGGTTACAAATATCTAATTTTCTTTATTTATTTTTTTGCATTTCAGCTGATTGGTGGATGAATTTTGGAGAGAGCTCCACATCTAAGGAGCGCGGTTGTTCGCATCCTTAGTCAAACTGCATCTTCCAACTGTGAAAGAAATTGGAGCACTTTCTCTTTGATCCACACGAAGGTCAGGAATCGGCTTACCATGCAGAAACTCAACAAGCTTGTATATTGTCATTACAATCTGAAGTGGAGAAACAGAATTAGGGAGAGAAGGGTAAGGAATGATCCTGCTTATTGTCCTATTAATTTGGATCACATATTCAAAGATGACGATCCCTTACTCCCATGGCTAGCCGAGGTAGAGGATCCACTGCTAGATTCAGATCCGGAGCATCAGGAAACGGTTCAAGAGTTGATAGATGAGGATATGGGTGAGACACCTGCAGAAAGTCAGCCACCTTAGGGAGAAGGTATCAATACCAGTAGGACCAGGAGGAGTGGGAAAGAACCTGCTTCTAAGAAAGCTAGTTCCACCACAGTCTCTTCGAGTAGCCATGGTGGAAGAGATGGAGGAGACAGTGGGACAGGTGGTACTAGTGAATACTATCAACATGATGAAGACAATGTCATTCCTATAGAAGAAGTACATGAGTTACCTCCATCTGGAAGATTTGATCCAAGCCGTGGTTATCAACGGCGCTGAAGAGATTCACCACCTAGGGCTGGAGGTAGTAATGAGCAAGGAAATATGGGTGGAGATGTGGGAGGACAACAAGCGGCATCATGGACTGATTCGTGGAACCCTAGTTACAGTGGACAAGGACCCTCACAGTATTTTGACTATTTTCCATATGGTCAAGTACAACAAGGAGAAGAATAGTCTTCAGCTTCAGAGTCCTACTCATATGGTGACTATGGTGAAACGCAATATGGTAGATATCCACCTCCACCTCCTCCAAGTTCCTATGATGCGGGTGCAGCTGCCTTCTTTGGATTTGTGGATCCCAATGCTCATCAATATCAAATTCAATATGGTGCCAATAGAATGACAACACTGATGGGGATGAGGATAACCATAGCCCCTTGAATCTTGGTAGACATTCCTTTTGGTGGTGATTAAGGCATTCATATTTCCTTCACTAACTCTCTACTCTCTGTCATTTCTAAATTGGTGTTGAATGTTGATTGTTGATCACTTCATAGTTCATTCACTTGATTGAATTTGAACCTTGAATGTTGAAGTATTAATATTTGATTGTTCAATGTTCACTAATGAGTAATGACCTAACTCTTAAGTCTTCTTAATTCTTATGCCTTTATTTCATGTTCTATTTTTTTTTATGAACTTTTCATTACTTTTTAAGTTAGCATGACTAAGAAATATGAATACATGTGAAAAAACTAATCCTTACTATTATTTTCTATTTATACAGCGATACAGGACCTCATCTACTGAGGGCACCGCTACGCCCCCTTTTCTTACTTACTTTTGCAAAAGAACCACATTTTCTTTCATTTTGCAATTTTCTAGATTTTCTGGAATTTTTTCAGATTTTTTTGGCGATTTTTTCAAATTGCACCGCTACGCCGCTACGTATCGCCCGCTTCGTAGCGGTTTGGCGGCGGGCCGCTACGCCCGCCGCTACCGCTATTTTCATTCTTGGATGAGACAGATTTATTCTAATTGATCCATGGATAATGATGGAGGGGCCTACTTGTGGTAATGTGGAAGTTTGGGGTCTTCATTGTAATTTATTCCTAAAACTGGAGTACAATTGCATTTATATAATGGTGTTATTTGCAATTAACTGTGGGCCCGGATTGCACATGAGATGTGGGGTCGCGATGTCAAAGTTGGAGCCAGCTTTCTAAGGAATCCCTAGTGGTCCCCACGCTAGCCCAAGTTATTAGAAAGATACTAATTCTTACTTGAATTCTAAAAGGAAGGAATTTGAAAATTACTATTTTTATTTGAAGTGGGACTTCTAATAGTGGTAATAGTTAACTTATTAATTATTGTGGAAGTGAGACTTCTATAGTAATTAGAAATGAGACGGTTATTAATTATTAATGGGAGTTGGACTTCTATTTAATTAGTAAAAATGAGGTGTCTTAGTGCTATAAATAAGGGTGCATAACCGTTTGGACGTCCAGCAATAAGGAATCACACCCGGCCCTCCTCTAGTGCAAGTGTTGCACATATTTTCCTTCTCCTATTTCTCTTCTAGTTCCTTGGAGTTTCTAGTACAGTTTTCTCTTGGAGATCCCACCCATCTTCTTGAGAAAAGAGATCTGATAAACGGGTCCTAACGTGGAAGATCAAAAGATCTTGGAGACTCTTATTTGATACGTGAAAGAGTTTCATCATCAAAGAAAGACGCAACTTCTCCATTAGAGCACAACCGAGCTCCAAATGTATAATCTACTTCCTTGTATGTTGTAGATTTTTATGGATGCTTGTTGGGTGCTGTTCTATCATCTTGATAGGATTATTTACTGATCATGATGGCTGAGATTGAGGACATGGATCCTAGATTGGGTTTTATAGCCTTTTGGATAGTTGATCCCTGAGTCAAGTGGGTCAAAAGTTTTGAAAACCTATCCACGAGGCCCACCTACTTCCAACACGATGTACATACTAAACCTTGTACCATCTAAGTCTGTATCTAAGACTCCCCGTGAGTTGTGGTCGGGGCGAAAGCCCAGTCTACAACATTTACACATTTGGGGTTGTCTGGCACACATGTTAAAGGTTAAGACGGATAAGTTGGAAACGAAGTCGAAAGTATGCACGTTTGTAGGATATCCTAAAGGAACTAAAGGTTGGTTCTTCTATAATCCCAGAGAGCAGATAGCGCTGGTGAGCACTAATGCGGTTTTTCTCAAGGAAGATTATATGATGAACCGGAAATCTTTAGAAAATGTGATCTAGGAAGAAATTCAAGAGTAATCAAATCCAAATCCAAGTATGACCGAACTTGAAGAAGAACCGCCCTTACCGGACCCAGTAGTTACAACAGTGCCTTGTCGTAGTGGGAGGATTGTCAAACCTCCTAACAAGTTCTCGTTCTTAGGAGAGTCTTACGAGGCAATCCCGGAAGAATCAGAACAAGATCCCTGTAACTATGATGAAGTGATTAATAACATAGATTTGGGACGTTGGGAAGATGCTATGAAAGCTGAGATGGAGTCTATGTACTCCAATCAAGTCTGGACACTTGTGGACTTGCCTGCCAATATTAAACCTATGGGGTGCAAGTGGGTCTACAAGAGAAAAAGAGGACCAGATGGTAGAGTGGAGAACCTTAAGGCCAGGCTTGTTGCAAAAGAGTATACCTAGAAAGAGAGTATCGATTATGAGAAAACATTTTCGCCGGTAGCCATGCTCAAGTCCATCCGGATACTCTTAGACATTGCAGCTCATCTCAATTACGAGATTTGGCAAATGGATGTCAAGACGGTGTTTCTCAACAGCCATCTTGAGAAGACATCTATATGGTGCAGCCAAACGGTTTTGTAGCTAAAAACCAGGAGCAAAAAGTTTGCAAGCTGCAAAAGTCTATTTATGGACTGAAGCAGGCATCTCGAAGCTGGAACATCCGTTTGGACCTGGTAATCAAGCCATTTGGTTTTTGTCAAAATCCGGACAAGTCATGTGTGTACATGAAAAGTGAAGGTGACAGGGTAGTCTTTCTAGTTTTATATGTCGACGACATCCTACTCCTCGGGAAAGACGTAGGAATGTTGTCCACAGTGAAAGTTTGGTTGGCCAAGACTTTTGATATGAAGGACTTGAGGAGAAGCTAGCTACATCCTAGGGATCAGACTCCATCGAGACCGGAAAACTAGGATGATTGGCTTATCCCAAGCTGTATACATAGATAAGGTACTAATACGGTTTGCTATGCAAAACTCCAAGAAGGGTATTACACCTTTCAGGCATGGAGTGCACCTTTCCAAGGATCAGTGTCCTAAGACACCTGAGGAAAAGGAGCAGATGAAGTCGATACCATACGCTTCGGCTATTGATAGCCTCATGTATGCTATGCTATGTACTAGACCGGATATTTGTCATGCAGTGGGCCTAGTCAACATATATCAGTCTAACCCAGGACCTGAACATTGAATTGCTATAAAAATGTATTCTCAAATACTTGAGAAGGACTAGAGATTACATGTTGATTTGTGGCAGTGATGAACTGATTCCAGTCGGTTATACAGATTTTGACTTCATGTCAAATAAGGATTCCAGAAAATCCACCTCTGATTATATATTATGCTTGGTGGCGGAGCTATCAGCTGGAGGAGTAATAAACAAGATTGTACCGTTGATTCCACCTCAGAGGCTGAATATGTAGCGGCTTGTGAAGCAGCTAAGGAAGCAGTATGACTCAAGAGATTTCTTATGGAACTTGGGGTGGTACCTTTGGCACGACAGCCGCTCACAGTTTACTGTGACAGCCGCGGGGCAGTCGCTCAGCCCAAGGAGCCTAGAAGCCACAAAAGCCAAAAGCATTTACAGAGGAAATATCATTTAGTCAGAGAGAATGTGCAGAGAGGTGATATTGTTATTACCAAGATAGCCTCTGCGGACAATCTGGCAGATCCCTTTACTAAACCTTTGACTATCAAAGTCTTTGAGCAGCAGGTAGATGAGATGGGCATGAGATGCAACCCTAACTGGAATTGAGCCCAAGTGGGAGATTGTTAGATTGTGTGGTCTCAATCCATCAAATGATGTAATAAATTGATTAATTTCTTTATTTATCAATAAAATCATGCTTTCCTTTCATGAGATGAATGGTGTTTTATTACTTAATGCACATGACCAATACATATGACATGATGGCTCATGAGATGAACCGGGTCCCATTAGTAGATTAAATGTGAAATATGTATATGGATGAGATCCACATACGGGAGACATGTGTCACAAATCTTACACTGAAATATCTTCACAACCAGTGACGAGACTGGGCATCTCATCTGATAAGGTTGCAGCACTTTGATCACTATGACATAGTGTGATTTGTCTCGATCAACAGAATGTACGATTCTGAATCACGGTGTTGGTACATTGGATGTATTGAAGGACAATAGAAGCACCTTATGGAATACTGTCTTGATTTTAAGGTTTGCTCTCATAATTTCCTAGCAATAGGCTCTCAATCCTAAGACATTAATGAACTCAAGTTTCTATCAATTCATTTGCTTTGAGTCACCAATGAGTGATGTCAAATGTAGGTCAACACCTCGGTGTCTTAGGAATGTGGTAGTAGGACTTTGAGAACATCCAATGGTCAAGATGGAATCTATCTATATTATCCTCTTGTGCCAATTAATGGATTTGTCATTAGTAAGTGCGCACTCATCTCGATTAATAGTTAATTGGATGGTACTGATGATCACTGTGATTAATTGGGGCCCAAGGATAATAAGATGTGGATCTAAAATTGGATGGGACAGATTTATTCCAATTGATTCATGGATATTGATAGAGGGGCCTACTTGTGGTAATTGAGAAGTTTAGGGTCTTCTTTGTAATATATTCCTAAGACTAAAGTGCGATTGCATTTATATAGTGGTGTTATTTGCAATTAACTATGGGCCCAGATTGCACATGAGATGTGGGGTCGCGGTGTCCCAGTTGGTGCCAACTTTCTAAGGAATCCCTAGTGGTCCCCAGGCTAGCCCAAGTTATTAGAAAGATACTAATTCTTACTTGAACTCTAAGAGGAAGTAATTAGAAAGCTACTATTTCTATTTGAAGTAGGACTTCTAATAGTAGTAATAGTATACTTGCTAATTGTTGTGGAAGTGAGACTTCTATAGCAATTAGAAATGGAGAAAGTTACTAATTTTTAATGGGAGTTGGACTGCTATTTTGATTAGTAAAAGAAGGATTGAAAGGCTATAAAAAGGGGAGCACACCCCTCTTGGACGTCCATACTAGGAGAACACGCCCAAGGCCTTCTTTTGTGCAATTGTTGCACAATTTTCTCTCTTCTCTTTCTCTTCTAGTTCCTTGGAGTTTCTTGAAGGGTTTTCTCTTGAAGTTTCCACCAATCTTCTTGAGAAAAGAGATCTGATAGCGAGTCATAGCGCGGAAGACAATAAGGTCTTGGAGATCCCAAATTGCTTCAAGAAGAGTTCTTGATCAAGTTAATTGTCTTCTTCTCGATTAGAGCACTATCGGGCTCCAAAGGTATAATCTGCTTCTCTATTTATTATTGATTATTTTGGTTGCATGTTGTTGATTTCTATCTATTAGATAGGTTTTATTGCTGTACATGATTGATGAGATGGAGGGATTGCGTCTTGGATATGATTTATGGCCTTATGTATACTTGATCCCTAAGTCAAGTGGGTAAAATATTTTTAAAAATCTGTCCACGAGGCCCACCTACTTCCAACACAATATGCAATAAAAGAACAGAAATCGAGAAATTAATGGGGAAGGAACAACGCTGAAAAAAAAAACCCAAAATTTGACCTTAATGAGCCTTCTCAATCTCCTAGCATCCACATGATACAAGAGAGAGGACCATCAAAGGAAAACTGTGCTTTTGAAAAAAAAAATATTTTCTGTACTGTAGCTGCTACAGTACAGACGAAAATAATACCTATATATAAGACTTAAAAATCACCTCAAAACCCCAAGAAACCTACTATAGTTAAATCCTACCACAAATAGAAGTCTCGAACAAACTTTCTTACTGGAATACATCAAGAAATTAACAAGAAAAATAAAGGAAGTCAGAAAACTCCACAATCTGGGTCGTCTCAGGCACTTTCGAGGAGATCTGTTATGGGGGCCCACATGGCCTGCCTATTGATGAAATCACTTGTCAGATCTGAAGGCCCACTCATGGGCAGTCCTGTTGGCACCTTCCTTTCTCAGGTTGGACCTGATTTAACCTTCCAAACTTGAGTCCAAAACCTGCTGCTCGTGAGCCCCCTTTTAAATTCTGAATTTTCTGCAGATTTGCAAATAAGCACCTGTTTTCTATATTATTCTCTAAACAGCCCCTGTTCTTCATACTTGAGCATAATTCCTAGCTGTTTGGGCACAAGTTCTCAATCAAAACTTTGTGGGACCCCTGCAGGCCATCTTGGGATGATCCAATTACGCTATATAGGATTCAGCTAGCGCAATAATATCATCATCATCATCAAATTCTACATCAATTCCTAACCATGTGAAGTTATTCATTTGTATTTTATTCTCATTTTTTTAAGTAAAAAATACAAAAATGCAACTCTTATTTTACCTAGTAATGCTGATATCTTAAACAATTTAATCGTTCACATATATATCATCTATGATACATTGATATATATCAATGATATTCTTTATATGAGAATGTTATGCTTAAAGGTACCTCTCACGGATTTGCATATTGTTCTTTATATGATAATTTTTCTGAAAATCTCATATTTTGGATTTTTACATATTTTCCTATATTTTTAATTCTCACAATTGTTTATACTTATAAGAACTATATATATATATATATATATGCATAGAACCAAAATTCTTTGGTCTTCTTTCCAGTTGAATGAGCATTGCTGCAGTATTTTTTTGTTTACCATTTGCAGCTATTATCCATAGTAAGCCGTCTTTCAATGAGAGAATTGCCCCCTTGAAGAGGCTTTTGGAACAATGTCCAGTTGCTCACCTATGGTGAGACTTGCATAAGACTAGGATTGTGGAACTATGCATGCCATCAGATCATGGATCATATAAATTCAACTCAACACAATTGGAAGGGAAAGCCATATTCTCTAATGACCGGTAACTTAAAACTCAACTATATCCTCTTCCTTGAAATTAAGGAGTGACCTACATCAAGGCCAATGAAATGAAGATCTAGGTAGACAGCACCACAAGAAATAGAGGTTGACATAGCACGAGAATTCACAAAAGCAATAGATGGGTGATGAATATAGATGACATATAGGCATGTGTTTCAGAAAGAGAATATAACATCAGTGGAACATTCTCTAAATTATGTCCATCCCCATATCTTGTGCCAAAAAAACACACTTAATTTCTCTAAACAACTGTCTAGTTAAACTTGTCTACAAAGAAAGCTCCAAATCAGGGTACATATTTTAATTCAAAAATTATTCTCCATTATCTTAATATTTGGTTACCCAGAAAAGGTGTTGGACATAAACCTAGAATTTGAAACAGAAAAAGTAGCAAAGGAAACAGTGTAGTGTATTCAAAACATTTTTTAATTGCAAAATGAAATCAGCACCAAGAGGCAACTGAGGATGCTTTACCGTTCTCGAATGATTCTAAAAGCTTCTTTTGTTGCATATGGTAATCCAGTCTTTGGGTCACGATACCTGTGGCGTCATAGAGAAATTCAATCACATGAATTTCATTAACAAAGACATGTAGATCCAAACTATTTCCATCACCAAAAACTAGAAAATACAGTAGAAAGCACCGAGCCATTTTACCATCAAGGGATATTGATCTCTCTTGAATGATCAGAGGGTCCAACGACAGATGAGAACAGATATGTGGGGCCCACGGCAGATGAAAGCAGGTCAAGGGACAAAAAACTTAACTCAGAACTGATGGACCTCCACTCAAACAAAACCCAAGATCACTTGGATTAAACATGATCAAGAGATAATATTAACAGAAAAGATCAAGAGCCTAACCTCTGGTCCCAAGAAACCACTAAAACACTGAGGAAGACAATGGATTTAAGAGAAGTTGTGTTGGGTTAAATGTTAATGCATCCCAACCACCCTATTATAATGAAGGTTCATGTACAATATTAGTAATTACAATGAGGTTTTACAAACTTTTTTTTTTAAATATATATCATATATATTAAGGTTTGACAAACTATTACAGACAAATATTGTATGGTACATAAGGGACCATCTAAAGCGGTGTGACATCACTTATTATAGTACATTGAGAACTATGGGAAATTAAGTATCTTCAATCTTGGTCCTATATAAAGAGAAACATATTAATATTGATCATCTAATTGATAGATTTCTTTCTCAGTAATATCTCTTACCTTCTCATAAGCTCTTCTTGTTGTTGCTGCTTCTCATACCTCCCAAAAAATCATTCTCGGTGAAATGCTATGGAAGAAGAAATGGCAGCTTTGGACAGAAACTATACTTAAGAAACAAACAAATAGCCTGAGGGAAGTCTCCAGTATGGTATAAA
This sequence comes from Cinnamomum chago, assembly GCA_038049695.1. Taxonomy (NCBI): domain Eukaryota; kingdom Viridiplantae; phylum Streptophyta; class Magnoliopsida; order Laurales; family Lauraceae; genus Cinnamomum; species Cinnamomum chago. The sequence goes on from CP142456.1 coordinate 34,453,993, forward strand.
TGGGTGTATCTTTCAAGTACAAACTCAATAGAATTAGAACCCTCACTTGTTTGAAGCCCAACTTGTAGTAAAACACATTAGGCCATGGTTTTTTTCTTAAGGTAACGTAGATATATTAAAAAAGAGAGTACAACAAAATGTGTCGGTAGCCAAAACAATCGGGCACCTGTATAAGATATATATATATATATATGCACACACACACACACACACGGAGCCACCCCTGGCATAGGCTATGCTATAAAAACACTTAGATTACAAAGTCGATCTGCCCTTTGTTTTGCTAAAGAATCCGCCATCCAATTAGCACCTCTACTAACATGTTGAAAAGATATACAACACCATATAACAAGACCCTTAATCTCATTAAAGTAGAATTGCATCTTCCAAGGTCCTCTGAATGTTCTTGTCCAAGACACAACATTAACTAAGAGATTGAGATGGAAAGAGAGTCGGAAAATGCGAAGAGCTTCTAAGACTGCCAAAAATTTAGCTTTATCGGAATATTTGACACCAACATGCTTGGAAAACATATATAACACCTCTCCATTATGATTTCTAAGAACTCCACCAATTCCAACCGGCCCTAGTTTACCACAAGCTGCTCCATCCATGTTAGACTTTAGATAATCCATCAGCAAAGAGCTCCAATGCGCTTGCAACTTCTTCTTTTATCTTCCAACTGACAAACAAGCACCCCAATTATACATGCTTTTACCTATCTCAATATCTAAGAACTCCTTTTTTAGTGTGATCCCATTTTGCAATCCTCAAGGTCACTGAAGAAAGAAGATTTTCCCAAGATGCTTCCTTACCATTGATACAGACCATAAAATGGAAAAAGCGATGATCTTCCACAGAATCAAACCACATCCTGCCAAAGGATTTCACCTCCATGCCTTGAACAACTGAGCTATCGACCCCAGGGTAGACCATGTTACACCACACGCATAGAGGAAATACCCCCAAAGGCGCAAAGCAAAGTCACAGTGAAGAAATAGATGATCTACTGACTCCCACTCTCTCTTCCATAAACAACATGTCTGAAATGACTTCTGAGACACCAATCCCCTCCTTAAATTATCTGTTGTCGATATCTTTTTTGCCACCACCAACCAGCATGGTAGAAATGGCTTCTGAGACACCAACCCCCTCCTTAAATTATCCTCTGCTGATATCTTTTTTGCCACCACCAACCAGCAAAAAACCTCTACTCTGAGACGAGGACCCTCCAAATCAAAGCACAAGAAGAAAGTGTCATATTACTGATCCAGCTCCCTGTAAAAAGACTTAGTCTAGAAATCTCTATAAGAATTTGGTTTCCAGATGCGAGAGTTGGTTACATAGGGCATAAGAAAATGTTAGAAATAAGACCCAACAAAGACTGAAACTCCCCCAACTCTGAGTGACGAAAAGCCCTCCTTGACAAATTCACAATTACAGAACTTGAAAGTGTGTAATAGTGAATTGTATTATAATTATGTCTCTCCTTTGGAGATCAACTCTCAATTTATACGTATTTACATGCCGTTTAATCAAGGTTCTAATTTTGGAAGGAAACTAATTACATCAATCATAAGTTAAGAAGGAAACTAACTAAAACTAATTAAAGAATATGTACAGTTGTTATTATACAACCCAATCAATCCACATGAGATTTATGTGATGGACTTTCTCATGGGCCTTGGGCCTTATTAACAACCCCCCTCAAATTGATGTGGGAGAATCAACAAGCATCAATTTGCCAACCAAGAACTGATGACGCGGTCGCGGAAGGCCTTTAGTAAGAATGTCAGCAATTTGAAGCTCAGTGGAGATATGTGGAAGACTAATGACACCGCGTGTGTAAGGTCCGCGACCTTATTGGGCCCGTTGACCCATTTATTTTATTATTATTATAATTATTTGTATTTTAGATATTTAAGTGGGTTTAGGCTTTGAGTGAGTTTCTTTTAGTGTTAGAATAGTGTCTGCGAAGTTTCGTTCGATTTCGAGTTCGTTCGATCCTAGAAGGGGGGTAAGTTTGCAAATTAGGGAAAATTGAGTGTTTTTCCGAAAAAATTCCTATCACCATGATTTTGGGTTCGTTGGAAAGGTCTCGTCGCGCTGATCATTTTTGTCTCTTGGCTCGTCGCGATCCGACGATCAAAAACCCTTCAAAAAGTCCATTCTTTTACCGGACCCACTTAAAGGCAAATTGGTCTTTTCCTCCCTCTCTTCTTCTTAATTAGGGATTAGCCCTAATCTCATTCTCACTTCTGCAACGAACGAGAGTTACAGCAGCCCATCTTCTTCCCCTTCTCTTCTCAAGCCCAGATCTCCCTCCGGGAGAGATTATCTCCGTGCTCCGGACAGCACATCTTCTTCCTTTTGATCTCCTCTCTCCATTGATACTAGTGGGTAAGCCTTTTCCTATCAACAACTTTTCCATTCGTTTTCTCTTTTGTTTAGAATAGGTTGGATCATGATCTTTTTCTTTCTTTTCTTCTCCGTTACGTTCTAGATTGCGTTTGGTCGGATTAGATTGTGAGTTTTGCGAGAGAGAGCTTCTCCTCAAGCTTTTTTCAATTTCTAATCATCTTCTTGGTTGAGGCAAGTAGATATGCATTCTATATTTAATCATGTGTGTATTGTTTTCTTTTGATTGCAATGATATCCTTGTTAGATTACCCAAATTCCAAGCCTATTGTTGGGATTGCATTGGGATTGACATGTTAGGTTAGATTTATGGTTTGGATTAGATTAATTGTTAAATGGTAGCTTTGGAGGTTTTTAATTTGATAGAATGGATGAGAATAATGATTGAAATGATTGGGGAGCATGGAGGCTTGTTTTCTGCAGGAAAAAGGAAGAAAAAAACCCATTTTCGGGCTCAGGTTGCAGTGCCGATCGATCGGGCCTGCAAGTCGATCGATCGGACTGCAATTTGGTCTCAGTTAACTGAGGCGAAAATCAGTCCGATCGATTGGACCTGTTGTCCGATCGATCGGAGGGCATTTTCGTAATTTCTGACAACTTCGGAAAATGACTTAAAATGCTTATAACTTTTAATCCGTACGTCGGATTTCTACATATTATATACCGTTGGAAAGCCCTTGAGATGTAGAATCCAATGGTTCTAGTTTCATCACGATCGGAGGTTGGGAAGTGATGTAAAAACTCAGATTATTGACCCAGCCTATATTTTATTAGAAATGAAACCAATAACTTAGGTTTGGGCCTTAGATGTTGGAAACCAAGAACCTACTATCAGTTGACCATTAATGGGGATTAAATCGTAGCACGTGGCTTGGTGTACTTCGATTAGGTGTCTAGGTATTCGTGTATTAAACATGGGATAACCGAATGCGTATGAAATTGAATTAATGGATGCTTAACATGATTGTACACCAAGGGATTTCCTTAGAAGCATCGTTGATCCAATTCCACACGTACTCCGTAGAACATGTAGGATACATGGATGACACCACTTGCTTAGGTTCGGATCGTAATTCCTCCTTGACTAATTTAATCGTATCCGTTGTTATAATTCCTTGTACACTCACTCTCGGCATAATACACCTAACTAATTATGAAACATAATCCCTTGTAGAATTAGGACTTGGACCGGACTTAGAGTGCACCTTAGTAACCCGTGTTATGTAATTGATGAACATGACTGGCTAGACTGAAGGGATTACCATGTGATTGGTTTTGTCTTGTATTGATTTGAATGAGATAATCCCTACGAACATGTCTTGTAAATTGAGCTAGCCAGACTTGCTTGTCTATTCTCGTGTCAACACCTCGTTATTATTATTAGTATTTGCATATCATGGCCAGCTGCAGTTTGGAGTTTATTGATGGGCCGGTTACTCGGACATCGGGGTGGGCAGTCGGCTTTGGACGGCGTCCATGGCGTTGAATAGTTGGGAGCGAGCCGGGACCGTGCTACTATTCCCAGGACCGGGAGCTAGGATCCCCCTGGAGCCGGACTTTGGTATCAGTAGTCTGGATAGGATTGTTACTGGTACCCCGTGAGGTGGCTAGTACATCCACGGAGTCTCCCTCTTGTGCATTGCATTACATTGGTAGTGGTGATTGTTAGTATTGCTAGGATTTCTATTTATGATTCGGATGATTATTTACTCATGCTTTATGCCTAGATTCGATTCCTTGTATTCTCTTGATTATTATGCATGTCATTACTCTTATACTTGATGCATGTCATGATTACTTATATCTTGCTTATCTATTGCTCAACATGTCGTTGACTCTATTCCTTGGTGTGCAGACTCCTCAGGTGAGTACTATTACGAGGAGCAAGCAGGTGAGGAGATCCCAGAGGATCTCCAACCGGCTGAGGAGGAACAAGAGTGGCGTGCCGATGACGTAGAGTAGCGTCATTGATCCTGGCACGGGAGAGTGATTCATCGGGACTTCCTTAGATTTTATTTCTTCATTTATTATCTCTAGTTGAACTTTCACACTATTGACTTCACTATTGTTTTAAATGGCCTTGATTAGTGGGATGGCCATTAAATGAATTAATTTCCTTGTTTAAGTTTATTTTATTCTTTGTTCAACTTTAATATATATTGAGATTCATTATTCCTTGTTGATATCCAAATATGCCTAGAATTGTATGAGTTCCGCAAATTCTTATTTTATTTGAGGTTTGAAATATTATATCCTCACAGCGAACTTACGATCCTTGGGCCTAAAGGACAAAATTTTTAATTAGTCCTAAATTTCATTCCCCGGATCCGGTTTATTCTCTAATCGGGTTCGGGGGACGTGACAGCGTGTAAGTTCATCATGTATGAAGTGACAATCAACCTCGATGTGCTTAGTGCGTTCATGGAAAATCGGATTTTCAGTAATCCGAATAGCACTTGTATTATCCGCATATAGTGGGGTAGCACCTTCCGCTAGAAACCCAATGTCGGAAAGGAGTCCGCATAGCCAAAGAATTTCGAAGCACGCAACAGACATGGCTCGGTACTCAGCCTCAGTAGAAGATTTTGAAACTTTTTCATGTTTCTTACATTTCCAGGAAATCAGACTATCACCCAAAAACATGCACCATCCTGTTGTCGAACTGCAAGTATCCGGACACCCAGCCCAATCAGCATCGGAATAAGCTCTGAGAGATAGAGGATTGTTTGATGGGAAAAACAACACGCGAGTCGGTGTGCGAATAAGGTACCGAATGATGCGACGAAAAGCAGCCATATGAAGATGTCGTGGAGCAGTCATGAACTGACTCATGAGGTTGACCGCATAGGAGATATCAGGGCGAGTGATCGCGAGGTAGATCAGGCTACCAACTAACTGGCGATATGTTGTAGGATCTGGAAGAAGGTCACCCTCCTCTTTACTGAGTTTGACATTTAGTTCGACCAGTGTATCTACTGGAGCGGAAGCAGTAAGGCCAGCCAAGTCAATGAGGTCAACCATGTATTTGTGCTAATTGAGAACTATACCTTTAGTCGATTGATGAACTTCAAGACCAAGGAAATAGTGTAATGGGCCGAGATCCTTCATGTGAAATGTCTTATTAAGAGAAGCTTGGATTTCCTTAATCATATGTGCATTGGGACCAGTAATCACAATGTCATCCACGTAGACCAATAGCACAGTAATCCCGGATGGAGCATGATGTATGAACATAGAAGGATCATACTGGCTCCGATGAAAATCCAATTGGAGAAGAGCAGCTTGAAATTTCTCAAACCATGCGCGAGGAGCTTGCTTCAGACTATAGAGGGAGCGACGGAGTTTGGCAACCATACCCTTCCTAGATGAGTACCCTTGAGGCAGACGCATATAAACGTCTTCTTTTAGATCGCCATGAAGAAATGCATTTTTGACATCCATCTGATATAGAGGCCAAGACTGAAAGGCAGCAACGGCAAGAATTATGCGAATCGTGGTCATTTTGGCGACGGGAGCAAACGTTTCATTATAATCGATGCCATATTCCTGCCGATTTCCAAGAGCAGTGAGACGGGCCTTATATCGATCCAATGTGCCCTCGGATTTTAACTTGAGAGAAAAAATCCACTTACAGCCAATAGGTTTGACATTCATAGGAGCCTGGACAACATCCCATGTGTGATTCTGTTCTAAAGCCTCCAATTCCTCTTACATAGCCTGGTTCCAACATTGGTGCTGCACAGCCTGATAATAGGATTGCGGGATGGAAGAGGACGACAAAGTGGCCATTAAGGAAGTATGAGAGAACCCATAGCGGTCTGGCGGGACTGAAATGCGAGTGGAGCGACGCAATGAAGGAGGGCCGGAGGGACCAGGTTCCGGAGGCGGACCCGATGCCGGAGGAAGATCAAGAGGGGGAGTACCTGTAGGCGCATCTTTGTTCCGCCTGTGATACACAAAGTCAGGATTAAAGCGAACAATAGATTTGTTTTCAGAAAAACTAGGTAAGGAAACGAAAGAGGGGTCCGGAGGATCAAGGTGTTGGTGAGAAAAATACTTGTTTTCAAAAAACACAACATTCCTAAAGGTACGGATGCAACGAATGTTGGGATCATAGCAAAGGAACCCTTTCTAAAAGGGTGCATAGCCTAAAAAGGCACACCTAGCTGATTGAGCAGTGAGTTTGGTTCGTTCCGAAGGAGGCAAATGCCCAAAGCAAATTGACCCAAAAACATGAAGGTCATCATAGGACGGAGAGGTCTTGTATAACCGGTAATATGGGCTCTGGCTGTCAATAGATGGTGAAGGCATGCGATTGATAATATGAGCTGCAGTAGCCAATGCCTCAACCCAAAAACGGGTAGGAACCGATGATTCAAGTAGAAGGGAACGAGTGACATCAAGGAGATGTCTATTCTTCCGTTCAGCGACTCCATTCTGCTGTGGAGTATAAGGACAAGTTCGTTGAGAAATAATGCCTTTGGTTTGTAAAAACTTGTGAAAATCATACGACACATATTCCCCGCCTAAATCAGATCGCAAGATTTTAATGCAGGTGGAAAATTGAGTCTCAACATAAGCCAAAAAAAATTTAAAAACAGTAAAAACATCAGATTTGGAATGCAGAAAGTAAACCCATGTGAACAGACTGAAATCATCAATAAAAGTCACAAAGTATTTATAGTGAGCGTGAGAGAGCTGGAGCAATTCCCCATACATCACTATGAATCAAATCAAAGCATTTAGTGCTATGTGAAGTGGAAATAGGAAAAGGAAGAGTTTTACTCTTTCCCATTTTACAAGTAGCACAATCAAAAGGCACACAAGAAGATAAACCGGGAGTTTTATTTAATAAACCAGAATTTAACATAAGGGATAGAACTTTGGAATTAGGATGGCCAACTCTATTATGCTACAATCGGCAGTTATCTCTAATAGAAAAACAAAAGACATTATTGTCAAATATATTCCTAGAAAGCTTATTAAAATCCAGTGGAAACAAGCGTCCACACTTAGGCCCCCTCGCGATCTCCTTCCCAGACATCTGGTCCTGCACAACACAACCAGAAGAAGAGAAAGAGATGGTACAATTATTTTCAACAAGTTGTCCAACCGACAATAGGTTTGAAGTTAAATTGGGACAAAGGTAAACATTGTTTAAAGGAAGAGGACCAGTGATATCGCCGAGAGCAGTAATGGGTACGTCGCCTCTGTTAGCAGTTTGTATATGAAGATTGTCATTGTATTTTGTCACATTGGAGAGTGAGGAACGGGAATACGTCATATGATTAGACGCCCCGGAATCAAGGAACCAAGTAGAAGATGGAGAGGACGTACCTGAGAAACCAAAAGCATAGAAGGCATTGAGAATCATTCGTTGAACTAGCTCAGGAGTTAGAGATGATGAGGGCCCAGGCTGTGAGGGTGTAGATGTAGTAGCAGGCATAACTGAAGAAGCAACATAAGCATGTGGAGTCTGAGACTGCGGAGTCTGGGGAGTCTAATACTGCGGAGTCATTGGGGACGGACGTGGTGGGCGGCGGCGGCGACATTCAGAGATGATATGTCCCGACTTTTTACAGTAACTGCAGACTTTCTATTTGCATTGAGATGCAAGATGCCCAAATTTTTGACAACTGTAGCACTTTGTTTTGCTCAAGTCTCGAGGCGTAGGCTGAAAAACTTGATTTGGCTGAGAACGCGACTGAAAAGGTCTCGGTCTTTTGTTGAGCCATATGGGCTGAGGTTGCCATGCGTTGTTCCTCGCATAAGAGTTCATTCAAGCAGACAGCCAAGGAAGGTAGAGGCGTCCGATTCATCAGGGCAGATCGGACACCTTCAAATTCATTCCGTAATTTCATCAAAAATTGATCACGCTGACTAGAGGCCTGAAGATCGCGGATGACGATCAAAACATTGGCAACCACACATGCATACTTAATACTATCGTATTCTGACCATAGGGTCCGAAATCCCGAATGGTAGTCTTGGATCGACAAGGTCCCTTGTGCATATTCAGCAATTGCACATTCAAGCTGAAATTGACGGGCGGAGTTATCTTGATGGTATACTTGCTGGAGATACCCCCACATGTCTCTAGAAGTGGTGTAGGGTTTGAGGTTCATTATCAGACGTGGCTCGACGGAGCCAAGGATCCATGATTTTATTTTGGCATCTTTGGTATGCCAAGTGGATATCTTCTTCTCATTGTCAGTGGGTGTAGGGTCAAATCCAGAAATATAGCCCCACAATTCCTTAGCTTCAAGGTATATTTGGAATTGGAAAGACCAAGCAGGATAATTTTTTCCCGTGAATCTGATCAAGGTAACCTCAGATTTTTCCATCTTAGCCGAAATTGGAAACAAATCGATTGAACAGAGACCGAAGCCCAAACAGTAGACAGTTGCTGTATCACAGATTGGACCCCAAACAGGGCTGACGACCCAAAAAATTGGGTTAGGTTATGGACGTGGGCCCCACCAGAAGATCAGATGGTATGGATGAAGGCACAGAAGAATTTCACAACTTATGGAAGAAGATTCATCCAAAAACAGTTCAGATCCACCTTTTTGGATGGTTGAGATGAAATCAGATTAATAAACTTAAGTATTCACTGAATGCAGTAGAAAACCAACCTGGGATGCGGAAAAAATTCCTAAAAAATCACCAAAATAAGGAAGAATTTCAGTCGACCAACTTGGGCTGGTTCCGCAGAGGTGTTGAAGAAGATCTCAGGTGGGCCACACCTGATCTGAGATGATCTGAGACGATTGGAGATGATCTGAGATGATCCAAGGGCTGCCAAACGTAGATGATGCAAGTAGACACAGCAAAGCCAAAAATTTAGCAGAACAGATGTTGCAGTAGCCAAGTCTCCCAGACGTCCAGGTTCGGCAGTGGACAATCCTCCACGTGGTCCCCACCAGATGATCTCTGGACAGATCAGAGGGAAGGGATGATAGGAGATATAAATTCCGCAACTGATGGAAGAAGAACTCCTCAAAAAGGATCAAGATCCGAGATTCTAGACGGCTGAGATTGAAACTTGTGGATAAAATTGAAAAAACCTAGAAATTAGCAGATGGCCTACCTCTGATGATCAAAAAATCTTAAAAAAATCACCAGAAAGTTCTATAATTCCAGTCGACCAGGATGGAAGGGATCTTGAGAGGTGCTGATGACGATCTGAAGTGGGCCACGTCTTGATCTAAGATGATCCGTGATGATCAGGGTTGATCAGTGATCTTACAGACCTTGGAAGATGTCGAGGATGATCTTACAGATCATTGGATGTGGAAAATTAAAGCCCTAGGCTCTGATACCATGACAAATTCACAATTTCAGAACTTGAAAGTGTGTAATAGTGAATTGTATTATAATTCTGTCTCTCCTTTGGAGATCAACTCTCAATTTATAGGTATTTACATGCCTTTTAATCAAAGTTCTAATTTTGGAAGGAAACTAATTACATCAATCATAAGTTAAGAAGGAAACTAACTAAAAATAATTAAAGAATATGTACAGTTGTTATTATACAACCCAATCAATCCACGTGAGATTTATGTGATGGACTTTCTCATGGGCCTTGGGCCTTGGGCCTTATTAACACTCATGACACTAACCTCCCACGACACCCTCTCCACATTCCATACATAACACTCTTTTACATAAGACTATTTATTAGAAGCAATCCTAAACATTCTAGGAAACAAAATTTGTAAAGTGCCCACCCCCAACCAGTCATCAAACCAAAAACCAGCTTTATCAGCCTCCCCCACTTTAAACGCCAAACCCTCTTCAAAGATTTAACCCCTCACCTGACAATTCAAAAATAAAAAATAAAAAATTACCCCACCTTGGACACATCTCCAAAACTAGAAATAGCACCCTACGACTTAGACATTCTAATCTAGGAACTCTTTTAGGAACCCAGCCCCACTCATCTTCCCCATATTTAGACACTATCACCTTCCTCCATAAAGCCTCTTTCTCCACCCCCAAACCTCCACCACCATTTAGCTAATAAAGCTCAATTCTTTAACTCCAAATTGCCCAATCCCAAACCCCCCAACATATTTTGGTTTAGTCGCCTCTTCCCATTTCATTGGATGCAACTTTCTTCTTTCACTATTACCCTCCATAAGAAAGTTCTCAGAATTCGGTCCAATTTCTTCCTCACCACTAGTGGCATCCTATATAAGGACATGTAAATTGGTGGCTATACAAAGATGATTTAATGAGCGCAATCTTCCCCCAAGTGAGAGATACTACCTCTCATGGTTTAAATTCTCAGCCGATACCGGTTCGTATTAGCTATACGAACCGGTATCAGCCCATACCGGTATGATAATTTGAATATTATTGGTCTCGGTATCGCCCTGTCAAAAAATCCCCAAAATATCGGATATTATCAGCCGATATCTCAAATTATCAGTTCTAACCAATCTATCGGCCGATATTTTGAAAATATAGGCCAACTGTAATTTAATTATTTTTTTTTCCATTTCTCCTATTTTACTCCTTTCTTCCTTTTACCAAATACATCAGATGCTTCCCTTCTTCCTCCCTAACATCTATTTCACTTCCAAGCCATCAAAAATACCTATTTTTGTCAAATTAGTCCTAAAAATCATATACAACTCCACTAAGGTTAGAATTTTGTATTCTTTTTTGTAATTCTTTTATAAAATTATTTAAATCTAGTTTAGAAATGATGATTGCATGCTCTTTTTGTTGTAGGTACCTTTCATTATCTTAAATTTACAGATTTTGAGGCTAAATCTACTATTTGAGGTTTTCAAAATTAGGATTTTTGTCTAAATCTTGTAGATCTTTGTAAATAGTTACTCAAATTTGTCATCATTTTAAGTAAATCATAAATGTCCAATTGCTTTGTGCTTTATGATAGTATCATTATAAAATATGCTATCATGATACTCTTGAATTCACAACTTACTCGATGATTGAGTGATGAATACAAGCTTTTATTTTCTCAAATTTCACACTAATAGAAAGTTCATAAGTCATAATTATGGTTGCATTTTATAAAAATTTGCAATGTTCTAACTTATTTCAGTATATACATCTAAATCTATTGAATTGTAAGAAAAATTTATACTATTCCGGATAAGACAACGATACACGATGTCATGACTTAGAGGGACCGATATTTTGATTTATTGTTTTTACATATAAAAAAAACATTATTTTCCAGCAGTTTCTAATATTCTGGATTTTTTGGATATTTTTGAAAAAAAATTGGATTAAAAGAAATTCACAACACAACATACCAATGCCGATACCGCATCGATTTTTTGGCCCAGCCAATAGCGCAACCAATATCGTGCTTTAGAACCAAGCTATGTCTTCCAAGTGGATATTTTTTTCTCAAAGTTTTCCACCTCATGATCCCACATCGACACAAGCCTAGTATTCACTCCAATGGGTAAGCCAAGATACTAACAAGGACGATGACCCACTTTGCAATGAAGCCTATCCGCCAAAGTCTAAATGTCCTCCGAACAACCAACCCCCAACTAAACAGCTCTTCCTCAAATTAATCTTCAAACCTGAAGCTAAATGAAAACATCTTAGAATTCTTTTCAGAGTAGCAACTTCCTCCCATCTTTGCAAATTGAAGGTGAGTAACAACCTTTCCACCCTTTCCAGCCTCGAACCCGCTGATCATCCCAATTTCTTTTGCCTTTGCAAGAAGAGTTCCCTAAGCCTCCGCCACAGTAGTAAATAAGAAAGGGGAGAGCAGATATCCCTGTCTTAATCCTCTTGATGTTGTAGATGGTTGAGATGAGGAACCATTAACAAAAACTGAAAATGAAGTAGATGAGATGCATTCTTTGATCAACCCTCTCCACCCATTGCCAAAACCAAATCTTCCCAACATATAATCAACGAACTTCCAATCAACATGGTCATAAGCCTTTTCCAAGTCAACTTTAAAAATTGCACCCTCCTTAAAAGCCCTCTTTCTTGAATCAATGAGTTCATTTGCAATCAAAATCCCCTCAAGAATCTGCATGTCCTGGACAAAAGCTCCGTAGGAAGGACTAATGATGGCGGGGAGTGTCTTTATAAGTCTTTTGGCCAAAGTCTTTGCTAGCAATTTATAAACACATCCAACCAAACTTACAGGCCTATAATCATCTTTTAGTCCCACTGGATTTGGCACTTTGGGATTAGGCACAAGAATGTTGCGTTTAATTCTGTGTCCAACCTTCCCCTGTGATGGAGTTCTGATAAGAATTTGCATATCCTATTTTATAATATCTAAGGCTGCCTTAATAAAGTCAAAGATAAAACCATCCGGGCCTGGCGCTTTATCACCCACACAGTCCGCTAAAGCAATGTTCACTTCTCCATCGAAGCTCCTTTCCATCCAAACCTTGTTCTGCATGGATTGAAGGAAAAAAATATATATATACTGTTCAATGTTTGCCTAATAATGGTTTCGCTAGAATATAATTCTTCATAAAAGTTAGCAATCTCCTCTTTGATCTCTACTAGATCCTCCAAAAGAATGTTGCCTCTTTTGACCTAGCCAATGAAGATGACCTTTCTTCTGGCACTTGCCATTCGATGAAAATTTTTAGTATTCTTGTCTCCCTCTTTTACCCATAGTACTCTAAATTTTTGCCTCCAAGATAATTCCTCCATTCAATTTAGCTCCAACAATTTTTTCCTAGCTCTACATCTCGCCTTCAACTCTCCTTGATCATGCGGCCTAGCCTCTTTTATCGTGTTCCACCCCTCCAACTTCATTTCCAATTCGCTGCTTTTATCTTTGAACCTGTGAAATGAAGAATTATTTCAATACTTGATCTTCGATTTGAGCCCTTGTAACTTCTTCATTAGTATAAAGTTCGTATACCCCCTGATAAGTGCTTAATTGTTTACAATTTGAGCCCTAATATTCGGTTTATCTTGTGCTAGTTCATAGTTATTTATTTGATTTTACATAGTCTTTGTTAATTTTTATGCAAAGGTAAAAAGGAGCAAAAAGAAGAATTAATGAAGACATGATGGGTGTGAATCACCAAGAAGGATCATGGTGGGTCCCATCCAAGCTGTTTCAGATTTCAAGACTACTTTCTAACTCTTTGGGAGCTTACAATTCAAAGAAGGAAAGAATTGGAGGAAGAAAGCAAATTCAAAGAAGGAAAGCGGAAGAAAAAAGAAAAAAGAAGAAACCCAACCTAGAGTTACACATCGAAAGGGGGCCCACAGCCATTGCAAAGGTGGAATTTCAGAATTTAGAAAGTCTTGTTCAAGTACAGGTGGAGCCCAAAAATAGAGAAGAAAAAGGAGGAAAAGAAGGAAAGTTTAAAGGAAGAGTCCAAGCCAAGTTAGAAGTCCAAGAAGGAGGTCCCACAATCATTGTTGCACACACCATATGGGCCCACTTTTATGTTAAAATTTTCAGATTTACTCTCTTGCAATAAAATCTTAGATTTGTGGGTCCATGTGAAGAATTTTCTAGAAGATACAAGTGGGATCAGATTTAGAAAGTCTTGTTAATAAAGAAAGAAGACTCCTATTTCATCTAATTACGAAGCCTAATTATAAAACAAGATGGAGATCTAATCATACAAGGAGAGAAGCAAAAAAAGGAGGAGATTATTCACAAAAGAGATACTTCAGCAAAAAGCATAAAAGGCATAAAAAGGGAGTGGATGTCCAGCACATTAAAAGGGAGAAATCACTACAAAAACCAGCCACAATCATCCCATAGAGACAGCAGCCGTACAAGCCACCTTTGGAGCATCTTTGGAGCAACATTGGAGAAGCTTTTGGAGCGAGGAAAAATTTAGCAAGCTGCTGGCCGCCCACCACTTCACCATCATCTTCTAGTTTTCTTCTTATGAACTTATTTTCTATGTTATTTTCAATTCCAAACATGAGTAGCTAATTTTTTAGGGATAGGGTGTAGTTCAAACCCTAGCCTAGTTCTATGTAGTCTCTTTTGGCATCTTTTAATTCAGATTTCAGTTTTATAAGTTGAGATTCTAAACCATGTTTTTAATTGATGAGTTGTGTATATGCCATGCCAACCATGTTCTGTTCAATTAAATTTAAGAGTAGCTAACTTATGTTTAATTGATCTTGAAAACTACGCATCTAGGGTTTAGAACCATGAATAATCTAAGTAGATGCCATGCTTAGACTCATGCATTTATCATTCCCATTGTTTTATGCATTATGTGTGTTTTGACTAGGACATATGCCATGCTTAGTTTTTGCATCATAATGAACAATTCAATAAGTATGCCACTCATGAATTAGGTTTAGGGGAATAGTAATCTAGAAGCATATGCCATGCTCTAGGTTGATAGATGTCACTAATAAATTCTGATTTTTTTATTAAAGGGTAATAAGGGAAATGCATAGGATTGGTTAGGGGAGTAGATGAAACCCTAGTTCATTCATTATTACTATTTTTAAATTCTAATACTAGTTGTGTGTTTTAGATTATTTTTAATTTAGCTTTTGATAATTTAATTTATTGTTTTTAGTAGTTTAATTCAATTTTTCATCATTCAATTGTTTCTTTTAATATTCTAATTTTTTTAGTTGCTTTTGACATTATTTTATCACTAAGTCTTCGTGGGATTGATCTCGTACTTACGATTCACTACACTACATAGTGATCTTGTGCACTTGCGAGTTTTAATTGTGTGCATACTAGTAACTTATTTCTAGGTTGCTTGGTGCATACCACCCCCCGAAAATCTAACTGGGACCATGGTTTAAAATTGTTATCGCGGTCGACCCTGAAAACCGCTATGATATGGCATCACGTCGCAGTTCACAGCCATCGCAGTGCCCCAAAAAATCCATAATATTATAAAATGCTAAAAAACAACTTTTTTCCATTAGCGAACACTTTAAAGCCAAATATCGGTCCCCCTAAATCATAACATCATGTATCGCTGTCATATTTGAAACTATTAAAGTCTATTTTGAATTAAATAGATTTACGTGTATAAATTAAAATAAGTAGAAAATTGAATATCACAAATTTTATAGTATGCATTGCAATCATAATTTTGAACTAACCATTAGTGTTAGACACTAAAGTCAAGAAACCATTAGCAGTAATGCAGTACTCAATTGCTCAATCCCCAAGTAAGTTGAGAGTGAATTTTAACTATCATGTAACATTTACTAGTAATCAAAATGAATTGATTAATTAAAACAACAGAGTATGGGCATAGGTGTATTGCGGTTGAGGGAAGAAGCCTTCATATGAGAATCCACCAAAATCTTGATAATCACTAGAGTTTTGGTGAAAAAGAGGCTTGGGAAGCTCTAGCACAATCTCAAAAGGCCCAACAAATTGGTTTGGGAAAAAAAGAAGTGTAAGATCCCGATCCTTAATTACTACGAATAACATTGATTAATTGCGTTTGGTAGTTAATGTAATATCCTGAGTTACCTGGGCACCAGGTATAGTTAGGCCCAGATAGGGCCTTAGTTGTTTAAACTATTATGCATGTAGAAGTGTCCCATGTGAATGGATTTTTAGAAAGGGGAGTAGTTGTATAGTAACTAGAATTAGGATTAGAATTAGAAAGTATTGGACTAGGACTCTACCCTCTCTTTGTATATTTAAGTAACCATCGACCCTTCCTTGGTATTCAAATCTACTAACTTTTGAGAGAAAAATCTGAGGAGAATTTGTGGCTGAATCCAGGAGAAGAAGAAAAAGTCAATCGAAGGGGAGACGATCATCGGATGTCTTATTCGCGCCCGCACATTGCAAACGCAACGATCACGTACCAAAGGTCGAGTGAATCTTCCTAATTAATTAGTTAATTAATCAAGATGATTGTTATTAAGTTGTGATTCGAATATGTTGCATTGATAGACATACAGTGATTTTGTATGGGCATGATATAAGGAGATCTGTGTGATGATAAGGAGGTCTGAGAAGATCTGTTTTGATTAGACAGACATAAGGAGGTCTGTTTTGATCCAGGAAGCATATACTAATGGATGTGGGAGTAATACAAGTAGAAAGGGGTGCAATTTATGGGGATTCAGGGATCAGGTTTGAAATCTGTTGAAAAACAGAGGCTGGCATCAATGTGCAAATTGACAGAGGAGGATTGTGGGGCCCCCTGGCCCACTGTATGGATGATCTAGACCATAGGGCAGGAGGCCTACCCCTAGTCGACCAAGGAGGGTATGGACCCAAGGGAGGTGGGCCCCGTTTGGGCCCCCATCCACTCAATTGTAATGCTACAGATGTGAATATGAGGAAAAAAGGGCTGAATGTCGTCAGGGGCTGTGGGACCCATCAGTGGACCTGATCTGGGATCAGGACCCCACATCTGAAAGGGGACCCATGGGTGACCCCTGTGCTGTGGTCCCATGGGGAGTGGGCCCCATCTACCCCACCATCCAATAGACGGAAAATTTCCAGGCGTGAGTCATTGAAAAATCTTGGTATGATGCTGTTCTGAACTGTGGGCCATAGAGAGGAGTCTGATGGTGGATCCAATCCATCAGTTTGAAGGTTCACCCCAGGGCGACCATGAGCTTGAGGTCTGATCTTGAATTGGCTATGTGGGGCCCACTAGATTTTACATCAAGGTGTTCAGGTGTGAAATACTAGTATTTCTAAGATTCTGTGTGTAATTGTGGTCTGGGAGGAATTTATAAAGGGGGATAGTCCTGGATTTTTAATTGTGATTGAAATCTAATCATCCTAATTAGATTAATCAAGGCATTATGTGGATTATAATTAATTATGTGGACTGTTGTATTGAAATTTGATGTGATGCTGTGTAATATTCAATTTTTGATAAAGAGTGGCCACCCCTACACCTATTAATAACTGTTATGATCAGAAGCGGGGCATTAATCTAATAAGGACTTGTATGGGACTGGTTCCACACTACTAATTGTTAATATTATGATTTGTATTTAATGTGGTACGTATGGAATGACTACGGGTGTACTGGGAATTATTGGTACACATCAAAGAATGGATTGGCATACAAATTCATTGTGTTAGACATGGTGTTCAGACCATATGGGCCATGGAGGCCGTTGTCCTTAGTGGATGTGAATGGCCGTTATAGTGGCTGGTCCTTGGTGGACGTGTCTGATGAGACAGGGTCATGGTGACCGGTATACCTGTATACAATAAGCCTTGGAGGTGTGGTAATGTGCATGGGCACGAATATGTATATGGATGTACTTTTGAAGGTAATTGATCTATTGATTTAGATTTGTTGTTTATGTGATATTATATGCTATTTGTGTAATTAGGAAAATTCATTCACCAGTAATACTGATGTTGTGTTACCCCCTTCAGGTAATCATGTCGCGGGTGGGACAGAGCAGAACGACGTTCAGCACGTGAATTTTGGCATGCGTGGCTGACGGGAGTGAACGAGAAAAATTAAATTAGTTGATAAGGAGATTAACCCTTGTATGGGGAATTTTATTAAATATTTTAAGACATCTTGAACTGAGTTAGAATATGAACTTTTGATTACTCAGAGATATTTGATATTGTTTGACATTTATAATTTAATTAGAATGATATTTTGAACTAAAGGGCTGATTCCTTGTGAAAGTTATTTAATGAATGTGTGGTGAATAATTGATCACGATCCGGAATCTGACAGGGCCCCGGAATTTGGGTCGTGACAGTTAACGATACGTGATTAGCTATTAATTGCGTGTTTATAAGGGTTAGAATGAGGTTTTGGTAGTTTTGGAGAGTTTCGAGAGGATTCGCACCAAGTTCGGTACTTGGAAAGGTCTAATATAGAACTTTAGGGAAAATCAAGGGCATTTTGGGAATTTTGAAATTTTATATTTTGGTCCAAAAGTTAGGTCTCTCATGCCCAACAACTTTCATGTTCAGCCCTTACTCATTTGAGATCCCGAAAATCCAGTTTGAACCCTAGCACCCTTTCCGATCGGGTTACCCATATACTTTCTAAAAATAAAGTTTTTGCAAATGACCTCCAAAAATTCTGATCTTAAGCTTGTTGGAAAGATCTTTTAATTTCCAACAACTTTCGTTATTCACCCAACTCCATCCGAGGTCCCAAAGACCTCCATTTACCCATCACAAGTTAAACCCACTCATTAATGGCATTGTTGTAATTTTCCCTTGCCCCACTTTATAAATATCCCACCTACCTCCACCTCCCCCTCCATTCGCACGAACCAGCACCTGAAACTCACCTTCTTCCTCTCCTCCCTTCCATTTTCTTGCCAAAATCCAAGTGCTAGAGGCAGCCAAGCGAAATTCCGACTCAGTCATTCAACTCCTCAACGTCTCATCCGTCGTATACGTCGTTTTTGCGCAATTTCCCATCCGAGAATACCTTCGACCCATTTCTTCTTCTTCAAGCAAGCTAAAGGTAGGAGCTTCCTCCCATTTGGTTTCTTTCACAATCTAGAGCTTGTTTTGTTCATTATGTCACATGGATAGCTTGGTTCCAACCTTAGTATGGGTTTTTCATTTTTTAGGGGAATTTTGGAGTTAAATTTTGGGGATTTCTTAAAGGGTGTTTTCAGCTGGTTTAAGAGAAGATTAGAAGTGTTTTGGAGTGGTTAGAGGCTAAAGAAAGTACCCAATTGAACTAACATAGCATGGAATAGTGGTTTCTCTTAATTCTTGAAATTTTCATTCTAAGGGTTGAATGGCATGAATCTCTAGCTCCAATGATGTTTTAAAATGTTCATTCCTGTTAATTTTCATGTAATTTGTTTTCCCAAATGTTGGACAAGTTTCCCTTGATTTTCCATGGAAAAAATGCCCCAAAGATAGCCCCAGCAGCCACTTGTTTGGCACAACCAGAAGCCATCCAGATGTGCCAGACGGGCCTTTCAGTCGACCGAGGCAATGTCCACAGTCGACCGTTAACACTGGCTCGGTCGACCGAGGACAACTGGGATTGCCACCCGGCTGTGCCTATGGTCCACCCAATTATACCTCTGGTCCACCTGGTTGTGCCCTCCAAAACCCCTTTTTGGGTGTTTTTAAGCCCGAAATTGCCGGAACTTTTTACGAACCTCCTTGCACACTAGACTTAGTGGTTTCAAACCCCGGTTATATCCCGATTATGTCCCCCAACAGTTGGTTTTTCTTAACGAATGACCGACTCTTATGAACAACCGGCTGAACCTCCTATAGTCCGCTTCCGGAATGAGGTATGGACGACCGGGAGAACTTGTTTGAGGGCCTTTGAGGTTCTTGAACTTGTTTTAACACATTGTAAACAGTTTCCCTTCGTCTAAGGGACCGAAAACCTAGAAATTGGTGGAACCTTGTACCCAAACATCGCCCAACACCGTTTTTACTTGAAACATGCGGGAAGTGATACCTTAAACTATCACGCATTTCCCGGATTACCCGGAGACATGTTGAGTAGGGTGATTATCATTTTTATCCGAACTTAGGGTTTTGGGTATCCCTACTATCTGAATGCACCAAGTCTATGTATAAACACGATATCCGGACTCTTAGAACGTATAGACTCAGATATCACTGTACTTGCATGTCCAAGGCAATCAATGACTAAAAGTTATTGTTGTAATGGATACTTGACTGTTATTTTGGCTTGCTAGAATGGTTTAATCAGTCGTTTATGTATTCACATGCATGGCGTGTATGTCTCTTAGTTGTCATGTTTTATGCGCTTTGTCATACCTCGGACTCATCCGGCCTTAGCATGATGACTTGTGGAACTCCTTAGCGTGCGGTTATCGCCCTACTTTGACCCTGGATGTACCCGGATCCTTAGACAGTTTCTTAGGTTGGTGAGCGAGCAGCCCTGCCCCTCCTGAGTGACCCAAATCACCTTTCTCTTTTCTTACCATTTCGAGGCCACCATTTCTAGCAAAAATGCTACCCATTTGTTCTTAGGATTTTTCTGACCTAGCTTGTATAGTTTTTCCTATTTTTTCTTGAATCATCTGACTTCATATCGCTTACACCTGTTCTGAACTATCTGCTTTTTCGAAACCCATTTATGTTATTTTGTGAGTACCGGAATTATTCATGTACTCTTGATTGAATAGCAAATTGTCCTGAAACCCTTCAATTGTTAATAATTGAATTCTCAAGTGCCCCACCCCCCCGGCGATATATTATTTATTATTACTATTCCTGTATATATTGATCACTGCAATGTAGTCTTCACATGTGACATGATGTCACTACAGTACCCACGCTACCAGGGATCGAGCAGATGCACCTGTGGCATGGCTAATTGTTTCTGATGGCCATAAACTCCAAGGTAGTTCTGTGGCACTGCCATGATTCAAAATAGCAGCCGCTACATAGCGTTAGCGCCCGCATTATCGGCCGTAGCGGTTGAGGCCGCTACACTATTTTGAAAATAGCAGCGCTACGATCTAAAACCTAGTATTGCCAAGTAATTTTGGTTTTAAATACTATTTTTGCTATTTCTTCTCCTCAATAGCCTTTCTTAAAGTTGTATGTACCCTTATATGGTTTCAAATCACTAAAAATACACAATCTTGGTTACTATACAAGATTCAAAAAACTTAGGCCATTTAAGAAATTCACACCGCTACACCGCTACGTATCGCCCGCGACGTTGCCTTTTGGCCAATGATCGCTACACTTGCCGTAACCGCTATTTTGATCCTTGGGCACTGCCAAACTGCTCGCTAAGGGAACTAATGGATGCACCCTGACCGAGGATCTGTGCGACGTGGTTGCCAATGAGTATGTAGCATGATTTATTAGTTATTTATGATTCTGTTATTTTATTCATGATGCACTAACGTGCCTAGTCATATTGCTTATCTTAACTTTGAATAATCATCCTCTTATTTAATTCTACCTTGTACCTCCAAACTATGATATTTTCTTTTGGATACTTGCCAGGCATCTATCTGATCTACACTTGGTGTTGTAGGTAACGAGCTCCTTGCACCCAAAAAGGTCTTTGAGGCAGTCCAACAGGCTCTGCCATTTGTACAAGAGTGGACAGCTGAAGAGTATTTTTATGGAAATAGACATCCAAATGTCTTCTTGAATTGGATTAAAGTGCTCGAAGAGTATTTTCAGTGGCATCAATTAAGAGGAAATTCATGTAAAGATTATGCAAAAAGAAGACTTCAAGGAGATGCACAAGCATGGCGGGCAGACGTAGAATGCCAGTTGTATCAACGTCCACCAACATGGAAGGAAATGAAATTGCTAATGGAGGACAAATATGTACATGGTAAAGACCCATTCTTTCCACTGATGAAAGCTAATTTGAAGCCCATTGTTAGACCATCAAATTTGCAAAGAGGAGGTTTCAAACAAAGAGCTCATATTGTTGAATCACATTTTGCCAAAGAGGATAATCCCATACTTATCATTCATCGACTTCTTACCACAAATGGGAAGCAAGAAGAATAGTGATAGCAAATTGTGGTATTCCGAAAGGGAGCAAAGTGTGAAGACGGGTTAGCTACTTTGGTTATTGACAATGATCGTGCAATAAACTTTGTTGTACAAGAGGTTATTGACAAACTCGATTGGCCTACCGCAGGGCCGGCTGTACTATTACGCCAACAAAGCCATTGCTTTAGGCCCAAAAAAAGGCCCCATAATAGCAACTAACATTTTTGAAATTCTAAAAAAGAAAACCTGTCAACTGCCATCCCTTTTATTCTCCCCAAAATATAAGGCCTATAAAAAGTTAAGAACTCTCTCTTGAAAAGATCTTACCAAGATTTTCACGGAGCCTTAAAGTGTCATTTATGGCCTATTATACTTCCAAATCTGCCCCTTATATTTCTATTGCTAGGAGTCCAATTGATTTATAAATTCAGTCATGAACTTGCTTCACGAGCCTTTCTCATTAGTTTTATGTATCCTATGTCAATAGGGGCCCATTCAGATTTGATCCATAATGTGGTTGTAATCTATGATGCACGGATACTTCAAAATGGGCAACGTATCGTGTCGTATCGTATCCGATACTTCATTTTTTATGCGTAAAATCCGTGTCCTTGCCGTGTCTTTGCTGTGTCTATGTCGTATCTAGGCATCATAGGTTGTAATAGATCCATACCTTGGGATTTCAGCTCTAATAGTGGGTGTAATAGATCTTAAAAGGGGGGTTGGTGTTCCATGTGAGTTTTGGGGATGGGCCGAAAACTTTTATCTGGGCTTTGGAGGTGGACTTAAGATAGGTTAGCTAAACTTTGAAAATCAAATGTACTGCAATTGAGAGAGTTCAAACTAGAAAGTAGATGGAACGGAGGAGGACAAAAGTTCTGACCACATCCAATAGATGTTGATTTTTCCTTTCAGCCACCCCATCTTGTTACGAGGTATAGGGACAAGTCCTTTGAGATAAAATTCATTTATTTTGGAGAAATTCTTCATAGGCATGAAAGAAATATTGTCCCTTGGAGCCAAAGAAAAAAATAGAGGTGCTTTTAAGGAATTGGTTGTCAACAAGGGCTAAGAATTTTTTAAATGCATAAAGTACACTGGGTTTTGCATGCAAGATAGATAGATAGATAGATATATATATATAAAATCACTGATGCAGGCTGATCAAAGGCCAAGGCCCGCAAGCCCTGATGGACCCACTTGATGGGGTCCACTTGATCTCTAAATTGAGATCCCTATCATTAGTTTAGATAATTTCTAGATTAGTAGGTTGCTTAATTGTTTAGGAAAATTTCCTTTCGAATTCATATGCTAATTAGGATTGGCTATTTCCTTTATTGCTTATTTAGGATCAATGCTACTCTATATATAGGGAAGCTCTTTATTGTTATGTTCATGCCATAATTTTAATACAATTCAGATTCTTCGTGAGTTATCTTGGTCTGCTGTTCCTAAGTGATCTTGGGGCTTGAGTCTTAGGACTCGATCTCACCGTCGGAGGTATAGATCTTCACATCAATCACTAATCACCATCATTGTCAATAAAAGTGATAATAACACCTATATTGAGCATGTGAAATGGTAGGCACGACACAGACGCAGTCCCAATTTGACATAATCGGACTGTCTAGGGTCCAGATAACCAAACCCAACAAAAAATCCAGCAACTACTATTGATTGCAAAGAATAATAGAAATCCCAGAATTAATAAAGCAAGGAACAATACATCGAATAACCCAAAATTGACCTTAAAGAGCCTTCTCAATCACCTATAGTCCATACGACCAAGGGAGAGGGAAGGAGAAACACAATGTGCAGTGTTTTTTCTTGAAAAACATATATTGTTACTGTTGCATGAACAGTGCCGGTGACCCATACATCCCTTTATATCATACTTAAAACCACATAAAAACCTTACTAATCCTACCATGATTAAGTCCTAACACAACTAGAAATCTCTAATAACTATTTCCTAATCAAATCAACCACTAGATACTAAAAAAACCAAAAGAAATTTGAGGATTTCCAGATTACAGGTCGTCACTGACTCTCGTTACAAATCTGGATGTGGGTCCTATTGTGGCCCCCTTGATCATGAAGAGACTCAAACAACTTGAAAGGGGACTTAGGGGACCCTTGTAGTGTAGAGTCCATGTGGGTTGGGCCAGTTTTAACCCATTAACCTAATGCCCCAAAGTACTGCACATACTGCCTTTTTCTTGTCTTCAGAATTTCTGAAAATTGCATAACAGCCCCTGCACTTCTGTATATTTCCAAAACAGCCCCTGAATTCATAATTGAGCAAAATTCCTGGCTGTTTGGGCCCAAGTTTTCAATCAAAACTTGACGGGACCCTTGCTGACCATCTTGGGATGCTCCAATTGCACTATATAGGATTCAGCAAGCGCAATAATATCATCATCATCAAACTCTACATTAAATACCCCAATACCCGAAACATTAATAATGACTGAGTTCAAAACAAGTAGTGCGCTGCAATCATTTGTGGGAAAAAGAGAAGAGTTTTGCCCTTTCGCATTTTACAATTAGATGAATCAAATGAAGCATCTTTTAAAGTAAAATGAGATTTATTCAATAGCAATCGAGAGCTCAACAAAAACAATAGTTTCTTGGAATTGGGAGTGTCCTAAGTCCTAACCAATTATGCCGCAATTGACATTCATTATTAGATGAAGTAGAATAGAAAGAAAACACAAATATATTCTTAGGTATTGCTTCTATGCTGAGAGGAAAGAGACTTTCGCATTTATATCCCCTCCCGATCACGTCCGGATACTTGATCCTTCATAATAGAATCAGTAGAAGAAAATGAGAAAGTGCAGCTATTATCAACCAATTGACCTACAAAAAGATTGGTGGAAAATTGAGGAGCAAAAACCACATGATGCAGGGTCAAGGGGCGAGGAATGTCAGCAATGGCCGTAACAAGAAAACGTTCGTCATCAGGAGTGTGGACTTGTAATAGTCCAGTGTATTTTCTAATATTAATGACATTTGCTAAAGAGTTATTCACATGATTCGAGGCTCCGGAATCAAGATACCAGAAAGGGGAAGGAGAGGTTCGAGTTGTACCCAAATGGACTAGAGGAATTTTTAAAATTACTAGAAGTTTCTTCCAAATGGAATTGAGCCCAACACAAGCTCAACCAAAATAAGTTTATCATGATTCATAAATATATGAACAATGTGAGATACCCATCTCATAGAAGTATTTAATATGAGAAATTATGCCCCTTGACATAGGGATATCATCGACATCCACAAACTTCAAATTTCTAGAAAAGGGACTTTGGTATCATGATCTGAACCTTTGACCTCATGGGTCCCACAGTAGAAGGATAATACTCCAAATATCTGCAGATGGGTCAGCCCTAACCCCCCATGTCCCAACAATAACCTATACATTAATAATTAGAAAGAGAAGAAACTACCCGCTGCCTATGTTCAGATGAAAAAGATCAAAGACTAGATGGCTAGAATTTTCAAGAGCATTCTGAAGACATTACCCATCCATTGCAATTTACAATTGATTGATAGCCTAAATCACCAATCAAGGACACTGCATATTCATTGATCTACGGTTAGATATCACCTCTTTGTGTCTATAGTCTGCACCTTTATAGTTTACGTAATAAAGCGTTGACAGACAAACAAGAGAGAGAGAGAGAGAGAGCGCCATGATTTTTCTTAGGAAGACTCAGACATGTGGTTCAAATACAAATGTTAAAGATACAGCAAACACCAAGAGAGAATCTATAAGTGTAAAAGAGAGCATACTTGGCAGGCAATCCAGTAACCGTACAAACAGCGTTCTCAGGATCTGCAAAAGCAGCAAACCCACATTAATTAATATGAAACTCAAGAAGACGGCAGCACATCAAAATTTGCACCACAATGAGACCCATCTAATGTTGGTAATCATGGTGGGACCAATAAAAATGCTTAAAAGGTCATTGGTCGCCCGCAGTGTGGCCCCTCAATGTTTTACCTGTTGTCAGCTATTGTATCGAATCAATTTATCTCTATGCAAACAAAACTAACAAACAAAAAGTTCATATTAAAAACTACATATATTGGTATCCATATTTAGGTAAAAGTAAAACACTACAACCAAACAGAAACTGAATGACTGAAGTATTTCAGTCTGTTTCTTCTCTTTTCTTTTTTTTTCTTTTTTTCTCGGACCTTCCTAATAATATATCCATTTAAAAGAAATATTATATAAACTCAGTTCTTATTTCATTAGATCACTTGGGAAAAGTAGATCACATACTATGATGCAGGCCAGACTAATGGGCCCAGCCCAAAAGTCTATGCCCGAAGGCCTATGCCCAATAAGGCCCAATGAAGAAAAAATTCCTAGAACACGATTTCCAGCTAGTCTATTCTGCAAGTATCTAGAGGATTTCATAGATTTTCCTAATTTTTAGTAGTTACTAAGATTTAGAGATAAATTAGATAATTTCTATTTTATTCATTTCCAAACTAGTCTATTCTATTCGTTTCAAAACTAGAGTATTCATGAATCTATATAAAGGATTGTAATCCCTCCTCGGGGAGAAGATGCATTGATTAATAAAATTTCTTAGTTAAGAATTTACTCTCAATTATTTGTCTGTGGTTTGAGACTAAGACATTTTGGATCCCATGGATCCCTATCCCTAAGCCTTTGGCTTGGAGATTAGCCCGTTGGCTAATCTCCCTTTCCCCCACAGCTAGTCACTTCATAAATTGCCTGAAAAGTACTCTAAATGCCCTTGAAAAGCAAAAAGATATTCAAGCATGGTTGAAAGCATAAGTGCAAAAATTGACTACTTTAGAATTGTTGTTAATATCCTAGAATTAGTATGATAGTATTGAATCTTAAGGAAAAAGATTTGGATCTATACAATGAAGCCATTTAAAGTTGAATCTTAGGATCCATGTTATCTTTATAATTCGATACATATTTCATTGAATCTTATGATTCAAGCGATTAGTTTGGACAGGAACAACATGACCAAATGGCTAAAATAGCTAATATTAGTAATTTTTTACTTTTTGTCTTTTAGTATATTAGGAGCAAGGATGTAAATATCGGCCGAGACCGATACGCCACAAAGGATTTATCGGCCACCACGGGTTATCGCACCCGTGGCGGCCCGTATCGGCTGACACTCAAGAGTATCGGCCGATACATGCCCCCACGCTACGTGGCGGCCGATACGACGTTATAACCCCCCCTTTTGGACTTTTTAGGGTTTTTTACCCTTCTCTTTCATCTCTTCCCCTCTATGGTTGCTGTTTTCACCTCTTTGTGGTCCATCCTGCGTAAGTTCAAAAAAAAAAAAAAAAAAAAAAACGAATCGGGGCCCCATGCCGTCGGACTGCCCTCCGGGGCTCGGCCTCTTTATCAATACTTTTCATATATTGAATGATCTATCATGAATGCATGCAACATATAATGTTTATGTTCATATTAAGCTAATTTTGATCACCAAAGTTTTATGCTTAGGGTTAGGTCTCACCACAGTGACCCTAACAATTAAACACTGAAGTATTGATATTTGATTGTTCAATGTTCACTAATGACCTAACTCTTAAGTCTTCTTAATTCTTATGCCTTTATTTCATGTTCTAATTTTTTTCTATTTAGCTTTCCATTACTTTTTAAATTAACATGACTAAGAAACATGAATACATGTGAAAAAACTAATCATTACTATTATTTTCTATTTATACAGCGATACAAGACCTCATATATTGAGGGCACCGCTACGCCCCCTTTTCTTACTTACTTTTGCAAAAGAACCACATTTTCTTTCATTTTACAATTTTCTGGATTTTCTGGAATTTTTTCAGATTTTTTTGGCGATTTTTTAAAATCGCACCGCTACACCGCTACGTATCCCCGATACGCTACGTATCGCCCGCTTCGTATCGGTTTGGCGGCGGGCCGCTACGCCCGCCGCTACCGCTATTTTCATCCATGATTAGGAGGCTTTGTACAGATTAATGAAACCTCCTAAGAAGTTGTAATGTTTTGGGTGTTTATATTTAGAAGCTGTCTAGTGACTAAAGAAACCTCCTAAGAATTTGTGGTGTTTAGGGGATGTTTTAGAGATAAATAAGGAATAGACACGTGGTTGACTGTAAGTGTAGGTATCGTATTACAATTGTTTCTACTACTTTTTTTCAGTTCTTTCTTCAGTAACACTTCTTTAACTTCATGAGATACCTAATAACCAAGTAATATTGATGATTTGGATTTTTTTTTTATCATTCAAAGGGACAGTCCACAAAGCCAGTCAACTTCACTTTATCTACCAGCTACACAGATATTAGAGGACCTATCTTCGAAGCATCGGTAGTTCCTTTCCTTCCATATGGTCCAATGACAGCCAGGAATCCATATAATCCTCCCTCTGTCACCACAATCTTACAAAGCCTTCAAAGATTGTCCATAGTTAGAATGCCTCACAGAAGGTCGACCAACCAAACGCAATCATCCTAGGAGGGGCTTTATCTTCCACAAGCTGGCTAGGTGTCACAGCCCAAAAA
Source organism: Cinnamomum chago (assembly GCA_038049695.1). Taxonomy (NCBI): domain Eukaryota; kingdom Viridiplantae; phylum Streptophyta; class Magnoliopsida; order Laurales; family Lauraceae; genus Cinnamomum; species Cinnamomum chago. Next base: position 34,482,377 of record CP142456.1, read on the forward strand.
CGAGGCCCTATCGGATTCTGCGTTGTGACTATAAAAGTATCATCATTCACATACATAAGTCAAATTGATTGAACAATATAAGAATTCAGGCATTCCTATTAAATTAAATTTGATCATGAAATTTGTTTCTGAGGTCAAATTGAAAAACTAAACAAGTAAAATATCCTTGAAAAAAATAAAACAGCTACAGTATTTTAAATATCCAACTGAAATTTAAGTAAATGAACTATAAAACTATTTCTCTTCATCATCTAGGTGAATTTGTTCGCTAGGCCGCAGATGTCAAATCCTATCGCTTCATTATCAGAAGCCACCTGTGTCTCTAAGTTCGGATTACCTGAGTGTGGGGGCAAAAATACACAAATCAGTACGATTGAGTGAATAGAAACTCTAATCTACGTATGTGCACAATTGTATGTTAAATAGGAATAAGAACGCTATAATAATAACATAGATGCATTTATTAAGGTCTGGTCAAGGTTTCATAAAGCTAACATCCAGACAACTCCCTAATCACCAGACAGTACCAACCCATAAAACACATCTCACAAATGCCTCATATCATAAAAAGGCAGTGAAAATAGCCAACCTATAGGCAGTTGAAAAACATTACGGACCTAAAAGTCAAGGAATAACATATCTGACCTAGGAATCAGGGAATAATATATATGACCTATGAGTCGGGGAATAACACTTATGTCAGGGCCTAGGTATGTGCCAGTGGTCTAGAGGTGTCAAATGGGTCAGTCCCGCTTACTTAGGTTTATACAAAGATGTTCTCTTGTTGGAGACCACGTAAGTATAATTCTGATAAGAACATATTCCTTTGTTATTCTCAACACCTATAACAAGGCAGCTTGAGACTAGCCCCTTACACAAAGTTCCGGATTTTATTATGCCCCGCACCATTTCATTACTGGTATCCTATTGTGTAAAGGCAATTGCTATATTCCTTTGTTATTCTCAACACCTATAACAAGGCAGCTTGAGACTAGCCCCTCACACAAAGTTCCGGATTTTATTATGCCCCGCACCATTTCATTACTGGTATCCTATTGTGTAAAGGCAATTGCATAACTAGCCTCTTATAGGTTGGAGGTGTTTCCACGAATTCAGAAAGTCTTAAAATGTTTAACATATGTAATGAGAAGCAAGTGTAATCATATACATTTTGTGTACACACGTCTTGCTGTCTTAGCACCATTTAGGAGAACCTATTCAACGAGTAGTAAAGAGGATATCTATAAGATAACATTGGTCATAAGATTGCTAAAAACAGTGGAAACAAATTGAGCCTAAGGCAAGCATAGTTGTGAAGAAACCCGAAATACCTCCACTCAAGTCAACCAAGAATGCATTCAAACCAGCCACAACCCTAATAGCTTCAGCTATGATGTTAAAGACCCACTTTCCTTAGTTCGATTGAACCCCAGGACAGATGTATGATTTGTCCATTCAGGTACAACTCAATCTAGGTTCATTCATCCTTATTTCTCCTTAGGTAACCATTGGCCCGGTCTAGGCTTATATAATCAATCTTGTTAATCCCACCATAATCGTTCGGCCAACACAAACTAGGGAATTAGGTTTCAGCTGATTGGTAGCTCTTTATTGAAATTTTGAAATTCATAAAACGCTACCATGATAGGAATCGAAATTCAGAATTTATAGTGATCCAGGGTTTGGAATTCATCTACACCTTGCGAGAATATGGAAGAACTCAGATATTAATTAACCATCAAGAATTCAGCAATTATAGGAAACCATATTGTGTTATAAAAATAGCAAGTATGGATTCAATTCATATGTAAACTATGTCAGAACCCAAATAACAATTAATTAACTAGAGGGCATGATTCACATAAAGAACATACATCAGTTAATAATCAAGACTCATAATCCTCTTCATTCATCACAATTTATTCTCAGATTTGCATAACATGCCAATCAACAACACCACCATTAAATAAACATCCATCAAACACCTAAAAGTAGGGTTACAAGCAATCAGCCCCAAACTATAACCCACCATGAGAATCTGACCATCATCCAATTCCATATCTCCAATCAACTTATGAGTTGTAGACAAAGGTGTCAAGTTCGTTTCGGACCTCTTTTCGGTTTGGCTCCAAAGTGAAACTTTTCGACAGATTCGAGCATTTTGCTTTCCAATTCGGGAATTCATTTTGGATCATTTAAAAAGTTAAAAAATATATATATTGAAACAATAATACAAAACTTCATTAGTAGTGATGACTGGTGAGCCAGGGCCCAATGCTCAAATTTGCTAATTAAAACTTTTAATGGGCCACTTACATAAAATCAAAACCAGTTAATTCTGCATAAACAGTACTATTTAAACATTATTGCTCTGCTGAAATTAAATGGCCCACTTTAGATTGATATTTTTAAAAATGATTTCATAAAATACTTAATAACACCAAATGTTACTGTACTCAACTAGTGATGGGCCTTGATCATAAGCATTTTCTATTTTGATCCCTTGATTTTTTTTCATTAAGGGGGCCTCTTAAATACTCAACACTAAGTATCGTTCCAATTTTATCAATGATTAAATATAAGTGGGACTGTGAAGAATTTTCCAGCAATTAAAAATTAGTGGGCCTCACTTTCAAGAACTCATCACGCCTTTATAAAGGCAACATCGAAATGCCTTTACAAAGATGGAACAAACGATCACCCAAAAAAAGGTATGTACAATAATTTCATTTCTTTTTGTTCAGATTTGTTCAAATGCCCAAATACAGGTCATCCATTTTTTTTCTTCTTTTAATGTTTGACCCCTTGATTCGTCCAAATCAACGGATTCGGAAATAGTTCGTCCGAAATTAGGGGTTTTGGATCGAAACCCTATATTTCGGGTGAAATCAAGCGATATCCAAACCGAACATCTTCAAGCGGGATGTTCAGTTCGGTCTTACCTTCGAAATGAACAAATTCGAACATTTTGTCCGAACCGAAACAAATTTGATAACTATGGTTGTAGATCCAAATCCACAATCGGCCATGTCAAAACTCCCATATATGTATGTCGAACCCAAAGCCCAATAAACAACAGTTGGCTAAAACAAAACCCAGTAGACAACAGTCGGCCAACCCAAATTTCCCACCTATCACAGTCGGCTATAGGTTTTGACCCCAACTACTCAAATGACTAGGGGTTTTGAACCTATATCCACATTCTTCATAAATTCAATATCAACATTTATCATATTATCATCTAAAACTTAGATCCAAACTAGAACATAAATCTATCACGAACACAATTAGATTAAGGCTTCTATTCATCTTGATTATGCTATGATGCCTCTATCAATGGGGAAAAAGAGCTTTAAAAAAAAGATTGGGATCAGCAGCAGTGATTACAACCCTATGAGGATTGTGTGCACACTAACCAGAATATGTGTGCAAGTCACAAGACGATTTGATACCCATGGAATCTCCTATTTACTAAAGTCATGGGCCCCATCTACCTCTAAACTCAATACCCAAGGGACCTACTAATGCATCCCACCCCCCAATAAAAAGGTCCATTAATAAAACATTCTTTTAATAATTGAAGGGGTCTTATTAACTTAAGGCCAATGAACCCTACCTAATACTTTCTAATTCCATCAAAACTTAGGACCCACACTCATTACTCTAATAATTAGAAAATTAATCTCACAATAGTCATTGGTCCCACATATTCACTTAAATATATATATAAGAAATCATAAATCACAATTTAATATATATACATATGATTATTTCAATACAAGTCATACTATAAAGCTATAGGAGAGGGTAATGGAGCAAAGACTTAGACAAAAGAACAAGATATCTAAATATCAATATGGTTTTATGCCAAGGAAGTCAACTATAGAAGCTATCTTCTCGCTTTGGCAATTGATGAAAAAGTATCGAGCGAATAGTAAAAACATGCATATGGTCTTCATCGATCTAGAAAAAGCCTCCAACATAGTATCTAGAGATTTAATTTGGTGGATTTTAAATAAAAGAAATGCTCCAAGAGGTTATATTGAAATTATTAAAGACATGTATGAAGGAGCGATAACAAGTGTAAGAGCTACATATGGAGAGACATGTGAGTTGACCATAGGTTTGCATCAAGGGTCAATCTTAAAGCTCTTATCTCTTTGCCCTGGTTAATTGCTCATATTCAAGAGGAGGTACCTTGGTGTATGTTGTTTGCAGATGATATAGAGTCGGTAAATGAATCAAGAGATAGTGTGACTGCAAAACTCAAGAGATGGCAAGAGGCTTTAGAATTCAAAGGCTTTAAAAAGAGCTGTACAAAGACAGAATATATGAATTGCAACTTCAGGGGACATATAAAAAGAGTTGAAACTACTATGAGAATTGAAGGCCATGAGATGCAACAAATAGATTTTTTTCATTACCTTGGCTCGATAATTAGTAAGGATGGGGAGATTGATGGAGATCTCGAACATAGGATAAAAGTAGAATGGTTGAAATGGAGACTTGCTTCTGAAGTGCTTTGTGACCGACGAATACCAACAAGATTGAAGGGGAAATTTTACAGGATAGCGATTGGTACAGCTATGACCTATGGAGCAAAATGTTGGCCAATCAAGAAGCAAGATGTAACAAAGATGAGAATGTTAAGGTAGATGTGTGGTAAAACTATGAAGGATAAAATAAAAAATATATGCTTTCGAGAGCATTTGAGGGTAGCATCAATAGGGAATAAAATTAGAGAAACTCGTTGGAGATGGTTTGGGCATGTCCAACATAGCCCGGCAACAACGTAGGTAAGAAAAAGTTTGGCTATGTAGGTTAATGGCTCACCAAGGGGAAGGAGTGGGCCAAAGAGTACGCGGATGCATGTAATAAAAATAGATCCGAAGAAGTGCAACTTATCTGAGGATTTGGCTCGAAATAGATCAGAATGGAGAAACAAAATTCATGTAGCCGACCCCAACATGGTTGGGACTAGGCTTTGATGATGATGAATTCAATACAAGTCATAAATCTAGAGATTCAAGAAAATTAAATATAAAATATAAAAAAATCCATATGTATGTATATATATTTCTGCACTTAAAACACCAGAAAACAAAATTCTTTTAGTGAAATATTCCGTTTATAATAACAATGCATTTGGATGTGTTGATGGTAAATAACTAATGATTGTTACAGATTTGCATGCTATTTTGATTTGTTAAGCGTGTAATGAAACCTTTATAGTTTGTAATGAACTAAAACAATAATGTCAATATGCGGATTTGTGTGTAAGTGTATTTTAAGAAAGTTGATTTGAAAAAATACATGGTAATTTTCACAAACAGTTAAGCAGTCCTCTAGCATCAAACGGCCTGACAGGGCCTCAGAGTCATTTGAATCACTAGCCAATACACGAAGTCAAACGGAAATGAAATTTGCATGGTCAATATACAGGCCACAGAGGAGGGACGAGGATTGAATAATTAAATTGATCATAGGGTGAGGCCAGGTGGGCTCTAGCTGGGTAGTCCCTGATCTTGAGTGACAATTATACTGTGCGACAATAAGCGCGGGGGACGTGTGGCCCACCTGGAGGATGAGGATATGGAGATTGAAAGGTCTATTCATGGATAGGGGTGGTCCAGAATCAGTTTTTTTGGAGATTTTTAGTGGAGACATCAAGGCCAAATCCTTGATACAACCCGAATGGGTGTCAAATTGGGTCTAGTACCAATCATGTGGATGTGCAATTGGGTGGGTAGGGTGAAAATCTAAGGGAATAGGGATCATACGTGGGCCCTACACGACTTTCAACTCATAGGTAACATCGCCCATGGGATCAGTTCCAACGAACCTTGTCGGCATTTCTGTAAATTCCCATCACCAAGCAATACAACTAAATATGTAATTAGTTTTACAGTGCTCAGTATTATTCGTCCCAAGTAAACAAAATTTTAATTGTGTTACCATCATCATCAATTCATCAAAATCTAAGCATTATGCCATCTAATCGAGGGTTGCTTTATTAGCTCCTTGAGATCACCCACTGTGTTTCAACGATATTAAGGGTTTTCTTGCTTTATTAGTTCCTTGAAATCACCCATTGTGTTTCAACGATAAAAAGGGTTTTCTTTTCGATCTTTTTTTTTTTTCTTTTGATCAGCAACTATTAAGGTTCATCTTTTTTCTTCGATTGGCCAATACTAGGGTATGTCTGGATTTAAACATGGAATGCCTCTTTGTAAGAGAGACAAATCAAGTCCATTACATTTGTATGCAGTTGTATTCATATCATTAAAAAAGAGACAGTCCTTAGAATACCCTTAAAGATCATCAAGCATATCATGCAAAAAAAAAAAAAAAATGGAAATATGAAACAATACAACTGATAACTAAAACAAATTTGTGCTTTGGAAATTCTCCTGTGTTTAACAAGATTGGACAAACACTCTTCAGAAATCTTATTCACTCAAAACCTAAAAGAACTAAATGAGGAAGTAGATGTGTTAGCTAAAGCGGAAGCTCTAACTGTTAGTTTATATGGTCTCAATCCATTAGATGACGTAATAAATTGATTTTTTTCTTTATTTATCAATATAATCATGTTTTCCCTTTCATGAGATGAATGGTGTTTTATTACTTACTTGCACATAACCAATACGAATGACATAATGGTTTATGAGATGAACCAGAGTCCACAAGTATACTAAATATAATACATGTGTATGAATGAGATCCACATACGGGAGATATGTGTCGCAAATCTTATATTTAAATATCTTCACAACCAGTGATGAGATTGGGCATCTCATCTGATAAGGTTGAGGCACTTTGATCAATATGAGATAGTGTGATTTGTCTCGATCATTAAAATATAAGATTCTGAACCATGATGCTGGTACATGTGACGACCCAAAGTCCCACATCGACTATAGAGAGGAAAGTGAATGGGGTTATATGTAGAGCCTACACCCTTACCTTGCATGAGGCCTTTTGATGGGTTGAGGCCCATTAGAAGTAAAACCATGAGGCCCGTGGGCCAAAGCAGACAATATCATGCATGCGTGAAGGGTGGGGCGTTACAAATGGTATCAGAGTCGGAGTGTGGGTCCCCTGCCGTGGCCTGGTGCAAGTGGGCGGGTCAAGAGGACGGGCAGGCTACAGGGACTGGCAAGCTATTGCACAGGGACGTGCAGCCCTAAGGGGGGTGGAATGTGACGCCCCGGAGTCCCACATCGACTATAGAGAGGAAAGTGAATGGGGTAATATGTAGAGCCTACACCCTTACCTTGCATGAGGCCTTTTGATGGGTTGAGGCCCATCAGAAGCAAAACCGTGAGGCCCGTGGGCCAAAGCGGACAAATACATTCATGAGTGAAGGGTGGGGCGTTATAGTATATTGGATGTATTGAAGGACCATGAGAAGCACCTTATGAAACACTGTCTTTACTTTAAGGTCTGCTCTCATAATTCCATAGCAATAGACTCACAATCCTGAGACATTAATGAACTCAAATTTATGTCTAATCATTTGCTTTGAGCCACCAATGAGTAAGGTCAATTGTAGGTCAACCTCTTGGTGTATTGGGTACGTAGTAGTAGGACTGTGGGAACATTCAATGGTCAAAATGGAATCTATCATCATTATCCCCCTGTGCCAATTAATGAATTTATCATTGGTAAGTGCGCACCCATTCCAATTAAGAGTTAATTGGATAGGTACTGATGATCACTATAGTTAATTGGGTCTCAAGGATAATAAGATATGGATCCAATTTGGTTGACAGGTTCAATTGATCCATGGATATAGATGGGGGCCTACTTGTGGTCATAGGGAAATTTAGGGTCTTCTTTGTAATTTATTCCTAAGACTGGAGTTCATTTGCATTTATATAGTGGAGTTATTTGCAATTAACTGTGGGCCCAAATTGCACATGAGATGCGAGGTCAGGGTGTCCCAGTTGGAGTCCGCTTTCTGTGGAATCCCTGGTGGTCCCCATGCTAGCCCATTTTATTAGATGGTTACTAATTCTAGTTGAACTCTAGAAGGAATTAGAAAGTTACTATTTTTATTTGAAGTGAGACTTCTAATAATGGTAATAGTAAGTTACTAATTGTTATGGAAGTAAGACTTCTAATAATGATTAGAAAGAATGAAGTTACTAATTCTTAATGGAAGTAAGACTTCTATTTTAATTAGATAAAGAGGAGGTTGCCAAAAGCTATATATAAGGGAACTCCCCCATTGGACGTCCAAAAAACCCAAGGAGTTGCACGCCCCTCTCTCTCTCCCTCCCTCTTCTAGTTCTCTTCCAGATTGGATCATAGTCGATGAGTTTGAGATAGTTTTTCTACTGATCATGGTCGAAGAGTTTGAGGATTGGATCCTGGATTGGGTTTGTAGCCTTATGGATAGTTGATCCCTGCGTCAAGTGGGTCAAAAGTTTTTTAAACCTATCTACGAGGCCCACCTACTTCCAACACTAACAAAGGAGTTGATTGTTGCTAGCTCCTTAATTATGTAATTTGGGAGCAGATTCGTCCCCTCAATTGTTGGATTCTTTTTCTTTTAGTTATAGTTTTGATTAAAGAAGAAGAAATATAGTATGGGAGAGACATATTGCAGATTGACAAAGCAAAAGCTACAAGGTAAAACACAAAAGAGTCAAGGAACACTAAAAATGTCCAAGAGGTGATTCTCTATCATGAGTAAAAACCCAACCCTGACACCTAACCCCCTCCTTTGCCAGAGTGCCAGCCAACTACACTTAACATGGCATAAAGAGGCACCAAGATGTCTAGCTAGGTCCCAAATTTATTGCGCACCTTTGCTATTCATCATTGAGGCTTGGAACTACCAGAAACCCACCATAAAGCAAATAAAGAATCACCTTCCATCATGATATTCTGAAGACTTAGGCGATAAGCTTCACGAAGGCCAATTCATATAGCCAAATATTTCCGCATTTCATATAGAACATGCTACTAGACCTTTAAAGGACAAAATATGCTCAGAAACACTGTCATGAATAACTCCTCCAATATCTGCCTGGATTCCAACCAAAGTTAACCTTAAAGCTTCCATTAAGGGGGAGACCACCTTACCAAGCTAAGATGTTCAGAAGGAGAAGAGCAAACCGTCTCTTCTGATCAATGAAATGGCAAAATCATAAATATGTGGTCTTTTCTCTTTCTTTGTACCCTTTTACAATTTAATATATTTTCAATTATCTTTCAAGGAATTAGAAGGAAAAAAGGCATTTGCAACCTACACTATGCTTTAAGCTTCAGAGAACAAGTGTTTCAAATAATCTGGGTACACAAGATTTTCTCATTTACTTACATGAGGCCGGTGTTGTACAAATCTGTGACTGAAATGACAACCCTTTACTGAATTCAAGAAATGATTTGTCTGTAACAAATGTAAAAAAGAAACAACGGGTAAGATGGAAAAGGACTGTTGGAACAATAACATCGAAAATGTCAATCGTAGTTGATGCTAAGTGAGCATGTATCAATAAATAAGTGAAATAAAAATTGAAAAGGTGAACATTTGCTTTTGGTGCTGAAAAATTACCAAGAAAAGCACGATCAAATATTCAGAAAAATGCAAATGCTTACCATCTTTATAAGTATATCGGATCTGAGGACCGCTGTAAACCTCTTTATGCACAACTGCTCTTTTCTTAACTTCTTCCTCCCTTGCTAACATTCGTTCTAAATTTCGCAGGTTCATGATTTCTGAAATTTTTTTTTTTTTTTTTCATATCAATACCAATAGCAATAGCACTAAAAAAAAACGATTAGGATCAACTCCTAGTATTTAATTGCCTCTATGGACAGACCTGTTTGAGCTGCTTCTGAAAGCATCTCTTCTTGGGTCATTCGTTTCTCCTCCCCCTCCTTTTTTCTTTTTATTGGCTGAAAACAAATAACAAAAGGAAATACAGTTGGATTCACCAATGTGAGGGAAAAAAAAAAAAAAAAAAGAGTACAACTAGCAGAGTTGACTACATTGTTTCTTTTGAGAAGTTTTCATAGCAAACACTTCAGTTAAGCAACAGTATATTATTTAACACGGTAACTTACTCATATGCATGAATGTGTATCAATCAAGAAACAAATTTGGCAAAGACCTTGTAACATACATTCTAGCAAGGACATGTAGCATATTCCCTGACAAACTCTAATGTGCATGTCACTATTCAAAAATAAATAAATAGGCAAAACTTCTTCTTTCAAAATTTTCCTTTCATGTTTTCCATTAATGAAAAATGAAGAGCATTGTTCCACATACAAAACCTAGATTGAGTGAAAAGATCCACCAGATGAATAGACTAGATTACTAAAGACACCCTGTACAGTTTTTGATCAAATGAAAGAACATCATTCATCTTGATTGAGCACCATATATCTCATATTTAAAAGACAAAAGAAAAAAAAATTCCTGCACCAGAACTACCTTCATGGAAGCTTGCAAAGCTGCCTTTATTGCATCTCTTTCAGCCTGCCTCACAATTACTAAAGTTCTAGTAGACTTCCTTACCGTTCTTTCACCCTCTAAATCATCTGTATTACCCTGATGTTCAGCAACATTAGACTCCTTTATATTTAGAGGTTTATCGTCCTTGAGGATTTTCTCTAATTTTGAAAGAACTTTCTTGTTCTTCTTCTTCTTTGTCACTGGCTTGCCCGGAAATATTAGCCGTTTCTTGACCTGGACCCTATGGGGAAAAATTCTCAGTATCTACCTGAGTTGAAAATCAGAAATATTGTCCATCAGTTGATAAAAATCAACCTATCATCAGCATCATTTTCCACCTCATCATCTGGTTCAGGTTCCTGACAACAGAAAAGGCTAAAGGATTTAAGAAACTCATCTGGCATATAGAACTCATTTTTAAATCCATGAAATACTTAACATGTGAACAATGCACAGCAAGAAAGAACAAAAGCACAATACTCACATCTTCATCAAAGTCACTATCAAACTCATCTGCAACCTCTGCTTCTTCTTCATAATTGTCATCATTCTCTTCCTGAAAAAGGTATCACCATTACAAGGGGGCAAAAATCAATTTATCGCACAGAAACTCGAACAAAGGCATAATATAATGTCTGCAGACCACCGAAACTCAAAGTCTAGGAGCGCATTGGTGTGGATTTTTCGCTTTTCCTTTTCCTTTTTTTTTTTTTTTTCAGGGTTCAGAACACTGCATGGATTTATTCGAAGAATATCATTTTATATGATTGGGCACGTATACAGAAGACAAAAAACTGCCCCCGCAGACGGTAATTTTACACAGAAAATGAAGTATTGATTACGATACATTATGTTGCCTATTTTGAAGTAATCCAAGTATCATAGGTGTTAAGCAATGAATAAAATCACCATTTCAAAAAAAAAAAAGTAACCCAGGTATCATAAGTATTGAGAATCATGTTCCTCATGGCTCAAGCCTTAAGACTCAACTCTCAAACTAACTTAATGCTTTTGCCTTAAACCTCCAAAAATATTGAAATACATGTCCTCTGCAAATACACAGATTGCATCTAAGTTGTAATTAGCTCTAAAATTGTTTGAAATAATGAAACACATAATAGAAGTCAGGAGTCATGACATCTCACACAGTACCTCCTTAAGAGCATCCTGATTCCAGAATTGTTCATCCTCTTCAATCTCCTCATCAAGTAATTTTGTCATCCTAATGAAAAAGAAAAATGTTAGTTACCATCTTCTATGAAGTTATTTCATAATGCACAACCTTTTTATGGAAGAATTTTTTAGGCAAAAAATAAAGGAAGATTACTTAACCTCAACAATATTATTTTAATCACTATTTCACCTCAACAGTATGAATGATCATAAAGAGACCACCACATAAACATCTGGTATCAAAATAATTACATCAAATATATGAGGCCATGCCAGATGTTTCTGTTTGTCTTAAAGATAACAAAGAGAGAGAATGTTAAAACAGGGATCATACAAACCCAACTCTAATTGGGGGAAAATAGCTCAGTTTCGATTAAGCTTCACTTCTTCTAACAAACTTCAGTCATGTAAAATGTTGTGGTCAAGAATCACCCTCACTATTTAAACTAATCAAATAATGCTTTCAAAAGCTAGCAAGCAAATAACAATCAACAAGAAAATGACTAGCTCAATGTCCGTGTTATCAAACTAGCCAAGCAGGAAAACTGCTATAGTATTGAATCATATCTTGCACGGTAAGTAAGAAACTGTTTAGATCTTAGAGGATGTTGTTGAACTTCTAGCTGCCATGCCCAACATAGAAGAACAGCCGGCCTAACAGGATTTATGTTTGAAATCTATGATGCCCAGATACTGCATAGATACAGCAGGGACACGCAACTGACATGGTAGGGACATGGATTTTACATATAAAAAGTGGAGTATCAGATATGATACAACACAATATGTTGCCCATTTTGAAGTATCCATGCATCATAGTTTGAAATGCAAACAGTGTATGAATAAATGGAGAAGGTGAAGATCAGATCCAATGTGTTGGCCATGCTAAATGTGTATATATCATTATCAAAATTCATGTCATAGTTGTGACAAAAGTTTTATGCCAGCTGTCAACCTACTTGACACAACCCTCCTCTATCCAAGCTTGGGACCAGCGATTACAACTATCTAGTGGACTGTGTATGGATACTGAAAATTACCAATTGGGCCTTGGCTTAAGGCCCCAAAGGATTAAGGTAGAAATGCATTGGAACTTAGGCCACAAAAGAAAATTTGTTGGGACCACAGGCTGACCACGGACTGCCTTTCATGCACCAAACCACCCCCACCCCACCCCCCCCCCCCCCCCCCACAATTAAAAAAAAAAAAAAACCTTTGGATTCCTTAAAAGCTCTTTATGAAGTGCTAAAGATACTAACCCTAGTGTGATTGGTCCGTGGTTCATATTAAATGAAAAAGAAAAATAATGACCCATGATGATTATCTATATCCCAAAAGAATTGTTCATCCTCTTCAATCTCCTCATCAAGTAATTTTTTTCATCCTAATGAAGAAGAAAAATGTTAGACCATCTTTTATGAAGTTATTTCATAATGCACAACCTATTTATGGAAGATTTTTTAGGCGAAAAATATTACTTAACCTCAACAATATTATTTTAATCACTATTTCACCTCAATAGTATGAATGGTCATAAAGAGACCACCACATAAACATCTGGTATCACATTCAGCAGGCCTCATACCAATAAGCCAGGGCATTTCCAGCCTGTTAGGTCCAGCCAAACCTAACAGGCTAACACCAGGCCCAACAGACCCCTATCAGACAAAGCCAGGCATCGTTGAGTCACATCAGGGCTACAAAGGCCCAGTTGCGGAGATGAGGGCCCAATTTTAATGAGCGGTAGACGTAGCGTCTTCAGCTCCAGACAACCCCACAGGGACCAGTATATTAGATTCTTTCTTTCTTTATTTAAAGTTAACGTTTGGGTGTAATTAGGGGATTGTTTTATGAAGTTCCAGAAGTTTACGGTAATTAGGAGGTTAGGAAGAAACAGAAAAGTGTGGGTGTTATTTAGAAGCTGTTGGCTTCCTATGTATCATCAAGCAGTTCTTTAAAACAAAATATACATGTATTGGACCCAATTCAAACGATAGAATTTAAAACGTGGGGATGAACCCAATTCAAAAGATGATTTGTGCCTTGTCCAAGGCCATCTCAGATATGCCCAATAACTTAATACAAGCACAGAACAACATCACATTGGTAGTGCAAAACAGAGAGACGATAACTGTCTCCACATTCCACCACAGTATATCAGCACCCCAAATTGTCGTCACAGATATTGTTCTCAGGAAACCACCCAATCCAGAAGACAGATGCAAAATTTTCAAATTTGGAGGGTTTTTCTAGAACGTCATCCGCAGAAATGTCGTAGGAAGTGAATCAACTCTGAAGCAATCATGGAAATAATTATAAAACTACTGCTGTTAAAGATCATTTTCTAAGATTCAAACCACCCCACAACCCAATTTCTTATCGCGATTTTCTCAGGACAGCGATATTTTGAGAATAACATGGTATTATGGGGAAAACGTCATTCCAGTTAAAAATCAGGCATTTGTAAGTTGTGACAGCACCCCCAAATCGGCAGACTCGATGATGGATGATGAGACTGTTTTATCTCATTCTTTGAGCCCAAACAGGCCACAAGGGGTTAGGGTTCTTTTGGATTCTTTTATGAGAGAACATCAAAACAGGAAAAAGGAAAGCATCGAAAAGGAAAAGGAGATGGAAAGGATTGTTATCACCTTTTGCCCCTGGTGAGTCGAGAGGAGCGATCCAAAAAGATGGAATCTTCCTTGGAACCAGACATGATTACTTCTTCTTCTTCTTTGTTTTGCGAGTTGAGAGATAGGAGAAGCCGAGGAGCTGCAACCTGCAGCTGGTGACAGCAAAAGGAAACAAGAAAACAATGATCGAAATATACAGGGCATTTACTAAAGAAATTCCCTTAAATAGGACCCAAAATTTTTATATTATTTGGGAATGACCTCGGGCGCAAATCTTCCTTATTTTTGCTTATTTTACCCTTTGTTTGTTGATGCCAGCAAAGGAAAGAAAGTTGAAACACAAAAAAGGAAAAGAAGAAACGGAAGAAGAAAAAGACCATACCAGTCTATGTCCGGTCTCCATTTCACTTCCATCTCCCGCCCTAGAAGAACGGCCACCGGTCGCACTCCACGTCTCTCTCTCTCTCCTCCTCGTCGTCCTCTTTTCCTCTACATTAAAACCAAAGCCCTAGAGGAAGTCCTCAGAATCTGAAGGCCTGGTTTTCAAGGTAATAAAATTCTACACACTCAACTCTTTTCTTCTCTTGTAAAAATAGATAGCCCTTTCTTCTCCAAGGTTCTTCTCCAATATTCTACATCCAAGGCATTTCTTCTTACAGTGATTTTTTGTTTTTCTAGTTGGTTGATTGGATTGATTTTTTGTTTTTTTAGTTGGTTGATTGGATTTTTTAGATAATACAATATAAGTAATGCCTTACCCTTGCCAATGAGGAGGCTATGAGTTGTGAGCAAAGTAGTTCTTTTCCGGACAGGGAAAAACGAAAGCATGTACAGAGCTTAGAGCAGGCTCTGAGTTAGTGAGTTGTAATTCTACAATAGTTTCTGTACATTTGTGGTCCTTTCCCTCTGTGCAATGCTTTCCGAAAGGTGAAAAACTTTGAAGTTGGTTTTCATCCAAAACACAACTTTTATTAGCAGAATTTGGTGTGGACCAACTGTTCACCTTTTTTTTTCTTGGAAATGGCAACTTGTATTAAACAAAAACTTTACAGTACCAAAGGAGACCAAATGAGAAATCAGAGACCTATAAGAGGCTAGTAGGTCTCCATTTTTATTGGATGTCAAGATTTTCAATGAGTTCACCTGATGATACAGTAGCACACCAATAGATTCTTCTTTCAACATGATGTTCTGAGCATGGATCATGGAACATTGTATGCTTGCTTTCACTGTCCAAGATTTGGTTTATGGGCACATAGGGAATGGGATCATTTACAAACTATTCTTTTACATTCTTAAGCTCTGTTCCTATGTTTGCATGAGGCTGCGAATATCACAAAAATTCAATTCAATCAATAGGGAAATGAAGTTGAATTACTCATTTGAAGAATTGAAGCCTGATCTAAGATTACCTTAAACATTAACTCATGAGCAAAACCATTTTTTTTCTTCTTTTTCATACCGAATGAGAGGACCCTCACAAAACGCTCTCTATTGACAACTCACTCTGCCATGAGAATAAAGAAAGCCCGACTATTTACTTTTAGTTTTGCCTACTACCCTTCAGTGGTATGGTATAATGCTAGTCTATAATAATGACATGAAACAATCCCTCTTCATGCTTGTCGCGACCCCGGACCGGGTCCACCGAGGTCCTAATCCGGGATCGGGACTAATGATGGTGTGGTGAGTGAATGGTTAACATGTGGAGTGTGTCATCACGGGATACACACTTATCCCGTGACATAGAGGGGTTCTCAATGAATAGTCTCAAAACATTTAAACAACTCATCACTATCCCAAGCATAACCTTTGACCGACAAAACTCATCGCTCGAGCGAACCAGAGAGTTCGCTCAAGCGGGGAGCTCTCTGGAATGGTTGTCTGGGTGGGTTCGCTCGAGCGAAGTTGAGGTCGCTCGAGCGAACTCATCCAGTAGGTGGTTGGCTCGAGCGAAGTATTGGTTGGCTCGAGAGAAGTATTGGTTCGCTCGAAAATTAACCACTCTCTGGAACGAGTTCTGGGAGGTCCGCTCAAGCGACCAAGGGGTCCGCTCGAGCGAACTGCCTACTGGAATGCTCCGAACCCTTTTCTGGACACTTCGCTCGAGCGAAGTGTCATGTTCGCTCGAACGAACTGTCCGGAAACTGATTCCGGGGCAGTTCAGCTCCTCTCTATCTCTTCCTTCTACAACCTCTTTCTAGCCTCTTTTATACACCCAATGAGGAGTCCAAAACTTCATTCAAACAACATCAAGTCTCTTATAATATCCATTCCATTCTCCTCCATCAACATCACATCCAATACAAGGAAAGAAGGAAGGAAACCATTACACATAAGAGTACATTTGGGACAAAACACGAAGAAATTAAATGCCATGCACCAATACATTTCTATTGTAAGTCCATGGGGATCCGAACCCTAGAGGGGGGGTGAATAGGGTGAGCTCCAATTATGACCAATTTTAACAAATTTAACTTCTTTAAAACAAACTAGTCATATGTGATGATTAAACATACAAGATGCGGAAGCTAACAAAATAATCACCACAAAGCAAGCACCATCACACAAGGATTTATAGTGGTTCGGCCTCAATGCCTACATCCACTACCGGCTTGTGATCCAACACCCCACCGGATTTCCACTATTTATGCTTTTCAATAGGCTAAGCAATAACCTTTACAATATGCTTTCCAAGGCTAAGCAATAACCTTACATTGATGCTTTTCAAGGCTTAACATCAACCTATCCATTATGCTTTTATAGGCTAAGCAATAACCTCTTCAACCACATGGTTGGTTATCTCACTAAGTTAGTGTCTATAAACACTTGATGGAGATTCAATTAAGCTCATTACAATGCCTCTAAAATAGGCGGATATGGAAGTGAATAACAACTACACACACACACTATGAATGCAAAGATGAAAGTATATGAAGTGTGTGTGTGTGATCCTCAATCATTTTGAAAATGAAAGCTCATAAATGTAAGCCTAAGGCTTTTGAAAGTTTTAGCTCAAAAACATTTATGATTGAGGATGTGATGCAATCACATGTTAAAAGTAACAACTTGTTAATGATATCAAAGTTACACAAGTTGTATGAAATGGATTAGCTCTAAACATGTGATGCATAGGGATGTCAATCAAATCATCAATGAAGCTCAAAACATAAAAATAGATTTGATTGAAATTAGGGGACAAATCATATGTAATTATAAGGACAACTTGAAAATGATTTACCAATCAAAGTAAGGCAAGTTGTGAAACATTAAAACAATAATACACATATGATTTGTAATGATGTTGAATCCAAAACATAAGATACATTTGAGAGAGATTTTCTTATGATGGAAAAACAACAACCAATGATTCAACAAAGTATATGAATCATGTTACATATTTCATTAACATGATCTACTTAAATTTACCAATAAAGTACTACTTTGATGAATCAATGGTGATGTATCCAAAACAATAGATCTATTCAAAATATAGAATATGCTAAGGATACAACATATCATATATTAACATGTTACAAAGATTTACCAATGATAAAACAAAACATGAAAACATATGATTTGTAAAGAGGTTGAGTCCAAAACATAAGATAGTTTTGAAAGTGATTTTCTTATGATGGAAAACAACAACCAAAGATTCAACCAAGTATATGGATCATGTTACATATGATTTCAAAGGTTTTTACATTAACATGATCTACTTAGATTTACCAAAGTTAAGTACTACTTGAATTGAATCATATGGTGTTGTATCCAAAACAATAAATCAACTCAAAACATAACACATGTTAAGGACACAACACAAACATAGTTTAACATGCTAGAAATGATTTACCAAAAATAAAACAAAGCATGAAAACATATGATTAAGGAAGGAAGAGCCTACTTGGTGGTTTAACTTCATTAATCCAAGCTTTAGCTTTCCTAATCTTCCCCTTCATCCCTTGGTTCTTTTCCCTTTTGATATGCCTCAAATCCTCTCAAGGAGGGGTTAAAAATTCCCAACTTTTGGCAAGGGAAAGAACTCATATTTATAGCAAAAAGTTGCCAACGGCTAGTTCTCGGTCGACCGACAAAGAGGTCTCGGTCGACCGGGAAGGCACAACGGTCAGATTTCTGACCGTTGGAGGTTTCAGTTCAAAACTGCAGAAATTACCTCCAGTTGTCTCGGTCGACCGAGACCTGCCTCTCGGTCGACCGGCGACACTGCCGGGACAGCCTCCCTTTGCAACTTTTGCATATTTGAAGGTTTAGCTTTGGGGGACCTTTTGCCCACTAAATCAAGCTTGGAAAACATGTTTTAAAGATTCTAATGGTTTTTAAAACATGACATAAAAAGCCTAAAAAGATTCAAAACTTTTAAAACAAAGGCTTGCTTGATTTCTTGAAAACTCTTTTAAAAAACAAATGCATCCAAGATTTAAAAACAAATCATGCATAAATCAATACTTTTACAACTCTTAAAAGTAATGCATGAATAAATCAAGATTTCAAGTTTATCTAAAACAATGCATGTGTGTAAATCAAATGATGCTTGAATGATAATGCATCCATCAAATTGCAATCTAGAAAATTCCTAACATCTATGACATAAATACACTATCAATGCTCTATATGAACATTTATTTCAAATCAATGCAATAAATAGGCATGAGTGGAAAATGCCAAAACCATTGAAAGCATATAAAAAATCTAATCATCCACTTGCCTTGGGTCTTCAAATCAAGAAATCGAACTCTTATACTCTACCAAGCCAAAGATCCAAGCTATAGAAAAAATCCCCAAAGGCAAACCCTAAAATGGGTTAAAACAAGAAATAGAAAGGGAAACCTTACAATAATGAGAATGGAACCTCTTCAAGATCAAGGAAACACAAATCTAAGAGATGGGGAAGGTTGCTTACTTGTAGGTTCTCCAAATGGGCAAGGTGAGCTCAAAGAGAGTCTTGGAATGAAGAGTTTTCTCTAAAAAGGATATCAATGGAGAGCTTTGGTGATGAGGAAGAAGATGATGACAAGCATTATCCCTAAAGCAAAGGTTTGGTAGTGGATTGGGAGATGGAAAGCAAGAAAAGAAAGAAAAGGGGAAAACCCTAGTTTGAGAGATTGTAGTTTGCTAGCAAAAGGGGAAATGAGGAAGATGGGTCTCCTTATAAAGCAAGTGGGGAGTGGGTTCCACTAGTGAGATCTTTGTGGGCTGGAATCATGACTATCGGGATCTCGGATGAATTCGACGAAGAATAGAAAAGTGTTCGTCGAAATATCTAGTTTCCAAAAAGTATATGCTTCGAGGGTTTTGGGGATATCAAGTTTTGGGTACAGATTTAGTGTAAAAAAAGACTGTTTTGCCCTCAAGGCTAGGAAATCGGGTTTCGGGATCTCGGACGGGTACGCGATCAACATAAAAGTTGTAGGGATTAACAATACAAATAAAACGGGATTAAAACAATGAATGCAAGAATCTCCGATAAATCCCCAAGCACATGCAAAGTCATAAAAAGGAACCCCCAAAGGGCCCCACTAATCACAAAGCGATCAAAATTCCCCAAAACTATATCAAAAGCTATTTCAAACCCAACTTAGTCAAAATCACTAATCACGCTTAAGACTAACACACGACTTAATTATCACTAATCAATAACACTCGGGACGGGGTCTTACAATGCTCGATTAGATTTTTCCACCCTTCAACTTATCATCCGAAAGGATAAAGATTCACCTAATAAACTTATATGAACACTCGCCCACAATTTACTGATGGAATCTATCCAGTTATGTTGTTACATTGCACTTGCAATGCTCAAAGTAAACATGCATTCCACCTTATAGCACTCTGGGTCATAATGCTTTAGAACTTGTCTTTAGACTAAACCCTTGACATGTTCGGGCATCTGCATTTTCTTACTTCCTAATTGATAAAGATATCAATGTCAATGTGGATGTGGTTCATTTGAATTCTGCATTTCATTTTCTATTAAGTATCAACCATCTGAGTTTTTATGTGGATTTTCTGTTTTCTCCATTTTTTCTTTGTCTCTAAAAGTTGTTTCAAGGGGAAATGAAACTTCAATGTTGTTATTATTTCATTTGTTTTCTTAATCCTTGTGAAAGCTGAATGAAAGTTGAATATGAGATGAATGATTTTTTTCTTCCTTTTGCAACTCTTTTCTAGAACTTATGCAAGTTTCTAAAAATCTGATGAATGTTGAAAATTTCAAAGTATGGAATTGTTGCGCAGGCCCACTTTGTTCACTTCTTATTTGTCATTTTGATGATTTTGATAAAATGAATTACATCATATAAAATATTGGGGTCTCTAGCTTTTGTTACCATGTCTAGTGGGGTTTATTTACTAAATGTCACTTGTTCTTATCTCATGTTAATTTATTTTCGGTTTCTTTAGGATGTTAGAGGATGAGACGTTTGTTGTATTCCACTTTAATGGAGAAATACGACCAATCCGATGTACAGGGGAGGTGAACAGAAAATGATGTATCTAAGCAATTTCACAAAGTACTCTACATTGTTCCATAGTGCATTACAAGCAACGAAGTTGATAGAAAACGATGAAGCCATTGAAATTCAGTACCTTCACAACAACCGTCAAGCCTTCACATTGATTAAAGTAGCTAACGATGGTGATGTAAATGCAACGTTGAAAGTGTCTCGGGATAATGTAAATGGGCTTTATCTATATGTGAGCAAAAACACCGAGTGTTCAAGAGGTATACGTGAAGGACATTCAAGGTATTGCACCATGTCCTAATCACTTTGTGCACTATTTATTTATCTATGGAACTCTAACTTCTTTTTCCTTATATACATGCAAGGTTGACAGGTTTGAAGACATTCAAAATGCTCTCGATCAAAGAACCAATAACTTGAAGGAAAAAAGTGTTGGATATCCTAGAGGTCGTCCTGTTAGCACAACACGGTACGTTATTATCTTGTTCACTAAATTGAATTTTGATTTCTTCCTTGAAAGATGAAGATGGACTAATCATTATTATTTGGATGCAGTGATTCTCACAAAAGCTCTTTGAAAGCACTTGGACGTGACATTTATAATTTTGAAGCAAATCCCGATATTGGAGTAAACAATATCCATTCTTGTGATACCATTGATCCCACTGTTGATCTCGAGGAAGACATTGAAGCCATCTTCTCCTTTTCACCTGATCACTTTACATTAATAGACTCTCAGCCATGGGCAAATGATGATCCTACAATAGGGGACAAAATGCAAGAAGATGTGGGAATCCGCGCCGAAACATCAACCGTTAGTGAAGATCCTAACATTGAAGATATGCTAGTGCCAGTTGACGATTTCAAACATGAGTTGCTAGAGAGTGCTGCGCAAGATTTGTGGAAAGGGAGGGTGTTTCTAGATCGTGATACATTTAGGAAAACCCTCACGAAATTTGCAATGTAAAAGAATTTTGTGTTGAAGCATTTGAAGACCAACAGTTATAAAGTTACTGCACGGTGTGACGATGCAATATGTCCATGACGTATACATGCTTCTATTGTGGATTTAGGTCCACAATTTCAAGTTCGGACACATAACCCAATTCATTCATGCTCAAAACCAATGATGGGGATGGCACATAAACAAGCGAAAGCGTCCTTGATTGCAAACTTTGTCAAAGATAGGCTTCGATTTAATAATATGTACACACCAAAGGAAATTATGTTTGACTTTCAAATGGAGTTTGGGGTGACGATAAGTTATAGAAAGGCATATCTAGGAAGAGGATTGCAATGAATGAAATACGGGGTTCATTCGAGGAGTCTTTTCAAATCCTTCCTCAATATTGCATGGAATTACAAATGATGAATTCTAGAACAAGAATCGAGTTGTTGAAGCATGAAGATAACTCCTTTAGAAGATTATTTTGGGCAATTGGAGCATGCATCGAAGCCTTCCGTTCTTCCTTGAGGCATGTGATAACTGTAGATGGGGCACATCTTCGAGGTAAGTATCCAGGTGTTATACTGACGGCCGCTACTTATGATGGTAATCATCAGCTTTTCCCACTTGCCTTTGCCATAGTTGAAGCCGAACGACGAGATAGCTGGTCATGGTTCTTTGTAAATCTTCAAATAGCTCTTGGTGAGTCTCGATATCTAACAATTGTGTCTGATCGTCAGAAAGGCCTTGTTCCTGCGGTGGAAGAAGTATTTCCAAATGCTCAACATTGTTTTTGCTGTTGTCATATCACGGAGAATATACGTTCGAGATTCAAAGATGATGGCATTGTTAAGAAATTTTGGCTTGCTGCAAAATCTTACAGGCCATGTGAATATGAGGCTCATATGAATGATATAAAGGCTGTAAACTTAGATGCTTATAACCACATTCATGCAATCGGAAGACAACATTGGTCCAATGCTTTTGTGGAGGGTAGGCGGTACGACATGTTAACTCAAACATTATAGAATGCT
Source organism: Cinnamomum chago (assembly GCA_038049695.1). Lineage (NCBI taxonomy): Eukaryota > Viridiplantae > Streptophyta > Magnoliopsida > Laurales > Lauraceae > Cinnamomum > Cinnamomum chago. The sequence continues at coordinate 34,505,116 of CP142456.1, forward strand.
TAAACAGTCTAATGAAGAATGGATTTTTTCCATTTTCGGAGGACTACGTCAATGCAGCTGAAGATACGCCTAACTCCTTGGGAAAAAACCATTCTAAGCAAATCTACAGAAGGATCCCGACGTTTGAATTGTCGACAAGCAGGTCCCAATGAATTTCAGATACAGTCTTGGGAGTTCATTGATGTTGTTCACCTAGATAGAAACAGTTGTACGTGTTAGATGTGGGCAACGATTGGAATTCCGTGCGAGCATGCCTTGTCAGTCATGAAAACCAGAGGCTTGGATCCATATGATTTTTGTGAGGATTGATACACATGTGATACATATAGAAGGAGTTATGGTCATGTAATACATGCAACCCACGATATACGCCAATGGGAGCACATTAGTAACGAGGTGGTCAAACCTCCACTTGCTACCAGGCAGCCTGGATGTCCAAAGAAGAATAGAATTCGCACGAAAGAAGTTAATCAGCAAAGAAGACAAGTAACGTGCTCTATTTGTAAAAATAGGGGTCACAGCCGACAAAAATGCAGGAATCCACCAATGGGAAGTTGATCCATGATGGCGAAACCGTGGAGCCATGTCTTTTGAAGTCATCTAAGCAAGTAATTTTTATATTTTTTTTGTAAAGGTGGAAATTGTGGCTACTTGTGGTTCTGGCATTTGTAGCACTTGTTTTTTTTGTTTTTGTAAAGGTGGAACAATGTCTTTTGAAGTGGTCTAACCATCTATTTGCTGCACTTTTGTATTTGGTGCCTACATTTGTAACAGGAGGAACGATGTCCTAATATTTTTTGTAAGGAGTGTTGGTGGATCTACCTCTTTCATTTAATAGCAGACCAATGTTTATCTTTATAGTGTGGTGGATAGAATGGTTTTGGATAATGTTCTTTCATGATCATTGATGTCTTTTCTATTAATGGATCACTACATGGATATCTTTTTAACAAGGAGGTTCAGAATGTGCCATAGTTTTCGTTGATGTCGACTAAACATTTGTCGACATCAACAAATAAATATAATGATATCAATGAAAGCGTACTGATAGCACATATAAGTTCTGAAATAAAAACACAAAGTTTGTTAATATCAACTAAAAGTATGTTGACATCAACATATAAATGTGTTGATATCAATGAAAGCGTACTGATAGCACTATATAAGTTCTGAAATAAAACACAAAGTTCGTTGATATCAACTAAAAAGTATGTTGACATCAACAAATAAATGTGTTGATATCAATGAAAGCGTACTGATAGCACTATATAAGTTCTGAAATAAAAACACAGAGTTCGTTGATATCAACTAAAAGTATGTTGACATCAACAAATAAATGTGTTGATATCAATGAAAGCGTACTGATAGCACTATATAAATTCTGAAATAAAACACAGAGTTCGTTGATATCAACTAAAAGTATGTTGACATCAACAAAAAAATATGTTGATATCAATGAAACCATGTGAAAAGCATACATATTGCTTAGAGAGTTTTATCCCCTGAACTCTATGGGCCCACTTGGATCCACCTTTGATTAGTGCAAATCCTTTGGCTCTTATCACATCACATTGGATCACATCTTCATCCACATATGCATCACGTTGGGTCTGCTAGTTGGTGAAAATTCTCCTATATTTGGCTACAATTATTCAACCCTCATGAAACCCATGCTAATGAGGTTGGAAATGTGATTTACATCAATGGGGATCAAGGGAGCCAATTATCCATCCTCATCCACCCCAGGATCTTCTCCAGAGTATTTAACACATAGTCCACATGATAGCTATTGAGCTATAAGGTCCCCCCCCTAAAAATCTGTTATGCTGTAAATATATTGGATAACAATTCAGATGGACAACCTGTTACACCAATTCAGATTGGATATCATCCTCCTCATTATATGTTAACATCACCTAGATGGACAACCTGTTTTGCAACATTTCCAGCAGTAATTGTCAAGTTTCAAGATGAACTAACTATACCACTACAGTGTCACAAATAACTGTCACCATTCACATTAGATTAGAAGCCTTCCAACATTCAAGATCAAAATGAAACCAACAACAATGGCTTTCATTTTTAACATGTCAACCATCCAAAATACATAGGTCAATAGTGACAAAAAAGGTTCAGATCATAAAGAGAATTAAACACCCCAATGGGAGAACAATCGGATCATATGTCACAACACAAGTCTTTTTAGATTGGTCACATAGTGAAGGTCCATCATCCCTCATCATGTTGATTGTTGATCCCTTTTCTTGTACAGTTCTAATTGTCTGTCGTACTGGTTAATCACTAGTTTGCATCGGTAATACATCATGTCACTCTGAGTGAATTCAAACTTTCGATTGAGGACGACATGTTTTACAGATGCCATTACAAAAAATCCACAGTCATGTGAATTCTCTTGTAAAGGGACGTTCTCAACAATTCGCCTTCTCCATCCCATTGGCTCTTCCCATTTGTAAGCAGTAAAAGACTCATTCAACCAAAGAATCTGTAGAAAAATAATGTATATCAAAAAAATTAATCTATACTAACAATTAATCTGAATAGAAACAATTAATCTATATATATATATATATGTCAGTACTCAATACTCACAAATTCTACAGCCATTTCCCAATGTCGCGAGTCCCCTGGCTTACTATTGTAGTAGTCCCATCTTTTTGCATTTGGATATCCCACGATGACTGTGAAGTGCTCCAAATAATACATTGGAACAATGATAATCTCACATTTCTACATTTCACCCACCCTCCATCCATATTCACCAAAGATGTGTATATAATTGTGCTTGTCTTCTCTTAGCCATTTATCCTTCAAAATGTACCCTCAAAGTGTCAATATTTGTGTTGAGATTCATATTGAGTATAAGTTGGAAAATCAATTTTTTTTCAAAGTATATGTTGAAAGTATATGGAGTATATGATGAAAGTCATACCAAAGCATTCGTGTCAATGAAATATGCATGTGGTGCCTTGGGCTTCAAATAAATATCAAACCAATTCTTCAGTATACCCGTGTCTAGCCATTCTTTTGATAGGAGTCTCTTCAATCTTTCAGGATTAGGGCTAATGCATACCTTGGCAAGGTAATCAAACCTGAGGGAAGATAAATCATATTGATATCTCAAGAATATCATATCAATATCTTAAAAAAAGAGCAAGACAAAGGATTCCCCAACATATATGTATATATTGTTACCTCTCAACTGTCATGTTTTCTAATTTCAAATCTGATATATATGACAAGAAAGCCAGTGTCTTTCTGGACTCAAGTGGATCTCATGGAGCTGAATTGCATCCAACACCTCACTTATTTATCGACCCATCCTTACAGGTGGCTCATATTTGGGCCATTCATTTTTATGATCATCAGTTTGGTGACCAATTAATGTTAGGTCCACCTGATGGGCACACCTAAAACAAGAAGCAGGCTAGTCACATGAGGCATGAATGCTGATTAGGATTAGGCCAACCATCATCATGGTTCACCTTGGTCAAAGTTCGTGTAACACGAAGGTCCAATTAGACAGGGTCAGGTCTTAGTCAGTCAGTCCTATGTGATCTGAATGCAGGATCTCTAAGCAGACTCTATATGGCCAACCATATTAATCATGAGCAAGGCCCATCTTCTTTTATTGCATGCCATGTGAAAAAAATAAGACCCTACTCCTGGAACATTGGGTCAAATCTCCTGGTACTATGTGATATGAAAATTAGAGGCTTCTTGTAGTTTTTCTGATTTCGCGGCAATTTGATGTCATTGTAGAAATATAAGAAAAGGCTTCTTCCACATGAAGCAAACTAATTTATTTTGAATGTTCCACTGACTCCTTATTGGGACCAAGCATTTGTTCCCCACCCATCTTTTTTGACTTCCACAAAATCACTACACAAGGAATCATGGCTCAATAAACTCAGCAGAGCCAGCAGTTGTCCAACGAAAGGGTCTTGCTTTCATAGCTAGTTTTTCTTTGGGAAGAGCTGTGTTTGTGTCTTCTCCAATTTATGTTTTTTCCTTTTAATAAAGCCTCAAAATTTCCTTTTAATAAAGCCTCGAACTCACACACTTACGCCAATTACTTGATGTCCCTGACCCACTGTCGCGACCCCAGACCAGGCCCGAAGGACTAATCCGGGATCGGGACACTAATGATGATAATAATGTGGTGAGTGAATGGTTAATATGTAGAGTGTGTCAACAAGGTGCACACACTTACTTAATTTCCCATAGGTGTCCGCGGTGAGGATATCACAACCATATATGAACATTTCTATTAAGTGCGGAAGCGTGTAGCAAATCAGATATTCAATCCATCTCAAATCATAAAGATAATAACACAAGTATAGTACCGTATCAGAATTAGCAATGATCATTAGCATGTTACCCAAAAGTAAGTTAAAGTTTATACAAAGATCATTTAATTACATTTCCCAAAATTAGAGGCCAACAAAGGCCAATATCAACAAAATACTAATCCCCAAAAGAATGGTTAAAAGTTCTCCCAAAATGTTATCTCTCTAGCAATCCAATGTCTAAATGACATCATCAGCACGCCACTCAACTAACTGCTGCGGTTCTCCGACCGCCTCCTCGTGCTCCTCCTCGGGATAACCAACAACGGGACCTGAGTACCAAAGAGTGGGTCAAACACGACGGTTTGACAAATGGTAAAACACAATGACAATATGATAATAAATGAATTTACCTTCAAAAGCATTTAAACCTGTTTAAATAACAATTTCTATAAACGAGATAAAACATTTATTCAAATACAAGTGTGCATTATAAAACATGTACAGGTACCCAAGGAAACGGGAAACAAGCAAGATGGCAACCACACGAAGCTAAGTCCTCTACCACTAAAGTGATAGAGCAATAACTAGGCACTGATCTCAGTCACTTGAGGTGAGGAGAAATAGTGGATCTTATAAATACATATACATATACTATACATGACCACGGTAGCGAGCCGGGCATCGGGAACCACAGTAGCAATCTGCGGCATCGGGACAAGACCACGGTAATAACCGGGTAGCGGGATCCAAACTGCAGCTGGAGGGACAAGAGGGGGATCTCCAAGTCGGTGGATCAGACCAACAAGGTTATCCAAGCTTAGTGGTGCTGACTATTAGGTCAAATAACAAATCGAGACATACGCAAGTAAATCACGTATAAGTAAATAACGGGCGGGACGGGGGTGCTCAAGGGCACACTATCGTTTCATGTGGTGCAATGCACTTCAAGACAAGTAGCTATTTCAAGTGTAATTCAATGCTTTTGGGAAAACAAGGCATGTAGTATAAATCTCGGGATCGATAAAGTACAATAAACAATTAACATTTCGGGTAAAGTATCGGGTTCAAGATTTATTTGAAGTGAATAGGGATCCCGTATGTCGATATAATAATAATTTGGTACTCTTTGAGTTTGGGGACATTCCGGGCTTCTTATACACTTTGAATTTTCAAAACTTCAAATGAAATCTTCGTGATGTGGTTTCTTTCTCAAATGGCCTCATACACTGCTTAGTAAATCTCCTTTGACCGACAAAGCTCATCACTCGAGCGAACCGGAGAGTTCGCTCGAGCGAGGAGCTCTCTGGAATGGTGGTTTGGGTAATTTCGGTTACCTAGCGGTCAAATGGCAGTTAGCCGTCGTTGTGTTAGGCGGTTAGCCGCTGGCTCACCGCGGCTGACCTGACAGAAAGATAGGTTACTGGAATTGTAACCGAAATGGTTCGGTTGGCTGGCGGTTAGCCGCTGATATGTTCGGCGATTAGCCGCTTGCTAACCGTGAGGCTGACCGTATTTTCAGAAGAAAATGTTGCTCTCTGGAAAAGTAACAGAATGGGTCAGTTGGCTGGCGGTTAGCCGCTTGCTAACCGTGAGGCTGACCGTATTTTCAGGAGAAAATGTTGCTTTCTGGAAAAGTAACCGCGATTGTTCGGCTAGCTAGTGGTTAGCCGCCAATCACCAGACGGCTAGCCGACAGGTGACCGCTGGCTGACCGCCAAATGCGGGGAAACACCCACTATGTTCAGATTTGAGCCCTTTTTCTTCCTCAAAACCCCTCTCCTCACTTCCATTTAATCCTTGCAATAAAACTGAGCTAAAAGCTCCTCCAATGCAACTATCTACACTTCTCCACAACTCCAGTATGTGTTCATTCCATCACCTCCTCTGTTAGACCCCGACCTAGACTATTTCGATTAGTGTACGATTAGTGTGTGTTTAGTACTAAGTGGGTTTAGTTATCGTTGGGTTAGAAATAATTAGTTTTAGTCTTGGACATAGCTTTGGGAATTTTGAGAACGTTTAGTATTAGTCAGACACACTCAGGAAGGCCTGAGTGCACGTGTAAGCTTGGGAGGATCGTATCAGTTTCCGTGTAATTGTGATTTTGATTTCATTGAATGATTTTACTATGTGTTACAACTTTCGTCTTCAGCTCATTCATGTTTGAAGCCCAAAAACCCAAGTTCTAGCCCAAAAAGGGTAAAGTGGTCTTTTATACACAAATCTGGACACAAATTTCGAGATCTCAAAACCATGTCAAAAATATACTTTTTGGAAACTAGATATTTCGAGGATCGTTTTATCCTTCTTCGTCAAAGTCATTCGAGGCCCGCCAGATCATGTTTTTGGCAATACAAGGTTCAAGTTCATTGGGTCCCACTTGCAAGTGCTTTAAGTCAACTCTCTTCTCTTTCCCTCCTTTCACTCTCAACCAAAACCCTAGAGCAACCAAGAGGAGAAAGCTCCCCCCCCCCATTTTATTTCTCTTGAATGATCAAGCTAGAAGCCTCCAAATGGAATTCTAAGACTATCATCTTCTTCCTCTCATCTCAAGCTTTCTATTGATGTCATTTTCTTGAAAGGTAGAAGTGAGCAAGCTCTCCATTGTCTTCATTCCTCTTTGTTTGACCTTTTCTAGGTAAGAGCTCCAACTCATCTTCTTAATGAAGTCTTTTTAGCTCCTAAAGATCTTGTTTTTCATGTTACAAACCCTTTTGTGAAAATGGGTTCTTGTTTTTTTTTAGATTGAGTGAGTTTTGTGTGGTTTCTTGGGTTTTGTAGTTCTTGGGATTAGCTTGAGTGGAAGTGCTTGAAGAAGTTTGTGGCATCTTTGATTTAAGGTAAGTAACCAATCTAGGATGGATGTTAGCATGTGTGCATTGCATTTGTTTTCCTTGCACTCTTCTCATTCATTGAAAAATTTGGGGATTTTGTTTTGATTTGGAGAATGGGATTTTAATGTCTCAATTTATGTTTTGAAATGTGTGTTTTACCCTTGGAGAGCATGGAGGCTCAGGGAGTGCAGGTGGAATGGGAAACAAGAAGAAAGGAAGAAGAAAATGTGAAAAATCTGAACTCAGCTGCACTTCCCGTGCAGTTTCGGTTAGCCGCTGGTCGGCTGGCGGCTAGCTGAAATCCTCATTTTGGCTAACTACGAGCTGACCGAGCTCGGCGGTTCCCTTTCTAGAAGCTGGCTTTTCGATAGTGGGTTTCGGTCAGCTTGACTGTCAGCTAGCGGCTAGCCGCCACATCCCATTTCGGCTAACCGCTGGCCAACCGAACGTTTCGGTTCTTTTTCCCGAGAGCTAAGTTTTAGACCTGGGTTCCAGCGGTCAGCCCTACGGTCAGCTTACGGCTAGCTGCCAAGTCGCTTTTCGGCTAACCATAAGCCAACTGAAGTCAGTTCGGTTTCTTTTCCAGAGAGCTGCGTTTGGACCTGGATTTCCAGTGGTCAGCATGTCGGTCAGATGACGGCTAGCCGCCAGATCCTAGTTCGGCTATCCGACACCTGACCGCGAGCTGACCGAAATTGACAAATTGCCTGTTTTGAAGAGTATTTGCAAGAATGGAAACTAGAACATGTTAAGTGACCTTTAGCCTAATATTGTGCACTCGAGCCTGAGATGTCTTTTAACTTCCGGGGCACCGATTCTCTTTTAAATTTTCAACATTTGGGTTCAATTACACAAGGATCAACCAAAGGTCCTTACATGTGCTTGTTAGGCTTTGTACTCGCACTTTGGCTTTGATGCAATGAACATCATTGTATACCTGTTTTGAAGTTTAAGCACAAGCTCATTTGAAGATTTGTTTAAAGAAAAAGGGGATCACTTCCTAAGCGTGTTATGCGTATTAATTATGCCTTTTGCTAGTCATGTTTGCCGTGTTCTGATAAGTGATTTCTCCCTTTTTATCTTGACATGTTTAGACAGTATTTCGTGTGTTTTGTGCATTCATGAATTTAAGTGAACACCACTGAGCTTGGACTGCCCTTTCAGTTTGATCCACTGTCTGGGGGTCCTTAAACATGTGGACTGTCTGCAGACTGGTCGTGTATTTATTACACATCGTGCGTGTCCGGTTCCGCGGCCGGAATCCCCGTATATGTGGGAATCTTGTCGTGATTATATTATGTATATCGTGCTTGTCGTGCGTGCTTGCTCTTTTCATTATATATGATAGAGAAAGGATGGTCTCTTTGTGGAATGTAACTATTCATGATATATAAGCATGCATGTTAGTTTCGCTCGTATTTTGAAATGTACCTTAATCTTGTAGCTGTTTACAATCCAGTAAAATGTCTTTATATGTATTCTTTAAACATTTACTACTTTATGCTCATGCCTAAATTGATTACCTGCCAAACGTTGTGTTTGATCCTTGTTTGTTAGTGCCTAGGTGCAGGTGACGTTGCCTTTGAGGAGGAGCGTCCGGAGGAGGCTTTTAAGCCACCCCCAGTTAGAGAGTGGCAGCCAGACGATGTCAATTAGACGTCGGGCGGGTTCTTGAGTTTCGCCATTTTTGTCATGGGGTTCTTTTATTATTTTGAGAATTGTATTGGCCTCTGTTGGCCTCTTATGGGATGTAACTAAACTTAACTCACTTTGTGTAGTCTCATAACTTGAATTATGATGGGAATGCCATGTTAACTCCTTTCTTTTGATACTATGTCTTGTTATTATTTGTCATAGCACTTAAGAATTTATTGGTGCTTATCTTGATGTGATTTGTTACACGCTTCCGCAAACTTGATCATTTGAGTCAGATTCCGCGTGCTTTGGGAATCCTCACCGTGGGAACCTGTGGGAAAACATAACAACCACCACGTCGCGGGCCCGGGGTTCCGTTCCGGGGTCGCGACATCCTCCATCAACATACAATCCAATACCAAGTAAGAAAGAAGGAAACCATTTCACAATAGAGTACATTTGGTATAATCAAGAAGAAATTAAATGTCATTCACCAATACACTTATAAGACATAAATGCACTACCAAAGCTCTATCATGAACATTTATTTCAAACCAATGCAATAAATAGGCATGAGTGGAAAATACTAAAATCATTGAAAGCTTATAAAAAAATTGAATCATCCACTTGCCTTGGGTCTCTAATAAGCAAATCAAGCTCTAACAAGCCCTCCAAATCAATGGTCCAAGCTACAAGCAAAAACCCCAATATAAAACCCTAAAAGAGTCAAAACATAGCAAGGGGAGAAAGAAGCTTCAATAATAGGGATGGAGATTCCCTTAGGCTAGGAGAACACAAATCTAGAAGAAGGGAATGATTACTTACTTGTAGGTTCTCCAAATGGGTAAGGTGACCTCAAAGAAGATCTTGGAATGGAGGGTTTTCCTCACAAATGGTATCAATAGAGAGCTATGGTAATGAGGAAGAAGATGATGATCTCCATTTTGATGTTGGTGCAAGATTAGTAGGAGATTGAGATGGAGAGAGCAAGAAGAAGAAGAAAAGTTGCCAAACAAACCATAGGTTCTTGTTGTGCTGGAAAAAAAAAAAGGAAATGAGGAAGATGGGTCTCCTTATATAAGCAAATGAGAATGGGTCCCACTACTTAAGACACTCTTTGGGCTGAAATCATGTCTTTCGGGATCTCGGATGAATTCGACGAAGAAAGAAGAAATGATTACCGAAATATCTAGTTTCCAAAAAGTATATGTTTCGCGGGTTTCGGCAATATCAAGTTTTGGGTACAGATTTAGTGTGCAATGACTGTTTTGCCCTCAAGGCTATGAAATCGGGTTTCGGGATCTCGAACGGGGACGGGATCAACATGAAAGTTGTAGGGATTAACAATACAAATAAAATATGATTAAAACAATGAATGCAAAAATCTCCGATAAATCCTCAAGCGCATGCAAGATCATAAAGAAGGAACCCCCAAAGGGCCCCACTATCACAAAGCAATCAAAATTCCCAAACTATTTCAAAAGCTATTCCAAGCCCAACTTAACCAAAATCACTAATCAAGCTTAGAACTAACACACAACTTAATTAACACTAATCAGGTTCACTCGGGTCGGGGTCTTACACCCACTGAGCAATGACGGTGTAAGATTTTACTCTGTTTGGATCTTATTTCCTATAATTGACTTAATCCTTCATCAAACTAAGAAGACTAGGAAGAGTCCAAAGAGTCAACTCGGAGAGTCTTTCAAACTTAATAGAGAGGCATTCACATGGATCATGGGTCAACACTAAAAAAAGGAAAGACAATGAACACATGTTTTTTGCACTCTACTAACCTAACATTCACCACAGTGCTTAGATTCACCACAAAAATATCATATCAATATCTTAAAAAAAGAATTGCATACCTTTCGTAGTAGTCCTCCCAGAACTTGTCTAGCAGATCAGTCTCCTCCTTCGTCAATCTGTACACAGAATTCGTAGGCCAATTTAGGGAGGTACTAAAACCCTCATATTTCGATGGCACTTTTTTAACCCTGGTCGCATTTTTTACACGAATAACCATTGAGCCGACCTTTTTGGTGGGAGACTCCATGGGAATGGCTTCTTGTTGGATGTTTGGGGGAGGACTATCAAGAACAATTTCAATGGGGGATGTTTTCAATCTAGGAGACCTTCGAGGAGAGGCCATGGGACTGAGACTTTTGATACTTGTGTTTTTGGAAGACTCGGGTGGAGTAGTTTCCTTTGAATTGGGTGATTTAGTGGCAAACTCTAGCTTCTTCTTCAATACTATCTGCTGTCTCTCACTCATTTTGCCTTGACCAAGAGATTCACTTGGACTCACTTTGCCATACCCAAATTCCACAAAATCATTTTCAAATGCTTCATTAAAGTCCTCCACTTTGGTACGCAGTACACGTATCATATCCTCTAAATTCATTGCCTCTGATGTTCTTTTGTTGCCGACCAACGTAGAGATAAGGTCATCTAGGAAGAAACGAACCTGCATGAACAAAATCAAATGAGTCATAAATATTGAAAATGATTAAATAACTTGAATTTTACAGCTATGTTGCCATGTCACTTACAAGTCTTCTATGGATGAAGTCATTGTTTTTTTTTTGGAGGTTGGTTGTGTTGGAGGTATCGTTTGGTCTTCACCACCTTCTTTCTTTGGAGGCCTTGAGATTCACAATCTTGTCACCGCCGAATACCATTTCATATAAAATTCATTGTGGATAAGTGAATCATCAAGTTCTTCACTCACTAGTAACAACTTATGCCTCGCATCCCAAATGGCAATGAGTTCTTTCATCGATCTGCTGTAATCATGAGTAACTTTCCTCACTCTATCAACTCTTTCAAATGGCAAGCGGAGAATAACGGGGAGAAACTGTCTATAGCCGAACTGCTTCATTACCCGTTCGGAGTTGTGACGTTCGACGATCCAATAAAAGATTAGAGCTATATTAGATTTGAATAACTGTCTATCTTCTTTGGGAACTACGTCAGCTAGTTTATTAATTACATCTTCATACAACATCCATATAAACTACACCATAGATTTTCATTACATATTTAATACTCACAAATCAGATATCGATCATAAAGATTCATATTAAAAAGAAATAAAATTACACTCACTTCTTCTATTTTCATATTGTCAATTTGCTCCTGACGATCCTTGGTGTTCATTGGAGACCTACATTTTTTTATGCTTTTCTCTCACGGCTTATATAGCGGAAAGTCGAAATCCATTAATACATCTATATAGTCATCGCTAGGCCGCAAAAATTCCATTCTTGAATATGCCCAAATCTGCCAAGGAAACATTATATGAATATCAAGTCAATAGAAAAGAGTTCATATTCAATGTAACCAAGTAAACAAATATGGGTGTTACCTGCAACAATTGGAGTGGGCCAGTCAAGGTATCTGATGGATCCGTTGCTTTCTGGTTTTTTAATTTTTTCCCCTCTCCATCTTTCCTTTCTGCATCAAACTTCGAAAGCATTGATGCCTTACCTAACATCCTATACAGGTTCGCAAGGCATGTCGGGCCCCATGCATACCTCTTAAATTCTCTAAATAAACTAAGCAACCAAGCTGGCACGGAAGTACCACATGAGTTGCCAACTATTTGACCTCCCACTAGGCAGAATAAATAGGCTCTTGTGCTGCACTTCTCTTCAACTTCATGAACTTTTTTCTTCTTTTTGTTTCCTTTGAAGTTCTCTTTCATCCAAGAAAAGTTTAACCTCGTGCCGATGCTATCTTGTTTTGGCACCGGCTCCATGCCTAGAAGATCCATGCTTATCTCCGCTGTTTGCTTGGTACTATGCAGTGTTTTTCCTGTCACTGGCAGTCCATCTATGGGGAGGCCATATATGTATGCCACATCTTCTAATGTCACGGTGACCTCCCCACATGGAAGATGGAAGGTATTTGTTTCCGGCCTCCATCTTTCCACCAATGCTCTTATCAACACATGATCTATTGTCATCTGTTCAATGCTTGACAAGTGCTCCAAGCCACACATGCGTACATAGTTTTCTTGTTGGCGTGTTAGATGCCAACTTTTTTTGTTATGTGTGGTTTGAATTATTCTCAAGTTTGGTGGTTCCTATATATGTTAGTTACAAAATAAATTTACTATTACAAACTCATGTAGTATGAAGTGGTTAAAGAGATAAAAATAAATATATCGTTACATTTAAATATAAAGTAAATGATTGGATGTACCTCTCCTCACCAAATGGCTTCAGAAACATGAACATCTTGATAGTATAATAACTGCTCCTCGGTAAAAAAAGTATCACTGTCCATCTACACATAATGGTATAAAAAGTGATCATTGCTCTTGACTTCTTGTCTAGTTAATAACTGGTATTCTCTAACATTTTGTTTCATTTGGTAGATTTCAGTGAGGTAAAAGAACAAACCTACCATAAATTATATTGGAGGCCTTCTATTATTTTTCCCTAGAATTGCAACACTTTCACCTTAATTTCCACTTTCTAAGCCCTGCATCAATTTGGTAGAGTGAGCCCTTTCAACTTTTAGAGGCCTATATCAATTTGGTGTCAAAGTGGGCCTTTCAACTTTATAGGGCGTACATCATTTCTCCTCTCCTACTCTGAACAACACAAAAACATATGACCTTCAATGCTAAGTGTTAACAAACTAATGGGTGTTGCTACTGAAGTAAAACTTGCAACAAATATAACAAACAAAATTGCATCTAGTGATTAAACACGTTTGAGGGCTCATTATACTTTTCTTAGTATGCATTTTGGAGTCATAGTAATTCACTTATGCCACCTTCAATTGTTCAACAATATTAAAAAAATTCAATGTTTGGGGGACCTAGACCTGAACAAACAACCTTGGGATGAATTTAAAACAAAAGATTCCAACTTGACCAGCTCTGTTTAGAGCAAATGATGTCTAGTCACTGTAAGCTGCAAATCAAATCAGCCTTCTCAATATGAACATGAAGTAGTTCAACTGAGTTGGTAGCAATAAATACCTAAGCCCTATACACAGCTTGAATGACAAATAATCAATAAAGAGGAAAAAGGAAAATATATTACAGATGTTATCCAAGAGTTAGCAATCAAAAGGTACTGTGATCCATGTCAATTACCTTTCAAAAATAAAAATAAAAAATAAATAACAAACCATGTCAATTGAGTGAAACACAGGGTCTAGAGAGAGTTTTATGATGTCAAACATTACAATTTAAATATTCATGTATCAAAAGATCCATAGCTTTTTTAGAAAGAAAGTAAAAGAAAAATAAATAATGACTATGTATATATATAATCCAAGAGTAGGTATCATAAAATGAAAAAATGAGAATTGGAGTAGAAGGGAATGATAAGAGTTTGGATTGAAACAAAGTCTTTGAAAAAAAGAAAAGAAAAGAAAAGTGGAGAACAGTTATGAGTGGTTATGATAAAGAGATAAAGGTATTTGATGTAACTTCCGGTCAAAATTTTAACCGATAGTCAAAATTGGATCCAAAACCTCCTAGCTTAATATATTATAATAGTTAGGGTTCTTCCTGGGAAACATCCTTGTTATGTGTATCAACTATTGCATTTAAAGCCAACAAAAAGGGCACTCTCAACCTTGTTTGTAGACCATTGATTTGATGATCCATACAAGCATTTGTCCTCGTTCCAAGATCAATGGTTTAGATCATAAAAGAGACCGTGTTTAGGCCACAAAAACACTTAATAGAAAAACAGAAATTAAACATGAGATTGATAGAAGAACCAAAAACTCCCTCCTTTGCAAGATGATCGGCCACAGCATTTGCCTCTACTAAAATGTGATGAAATAAAGCACCAAATTGACTTGAGATATCCTGAATCTCTTTAACCCAATCCACCATTCTCAAGGGAAAAGAAGACTTTTCTGAACTCCATTGAATCAACCCCCAAACCTAGAATTCTGTGCACGTGAATAGATAGTTGGCGAAATTTCTCTAGATTCGAGAACAGGCTACCCATCCATTTCTTTTTCAAGATCTCAATCTTTGAATATAGCTTCATTAGATAATGACATCCTTATCATGTATATAGTATACACATCGACATCAGATTCATGCCACCCAAGTCATGCCCATCCACACATGCACGGGCAAAGTGACCAAGCCAATTTTGTGCCTCGATTGAAGGGGGCTGCTGATAGACTCCCTCAAAAGATTTGGGACCTTAGCCAAGGACATTATAGTGATACAGAGAAAACTCCTTTTAGCTCTCAGTCAGGTCACATAGTGGAAATGCAATTGTAAAATTTATATAATAACCCTATTTTAAAATCCTAATTAAAGTTGGAAAACCAGTTAACATCCAATCAAAATCTTACCGTAAACTAATCATACAAAAAGAGAATGATGGGGTTGCTTTACATTACAAAGAAAAAGAAAGTTAAAAAAAAACCCCCTTACCCAGAGAGGTGGACTTTTCTTCTTCACCCAACCACTGAACGATTTCTACGAAAGAGAAATAGTAGCTGCTCAAGGAAAGCACACTAGACAGAGAGAGACATGCGAGTGGAAGAAAATGGTAGATCAATGATGTTTTTGTGTTTTTGTTCCCAATCGCCGAAACACATATATAGAAACAACAACCTTGGAGAAGAAAGGGCTCTCTAGTTTTACAAGCACGCTGACCATGACAAGAACTGGCTGCTAGACCCTGCCACAATTCACAAGTGCATCAAACTCAACTGGTCCTTTTAAATAGGTTATTAGAAAGCAATTCCACAGATACCAATCTAAAAGCTCAAATGATATATGAGTACATGCATTCAAATACAATTTTCCCATGGATTTTCCTCAAATATCAGGCATCGATTATAAAAAGAGCATCAGGCAACAGATTATAAATTAATTACTTTGATAAGAGTTTGATTGCAAAACCAGGACCAATAGATCTTGGAGAAGTTTAATAAATGGGAAGGAATCAGTTATAATATAGTAAATTAGTTTTGGAGGCTGAATCAGGTGGGCTAAGACGAGGAACCTCAAAAGGTTTGGAGATATTTTCCCCTGTCTACTGGAATAATCTGCTCATCATAGAGGTGATTTCAGCAGGGAATGGACATTATCATCTAAAATAAAGCCTTGGAGGTTGTCTTTGAGATGTAAGAAAGAAGAGGCCGCTTGCATGTTTCTTCCTCATGTGCAATCATAAGCATAATGAATCAGCTGGCCATTGGTAAATTTAGATGTTATACGCCAAAAAAAAAAAAAAATGCCACACAAAACAAAACATACAATTTAGAATAAATACTTTGGGTTTCAGTTTCAATCCCCAAAGAAGAAATAGGTGCCCAAACATGACATATGTACATTAACGGGAGTATAATAACACAGGTAACAATTTATTTTGCTGTCTATGATCTCACATAGGTATTTTCTCTGGTCAATAAACACAATATTAATCCATTAGGGTGTGCCTTCCCACATCTATGATAACACTAGTAAAATATATAGAGATTGGGGAAAGTAGGAACTGAAAAATTGAGTCATCCAATCTTTTAACATGTCAAATATGAAAAAGAAATTAATGGCAGAGAAGAGAAGGAAATAGTTGAATGTGTGGAAATTTGTTACCTCAAAAACCAGGTCCTGAGATTCGAGGCTTCCTATAGGGCTTGAGTTTTGATGTAGAGGAAAAGAGGAGGACGAGGAGGAGAGAGAGAGAGTGATGTGGAGTAATAGGCATTCTTCTGTGACCGGATATGGAAGTGAGATGGAGACTGGACAAGTGAGAGATCGGACGGCGACGAACAACTTCCTCTCCTTCTTCCGTTTCTTCCTTTCTTGATTCGTTCAGTTTTTTGTTTCGTCCCTGCTAGGGTTTCGTTGGCATCAACTAAGAAGGGGTAAAATGGGAAGAAAATTTGTTGATTTGGGTGGGAGGACTGGGCCTGATATTATAAAATTTTGAGGGTTTCAATAGTGGTAACCCTATTTAAGGAAATTTCTTTAGTAAATGTCCCAAATATATATGTATACATACATACATACATACATACATACACCCCCTTATAAAAGAGCAGAAACGACATGCTTATTGCTTTCTCTGCACACCCAAGTTGGCCCCACTGCATGGATCTAAGTTGTGTGGCATCTGCTAAGGGACATGTGTGAGGGCACAAATGGAAAATACACCCTTACATCTATCTATTTATCTATCTATCTACCTACTCTTATAAAAGAGGGAAATATGATGTACTTTTTTCACTACACATGCCCAATAAAATGCAAGTTGTGGGCCCACCCTTATATATATATTTATCTATCTACTCTTATAAATCAATACCTTGATAACTTTAAAACTCTCAAAACTATACCTCTTTTTGACGGGATGGTGATCATCATTTGCATGTAGGGCCTGTTTGGTTCAAGATATTTCTGACAAGGAATTAGGTTTGTTGGGAATTTCTGGCATGATATGACATCTTGTCCTCTGAGCATTCCAAACCACTTTAAAAAAAAAATACACTTTTAGCTCTGTGAATTCTTGGAATTCTAGGATTTTAAATACGAGTAGGGGTGGGGATCTGAGTATTTGGAATTCTACTTTTGGAGGGCAGTATTTGGAATTCTCATAGCCCTAAGGCATTATTTTTCTTAAGTTTTATCCAGCAATGAGTGAAGGTCCCATTAGTATCAAATTAAGGTAAGTATACGAGTGCAAAATTTGGCCTAACCCGCTAATCCGACCATTATTTGGCCCAGATAACCTGACCCGTATTAAATATGGGTCAATCATGGGTCAAAAGATCTAACCCACGAGGCTAGGTTTGACCCGCACAACCCGCATAACACATATAATTGGGCAGGTTATCCATTTTAAGGTCTAAGCCCATTGCTATGATATAGTAACCAAATCTATGTACGATAGAGGGCTACTATTACTTTCTAGATTCAAGAATACTAAGTTATCTTCTCACCTTCTCTCTCTTTCACAGGAGGCATTTTTTCTTTCCCGAAAAATATAGGAATTGAACACACATGAGCTCATTCCACCAAACGATAATTAAAGAGGTGAGAGGTAAAAGATTTGTGGTGGGTGGAAGATATAAGATGGTGATGTAGATGAACCTTGACCCTTTTTTAGGATTTGAACAATTATGGTGATGTCTGGATATTCATTCCTCATCTTTCCTTGATTTAATCTCCATTAAAGAGGAAGGATATTTGGTAGTCGTTTTTTGATGTAACTAAACATGCTTTGATTGCCTCATGTCTATTTGTTCTTGGGACAACGGGAAGGACTTGTCGAAAGTCTCCTCCAAATACAACAACTTTACCTCCAAATGGCAATGGAGAATTTGTTATATTTTGTAACATTTGATTGAATGCTTCAATTGCTTCTCGCTTTCCCATTGATGCCTCAACCCATATAATGAGCTTTGCCATTTGAATCAATTGAGCAACACTTCCTTGTTTGCTTACATTACAAGTTTTAATTTCTTCAATGTTAAGTGGTATCATGAAGCGAGAATGTGCTATTCTACCGGCAGGCAATATAGATGCAACTAATCTAGAAGTTGCAGTTGCAAGAGCAATAAAGCCTTCTTATCTCAATTTACTCAAAAGAGCACGATACAAGTATGTTTTTCCAGTACCACCAAGACCGTCAATGAAAAAGGCACCGTTTTGGTTAGTGGATATCCTTTTTAATATAGTGTTATATGCATGCTTTTGTTCTTCATTTAGTGTATGTGCTGCAAGTAAATCTTGCTCAGAGACTGGAATATTCAATTCTTCTTCAACTTCTCTTGAATATGCATTTTGGACATCAATTTCAACATTTATGTCAGTAAAACCATAATCAGTAATGTTTTTTCCCATTGACTGAAGAACAGAATTCATGCTTGCTAGTGCTTTAACTCGCCTTGTACTGCATGAGAATATAGCACTTTTGTAATCTTCACACATTGCATCTTCAGAATTTTCCCACAACATCTTAGGATTGCTAGGATTGCAGTAGACCAAAATAGTAGCAAACAGCTGACGCAAGCTTTGTGGCATTTGATAGTGACATGCTTCTTGCAAGCATTCTTCAAAACTATTATCTAATACAAGTAAGCCTTATAACAATGCAGCCTCACGAAATGATGATGTTTGAATTCCATTAAGATATTGTAAATCTTGAAATGATGTTGGGCCTTTAACATGATTCAACAATAAGCACTGATAGTATCTTTCTCCTTCAATTGGATTTGCAGTGACAATACTTCCAATAGTGTTTCATTTCTTTCTTTCAGTCCAGTATCTTTGGTCATCATGTCATACAAAGTGTTCAGGAAATTCTTTGTGAAGGTATTTTCATGCCTCTACATTAATTTTATTCATTTGAAAATACTTAGTGTCGCGACCCCAGAACGGACCCAGGGCCCTCGACGAGTTGATTGATGATTGTTATGTTTTCCCACAGGTTCCCGCGGTGAGGATTCCCGAAACACACGGAATCTGTCTCACATGATCAAGTTTGTGGAAGCGTGTAGCAAATCACATCAAGATAAGCACCAATAAATTTTTAAGGGCTATGACAAATAATAACAAGACATAGTATCAAAAGAAAGGAGTTAACATGGCATTCCCATCATAATTCAAGTTATGAGACTACACAAAATAAGTTAAGTTTAGTTACATCCCATAAGAGGCCAACACAGGCCAATACAATTCTCAAAATAATAAAAGAACCCCATGACAAAATGACGAAACTCAAGAACCTGCTCGACGTCTAGTTGACATCGTCGGGCTGCTACTCTCTAACTGGGGGTGACTCAATAGCCTCCTCCGGACGCTCCTCCTCAAAGGCAACGTCACCTGCACCTGGGCACCAACAAACAAGGGTCAAACACAACGGTTTGGCAGGTAATCAATTTAGGCATGAGCATGAGTAGTAAATGTTAAAGGAAACATTTAAAGACATTTTGTTGAATGGTAAACAGTTACATGACTAAGGTACTGAAAGTCCACGAGGATCCTAACCCTAGAGGGGGGGTGAATAGGGTGTGCTACAACTATGACCAATTTAAAGCAATTTTAATTTCTTAAACTAAACTAGTCACATGTGATGATTAAACAAACAAGATGCGGAAGCTAATACAAAATCAATCACCACATAGCATGCACCACAACACCAATATTTATAGTGGTTCGGCCAACGTGCCTACATCCACTACCGGCTTGTGTCTCCAACACCCCACCGGATTCCACTAAGTATGCTTTTTACTAGGCTAAGCAATAACCCTTACAATGTGCTTTTCTAGGCTAAGCAATAACCTTACAAGATGCTTTTCAAAGGCTAAGCAATAACCTTACAATATGCTTTTCTTAGGCTAAGCAATAACCTTACAAGTTGCTTTTCAAAGGCTAAGCAATAACCTTTACAAATGAGGATTTCTCTAAGAAGGTGTCTTTACAAAAGATCACTCTAAGAGATTACAATTTAAGCACAATGGAATTTGCCTCTTAAATAGGCTAATAGGAAAATGAAATTCCAATTACAAACATACACTAAAATAAACTAAAGTGTGTGCACAAAGTGTATGTATGAGTTTCTTCAATCAATTTTAACAATGAAGCTTTTAAATGAATGCATGATGCATTTTAAAATCAAGGTTTATAAAATGATGATTGAAGAGAAAACTAATCACATAAAAGATTCAAACAACTTTGAAGAATTAAGATAAACAAGTTGAGTGAAAGTTAAAGTCTAAGAACATATGTGATTAGGATAAGAGTGTGTGCAAACTAATCTAATTTACCAAGAAAGATATTGAGTTTTGCAAAACAACTCTTTAAGGGCTTGAAATCATGCATAAATGAAAATTCAAAGGATTTGAACATGCATGAATTTCATTTGAATGGAAATCAAAATAACTTAGAAGATGTACCTTTTAAAAACTCATGAGATTGATTTCCAAATAGCCCTCTAGCTTTTCCAACTTCTTCCCCTTTCTTTGGCTCCAAAATGCTCTCAAAAGTTCATAGTTCAAGCCCTGAAAAAGGTTGGAAATGAATGGACTTTATAGCCAAAAAGTTGCCAACGGCTAGTTCTCGGTCGACCGAGAAACAGGTCTCGGTCGACCGGGAATACACAACGGATATAAATCTGACCGTTGGGGCTACAGTTCAGATTTCTGCAGAAATGGCCTCAGTTGTCTCGGTCGACCGAGAGGCAGGTCTCGGTCGACCGAGAACACTGCCTGAAACAGCCCAGAAATATGACAAAAGAGAGAAACTTGAGGCTTTTAAGGGCAACTCTTTGGGGGGATTTTTGGGCTGGTAAACCAAGCTTGGTAACATGTTTTAAGGCATTCTAAGATGTTTAAAAACATGAAATACACAAAGCCTAAAAAGATTCAAAGATTTAAAACCAAAGGCAAGCTTGATTAGTAAAAACTCTTTCAATTGAAATTGCATACAAAACTGATTCTAAAAGTGCTGAAAGTATGCAAACCTCAAACCTAAATACCTAACATGATTTTCCAAATGAAGTGCACAAGGAAATAGGTTTTCAAAAAGAGTTTGGGTTTCAAAACCAATGCATCCAACTTTAAAACCAAAACAAGCATAAAGCAAAGACTTTTCCAAATCTTAAAAGCTATGCAAGTATAAAACTAGATTTCAAGGTTTTCTAAAACAATGCTAGTGTGTGAATCCAAATGATGCTAAAGTGCAAATGCATCCATCAAATTGCAAAAACAAAAGACCTAACAGGTACATTTCAAAATACGAGCAAAACTTGACATGAATACTTATAATATCATGAATAGTTACATTCCACAAAGAGCCCATCCTTTCTCTATCATTTACAATGAAAAGAGCAAGCACGCACGACATGCACGATATACATAATATAATCACGATACGATTCCCACATATACGGGGATTCCGGCCGCGGAACCGGACACGCACGATGTGTAATAAATACATGACCAGTCTGCAGACAGTCCACATGTTTAAGGACCCCCAGATAGTGGATCAAACTGAAAGGGCAGTCCAAGCTCAGTGGTGTTCACTTAAATTCATGAATGCACAAAACACGCGAAACACTGTCTAAACATGCTGAGATAAAAGGGGGAAATCACTTATCAAAACACAACAAACACGACTAGCAAAAGGCATAATTAATATGCATAACACGCTTAGGAAATGATCCCCTTTTTCTTGAAACAAATCTTCAAAACGAGTTTGTACTTAAACTTCAAAATGAGTACGCAATGATGTGCATTGCATCAAAATCAAAGTACGAACACAAAGCCTATCAAGCACATGTAAGGACCTTTGGTTGATCTTTGTGTACTTTGTTGGAATTTAAAAGAGAACCGGTGCCCCAGAAGTTCAAAGACATCTCAGGTTTCGAGTGCACAATATCAGGCTAAAGGTCACTTAACATGTTCTAGTTTTCATTCTCACAAATACTCTTCAAAATGGCAATGGTGTTAAATTCGGTCAGCTCACGGTCAGGTGTCGGCTAGCCGAACTAGGATCTGGCGGCTAGCCGCCAGCTGACCGACAGGCTGACCGCTGGAAACCCAGGTCCAAAAACAGCTCTCTGGAAAAGAAACCGAACTGACTTCGGTTGGCTTACGGTTAGTCGAAATTGGATCTGGCGGCTAGCCGTAAGCTGACTGTAGGGCTGACCGCCGAACCCTCATGCACATGCCAGCTTCTGGAAAAGGAACCGCCGAACTCGGTCAGCTCGCGGTTACCCGAAATGGGGATTTCGGGTAGCCGCTAGCTGACCAGCGGCTGACCGAAACTGCACGAAAAGTGCAGTTCACTTCAGATTTTCACATTTTCTTCTTCCCAACT
Source organism: Cinnamomum chago (assembly GCA_038049695.1). Lineage (NCBI taxonomy): Eukaryota > Viridiplantae > Streptophyta > Magnoliopsida > Laurales > Lauraceae > Cinnamomum > Cinnamomum chago. The sequence continues at coordinate 34,527,714 of CP142456.1, forward strand.
TCTTGTTTCTCATTCCACCTGCAACTCCCTGAGCCCACATGCTCTCCAAGGGATAAAACACACATTTTATAGCATAAATTGAGACATCACATTCCCATACTCCAATCTAACAAAATCCCCAAATTTTCCATTCAAGACATAAATTTCCAATGAATGAGAAGAATGAAAAGAAAACAAATGAGATGCACACATGCTATCATCCATCCTAGATTGGATACTTGCCTTAGTCCAAGATGTCACACACTTCTCCAAGCACTTCACTCAAGTTAATCCAAAGACTTCAAAACCCATGAAAACCACACAAAACTCACTCAATCTTGAAAACAAGAAACCCATTTTCACAAAAGGGTTTGTAAACATGAAAACAAGATTTTAAGGAACTAAAAAGACTTCATTAAGGAGATGGGTTGGAGCTCTTACCTAGAAAAGGCCAAACAAGAGAGAAGGAAGAAAATGGAGCTCTTGCCCAACTAGAAACTTCAATAAACTTGCATCAATGGAAAGCTTAGGATGAGAGGAAGAATATGATGGTCTTGGAATTCTCTTTGGAGTCTTCTAGCTTGATCATTCAAGAGAACAAAGTGGAAAGAAAAGGCTTTCTCTCCTTTGGCTGCTCTAGGGCTAGGGTTTGAGAATGAAAAGAGTGAAGGAGAAAGAGATTAGTTGACTTAAAATACTTGCAAATGGGGCCTAAATGGCCAAATCTTGTATCAATGAAAACATGATCTTGCGGGCCTCGAATGAATTCGACGAAGAAGGATAAAACGATCCTCGAAATATCTAGATTCCAAAAAGTATATTTTTGACAAGATTTTGAGATCTCGAAATTTGTGTCTAGATTTGTGTATAAAAGACAACTTTACCCTTTTTGGGCCAGAACTTGGGTTTTTGGGCTTCAAACATGAATGGGCTGAAAACGAAAGTTGTAACACATAGTAAAATCATTCAAATGAAATCAAAATCACAATTAAAATGGAAACCGATACGATCCTCCCATGCTTACACGTGCACTCAGGCCTTCTTGAGTGTGTCTGACTAATATTAAACGTTCTCAAAATTCCCAAAGCTATGTCCAAGACTAAAACTAATTATTTCTAACCCAACGACAACTAAACCCACTTAGGACTAAACACACACTAATCGCACACTAATCGAATTAGTCTGGGTCGGGGTCTAACACTTAGTCAACATCGTCCTTGAGGTGTGATCATTGGAGATTACATGAAGAAGACTATCTTGTTTCTTAAATGCTACAGTTTGTTTGTCTTCCAGATGCAATTGTAAGCTGTTAATAGAATGATAAGTTTCATTTAACAAGAACTTATAAATTCTCTAGGTGGCTTTTGGGGGTGAAATCCATCTTGTTGTTTGGAATTGTTTTATTTCATCAACATCAGAGTAATTTTCCTCACCAACAATGTGGAAAGCAATACGGTCATTTGACCGCTTTAATTTTCGAGCAAATCTCAACATTCATATGACAATCAAACTTTGCAAGCAAGTATGGATTATATTGTATAACCTATCGATTGTCTAAATATGCACCCCGTACTTTGACTTCTTCATTGGTGTCACGCCATCTATAAATTGGATAGGAGTTTTTTCCTTGAGTACTTGAAGAACAAAATTATTTAGGATAATGGTTTTTGCAGTGTCCATCTTTTTTCATGCATACATTTTTTGGGTTTAAAATACCACAAGGACCATGCATCATATGCTTCACAACGGCTGCATATAAGTGTGGATTTGTATCTTTCTTGGGCAATTCAGCACAAACAAATGTGTCATATCCATCTAGCATGATGATTTTATAGCCCCGACTTCAAAATAAGCAAGAAATGAGCATGTGGAAGTCCTCTCTTTTGAAATTCAATAACACATACATAAGCAGCAATACGTCCAAATATTTGCTTCTTGAATAAGTCATCTTTTAGTTCTTCTAGTTTTGCCCTAAAGACTCGTGCAAAAAAATCTGGTCTATTTTGTGCTTCTTCGTATGATTGTAACTCTTCCTTAATCTCAAACCAAGAAGGATTGCATGTCATTGTCAAAAATATATTAGGCTTTCCAAAATGTTTGACCAATGCCATTGCATCTATATAACGGTGTCTCATGTCTCTTGGCCCTCCTATAAATGATGCTGGTAGGACAATTATATATCCTACTTTTGTAAGACCCCGACCCGAGTGAACTCGATTAATGCTAATTAAGTTGCGTGGTAGTGCTAAGCTTGATTAGTGATTTTGGCTAAGTTGGGTTTGGAATAGCTTTTGTTACAGCCTTGGGGCATTTTGATTGCTTTGTGTTAGTAGGGCCCTTTGGGGGTTCCTTTTTCATGACATTGCATATGCTTGAGGATTTATCAGAGATTTTTCATTCATGGTTTTAATCTCGTTTTATTGGTATTGTTAATCCCTCCAACTCTCATGTTGATCCCGATTCCATTTGAGATCCCGAAACCCGAATTCTTGGCCTTGAGGGCAAAACAGTCATTGCACACAAAATCTGTAACCAAAACTTGATATTCCCGAAACCCGCGAAACATATACTTTTTAGAAACTAGATATTTTGACGATCATTTCTTCCTTCTTCGTCGAATTCATCCGAGGTCCCGAAAGAGATGATTTCAGCCATCCAAGTTCCTTTAGTAGTGGGACCCAATCCATTTGTTAACAAAGGGGAACTCAACCCTTCATTCATTCCATTTTCTTTTTCCAGCACAAGAGAGAAAACCTAGGGTTTTGTGAGCAACTCTTTCTTCTTCTTGCTTCTTCATCCTAAATCCACTCCCAAGCTTGCACCAAGAGGAGATTAGAGGTCATCATCTTCTTCACCTCATTGGGAGCTTTCTTTCAATAGCTTTTGTGGGGAAGCCCCCATCTCCAAGACCTTCTTTGAGCTCACCATTACCATTAGAGGACCTTGCAAGTAAGTAATTGAAAGACCAAGATCGAATCCTAGAGGGAGGGGGGGGGGGGTGAATAAGATGAGCTCTAAAAACTTAGACCAATTTGAATTCTTTTAACTTTTAGGTCAATTAAGATTTGATGAAGATTAATTATCTTGTGATAGATAGGAATCTCTAAGACAAGCATACACAAGGAATCACCAACTACAATCTTCATACAACCAAAAGTAAATCATCCATGAAAAGTGAGCAAAAAGTCAATCACCATGACAAGCACATTTATAGTGGTTCGGCCAAATTGCCTACATCCACTCCCGGTACACCTACCGGTATTCACTAATTCCAATTAAGGTTTAGGATCACCTCAAACCATACAATCAACACTATGCTTTTCAAGGCTTAGCATAAACCTTTACAACATATGCTTTTCAAGGCTAAGCATAAACCTTTACAACTTAGAATTTTTCTCTTAAGAAATATGCCTAAGGATGCATGGATTAAGAGAGCAATGAAGTGCAATGGAGTGCCTCTAAATAGGCTAATTAGAAAGTGAAAACTCAACTCCTAGAAACACGCATAATAATGACAAAGTCTATGAATGATGCATTTTCTAGAAATAACTCTTTCTCTTTGAAAAGATGAAACTTTGATTGATGCAAAGATGATAAACTTAAGATAGAGAAAGAGTTGTTTGCCTAACACATGGATTTAGCAAAGTGAACAAACTTGTTTTCAAAGAAGATGAACTAAAGGTTAACAAGTTGGTTTTTAAAACAAGAAAGCAAAATCATGTGAAATAAAGATCATATGTTGATTTCATAATGCTATGATATGTTTAAAGTTCTAAGCATGTTATGAAGAACAACATTTCAATAGAAAGACATCTATTCTAATCATGCATTGAATAAAATCAAAAACAAAGAAACATGCATGATTTTAAAGAGCTTTAGGATTAAAGAAAGCACACCCATTAGTAGATCAAAGGTTGAATCAATGGAATGGCTTCATAATCCCTTCAAAGATGCTCTAGAAAAGTTGCTAATGCTTGGCCTCAAAAGTCTCTCCAATGTCAGCAACTTTCTTCAAACAAAAAGCCACTTTTTATAAAGAAAAAGTTGCCAACGGCTAGTCCCAGGTCGACCTGGAAACAGGGTCGGGTCGACCTGGTACACACAACGGTCAAATTTCTGACCGTTGGTGCTGCAGGACCCAGTCGACCTGCAGTGTGCCAGGTCGACCCGGGTCCCTGGCCGGGTCGACCTGCCACACAGGCAGGTTGACATGAAAAGTGCCCAGAATTCTGAAAATCTTAGAAACTTGCAATATTTGAAGAGCACTTTCCAGGGGACTTTGAGGACCATATCCAAACATGAATCCATGACTGAAAGAAGATGAAAACTAAATTTCTAAAGTCATGAAAACTCCAAATCAAAATAATGATTTTAAAGATAGAAACTTTGGAAAACTTGAATGGATTTTAGAAACAAAAACTTCATGATCTTAGGAGGCAAACTGAATTTGAAAACCATGCATATCATTTGATAAAAACAAAGATTAAGAAGGAGAAATATGCATGATGATCTTATGAATAAAACCATGAATGAATGAGAGGACAAGCTTTATGAAAGTGAATGCATCCTTTCAAATTGCAACAAAACAAAAACTCTAACAATAATCCCTCCTCATCTCCTAGATTAGTGTTCCTCTAGCTCTTGATAAGCTCCATTTGCATTATTGAAAGCTCTATCCTTTTCATTCCTTGTTCGACCCATTTTAGGGTTTTATTTGGGGTTTTTGCCTTGTAGCTTGGACCATTGTCTTGGAGGACTTGTTAGAGCTTGAGCTACTATATTTGAAGACCTAAGGCAAGTGAATGATTGGGTGTTTTAAGTTTTAAATGGTTTGGTGAAGCATTTATGGATTTTCATGCTTTCATTAATGTGTTTATTGTTGAAATAAATGTTCTTGATGGAGTATTAAAGGATGCATTTATGGTCATAGAGAAGTGTTGGTTCATACCAATTAATGTTTTCTTGTTTTGTCTCAAATATGTATATTGTGTGAAATGGTTTCCTTCTCCTTTTTCCTTATATTGAATGTGTTAATGATGGAGGAGAATGTGATGGATGTGGTTGGAGATTGGAGGTCATTTGAATGGAGATTTATACTCCTCACTTAAGGTATGAAAGTGGTTAAGAAGGGGTTGTAAAAAGGAAGAGTCATTGTGGAGCTGAACTGGTCCGAATTCAGGTTCTGGACAGTTCGCTCGAGCGACCATGACACTTAGCTCGAGCGACCTGTCCAGGAAAGGGTTCGGAGCATTCCAGTAGCTTGGTCGCTCGAGCGGACCCCTGGTCGCTCGAGCGGACATCCCAGAACTCATTCCAGAGAGTTGTTCGTTCGAACGCATTTAAATATTCGCTCGACCCAATGAGTTCGTTTGAGCGACCTCCACTTCGCTAGAGCGAACCCACCTAGACAACCATTCCAGCGAGCGACTCGCTCGAGCGAACCCTCCAGTCCGCTCGAGCGACGCGGTTCGTCTGGCATAGGCTATGTTTGGGACAATGTTCAACTATTTCAATGGTTGGGTCTATTCTCTGGGAACCCCTCTATGTCAAGGAGATTTATTAAGCATTGTATGAGGCCATTTGAAGAAGAAACCATATCACAAAGATTTCATTCGAAGTTTTGAAACTTCAAGGTGCATAAGGAGCCCGGAATGTCTTCTAACTCGAGGAGTACCAAGTCTTTATTATAATTGACATACGGGACCCCTATTCACTTAAATAGATCTTGAAACCAGTATTTTACCCAAAATTGCTATAGTTCATTGTTTCACTTCATCCTAAGATTTATATTATATGATTTGTTTTCCCGAAAGCATGATAGTTACACTAGTGACAGTTATTTGTCCCGAAATGTATTGCCTGACATGAAATGACAGTGTGCCCTTGAGCACCCCTGTCTTGCTCGTGTATTTATTGTACTTGATTTACTTGCATATGTTCCGATTTGTTATTTGACCTATGAGTCGGCATCACTAAGCTTGGATACTTTGTCGGTTTGATCCACCGACTTGAAGATCCCTCTCCCGTCCCGCCAGCTGCAGTTTGGATCCCGATACCTGGTCTATTACCGTGGTCCCGTCCCGATACCCGGTTCGCTACCGTGGTCCCGTCCCGTATATTTATATTGTATATATGATTTGCGTTGAGTCTCCTCACCTTGTGTGACTGAGATCAACGTCCCGTGATACTGTTGTCACTTTAGTGACAGAGGACTTAGCTTTATGTGATTGCCATCTTGTGAGTTCCCGATTCCTTGGTTACCTTTTATGTTTTATCTTGTTTACCTGTTTTCTAGCAAATGATTTATCTACTTTATGAGAGTTCTCGTTGAAACAGATTTCTATGCATTTTAAGATATTTCCTCTTTTGTATGTTGTTGTATCTTCTCATTCTCTTGCCAGACCGTCGTGTCTGACCCATTTGCTTTGGTACTCAGGTCCCGTGGCCGGCTACCTTGAGGAGGAGCCGGAGGAGGCGGTAGGCGAGCCGCAACCTTTAGTAGAGTGGCGTGCTGACGATGTCATGTAGAGACATCGGGTTGCTACGAGAGGCGTACATTTTGAGGAGAACTATTTAACCATTTATTGGGTTATTGTTTTGTCTATATTGGCCTTTGTTGGCCTCAAATTTTGGGGATTGTAATTAAATGATCTTTTGTTAAACTTTAACTACTTTTGGGAAACATGCTGTAGATCATTGCTCATTCTGATACAGTTTTTGATACTTGATGTTATTGTCTTCATGACTAAGGATAGTCTGACTATTTGATTTGCTACATGCTTCTGCACTTAACAGAAATATTCATTGATGGTTGTGATATCCTCACCGCGGACACCTGTGGGAAATTAAATAAATAAGTTGTATATTGTTGATGTAGATCCTTCAATCATTATTCATTAGTCCCGATCCCGGATTCCCGGTCCGGGGTCGCGACAACTTTGGAAGCAAGAGTCTCTCTACTTGCAATGCTATCAACAAGGCCTTGATATAGATCAGCTCGGATGTCATCTTATCGATAACGAAAGTAGTCTAATCGAGAGCTTTCTAACTTGATATACATATCAACAACATACTGCTGTAACAAATGGCTTGAGTGTAATAATAATGAAGTTGTTTTTTGTTGCATTTGCAATTTATAGCAATAATACTCACGACATGAGACAACCTTTCTCTTGTTAACTTTATTTTGCATTACTGCAAAAAAAAAAAATTAAAACATATTATGATATGTTTTTAATACTCATTTATAATTTGAATAAGTAATATATGATCAATACTGTTTTTTTCTCTTTCAAGAAGCTTTTCTATTAAAGGGATTTGAGAAGGATCAAGAGATGTTTGCCCCTGACAATACATTGCCGTATTTCTTTGATTCAGTCTTTGTATGCCTTGATTCCATCCAGTATCACCATAGGGAAATAGTATTGGATATTGCAATGGATCATAACATCCAAAATATTATTGCACTCTGTGACTATGGCCTGAATGACTTTGGACAATTATATCCCGTTCGGTAGGTGCACCGAGTCATCATTCTCTATCCATATTGCTGCGACTTGTGATTCTGATGGGGCATTATACACTCTTTGATCTAACCCGACATTGCTCTTGATTACAATTTGAAGGCTTTCCAAACCAGGTGCATCTTGAATGGTCTGAAAAAATGAGCAATACGGGTTAACTGATAAGATGCTAATAAGCTTTTGAATGATGCCTGAATTCATTTTTGACGACCTTTGCATCCGGTTCTCCAGTTCATTGTCCGTATCATAAAAATAGAGTTGCAAGTAAGAAGGATGTCCATCTGTGGGTACCAAGTCGTCGATATAGTGGTATACTTGACATTGTACCTTGAATGTATATATACCTTTATCTCTTTTGCAAAGCTCTTTATCATATTTGACGCCAAAAGATGTAAATGCAAAAGTATTGTTGCATGTACGGACATATTTTCTGAATTCAACACGTTCTTTAGAATTAGACTTGAATAACATGTGGAGTTCTTGAAGGGTGTCATTTGAAATCAATGATATTCGTCTACCAGAGCAATAGAATCCTACAGGTTCGTGATAAAATCGCTTTGTGTCACAGTGTTGGCATCTTGGAGAATATGGTAAAATAGATGGTTCTTGGCGTATATTTTGAAGGAAAACATTCATGGATGTAGAACTATAGCAGATTTGTCCTATGATAAATATATCAAATATCAACTATTGTTTAACTATGAGAGAAGGCAAAATGGAGGGAGTACCATTATCAAATTATAAAGAGGACCAATAAATCACTGAAATGACCAATCACCTCTAGAATCTTGATTTTGTCTCTTTGATGAAGCGGAACGACGAACTGGCTTTGATGTTGATCCTATTAGAATATTTTCTATAATGTTAGCAGATATCTTTGTTTGATGTATTCAGTGATTAAAATTGTTATTCTTACCAACTTCATAAGTACTATAGAATTCAATTTGCTCCTTTCCCTTGTTTGAGATTCTTGATGGAATGTTTTCAACTTCATTCGCTATGGCGACAGTGAGTATAGTAAAAACAAAGGAAAATGTTTGGGTCATTCATTAGAGATTTTAGTAATTGATATATTTATTGTGAATAAAAAAATAGTGATGAATTAGTAAATACCTTTCTCTTTTGTAAGGATAGAAGTTGTGCATATTTTCTTTCTATTTAGCACATTCAATAGTTTTCGCTTTTTGGATGCATGTCTATCGTCTCTTTGCTATGATTCTTTCGATTTGGATCTTACCCTCTCTATAAAAGCAACAACATTTATTATCAAAGAATATATTTGTAATAATTTTTGAAAAATGATGAAATTTAGATTTGCATGGTTACCATTTTTTAGTAATTATTAGTCACTTAAAAGTTACCTTTTTTTTTGTCACAGTCTTTCTTTCTCCTCTTCACTCAGTCTAGCATGAGATTTCTGAAATTGTGTTTCTTTACATTTTTTTTACATCTTTAGTTGGGTTGTGACTCGACGTAGATCCTACATCAAGTTTGCCAAATAATGTTAGCATACTATTTATTTTGATCAAGTTATTTTGATCAAGTCCTAAAAATTAGCAAAATCTCTTTCATTTTGTTATAATTATACCTCCAAAAGTAATCTTGGTTGATGACGAGACCTCTGCATCAAGAACATTTGCTAATTTCTTCCTTTTGTATGCCTCTTTTTTCTTTTTCCGGAGCTCTTCCTTCTTTTCATCACTCAAATTTTTATAATAGCTTTTGAAATATTCTCTTCTATCTTTCTTTTGGCCCATTTTTATATCTATTAAAAAGGGGTTAATAACAAAGGAATCTTTTGGTGATAACAGCATGTCCATATTTTATAAGCATGAAGAGAAAGAATAAATATTAAACATTCTTCAAAATACATATTAGAAATTCTAGATGCAATATGAAGCTAGCGAATAATGAAGAAGAGAGAATAACAATTTATAACAGTTAATTACCAGATGCCTAGTTAGTTATACCTATGCACAAAATAGCTTGTATATATATGTGTGAGTATATATATGAATAAAAAAGTCTAAATACTAGTCAATAGCAGATGCTTGATTAATAACATTTATTTACAATTACAATATCTAAGAAATGTGATGATTGCAATGACAATAAATTCTTTTCATGTTGCCTTTTAGTATAAGGGTATAGATTGTATGTATTGCGAGTAATAGTAAAGAGAGTGAAAGGTCGAATAGCAGTAGTTCATTGTCTGATGCAAGAAAAGTATAGGAGAAAATCAAAATGACTTTAGAAAATAATGAATTAGATTAAACTATGTCAGAATAAGCATGATTTTTTCAAAAGAATATCAATATTATGTGCTAAATTGTATTAAAATATAAAATTTTAAATTGTAACGTACTTACTAAATATAAAAACAAGGGGAAAGTGGGGGGGGGGGGGGGGGGGGGGGGGGGGGGGGGGGGCGGGGGAGCAAACAAGTAAGGGAAAAATGGTCATAAGCTTAACATACTACTTATAGGCAGACTTGTAAACAATGTCTGTTTCGAAATCAAAATTCCATAGTATTAGCACCTCCTCCCAATGTGTTCTCTACATTAAGGCAAATTGTATGTTTTGATTGATCCATTATTGGGCATTAATGTAATTAAGAGAATCAATGACAGGGCTTATAATGAAGCTTGAGCCTAGGCTCATATGTTATCGTTATCAAATATAAATGCCCAATGAATTATCTAATTAGATATGAGCAAATATTTAAAATACAAGGAAATTACCATGAACTTCATTTTACAATGTTTAATTTTATATAAGTACTTATACAATAACTAAGTAAATAGAAATCGACGGAACCAAGCTGATTCCAAACAAACAACATTAACTAACCCATCCAGACAAGCTGAATCCAATAAAAAAAAGGAAAAACTCTCCTAAATAAATAAGCCAAAAAGTGGCTGGAAATGTTCTAAATGTGTTAGGAGACTAAACAAGTAATGACTGAAATTGGGCTAAGTGTAATCAAGATATTTACTATTATAAAGTAACATGGCATAAGTAAATGTAAAAAATTCAAAATTGTATATATATAAATAGCGCCATGAAAGATAAAACATTCTACAATTCAATAATGAGCTCAGTGGGCAAATCATAAGAAATTAAAAAGTATTCATTCAACACAATGATTGGAACATGTAAAAGAAAAAACTATTTAATAGCACTACTTACATGTTTAAAACAGTTACAATATTGCCTAAAATAAGCCGTCTCCAATTCCCTAAAATTGACAGCCTGCAGGGCATTTAAAAATTTAAGATAAAAAAGCAAGCAACATTAACCCACCCAACCAAACAACCTAAATCCAACCAAAAAAAGGCATAATCTAAACTTGGCTTCTAAATAAAATCTTTTGACTTTGTTTTGGCTTCTTCTCACTAATCAATTTCAAATTGGAATGCATCACACTTAAGAATTCTACTATAATAGTGTCTTTCAACTTTGTTATAAAAGTTCAAGCAATTTGAAGAAAAAAAATATGGATTGTGTAGGCAAGTCTAGCCTACTTTCAGCCTGGTTTGAACCTTATGTCGCAACCCTGGACCGGGTCCACCGAACTAATCCGGGATCGGGACTAATGTGCCGTGAAGTGGTGAAGTATTAAGTGTGCACATTTATTTAATTTCCCACAGGTGTCCGTGGTGAGGATATCACAAAAACATAAATATTTCTTTTAAATGCGGAAGTGTGTAGCAAATCAAACATTCAATTCATCTCTAGTCACAAGACGATAACACATGTATAAACCAAGTATCAGAATGAGCAATGATCACTAGTGCTTTCCCAAAAGAAATGTTAAAGTTTATACAAAAGATCATTTGATTAACATTTTCAAAAATAGGGGCCAACAAAGGCCAATATAAACAAAAATATAATCCACAAAAGAATGGTTATCCACAACCCAAAATGTGTCGCAACTCAAACAACCGAATGTCTAGACAACATCATCGGCATGCCACTCAACTAGACGCCGCGGTTCACCGACCGCCTCTTCAAGCTCCGCCTCGGGATAGACAATGTCCGGACCTGAGTACCAAAGAGTGGGTCAAACACGACGGTTTGGCAGGTGGTTGAAAAGACATGACAATATAATAATAAATGAATTTACTTTGAAAAGCATTTAAACCTATTTAGATGATAATTTCCATAAAAGAGATAAATCATTTATTCAAAAACAAGTATGCAATGTAAATCATGTAAAGGTAACAAAGGAAACGGGAAACAAGCAAGATGACAACCACACGAAGCTAAGTCCTCTATCACCAAAGTGACAAGAGCATATCGGGGTGTTGGTCTCAGTCACACGAGGTGAGGAGATTCAATGAAATAAATACATATACATATAATATACGAGACATGACCATAGTAGCGAGCCGGGCATCGGGAACCACGGTAGCAATCCGGGGTATTAGGACAAGACCACGGTAATAACCGGGTAGCGGGATCCAAACTGCAGCTGGCGGGACAAGAGGGGGATTTCCAAGTTGGTGGATCAGACCAACAAGGTTATCCAAACTTAGTGGTGCTGACTCATAGGTCAATAGCAAAATCAAAACATGTATAAAATACATCTAGTTCAAGTATGTAAATAGGTGGGACGGGATGCTCGAAGGCACAACTGTCATATCAATTCGGGCATGCATATCGGGGCTGGCAAACTGCTACAATTGTAATTTCAATGTTTTTGGGAGTGCATAGGAAATTCGGGGATAATGAAATACAATGAACTTTCGAAATCTCAAGACAAGTATCGAGGTTCAAGACTAATTCAAAGTGAATAGGGATCCCATATGTTTATATCAATAAAGACTTGGTACTCCTTGAGTTTGGGGACATTCCTGGGTCCTTATATACTTTGGGGATTTTCAAAACTTCAAATGAAATCTCCGTGATGTGGTTTCTTTCTCAAACGGATTTCAAATAATGAGGATAAGTCTTCTCATCACAATAGGGCTCCCAACAAACCTCTCTCAATCATTTAAACATTTCATTTGTGCTCCCAAAATAGTCCCAGATGAACAGTACCCATCACTCGAGCGGACCTGGAGTTCGCTCGAGCGGTGAGCTCTCTGGAATGACTTTCTGAGTGGGTTCGCTCGAGCGGACTCATTCAGTTCAGGTTGGCTCGAGCAGAATTTCAGTTTGCTTGAACTAACCATTCTCTGGAACGAGCTCTAGGAGGGTTAGCTCGAGCGAACTGTCCTCTGGATTGGTTCGAACCCTTTTCTGGACACTTCGCTCGAGTGACCTGTCAAGTTCGCTCGAGCGAACTGTCCAGAAACTGGTTCTGGGACAGTTCTTCTCCTCTCTTTCTCATCCTTCAACAACTCCCTTTGAGCCCCATTATACACCAAATATGGAGTTCAAAAACCTTTTCCAAACCAACATCAAATCTCCTACAACATCCATTTCATCTTCCTCCAATAATATGACATCCAAATATGAAGAAAGAAGGGAAGGAAACCATTACACCCAAGAACACATTTGAACTATAAACAAGAAATAAATGAAGGACTATAAACCACATTTTCCATGACAATAAATGAGTTAACAAAACTCTTTCATGAGCATTTATTTCACAATCAATGCAAGTTGAATAAACATGAATAAAATAACCAAATAAATTATATTTCTCATGAAAACCATTGAAAGCTCATAATATCAATCATCCACTTGCCTTAGGGTCTCTAAACAAGAAATCAAGCAACAAGTCAAGCTCTCTCAAGATAACCTACAAGCACAAACAAAAACCCCCAAAAGTACAAACCCTAAATAGGTCAAAACAAAGAACAAAAAGGAAAGTCTTTAATAATGAAAATGGAGTTTCTCTTAGGCTAGAAGGACACATATAAAAGAGATATGAGGGATTTCTTACTTGGAAGTTCTTCAAATATTGGACAAGGCTAGCTCAAAGAGAGTCTTGGAATGAGAGGTTGTTGACACCAAAAATGTCACTTTGCCTCTTCACACCAAAAGCTACATGGAGCCGCATCCTACCAAAAATAGGCAGGCGCCACTTCAAGCATCAGATCTTGTCAGAATCAAACAAAAACTGCAAGGTCATTCAAAACAACCAAAAGAGAGGTACACATGAAGTTTCAGGCCATTCCGACAATATTTGGCCTAGCTTCACTTCTCCAACAGCTAAGCAGCAGCTCCCGGCGGCGGACCACCCCGGGACCATGACACCTAATTCGAAGCTTGCGGATCATCTCAAAATGACTCCAATAGGCTCCTCGTCAAATTTCAGGTCAATCGGACATCGTTTGACCAGAAGTCAAAGCTCAGCATCTCTCTCGCAGGAGAAACAAAGGCAAGCGTTTGCATGACTCCAAACGGCTTCAAAACTCAAACGAAAGCCTATGGTTGGTCCTAACTACTGATGAGGGAGTCACACGTCGAATTTCAGGTCAATCGGACATCGTTTGACCAAAAGTCAAAGCTCGGCATTTCCCTCGCAGTGAAATCAAAGGCAAACATTTGCATGACCCCAAACGGCTTCAAAACTCAAAAGAAAGCCCATGGTTGGTCTTATTTAATGCTCAAGAAGCTTCACCTCAAATTTCAGGTCATTCCGACATCGTTTGACCCTGTTTCAGCTTTTGGCGGAAAATCAGCAGTTCTGCGCTCGGCTTTTCCCGGAAAATCGGAAACTTTGCAAACCAATTTTCAAGGATTCTCATCATGTTTTTCAGAGGGAAATCAAGCCAAAAATGTGGAGAAATGTCATAGAAAACAAACAAAAAAAACGGAAGCGAAAAACGACGAAAAACGGCCAGAAACGGGCCCCGGGAAGCAATTTTCCCCCCAGGGTCGCAGAGCCCCGCGACCCTGGGCCAGGCCTGCGACCCTGGGCCATGGTCGCCGGCGACCATGGCCCATGGTCGCCGGAGACCATGGGGCCGGCGACCCTGGGAGGTCCGGGGCGCCGATTTCGCCCCGGGACCCCCCGTTTCGTCCGTTTTCGCGAGACGAGTTGTTCTGTCCCTGTGATTTTTCCAGATTCAGACTTTTGAGGCTCCAAATTCGCCGATATTCGCCAAGATCACAAGAATCCTTCCAAGAACTTCAAAAACTTCGTTGATCGCCAGCTGAACAACCAAAAAGTGCACTTTCTGCCCGCCCGATCGCGAAATCGACTGGACAGATGCTGCCGGCCCGCTGGTATCAACCAATGTCTGAAACTACATGATCATCTGATGTTGATTTACATAAGGATCCATCGATGATCATCGCAAAGGGAATTCCAAGAGACGCAACATGGCCCGCGACTCTTCAGCTACCAAGGTGGCCACTTAGTGCAATCAATTGGCCCGTTTATGGCAAGTTAATGCGGTCATTAACCCATTATCTTGAACGGCCCAATCAGAAGCCTCCGTTCAGGAGTTACAAGTCCAAGCAATCATGGCATTCAAGCCATGAAACTCCTAACATAATGGAGATTAAAGGCGATTAAATGCCCATGACTCTCCTCCGGCCAATGAAATCCAAGGGTCAGGAGTTACAAAACAAAAAGCAATTAAACTTGTAACTCCTCCCTTAATGAGCTTTATTACCATAAAGGCTCATAAATCACTCCTAAAGGCTACCAAAAGGCCTATAAATAGGAGTCCTCTCCAAGCATTCCAGGAGATGAGGAGAAAAGGGGGGACACACACAGAAAGAGCCAGAAAATCATTCAAAAATCCTTGGAGAAATCTCTACAACCCTGCTCCTTCAAGAAAACTCTGCTGCAACAAGTTCAACAAGGTGATTGAAGCCCCTTGGGGGGCCACCCCCCCTCAAAGACCACCTATCCTTCTATCCAACATGGCTAGATGCGGCTTTTCAGCCCGTCTACTCAGCCTTTTACCTGATATAGGACCTTATCTTGGTCCTTATCCTCTAAAAATCTGAGGTTGGAGCCAAGCCAAGAAATCAAGCACTATGTTCTCATCTGAAGGACGATGGCGGAGCCCATACATGACTCGCGACCATCGATCTGAACGAGCCCTCCCACAATCGCATGAGAAGTTAGATTCCTTTTTCTTACTTTTCTGTTGTAAATTGTATTTTTTTTAAAGAGACAAAAAACCACAACTCTTGTCTTTCATTATTGATGAGAATTGTAAATCGGCTATAAACGCCACAAATCGGCTATAAACGCCAAAAATCGGCTATAAATGCCAAAAAATCGCCTTTTACGGCAAAATAAAAAAAAACTGTCTCTTTTATTAAAATATGTATGCAATGGAAAACTAAAAAAAAGTTTCATTTCCCTTTTTACTTGTGAAGGTGGATCTCCGGATCACCATTTCTAAATTCCAAGTATAAAAGAGAAATTGGCATACCCGTACAAAAAAAAACTGATGCCCGCTTTTCCTTTTTCCCTCCACCATACCCCGTCAGCCCCGGGGCGGAGGCAGCTTTGGAAAAAGACAAAAGCCGGGACCATCAAGCTGGCACACCCGGTGGGACTCGTTCATTTGATGAACATGTGCTTAGATTCCTTTTGGCTCCTTTTTAGTTGGTGGCCTATGTTGGATCTTGCATCTAAAAAAAAAACACATGAGATGGGATTCTTGGAAATTTCTTCTTTTGAGTTTATTTCCAGTCTTTCTTGTTTCTAAAAAAAAACATCAAAAAACAAAATCTGATTTACAAAAAAAATCTCAGATTTTCCTCTTTTGGGTTTAAGTTGAGAAACTTTGGTTTCTTCCTTTTCGGACTTCGGGATCGCAGAAATGTTGAACCCATTTTCGGAATGGAACACCATTCGCTCTCTTCTATGAATCCATAAAAAAAAAAAATCAAAAAACAAAATCTGATTTACAAAAAATTTTCAGATTTTCCTCTTTTGGGTTTAAGTTGAGAAACTTTGGTTTCTTCCTTTTCGGACTTCGGGATCGCAGAAATGTTGAACCCATTTTCGGAATGGAACACCATTCGCTCTCTTCTATGAATCCATAAAAAAATAAAAAACAAAATCTGATTTACAAAAAATTTCAGATTTTTCCTCTTTTGGGTTTAAGATTGAGAAACTTTGGTTTCTTCCTTTTCGGACTTCGGGATCGCAGAAATGTTGAACCCATTTTCGGAATGGAACACCATTCGCTCTCTTCTATGAATCCAAAAAAAAAAAAAAATCAAAAACAAAATCTGATTTACAAAAAATTTCAGATTTTTCCTCTTTTGGGTTTAAGTTGAGAAACTTTGGTTTTTTCCTTTTCGGACTTCGGGATCGCAGAAATGTTGAACCCATTTTCGGAATGGAACACCATTCGCTCTCTTCTATGAATCCATAAAAAAAAATCAAAAACAAAATCTGATTTACAAAAAATTTCAGATTTTTCCTCTTTTGGGTTTAAGTTGAGAAACTTTGGTTTTTTCCTTTTCGGACTTCGGGATCGCAGAAATGTTGAACCCATTTTCGGAATGGAACACCATTCGCTCTCTTCTATGAATCCATAAAAAAAAAATCAAAAACAAAATCTGATTTAAAAAAAAATTTCAGATTTTTCTCTTTTGGGTTTAAGTTGAGAAACTTTGGTTTTTTCCTTTTCGGACTTCGGGATCGCAGAAATGTTGAACCCATTTTCGGAATGGAACACCATTCGCTCTCTTCTATGAATCCATAAAAAAAAAATCAAAAACAAAATCTGATCTATAAAATTTTTTCAGATTTTCCTCTTTTGGGTTTAAGTTGAGAAACTTTGGTTTCTTCCTTTTCGGACTTCGGGATCGCAGAAATGTTGAACCCATTTTCGGAATGGAACACCATTCGCTCTCTTCTATGAATCCATAATAAAAAAAAAATCTTTCAAAAAAAAAAAGCCACTAAGGTTGCACCAATTGCGTTATTTGACCAAAGTGGATCTAAGAAAAGCCTTGTCCAGAGTGTGGAGACAACTAGACTGTTCTAGGCAAGGGTCCTCCAAACGGGTTCATTAAGTAATCCTACCCTTACCTGGGGGCTGATCTATCAACTGAGGTTTCATAAGATCGAATTGGAGATCTATGTGAACTCTTAAAAAAAAAAAAAAAAAAAAAAAAAAAAACTTCTGTCATTTTTGGATTCATATTTGAGAAATCCTGGTTCCTTCCTTTTCGGACTTCGAGATCGCAGAAATGTTGAACTCATTTTCGGATTGGAATACCATTTGCTCTCTTCTATAAAGTCCAATCTTGACACTTTCAAAAAAAAAAACTTCCGTCACTTTTGGATTCATATTTGAGAAATCCTGGTTCCTTCCTTTTCGGACTTTCGAGCTCGCAGAAATGTTGAGCTCATTTTCGGATTGGAATACCATTTGCTCTCTCCTATGAATCCAATCTTGACCTTTCAAAAATCCCATCTCGTGTCCTTTCCAAGGATGCGATTTGCAACATTTGTGCCTAGCGGT
This sequence comes from Cinnamomum chago, assembly GCA_038049695.1. Lineage (NCBI taxonomy): Eukaryota > Viridiplantae > Streptophyta > Magnoliopsida > Laurales > Lauraceae > Cinnamomum > Cinnamomum chago. Next base: position 34,545,616 of record CP142456.1, read on the forward strand.
GCTAGTACGCCCTTTCGGGTCTACTGTATTCGCAACCGACACATTTGTATCTCAACCTTATATCATTTTACCTTGAGTGAGCTTTGCTTCTCGGTAATTTGAATTAAGGTTCACAATTGCTTCTAGCAGTCATTGGGACGCTCATTCTGAGCTGACCCTACCTGCGTTCAGAACAATTGTGCCCTCTATGGCTTTTCTGCCTTCCTCATATTGCTTGGGCTGGGCCATGTCCTCTCGGGCGACTTGAAAAGGCGAAACCATAGTATTTTCCATTTATGATCACCATATTCTTGTGATTACTAATGGATATGGTCTTGTTTCAGAAGTTTTCCAAAAACTAACAATGGCAGCTTCATTAACCATCACCTTTGATGAGAACAAGTACCAGCTCATGCTCCAAGACAAACAAACCAAGCGCACTTACAAGCGCCCTGCCAGCTGCCGAAGCGTCATTTCCCTCGGCAACTCAGAAGACACCGGGTCAAACTCTACTCCCCGGACCATTGTCTTCGGGTCATTGGGACCATTCCCACTACCCGCAGAAGAAACCGCACCTGCCAAGAAGCAGAGAACCGCCCCTCAACGTATCACTACAGTGATACCAAGGGCGATCATCAAGAAACCTGAGGCCCGTAGTGCTCCTGCAAAGCCTCAACCAGCAAGAAACCAGGTCTGCTCAAAGACTTGGTCTCCAAGGCCTTCACCCAAACAGCGAAGGTCACAAACATCAGCAAAGCCAGCATACCTGGCCCCTCTCAAGGAGAACCGGTTCTACCCTCTTGCTTACATGAAAGAGGAGAAGCCTACCCTCCGCCAAACAAAACCAACTCAGCACGAGCCGGCCTGCTCATACAAGCCCAAAATCAAATCGTGCATCTTAAGGCCTCCGCAAGAACCTGTCAAGGCCTTCACACCTGCGAGTCGACCCTTCCTCTCAACGGGAGCCGAACTCGCAAAATTCAAAGCTTCGCTGCGACAGGTAAAGGACCGCGTCCAGATCCTGTCCCTTCCCATCTTCAAAGAAGACAAGCTTGGCTGCTGCGCACCAGGGACTACTTCCTTCATTGCTAGGGCACAACCAGAGCTAACCAAAGCTCAAATCGCTCGTCGTATGCGTCGCCGAACGGCATATCGACAAAAGAGACTAGAGAAGCAAAGAACCCAGGATTCTGCACTTCAAGTCTCCCAAAAATGGGTCGAAAAAGAAAGACCCGACCAACTTGTTGCTGTTCATATGGTTGGAAAAACCAGAAAACGCCAGAAGTCAGCAACTAAAATCCATGTCAGACGACCGGTGACTCGCAGCGTCTCCCGAACACGAAGACATAAAGAAAACTCTCCCGCTTCTTCAAGCCAAGGACATCGGAGTGACCACTCTTCGAGCTCTTCATCTAAAAGAATGAGCTCCAGCTCAGTCACCAAGACTGTATCCTCTTTCGACTCTCGAAGAATGAACGTCTTGGTCACAAATACTGAACAACCTCCGCCGCATGATGACGTAACCGCACGCATCCAGCAGCTGGAGCAAGGGCAGCAGAGGATAGAGACTCTAATAGAGAACCTAATTCTCAATCTTCAGCGTCCACAAAGCAATGAAGCTCCTCCGAGCCATCAAGGTGACGAGGAAAATGCGGAAAACAGTGAGTCACGCGCCCTTACCAAAAAGGACGTTGACGATATCCTCGCCAAAGCAAAAGAAGAGGATACACTAAAGGAGCATGGGATCAAGCCACCATATCCCTTGTGGATGGACTCGGTCCCGTTCCCTACAAAATTCAAGCAACCTACTCTCCAAACATATACGGGGAAAGGTTCAGCCAGACAACACGTCATCCATTTCAAGATCCTGACGGGAGCTATTGAGGATCAAGATGCCCTCAAAATCCGCCTCTTTGCAAGTACCCTAAAAGGTACGGCCTTTGATTGGTACTCCACTCTGCCGGAGGACTCCATTCAAAATTGGGCCATGTTGGAGACACGCTTCCTAACCCACTTCAAAGGTGAGGATCATCCTGTTACTATGGCTCAGCTCTGCAGCCTAAAACAGGGAGAGAATGAGTCAACATATGACTTTATTCACAAGTGGAAGGCAATGGCATACAAATGCTCCGATGTACTGCCACAAGCATCACTGGTCGACATCTGCCGAAACAACATGAGAGCAAGAATCCGCTCCATGATCATCGGCAACAAATCAAAGAACCTGGGAGAACTCCTGGAAGCATCTATGGAAGCTGAAACGGTGATCAAAGACCTCAACAGTCAGAAATCATTAAAGAAAGAGCCGACTACCATTGCAACCTCAAAACCAAAGAAAAAGGAGGTTCTCAATGTGCAAACCAAGTCAGCTCCTCAGCAGCCAAAGAAAGATGAAAACAAAGCTACAGGTAAAAAGCCTGAACTCTCTGATGCCTTCAGAGAACGGGTAGAAAAGAAATATCCGTTTGATGAAGACGTTGAAGAAATCTTTGGGGCACTCCTAGCAAATGGCAAACTTACATTGCCTGACCCCAAAAGACCAGGAGATGTTGGGAAAACCAACGATCCTCGGTACTGCCCATACCATCAGATGGTCTCGCATCCTCTCAATCAATGTTTTGTTGTGAGAGAGAAGATAAATGAGATGTGGAAAAACGGAGTCATTACCTTCGACAAGAACTATGGGTCTGCCTCCGTCAACATGGTGTCGTGTGGACAAAAACAAAAATCACCAAAAGAGAAGATCACTACTTCCTTCAAGGTGATAAAGATGACCCAAACGTCCCGAGAGTTGGTTCCATATCCAACATCAGACGGACAGCCCATATGGGTACACCCCGATCTCCTAGAAGATGAAAATTGGGAGGTCGTCAAAACAAGGCCAACCGCTCAACAGCGAAGGCAAGCCAGGAGACAACTCCGCAAGCTCAAACAGCAGGAGAAAGCCCCGAAAAAGCAAGAAGTCGCTGAAAAGGCAGAAACCTCCTCTACCGCTTCACTGGGGGCAACAGAAGAGTCCTCTCCTAAGGCTTCAAAGGCGGTAAGAAAATTCACTCTTGGTGATTTCATGCCACCACATCTCAAAGATGAAACTACGCAGGGGGCATCATACTCTTGCAACTCAGTGGTCGGATTCTCCATGGATGGATATGAGTCCAGTGACACCGCCAGTGACATCGATGAGTGGGAAGAATCCCTCGAAACAGGAGAATATCTCTCCGACGAGGAATGGATCCCTGAATCTCATCTTATGCCAGTAATCTGGTATAACCCATTACAGCCGCAAGGATCCTGGTCTGATGATGAAGAAGACCAAGAGGCTGTCCAAGAAAATACTCCAGTGGAACCCAACCATGTTGAACCACAAGGAGCAGGCGAAGAAGAAGATTTGGCTCCCGTGCCTGATCTCGATGAATACGCAAGGATCTTGCAGCACCTTGCTATAGAGCAAGAACAAGGTCGCATCAATCAGCTTCGTCACAACCCAGCACCGGAAGTTCCTGAAAATCTACAGGAATCTCCTCCGGTAACCCCGGAAAATGAAGAAAACTGTTGGATCGACGATCCTCTTACATCTGAGGACGAATCTGATTCCCAACAGTTCTTCTTGGAGGCATCTTCCGTCAAAGTTACTTGCAATGCAATAACTCAGGATGATAATTCCTCACCTTCTCAGGCTTCGTCTCCTGGAACAGTGACATCGGAACTCAAACCTCTTCCGACCGATCACCTTGAAGAAATTCCAGCCGGTGAAATCTTCTTCGGAGAAAATCCGGTCAATTGGTCCCAAATGCCCGATCTCATCGGTGATGTCTGGACCAACAAAATATTCGACAAAGAAGGAAAGTTGCTGGATGCTGTTCAGGACTTGCTCCCGGAAAATGCTCCATGCAACACAATTACTGAAGATGGCAATGCTGACACAGAGAAATCTTCAGCAAATGAGAAGGAACAACCCCTCGATCTCGAGGGTGATCTTCTAAACAAAGACCCTTCTCCAGAAGCTCTTGAAGTTGGTAGAGGTACCCGTTCTGGCCGGGATTACCACAAAAACTACAACCAACCTTCTGCTTCTTATGTAAATCCTTTGGGAAAACAAGCTGTAAACGCCCCTAGTGGCAAGAATAATGAAAATGCAGGCCCCAAGGAAGCTTTCAAGTACGACTTGATTCAGCACTTCAAACACATACCTGCGCGTCTGCACATCCTAGACTTATTACGAATGTCACCACAGACTCGTAATAGTCTCATTTCAGAACTACAAATGCTGGATGCGGATGTCGACAAACATGCCCCATAAGTCCTACAAATTGAAATGGACCATAGGGTCAAAAAATCAAAAACTCCCTCAAAAGGAGAAAAGAAGAAAACTGAAGGATCCTGCATCGAATGCCTCTCGGTTCAAAAAGCAGCAAGTGCGACCATCGCCTTCACCAAGGAAGACCTCCTGCTAGGCGAGACAAAGCACAACCGACCCCTGTACTTCACCGGGTACATCAAAGAGGTACCACTACGCAAAATCCAGATCGATCCAGGTTCTGCACTCAACCTCATCTCCACTTCGGCACTCGAAGAACTGGGCATTCCGCCTAGCAAGCTGAGCCACACGTCTGTGTCCATCTTTGGATATGATGGCAGCGCTCAAAGGCCGATCGGCAAAATCAGGTTCAAGTTGCAAATCGGTGATCTTATCTCCGAGGTCACTGTCTATGCGATAAAGACCCCTTCATGCTACAACATCCTTCTCGGACGCCCCTGGATACACGAGAATGGTGTTGTCCCTTCGACTTTACATCAGTGCATCAAGTTCGTTGGCAATGACGGCTTGATACATCGAGTGTTTGCAGACAAAAAGCCCTTCAAAGGCAAAGAAGTCTATTTCACAGATGCTCAGATGTACAAAGATGAAAAAGAAGAAAGGGAGGAAGAAACAACACCCTTTGCCGAAAATCTCCAGAAAGACAAAGGCAAGGCTCCTCAGCAATCACCAGAAGAAAGTAAACCCTCTATCAAAACCAAAGAGAATAATCAATCTCCCTTCATGGTCTCCCTCAAGTCTTCAAAGCCTCTGGTGATCACCACCAAAGCAAAGAAGACAAAACAGAGGGCTGGGGGCAAGTTTGCTGTCTCCTTCGTGTCTATCTTGCAAGACACGGATTCGGACTCAGAGCCAGAAGACGATACATCGTCAAGCCTAGCTGATGATCAACAAGTTCAGCCCGCTCTCACTCCGATGGAGACAACCGTTGACATAGAAGATCCAGCATCTGCTTCCTTCGTTGTTCCAGCAACATCAGCAGAAGAAAAGCCAATCTTCTTCCATAAATCGGGAGTTTCTTCATCAAATTCTTCGCTTGAACCTTTCAAAAATGAAGGTATGCCTCAACTATCCCTGTATAGTCCAATGGCGCAAGCTATCATGAAGAAAATGGGCTACGACGCTCAGAACCCAACCGGTTTGGGAGATGGCCGTGGTATTATCACGCCATTGGAACCAACCCTGACCAAAAGTCAACTGGAAGGTTGGAAACCCCACCGCCACATAGAAAAGTCTTCATATGGGCTGGGGTATGATCCTGACGCCCCCTTGAGACAGTTGACACAAAGGCTGCAAAATCATCTTGCCAACCAAGCCTCAACATCTCATATTAATGAAGACATCGATCTCCCTGGATATCTCTTTGAAGAGTTGGTCGTCAAGGATCCAGGAAGTTCATCCAATTGGTACGATTTCTTTGATGATGAAGAGGAATTGTCCGATGATACAGACACACGGTTCTCTGACCCAGAAGAACCACTGTCTCCAAAGGAAGTGCCCTACTTCGACCTAGTTTCAACAGGTGATTGGGACCATCTCATAGCAAATCTTGAGAAAAGTACCAATCAAGAAGACCCATGGACAAAAGCAGAGCCGTGGTCTGTAGATACCTTTGGAACTCCAGAAGGCTTTGTTGGGTTGGAAGCCTCCGAAAATATTGTGGAGGAACCACCTTCAAATCTTCCAACAGAAGATTCTGTTCAAAAGATAGACTTGGGAAAACCTGATAACTCACGTCCTGTATTCATAAGCAAGAATATAAAGGATGATGAGTTACCCGAGTATATCGCGTTTCTTCATGAGTTCGTTGATTGTTTCGCATGGTCTTACGCTGAGATGCCTGGCTTAGACCCCAAAATAGCAATCCATAAACTCAATCTTCAAAAAGATATCAAGCCTGTCAAACAAGGCCAAAGAAGGTTCCGTCCTGACGTGATGGACAAAATTGAACAAGAAGTTCAAAAACTCAAAAGCGTTGGCTTCATCCGTGAGGAACAGCATCCTGAATGGTTGGCCAACATCATCCCCGTGACAAAGAAAAATGGGCAAATCAGGGTCTGCATTGATTACAGAGACCTGAACAATGCATGCCCAAAAGATGAATTCCCGCTCCCTATACCGGAGGTGATGATCGACAATACCTGTGGGTTCGAGCGAATGACATTCATGGATGGCTTCTCTGGCTACAATCAGATAAAGATGCATCCTGAAGATGAAAAACACACAGCATTTCAGACCCCGTTTGGCGTGTATTGCTACACTGTCATGCCATTCGGTCTGAAGAATGCCGGCGCTACATATCAGAGGGCTATGATGAAGATCTTCCAAGATATGCAGCACAAGACGGTCGAATATTATGTCGATGACCTCGCCGTCAAAAGCAAAAGAAAAGAAGACCATCTCAAAGATCTTCGGGAAGTCTTCCTCCGACTTCGCAAACACAAACTGCGAATGAATCCCCTCAAATGCTTCTTCGGTGTTTCATCGGGTAAGTTTCTCGGATTCATAGTACGGAAAGCTGGCATAGAGCTTGACCCCACCAAAGTCAAGGCTATCCTAGAAATGCCATCTCCAAGAACCCTAAGACAATTAAAAGGGCTCCAAGGAAGATTGGCATACATTCGGCGGTTCATCTTCAACCTATCAGGAAAGTGCCGTCCATTCTCTCGGTTAATGAAGAAAGGTGTCGATTTTGTCTGGGATGCTGAATGTGAAGCTGCGTTCCAGGACATCAAGTCATACCTGACTAAACCTCCAGTGTTGGCTGCCCCCACAACTGGAAAACCATTCCTCTTGTACACAAGAGCCCTTGACCGTTCTTTAGGCGCTCTACTTGCACAAAAGAATGACGAGGGAAAAGAAGCTGCTCTATATTACCTTAGCCGCATGTTGGTAGGTGCAGAGCATCGCTACTCTCCAGTCGAAAAAGAATGCTTGGCAGTAATGTTCGCCGTACAAAAACTGCGTCACTACCTGCTATCCAACACAGTGTACCTGATTTCGAGGATCAACCTCCTAAAGGTCCTTGTCACAAAAGCAGGTTCTCTCAATGCCCGACTGGCAAAATGGTCCATCCTCCTGTCACAATTTGATATTAGGTATGTACCACAAAAAGCAATCAAAGGCCAAGCTCTAGCAGACTTCCTCGCGGAGCATCCATTGCCTAAAGATTCTCCACTCAGGGATGACCTCCCAGACGAATCAGTCTACAGTGTGGAGACTTCCTTATCAAATGCTTCCTGGCACATGTACTTCGATGGCGCAACCAGGACAAATGAAAGGGGAAATCAAATATCGGGAATTGGTATTCTCTTTGTTAGTCCCGACAAATACATAATTCCACACGCATTCTCGCTACTGGAACCATGTTCAAACAATGCAGCTGAGTACCAAGCCCTGATCATAGGATTGGAACTCGCCCTTGAATCCGGCATCACTACGCTGGAAGCTTTTGGAGACTCTCAACTGATCGTCAACCAGATGAATCATAAATTTGAAGTCAGGAAGCCCGATCTGTTGCCTTACTACAACAAAGCACAATCGCTTCGACAAAAGTTCGACATCTGTCACATCACCCACATCCTCAGAGGTGAAAACATTCGTGCAGATGCCCTGGCTGGACTTGCTGCGTCTATGGCAATCCAAGAAGGGGAAAACATGCAAATTACAGTGTGTCAAAAAAGGATTCTCCCTCCTCTCAACACACATCAAGCAGTCGCTGAATGCCACCAAGTGGTTGGAAGTCGGATTTCCGTCCTTAAACCTCTGATCGGCGACTGGAGGGATCCGTTCATTGATTACATAATGTTCGGAATCCTACCTGAAGATCCAAAAGAACGGGTAAGCATCCAAAGACGAGCCTCAAACTTTCATTTGGATATTCCTGCAAAAATGCCGTATAGAAAATCCTACAATGGAGTACTTCTACGCTGCTTGTCACAACAAGAGGCTGAGGGAACACTCAAAGAAGTACATGCTGGTCTTTGTGGAGCCCATCAGGCTGGGCCTAAGCTCTACGATCAGATAAAAAGGTTAGGTTATTATTGGCCTACCATGGTGGCTGATGCAATGCAATTTGCTAAGCGCTGCCAACAATGCCAAGTTCATGGAGATTATGTCCACATGCCTCCGGAATGGCTACATCCTACAGCAATCTCATGGCCTTTTGAAGCCTGGGGTATGGACATCATAGGTCCTATCTCCCCTCCATCGAGCAAAGGTCATCGCTTCATCTTCGCTGCTACGGATTATTTCTCCAAGTGGTCAGAAGCATTCGCGCTTAGTGAAATGAAGACGTCATCAGTCCTTCACTTCTTGCGCACCAACATCATTTGTCGCTTCGGCATACCTAAAAGATTCGTCCATGATAACGGACCACAGTTCCGCGATCACCTATTCTACAGGTTCTGCGACAAATACAAAATCCAAAGTTGTCCTTCAACTCCGTACAATCCGGCAGCGAATGGACTAGCAGAGGCCTTCAACAAGACGCTCTGCAAAATCCTCAAGAAAATGGTCTCTAGTCACAAAAGAGAATGGGGCGATAAACTGCCTGAAGCTTTGTGGGCCTATCGAACCACCGTTCGAGGACCAACCCATAGCACACCATTCTCCTTGGTCTATGGATGCGAAGCTGTTGTCCCTTTGGAGGTTCAAATTCCTTCCTTAAGGGTATCTCTACAAAATGACATGACGCAAGAAAGCAATGTCAAATTGAGACTCCAAGAGCTGGATAACCTCGATGAGAGACGGCTCGAAGCTCTACAAAGCATTGAACTCTACCAAGCACGCATGGCAGGATCTTTTGACAAGAAGGTCAGGCAACGCGCCTACAAAAAGGGAGACTTGGTTCTTACAGTAAAAAGACCAATGGTTTTTGCCAACAAATCCAAAGGCAAATTTGAACCAAAATGGGAGGGACCTTTCGTCATCGACAAAGTCTTCTCCAACGGCGCATACGCTCTTCTAAACATGGAGGGTGACAGATGTATGCTGCCCATCAATGGGAAGTTCTTGAAGCGGTACTACCCTTGAAGGCTTCTTCCATCGGGTCAGAGCGACGCCTGCACGGCCAAAGCCTATTCCTAGGTATCTGCTCGTCAAACCCACTCCTTTTGGAATTTTCATCCTCTTGTTGAAATTTCTAAAAAAAAACCCCTCAAAACAATGTTTCTTTCATCGTTTCATTGTTAAAAAAAAAAAAGCAAATCCAAAAATCCAAGTTTAGGAGCTTCTTCCCAAACTTGACCAAAATTTTCGATCCTTGAAACCAAAATTCATGGTTTGAAACAAAATCAGGACCTAGGGATTTCAGCCCTAGTCCACCTCGACTTTTACCACCAAAATGGTTTTGAGTCAAAATTTACGACCCTCGAGTCTTTAAACAAAAAAATGGTTTTTCAAAAACCGCAGGGAAGCGACGTTCAGTCGATACTTGCAAAACCCAAAATCGGAAGGATGCGAACCCCATTCGATACTTCCAAAATCCCAAAATTTCAAAAATCGTGGAGACGCAACGTTCCAGTTGATATCCACAACCCAAATTTTAAAACAAACAAAAAAAAAAAAAACAAAACAAAGGTTCGAAAAAACCTCAAACTTCAAAAATCGTGGGGAAGCGACATTCCATCGATACCCACAAAACAAAATTTTTGAAGACAAAAGCAGGGAAGCGACGCTTAGTCGATACTTGCACCCAAATCCGCGAGGAGGCGACATTCCATCGATACTCGCAACCGAATGAGCAAGGAGGCGACATTCCATCGATACTTGCAATACCATTCAGCAGGGAAGCGACGCTTAGTCGATACTTGCACCCAAATCCGCGAGGAGGCGACATTCCATCGATACTCGCAACCGAATGAGCAAGGAGGCGACATTCCATCGATACTTGCAATACCATTCAGCGGGGAGGCGACTTTTTAGTCGATACTTGCATTTTTGAAAACCAAAAACCTGGCTTTCACGCCAAAAAAAAACCCGGCTTCCATGCCAAAAATCCGGCTTTCATGCCAAAAAATCAAAAATCCAGCTTTCATGCCAAAAAATCAAAAATCCGGCTTTCATGCCAAAAATCAAAATTCGGCTTCCATGCCAACAAAACAAAACTCGGTTTTCAAAAAAAAAAATCTGGCTTTCATGCCAAAAACAAAAAATCTGGCTTCCATGCAAAAAAGAAATTTCGGCTTTCATGCCAAAAACAAAATCTGGTTCTTACACCAAAAACAAAACCGGCTCTCATGCCACAAACCAAATCTCGGCTTTCATTCCATCTCAAAATTTTGGCTCTCATGCCATAAACCCAAATTTGGCTTTCATGCCACCTCAAAATTCGGCTTTCATGCCATCATCAAAAAAAAAAAACCTGGCTTTTACGCCAACCAAAACAGAAACCCGGCTTTCATGCCAACAAAACAAACTGGTTTTCAAAACAAACTGGTTTTCAAAACAAACCGGCTATAGATGCCATCCAAATCCGGCTATAGATGCCACCCGAAATTTGGCTTTCATGCCGTGAACAAAATCTGGCTCCCATGCCAAAACATGTCTCAAAAACTGGCTCCCATGCCAAAACAATCATTTGTCAAAAGATTTCTCACAAAATGACAAACTTTTGATCACATCCCATTTAGCAATCACTTTAATCACAATATTTGAGTGAGCGTAGGGAAAACAAAAAAAGAAAGTACCAAAAAAATACATGTGGTACCAAAAAAAAAAGAAAAGAAAAGTGTTCACAAGCACTACAAAAATGTATACCAAAAAAAAATATACACGTGGTATACAAAAAGAGAGAAAGAGGGGTCTCAGCCAAAAATGCTCTCCAGCCAAGCTTTCAGCTCCTCAAGCAAACTCTTGGCTTCATCCGTTAGAATCTTCAAGGCACGCTTCTTCAAGAATCTGCCATGAGTAGCTGGAGAAGGCTCTATCCCTTCTGCTACACCAGGAAGATTATCCCGAGCAGTCTGCCATCGTTCATTCTCTCTAGCCTTCCTATTGAGAATCTGATCGGCCTCTGCAACTTGGCGAATCAAAGCACTCTCCCTGTCACGAGCCTCTGTTATGGCGGTCCACGTACTGGCGACTTGGGCTTTTAAGTGTTCGAGATGCTTTCTTGCCTCCTCAACCTCTCCATCGAGGATGCTAAGATCATGCTGCAGCCTGATGATGTCTAACTCCGCTCGGTTCCTCTCCCGAACCAGCTGTTTCCTGCCCTGTGCAGTCTCTTTCAATTCCGATTGAGCCTTCTCAGCCGGGATCAGGAACATCTCTTGGAAAAACTGGTCGTCAGGATAGCTGATGGTCTCAAACCACCTGTCGCCTAATGCAATGATCCTATCAACGATCGCCCGGGCGTCCGTAACATCCAGACCAATATCTTCCTCAGCATCTTTGAGAATCTCCTTCACATGCGGAATCTTGCTACGCGCAACATCCAAGTGTCCAGAAAAGAGGATCTCAATCCAAGAACTCAAAACCCGCATCACCACCTTCTTCGCATACTGAAGAGATGGGTCAGATGAAGACTCACCCTTCTCTGACGATTGGCTGCCCAAGTCATGTCCCATCGGAAGAGTAACAGCAGAGCACTTTCCAATCGGGGCCGCTGGAGAAGGAATCTTAACATGAGGTCTTGCCTCTGCCGCGTCAGAATTGGCTGGAGGATTAACTTCTGGCATCCCTGGCTCTGGCTCTGAAGGAAGCGATGGACTCTCTTCTGTCACTTCAAAATCTGCCAAACACAAAAAAAGGTATGAATAGGATCCTGTTAAAAATCACTATCAGGGTTATTACTATGAAAGTACCTTCTTCGACGATTGGCGAAATGCTTTCCCTCTCCATGAACTCATCGGAAGTATCGTCAACACTGGCGACCATCGATGGTTCAAAGTCGTCGGAATCCTGTGATAAATCAGCTGATATAAAAAAAAATGTGTGTGTTAGCAAATCAACTCACAGACAAAAAAGAAAAAGAAAGCGGGAAAAGTAATACCAGTTGGAGATTCTGCATTCATTTCAGAGTCCCTTGGTTTATCTTCTGGCGTCTCCACAGGGTCAGGCATCCTCTCATCGGTTGCAACATCAGGGATCGCCATGTCTTCCTCTCCTTCAAAAAAAAAAAAATGCAAAAAGAGAAAAAAAAAAGAAAGAAAAAAGTGCAGCACAAAAAAAAAAAAAAAAAAAAAAAAAGAAGAAGAAAAAACGTGCAAAAAGAAAAAAAAAAGAGAAAAGAAAAAGAAAGAAAGAAGAAAAAAAAGAAGAAAAGAAACAGTTTCTTTTTCCCATCCTATTTCTACATGGATTTCTTGTAAAAGAAAAAAAAGATAACTTACTTGAAGCCATGGATGGAGAAAAAGAAGAACTTGAAGACTCTTGAAGAAGGAGAACTCTTGATCTTGGAGCAACTCTTGAAGACTTTTGCAAAAAGAAAGCAATAGGAGCAAGAGATCCAACCTCAATTGCTTTTATGGAAGAGAGCAAACCAAAAGAGGAAAGAGGAGAAAAGCAAGGAGGTAAGTGCTAAAAATTAGCAACCTTCCCAAAAGAAAAGGAAACTTGGGATATTCTCTCCCAAAACAAAGATCCTTTGAGAAATTCTCTCCCAAAGAAAGATATTTTGAGAGAATCTTTCCCAAAATCAAGAAAACTTGAGAAAATCTCTCAAAGTAAAGATATTTTTAGATATTCTCCACCCAAAAGAGATATCTTTAGATATTCTTTACGAAAATGACACCATATGAGATCTAAGCCATCCTCCAAAGCTTAAGGTCCCATGGGTTAGCCCATATGAGCCAGGTTTGACCACCTAGGCACTAAAAGTGGCTTTTAGTCAAAATTCCTCTTACCAAGAGCATACAAAAAAAATGGTTCCATGCCTCTCTTTTGAGTTGATTGGACCATACAAAAATTCCAAGCCTCATGAGCTTCCAAGATCCAAAACCATCTCACCTCAAGAGCCAAATTGAGCCAAACCTTGAAATTGACATTTCACCAAAAATCAAACCGGTCCCCTAACATTCCACATACAGCTTGTTAGGTCACAAGACCAAAATCAAAAACCAAAACCTGACCCCCCAACATTCCACATACAGTTTGTTGGGTCACACGGTCAAAACCAAAATCCGACCCCCTAACTTGCCACATACAGCCTGTTAGGACTCAAGGTCAAAACAAAAATCCAAATCCGCATCCCCGATGTCATCTTCAATACTTTGCCTCAAAATGGTGCTTGATTCTTATCACTACCATAAAATCCCCTGGAAGCTCAAAAGGCTACTCCAAAAAAAAAAAAAAAAAAAAAAAAAAAAAAATGCTCAAAGACTCTTGGTCAAGACAGAAGCTCTTCTTCAAGATTCTCTTCGAGGCACATCGACTGCAAAAGCTATATCGTCGCTGTACCTCGAGGGGGGCATTTGTTGACACCAAAAATGTCACTTTGCCTCTTCACACCAAAAGCTACATGGAGCCGCATCCTACCAAAAATAGGCAGGCGCCACTTCAAGCATCAGATCTTGTCAGAATCAAACAAAAACTGCAAGGTCATTCAAAACAACCAAAAGAGAGGTACACATGAAGTTTCAGGCCATTCCGACATTATTTGGCCTAGCTTCACTTCTCCAACAGCTAAGCAGCAGCTCCCGGCGGCGGACCACCCCGGGACCATGGCACCTAATTCGAAGCTTGCAGATCATCTCAAAATGACTCCAATAGGCTCCTCGTCGAATTTCAGGTCAATCGGACATCGTTTGACCAGAAGTCAAAGCTCAGCATCTCTCTCGCAGGAGAAACAAAGGCAAGCGTTTGCATGACTCCAAACGGCTTCAAAACTCAAACGAAAGCCTATGGTTGGTCCTAACTACTGATGAGGGAGTCACACGTCGAATTTCAGGTCAATCGGACATCGTTTGACCAAAAGTCAAAGCTCGGCATTTCCCTCGCAGTGAAATCAAAGGCAAGCATTTGCATGACCCCAAACGGCTTCAAAACTCAAAAGAAAGCCCATGGTTGGTCTTATTTAATGCTCAAGAAGCTTCACCTCAAATTTCAGGTCATTCCGACATCGTTTGACCCTGTTTCAGCTTCTGGCGGAAAATCAGCAGTTCTGCGCTTGGCTTTTCCCGGAAAATCGGAAACTTTGCAAACCAATTTGCAAGGATTCTCATCATGTTTTTCAGAGGGAAATCAAGTCAAAAATGTGGAGAAATGTCATAGAAAACAAACAAAAAAAACGGAAGCGAAAAACGACGAAAAACGGCCAGAAACGGGCCCCGGGAAGCAATTTTCCCCCCAGGGTCGCAGAGCCCCGCGACCCTGGGCCAGGCCTGCGACCCTGGGCCATGGTCGCCGACGACCATGGCCCATGGTCGCCGGAGACCATGGGGCCGGCGACCCTGGGAGGTCCGGGGCGCCGATTTCGCCCCGGGACCCCCCGTTTCGTCCGTTTTCGCGAGACGAGTTGTTCTGTCCCTGTGATTTTTCCAGATTCAGACTTTTGAGGCTCCAAATTCGCCGATATTCGCCAAGATCACAAGAATCCTTCCAAGAACTTCAAAAACTTCGTTGATCGCCAGCTGAACAACCAAAAAGTGCACTTTCTGCCCGCCCGATCGCGAAATCGACTGGACAGATGCTGCCGGCCCGCTGGTATCAACCAATGTCTGAAACTACATGATCATCTGATGTTGATTTACATAAGGATCCATCGATGATCATCGCAAAGGGAATTCCAAGAGACGCAACATGGCCCGCGACTCTTCAGCTACCAAGGTGGCCACTTAGTGCAATCAATTGGCCCGTTTATGGCAAGTTAATGCGGTCATTAACCCATTATCTTGAACGGCCCAATCAGAAGCCTCCGTTCAGGAGTTACAAGTCCAAGCAATCATGGCATTCAAGCCATGAAACTCCTAACATAATGGAGATTAAAGGCGATTAAATGCCCATGACTCTCCTCCGGCCAATGAAATCCAAGGGTCAGGAGTTACAAAACAAAAAGCAATTAAACTTGTAACTCCTCCCTTAATGAGCTTTATTACCATAAAGGCTCATAAATCACTCCTAAAGGCTACCAAAAGGCCTATAAATAGGAGTCCTCTCCAAGCATTCAGGAGATGAGGAGAAAAGGGGGGACACACACAGAAAGAGCCAGAAAATCATTCAAAAATCCTTGGAGAAATCTCTACAACCCTGCTCCTTCAAGAAAACTCTGCTGCAACAAGTTCAACAAGGTGATTGAAGCCCCTTGGGGGGCCACCCCCCCTCAAAGACCACCTATCCTTCTATCCAACATGGCTAGATGCGGCTTTTCAGCCCGTCTACTCAGCCTTTTACCGGATATAGGACCTTATCTTGGTCCTTATCCTCTAAAAATCTGAGGTTGGAGCCAAGCCAAGAAATCAAGCACTATGTTCTCATCTGAAGGATGATGGCGGAGCCCATACATGACTCGTGACCATCGATCTGAACGAGCCCTCCCACAATCGCATGAGAAGTTAGATTCTTTTTTCTTACTTTTCTGTTGTAAATTGTATTTTTTTAAAGAGACAAAAAACCACAACTCTTGTCTTTCATTATTGATGAGAATTGTAAATCGGCTATAAACGCCACAAATCGGCTATAAACGCCAAAAATCGGCTATAAATGCCAAAAAATCGCCTTTTACGGCAAAATAAAAAAAAACTGTCTCTTTTATTAAAATATGTATGCAATGGAAAACTAGAAAAAAGTTTCATTTCCCTTTTTACTTGTGAAGGTGGATCTCCGGATCACCATTTCTAAATTCCAAGTATAAAAGAGAAATTGGCATGCCCGTACAAAAAAAAACTGATGCCCGCTTTTCCTTTTTCCCTCCACCATACCCCGTCAGCCCCGGGGCGGAGGCAGCTTTGGAAAAAGACAAAAGCCGGGACCATCAGAGGTCTTCTTCAAAAATTGTATAAATGGAAAGCTTTAGTAGTGAGGAAGGAGATGATGATCTCTACTTCTCAATTTGTGCAAGGTTGGTGGTGATTTGGTGATGGAAAAGCAAGAGGAAGAAGAAAAAGGAGAAAGAAAACCCTAGGTGAAGATTGGAGCTTGAGCTAGAAAATGAAAAAGGAGAGGAGAGTTCTCTTTTTATAAGCAAGTGAGATGGGCTCCACCACTTGAAATCTTTGTGGGCTGAAATCATGGTTATCAGGACTTCAAACGAATTCGACGAAGAAGAGAAATGATCATCGAAATATCTAGTCTCCAAAAAGTATATGTTTCGCGGGTTTTGAGAATATCAAATTTTGGATACAAATTTAGGGTAAAAAGACTGTTTTGCCCTCAATGCTAGGAAAGTAGGGTTTCGGGGTCTCGAACGGGAATGAGATTAACATGAAAGTTATAGGGATTAATGAGATAAACAAAATGGGATTAAAACAATAAATACAGGAGTCTCAGGTAATCCCCCAAGTAAACGCAAAGTCATAAAAGGAACCCCCAAAGGGCCCCACTAAGCACAAAGGCACTTAAAATTTTCCAAAGCTATAACAAAAGCTATTCTAATCCCAACTTAACCAAAAAAACACTAATCACGCTTAGAACTAAAACACGCCTTAATTAACACTAATCGAGGTCACTCGGGACGGGGTTTTACACCTTATATTTTAGTAATTAGGTTGTGCCCAAATTTCTGAAAATAAAATTTAGGTTGAGCATAGTACTTCTGATGGACAGGCTTAGCCCAGCTTAAGCTTGGTTTGAATCTTGCATTTTAGTATTTGGGTAGAGTCCAAATTACCTAGAATAAATTTTGGTTGAGTTAGTTTGAATGTTGTGTTTTAGTAATTGGGTTAGGCCTAGATCTTAAGTTTTATTCCAATCAATATTTGAAATGAGCTTGGATTAAGGGATGGTAAGACAAAAAAGTAGTGCTTGTAGTTTAGTCTATAGTCCACGTAGATAGAACAATCTTTTATTTATTTTTTTATAAAAAAAAACTTGTATATTTCTGTTATAAAAGAATGAGAATTCCTAGAGTAGAAGCATATAGAACAATATTATATGTAAGAAGTGAAGTAGAAGATCTTCTAGGCACTTGTACATTGAGATTTGAATACTAAATATACTTTATAGCTTGCATAAGAGACTCTTTGATCGTAGCCCCAAGTGCAAGGCCGCGATTGTAGTAATAACTTGATGAAGTCAGAGGTCGATCCACAGGGAGTAATTAATCTTGCAAAACCTTTCCTATTGAAAACTAGTTCTAGCCTAAAAAAAGCTATACAAATCAAATGCCCTACTTTAATTAAAAATTAATTACAAGTCTGAAAAAAATTAATTACAACCAAAGAAAAATAAAAATCCTAATCTAGAAACCTAATCTAAGTACTGCATCACCATAAGAATTATTAGTCCAACCAATTGCAATAATTATTAAGATGCATGAAAATAAAAAAAAGAAATCAGAGAATAAAAAAAATGGATTTTAATTCTAAAACTTTGAAATAATTACTTTGCTAAATGCCATCAATAAAAATCAAGACCATCGCACCAAGTGCGCACTGTCACTACGCACAAAGATTCGATGTTGACCCATTGGTGAAGACTAAGACCCCATAAGCTTGATTTATTAATGAAAGACCCATTACAAGCAAATAACCATTACAAAATTATTTGAATCAAAATAAAATGCATCCAACCTTACCTTAGACACATGAAACACTAAACGGAGGAGAGGGACTCGCGGTCTTGAACGACGATCCAACCGGCTCTCGTTTTGCGATCTGAAATCCAAGCAAGGGAAGATGATGAATGGCTGGTCCGATGGTGGATCGACGGTAGCAACGGCGGTGGTGCGACGGTGGAGTAGAAATCCAAGTGGTGGTGTGCCTTAGGGAAGGCCTTGGATGAAATTGTGATGGAAGGAGGAGAGATGAAAAAATTAATGGAAAAGGAAAGGGGATGAGTTACTGGTCGTCCAAGGTATGGAGGGGATTATGATGTTGGACGTGAGGGAGTTAGAGATTGAGAGGGCCAGAGAGAAATTAGGGATGAGGGAGTTATTAGAAAAGAGTTAATGGGATAGAACAAAGAGAGAAAAAATAGGGGAGGAAGAGATTCACGTGAGAGAGTGGAGATGGGAGAGAGAAAAACGTGAGGGATAGAGATGGGAGAGAGAAAGAGAGAGAATTTAGGAGGGGATGGAGTTAGAGATTGAGAGAGAGAGTTTCAAGGGATTGGCCCACAATCCTAGTAAGAATAGGATTCTTATTATCTTATGCAACTTCCTCTCTTGGACCCACTTTGGCTAAGATGAGTCTTGTAAATCTCCTTGCATGGTCCCACTTGGTTTTCCCTCTTTAGTTCTTTATTTGATATGTCCCTTCCGTGGGTCCCAAATTTTGAAACTTCCTACAAAAATAAAAACAAATGTCAAAGAATAATCTATTCATATAGGGAAGGAATGATGCAAGATGCGGGCCCAATTCACACTAAATAGATGCATAAAATGTCACCATTTTATCTAATCTTCAATTAAATCAATGGTGCAAATTAAATTCATCATTTCATCTGTAAATAAAAAGTAATGAGAAATTTGTGACTTTCAATGCCAAAAATAGAGAAATTCATGATTTTATGTGAAAATGCAATTTTTCAATGAGTTTTGACTCGAATTCAAACTTTGATGCCCATAAACATAAAACATGATTTTTTTACTAAAATGGTCCGTGATTTGATGATTAAGTCCTTAATTAATTCTAAAATAATGTGGAAATTATGCATTTTTAAGGACTTATCACACCCCCCAACCAGCATTTTGCTAGTCCCGAGCAAAATATACAAACTAGGGTTGGTCTTCTAGCCTAATCTAATATAATCTAAATGCAAAGACAAAATGGAAAACACCACTTTCGCTGGTAGGCCCTTAAACCCCTAGGTTACCCCTAGTGGACGAGTTGTGCCTCATGAGGGTTTGCAGTGAATATGCCCACAAAATTCATTTACCTAAAAATAAAATAAAATAAATCAACGAAAAGTTTTTCAAAAGACGATTGAGTCAAATCGGATGCCTTGAATCCTCGAATAATCAAGATTTCAGACTTTTCAAAATCTGGTTCATGTTTTTCTTTTCAAATCTTTTCAAAAATTATACCAAAACTTTGGGTGCCCTGTGCAGGTGTATACATCAAATCAAAAATTTTAAATGTTTTATGATGATGCCATTAAAACAAAATTCTCTCTTAGGATTTCCAACTTTCCTAGATTCGGGGTAAATACAAGTCTCCTCTCAAAGCTACTATGACGGCTTTCGCACTATTGTTTTTTCAAAGGCCGCAAGACGCACCCCCTTTTATTTATTTATTTATTTTTTGTTTTACGCACACATGTGACTGTGCAATGCCTAGGTCCCTTAAGCTTTCTAATTAACCCATGTAATGAGCGTTAGGCCAATGACTCCCAAAACAGATGTCTTTAGGGCACTAGGTATATAAATACCCCTATGGGCTTACTAGCTCGGGTTAAAAAGGCTATGAACCCAAACTAGTCACACAACTAAACACTTTCTTTTCTTTTTTTTTTGTTTTCCTTTTTTTTTTCTATTTTTTTTATATAAACACCTATTTGTGCATCCCTTGACACCTTTTTTTTTTTTTAAACGGTCCCGACCAATAGGCAACCTTTTTCAATTCGCCCGAAGTAATTCACTGGTTTTGGTTGGCCTAACCTTACTGATGAACTAGGAGAACTCATATGACCAAATTTTAGAAAGTCGTCTCTTTTTTTTGTTCTCTCTTGAAAGAATTCTGAAAATGACACTTAAATCTTTTTATCCAAGACTTTTGAAATGATGTACACGTGTTACAGTGAAAATCAAAGTTCGGTATTCTATTTTTCTTTCAAAAAATTGTGAACCTTCATTTTACTTCCTTCCAAAATTCTGAAATTCCAAATTTCTAGACATCTTCGAATCGTCAAGTTCTTTTGAAAACCTCCTTCTTCTGTTATTTTTTTTTGAAAAACTACCCAAAAATGAAAAAAAATTTGTCTAAAATTGGACAAGTGTGCTTGTTCCACCCCCCAACCTAAACTAGACAGCGTCCTTGATGTCATACATGAAATGCAAAATGGAATGTAACATGAGGTGGGAATGTAAAGGAAGGAAAGGGATAGAAAGCACCTGGAGTAATGAAGCTTTCGCGTAGAAACCTGTCCAATGTGAGACAAAGAACACAAAAAGAAAATGCAGGAATATATATATGATGTACAAAGGTGTGGGCCACTGTCAGATCTAGTGCCCATCAATCCTAATAGACAGGATCGATCAGAGGAATTTCATTTTCCTCTGGAGGAAAAGTCTCCCAGAATGGTTTTAAACGTTGTCCATTAACTTTAAAAGAGGAACCATTCGATGGATCAATGAGGGTCACTGCCCCATATGGAAATACTTCTTGAACAATGTAGGGGCCCGTCTAACGAGATCTTAACTTTTCAGGGAAAAGATGAAGTTGAGAATTGTACAGTAGGACTTTTTGAGACGGATGGAATGACTTCCTTAATATCTGTTTATCATGAAAGGCCTTAGTCCTCTCTTTGTAAATTCTTGAGTTCATATAAGCCTTGTTTCTCAATTCTTCTAATTCATTTAAATGAAGGGCTCTTTTCTCCCCAGCCTTGTCTAGGTCAAGGTTCAATTGTTTTATGGCCCAATAAGCTTTATGTTCCAGCTCCACCGGAAGGTGGCAAGCTTTTCCATATATAAGCCGGTATGGAGACATCCCAATTGGGGTCTAATAAGCAGTTCTATAAGCCCACAAAGCATCATTTAGCCGCATTGACCAATCTTTACGATTTGGTTTTACCATGGTCTCCAAAATTCTTTTGATTTCCCTATTTGAGACCTCTACCTGCCCACTTGTTTGAGGGTGATAGGGGGTAGCCACTTTATGTGTAACACCGTAATTTTTAAACAAACTCTCAAAGATGCGGTTACAAAAGTGAGTGCCCCCATCACTAATGATGGCACGTGGAGTTCCAAAACGGGAAAAGATATTATCCAAGATAAACTTTTTAACCGTTTTAGCATCATTATTCCTACATGGGACTGCTTCAATCCATCTGGACACATAATCGACAGCAACGAGGATATAATGAAAACCAAAACTTGGGGGAAAAGGTCCTATAAAGTCTATACCCCAAACATCGAATAACTCAACGACCAAAATTGGGTTCAAAGGCATCATACCCATTACAAGCAAATAACCATTACAAAATTATTTGAATCAAAATAAAATGCATCCAACCTTACCTTAGACACATGAAACACTAAACGGAGGAGAGGGACTCGCGGTCTTGAACGGCGATCCAACTGGGATTCGTTTTGCGATCTGAAATCCAAGCAAGGGAAGATGATGAATGGCTGGTCCGATGGTGGATCGACGGTAGCAACGGCGGTGGTGCGACGGTGGCGTAGAAATCCAAGTGGTGGTGTGCCTTAGGGAAGGCCTTGGATGAAATTGTGATGGAAGGAGGAGAGATGAAAAAATTAATGGAAAAGGAAAGGGGATGAGTTGCTGGTCGTCCAAGGTATGGAGGGGATTATGATGTTGGACGTGAGGGAGTTAGAGATTGAGAGGGCCAGAGAGGAATTAGGGATGAGGGAGTTATTAGAAAAGAGTTAATGGGATAGAACAAAGAGAGAAAAAATAGGGGAGGAAGAGATTCACGTGAGAGAGTGGAGATGGGAGAGAGAAAAACGTGAGGGATAGAGATGGGAGAGAGAAAGAGAGAGAATTTAGGAGGGGATGGAGTTAGAGATTGAG
The DNA here is from genome assembly GCA_038049695.1 of Cinnamomum chago. Lineage (NCBI taxonomy): Eukaryota > Viridiplantae > Streptophyta > Magnoliopsida > Laurales > Lauraceae > Cinnamomum > Cinnamomum chago. The sequence goes on from CP142456.1 coordinate 34,567,702, forward strand.
AGAGAGAGTTTCAAGGGATTGGCCCACAATCCTAGTAAGAATAGAATTCTTTTTATCTTATGCAACTTCCTTTCTTGGACCCACTTTGGCTAAGATGAGTCTTGTAAATCTCCTTGCATGGTCCCACCTTGGTTTTCCTTCTTTAGGTCTTTATTTGATCTATCTCTTCCGTGGGTCCCAATTTTTGAAACTCCTTACAAAAATAAAAACAAATGTCAAAGAATAATCTATTCATATAGGGAAGGAATGATGCAAGATGCGGGCCCAATTCACACTAAATAGATGCATAAAATGTCACCATTTTATCTAATCTTCAATTAAATCAATGGTGCAAATTAAATTCATCATTTCATGTGTAAATAAAAAGCAATGAGAAATTTGTGACTTTCAATGCCAAAAATAGAGAAATTCATGATTTTATGTGAAAATGCAAATTTTCAATGAGTTTTGACTCAAATTTAAACTTTGATGCCCATAAACATAAAACATGATTTTTTTACTAAAATGGTCCATGATTTGATGATTAAGTCCTTAATTAATTCTAAAATAATGAGGAAATTATGCATTTTTAAGGACTTATCATTTTTCTTAATGTTGAACCAGGAGGGGTTAAAGGATGTTCTTGTTGGAAATAGGTGGGTCATTCAGATAGGTTTCAAAAAACTTTTGACCCACTTGATACAGGGATCAACTATTTAGAAGGCAACAAACCCAATCCAGGATGCAATCCCTCAAACTCATAAATCATGTACAACAATTTAACCTATCTAGAAGATAGAAAACAGCACCTAAAAATATGCTACCACGAAATCTACAACATACAAGGATGTAGATTATACCTTTGGAGCTTAGTAGTGCTCGAATGGAGAAGTTGTGACTTTCTTTGTTGATGAAACACTTTCACTAATCAAATCAGAATCTCCAACACCTTTTGATCTTCCATGCTATGACCCGTATCGGATTCTCTTTTCTCAAGAAGATGGTGAAATCTCCAAGAGAAAACCCTAAAGGAAACTAGAAGAGAACTAGAAGAGGGAGAGGAAGAGAAGTGTGCAACACTTGCACAATCCTAGGCTTGGGCGTGAATTCCAATAGTGGAATTGTGCATGGGGACGTCCAAGGCGCTCCTCTAATTTATAGCTCTTAAGCAACCTCCACCTCCTAATTGGAATAGAAGTCTTACTTCCACAATAATTAGTAACATACTAAATCACAATTAGAAGTCTCACTTCAAATATGATTAGTAACTTTCTCTTTTTCTAATTAAAATAGAAGTCTCACTTCCATTAATAATTAGTAACTTACTATTACTACTATTAGAAGTCTCACTTCAAATAGAAATAGTAACTTTCTATTTCCTTTTAGAGTTCTCTAGAATTAGTATCTTTCTAATAACTTGGGCTAGCGTGGGGACCACTAAGGATTCCTTAGAAAGCTGGCTCCAACTGGGACATGCGACCCCACATCTCATGTGCAATCCGGGCCCACAGTTAATTGCAAATAACTCCACTATATAAATGCAATTGAACTCCAGTTTTAGGAATAAATTACAATGAAGACCCTAAACTTCCCAATTACCACAAGTAGGCCCCTCCATCTATATCCATGGATCAATTGGACATGTCCACCAAATTAGATCCATATCTTATTATCCTTGAGCCCCAATTAATTATAATGATCATTTGGTACCAATCCAATTAACTCTTAATTGGAATGGGTGCGCACTTACCAATGATAAATCCATTAATTGACACAAGGGGATATTAAAGATAGATTCCATCTTGATCATTGAATGTTCCCACAACTCTACTACCACGTACCCAAATCACCGAGGTGTTGACCTACAATTGGCCTCACTCATTGGTGACTCAAAGCAAATGAATAGATAGAAACTTGAGTTCATTAATGTCTTAGGATTTTGAGCCTATTGCTAGGGAATTATGAGAACAAACCTTAAAGTAAAGACAGTGTACATAAGGTGCTTCTCATGGTCCTTCAATACATCCAAAGTACCATCACCATGATCTAGAATCTTACATTCTGATGATCGAGACAAATCACACTATCTCATAGTGATCAAAGTGCTGCAACCTTGTCAGATGAGATGCCCAATCTCATCACTGGTTGTGAAGATATTTAAGTATAAGATTTGCAATACATATCTCCTGTATGTGGATCTCATCCATGCACATGTATTACATCTAGTATACTTCTGGACTCCGGTTCATCTGATGAACCATTATGTCATTCGTATTGGTTATGTGCAAGTATATAATGAAACACCATTCATCTCATGTAAGGAAAGCATGACTGTATTGATAAATAAAGAAATTAATCAATTTATTACTTCATATACTTGGTATTGAGACCAGAAAACTAACAATCTCCCACTTGGGCTCAATGCCAGTCAGGATTGCATCTCATGCCCATCCCGTCTACATGCTGCTCAAAGACTTTGGTGGTCAAAGACTTAGTAAAGGGATCTGTCAGATTGTCCGCAGAAGCTTTCTTGGTGATTGGAATATCACCTCTCTGCAAAATCTCTCTGACTAAGTGGTACTTCCTCTGTACGTGCTTTTGGCTTTTATGGCTCCTGGGTTCTTTGGACTGAGCGACTGCCCCGCTGCTGTCACAGTGAACTGTGAGCGGTTGTCGCACCAAAGGTACCACTCCAAGATCCAAAAGGAATCTTTTGAGCCATACCGCTTCCTTAGTTGCTTCACAAGCCGTTACATATTCAGCCTCAGAAGTGGAATCAACGGTACATTCCTGTTTAATACTCCTCCAGCTGATGGCTCCTCCGCCAAGTATAAACACATAACCAGAGGTGGATTTCCTGGAATCCTTGTCTGACATAAAGTCAGAATCTGTGTATCCGACTGGAATCAGCTCATCACTACCGTAAATCAACATGTAATCTCTAGTCCTTCTTAAGTACTTGATGATACATTTTACAGCAGTCCAATGGTCAGGACCTGGGTTAGACTGATATCTGCTGACTAAGCCCACTGCATGACAGATATCCGGTCTAGTACATAGCATAGCATACATGAGGCTACCAACAGCCGAAGCGTATGGAATTGCTCTCATCTACTCCTTTTCCTCCGGGGTCTTGGGACCTTGATCCTTGGAAAGGTGCACTCCATGCCTAAAAGGCGTGATACCCTTCTTGGAGTCATGCATAGCAAACCGTACTAGTACCTTATCTATGTAAGCAGCTTGAGATAAGCCAATCATCCTATTTTTCCGGCCTCGATGGAGTTTGATCCCTAGGATGTAACTAGCTTCTCCCAAGTCCTTCATATCAAAAGTCTTTACTAACCAAACTTTTACTGTTGACATCATTCCTATATCTTTCCCAAGGAGAAGGATGTCATCGACATATAAAAAAAGAAAAACTACCCTGTCACCTTCATTTTTCATGTACACACATGACTCATCCGGATTTTGACTAAAACCAAATGATTTGATTGCCCGGTCAAAACGGATGTTCTAGCTTCGGGATGCATGCTTCAGTCCATAAATAGACTTCTGCAGCTTGGAAACTCTTTGCTTTTGGTTAGTAGCCACAAAACCGTCTGGCTGCATCATATAGATGTCTTCCTCAAGATGGCCGTTGAGAAACGCCGTCTTGACATCCATTTGCCAAATCTCGTAATCGAGATGAGCCGCTATGGATAAGAGTATTCAGAAGGACTTGAGCATGGCTACCGGTGAGATGGTTTCTTCATAATCGATACCCTCTTTCTGAGTATACCCTTTCGCAACAAGCCTGACCTTAAAGGTCTCAACTCTTCCATCTGGTCCTCTCTTTCTCTTGTACACCCACTAGCACCCAATAGGTTTGATATTGGCAGGCAAGTCCACAAGTGTCCAGACCTGATTAGAGTACATAGACTCCATCTCAGCTTTCATAGCATCTTGCCAACGTCCCGAATCTATGTCATTAATCGGTTCATCATAGTTACAGGGATCCTGTTCCAGTTCTTCCGGGATTGCCTCGTAAGACTCTCCCAAGAACGAGAACCTGTCAGGGGGTCTGGTAAGGGCTGTTCTTCCTCAAGTTCGGTCATACTTGGATTTGGAATTGATTGCTCTTGAATCTCTTCCAAGATCACCTTTTCTAAAGATTTCCGGTCCATCATATAATCTTCCTCCAGAAAAACCGCATTGGTGCTCACCAACACTTTCTGCTATCTGGGATTATAGAATAACCAACCTTAAGTTCCTTTAGGATATCCTACAAACGTGCATACTTCTGAGTTCGTTTCCAACTTATCCGTCTTAACCTTTAGCACGTGTGCCGGACAACCCCAAATGTGTAAATGTTGTAGACTAGGCTTTCGCCCAGACCAGAACTCTCGGGGAGTCTTAGGTACAGACTTAGATGGTACGAGGTTTAGTATGTACATCGCAGTATCTAAGGCGTATCCCCAAAAGGATATAGGTAATCATGGGAAACTCAACATAGACCTAATCATATCTAAAAGAGTCTGGTTCCTTCTTTCCGCTACTCCATTCTGTTGAGGCATACCAGGAGCAGACAATTGGGATAGAATCCCATTAGCATATAAGTGTGCCATAAAATCACCAGAGATATATTCCCCTCCTCGATCTGATCGAAGAGTCTTGATACTTTTACCTAATTGTTTTTCCGCTTCCGCTTGAAACTCTTTGAACTTTTCAATAGCGTCGGACTTGCGGTGCATAAGGTATATGTATCCATATCTTGAATAGTCATCTGTGAAAGTGATGAAGTACTCATATCCTCCTCTGGCCCTGAAATTAATGGGTCCACACACATCAGTATGCACTAATTCCAATAAATCTTTGGCCCTATTGCCCTTTGATGAAAAGGGCCTTTTGGTCATTTTACCTTCCAGACAGGACTCGCAAACATGCATTGGTTCTACTACCAATGAAGGCAAGATACCATATCTCACTAGCCTGTCAATCCTATTTAGGTTTATATGACCTAGCCTCAAGTGCCAAAGTTTTGTTGGATTAGATGAAGGTGATTTCCTCTTTAATGATGGTCTATTAATTGTTTCAGTATCATGTATCTCATACATTGTGGGAGTTAACAAATAAAGTCCATTGGTTACCTTGCCAGAACATACAAAAGTACCATTCCTCTTTATGACAACTTCAGTACCAAAAGTAACGGAATAACTTTTATTCACTAAACTAGAAATTGAAATTAAATTTCGTCGTAAAGACGGTACATATAATGTGTCTGACAAAACCAATTTATTATTTGAAAAACATAAAGTAATAACTCCCACTGAAACAGCCTCTGCCTTAGCGTCAGATCCTAGGTTGACAATGATTTCTCTGTTACTGAGCCTCCTAGTTTCCCTGAACCCCTGCAACGAATTACATATGTGATTAGTTGCCCTGGAGTCCACACACCAAGATTTTGAAGTACCAGTTGCAAAACTAACTTCAGAAACAAGTGACTCAATCATACCTGAGGTCTTCTTCTTAGACAGAAAATCTGGACAATTCCTTTTCCAATGTCCTGTCATACTACAATGGAAACACTTTCCTTTTGTCCTCGACCCCTTAGCCTTGCCAACACCACCATTAGGACCATTCTCCACCTTAGGACCCTTCGGAACTGATTTCTTCTTGCGTTTCCGCCCTTTGCCTTTCGGTTTGGACTTGGCAAATGACTTTTCTATCATCAGGGCAATTGACTTCTTCTTCATAATCCCTTCAGTCACCACCAGCTAGCTAGAAAGCTCAGCTAGAGTCAAATTCATCTTATTCATATTATAATTGACCTTGAAATTGTTGAATGACTCTGGTAGTGACTCAAGGATTATGGCAATATGCGATTCTGCATCAATCGCAGCCCCCAGCACATCTAACACATTCAATGAGTCCATCATTTTCAACATGTGGTCTTGTACAGGTGTGCCTTCAGCCATTTTGGTGCTAATAAGCACCCTCATAGCAGCCTGTCTAGCAGGCATGCCCTGTTCCGCAAACATCTCCTTTAAGTTTGATATAATATCATATGCAGTCTTATAGGATTGATGTTGGTGTTACAAAACACTAGACATGGATGCCTGTATGTAACATCTGGCCATCTCATCGTCTTTGGCTCATTTGGTGTAAAGTTCCTTTTCTTCCTGTGATGCTTCCAGCACTGGCTCATCAAGGGGAAGGGGGGGTGGGGGGGTGGTTTGGTAAGGACATATTTATATCCTGAAGCTGTCAGGACTATATCCAGGTTTCGTTTCTAGTCTACATAGTTGGATCCCACCAACTTATTCTGGTTGAGGATGGTCGCAAGTGGATTGAAAGTATTTGAATTCATGTTTGAAATACTGCAGCACATAACCATACATTCAATTAATGAATTTAAATGACATTAGGGTTTAGTATTCTACCGAATTTATATGGAATCCTCATAACCATTAAATTCAGAATACATCGGAATTCCAATCCGCGGGGTATGCCTCCTTGGGGAGTGTGAATACCACCTAGATTGGTGCGTATCAAAGTTGGTCAAAATCGGGATTAAGACTAACTATTCATGATCCCCCATCATTCAATATTATTTAGGTATCTCATACCAAATAATGTATGACTCCCAATTAGCTTTGGTTTCTAAAATATATGAGGCAAATCCTTGGGGATACTACATCATTATTTTAGTTAAGTGTGACCCACCAACTTGCATTGCATGACAACCGTTGCGGGCAGCTCCTCTTTGGGGAGTGGGCCCCCGACCGGTCTCACCAATACTATCCTAAGGAGATCCATATCTAGTAACCAGAGAAATAAAAGCCCTCCGTGGGAAACGACCATTCTCAAGATGGTACGAGGCTAATACTTTCCTTACAATGGACCTATGGTGGAAAACCATGGGGATTACTCAATTTAAATGCCCCGCTCCCACTTAATATTTTATAATTGAGGATTTCCTTGTAAGGTATTAGGGCCCACATATTTATATGAACATCAAATCATCTCATGATATGACCAAAGATTGGTTCCAAGTCAAGTTATTTTAAGGAAAGTCCAGTTTCTTAAATTAGTGTTACCAATGTGTCCATCTCATGGGTCATCAACACTAATTAGAAGTCTATCCAAAAATTAATTTGATTTGACCAATTTTTAGTAACTTGCTATGTTTGGATCAGATTTGGAAATATTCTAAATAAAGCATTCATCCACAAATAGAAAGTGCTAAAATTAGAAACTAGTCCTCTCCTCCACATGGCCCTAGCGGAATAGACTTCTTGGACTTCTAGACTTTCCAAAACTTTGGAATTCCTCAAACTCTTTGGGCAACTCCAAAACACTTTTGGTAATCTTCAAGCTCTTTGGTTAGGAGTCCAACTTCGCTTTCCTTCTTTGTTTTGGACATCGCCAGAATTTACAAATTTAGAAAAATTACATAAATTCCTATGCCTCGATTATGAGACTTACATGGTAATTTAAACATGGAAATAAAAGGGCTATAGGAAAATCCACCATGCCTTGCCCTTTCACGGGAAACAAAGGAAACCATGATGCCCTTTACAAGTAGCCCAAAACAACCATAAACCATATAAAGAAAGTAAAAGATTTGTGGGCCATATGGAGAGGACAAGATCACCTGCATGTTAGTATCTCATACAACCATACAAATCACAAAATAGGCTGCTAAACAATGCTGGAATAAGAGGACATCAGAGAAGACTCGAAACTGAAAAAAAAACCAAAATCTGCATTCCTGAAGCAGTATCCTCGGTCGACCAAACAGAGGGCCCGGGCAACCGAGCCTGAGTCTCGGTCGACCGAACTGACGGAAACCTGTAACTTGGTGTAAGACCCCGACCCGAGTGAACCCGATTAGTGCTAATTAAGTTGCGTGTTAGTGCTAAACTTGATTAGTGATTTTGGCTAAGTTGGTTTGGAATAGCTTTTGTTATAGTTTTGGAGTAGTTTTGTGGACTTTGAATGCTTTGGTAACTAGTAGGGCCCTTTGGGGGTTCCTTTCATGACATTGCACATGTTTGGGGATTTATCGGAGATTTTTGCAGTCATGGTTTTAATCTCGTTTTATTGGTATTGTTATTCCATACAACTTTCATGTTGATCCCGTGTCCATTTGAGATCCCGAAACCCAATTGCATAGCCTTGAGGGCAAAACAGTCATTGCACACAAAATCTGTACCCCGAAACTTGTATTCCCGAAACCTGCGAAACATATACTTTTCGGAAACTAGATATTTCGACGATCATTTCTTCCTTCTTCGTCGAATTCATCCAAGGTCCCGAAAGAGATGATTTCAGCCCAATTAGGATTCTAGTGGTGGAGCCCACTCCCCACTTGTTTATAAGGAGACCCTTCTTCTTCTTCATTTCCTTTTTCCAGCACAAGAGAGTGAGAACCTAGGGTTTCATTGCCTTCTTCTTCTTACTCTTGCTTGCAATCACTTAACTCACCACCAATCTTGCACAACTTGAGTAGTGGAGATCATCACCTTCTTCCTCATCACCCTAGCTCTCCATTGACACCATTGCTTGAGAAAACCATTCATCACAAGACTTTCTTTGAGCTTGCCATTGCCATTAGAGGACCTTGCAAGTAAGTAATCCCTTTCATCTTCTAGATTTGTTGTCTCCTAGCCCTTGATAAGCTCCATTTGCATTATTGAAAGTTCTTTCAATTTCATTCCTTGTGTAACCCATTTTAGGGTTGTTTTGGGGGTTTTTGATTGTAGCTTGGAAGTGAGCTTGAGAAGTGATTAGAGGCTTGATTTTTTTGGCTAGCTTGGACATAAGGCAAGTGAATGATTGAGTGTTTTAAGTTTTAAATGGTTGGTGAAGCATTTATGGATTTTCATGTTTTCATTAATGTGTTTATGGTTGAAATAAATGTTCTTGATGGAGAGCCTTATGAATGCATTTATGATCATATAGATGTGTTAGCTCATAGCAATTAATGTTTCCTTGTTTTGTCTTGAATATGTATATTGTGTGAAATGGTTTCCTTCTCCTCCTTGCTTGTATGGAATGTGATATGGATGGAGGAGAATGTGATGGATGTGGTCGGAGATTTGAGGTCATTTGAATGGAGATTTATACTCCTCATTTGATGTATGAAAGTAGTTAAGAAGGGGTTGTAAAAAGGAAGAGTTACTGTGGAGCTGAACTGGTCCGAATTCAGGTTCTGGACAGTTCGTTCGAGCGACCATGACACTTTGTTCGAGCGACCTGTCCAGGAAAGGGTTCGGAGCATTCCAGTAGCTTGATCGCTCGAGCGGACCCCTGGTCGCTCGAGCGGACATCCCAGAACTCATTCCAGAGAGTTGTTCGTTCGAACGCATTTAAATATTCGCTCGACCCAATGAGTTCGTTCAAGCGACCTCCACTTCACTCGAGCGAACCCACCCAAACAACCATTCCAGCGAGCGACTCGCTCAAGCGAACCCTCCAGTCCGCTCGAGCGATGCGGTTCGTCTGGCATAGGCTATGTTTGGGACAATGTTCAACTGTTTCAATGGTTGAGTCTATTCTCTAGGAACCCCTCTATGCCAAGGAGATTTATTAAGCATTGTATGAGGCCATTTGAGGAAGAAATCATATCACAAAGATTTCATTCGAAGTTTTGGAAATTCAAGGTGCATAAGGAGCCCGGAATGTCTTCTAACTCGAGGAGTACCAAGTCTTTATTATAAGCGACATACGGGACCCCTATACACTAAATAGATCTTGAAACCAGTATTTTACCCGAAATTGTTATAGTTCATTGTTTCACTTCATTCCAAGATTTATATTATATGATTTGTTTTCCCGAAAGCATGATAGTTACACTAGTAACAGTTATTTGTCCCGAAATGTATTGCCCGACAGGAAATGACAGTGTGCCCTTGAGCACCCCCGTCTTGCTCGTTTATTTATTGTACTTGATTTACTTGCATATGTCTCGATTTGTTATTTGTCCTATGAGTCGGCATCACTAAGCTTGGATACCTTGTCGGTTTGATCCACCGACTTGGAGATCCCTTCCCGTCCCGCCAGCTGTAGTTTGGATCCCGATACCCGGTCTATTACCGTGGTCCCGTCTCGATACCCGGTTCGCTACCGTGGTCCCATCCCTTATATTTATATTGTATATATGATTTGCGTTGAATCTCCTCACCTTGTGTGACTGAGATCAATGTCCCGTTATACTGTCGTCATTTTTGTGACAGAGGACTTAGCTTTATGTGATTGCCGTCTTGTTAGTTCCCGATTCCTTGGTTACCTTATATGTTTTATCTTATTTGACCGTTTTCTAACAAATGACTTATCTACTTTGTGAGAGTTCTTGTTTAAACAGATTTCTATGCTTTTCAAGGTATTTCCTTTATTATTATATGTTGTTGTATCTTTCATTCTCTTGCCAGACCGTCGTGTCTGACCCATTTGCTTTGGTACTCAGGTCCCGTTGCCGGTTTCCTTGAGGAGGAGCCGGAGGAGGCGGTAGGTGAGCCGCAACCTCTAGTCGAGTGGTGTGCTGACGATGTCATGTAGACATCGGGTTGCTACGAGAGGCGTTCCATTTGGAGGAAACTATTTAACCATTCTTTGGGTTATTGTTTTGTTTATATTGGCCTTTGTTGGCCTCTAATTTTGGAGAATGTAAATAAGTGATCTTTTGTTAAACTTTAACTTACTTTTAGGAAACATGCTTTAGAACGTTGCTCATTCTGATACAGTATTTTATACTTGATGTTAATGCTTTCATGGCTAGAGATAGTCTGACTATTTGATTTGCTACAAGCTTCCGCACTTAAAAGAAATATTCAATTATGGTTGTGATATCCTCACCGCGGACACCTGTGGGAAATTAAATAAGTGTATGTTATCATTTAAACAGATGTGACGTGGATCATCATCATAATGTCCCGACTCCGGATCGGTTCCTTAGGGGGCCCGGTCCGGGGTCGCGACACTTGGGTTTCTGCAGTTCGTGTCCAAACTTCACCAAATCACTTCCAAAGTGTTCCAATGGCTTCCTACCATCCTTCCATCATTATTAAACCCTTTTGTGACTATCCAAGCATGAATCTACTATCAAACCAAGCAAATCCATCAAAAACTGATCCGTACATAGCCCTTGCTCTTTCCTCTTCGCATCTCATGCAAAGATTAGAACAAGTTTACTGATCTAACATGATTAGAGATGAGGTATGTCTCTGATACCAATTGTTGGAAATAGGTGGGCCATTCAGATAGGTTTGAAAAAACTTTTGACCCACTTGATGCAGGGATCAGCTATCTTGAAGGCGACAAACCCAATCCAGGATGCAATCCCTCAAACTCATAAATCATGTACAACAATTTAACCTATCTAGAAGATAGAAAACAGCACCTAAAAATATGCTACCACGAAATCTACAACATACAAGGATGTAGATTATACCTTTGGAGCTTAGTAGTGCTCGAATGGAGAAGTTGTGACTTTCTTTGATGATGAAACACTTTCACTAATCAAATCAGAATCTCCAACACCTTTTGATCTTCCATGCTATGACCCGTATCGGATTCTCTTTTCTCAAGAAGATGGTGGAATCTCCAAGAGAAAACCCTAAAGGAAACTAGAAGAGAACTAGAAGAGGGAGAGGAAGAGAAGTGTGCAACATTGCACAATCCTAGGCTTGGGCGTGAATTCCAATAGTGGAATTGTGCATGGGGACGTCCAAGGCGCTCCTCTAATTTATAGCTCTTAAGCAACCTCCACCTCCTAATTGAAATAGAAGTCTTACTTCCACAATAATTAGTAACATACTAAATCACAATTAGAAGTCTCACTTCAAATATGATTAGTAACTTTCTCTTTTTCTAATTAAAATAGAAGTCTCACTTCCATTAATAATTAGTAACTTACTATTACCACTATTAGAAGTCTCACTTCAAATAGAAATAGTAACTTTCTATTTCCTTTTAGAGTTCTCTAGAATTAGTATCTTTCTAATAACTTGGGCTAGCGTGGGGACCACTAAGGATTCCTTAGAAAGCTGGCTCCAACTGGGACACGCGATCCCACATCTCATGTGCAATCCGGGCCCACTGTTAACTGCAAATAACTCCACAATATAAATGCAATTGAACTCCAGTCTTAGGAATAAATTACAATGGAGACCCTAAACTTCCCAATTACCACAAGTAGGCCCCTCCATCTATATCCATGGATCAATTGGACCTGTCCACCAAATTAGATCCATATCTTATTTTCCTTGAGCCCCAATTAATTATAATGATCATTTGGTACCAATCCAATTAACTCTTAATTGGAATGGGTGCACACTTACCAATGATAAATCCATTAATTGGCACAAGGGGATATTAAAGATAGATTCCATCTTGATCATTGAATGTTCCCACAGCTCTTCTACCACGTACCAAAATCACCGAGGTGTTGACCTACAATTGGCCTCACTCATTGGTGAGTCAAAGCAAATGAATAGATAGAAACTTGAGTTCATTAATGTCTCAGGATTATTGTCACGCCCCCGAACCAGAACCTCGGGGGCGGGAAATAGGATTAAGCACCAATGTATTTTACTTCTCCCAGGATCCGCGTGTGTGAAGACAACACGTTCTGAATATTTTGCGGAAGCATTTGTGGCGTTACGACCCGAAGTCCGTGGCCATCGGATTCCGCGTCGCACTCAACCTTTAGCACATAGCTAGTATATCAAGTATCATCTCAGACTGGAGTAAACATCACAATAAATTACAGAGCTGACAGTAACAGGATATTACATTCCCAAATATGTTCAAGTTACAATTATCAATGTACATTAATTAAGAATCCCAAGAAAAAGGCTAATAAAAGCCATACAACAATAAGCTATAAACTACTACCCAAATATGACGTAGCTCCGATGTCAAGCTCAATGTCTACATGACATAGCCGACAAAACAACATGCAAGGCATGGCTCCACAGCCAACAAAACACTCAACTCGGGGCGAAGAAATCTGAACCTGAGTACCAAAAGTAGTGGGTCAGACACGATGGTCTGGCAGGTGGATGAAAAGATAACAAATATACTGAAGAATAAAACATAAGATACATCATGCTATTCGATCAAATGCTACATATAATTAAACGGGTGCAAAGTCGGGAATCTCGGGGAAAAACCTGTATTCATTTCAAGCACGGGTAAAACATGAATATCTAATAAAACATGTGTTCGGTTACATCATCTATAATCATAGATATTTGACAATGGGGTGTTCGTCTAAAACATGTATAAATATAGCGGTATGGCAAAACAACGTTCATTTGAAACTTAAGTAAAAAAAACACAAGTATACAACAAACCAGGTATTCATAGCAGTCTAGCAAAACCAATGTCCATTTGAAACCTATGTAGAAGTATGGATATTTAATAAATCGGGTATCGTTTAAAACAGGTGTAACCAAGGAAATCTGACAAGACTAATGTTCATTTAAACCTATTCCAAAGTATGGATATTTAAACAAATCGGGTATCATGTAAAATAGGTATAAACATAGGAATCTGGCAAAACAAGTGTCATTTGAAACCTATTTCAAAGCATGGGTATTTAACAATTCGGGTATTCATTTAAAAACAGGTATAAACATAGATATCTGACAAACCAAATGTCCTTTAAAACAAGGCACGGATATTTAACAATTCGAGTATTCCTTTAAAACACGTGTAATCATATAAATCTAGCAAAATCATTGATCGTATGGAACATATGTAAAAGCATGGGTATTCGCCCAACCGGCATTCATGTAAAACATGTACGTGTGCAAAGTACATAAAACAATATAATAGTGACTGAATTTACAATAGAGAGCATTAACACTTATCTAAATAACAACTTTCATAAAAGCAATGAATCATTTATTTGAAAACAAGTAAGCAATATAAACCATGTCGGGTGTCCAAGGAATCGGGAACTGGCAAGATGACAATCACATAAAGCTAAGTCCTCTGTCACTAAAGTGACAACAGTATCACGGGACGTTGATCTCAGTCACACAAGGTGAGGAGAAACAACGTAAATCATATATACAATATAAATATACGGGAACAGGACCACGGTAGCGAACCGGGTATCGGGACGGGACCACGGTAATAACCGGGTATCGGGATCCAAACTGCAGCTGGCGGGACGGGAGAGGGATTTCCAAGTCAGTGGATCAGACTGACAAGGTATCCAAGCTTAGTGATGCCGACTCATAGGATAAAACCAATCGAGACATATGCGAGTAATCAAGTACAGTAAGTAAACGGGTAAAACGGGGGTGCTCAAGGGCACGCTGTCATTTCATGTCGGGCAATACATTTCGGGACAAATAACTGTTACTAATGTAACTTCAATGCTTTCGAGAAAACAAGTCATGTAATGCAAATCTCGGGAAAATGAGGTGAAACAATGAACTATAACAATTTCGAGAAAAGTATTAATTTCAAGGTCTAATTAAGTGAATAGGGGTCCCGTATGTCGATTATAATAATTACTTGGTACTCCTTGAGTTAAAAGACATTCCGGGCTCTTTATGCACTTTTACTATTTCCAAAATTTAACATGAGCTTGTGGGTAGTCCTAGATGTTACAATAGCAAAAATCAAGATTATAAACGGTCCATCCTAGGCATGACATTACTCCGGAAACATCGAGTAACCGATTCAGTCATCGAAAGGAATAGAATTAGCGATAACCAAGGAAATAGACTTGTGTTTAGATATAAAGATATTATCGCGTCGTTCCATCCCATTCAAGATTGAAATGGATTGAACTTCGATGCTACCGAACCAACTGTGAAGAGCATCGGCTCAAGACGCTCTCACATATGGTCGAGTGAGTTCGAGGAGGTTAGCCAAGGTCCACGAAGAAAATAAACCTCAAAACCCACTGGACTCAAACTGAGTCCTCCGATCGATCGGCCAAAATTTCTGTACCCGCGCATCAGGCCAGGCAGACCGCATCGCTCGAGCGAATCTGGGAATTCGCTCGAGCGAACTCATCTTTCGAGCGGTTATTTAAATGCGTTCGAGCGACCAGGCTACTGGAACGCCCGTATGCCTTTCTGGACAGGTCGCTCGAGCGAACTGTCATGGTCGCTCGAGCGAACTGTCCAGAAACTGAATTCTGGCAGTTCAGTTCCCTTCTTTCTCTTCCTTTTTACAACCTTCTTTCCAACACTTAAACAACTAACATTTTTCTTCCATATTCACTTAAAAATCCTCATAAAAACTCAAATGAAAATTAACTTTAAACACCTCCTTTCTTCTCATTTCACAATAAACAAAGGGAGGAATCCCCAATATACACAAGAGTCCATTTGAGCCAAAAATCTATGGATAAACCAAGTCTATTGATCACCTTTCCATTACAATAGATGATTTAACAAAACTCCTTAAATGAGTATCAACTTCAAGTCAATGTAACTAGTAAACATAACCATGGATGGCCAAACCAATCCTATTCCTTATAAAACCATATGAGCAAACTTGATCAAATGAAATGCATACCTCTCAAAGAGATTAACAAGATAGAAACAACCATTAATATGCAAATTTCGAAATCCATATATAAGTGACAAGGAGCATATGTGCAAGCATGTATTCAATGATCAAAAACAAGAAATAAACTTGGGATTTTCTAATAAAACTTGATAACATTAAAACCATCCATTCATCCACTTGCCTTTGACTCTAATCAAGCAAATCCAAGCTCCTAATCCCTTCTTAAGCTCACTTCCAAGCTACAATCAAAAACCCCCAAAAACAACCCTAAAATGGGTTAAACAATGCAATGACAATGAAACCTTTCAAAAATCAAGGTGGAGCTTCTCTAAGGCTAGAAGATTACAAATCTAGAAGATGAAGAAGAACACTTACTTGGAAGGCCATCTAATGGACAAGGTAAGCTCAAGGAAAGTCTTGTGATGGAGGGTTCTCTTCACAAATGGTATCAATGGGAAGCTTGCAAGATGAGGAAGAAGATGATGAGTTCCATTTCGAGTTTGGTGCAAGGTTGGTGTGGCTTGGAGATGAAGAAGCAAGAAGAAGAAGAGAGCACAAGGAACCCTAGGCTCAGTAGTTGCTGATTTGTGCTGGAAATGAAGATGGGGAAGAAGGGAGGTGGGTTCTCTTATAGCAAGTGAGAAGGGGTCCCACAACTTAAGGAACTTGGGTAGCTGAAATCATCTATTTGTGGGTCTCGGATGGATTCGACGAAGAAGGAAGAAATGATCGTCGAAATATCTAGTTTTCAAAAAGTATATGTTTCGCGGGTTTCGGGAATATCAAGTTTTGGGTACAGATTTGGTGTGCAAAGACTGTTTTGCCCTCCGGGCTATGAAAATCGGGTTTCGGGGCCTCAAATGAACACGGGATCAACATGAAAGTTGTAAGAATCCACAAGATGAATGCAACGGGCCAAAAACACAATACGAAATAAATCGGGAAAATCCACCAAGCAAAAGCAAAGCCGAAAAGGGAACCCCCAAAGGGCCCCACAGGCTACCAAAGCATTCAAAAGCCCAAAACTAGAAGAAAAACCATTCTAGCTCACAAACTCAACCCAACAACTACTAATCCCACTAAAAGGACTAATCTACAAACAAAACAACACTAATCCAAGAGATTAGGGGTCGGGTTCTCACAATTATGAGCCTATTGCTAGGGAATTATGAGAGCAGACCTTAAAGTAAAGACAATGTACATAAGGTGCTTCTCATGGTCCTTCAATACATCCAATGTACCATCATCATGATCTAGAGTCTTACATTCTGATGATCGCGACAAATCACACTATCTCATAGTGATCAAAGTACCGCAACCTTGTCAGATGAGATGCCCAATCTCATCACTGGTTGTGAAGATATTTAAGTATAAGATTTGCATTACATATCTCCTGTATGTGGATCTCATCCATGCACATGTATTACATCTAGTATACTTGTGTTCTCCGGTTCATCTGATGAACCATTATGTCATTCGTATTGGTTATGTGCAAGTATATAATTAAACACCATTCATCTCATGAAAGGAAAGCATGACTGTATTGATAAATAAAGAAACTAATCAGTTTATTACTTCATATACTTGGTATTGAGACCATAAAACTAACAGTTCTGGGAGTTTGTTGAGGGTCTCTTGGTTATAATGGAGTAGAAAATCTGCCCCACATTGATGTGCTAGTCTCAATATAGGTATGAGTTCTGCATTTTGAAAACTTTCCAGGGCCTGTTTGTTTACATGGAATTGAAGATATGAGAAATCATGATAAGATGGGTGAAAGTCCTGGGATCCTAACCCTAGAGAGGGGGGGGGGGGGGGGTGAATAGGGTGTGCTACAAATATGACCAATTTAGACCAAATTTAAATCTTTAAGATAATCTAGTCACATATGATGATTTACCAGACAAGATGCGGAAGCTAAGAAAAGAATCACCACAAGCAAACACCACTACACATAGATTTATAGTGGTTCGGACTCAATGCCTACGTCCACTACCGGCTTGTGATCCAATCACCCCACCGGATTTCCACTAACTATTCTTTTTACTAGGCTAAGCAATAACCTTTACAATGTTGTTTTTCTAGGCCCAACAACAACCTTTACAAGATGCTTTTCAAGGCTAAGCAATAACCTTTACAATGTGCTTTTCTAAGGCTAAGCAATAACCTTTACAAATGAAGATTTTCTCTAAGAATGTGTCTCTTCAAGAACACTCTAAGAGATACAATTTAAGTACAAATAATATGCCTCTTAAATAGGCTGATATGAAGGTGTGATTCAAATTACAAACATACACTAAAATAAGCTAAAGTGTGTGTGCACAAGTGTATGAATGTTTTACTTCAATCAATTTCTACAATGTAGCTCTTAAATGAATGCTTCATGCATTTTAAAATCAAAGCTTAGAAAATGATGATTGAAGATAAATGCTAATCACATGAAAGATTCAAACAACTTAAAGAAATGAACTAAAACAAGTTGTATGAATATTAAAGTCTAAGAACACATGTGATGTAGACAAGAGTGATTGCAAACCATTCTAATATTCCAAAGATGAAAATGAATTTGCAAAACAACTCTTTAAAAGCTAGAAATCATGCATTTATGAAAATACAAAGATTTAAACATGCATTGATTTTAATTTTAATGGAAATCAAAATGACAAGTAAGATATACCTTTTAAAAACTCAAACATTTGATTTCCAATGGTCATCTAGCTCTCTTGGCTTCTTCCACTTCTTTTGGCTTCAATGGAGTCACAAAGATTCATAAATCAAGCCACCAAAAAGGATGGAATAGATTGGACTTTAAAGGAAAAAACAGTCCAACGGCTAGTTGGTCCGGTCGACCTGGGCCTGGCTCGGTCAACCTGGTCCAACGGTCAAAATGGCCCAACGGCTAGTTGCCCGGTCGACCTGGGCTGGCTCAGTCGACCGGGTACACTGGCCAATTTCCAGTAGGCCAGTTGGGCCGGTCGACCGGGCACAGGGGCGGGTCGACCGACCAAACTGGCCTGGGAAGAGTTCTGCTGATTTTTCAAAATCCAAAAGATGCAATCTTGAACTCAAGGCCAGTGTGCTTCATGCATACTAAAATGATTCTAAAATTGAAATATGTATGCAAGGCACAAACCTAAATTCTCAATTTGATTTTCCAAAATCATGCACAAAGAATTAGGTTTTGAAAAGTGAATATGAATTCTAAAAACATGCATGAGAAATTCATTTCAAAACCATATGCACATGCAAGATAGAATTCTAGAATCCAAAGTAAAAAACTAATAGCATGAGTGTGTGATCAAATGACAGTGAAGGTGAATGTGCATCCATCAAAATTGCAACAAACAAAAACCTAACAATGGGTTCACTCCAACAAAGAATGTCTTAAAAAGTGATTGGTGAAGGATAAAATGTGGAAAAAAAAACAGAGGAATTAAATTTTAAATCTACTTTTATCAAGGCAAATTGCAATCTACTTTATCAGACATTTCCGGAAAAAAATTCTGTAAAATCCTTCTCCCTACAGTATCCCTAGCAAGTGGATATCACCATAGCATCATTTCTTCTCTCATACAAAAGGTTCTTGGTCTTACCAAAGGTAAAGAAAGAGGGAAAAGGCAAATCAACCAATAGACGAATATTAAAAGTTAAAAGCCACTTTATTCTCCAACAAATTCCAAAACCACAGTATATCGAATGAAAGCTTAGATTCTTTTTATGCTACCCAATTGTTAGAGCTAGAGTTTTCTTTAAAGTATTAACGCTAAAATTGGTAATAGTGGTAATGGCAGCAGACATATTATAAATAATTAGGTCTGGACTATAGAACAACTATGCTATCCAGCAAAAAATCAACTAAAAATAATAATTAAGGAATCAAACTTTAAATCTACTTTTATCAAGGAAAAATGCAATCAACTTTATTAGACATGTGCTAGAAAAAACTTATAAAATGATGCCATAAGCCATAGGTAAGTGCAATAGTATAGCAGGCTGGCAGCTACCAATTTCACAGAAGTATTCTAAATTTATCTATCTATCTACTCTTATAAATCTAGAGGGCCTGCACCTCTAGATTTAGGGTACAAATTCCATCTCAAGTGGACTTGGGCCTCAAGCTCAGGTCCATCATGGTCTAGTTATAAAGAGATTTTTAATATATATAATTAATTAATTATACATTCATGAGCAGTGCATATAATATAATCAAAAATTTTTTAATTGTGAAAAAAGGAGCTCTTTGTCTGAAAAAGGCTACAACTGAGTCAAGCTCAGATTACTTTAGTCGGACCCAAATTGTGACCCCAACACCTAATCATGTTTAGGGAGTTTAATTGACCTCAGGAAGACCTAACCTGGAAAATCCAGCTTCATGGCCTTTTTAAGAATTTTTTTTCCTTCTGTGGTATATTATGTATATATATTTTATATATTGATAAAGATGGGGACATAATGAGAATTTTCCAATTTCTACTCTTATAAAATCTCTATCTCTATCTACTCTACTCTTACAAAAGAGAGACAGATGATGTACTTTTTTCACTACACACATGCCCAATAAAATGTAAGTTGTGGGGCCCACCCTTATATATATTTATTATGTATATGTATTTTATATATGGATAAAGTTGGGGACATAATGGGAATTTTCCAATTTCTATACCCTATTATAAAAGAGTGTCTACAAAAGAGAGAAAGATGATGTACTTTTTCACTACACACATGCCCAATAAAATGCAAGTTGTGGGGCCCACCCTTATGCATATATTTATTATGTATATGTATTTTACTTATGGATAAAGATGGGGACATAATGAGAATTTCCCAATTTGTCTAAAATAGACTTTGGGTCAGGCTTGGATTTAGAGGGGTTTTAAGGATCCGGATCAAGATGATCTAGAAGACTAAAGTTTAGGAATTAAAAATATCTACCCAATGGTACCATAATCTTAAAAATCTAAAATTACGAAAAAGCCCCCTAAATTCTCTGGAAAATTGCTAACTACCCCCATACTATATCCAAATAAACCTAGATCCAGACCAAACTTAGCACACACGATCCTAATAATTTTTTAATCTCTTATATTGATTAGATGCTGATATTTTAAATGTAATAAAATTTCTTATTAATACATTCCAATAAATCGAGTAATTTTTTTTCGATTTCTTTGTTTTTTTTAAGGTGGTGGAGAAAAGGAAAGGAAAATGTGGATAAAATTGGAATCTATCTCAAATGTTATTTTTTTCCATCTTCTTTTTTCAATTTTTTTAACATTCTTCTTATTCAGATACTACAAGATTTTTAATGCAGGAAATTTTGTGGGTATGAGGTTTTTCCTCTGTGAGTAATTGTGTAAGGAAGAACATGATATTTTAACATATTCTTCATTGACTCTTAGCTTCTTTTGGAATGGAGGGAGTTTTCATACATGTAAGTGAGCACTGTCTACTGAAATTATTATTGTTTGATTGTGTCTTCTTCTTCAATTTTTTTAATGTTGCAATAAAATCTTCATTCTAAGAAAAATGGGTGCAACCAGAGTTAAGAAAATGATGATGAAGAGTTGGTTTTTTCTTTCTCATTCCTGTTTGGGCCAAAATTAGGCCCATTGATAGCCTTCGTGCTTTGATAATTTTAATTATATGTCTGTTTTATTTCTTGAATCTTAATTGCAGGCTTCCAAATTGTGCGTGTTTTGTGTTTCCTTATGGGGTCAAAATTTTTTTATTATAACATTCCAGGGGAGTATCATCTACAATTAACTTACATCACTCAATCAACTCATCTCAACCTGCGGCACTTTGAATCATAAGAAACTGGCGTTGAATTGGAGGTGTGACAAAGGCCATTTCAAAAGAAGCACATCTGAAAAAACCCACAAAGATATTCAGAGATCAAGGGAATTACATCGCCAAAAACAAGTAAATGTTTCAATGGAAAAAAAAAAACCCAGAGCTATGATATAAAGCAATAACAAATGTCAGCAATTGCAGAACCACTTTTCACAAATTAATATTTTTTTTAGAAAACAAAACAAAAATAGGAATTTGTCATGACCCATCAAACTAAAAACAGGGGAACATGGAACAAAACAAGAAATAATCCATATGGGAAACTTGATTTTGCAGGAAAATTGTAATCCAACCTAAATGAGAACTTGGGTTTTATTTATTCTCTTTTAAAGAAATGAGGCCTGTTACAATCAACCCATCATTGTTAAAACAGAGAACATAAAAAGAAAAGAATCTAGAAATTTGGTTAGGAATCAAAATATCAATCTGCTCCTAGAAGGTGATATCTTGGAAGATACCCGGATGCATTTTTTGTGTGTGTGTTGATATGTGAGAGAGAGAGAGAGTATTTATAGGGTGTCAAACTGCAAAGCCAACGACAATACCTCTGCTGAATAAAATAAGCTGAATAACATGCACATTCAGTCAACTGTGTAATTCATGAAAATTAGGTTAAGGAGGGTACGAGTAAATCAAATGAGGTGGTAAAAACAATACCTCTAGGCGGCTGGAGGCTGGGGCGGTGGGGGAAGAGGGAGGAGGCTAGGGCGGGTGGAAGCACTTCCGGTGGGGAAGGGGCCGCCGGCCGGCATAAAGAGAGATGGAGAGAGAGATCATACCTTGGCATGCTGCATTTGTAAGAAAAAGAAGATTCAGAAGAAGGGTTTGGCTTGCTGCAGTAAAAAGAAATTCAGAAGAAGGGTTTATTTACCGCAGGAGAATACGGGCATGAGTATTTTATAATTTGAGAAAATTGCATAACTTTGAGTGGGTGCAACTATGGCCCAATGAAAATAAGTTTCGGCTCACCCAATATAATACTAGCAGCTAAAAATATATCTTTAATTAGCCTCAAAAGCATAGGCCGCCACATAAAGTTAGGCGCTAAAAACTAAAAAAATTTCCACCAAAATTTAGGGCCATTAAAGTGGGATTTATACAAGTAGCCACTGCTACGGGCGCCACTGCTACGGGCGCCACTAAAAGTTAATTAAATTGACTTTTAGCAAGGGCGAGTTGGGATTTTTATTAGATTTTTAAGTGGTGCTTGTGGGCTCAAAATACATGCCTTAGGTGTTTTTTTCAAATTGGGTGGGGGCTTTCCTTATATATAACTCCGGCCTTCGATGAATAACCACCATTAAAGATTTCCGACATTTATAAGGTATCGTTAAATCTAATTTTGATTAGAGATTATCTAATCATACGATTGAACACACAAAAAAAGGTTAATAAAACAACATTTTTTTAGCCATGTTTTATTGTTTGGTCGATCTTACAGTGGTTCCAACTCAACTCTAAACAAAAAATTGGGATTCCACATAAATAAACGCGTTTGATCATTTTGAACGACTTTGATTATCCATATATATATGGGAACAAGTGGGACCCATCCAAAAAAGTTCCCAGCATACTCCGCTAGAAGCTATTGTAGTTGCCCCCAGAATTATTAAAAAAAAAAAACATGAAAAAGGCAGAGATTTGGGAATAAATCAAAGCGATTAAAACGGTGTGCTCATATTATTTTGGCAAAAAAGAATTTTACTAAATGGAGTTCTTTGGACGTAGACCTGTGCGTCGCCAGTAGGCAAAATAAATTGTCAACGCATTATTGCATCGCCATTAGGTTAATACACGTTGGCAAAACTTTCACACTATTTTGGCGGAAATCTTTGTTGGAGCCAATGTATGTTTTCCGCAACTTTTGCCAATGCGGTCTTACTTGTGTCAATGAAAGTAGCAATTCTCTACGACTATTGTCAACACAGTTAAAATATGCATCGGAAAAAAGACTTCTACCAACGCCAATTTTCATTGCGTCGGCAAATAGTGTCGGAAAAGTTTTTCCGCAACTTTTGCCAACGCAGTCTTACTAGCGTCGATAAAAGTAGTAATTCTCTGTGACTTTTGCCAACGTAAATTTTCGCTGCGTCGGAAAATAGTGTCAGGAAAGGGAAGTTTGTCATAAATGGGGCTTTGCGGACGCAATAATGCGTCGGCAATGGTACGAATAAAAACTTAGAGCTTTCCCAACACACATCTATGCATCGCCAGTAGGTAAGATAATTGCCAACGCATTATTGCGTCGCCATTAGAAAAACACGCGTTGGCAAAACTTTCCATCTCTTTTGGAGGGACTTTTTGTTGGTGCCAATGTGGTTATCACAACTTTTGCCAACACGGTCTTACTTGCGTCGAAAAAAGTAGCAATTTTTGTAACTTTTGCCAACGCAGTCCAAATATGCGTTGGAAATGAGACTTTTGCCAACGCAAATTTTCACTTCATCTGCAAATAGGGTCGGGAAAGGTGCAATTTGTTGTAGTTATATGCCCAAAAGATCAGCTATAGCTCTGAATCCACAATCACCATTAGCTGCAACATCCTTAACAGTTTGGATATAGGGTCCTAGAGACTGAGGAAACAAATGCAGAAACGTGTATGATTGAGTGTGACGGACACTCAGTTTCTCCTTCTTCTTTGTTACACCAGTACTGCTTAATCTAGCTAGAACGCTATCTTTCATCGAGAGTGCATACTCAAAAGCAGATGGCTCCTGACGTGTAGACCGATCCAACTTCTTCTTTTTCGATGATGATCAATCGCGGGTATTCAATTTAACATCCAGTTCAAGACGAGAAGTAGATGAAGGATTCCACAATTCTCTAAGTTTTTTCAATATTTGTATTTTACCCCTCTAATCACTACTATAAAATCTCTTAGTGATCAACTCGAACTCAGAAGTTGTGGTCAACTCAGGGGTTTTGTTCACCATAGTGGCCTCTAAATTGAGCTTCCTCTAATAGTGGTGTACACAGCTCAGTGGTATTTGAGAGCCTTCCTTTATATACTCAGCAATTTCGTGTGCACATGGTAAACCATTGGTCTGTCGAATGATGCACCCACATGCCACAGAGTCTAGACCAATATCACCAACTCTTTTCGACTCATTTAACACTATATCCAAAGCATTCCATTATAGAAATCCTCTCAACTCACGAAACATTGTCGGTTTGAACTTATGTTGCACGGTGTTCAAACTCTTTTCAAAAGAAGCATTTATTTTCATAAAGAGCAACTCAAGCAAGGCATGGATAACCTGCCAGGACGAATCAAAGCAACAGTTCGATGTGCCTAGGTGTATCTTTAATTTACATGTGCACTCTCAGCCCTGTTCGTAATCACGTTCCCAAAGTGCATATGCTAATCCGTCCAAGTAGCCACAAATTGCTCCATATGCTTAATCAACCACGACTTCTTCACATAATCAACAGCATGTGGATACCCGCAGTAATTCCGTTCCAATGCACTTAGAAATTGCTTGTAGTCATTTTTAGTGGGAGAGACTACCAACATGTTCCAACAAGAAATAAATGCATCGCATCTGTTGTTGGTCTAAAAAAACTTCTTACAATTTGCCAATATATTTCTAGAAATATGCCACTTGCATAATAAGTTTGCTACATTTGAAAAAAAAACATTGATTGCATTCATTAACGCTAACTCTCTATCTGTGACAATCACAAGGGGTAGAATGCATCCATCCATTAATTCCTTAAGCCTTTCCAAAGCCTAACTATAATTCTGCACCCTCTCTGATTCAAGGTACAAAAAAGCAACGGAGAACGTCAGTTGAGTAGATGTGACACCAACAATCTCAAGCATGGGAAGTCGATATCTATTAGTCTTGTACGTGGAATCCATTATCAAAACTCCTAGAAATGCATGTAATAACTCAACAGATGATGGATGTGCCCAGAATAGGTCCATGGTAACATCTATTACGTCGTTGCTAGTGTGATACTCAATGTAGTTGTTCTCCTCTAAATGCATTATGAGTTGCTGCATCTGTGATCGACCAGCCATCTCTGTCACCCTAAACTTGTGACGATCAAAGTAGATACTCTTCATCGTAATGGTGTTGTGCACATCCCTTTCCTGCAATGTTCGAAAATTGTTCATCGACTTTACTAAACTCTTACACATATCAATCAAAACATTGATTTCTTCCTTAGAAAGCCTCCTAGCAAACGAGTGCTCCTCGAGATGTTGTGCGTTTGGATGATTGTGCACCCTACAAACCACTGTTACCATCCAATCATCGCCAATTGCCAACTTTCCGCCCTTCAAAGCAAAAGGGCAACTACACTTCTTCGTTCCCATTGCCTTACTAGGAATTTTCTTTTTGAAGACCTTCGATGGACCCTTGTAACTACCACTTCTCTCACAAAAAAAAAACTATTCTCGGCTTCCTACCATCTCCACTAGCATCTGAAGTTTTGATTACAATTACCAAGCCATGTTTCTT
This sequence comes from Cinnamomum chago, assembly GCA_038049695.1. NCBI lineage: Eukaryota > Viridiplantae > Streptophyta > Magnoliopsida > Laurales > Lauraceae > Cinnamomum > Cinnamomum chago. Next base: position 34,593,519 of record CP142456.1, read on the forward strand.
TCCAACATTCCTTGTCCGTCGGATTAGACCCTCTCAGTTTTTGAATATCATGTCAGTGGTGAAGATATTAGTAAAATCCAAAAAGCACTCACTGGCACTGGTTAAATCAATCTCCTGAAAATATGATTAGAAATTTTTAGTTTATCAATGCACGAGCCTTTACAACCGTGCAGTATAACACTACACGGTTTATATAGGCCGTTCTTAATATATATGCTTAGTTTCATGTGGCCGTTCAATAATACTTTGTCCGGCATTATAGCGCCGTGCAATATAACTATGCATGGTCTTCACCAGCCAAGCAAATCTTTAGCGACACGGTTCTGGAATCCCAAACAGGACGCGAGGAAAAAAAAAAACAAAGTCAAAACGTATACCTCCTCTTGGTAGATCGTCAACTGCTTGTCCATATTGAAAATGCCTACTTTCAATACACAATGTGGTGCAGGGATATGAGTACTTCCAAGATTGTTAAAGAAATAGTGGAGACTTGATGATACTTCCAAGAGTTGAAGAAGATGATGAGGAGGGAGATAAACATTAATGAGGAGGAAGGAGTGCAGAGGAGCAGTGATGAAACAATGGATAAAAAGGGATAATGAAGAAGAAGAAGAAGAAGAAGAAGAGAGTAGAGGAACCGGAAACTCCATGGTAAAGGAACCAAAGGAAGAGGAGAGGAGGATGATGGTGAAGGGAGATATCGTCCTTTCACTTGAGGGCATTTTGGTAATTTAAAAAAATTTAATTGTGGGTGTGTTCGGGAAAACCATGGTGCGTTCAGAATCACCCTTTATATATATATATATATATATATATATATATATTAGTGGAGCCCTGCACGTGCAATGCACGTGAAGAACAAAAGGGCATGAAAGATAAATTCATAATAATGTCAATATTAGGCAAAAAGATATAAATTAATAGTCCAAATGGATGCATGTAGATGACATTTAATTCAAGAATTTTGGCATACTAAATAACCAGAACCCAATCAAATCAACAAGAAATGATGTTGCTAGCAGTGAGTCGATGGAGGAATACTAAAAAAAAAACTCCAAACTAATTGCAACTTCCTAAAAACTCAATTGCATTGCTTAATTGTAATAATTGGAGAAAATATCAGTATTGTGTAAGTGCAATTATGAATTTTTCTTTGAATAGTATAAACCTAGTTGATCAAGTTTGCAATCTTCTTCTGCTTCACCACCTATATTCTCCAATAACCTACAACAAAAGAAAATTTAGTAACCAAAATAGCACCATGGATGATTACTATTTACATTCTTTAATAATCATTAAGGCTTTTTCCATGGATAGTTCCAAAACTTTCTTTAACAATTCTTAAGTTTAAAAAGGAAAGCACTAAAAGTCTTCAAAAATGAACTTGTCCTGCAATAGTATATAATTAGTCGAAGTGCTGATGTTCTTTATTGCATTTCTTTTGATTTATCATTATAAAGGTATTAATAACCAACAAAAGAAAGCCACTTTAGATTTCAAAAGGTATAACTTTTGATCTAATGAATGCTTTGGCCATCACCAAGAACAAAAAAATTAAGAGGGTGGTATACTTAGAAGCAACAAAAAGCCAACCACAAGTATGGGCCACAACTAATCAAAGGAAGCAGACAAACTTTCCAAGATTCAGTTACAATTATCACACCATTACCAATCCTGCTATGTAAAACCACTGGCTCAAACATTCCAAACCAGCTAAAAATCATTGTTGGAGACTTGGATTATTTCAACAATATACATAAAATTATGAAATGACTTTTGCTCCTTTAATTCTTACAGAGAATCACATCATTTGCTGATGACCATAACATTTGTAGCAACAAAGAAATTATTTGGAAATAGAAGGCCAAGAAGAATTAGGGCCTAGTTCTACATCAAAAGGATGAGCAAATCCTCCTAGTGGCAAGTTATCGGTCATCTGTTTTGTGGTTATAATATGTACAAGATTCCACTTGTGCCATTGAAGCAACCAGTTTCATGAACTCAAGAAAATAAAAAAAAACAGAATAAATGTATTCTCTCTGCAGAATCAATCACCTGAATAGGAAAAGAAACATCTCTCATTGAACACCTTTTAAATGGAGAGAGGAAAAAAATGAATTTCCGATATTTGACAAATTACTTTCTTTGAATAACACACCCCAAAAGGGAAAACGTTGATAATCACATCACTTGGAAAGACATTTTATTGTTTCCAACAACACATGGCTTCTCACAACTATGTAACAATGAAAGATTGAAAAGAAAATAACTTAACTGCACCGTTTATTGTGTTGTTGAAAGATTCGGCTACTACAAAATGGCATCAATGATTCTCGAGTCTTCACTGGAGTGTTGGAAGTAGGTGGGCCATCCAGATAGGTTTCAATTTGACCCACTTGATGCAGGGATCAACTATCTAAAAGGCAACAAACCCAATCCAGGATGCAATCCCTCAAACTCATAAAACATGTACAGTAATATATCCTAACTAGAAGATAGAAAACAACACTTAAACATGCAACCACAAAATCTACAACATACAAGGATGTAGATTATACATTTGGAGCTTAGTAGTGCTCTAGTGGAGAAGTTGATCTCTTTCGTTGATAATGAACACCTTCACTAATCGAATCAGAATCTCCAACACCTTTTGATCTTCCACGCTATGACCCGTATCAGATCCTCTTTTCTCAGGAAGATGGTGGAATCTCCAAGAGAAAAACTCTAAAGAAAACTAGAAGAGAAACTAGAAGAGGGAAAGAGAAAGATGGGCGTGTGCAACTCTTGCACTAAGGGTTGGGCGTGAATCTCCTCTATATCATATTATGGTGAACGTCCAAGCCACTTCTCTCATCTTTTATAACACTTAAGCAACCTCCTCTCACTAATTGAAATAGAAGTCTTACTTCTATAATAATTAGTTGCTTACTAAATCACTATTAGAAGTCTCACTCCAAATATGATTAGTAACTTTGTCCTTTCTAATTAAAATAGAAGTCTCACTTCCATTAATAATTAGTAACTTACTATTACCACTATTAGAAGTCTCACTTCAAATAGAAATAGTAACTTTCCATTTCCTTTTAGAGTTCTACTATAATTAGTATCTTTTTAATATCTTGGGCTAGCATGGGGACCACTAGGGATTCCATAGAAAGCTGGCTCCAACTGGGACACGCGACCCCACATCTCATGTGCAATCCGGGCCCACAATTAATTGCAAATAACTCCACTATATAAATGCAATTGAACTCCAGTCTTAGGAATATATTACAATGAAGACCCTCCTAAACTTCCCAATTACCACAAGTAGGCCCCTCCATCTATATCCATGGATCAATTAGACCTGTCCACCAAAATAGATCCATATCTTATTATCCTTGAGCCCCAATTAATTATAGTGATCATTTGGTACCGATCCAATTAACTCTTCATAAGAATGGATGCGCACTTACCAATGATAAATCCATTAATTGGCACAAGGGGATATTAAAGATAGATTCCATCTTGACCATTGAATGTTCCCACAACTCTACTACCACATACCCAAATCACCGAGGTGTTGACCTACAATTGGCCTCACACTCATTGGTGACTCAAAGCAAATGAATAGATAGAAACTTGAGTTCATTAATGTCTCAGGATTATGAGCCTATTGCTAGGGAATTATGAAAGCAGACCTTAAAGTAAAGACAATGTATATAAGGTGCTTCTCATGGTCCCTCAATACATCCAATGTACCGGTACCATGATCAAGAATCTTACATTCTGATGATCGAGACAAATCACAGTACCTCATAGTGATCAAAGTGCTGCAACCTTGTCAGATGAGATGCCCAATCTCATCACTGGTTGTGAAGATATTTAAGTATAAGATTTGTCTCCTGTATGTGGATCTCATCCATACACATGTATTACATCTAGTATACTTGTGGACTTCGGTTTATCTCATGAACCATTATGTCATTCGTATTGGTTATGTGCAAGTATATAAATAAACACCATTCATCGTATGAAAGGAAAGCATGATTGTATTGATAGATAAAGAAATTAATCAATTTATTACATCATATACTTGGTATTGAGACCATAAAACTAACATAGAGACTTCTCTTGATCCTTTACTGCACTAGTAGGCATATAATGCTAGTTCTACGATTCTCAATAAGTTCCAACCTCATTTGGGACATGAAATTTATGGACCAATCTCATTTGGGACCCGAAATTTATGTAAAACATTTCCAAATTCATTGTAAATAGGACCAAGTAAAAAAATTGAATGACTAGACATATTACAATATTTATGAGAAAAAAGAGAGAATTAGATTACACTAAAGCTTCAAATGATAAAAACTGATGGGTATGTGATACACTTACTTAAATGATAAGGTAATGCTTGAGCACCCCATAAGAAAAGAATGAGATGCTGATCAAGAATGAAGAAAGTGAAAGATAAAATGGCATAAATTCCACAACAGTAAGTATGCTAGAATTTGGGAGTCAGTGGTTCGACCAGTATGACAGGATATGAAATCGTTTTCAATGAACATACTATGATAAATAGCGGGGAAGCAAGCATGGATATGAGAGTAGCAAAATTCAAAGATCCAACAAAGACTTGTCACATATGACATATTACCATCACGCTAAGAAATGCAATGAATGCAAATCCACCAAAAAATTACCACCAATAAGCCAACCATCTTCATATGCCAGCAATATCTGGAAAAAATGAGTAACAAAACCAAACAAATAAAAAACCCAAATAATCAGAAGAAAAAGTGACTTGAAGATTAAGTGGAGAAAGTCTACCTTTTTTTGCCTTCTCGACATATATGGTAAATATGATTATGTATATCAACTCGAAAGTGGCCTTAGTGCAATTGATGGTAGCAACTAAGATAATACATGGTGGTATTATGGGAAGGTCATACTAAAAGGTGATCAAGCAGTTAACAAGGGCACATATGTAGGGCAACCCTGAAAATTGTTCAATATACCTGTAAGTGCCTAAAAATCACCGACTTTGTTTAGGTGAGTAAGAAATTCGTAATATGCTCTTTAAGCTTCTTTGAGGAAGATGGATTGCCTTAGAACCTGAAAGAGAAGGAAGAATAGAGATTAGAGATCTTGGTTGCTGTCAGTCGAAGGCTCTCAAATGCCTGAGTTAGTGCTGTCACCGAACAAAGTCCGTAATTTTTAGGCACTTACAATTGTAAGTGCCTAAAAATTACGGACTTTGTTTAGGTGAGTATGAGTCTCGTAATATGCTCTTTAAGCTTCTTTGGGGAAGATGGATCACCTTAGAACCTGAAAGGGAAGGAGAAATAGAGATCAGAGACCCTGGCTGCCGTCAGCCGAAGGCTCTCCAATGCCTGAGTTAGTGTTGCCACTGAACAAATGATGGAGAAGAAGGGCAAGTATACTAGTATGGTGTTATCTTGGATGGCATTCTGTAATACGTTGCGTTGTAATGTGTTGTGTAGTGTGTACCTGAGAAGGGATTTGTATCTCTGTATATGAAGAGGTTTCACCTGGCGCTCCCTTAGTGGGGGTAGGTGGAGATACTGTCTAGTCAGATCATGAGATGACCTCTCGTATTAATGTGGATGTGATTGATAAAGACGACACCTGATCATTATCCGACACCCATCTTGTCTGTCAGCACGTTCTGTAACGCAACTGTAACTTTATGAAAGTACAATCATGGTTTCCTACTCATCTCCGTGGACGTACCAAGCTGAAGATGATATCGAGACTAGATTCGGATGCATCCTGGCACTACAGCCGAGGTACCTTATACCGAGATAGAGATGAGCATAGTTGGTACTCTACCGAGGCTAGCTCAAGCTTGGTGTTGGCTGACACTGTTACCGAGCCGAAGATGTCTTGGCACTATTGCCGAGCTTGGACATCGTGATCAAGATGAGCTGAGCTAGTATTGCTACCGAGACTAGCGTAATCCTACTCTTAGGAAAACACCCACACAAGACCTATTCCTAATGATTGGCCACAATGTTAGTCCGAATGTACAACGGAAGATATTAATCACAGTGTAAAAGATAATCCATTCTTATCCTTGTGCAATGGCAATAAAAGATGACAAAAAACTTACATTGGTGATATGAACCACCAAAAAACAAAGATGTTCCCAGTACGCAAAACACCCATATGGTTATCCGATTCCTTACTGAATGCAAGGCTTGTGAACATCATTTTATAAGGAGTCCTTGCAAATAAAGGTAGACGAACTTCCTGAAGTTGAGTGTGCTTTAGTTTATCTTGACTTTGAGTGTGATCATAAGCTAGAGCACTCTGTTCTTAGTAGGCTGTCTGTCGCGACCCCAGACCGGGTCCATAAAACTAATCCGGGATCGAGACTAATTGATGAGAATTGTGAGAGATGATATAAATGAATAAACGATTGATGCCATAAGGCAAATGAAAATTTGTAAATACGTCCACGGGTAACAAAAGGTGAGATGCTACCCGTGCATGTGATTTCCCACAGGTGTCCACGGTGAGGATATCACAACAACATAAATATTTCTTTTAAATGCGGAAGCGTGTAGTAAATCAAACATTCAATCCATCTCTAGTCATAAAGATGATAACACATGTATAAACGAAGTATCAGAATGAGCAATGATCATTAGCATTTCCCAAAAGTAATTGTTATAGTTTATACAAAAGATCATTTAATTAACATCCAAAAAATAAAGGCCAACAAAGGCCAATACAATCCAAAATAAACCCTCAAAAGAATGAGTTAGACATTTCCCCAAAATGTTACGTCTCTCGTGGCAACCGAATGTCTAGACGATATCATCGACATGCCACTCAACTAAGCGTTGCGGTTCCCCGACTGCCTCCTCAAGCTCCGTCTCGGGGTAGACAATATCCGGACCTGAGTACCAAAAATGGATCAAACACGACAGTTTGGTAAGGGGGTGAAAAGATATGACAATATAATAATAAATGAATTTACCTTCAAAAGCATTTAAACCCGTTTAAATAACAATTTATATAAAAGAAATAAATCATATATTCAAATACAAGTATGCATTGTAAAACATGTAAAGGTAACCAAGGAAACGGGAAACAAGCAAGATGACAACCACACGAAGCTAAGTCCTTTATCACTGAAGTGACAAGAGCATATCGGGACGTTGATCTCAGTCACACAAGGTGAGGAGATTCAACGAAATATACATATACATATAATAATAATACGGGACATGACCACGGTAGTGAGCCGGGCATTGGGAACCACGATAGCAATCCGGGGTATCGGGATAAGACCACGGTAATAACCAGGTAGCGGGATCCAAACTGCAGCTGGCGGGACTAGAGGGGGATCTCCAAGTCTGTAGATCAGACTAACAAGGTTATCCAAGCTTAGTGGTGCCGACTCATAGGTCAAATAACAAAATCAAAACATGTATAAAATACATCAAGTGCAAGTATGTAAACAAGTGGGACGGGGTACTCAAAGGCACAACTGTCATTTCAATTTGAGCATGCACATCGGGGCTAGCAAAATGCTACAATTGTAATTTCAATATTTTCGGGAGTGCATAAGGAATTCGGGAATAATGAAATACAAATGAGCTTTCGAAATCTTAAGACAAGTATCGGGGTTCAAGACTAGTTCAAAGTGAATAGGGATCCCGTATGTCTATATCAATAAAGACTTGGTACTCCTTGAGTTTGGGGACGTTCCGGGGTCCTTATACACTTCGGGGATTTTCAAAACTATAATGAATCTTTGTGAAGTGGTTTCTTTCTCAAATAGGCTTCATACGTCGTTTCTCATATCTCCATTTCATTTGGGGCCCTCAACAAACCTCTCCCAATCATTCAAACATTTCATTTTTACTTCCAAAGTAACCCCAGGTGAACAGTACCCATCGCTCGAGCGGACCTGGAGTTCGCTCGAGCGGTGAGCTGTCTGGAATGATTTCCTAAGTGGGTTCGCTCGAGCGAAATTTCAGTTCGCTCGAGCTAACCGTTCTCTGGAATGTGTTCTGGGAGGGTTTGCTCGAACGAACTGTCCTCTGGAATTGTTCGAAACCCTTTTCTGGACTGTTCGCTCGAGTGACCTGTCAAGTTCGCTCGAGTGAATTGTCCAGAAATTGGTTCCAGGACAGTTCTTCTCCTCTCTTTCACATCCTTTTTACAACCCCTTTTTGAGCCCCTTGAATACACCAAATGAGGAGCTCAAAAACCTTTTCCAAACCATCATCAAGTCTCCTACAACATCCATTCCATCCTCCTCTAATCATATCACATCCAATCATAAAGAAAAAAAGGAAAGGAAACCACTACACACAAGATTACATTGAGCTATAAACAAAAGATAAATGAGGGCTATGACTAATACATTCCAAGACATTAAATGCACTAAGAAGACTCTTTCATGAGCATTTATTTCAAGTCAATGCAAATAAATAAACATGAATGGAAAACAATAAAATCAACCACATTTCTCATAAAACTAATTAATGCTCAAACTATCCATTCATCCACTTGCCTTAGGGTCTCTAAACAAGAAATCAAGCAATAAGTCAAGCTCTCTTAAGATAACCTACAAGCACAAACAAAACCCCCAAAATACAAACCCTAAATAGGTTAAAATAAGAACAAGAAAGGAAAGTTTTCAATAATGAAAATGAGGCTTCTTTAAGGCTAGGAGAATACAAATCTAAGAGGAAAGGAGGGTTACTTACTAGGAAGTTCTCTAAATGGGCAAGATGAGTTCCACAAGGGTCTAGAGATGGATGACTTCCTCCACAAATGCTATCAATGATGAGCTCTCAAGGAGAGGAAGAGGAAAACAACCTCCATTTGCTAATTGGTGCAAGATTTGTAGAGATAGAGATGGAGAAGCTAGAAGGAGAAGAGAAAAAGAAGAAAACCCTAGCTTAGAGTTCCCAGTGCTGGAAAAAGGGAGAAGAAGAAGGTGGGTTCCCTTTTATACAAGTGGGGTGTGGGCTCCACCACTAGCAACCTTTGTGGGCTGAAATCACGGCTATCGGGACCTCGAACGAATTCGACGAAGAAGGGAAAAATGATCACCGAAATATATAGTTTCCAAAAAGTATATGTTTTACGGGTTTCGGGAATATCAAGTTTTTGGTACAAATTAGTGTAAAGAGACTGTTTTGCCCTCAATGCTAGGAAAGTTGGGTTTCGGGATTCCAGCCGGGGACGGGATCAACATAGAAGTTGTAGGGATTAATGAGATAAGTAAAACGAGATTAAAATAATAAACATAGGAATCTCAAATAATCCTCCAAGTAAGCGTAAAGTCATAAAAGGAACCCCCAAAGGGCCCCCACTAGTCACAAGGGCACTCAAAATTCCCCAAAACTATAACAAAAGCTATTCTAATCCCAGCTTAGTCAAAACACACTAAACATGCTTAGAAATAAAACACGACTTAATTAGTACTAATCAAGGTCACTCGGGACGGGGTCTTACTGTTAGGGATTTTGTATTTGCAATTTGATGGATGCATTTTCACTTTAGCATCATTTGAATTTTCTCACATGCATTGTTTTAGAAAATCTTGAAATCTGGTTTTATACATGCATTGGATTTTAGTCTTGTAGAATTAATGATTTATGCATGTTTTGGTTTTAAACATGGATGCATTTGTTTTAGAATCCAAACTCTTTTGAAAACCTAATTCTTTGTGCATTACTTTTGAGAAATCAAATTGAGGATTTAGGTTTGTGCCTTGCACACATTCATCATTTTCAGAATCATTTTTGTATGCATTTAAATGGGAAAAGAGTTTTATCAAATCAAGTAAGCCATTGGTTTTAAAGTTTCGAATCATTTTAGGCTTTTTGTGTTTCATGTTTTTAAACATCTTAGATTGATTTAAAACATGTTTCCAAGCTTGGTTTAGTGGCCCAAAAATTCCCTCCAAGAAAAACCTTCAAATATGTAAAATTTGGGATTTTTTGGTCCTAGGGGGCCGGCCTGCCTGTGTAGCCGGTCGACCGGGCCAAGGGACCCGGTTGACCGGGATCACTACAGGCAGACAGGGCCCTGGAGCACCAACGGTCATATTTCTGACCGTTGTGTGTACCCGGTCGACCGAGACCTGTTTCCAGGTCGACCGGGGACTAGCCGTTGGACTGTTTTCTTGTATAAAGTCCATTCATTTCCCATCTTTCAAGAGGCTTGATTCATGAACTTTTGAGACCATTTTGGAGCCAAAAAAAGGGGATGAAGTTGGAAAGGCTAGAGGGCTTTTAGGAAATCAAATGCATGAGTTTTAAAAAGGTACATCTTACTTGTCATTTTGATTTCCATTAAAATTAGAATCGATGCATGTTTAAATCTTTGTATTTTCTTTTATGCATGATTTCTAGTTTTTAAAGAGTTGTTTTCAAACTCATTATCATCTTTGGAATATTAAGAATGGTTTGCAAACTCTCTTGACTAATTCACATGCTCTTAGACTTTAAATATTCATACAACTTGTTTAGTTCATTTCTTCAAAGTTGTTTGAATCTTTTATGTGATTTGTTTTATCTTCAATCATCATTTTCTAAGCTTTGATTTTAAAATGCATCAAGCATTCATTTAGGACCTTCATTGTAGAAATTGATTGAAGTAAAGCATTCATACACTTATGCACACACTTTAGCTTGTTTTAGTGTATGTTTGTAATTTGTTATTCACTTTCATATCCGCCTATTTTAGAGGCAAATACATTGTGCTTAAATTGTATCTCTTAGAGTGTTCTTTTGTGAAGACACCTTCTTAGAGAAATCTTTTTCTTTGTAAAGGTTATTACTTAGCCTAGAAAAGCACATTGAGAGGTTGTTGTTTTGCCTAGAAAAACTTCATTGTAAGGGTTATTGCTTAGCCTATTGAAAAGCATAAATAGTGGAAATCCGGTTGGGTGATTGGATCACAAGCCAGTAGTGGACATAGGCATTGAGGCCGAACCACTCTAAACCTTTGTGTTGTGGTGCTTGCTTTTGTGGTGATTGTTTATATTAGCTTCCGCATATTGTTTGATTTATCATCACATGTGACTAGTTTACCTTAAAGAATTAAAATTGGTCTTAATTGGTCATAGTTGTAGCACACCCTATTCACCCCCCCCCCCTTCTAGGGTTAGGATCCTCAGGACTTTCACTTACACTGTCCAACAGTCAACCTTGACATGGATTTAAGACGTTTGAGCATTTGTTTTCTTCCCTATCTTCAGTTGACATCCCTACGTCAAGTCAATAGTTTTGAGCATTTGAAAGTCAATTGTAGCGTAATAAAACAGAATAGGTGATTTACCTACGACTCACATGACCATCTAGGCCATATGTGGTACATGGTTATTCAAGTGATATGTGTGTTATTTGTGTCATATTTGGATTTATTACTTGGTTTTAGGTTTTATCTACTTTATTCACTATCGTCTTTAGATTAAACCAAAGAGGCATTCTGGAAAGAAAATAGTTTTTATGGATCTCTTTTTCATTTTTTTTCTATTTAATAAATTCTATTGGTGGCTTATGTAGGCTCCAGTGTTCTAATTTAACCATTTATGAAAACTGTCTATAGAAAATTAAGATGTAGCTCAAATTTCACTTCACTTCAATCAGAGGAATATTCGTGAAGAGATTAATCAATATATGAAAAACTTATTTAATTATTGTCTTATCTTTTTTGCAACTCACTGATCTACTTATGATGTATATAGCTTTTTTAAAGTAAATATGACTTTGTACATATAACATGTTGATAAGTCCTTAAATATGCATAATTTCATCATCATTTTAAAGTAATTAAGGACTTAATCTTCAAATCATGCACCATTTTAGTAAAAAAATCATGATTTATGTTTATGGGCATCAAAGTTTGAATTCAAGTCAAAATTCATTGAAAAAACGCATTTTCACATAAAATCATGAATTTCTCAATTTCTTGGCATTGAAAGTCACAAATTTCTCATTACTTTTTATTCACACATGAAATGATGAGTTTTCTTTGCACCATTGATTTAATTGAAGATTTGATAAAATGGTGACATTTTATGCATCTATTTAGTGTGAATTGGGCCTGCATCTTGCATCATTCCTTCCCTATATGAATAGATTATTCTTTGACATTTGTTTTTATTTTTGTAGGGAAAATTAATTGGGGCCCGCGGAAGAGAATTGATGAAACAAATGTACCATGGGACCCATCTACGTTTGGCATAAATTCCAAGGTAGGGGCGGGCGGCCATGGGAGGGTCCACTGTCACATGCAAGAAAAAAAAATCAGATTTAATCTCTTGAAGATAAGTTCTAGATTTGTGGGCCATGTGATGAGGTGTCCAAGACCTTCCATTCAAGAATCACACACAAGTGGGGCCTACTTCTATTCCATGTTTGAAATTAATTTCAGATTTGAGGGGATCTTTTCAAGAGAGAAAGTGGGTCCATCTAAGGATATTTTTCCAGCCACGAGGAGTTCTAAAAGATGGGAAGATCTTGCTAAGCAATCCAAGTTGGAAACTAAATCAAGGAATCCAAGATTTTAGCACCAAGTTGTTAAACTTAAACTCCAAATGGATAGGCCTCAAATTTTGAAAGTTTGCAACCTACGATTCTTTTCAAGAAGTTTCACACATCCAACCTCCATCCTATATGCTATCACACGTCTAAGAATGGGGCTGCCCATATGGTTTCAAAATTTGAATTAAATCTAAAGTGGGCCCAAGAGAGGAAGTTGCATGAGACATAAAGAATCCTATTTTAAATAGGATTATGTGCCAAGAAATCCAAGAAGATAACAAGATGAAAAATCCCTTGAAACTCTCCCAAAACCCTCCTAATCCTAATCCAAATTGGACCCACACTACTAATCCTTGCCCAAACCAAAAACCTTGCAACCCAAGTTATCAAAAATAGATAAAAGGAGCCAAAAAGGGGTTGCACATCAATTCCATTCCCCCTCCATACCTTGGACGACCATCAACTTTATTTTCCCCCTTTTCCATTAAATTTTCTCCATCTCTCATCCTTCCATCAATATTTCATCCAAGGCCTTCCCTAAGGCACACCACCACTTGGATTTCTACGCCACCATCGCGCCATCGCCGTTGCTATCGTCATTCCACTATTGGACAGGCCATTCATCATTTTCCCTTGCTTGGATTTCAGATCACAAAACAAGAGTCGGTTGGATCGCCGTTCAAGACCGTGAGTCCCTCTCCTTTGTTTAGTGTTTCATGTGTTTAGGGTAAGGTTGGATCGCCGTTCAAGATCGCGAGTTCCTTTCCTCTGTTTTGGTGACTTAAGAAATGACATTGCTTGGACATAAGGAAAAGATGGATAGGAACTATACTATATTCATGGACATTACCTCTCACTTGGGAAGGTTGAAATGCAATGGTTTTCTGTGATTATAAGTGGAGATTATATGTAATAGAAGGAAACTCTACTAATATGCTATATAATTGATAGAGTCAGCCAACACACTAATGGTTGAGTGGTGTTGGCACCTCAGCATCACTCACATGCCCATAGATCGATCCCTGGGTCATTAGGTTGTAGTACACTCCTGCCCAGTAGACCGACCCAACAAAAAATTGATAGATAAGTTTTGGTAAAAGTTTAAAATCATAGATTGTTTGTTGGATACTTCCTTATTCATTGACCATCTGAAGGAGACCTATGTGAATGAATGGTACATATCATGTAGCCATGCAAATGCCTTTCTCTTTCTCTTTCTCTCCATCTTAATCATGATGGACACAATCCTTAGAAAATTAAATACCAGAAGTGGCTATTTTCTACCTAAGATTCTCAACATTCACCAATGGGTCATAAATCAATCCATCAAAAGGAAAATAAAAACTGAAAATAGGAACACTTTACTTGGACTACGCAATGAAATCATTAATAGTGGAATTCAAACATTTTCTCATTACCTGAACCTTTTTTTTTTCAAATCATTTCATTTTTTATGGAAATTCTTGGTCCACAGTATCAAGAAAGGTACTTTAGGAAAAAAAAATCAAGCATTCGCACTCATCTCAAGTAGTGACAATTGATGAACAACAAAAGCTCCGTTGGTGTAGAGCAACAAAAATTCTGTTGGTAGCCACGTCAGACCTTGATAGAAAATCAGGATAATTCCTCTTCCAATGTCTCGTCATACCATAATGACTTTCCTTTTGTTCCCGAACCTTTTGCCTTGGCCACACCACCAAAAGTACCATTCTTCACCTTAGGACCCTTGTGGACCGATTTCTTCTTGCCTTTCCAGCCCTTGCCTTTTGGCTTGGTCCTGGCAAATGACTTTTTTGTCAGGAGGGCAGTTGGCTTTTTCTTCATGATGCATTCAATCATTATTAGGTGGCTAGTCAGCTCAGTTATCGTCAGATCCATTTTATTCACATTATAATTAATCTTGAAATGGTTGAATGAATCTGGTAGTGACTCGAGGATCATGTCTATCTAGATTCTGTATCAATTGTAGCACTTAGTATATCTAACTCATTCAATGAGTCCACCATTTTCAACATGTGGTCCTATATTGGGGTTCCCTCAGTCATCTTAGTGCTTATTAGCACCCTCATAGCAGACATGCCTGCCCTAGTCCGCAAACATCTTCTTTAAGTTCAATATAATATCGTATGCAGACTTATAGGTTTGATATTGGTGCTGCAAAACACTAGAAATGGATGTCTGTATATAACAACTGGCCATCTCACCGTCTTTGGCCCATTTGGTGTAAAGGTCTTTTTTTGTCTTGTGGTGCACCAGGCTCAGGATCATCAATTGGGGGGGGGGGGGGGGTATGGTAAGGACATATTTGCATCCTGAAGCAGTCATGACAATATCCAAGTTTTGTTTCCAGTCCACGTAGTTGGATCCCACCAACTTATTTTGGTTGATGATGGTTTCAAGTGGATTGAAAGTATTTGAATTCATGCTGAATAAACTGTAATGCATAACTATACATTCAATAAAAGAATATAAATGAGATTAGGGTTTATTATTCTACCAAATTCATGTGGGAATCCTCTAACCACTAAATTTAGAATACATCGGAATTCCAATCCCTTGGGGCATGCCTCTTTGGGGAGTGCGAATGCCACTTAGATTGGTGCGGATCAAAGTTAGTCGAAATTAAGATTAAGACTAACTATCCATGATCCCCATCATTCATTATCATCTAGGTATCTCATACCAATAATGTATGACTCCCGATCAACTTTTGTTTCTAAAGTACATGAGGCAAATCTTTGGGGATACTACATCACTATTTTAGTTAAGTGTGACCCACCAACTAGCATTGTGTGACAACCATTTTGGACAACTCCTACTTGGGGAGTGGGCCCCCACCACGTCTCACCAACACTATCCTAAGGAGATCCATATCTAGTAACCAGACAAATAAAAGACCTCCATGGGGAACGACCATTCTCAAGATGGCGCGAGGCTAATACTTTCCTTACAATGGACCTATGGTGGAAAACCATGGGGATTTCTCAATTTAAATGCCCCGCTCCCACTTAAAATTTTAGAATTGAGGATTTCCTTCTCAGGTATAAGGGCCCTCATATATAAACATCAAATCATCTCATGATATGACCAATGATTGGTTCCAAGTCAACTTATATTTAAGGAAAGTCCAGTTTCTAAGATTAGTGTTACCAATGGGTCCATCTCATGGGTCCACCAATACTAATTAGAACTCTTTCCAAAAAATTAATTTGATTTGACCAATTTTGGTAACTTGCTATGTTTGGATCAGATTTGGAAACATTCTATAAAAGAGTTCATCCATAAATAGAAAGTGCCAAATATAGAAACTAGTCCTCTCCTCCACATGGCCTATGCGGAATAGAATTCTTGGACTTCTAGACTTTCCAAAACTTCGAGATTCCTCAAACTCTTTGGGTTTCTCCAAAAACTCTTTTGGTAATCTTCAAACTCTTTGATTAGGAGTCCAACATTACTTTCCTTCTTCGTCCAAAAATAGAAAATTACATGAATTCCTATGCCTCGACGATGAGACTTACATGGTAATCTAATAATGGAAATAAAAGGGCTATAGGGGAATTCACTATGCCTTGCCTTTTCACGGGAAACCAAGAAAACCATGATGCCCTTTACACTTAGCCTCAAATAAACCAACAACCATAAAAGAAAGAAAAAAACTTGTGGGCCATATGGAGAGGACATGAACCTGCAAGGTTAGTATCATGAACATAGTAGGGACTAGGTTTAGGAAGATACCATTCATCCTCTCATGATGAAAATCCCGGACTGCCAAAAAGAAAAATTCTGCACACAGTTCGCTCGAGCAGACACTTTCCAGAGCCTGGTCTGCTCGAGTACCCTGCCCAAAAAACTTGCAGAAAATCCTTCTCTTGTCCAAACCAGCCCCTTCTAATGCATTCATAAAAGATACAGCATGCATAAAAACATCAAATTTGATCCTTACAAAGCCCAGGTCTATCCTCTTCACATCTCATGCAAAGATTAGATCTAGACAACTGATCTAACATGATTGGAGTTGAGGTATGGCACACAAACACTATATGAATGCAAATGTGTATGCTAATGATGTGTGTGTGTGATAACTTCAATCAAGTTTAAAAAGACGACTCAATCAAATATATGCTTAAAGCATTTCAAAGTTTAAGGCACATAAAAGATTTGATTGAAGTTTGATGCAAATCACATATATGAAAAACAACTTGTTAATGATATGAAAATCAAAGATTCACAAGTTGTATGAAAATGACTAACTTAGAATATGTGATGCATGTTGTTAGACCCCGACCCAGACCAAGTCGATTAGTGTGCGATTAGTATGCGTTTAGTGGGTTTAGTTATCGTTGGGATTAGAAGTAACTAGTTTTAGTCTTGGACATAGCTTTGGGAATTTTGAGAACGTTTAGTATTAATTAGACACACTCGGAAAGGTCCGAGTGCGCGTGTAGGTTTGGGAAGATCGTATTGATTTCCGTGTAAGTGTGATTTTGATTTCATTTGAATGATGTTTCGACGTGTTACAAACTTTCGTTTTAAGGCCATTCTTGTTTGAAGCCCAAAGACCCATGTTTTGGCCCAAAGAGGGAAAAATTGTCTTGCTTGCACAAATCTGGACACGATTTTCGAGGTCTCAAAACCATGTCAAAAATATATTTTTTTGGAAACTAGATATTTCGGTGATCGTTTTATCCTTCTTCGTCGAAGTCATCCGAGGCCCGCAAGATCGTGTTTTGGCCATTTCAAAGTTCAACTAGTGGGGACCCATTATCTTCACTTAAGTCTCTTCTCCCTCTCATTCCATTCATTTCCCCCAAATCTCTGCAATCTCTTAAGCTAGGGCAAGGAAACCCTTTTTCTCTTCCACTTCATTCTCTTGCATGCTCCAGCTATAGATCTCCAAAGAAGATTTCAAGACCATCATCTTTCTCTTCTCCTTGCAAGTTTTCCATCCATACAAATCTCTTGGGGTTCTTGTGAGACAAGCTCTTCATCTTCTTCATCTCTTCTTGTTTGGCTATTGTTAGGTGAGAGCTTCAATCCTTGTGTTTCATGAACCCATTTGGTTCCTTAAAGATCATGTTTTTCATGTTACAAACCCTTTTGTTCAAATGGGTTCTTTGGTTCCATTTTTGAATGAGTTTTGTGTGGTTTTCTCTTGGGTTTTCTTGTAGTGTTGGATAGCTTGAGTAAAGTGCTTGGATAAGTACTTTAGCATTTGGGCAAGGCAAGTGATCTCTATAGGAATGATGCATGTGTATTTGATTTCATTGTTATTTTTAGAAATTGTGCATAAAATTTGTTTACAAGCTTCATGGATATGTTTTACTTGGTTTTGATGCTTGATATTGTGAGAAATGAACCCTTGGTGAGCATGGAGGCTCAAGGGAGGATATGTGATTGATTGATGAGAAGAAGGAGAGAAATGTAGCAAAAGTTGTGAAAGAGGAAGGAAGCTTCTGCACTCAACGAGCAAGCAGCAGCTTGTTCGCTCGAGCGACCCCTGGGTCCGCTCGAGCGACCAAGCTTCTGTTTGGTCCGAGCGCAAACAGAGAGCTGGCCGTTCGAGCGCACCTTATATTCGCTCGAGCTACCATCTCGCTCGAGCGAAGTGTCAACGCCTTATCAGGTCTGCTCGAGCGAAGTGTCTCGCTCGAGCGAAGTGTCTTAACCTTACGAAGTTCGCTCGAGCGAACCTGCCAGAGTCAGGAAGAAGAATTTATGTCTTTTCCGTATTTTCTCAAGGTTGAAAACTAGACTATGTTAAGGGTTTTGACTTGACATTGTGTGAATGGGACTTTGAAATGCAACCCAACTTCGGGGACACCAATTCGTATATATTCCGACATTTGGAGTCGTAATTACACAAAGGTCAATTAGTAGCCTTAACACATGCTTGTCAGATTTCGTGTTTGAATTCCATTTTGGTACGATAAGTACCCTCTTGTACTAGTTTTGGAATGTCAAGTATAAGTTTGTTTTGAAATCTTGTTTCAAGAAAAAGGGGACCACTTCCTAAGCGTGTTATGCATAATTATTATGCCTCTTGCTAGTCGTGTTCGTCGTGTTTTGATAAGTGATTTCCCCCTTTTTATCTCGACATGCTTTGATCGTATTTCACGTGTTTTGTGCATTCATGAATTAAGTAAACACCACTGAGCCTAGACTGCCCTTTTGGTCTGATCCACTGTCTGGGGGTCTTTAAACATGTGGACTGTCTGCAGACTGGTCGTGTATTTATTACACATCGTGCGTGTCCGGTTCCGTGGCCAGAATTCCCGTCTTTGTGGGAAATCGTGTCGTGCTTATATTATGTATTTCGTGCTTGACGTGCGTGCTTGCTCTTTTCATTATATAAATGATAGAGAAAGGATGGGCTCTTTGTGGTTGATAACTATTCATGATATATTATGTACTCATGCTAGTTTGTTTTGGTATCTCAGCTTTGATAGTACTTCATACCAAAGATTTGCTTACATGTTTTCTCTAAATGTTATTGTTCATGTTCATGCCTACATTGATTACCTGCCAAACCGTCGTGTTTGACCCTTGTTTGTTGGTGCCCAGGTGCAAGAGACGTTACCTTTGAGGAGGAGCGTCAGGAGGGGGCTTGTGAGCCAACCCCTGTGAGGGAGTGGCAGCCCGACGATGTCATGTAGACGTCGGGCGGGTTCTTGAGTCTCGTCACCTTTTGTCATGGGGTTTCTTTTGGTTATATTTTGAGAAGTGTATTAGCCTCTTTTGGCTTCTTATGGAACTGTAACTAAACTTAAATTACTTCCTTGTTCGTCTTGTAACTTGAACTATAATGGGAATGCCTTGTTAGCTTCTTTCTTTGATACTATGTCGCGTTATTATTTGTCATGGCACCTAAACATTGTAATGGTGCTTATCACGATGTGTTTTGCTACACGCTTCCGCAAAGTTTGTACGTGTGAGTCAGATTCCGCGTGTCTTTGGGAATCCTCACCGCGGGAACCTGTGGGAAAGTATCATCTACTGCGTCGCGGGCCCGGGACCCGTTCCGGGGTCGCGACACATGTGCAATGTTGTTTTCAAAACTAAACAAATTTAACTAAAGTTCAAATGAATGAAAACAACAAATGAAGATTCAATCAAGTAAAAGAATCATGCTATAAAAGAAAACAAAGTTTTTGGCTAAGCATGATTAAGGAAGATTTTAAAACAACTTGAATTGAAATCAAAGTGTAGAATCCAATCTTAATTAGATCAAAGATTAAGAGAAGAATGGATTCAACACATCATGGTTATCATGCTAAAAATCATTTACCAATAATTTAAACAAAGCATATAACCTATGATTAAGAGAGGTAGAGCTTACTTAGAGATTTAACTTCATTAATCCAAGCTTTAGCTCTCCAAATGACTCTCTGGTCTCTCTTAGTTCATCCCCTTTTCTTTGTCTCAAAACACCTCAAAAGAGTCTTCAAAATCTCCACCTTTTGAAAATGAATGAACTTCATTTTATACCCAAAAAGTGGGTTTCTGCGAGTGCCCGGTCGACCTGGTACAGAGCCCGGTCGACCTGGCCATAAACGGTCAGAAAAATGACCGTTGGAAGAGCCAATGGCTCTTTGCCCCGGTCGACCGCGCAGTGTGGGGGCCGGTCGACCGGCCACACTGCAAGTCGACCCCCTGGGACCAAATTTCCAATATTTTGCAAATTTCAAAGTCTTTTCAAGTGGGAATTTTTGGGCCATTAAATCAAGCTTGGAGACATGTTTCAAATCAAACTAAGTGGTTTAAAAACATGAAACATAAAAAGCCTAAAGTGATTCAAAACTTTAAAACCAAAGGCTTGCTTGATTTCTAAAACTCTTTTCTAAAACAAATGAATTGCATCCAAGTATAAAAACAAAACATGCATAAAACATGATTTCTAAAAGACTTAAAACCAATGCATGTGAAAATCAAGATTTCAAGATTTTCTAAATCAATGCAAGTGTCTAAATTCAAATGATGCTAATATGATAATGCATTCATCAAATTGCAATAACACAAAATCCCTAACAGATTATACCTTGGGAGCTTGATCGTGCTCTAATGGAGAAGTTGACAACTTGTTGGATGAAGAACTCTTTCTTTCTAACAAATTAGAATCTCCAAGACCCAATCGTCTTCCACGCTATGCTCCTTATCATATCTCTTTTCTCAAGGAGATGGGTGGGAACTCCGAAAGAAAACAGCTAGAAGCTATAAAGGAAGAGAACTAGAAGAGAAAGAGAGAGAGAGAGAGGGCGTGCAACACTTGCACCAATAGGGGCCTGGGCGTGAATTCCTAGGTATGGAATTGCATGGGACGTCCAAAACCCCCTCCCCTTATTTATAGCACTTTAGCCACCTCCTTATTCTAAATAAAATAGAAGTCTCGTTTCCATTAAGAATTAGTAACTTTCTTCTTTCTAATCAATATTTGAAGTCTTACTTCCATTAACAATTAGTAACTTACTATTATCACTATTAAAAGTCTCACTTCAAATAGAAATAGTAACTTTCTATTTCCTTTCCTTTTAGAGTTCAAGTATAATTAGTATTTTTGTAATAATTGGGCTAGCGTGGGGACCACAAGGGGTTCTATAGAAAGTTGGCTCCAACTGGGACACCCCGACCCCACATCTCATGTGCAATCTGGGCCCACTGTTAATTGCAAATAACTCCACTATATAAATGCAATTGAACTCCAGTCTTAGGAATAAATTACAAAGAAGACCCTAAACTTCCCTATGACCACATGTAGGCCCCTCCATTTATATACATGGATCAATTGGACATGTCCACCAAATTGGATCCATATCTTATTATCCTTGAGACCCAATTAATTATAGTGATCATTGGTACCTATGATAAATTGGAATGGGTGCACACTTACCAATGATAAATCCATTAATTGGCACAAAGGGATAATGATGATAGATTTCATCTTGACCATTGAATTTCTTACAGTCCTACTACCACGTATCCAAGACACTGAGGTATTGACCTACAATTAGCCTCACTCATTGGTGACTCAAATCAAATGAATAGACAGGAACTTGAGTTCATTAATGTCTCAGGATTGTGAACCTATTGTTAGGGAATTATGAGAGCAGGCCTTAAAGTAAAGACAATGTTTCATAAGGTGCTTCTCATTGTCCTTCAATACATCCAATATACCGCACCATGATCTAGAATCTTAGATTCTGATGATCGAGACAAATCATACTATCTCATAGTGATCAAAGTGCCGCAACCTTATCAGATGAGATGCCCAATCTCATCACTGGTTGTGAAGATATTTAAGTACAAGATTTGCGATACAAGTCTCTCGTATGTGGATCTCATCCATACACACGTATTACACCTAGTATACTTGTGGACTCTAGTTCATCTCATAAACCATCATGTCATTTGTATTGGTTATGTGCAAGTAAGTAATAAAACACCATTCATCTCATGAAAGGAAAACATGAATATATTGATAAACAAACAAATATCTCAGTTTATTACATCATCTAATGGATTGAGTCCATATAAACTAACACTAGCATCACACGTCAACTCGAAGGGCATGCTCCAATCTGGCGGTTGCATAATAGGAGCGATAGTCAACATGCCTTTTATCTTAGTAAAAGCCCCTTGGCATGCTTACATCCACTAGAATTTTGCATCCCTCAACAGAAGGTTACTTAAGGGAATGGATATAACATTGAAGTCTGTAATGAACTTTCTGTAGAAGATGACATATCTTGAGAATAATCTCATATCGCTTATAGTTTTGGGTGTGAGCAAGTTAACAACCAAGATCTATCTTTGATTTATCAACCTCCATTCCTTTAGAGGAAACTATGCGACCAAGAGAAATTCCTTATTGAACCATAAAATGACATTTCTCCCATTTAAACACTATGTTCTTTTCTTCACATCTAATAAGGACTTTCTCGTGGTTACTTAAGCAGTCTTCAAATGAATCAACAAAGATGGAGAAGTCATCCATAAAGACTATGAGAAATCGCTCCACCAAGTAGCTAAATATGCTCACCATGCATCATTGAAAAGTGGCTTGAGCATTACGTAGTCCGAATGGCATTCTTCGATAAGAGAAGGTTCAAAATGGACAAGTAAAGATGGTTTTCTCTTGGTCTTCTGGTGCTATTTCAACTTGGTTGTAATTGGAATACCCATCCAAGAAGCAATAGTATGAGTGGCCAGCTATTCTTTCTAAGATTTGATCAAGGAATGGTAGGGGGAAATGGTCCTTTCGAATGACTGCATTTAATTTTCTATAGTCATTGGACACTCGCCAATCAGTGGTTACTCGGGTTTAAACAAGTTCGTCATTTAAATTTTGGACGTACTGTAGTGACATCGGCTTTCTTTGGGACGACTTGGGTAGGGCTGACCCATTCGCTCTCTGAAAATGGATAGACCATACCCGTATCTGTCGCGACCTCGGACCAGGCCCACGAGGTACTGATCCGGGATCAGGACATTAATGATGATGAGAACCACACATCTGTTTAAATGATAACATACATTTATTTAATTTCCCACAGGTGTCCGCGGTGAGGATATCACAACCATAAATGAATATTTCTTTTTAAGTGCGGAAGCGTGTAGCAAATCAAATATTCAATCCATCTCAATTTATAAAGATAATAACATGAGTGTAAACCGTATCAGAATGAGCAATGAACATTAGCATATTACCCAAAGTAAGTTAAAGTTTATACAAATATCATTTAATTACATTTCCCAAAAATAGAGGCCCACCAGGCCAAAATGACCAAAATACCAATCCAAAGAATGGTTAAACAATTTCCCAGAATATCAAGTCGCTCATAACCACCAAACGTCTACATGACGTCATCAGCACGCCACTCAACTAACTGTTGCGGTTCGACGATCGCCTCCTCGTGCTCCTCCTCGGGGTAACCAACAACGGGACCTGAGTACCAAAGAGTAGGTCAAACACGACGGTTTGGCAAATGGATAAAACACAATGACAATATGAAAATACATGAATTTACCTCCGAAAACATTTGCACCTATTTAAATGACAATTTCTCTAAACAAGATAAAACATGTATTCAAATATGAGTATGCATCATAAAACATGTAAAGGTAACCAAGGGAATGGTAAACAATCAAGATGACAACCACACGAAGCTAAGTCCTCTATCACTAAAGTGATAGAGCAATAACTAGGCACTGATCTCAATCACTCGAGGTGAGGAGAAACAGTGGATCTTATAAATACATATACATATACATATACATATACATATACTATACATGACCACGGTAGCGAGCCGGGCATCGGGAACCACAGTAGCAATCTGCGGCATCGGGACAAGACCACGGTAATAACCGGGTAGCGGGATCCAAACTGCAGCTGGCGGGACAAGAGGGGGATCTCCAAGTTGGTGGATCAGACCAACAGGGTTATCCAAGCTTAGTGGTGCCGACTCATAGGTCAAATACAATAGAGACATATGCAATTAAATCAAGCACAATAAATAACCGGGCAAGACGGGGGTGCTCAAAGGCACATTATCAATTCACGTGGTGCAATGCACTTCGGGTCAAGTAACCATTTCAAGTGTACATCAATACTTTCGGGAAAGCAAGGCACGTCGTATAACCCTCGGGATCGATAAAGTACAGTAAACAATTGACATTTCTGGTAAAATATCTATTTGAAGTGAATAGGGACTCCGTATGTCAATCTACTAACAATCTGGTACTCTTTGAGTTTGGGGACATTCCGGACTCCTTATACACTCTGAATTTTCAAAACCTCAAATGACATCTTCGTGATATGGTTTCTTCCTCAAATGGCCTCATACAATGCTTAATAAATCTCCTCGACACAGAGGGGTTCCCAAAGAATAGTCCCATTACGTTGAAATAGTTAATCATTGTCCCAGACATAGCCTTGCCCAACAGGGCCCATCGCTCGAGCGGACTGGAGAGTTCGCTCGAGCGAGTGGCTCTCTGGAATGGTTGTCTGGGTGGGTTCGCTCGAGCGAAGTGGAGGTCGCTTGAGCGAACTCATTGGGTCGAGCGAATTTTTAAGTGCGTTCGAACGAACAACTCTCTGGAATAGGTTATGGGATGTCCGCTCGAGCGACCAAGGTGCCCGCTCGAGCGGCCAAGCTACTGGAATGCTCCGAACCCTTTTCTGGACAGGTCGCTTGAGCGAAGTGTCATGTTCGCTCGAGCGAACTGTCCAGGAACTGATTCCGAACCAGTTCAGCTCCTCTCAATCTTTTCCTTCTACAACTTCCTTTTTGGCCCTTGTTATACATCAAATGAGGAGTCTAATACTTCATTCAAACTTCATCAAATCCTTCATCACTTCCATCCCATTCTCCTCCATCAATGTCACACTTAATATCAAGAAGGGAAGAAAGAAGGAAACCATTTCACATAAGATACATTTGGAACAAAACAAGAAGAATTAAATACTATGCACCAACACATCTATATGACCATAAATGCACTAACAAGGCTCTTCATGAGCATTTATTTCAAAGCAAGACAATAAATAGGCATGAGTGAAAATTAATAAAACCAACTACATTTCTCATAAAAACATTGAAAGCTCTTAAAAGATCATATCTTCCACTTGCCTTAGGTCTCTACTCAAGCAAATCAAGCTCTAACAAGTCCTTCAAATCAAAGGTCCAAGCTACAGGGAAAATCCCAAAATAAAACCCTAAAGAGTCAAAACATAGAATAGGAGGAAAGAAGCTTCAATAACAAGGATGGAGATTCCCTTAAGCTAGGAGAATACCAATCTAGAAGAAGAGAAGGGTTACTCACTTGCAAGGTCCTCCAATGGACAAGGTGAGTGTCACGCCCCCAAAACAAGAACATCGGGGGCGGGAGATGGGATTAAGCATAAATGTATTTTACTTCTCCCAGGATCCGCGTGTGTGAAGACAACACATTCTGAATATTTTGCGGAAGCATTTGTGGTGTTGCGACCCGAAGTCCGTGGCCATCGGATTCCGCGTCGCACTCAACCTTTAGCCCATAGCTATGATATCAAGAATCATATCAGACTGGAGTAACCATCACAATAAATTACAGAGCTGACAGTAACAGGATATTACATTCCCAAATATATTCAAGTTACAATTATCAATGTACATTAATTAAGAATCCCAAGAAAAAGGCTAATAAAAGCCATACAACAATAAGCTATAAACTACTACCCAAATGTGACGTAGCTCCGATGTCAGACTCAATGTCTACATGACATAGCCGACAAAACAACCTGCAAGGCATGGCTCCACAGCCAATAAAACACTCAACTCGGGGCGAAGAAATCTGAACCTGAGTACCAAAAGTAGTGGGTCAGACACGACGGTCTGGCAGGTGGATGAAAAGATAACAAATATACTGCAGAATAAAACATATGATAAATCATGCTATTCGATCAAATGCTGCATATAATTAAACGGGTGCAAAAGTCGGGAATCTCGGGGAAAACTTGTATTCATTGCAAGCACGGGTAAAACATGAACATCTAATAAAACATGTGTTCGTTTGCAATCATCTATAATCACAGATATTTGACAATCGGGTGTTCGTCTAAAACATGTATAAATATAGTGGTTTGACAAAACAAACGTTCATTTGAAACTTAAGTAAAAACACAAGTATACAACAAATCGGGTATCCATAGCAGTCTGGCAAAACCAAAGTCCATTTGAAAGATATGTGAAAATACAGATATTTAAATAAAACTGGGTGTTCATTTAAAACATATCTCAAGGCAGGGATATTTAACAAATCGGATATTCATTTGAAACCGGTATAAACACAGTGATCTGGCAAAACAAGTATCATTTGAAACATATTTCAAAGCATGGGTATTTGACAATTCGGGTGTTCATTTAAAACATGTGTAATCACATAAATCTAGTAAAACAATCGATCATTTGAAACATATTTCAAAGCATGGGTATTTGACAATTCGGGTGTTCATTTAAAACATGTGTAATCACATAAATCTAGTAAAACAATCGATCATTTGAAACATATCTAAAAGCATGGGTATTTAACGAATCGGGTAATCATTTAAAAACATGTGCGGGTACAAAGAACAGAAAACAATATAATAATAACTGAATTTACATTGGAGAATATTAGCACTTGTTTAAATAACAACTTTCATAAAGGAAACGAATCATTTATCGGAAAGCAAGTAAGCAATATAAAACATGTCGGGTATCCAAGGAAATCGGGAACTGGCAAGATGGCAATCACAAGAAGCTAAGTCCTCTATCACCGAAGTGACAAGAGCGGGACGTTGGTCTCAGTCACACAAGGTGAGGAGACTCAACGTAAATCATATACAGTAATAAATATACGGGAACGGGACCACGGTAGCGAACCGGGTATCGGGACGGGACCACGGCAATAACCGGGTATCGGGATCCAAACTGCAGCTGGCGGGACGGGAGAAGGATTTCCAAGTCAGTGGATCAGACTGACAAGGTATCCAAGCTTAGTGATGCCGACTCATAGGTTAAAACCAATCGAGACATATGCAAGTAATCAAGTACAGTAAATAAACGGGTAAACGGGGGTGCTCAAGGGCACGTAAATAAACGGGTAAACGGGGGTGCTCAAGGGCACGCTGTCATATCATATCGGGCAATACATTTCGGGACAATAACTGTTACTAGAGTAACTTCAATGCTTTCGGGAAAACGGGTCATGTAATGCAAATCTTGGAAAAAGAGGTG
Source organism: Cinnamomum chago (assembly GCA_038049695.1). Taxonomy (NCBI): domain Eukaryota; kingdom Viridiplantae; phylum Streptophyta; class Magnoliopsida; order Laurales; family Lauraceae; genus Cinnamomum; species Cinnamomum chago. The sequence continues at coordinate 34,620,793 of CP142456.1, forward strand.
AGACAATGAACTATAACAATTTCGGGAAAAGTATTAATTTCAAGATCTATTTAAGTGAATAGGGGTCCCGTATGTCGATTATAACAATTACTTGGTACTCCTTGAGTTAGAAGACATTCCGGGCTCCTTATGCACTTTTACGATTTCCCAAAATTTCGAATGACATACTTGTGATATGGTTTCTTTCTCGAATGGCCTCAAGCAATGCCTAATGAATCCCCTTCGATCGACAAAGCTCAACGCTCGAACGAACCGGAGAGTTCGTTCGAGTGGGGAGCTTTTCGAGATCTGGAGAATTTCGGTTACCTTGCGGTTAGCTGGCGGTTAGCCGCCGATGCATTCGGCGGTTAGCCGCTGGGTAACCGTGGAGCTGACCGAATTTCAGGTGAGAATTCTGATGCTCTCAGGAAAAGGAACCGTGATTGTGCGGTTGGCTGGCGGTTAGCCGCTGGCTAACCGTGAGGCTGACCGCGTTTTCAGGTGGAAAATGATGCTCTCTGGAAAAGTCACCGCGGTGCGCGGTTAGCTGGCGGTTAGCCGCCGATGCATTCGGCGGTTAGCCGTTGGCTAACCGTGAGCTGACCGCCAGTTACGAAAATGCTCACTGAGTTCAGTTTTGGGTCATTTTCCTCCTCAAAACCATCTTCCTCACATCCACAAAGTCCTTACAATAACATTGAGCTAATAGTTCCTCCAATGCAACTATCTACACTTCTCCACAACTCCAATATGGGTTTATTCCATCACCTCATCCATCAATATCAAGTCCAATGCAATTAAAGAAAGAAGGAAACCATTTCACAATAGGGTACATTTGATATAAGCAAGAAGAAATTAAATGACATTCACCAATACACTTATAAGACATAAATGCACTACCATGAGTGCACTACCAAAGCTCTATCATGGGCATTTATTTCAAACCAATGTAATAAATAGACATGAGTGAAAGGCACCAAAATCATTGAAAGCTTATAAAGATCAAAACATCCACTTGCATTTCTCTTCCAAAATCACTTCAAATCCTCATTAAACTCCAATGAACAATTAAATTCAAACACCTCTTTAAATGAGTATCAATTCAAGTCAATGTGACTTATAACATAACCATGAATAGCCAATCCAACCTCATTCCTTATAAAACCATATGAACAAACTTGACTAAATAAAATGCATACATTCCCAAGAGTTCCAAGAGATTTAACAAGAGAGAAAAACCAATTCATATGCATTTCGAAATCAATAGAAATGTGACAAGAAGCATATGTGCAAACATGTATCCAATGATCAAGAACAAGTAATAAAACTTAAGATTTTCTCATAAAACTCAATAACATTCAAACCATCCATTCATCCACTTGCCTTTGACTCAAATCAAGCAAACCAAGCTCCTAATCACCTCTCAAGCTCAAGATCAACAATCTCTACAAAAACCCCCAAAACAAACCCTAAAATGGGTTAAACAAAGAAAGACAATGAATGGGCTCAAACCCAACTAGAAAATAGCACCTAAGGGAGAGCCATAGCACAAACAAGGAAAATGGGAAGGAGTCTTTACCTCTAAGGCCATGAATGAACAAGAAGGAGCTTGCAATAGGGGCTGCCCACCTTGGTTTTGCACAAGAATCACATCCATGGGAAGCTAAAGAGATGGGGAAGAAGATGGTATAGTTAGGTTTCCAAATGGCAAGAGTTTCTTCCAAGAATGAGAGGAGAAAGCAAGAGAAATGGAAGAAATGAGGAAGAGGGGCTGCTGGCACTGTAGCTGGGAGTTGCAGCCGGTGGGGAGTGGAAAATGAGGGAGAAAGAGAGTGGAGTCACTTATATAATGGGTGGGTGTGGGTCCCACTACACTCAAAGCTTGCAAAGGGTAAAACATCTATTTGTGGGCCTCGGATGCGATCGACGAAGAAGAGAAAAATGATCGTCGAAATATCTAGTTTCCAAAAAGTATAACTTTGGCATGGTTCTGGGATCTCGAAATTTGGGTCCAGATTTGGTGTGAAAAGACTGTTTTGCCCTCAAGGCCAAGAAATCGGGTTTTGGGGTTCTCAAATGGATACGGGATCAATATGAAAGTTGTAGGATTCCTCAAGATGAATGCAACGGGCCAAAAACACGATACGAAACAAATCGGGAAAATCTCACAAGAAAAGCAAAGCCGAAAAGGGAACCCCCAAAGGGCCCCACAAGCTACCAAAGCACTCAAAAGCCCAAAACTAGAAGAAAACTCATTCTAGCTCACAAACTCAACCCAACAACTACTAATCCCACTAAAAGAACTAATCCACAAATGAAACAACACTAATCCAAGAGATTAGGGGTCGGGTTCTCACAGTGAGCTCAAAGGAAGTCTTGGAATGGAGGTTTTCCCCACAAAAGCTATTGGAAGAAAGCTCTCAAGGAGGTGAGGAAGATGATGGCCTCCAATCTCCTATTGGTGCAAGCTTGGGAGTTGATTGAGGATTGAGAAGCAAGAGGAAGAAGAAAGGGAAAACCCTAGCTTAGGCTTGTGCTGGAAAAAGGGCAATGGAAGGGAAAGGGTCTCCTTATAACAAGTGGGGAGTGGGCTCCACCACCAACTAATCTAATTGGGCTGAAATCATGGCTTTCGGGGCTTCTAATGAATTCGACGAAGAAGAGAAAAGTGATCGTCGAAATATCTAGTTTCCAAAAAGTATATGTTTCGCTGGTTTCGGGAATATTAAGTTTTGGGTACAGATTAGTGCACAATGACTGTTTTGCCCTCAAGGCTATGAAATCGGGTTTCAGAATCTCGAACGGGGACGGGATCAACATGAAAGTTGTAGGGATTATCAATACGAATAAAATGGGATTAAAACCATGAATGAGAAAACCTCCGATAAATCCTCAAACATATGCAATGTCATAAAAAGGAACCCCCAAAAGGCCCTACTAACACCAAGCAATCAAAATTTCTCAAAACTAATTCAAAAGCTATTCCAAACCCAACTTACCCAAAATCACTAATCGAGCTTAGAACTAACACCCAACTTAATTAACACTAATCGGGTTCACTCGGGTCTGGGTCTTACAGTATCTAGAAGCTTAAGTACTTTAACCCTAACCACTTCTTGGATAGTTGGGTCGAGTTGGCATTGCATTTGTCTGGAGAGCTTTGCATTTTCCTTCAGATATATGTGATGTGTGCACACATAAGGGTTTCAGATATATGTGATGTGTGCACACGTAAGGGTCAATGCCTTTTATATCAGCCACGGTCCATTCTATATCATTATTATGCTGCTTAAGTAAAACTAGAAGTTGGATCTCTTGGTCCTTAGCGAGATGTGATGAAATGACCAATGGATACATGTCATTGTCCCCTAAACATGCATATTGGAGATCCAAAGGAAGGAGTTTCAACTCAAGTTTGGGCAACCTCACTGAGAGGGAAGAGACTGAGTACCAGTCAGTATGAGATCCTCAATTCGAGGTTTCCATGCTATGTTTGACATGGTCATAATGTCATATGGAATATCTATAAAACTGGCTAAGGCCTCGTTTGATTCCATTGTGTCGTGACCCCAGACCGGGCTAGCGCTAATGATGGTCCCTAGTTCGGGATTGCGGCGACGCGTACTCGGGATGATGTAGAACGTTCGCCCGCACACGCAATTCCCAAATGTTTCTGTGATGGAGATTCCATGCAAACAAGCCTCATGAACAAGCATGATAATTTCACAGAAGCAAGTAGTAAATCATTATGAAACATAATCATAAGATAGTGTATGATATAATGTCAGAGAAGCAATGTAAACATGTGGCATCCCATGACATTAAAGTTTCATATTTACACAGAAGATAAATTCAGTTTAAACATCCCAAAAATAAAGGCCAACACAGGCCAGTACATCCACAAAATAACTCAAAAATGATATGTGTGTAATTCCATGGGGATCCGAACCCTAGAGGGGGGGTGAATAGGGTGAGCTCCAATTATGACCAATTATAAGACAATTTTAACTTCTTTAAAACCAACTAGTCACAAGTGATGATTATCAAACAATATGTGGAAGCTAACAAAAGAATCACCACAAAGCAATCACCATCACACAAGGATTTATAGTGGTTCGGCCTCAATGCCTACATCCACTACCGGCTTGTGAATCAACACCCCACCGGATTTCCACTATTTATGCTTTTCAATAGGCTAAGCAATAACCTTTACAATATGCTTTCCAAGGCAAAGCAATAACCTTTACATTGATGTTTTTCAAGGCTTAAAATCAACCTATCCATTATGCTTTTATAGGCTAAGCAATAACCTCTTCAACCACAAGGTTGGTTATCTCTCTAATTTAGTGTCTAACATACACTTGATGGAGATTCTATTAAGCTCATTACAATGCCTCTTAATTAGGCGGATATGGAAGTGAAAATCTAATACACACTCACACTATGAATGCAAAGATGAAAGTACATGAAGTGTGTGTGTGTGGTCCTCAATCGTTTTGAAAATGAAAGCTCATAAATGTATGCCTAAGGCTTTTGAAAGTTTTAGCTCAAAAACATTTATGATTGAGGAAGTAATGCAATCACATGTTAAAAGTAATAACTTGTTAATGATATCAAAGTTACACAAGTTGTATGAAATTAATTAGCTCTAAACATGTGATGCATAGGGATGTCAATCAAATCAACATGAAGCTCAAAACATAAAAATAGATTTGATTGAAATAAGGGGAAAAATCATATGTAATTATAAATACAACTTGAAAAAGATATACCTATCAAAGTAAGGCAAGTTGTGTAACTTTAAAACAATAATACACATATGATTTGTAAAGATGTTGAATCCAAAACATAAGATACATTTGAAAGAGATTTTCTTATGATGGAAAAACAACACCCAAAGATTCAACAAAGTATATGAATCATGTTACATACTTCATTAACATGATCTACTTAGATTTACCAAAGATAAAGTACTACTTTGATTGAATCAAATGGTGATGCATCCAAAACAATAGATCTATTCAAAATATAAGACATGGTAAGGATACAACACATCATAGGTTAACATGTTACTAAAGATTTACCAATGATAAAACAAAACATGAAAACATATGATTTGTAAAGAAGTTGAGTCCAAAACATAAGATAGTTTTGAAAGTGATTTTCTTATGATGAAAAACAACAACCAAAGATTCAACCAAGTATAGGAATCATGTTACATATAATTTCAAAGGTTCTTTCATTAACATGATCTACTTAGATTTACCAATTCAAGTACTACTTGGATTGAATCATATGGTGTTGAATCAACTCAAAACATAAAACATGTTAAGGACACAACACAAACATAGTTTAACATGCTAGAAATGATTTACCAAAAATAAAACAAAGCATGAAAACATATGATTAAGGAAAGTAGAGCCTACTTGGAGATTTAACTTCATTAATCCAAGCTTTAGCTTTCCTAATGCTCCCCTTTATCCCTTAGTTCATTTCCCTTCTATTTGCCTCAAAACCCCTCAAGGAGGGCCTTAAAATTCCCAACTTTTGGCAAAGGAAAGAATTCATATTTATAGCAAAAAGTGCCCAACGGCTAGTCCTCGGTCGACCTGCACACAGGCCTCGGTCGACCGAGAAGGCACAACGGTCAAATTTCTGACCGTTGGAGCACTTTTGGCCCTGACGGCCTGCAGTGTTCCCGGTCGACCAGCGACACTGCAGAGGCCAAAAATTTCCACTTTTGCATTTTCAAACATTTTCTTAGTGGAACTATTTGGGCCATATAATCAAGCTTTAAAACATGTTTTAAATCATTCTAAGGGTTTTAAAACATGGAACATAAAAAGCCTAAAACATTTTGAAAGATTTAAAACTCATAGGCTAGCTTGATTTTCTAAAACTCTTTTCAAAACAAATGCATCCAAGATTGAAAACAAATCATGCATAAATTGATGCTTTTACAAATCTTAAAAGCAATGCATGAATAAAACAAGATTTCAAGTTTATTTAAAACAATGCAAGTGTGTAAAACAAAAGATGCTTGAATGATAATGCATCCATCAAATTGCAATCTAGAAAATTCCTAACAATGTGCATTCCCCAAAACATGATGCATAACTTAGGGCTCAACTCGACGTCTAGATGACATTGTCAACTTCTCATTCCCTTATGTATTGCAGCTTCTTAGCCGCCTCCTCTGGCTCCACCTCTACTGCAGTGGGGTTTGCATTTGGCCACCAAGACATAATGAGTGGAACATGACGGTCTGGCAGGTGATTGAAATAGATATCAAGCATGATGACAGTGCATGCAGTTTCTTCCAAATGGTACAACATATTTAAAAATAAAGAGGAGCGAATAACACTATTGCATATTGTATATGAAAGAAATGAACACGACAAGTAAAAGTGAAATGACAAAATGGCAACCACACGAAGCTATATTCTCCATCACCGAAGTGATGCGAGCACATGAGCATAATATCCTCCGTCACGAGAGGTGACAAGATGACATGAATATAATTATATAACGCAGTATAGCTGGACTTCAAATGAAGGGACCCATCGCATAATCGGGTAATATTACACAGGAGAAATCCAATCTGCAGATGGCGAGAAATAGTTAAGGACCTCAGGCCGGATGATCAAACCACAGAGGTGACCAAAGCTTAGTGGTGCCAACTCAAAATCCACGAGAGCTTTCATAAACAGATCCATCATATTTTTGGTTGACAAGGGACTACTCAACATACTAAAATAAACACAAGTATAAATGTTGATGAAAAGAGTAGTCCCTACATGGTGCACACATAGTAACGGTTTACACGAAATGCACATAAGGTTTTATGTGAAAACATGTAAAAACCATAATACTTAAAACAACACGATTGCTAAGGTTGAGCTGGGCTTAATTGATGTGAAAATGTAACACTCATTTCCATCGGCACGTTGGGACCATCCCAGTTGATTCGGTGTGCACTCAGAGCTCGAATGACGGATTTTCTTACTATGTGGTGCCCTTGAAGTTTTGCGACACTCAAAACGTCTAAGTGCACAACACTAATTTGGTGAGGTCCTAGCGTGTCCTCGGGCAAGGTCCCCTCAAGATTCCATTTATTCCATCAAATCAAGGTCCTCGGTGACCTCTCAGTTACCTATCGGCTTAGTTAACCAACAACTGATCGAGAGTCAAAATTTAGAAAAATGGGCATCCATTTCTCCTGACTGACGAATCTAGTGGGTTGTCAATTAGGTCTCGGTTAACCAAACTCCAAATTTTGGTTAACCGACACCTACGTCTTGTGTTTTTCGGCATCCAGTTATTTGGACCGAAATTCATGTTGGTTAACCGACAATTGACTGAATGAAACCGTAAGGTAAAGCTAAAGTTGATTGAAATGTGACTTCTTATACTCTTATCATATTTGAGTGAGAAAGTAGCGTGAAGAAGTAAACTTATAATGTAATAAGTATGCCTAAGTATAGGATAAAAAGTGTTTTTTAATCTCTGTCACACACACACACACACACTCTCTCTCTCTCTCTCACTTATTTTCATGATGTGACATTTCTTACTTTACCTCAAATGACGCAAATAAATATTTTATTACACCTCTACTTTTATTTCAATGTGCATTATCTTAACTTTTTTCATGATATGACGTCCACCTTACTTTTAGTCTTCTACACATTAGTGAAATATGTGAAAAGTCATTCTATGAGGATGGGTTGGCTGATGAGTCCCATGTATACGGAGGCAAATGATCAGCTAAGTATGTGGGTCGTTTACGGTGGACTCCATTTAGCTAAAGGTGAAATTTATGCCATACATTTATTTTGTAGGTCCCAGACGTTCAAGTTGAGTTACTTAACCAATGATGTGGCAAGGAGAAAGTTAGTCTCTTTCCTCCCACAAGTACAATTTAGTGTCAAAATATTTTATGGCTTTGCCACATTATGTATAAGCACGTTTTCAATATTTAGTAAGAGTTATTTCATGCGTGGATGGTTCGCATCATGATTTTGGGGAATGAATCTCTTTCAAAATTGAGCTTCATCCTACACTTGGACTTTAGATTAAAATAAAAAAATCCTCATTTTACAGGGTTTGGCTTAGGGTTGCAAACGGAACTGTTATGGGTTGAAATCATAGTGGTTCCATACCCGAACCCATTTCTAAAAACCAGTTCGATTCCAGATTCGGTTTTGACTTGGAACCTATTTTGTTGGTTCCAGACCTGGTTCCAATAAGAAAACCCATATCAGGATTTGGAACCGGATCCACTTAAAGGACTGGAATCTAGTTCCAAAATCGATTCTAGTCTCTCTTCATTTTTTATTATTATTTATGGTTAAGTTATATATTTTTCTTAAAATAAGTATATTATTCAACTTATAACAGTGCATCAAGTCCACTACCTCCAGTCTTATACATAAAAATGTCCCAAAAAATGTTGGTTTTAAGGTACAGTTTGTAATATCAAAGAATCATATGCCGGGTCCCGAGTCTACTGGTCGGAATCTATATGGATCCAGAACTAGACCCATTTATCAATTGAAACCTAAATTGGGTTTCGGATCCGGACCCGTTTATGAAGTGGAGCCTAAAATAGGTTCCAAGCCCATTCTTTGTCGGTCGGAACTTCCGGATAATGAATCAGATACCCGTTTGCAACCCTAATATAGCTGGTGGGCCTGTTTGGCCAAAGGCCAGATTAATGGGCCTAGCGATGTCACATGGCGCGCCCAAGTAGCAACCCTTCTTTTGGCGGGTTTGCGGAGCCCATCTGGAATATCCTACTGTAGGTATCCAGAAATACTGATTGCCCGAACGAAGTTCTAAATTCTCTTGACCTGTCCTCGTACGCTGATCATCTTAAAAGGACACCAATCGGAGTAAATTCCCAACAAGGGTAGGGCTTCGCGTGCCCTCTCTTAGGTACTGCAATTCTTTTAGCTTGTTGATATCTTCCATTTTTCGTAGATGTGTTTCCTTCTAAGTTTTCGGATTCCTATTTGTAATAAGAAATCATACGAAGGTGCCTTTTCTATAATGTCTTTTCAATTCCTTTCCGATGTTCTCCTTTTCTTCTATTTTTCCCCATTGTTGCGTGAATGTAATTCTTTGTTTAGTGTATCAGTGGACCCGTGTTTTCTTTTTTCTGCCTTTTGCCCTTGATTTTTTTGGCATGGCGATGAATGCCTGTGAACTGGCTATGGTCTACAGTTCATCAGCAATGGGTAAAATAAGAAAGAAGTGATTGGGCTGCTGGGGTTGTCTGCTTGGTGTTGATCTAGATGCATTTCCCATCCATGATTGGACCCACCATATGATTGATCTGTATTGTGAAATGTTGATTCCTTTCTTATGGAATGTTAGCTCTCGCTTTGAGAAGGAAATAAATTGTTGCTGTAGCTCAGTTGGTTAGGGACACCAAGTAGTTTGTGGAACTTGATTCTATTAAAAAAAAGGAAAAAGAACGTTATTTAGGCCAAGCACTAGAGCCTCCACCCTCCCTTTTTTGTTTTTAGCTGTCAATGGAACTTATCTCACTTGTTGTCATTGTTGGTGGTTTTTTTTCCGCATTGGATTTTATCATTCATCCACAGCATTTCTTTCTCTTACATTTTTTTTAAACAAATAACATTCTGGAATCGCTTTCTTGTCTGTTGAATACTATTGCTTTACCGCATGAGTGGGATGGGAAAGCAATCTCGGAGAGATAATGACAATGATGAAAAATACCAGAAGAGAAGATTGAAAGCCGGTGTCAGAAGAGAAGAGTGAATGCCAGTGATGAAAAGTACCAAAAGAGAAGAGTGAATGCCAGTGTTAGAAGAGATAATGACAATGATGATCATTACCAGAAGAAAAGAGTTAATACCCGCAGTAGAGGAGATAATGACATATATCAGAAGAAAAAAGTTAACCCAACAGTAGAAGAGATAATGACAATGGTGACCAATACCAGAGGAGAAGCGTTAACACAAGTAGTGGCAGCAATCGTAACGTCAAGGTTAACTCAGGTGACACAGAATTGGTTGTATATCGTATACTCTGCCCAAATGGTCATATTGGAAGTGTGATAGGTAAGAATGGTAAAGTTATAAATTCCCTTCGGCAAGATACACATTCGAAGATCAAAGTTGTCGATCCTTTTCCTGGTGCAAAGGAGAGGATTGTACTAATTTACTACTATGCCAAGTACAAGGATGATAAGGATGTTGAAGAGGATGACATGAGACCTCTTTGCCAAGCTCAAGATGCTCTTATGAAACTGCATGGAATTACATCAAATACAGTTTCAGCTGCAGACGATGATGACAAGAGACGTAAAGATGAGGCTCATACTCTAGTCCCAGGTAGCCAAGCGGCGAATGTTATTGGAAAATTCGGGAGCACCATAAAGAACTTGAGAAAGAAGACAAAAACATACAACAAGATTACTCCCAAGGATCCCAATGATCCTACTCATTCTCTTGCGATGAGCTTTGACAATTTTGTTCAGGTAAAAACTGTTAGCACCTTACCATTTTTCGGAATATTGGATTGTTAACTGTATTAATTGAATCATGGGATGGATTGTAGATTGCATTTTTTTATTCCTTTCTAAAGTTCGTAGAAGTTAATTGAAATATGGAAAAAGAAAAACACCAAGATAATGAAATCCTACGTCACTCACCAATTGATAGAGGCCACTTGAAGTGATATGATATTGTGTGGGACGTTTCCCTAAGAACAGAGTTACGCTAATCTCAATAACAGTACCGATTTGGCCTATCTCGATCTCGGTATCCAGACTCGGCAATAGTGCCAAGATACATCCAGCTTGACAACAATACCAGCTAGCAACGAGCTTAAGCTAGTTTCGGTAACAGTACTAGCTAGGCTCACCTCGGTCTCGGTATAAGGTACCTCGGCAACAGTGCTAGGATGCTTCCAAACCTGGTCTCGGCATCATATTCAGCTCGGTACGGCCAGCTGAGATGAATGCTAAGCCACAATTGTACTCCTAAAAAGCTACGGCTACATTGCAGAACGTACTGACAGATAAGACGGGCGCCGGATAATGATAAGGGGTTGTCCTTATCTAATGATCCCGTCCGCATTAATAGGAGAAGTCAGCGCATGATCCGATGGGACAATGCCTCTACCGACCTCCACTAAGGAAACATGGTGTGGGCTGATGGGACGATACTTCCACCTACCTCCACCGAAGGAACGATTTGATGAGACTTCCCCCTATATATATGCATGAGGTAAACCCACAAAATACATACTATCATATGTCCATACTCCAAACTCTCTCTTCTTCTCCACTCACTCATCCTTTGTTCAGCGACTGCACTAACTTAGGCATCGGAGTACCTTCGGCTAACTGCAGCCAGGGCCTCTTACCTTTGTTTTCTTTTCTTCCCTTTCAGGTCTTAGGCAATTGATCTTTCCCAAAGGAGCTTAACAACAATATTAAGAGTTTTATACTCGTTTAACTAAGTCCGTAATATTTAGGCACTTACAATTGGCGCCGTCTGTGGGAAAGGGGCTAAACCAAGTTCATAAACATTGTGCCTCCAAAGACCAGAAATGGCGAAGGTTCGTCAAGGTCCCAAAAGGTCCCGTCGCTACCACCAGTGGCGTTGCCACCACCGGAGGGACCAGCCCAGCCTGCCAAAGTATTGCCAAACATCCCTCGCAAAGGGAGATCCGGCGGAAAATATGGAGCGATGAGCATAGAGGGGCCCGTGGCCGAATCAGTAGCCAAATCTCATCAGTCCCGTCACCAGGATCACGGTAAAGATCAGTCTCATCACCAGATTGATGATGATGATGACGACAACTCCTTCCTTGCCGATATCAGGGCTCAAAACCTTGTCATCGAAGAACAAGATGAGCTGATTCGTCAACTCAAAAGGCAGCTCAAGGGGAAGAAGAGAGCTAGGGTTTCGTCCCCCAAGCGAAGCCGGGCTCCTTCGGTCAAGCAAGACTTGAGGCAAGTCTTGACCAACAAAAAGAGAGACCGAGATTACGATGAAGGTTCGAGCAACAGTCATTTGCGCGAGGACTCAAGAAGATCGCGCCAAAGATCGGAGAATAACGAAGACCTAAGAGAATGGCTTGACCGCCAGGTCAAGCAGACGATCCAGCACAATATGGAGGTGGTCGGCTTCACTGGAGACCGGCTAAACGCCTATGATACCAAGGACCAAGGCACGTCTCCCTTCTCTCAGGAGATAAAAGACTTCTCCCTCCCTGATAAATTCAGTGTCTCGAGGTTCGTCCTCTATGACAGAACCTCGGACCCTGCTGCACATCTCCGGTATTTCACCCAGCGGATGTCAGTATGGGGCGACGTCGGACACCTAAACTGCAGTCTTCTCTTCCAGTTTGGGCGACCTCCCCCTAAGGTGGTTCTGGACACTCCCAGAGGGGTCGATTTCGAGCTAGCGGCAACTCCGAAACTCCTTCGTGGAAAAGTTCCAAGCGCATAGAGTCATCCCAAAGACAGACGACGACCTCAAGGCGATCAGAATGAGGCGGATTGAAAACATTACTTAGTTCGCCAAAAGATTCTGAATCGTCCACAACTAGATTGAAGACACCATTGATGGAGTGGCCATCAAGTGCTTCAAACAGGCTCTACTCCCAGGCAATGAGCTCCGAAAAGACCTGGTTCGGTTCCTCGTGGTCACAATGAAAGCATTGATGGCCAGGGTGAACCAGTTTGTTGAGCAAGAAGAGGACGAGGCCCTAGCTCACGAAAGCTTCGGCATCTGGCAAGAAGACCGACCCTCCAGAAGGGACAATAAATTCTTTCGAAGGGAAGCAGACCGGAAAAAGGCTTCGACGAGCTCGGCAGCGATCTCGACCTCCACCTCTGGGGGCAACAGGAAGTCCAAGCCAACCGTTGACTCCTACAAATCTGGAGCCCATTTATAAGCTCCTCGGCAGGATCAAATCGCAACCCTACTTCAAGTGGCCGCAGCCGATGAAGGATGACCCCTCCACCTGGGACCATAATAAATTCTGTGCCTATCACAAACAAAATGGGCATAGAACCGAGGATTGCATGACCCTCATGTCCCATCTTGAAAAGCTCGTCAAGGACGGGCACTTAAAAGATTTCATCAAAGAGGGAGGTAGAGTCAACCGAGCTCATCAGTGCTGACCTGATGAAGATCAGGACAGCGACGAGCTAGAAGGCATTATCAACGTCATTCACCTAACTCCCGCACCGAAGGGGGTAACCAGGCTCGTGCCGAGGCTAAGAAGGCTTCACACAAAAAACAGGGGATGATAGCCGAGCTGGAACCTACAGCTAAGAAGGCTCAGAAAGAGAAACCCAAAATCTGGTTCTCAGATGAGAACCTAAAAGGGGTCCAGCTCCCCCATAACGACCCGCTAATTCTAACCTTGAGGTTGAAGAACTTCAAGGTGAAACGAATTCTTGTGGATCCTGGGAGCTCGTCAGAAATCCTCTATTTTGACTACTTTAAGAAGCTGGGTCTGAAAGAGGACGACTTGCAGGAAGCTCGCACTCTCTTGGTGGGCTTCAGCTCAAAATCGGTATACCCTAAGGGGAAAGTCTCCCTAAAAGTCCAAATCGGAGGCGCCTCCATGGTAGCCGACTTCCTAGTGGTGGATGCACCATCCCCTTATAACATAATCATGGGGCGGACTTGGCTATATAAAGTGGAAGCGGTGCCCTCCACCAATCACTAAAAACTCAAGTTCCCATTAGAGAACTCGAACGGCCGAGTTGAGGTGGTCACGGTTAGGGGAGACCAGCAGATGGCCAAACAATGCTTGATGGTTGTGGTGCCTGGTGAAGCAAAGCCGCAGCAGATACATATGGCCGAATTGGAAGCAGAACACGAGGACGTTGGTCGATCTGCAAAACAGAAAAGCATTGATGATCTAATCGAGGTCAGAATTGATCCCGATGATCTAGAAAGATATTTCCTACTTGGGAGCCAGCTCCCCGAAGCTGAGAAGTCCGAGTTGCTGAACTTCTTGTTACAGAACAAGGATGTTTTCGCCTGGATGCCAAGCATCGATCTTGAGATCATGTGCCACAAGCTGAACGTGGACCCCAAGCACAAACTTGTGGTATAGAAAGCTCGCAGAACGGGGATCCCATAGACAAAAATGGTGATCGAGGAGGTCGAGAAACTGCTGGAAGCCGAGGCTATTAGAGAAGTACACTACTCGGAGTGGCTCGCCAACACGGTGGTAGTTAAAAAGAAGAATGGGAAGTGGAGGGTCTGCGTGGACTTCACCGACCTCAACAAAGCCTGTCCTAAGGATAACTTTCCGCTCCCAAAGATCGACCAGATGATTGACGCCACTGCTGGACACAACACGATGAGTTTCCTCGATGCCTACAGAGGTTACCATCAGATTCTGATGTACGGGCCTGACGAAGAGAAGACCGCATTCATAACACCTAGAGGCATCTACTGCTACAAAGTGATGCCCTTTGGGTTAAAGAATGCGGGGGCCACTTACCAGAGGCTGGTAACGAAGATGTTCCAGGCCCAGTTTGGTAAGACAATGGAGGTTTATATTGACGACATGGTTGTCAAGTCCAAAAGGTCACAGGACCACTTGGCGAACATGAGTCAAACATTCACTGTTCTCAAAGAGTGCCAGCTAAAACTAAATGCATCCAAATGCGTGTTCGGTGTTGGCTCTGGTAAGTTCTTGGGAAGCCTGGTCACTAGAAGAGGAATCGAAGCCAATCCAGAGCAGATCTCGGCAATCCAGGCAATTCAGAGTCCGACCTTGGCGAAACAAGTCCAAAGGCTCACAGGGATGGCTGCTACGCTCAACCGCTTTATAAGCCGAGCTTCGGACAATTGCCGCCCCTTCTTCCAGCTTTTGAAGAAAGTTCAAAATCCCAACGGACTCCGGAGTGCGACAGAGCCTTTCAAGAACTCAAAAACTATTTGTCTTCACCACCCCTGTTGTCTACACCAAGGCAGGGAGAAGTGCTTTATCTGTACCTAGCTGTCTCAGATCATGCAGTGAACTCGGTACTCATCAGAGAGGAAGACAAGCAGCAAAAACCTATATACTACACGAGCAAGATCCTGCTTGACGCCGAGACCAGGTATCTACCGCTTGAGAAACTTGTATTAGCACTCGTCAGTGCTTCTCGCAAACTCTCCCACTACTTCCAGACATACACCATAGTTGTTGTTACAGAACATCCGCTTAAATCCCTTTTTAGAAAGGTTGACTTCTCTGTAAGGATCTCAAGATGAGTCGTCGAGTTGGGCCAATATGATATCCAATATCAGACTAGAACGGCGTCAAGGCCCATGTTTTGGCAGACTTCATTGTGGGATTCATCTCTCCTAGTTCGGTACCAAGACAGCTCGACACCGAATTGGGGGCCAATGAGAATGAGGTTACCGAAGTAGAACAAGAATAATCTTGGAAACATTTCCTCGATTCAGCGTGGAAAGTCTTCGTCAATGGATCCTCAACTTCCAAGAGGGCTGGCACTGGCATTGTTCTCCAATCTCCGGAGGGCCTTGTCATCGAGCAAGCCTTAACACTTGGCTTCAAGGCATCCGATAATGAAGTCGAGTATGAAGCATTGATAGTAGGGCTCAGCAGCGCTAAAATCCTGGGGGCACGACAACTGGTGGTCTTCAGCGACTCTCAGTTGGTGACGAGCCAACTAAGCGGGGACTACCAAGCCCGAGACGAAAGGATGGTAGCCTACTTGGCTCGAGCAAAGCAGTTCCTCTCCCAATTCCAGAAAACCGAAGTCAAACAGGTCGGCAGAGAATCCAACTCCCATGCTGACGCTCTTGCCAACTTGGCCTCTGCTGTCGAGGCTGGAAAGAAAAGAACTGTTGAGGTGGAAACGTTGGAAAAACCAAGTATAGAGCTCCAGCCACCTCGGCAAGTTTTGTGTGCTGTTCTCGGTCCAAGCTGGATGGACCCAATCTTAGCCTACCTGAGAGATGACCAACTTCCTGAAGATAGGAATGAGGCTCACAAAATCAGGCTGAAAGCAGCCCGATTTTGGTTATCTCCAGTGCGTTCACTCGGGCAAAGTCGAAGATTTCCTTCATGAAATCCATGAGGGGATCTGCAGAAGCCACATCGGGGGTCGGTAGCTGGTTTACCGAGCGATAAGCCAAGGTTACTAGTGGCCCTACATGCAAAAAAATGCTTAGCTATATGCCAGAAAGTGCAAAAAATGTCAGAAGTTCTCACACTCTCTCCACCAGCCAGCACAGGACTTGAGCCCGCTCTCTAGTCCATGGCCCTTCGCTCAGTCGGGCCTCGACATCGTTGGACCACTCCACCGACCTCCAGGGAATAAGAGGTGGCTAATAGTAGCCACTGATTATTTCACAAAATGGATAGAAGCAGAAGCGTTGTCTTCGATCACTGAGCACGACACAAAGAATTTTGTATGGAAGAATATCATCACAAGATTTGGAGTACCACGAGCCCTGATCTCGGACAACGGAATGCAGTTCGACTCCAATTTCTTCAAGAACTTCTACCATGAGCTCGGCATCAGAAACCACTATTCAACTCCGGCATATCCACAGAGCAACGGTAAGGCAGAAATCTTGAACAAGGTGGTGCTCGATTGGCTCAAGAAAAGACTCGACCAAGCCAAGAGGAGATGGGTAGAGGAACTTCCGAGCGTCCTTTGGGCATATAAAACCACTCCAAGGCGTTCCACTTCGGTAACGCCATTCTCCCTGGCCTATGGAATGGAAGCTGTGACCCCCCTCAAAATCGGTTGTCCGACCCTAAGGTCGGAACTCTTCGACCAAGGTCAAAACGAAGCAAACCTGGCCCGAGAGCTTGACCTGGCTGAGGAGTGAAGGGCAGCAACTATCTGCCTGGCTTCTTATCTGTAGCAGTTAGCCAGATGATACAACCAAAGAATCAAAGAGAGGAAATTATCAGTTGGGGAATTGGTCCTGAAGGAGACGCTTCCAGCAGATAAAAATCCCAAAGAAGGCAAGCTAGCACCAAGCTGGTACGGGCCATTCAAAGTGATCTCAGCAACCGAGAAATTAGCATACAGGCTTGAGGACATGGATGGTAAAGAGTTACAACGCCCATGGAATGCCATGCATCTCAAGAAGTACTATTTTTGAATTGTACTCGATTTTTGGAATCAATAAAAGTAAATTCTAATGGAAGGATGTGCTTCGTTGCTTTCAATCAACGCCAAGTTACGGAACTCGGCACTAGTTTCAGCTCGGTTATGGAACCAGCTATATAAAACACCATGTTACAGAATTCGGTGGCTTCAGCTCAGTTATGGAACGAACTATACAAAACGCCAAGTTACAGAACTCGGTGGCTATCCCAGTTCGGTTAAGGAACGAACTATACAAGGCGCCCAGTTAAAGAACTCGGTGGCTATCTCGGAGAATTAAGTTCGGTTACAGAACCAACTATTAAAAGTTCTATCACCGGGAAAAACTTGGAATATCTTGTACTCCTAAAAAAAGAACTTAATCCAGTTTGCCTCTATCGGGTTCGGTTAGTGAACTAAGCCTAACAGTACAAATTTGGTATTAGGGTCTAAGTCTAATTTCTTGAGTCACAGAACTTAAGAACAAAAGGGATTCCGGTTATTGAACCGAACTTTATTAAACTAAGTTGCTTCTGGTTATGGAAACGAAGACATTTGCCTAATGGTTACTTAGTGGTTCCGGTTATTGAACCGAACTCAGTTACTATGTTCTGGTTATTGAACCGAACTCAAATACTTAATCATTCAAGGAACTTTGACTTATAGTTCTCAAGAGAAATGATTGAAGACAAGATTGAAAAATGGAAATTGTATTTATTATTGTAAATGTTACAATTTTCATTACATTCTTATCCAAAAAAGAAAAAAAAAAGATACATCAAAATAAAATTCAAAGGGCGGCCTCAACATCCCCGGTCTCGACTTTGGCCGTAGCTAACTCAGGAGGGAGACTCAGGAGGGACTTTGGGAGAAGGAGCTTGACTTGGCTCCGGCTCCGGGGGTTGGAACTTGGGTGGATTCTTGAACGAGGGATGGTCTTCAGGAATTCCAACTTTTTTCAAAGCGCCCATCCACCCAAGCTCCCAGACTTTCTGGCTCACATCCAAGACTTGAGCCTCATACAACTTTGAGGCTGCTTCTACCCCCTCATCGTAAGCAGAATCAGCCTCGGCCTCATCCTTCTGCTTCTTGAGCTCAGCAACCAACTCTTTCTGTTCCTCGGCCTCGGTCTTCGCTGCTTCAAGCTCAGACATGAGGCCATGGACGGTCACCTCCCGCTCCTCCTCCCTCCGACGGCTCTCCTCCAAGGCCGCTTGAAGGGCCCGTTTTTCCTCCTCCGCCCTTCTGGTCTGCTAAAACCTCTCCAGCTGAACTTGAGTTCTTTGCAGCACCTTTAAAGGAAACAGATTGTCAGGATGCGATAACCGAGATGAAAAGCAAGAGTCTTGTGAAAGGCTGAGACTTACCAAGAGAGTTGCCTACATATTCGCCACTGTCAGCTGTACATCCTCGACCTCCCTGTGCCTTGCCATATCCCTTGGCAGGGCACAAGCGTGAGCTAGTGCCACGATCATGAGAGGATTCCCTGACATTTGTTCCTCCACTATGAGCGGCCTCCCGAGCTCGATCGTGAGGCTCGGTCTCCATTCAGTCGAACCGAAGGGTTGAGAGGTCACAGTGTCGCTGGGAACGTCCTTAGTCGGGCCCTCAACCTAAGCTCTTTCCCCCCGCCGAGTTTCCTCCTCCTCTTGTCGATCCTGCTCCTCCTGTCGATCTTCCAAGAACGGGGCCGGGGTGTCAGCGACCACGGAAGTCGAAGGGACTGCGGTGGTTGAAGGAGCTCGGCCACCAAAGACTAAGGCACTCAGGTCCTTAACCGCAGGAGGACGTCTTAGCGCCATTTCCTCTGTTCTCTCTTCCGAACTCGGGGAGGTATACGACTTGATGGCCCGGTCGAGTTCAGCTGCCTCTGAGTCAGAAGGCGGAACTGTAGTTTCAGCACCCAATGTCTCCTGGTTTTCGGCTCTGGTCAGGACCAATACCGGCTGCCCACTCCCCGATGGCTCACCCGCTCTCCTTTTGATGAAGGAATGGTACCTTGGCTCGTATCCAAGCAGGGCCCAAGCAGCCCGTCCTTTGTGGCCTCGGTAACGGTAGACGGCCTCAAACCAAGAGTTATTCTCCTTCCACCCCATTCGGTTCGCCTCTTGTCACCTTTCACGGATGTCTGTACAGAAAACGAAATGTCAGATCGGCAAAAAGAGGGAAGAACAATATAGGAACTTAGAAGTGTTCAGTATTTACTTGGAGGAGTCCCGAGGCGACAAGGGACCCTGTATCACCTCTCAAGCTCAGTCTTGGCCTCCCCACACTCCCAGTTGCCCGAGACAAACAATCGATCATCTCCGGCGTACTTATTTGAGTCCTCTAATTCTTGGACAAAAGGCACCCATTTTGCCTTTACCCGAAGATAATGTGTGGTCCCCTCTGGACTTACAAAGGTCATAAGTATCCTCGATGTCATGGACGCCGAGACTGATACCGAGGATTTTATTGAGCTCGGCTACACCCATGATGATCTTGAAGCTGTTCGGCATCAGTTGACATGGGCACAAGTGCCACTTATTCGCCCTCGACTACCGAAACCAACAGGAATGTTATCCAGCCGTCTTGGAAAGACCGGCCCTCAAAGGTATCATCTGGGTCATCTAGCCTAATCGCAACATCATCTTGTATCCTGTACATAGCCATAAACTCCACTAAAGCCTCTGGAGTATCTAACCAATGCCTATAGATCCTCATATCTAAATATAAAGAGACTGGGAAGACGAAGGATAGAGAATCAAAAGAAAAAAGAGGCCAGAAACCCTAGACAGAGCAAAGGAGAAGGAAAGCCTGAAGAAACCTAAAAACGGAAATAAGAAAGAGCAGTGGAAGACTTACGATGGCGGGAATAGATCTTAAGGACGCCGGACTTTAATCGGAAAAGGCTCGACAATGGAGAAGTTCTCTCTACAGGCTCTTCTAAACGAATGCGAAAGTAAAAGAAGGAAAGGGGAGCAACCCTATATAAAGAAGATATGGCGCCCTTTCGAATTTCGAAAGCATGCGTGCGAGGCGTCACCTCGTATGCTGTACGCACCACTTTGAATTAATTGGACGACCAACCTGATGGAGACACGTGGTATCACCAGTTCATCTCCTGCAATGATTCAGATGCTCTATTAATTACCTCAGGCAGGCGAAGCGACAGCGGCGTGTTATCAACAATCTTGGATAGAGGAATCGACATCAAGATGGGATGCAAATTAAATACCCAGGACTCTCCAGTCATAATACTTAGCTCCCGACCTCGAAGAGTTGGAGAACTCTACGAGGTCAAGAGTTAGGGGGCAATTGTGTGGGACGTTTCCCTAATAACAGAGTTATGCTAATCTCGGTATCCAGACTCGGCAATAGTGCCAAGATACATACAGCTCAGCAACAATACCAGCTAGCACCGAGCTTGAGCTAGTTTCGGTAACAATACCAACTAGGCTCACTTCGGTCTCGGTATAAGGCACCTCGGCAATAGTGCCAGGATGCGTCCATACCAGGTATCGGCATCATCTTCAGCTCGGTACGGCCAGCTGAGATGAATGCTAAGCCATAATTGTACTCCCGAAAAGCTACAACTACGTTGCAGAACGTACTGACAAATAAGACAGGCACCGGATAATGATAAGGGGTTGTCTTTATCTAACGATCATGTCCGCATTAATAGGAGAAGTCAGTGCATGATCCGATGGGACAGTGCCTCTACCTACCTCCACTGAGGAAACATGGTGTGGGCTGATGGGACAATACTTCCACCTACCTCCACCGAAGGAACGATTTGATGAGACTTCCCCCTATATATATGCATGAGGTAAACCCACAAAATACATACTATCATACGTCCATACTCCAAACTCTCTCTTCTTCTCCACTCACTCATCCTTTGTTCAGTGACTGCACTAACTTAGGCATCAGAGTGCCTCCGGCTAACTGCAGTCAGGGCCTCTGACCTTTGTTTTCTTTTCTTCCTTTTCAGGTCTCAGGCAGTTGAGCTTTCCCAAAGGAGCTTAACAGAAATATTAAGAGTTTTATACTCGTTTAACTAAGTCCGTAATATTTAGGCACTTACAGATATATTTGTCATAATTCGTCTCCCATTTTAATTAGGAAGCAGACAGCCTTAAACATGATGCCGGTTTCATTCGGCATTGAGTCAACTTGGTGTCGGTTGGTAACAGTATGAGTCTAGGACTAGGATCCCAAAAAAACCCCCAACTCAACTAAGTTGACATTAATTCGGTTGAGTCAGGACTGGCACAAGACCCAAATGGACTGGTATGGAGTGGCACAGATGGGTATGGGACTGGTAGTGACCGAGTCATTTAGTAACTTAATAAAAAAATGGAATGATCTAATTTCTTCATTTCTCTTTTGACTTTGAACTTACCCACCCAAAACAGTTCTTGTTTCTTACTCAACAATATGAATAATGGGCCCGACAAGCATATTGGTATGGTGGTGGACAATATCAAATGGGTTATCAATGCCGCATGAGATTTATCTGCATGACAATGAAGCTTGAGTTACTCAATAGTTTTAGGTATTCTATCCATTGGTACTCCATAATTATCCAATAAGGGCTGGAGATAATGGTAATGATGATTAAAATAGGCTCGAGCTAGCTTAAACTCAATGGGTATTGAAGAATTAGTTGCCCCATAGCCTCAAGCCCCAATCCCTTAGTAAATATTGCATTTTATTATTTGTTATTTTAATGTTACTATGCGTATTAAGTTATAAATAGTTATTTTATATTGATAATTTGATGATCTGCATGTGTTAAACAATCATTATGAAGTTTCATTGTTTGAGTTGGTCATAACTTTCATGTGTTTTTTCGCAAAGCGTGAATTGTTAAGAACAAATGTTTCAACTTGAATCATTATATTTGATTCTATAACAAGCCATTATAGAAACCTTAGGGTTTGTTTGGTTTAGAGCCGAATTAATTTCCTTGTTGTCACTAAATCAATGATAATTGAAAATCAAGTGTCAGAAGAGTTTCTCCTTAAATAATGGAGATAGAGCATTTTCTTGGACAAAGTGAACCAAACAATGGATCAGGTGCTTTATAGATTTGTTGATTGAGTCACAGTGAAGAGATGAAAGAATGGATAAATATGAAGAAGCATGGCGGTGAGCATATGTTCTGTTGTTTTAGAGCTAGCGACTCGTGGATAAGATGAAGAGGCATGATGGGTGACTGAGTCATTGAAGTACATATTTGGGTGTCGCGACCCCGGATAGGGTCACCAACCAAATGGGATTGGGACGATGGATGATACATAATGGTAATGATGCCAAGTGCATTTGTTCATATGGCTGCTACATACACGGATTTAGAAAGGGCATAGTATCATCTGTGTACATGATTTCCCACAGGTTTCCGCGGTGAGGATATTACATTCACTCAAATCATTTATAACTAAGATGCGGAATCGTGTAGCAAATCAAATTGGTAAATCCATTCCATAATACAAGACTGATAAGTGATAACACACATATATAAAACATAATAACATAGTGAGCAATGATTATAAGGCATCCCCAAAGCGTACACGAAAAGTTCAGTTAATTAACCACTCCCCAAAATAAAGGCCAACAGAGGTCAATACAATCAATAAAATCCCAAAAGTATCAGTCACAATCCCAAATGTATTTCGTAACTCAAGGCATAGCTCAATGTCTAAACGACATCGTCAGGCTACCACTTGCCTACGCGTTGCAGCTCTCCGGTCGCCTCCGCCGGCTCCTCCTTGGGGACAAAAAACTCTGGACCTGAGTACAGAAAGAGTGGGTCAGACATGATGGTCTTGTGGGCGGGTGAAAAGATATAAATAATAAAGTACAGTAAATGTTACCTTAGAAAATATTGAAACCTGCTAAAACAATAATTTTCATGAAGAAAATGCATCATTTATTAGAAAACACATGTGCAGTATCAAAACATGTAAAGGTACCAAAGGACAATGAACTAGCAAGATGACAACCACACATAGCTAAGTCCTCTATCACTAATGTGATGAGAACACATCGGGGCGTTGATCTCAGACACACGAAGTGATGAGAGTCGATGAAATATATAAATACATATAGCTATACGGGACCACAGCCGCGGACTGGGTAAAAGGATGGGATCCAAGCTGCAACTGGCGGGAGCAGGAGGGGGACCTCCAAGTCTATGGATCAGACTGACAAGGTCATCCAAGCTTAGTGGTGCCGACGCATGGGTCACAAGAAAGAAATCGGGACATGTGCATATATCTAAATGGTGCATAAGACCTAAACAGGCTGGACGGGGTGCCCATAACCACGAATATCACATTTATATTGGGTCATGCATAAATGAGTTTGCAAAAATGCTAAAAATGAAATTTCAATATTTCCGGGGCATGACTAGTCATATATCATGACGTTTGAAGAGTACATGTGAAAATCAAGTAAAATAGAACATAAATGGATTTCCATAATTACCGGACCATGCATTGAGAATTCAAGATTTAGATAGATGTGGATAAGGGTCATGTATGTCAGTTTAGTTATTGGATTGGTACCCCAGAAGATGTAGGACATTCCAGGCTCCCTATACACATTGACAAGTCCAAAATTGTCAATAATTCTCCATGAAGGGGTTTCCGCTCAACCGAGCTCTACACACCACTCCTCTCCATTGCATTGGGGCTCCAAACAGACCTCCCCAAGCCTTAAAATACATTTTTCGAACCTTCCCAAAATCCATGAGCTTTGATCTGGGAGGGGTTTGCTCGAGCGAACTTGGCACTGTTAGGTTGGCTCGAGCGGACCTGGTGGTTGGCTCGAGCCAACAACCTTCTGGATGGGGTTCGCTCAAGCGAACTCCTCCAGAACCTGTTTTTGGACAGTTTCGAGCTTCCTCTTCCTTCCTCTTGCAACCCATATTTGTCACCCATTTATCACCAAACATAGGGGTCTCCTAGCCTTCTCAAAACCCCAACTAAACATACACCAAACCCTCCATCCAAACATTCCACAAATGTATCAAATCATCTCCTTCTCATCCACATTCATCACACGGGAAAAACCCATCATCCATGGAAATCCATATGTAGCATAAACAAGCTTTAACCAAAATATAATGCAATCATTTCCAAGAGATTAAACAAGAGACATAGTCCCATCAATATGCATATTTCATAATCAATAAAAATCATAAGAAAGAAGCATAAGTAAAGCAATGTTAAATCACCAAAAGTAGGTAATGGGAAGCCACATTTCTCATAAAACATGAAAACATTCAAACATCAATTCATCTATTTGCCTTGGCCTCCAAAATAGCTAATCACGCTCCTAATCACACTCTCCAAGCCAAAAGTCTTCAAGCTACACAAAACCCCAAAAAATAGACCAATTTAGAACCCTAAATGGTCAATACAAGGAATGAGAAAGAGAGAGCTCCCAATAATGAAGATGGAGCCTCTCTAGGGTTAGGAAAGCACAAATCTAGAAGATTGCTTACTTGTAAGGTCTTCAAATGAACAAGGCTAGCTCAAAGGGAACCTTAGGGTGGTTCGATTTTCCTCTAAATGATGTCAAAAGGAAGCTCTCATGGTGAGGAAGAAGATGGCGAAGTCCATTTCTCCATTGGCATGGGTTTTGTCGTGACCCCGAACCGGGTTACCGAGGTCCTAATCCGGGATCGAGACTAAAGATATGGTGTATGACATAGTAAGGTGTGCACATTAATTATTTAATTTCCCACAGGTGTCCGCGGTGAGGATATCACATCAATATAACATTTATTTAAGTTCGGAAGCGTGTAGCAAATCAAATTGGTAAATAATTTCAAAATCACAAGACTAGTAACATATGCAAATAACTTGATGTCAGAGTGGGCAATGATCATTAGCGTTTCCCAAAAGTAATTGTTAAAATTATACAAGAGATCATTTAATTAACATCCCAAAAATAAAGACCAACAAAGGCCAGTACAATGCAAAATAATCCCTCAAAGAATGAGTTAGACAATTCCCAAAATGTTACGTCTCTCGTGGCAACCGAACATCTAAACGACATCATCGGCATGCCACTCAACGAAACGTTACGGTTCGCCGACCGCCTCCTCAAGCTCCGTCTAGGGATAAATAACGTCTGGACCTGAGTACCAAAGAAAAAGGATCAGACACGACGGTCTGGCAAGCGGGTGAAAAGATATAACAATATATAATAAATGAAATACCTTGGAATTGTTAGTTTTATGGTCTCAATACCAGTATATGATGAATAAATTGATTAATTTCTTTATTTATCAATATATATTATTTTTTTCCTTTCATGAGATGAATTGTGTTTTATTACTTGTTTGCACATAACCAATACGAATGACATAATGATTCATGAGATGAAGCGGAGTCCACAAGTATACTAGATGTAATATATGTGTGTGGATGAGATCCACATACAGGAGACATGTATTGCAAATCTTATACTTAAATATCTTCACAACCAGTGATGAGATTGAGCATCTCATTTGATAAGGTTGCAACACTTTGATCACTACGAGATAGTGTGATTTGTCTTGATCATCAGAATGTAAGATTCTGGATCATGGTGCTGGTACATTGGATGTATTGAAGGACCATGAGAAGCACCTTATATACACTGTCTTTACTTTAAGGTCTGCTCTCATAATTCCCTAGCAATAGGCTCATAATCATGAGACATTAATGAACTAAAGTTTCTATCTATTCATTTGCTTTGAGTCACCAATGAGTGAGGCCAATTGTAGGTCAACACCTCGGTGATTTGGGTATGTGGTAGTAGAGCTGTGGGAACATTCAATGGTCAAGATGGAATCTATTTTTAATATCCCCTTGTGCCAATTAATGGATTTATCATTGGTAAGTGCGCACCCATTCCAATTAAGAGTTAATTGGATCGGTACCAAATGAGCATTATAATTAATTGGAGCTCAAGGATAATAAGATATGGATCTATTTTGGTGGACAGGTCCAATTGATCCATAGATATAGATGGAGGGGACTACTTGTGGTAAAGAGGAAGTTTAGGGTCTTCATTGTAATTTATTCCTAAGACTGGAGTGCAATTGCATTTATATAGTGGAGTTATTTGCAATTAACTGTGGGCCCGGATTGCACATGAGATGTGGGGTCACGTGTCCCAGTTGGATCCAGCTTTCTAAGGAATCCCTAGTGGTCCCCACGCTAGCCCAAGATATTAGAAAGATACTAATTATAGTAGAACTATAAAAGGAAATAGAAAGTTACTATTTCTATTTGAAGTGAGACTTCTAATAGTGGTAATAGTAAGTTACTAATTATTAATGGAAGTGAGACTTCTATTTTAATTAGTAAAAGAGGAAGTTACTAATCATATTTGAAGTAAGACTTCTAATTGTGATTTGTTAAGCAACTAATTGTTATGGAAGTAAGACTTCTATTTCAATCAGTAAGAGGAGGTTGCTTAAGTGTTATAAAAGGAGAGAGAGGAGGCTTGGACGTCCCATGCATTGATTCCACCTAGGGATTCACGCCCATCATCATCTTCCTCTCTTGTGCAAGTTGTTGCACATCACTTCCCTCTTCTAGTTTCTCTTCTAGTTTCCTCTAGGGTTTTTCTCTTGGAGATTCCACCATCTTCTTGAGAAAAGAGAATCTGATACGGGTCATAGCGTGGAAGATCAAAAGGTGTTCGAGATTCTAATTTGATTAGTGAAGGTGTTCATCATCAAAGAAAGAATTCAAATTCTCCATTAGAGCACAACTAAGCTCCAAAGGTATAATCTACATCCTTGTATGTTGTAGATTTCGTGGTTGCATGTTTAGGTGTTGTTTTCTATCTTCTAGATAGGTTATATTGTTGTACATGATTTATGAGTTTGAGGGATTGCATCCTGGATTGGGTTTAGTGCCTTCTAGATAGTTGATCCCTGCATCAAGTGGGTCAAAAGTTTTTGAAACCTATCTGAATGACAAACCTATTTTCCAACAATTGGTATCAGAGCCATATCTCATCTCTAATCATGTTAGATGAGCAATCTAGATCTAATCTTTGCATGAGATGCGAAGAGGATAGACCTAGGGCTATGTAAGGATCAGTTATGATTGGGTTGGTTTACTTTATGTAGTAAATCCATGTTTGGATAGTCACAAAAGGGTTTAATTATGATGGAAGGATGGTAGGATGTCATTGAGAGCCTCAAAAGTGGCTCAAAGGTGTTTGGAGGATGTCATGATCATGTCCTCTCCATATGGCCCACAAGTCTTTTGTTTTCTATTTATGGTTATTGGTTTATTTAAGGCTAAATGTAAAGGGCGTCATGGTTTCCTTGGTTTCCCGTGAAAGAGCAAGGCATGATGAATTTCCCTATAGCCCTTTTATTTCCATGTTTAGATTACCATGTAAGTCTCATAATCGAGGCATATGAATTTATGTAATTTTTCTAAATTTGTAAATTCTGGCGATGTCCGAGACGAAGAAGGAAAGCGATGTTGGACTCCTAATCAAAGAGCTTGAAGATTACCAAAAGAGTTTTGGAGTTGCCCAAAGAGCTTGAGGAATTCCAAAGTTTTGGAAAGTCTAGAAGTCTAAGAATCTATTCCGCTAGGGGCATGTGGAGGAGAGGACTAGTTTCTAATTTTAGCACTTTCTATTTATGGATGCATGCTTAATTTAGAATATTTCCAAATCTGATCCAAACATAGCAAGTTAGTAAAATTGGTCAAATCAAATTAATTTTTGGAAAGAGTTCTAATTAGTGTTATGACCCATGAGATAGACACATTGGTAACACTAATTTAAGAAACTGGTCTTTCCTAAAAATAACTTGACTTGGAACCAATCTTTGATCATATCATGAGATGATTTGATGTTCATATATATATGTGGGCCCTAATACCTTACAAGGAAATCCTCAATTCTAAAATATTAAGTGGGAGCGGGGTATTTATATTTAGAAATCCCCATGGTTTTCCACCGTAGGTCAATTGTAAGGAAAGTATTAGCCTCGCGCCATCTTGAGAATGGCCGTTCCCCACGGAGGGCTTTTACTTGTCTGGTTACTGGATATGGATCTCCTATAGATAGTGTTGGTGAGACGGGGCGGGGGCCCAATCCCCAAGGAGGAGCTGCTCGCAACGGTTGTCATGCAATGCTAGTTGGTGGGTCACACTTAACTAAAATAATGATGTAGTATCCCCAAGGATTTGCCTCATTTATTTTAGAAACCGAAGCTAATCGGGAGTCATTCATTATTTGGTATGAGATACCTAGATAATAATGAATGAATGAAGGGGATCATGGAAAGTTAGTCTTAATCCTAATTTTGATCAACTTTGATCCGCACCAATCTAGGTGGTATTCGCACTCCCCAAGGAGGCATACCCCGGGGATTGGGATTCCGATGTATTCTGAATTTAGTGGTTTTGAGGATTCCATATAAATTTGGTAGAATACTAAACCCTAATGTCATTTCAATTCATTAATTGAATGTATGGTTATGTGCTACAGTATTTTAAGCATGAATTCAAATACTTTCAATCCACTTGCGATCATCCTCAACCAGAATAAGTTGATGGAATCCAACTTTATAGACTGGAAAAGGACCCTGGATATTATCCTGACAGCTTCAGGATGCAGATATGTCCTTACCATACCCTCCCTTCCTGAGCCTGAGCTTCATGCACCTCAGTATGAAAAGGACCTTTACACCGAATGGACAAAAGACAATGAGGTAGCCAGATGTTTTATACAGGCATCCATGTCTAGTGTTTTACAACACCAACATCAATCCTATAAGTTAGCATACGATATTATATCGAACTTAAAGGAGATGTTTGCGGACCAGGTTAGACCTGCTAGGCAAGCTGCTACGAAGGTGTTGATAAACACTAAGATGGCTGAGGGAACCCCAGTACAAAAACATTTGTTGAAGATGAGTCTCGCACTAAATGAGTTAGATGTACTGTGTTACGATTGATAAAGAATCGCAGATCGACATGATCCTTCAGTCACTACCGGATTCTTTTAATCATTTCAAGATCAATTATAATAAATTGGAAATGACCATAGCTAAGCTTCTCGCCAGCTGGTAGTGACTGAGGAAATCATGAAGAAAGATCAAAATTCCCTCATGACAGAAAAGTCATTTGCTAGGACCAAGCCGAAAGGCAAAGACCGAGACAGCAAGAAGAAATCAGTCATCAAGGGTCCTAAGGTGGAGAATGGTTCTACTTGTAGTATGGCCAAGGCTAAGGGTACGGGAGTAAAAGGAAAGTGTTTCCATTGTGGTAAGACAGGACATTGGAAAAGGAATTGTCTAGAATATCTGTCTAAGAAGAAGACCTCAGGTATGATTGAGTCACTTATTTCTGAAGTTAGTTTTGCAATTGATACTTCAGAATCTTGGTGTGTGGACTCTAGGGCAACTGATCACATATGTAATTCGTTGCAGGGGTTCAGGAAAACCAGGAGGTTCAGTGACGGAGAAATCATTGTCAACCTAGGATCTGATGCTAAGGCAGATGTTGTTTCAGTGGGAGTTATTACATTATGTTTTATGAATGATAAATTGGTTTTGTCAGACACGTTATATGTACCGTCTTTATGGCGGAATTCAATTTTTGTTTCTAGTTTGGTGAATAAGAGTTATTCTATTACTCTTGGTACTGAAATTGTCATAAAGAGATATGGTACTTTTATATATTCTGACAAGGTAATCAGTGGAATTTATTTGTTAATCCCACAATGTATGAGATACATGATACTGAAACAATTAATAGACCATCATTAAAGAGGAAATCACCTTCATCTGATCCAACAAAACTTTGGCACTTGAGGCTAGATCATATACACCTAAATAAGATTTGACAGGCTAGTGAAAGATGGTATCTTGCCTTCATTGGTGGTAGAACCAATGCCTGTCTGCGACTCCTGTCAGGAAGGTAAAAGGACCAAAAGGACCCTTTTCATCAAAGGGAAATAGGCCAAAGATTTGTTGGAATTATTGTATACTGATATGTGTGGACCCATTAATGTCAGGGCCAGAGGAGGATATCTCTTCGCTGATTTTATGGGATACTTATCAGAAAATGGGATTTTATCCCAATTGTCTGCTCCTGGTATGCCTCACCAGAATGGAGCAGTAGTGTAAGACCCCGACCCGAGCGAACCCGATTAGTGCTATTTAAGTTGCGTGTTAGTGCTAAGCTTGATTAGTGTTTTTGGTTAAGTTGGGTTTAGAATAACCTTGATTTTAGCTTTGGGCTACTTTGAGTGTGTTGTTGGCTAGTGGGGCCCTTTGGGGGTTCCCTTTTCGGCTTTGCATTTTCTTACGAGATTTTCCCGATTTGTTGTGAATTGTGTTTTTGGCCCGTTGCATTCATCTTGAGGAATCCTACAACTTTCATGTTGATCCCGTCCTCGTTTGAGATCCCGAAACCCGATTTCATAGCCTTGAGGGTAAAACAGTCATTGCACACCAAATCTGTACCAAAAACTTAATATTCTCGAAACCCGCAAAACATACACTTTTTGGAAACTAGATATTTCGACGAACATTTCCTCCTTCTTCGTCGAATTCATCCGAGGACCCGAGAGAGATGATTTCAGCCAATGTAGCTCCTTAAGTTGTGGGACCCAACCTCCCAAGTGTTAACAAGGAGACCCTTCCCTTCCTTCTCCATTTTCATGTTCCAGCACAACTATTGAGTCTAGGGTTTTCCTTGCTTTTCTCTTCTTCTTCTTGTTTCTTCATCTCCAAGCCACACCAAGAGTTCATCAATCAAGCAATGAAGATCACCAATCTCTTCCTCTCCTTGCAAGCTTCCTCTTGATACTATTTTTAGAAGAATCCATCAACTTTGAGACTCCCTTTGAGATAACTCTCTTCATTTGAAGGTCATCCAAGTAAGTGTTCTTATTCATCTCCTAGATTAGTGTTCCTCTAGCCCTTGAGAAGCTACATTTGCATTATTGTTGGTTCTTTCATTCTCATTCTTTGTGTAACCCATTTTAGGGTTGTTTTTGGGGGTTTTTTTTATTGTAGCTTGGCTTTGAGCAATAGAGGTGAATAGAGGCTTGTTTTCAGCTAGCTTGGACTTGAGGCAAGTGAATGTTTGGATGTTTTTAAGTTTGAAGTGGTTTGGTGAAGTATTTATGGATTTTCCCATGCTTTCATTAATGTGTTTTAGTTGAAATAAATGCTCATAATGCATCTTGATAGTCTCATTAAATGTTTTGTAAACATGTTGGTTTAGCATTTATTGTCCTTAGTGGTATCCTAAATGAATGTTTGTGAAATGGTTTCCTTCCTCTTTCCTTTGTATTGGACTTGATATGGAAGAAGTGATGGAGTGAACACATAATGGGGTTTTGGAGAAGTGTAGATGGATGCATTGGAGGAGCTCTTAGCTCAACTTTATTGTAGGGACGCAGTAGAAGTGGGGAGAATGGTTTTAAGGAGGAGAAATGGCTAAAAATCTGAATACAGTGGGTGTTCCCGCACCTGGCGGTCAGCCTGCGGTCACCTGGCGGCTAACCGCCAGCTAGCCGAAATGTCACGGTGGCTTTTCCAGAGAGCACACCTCTTCTCCTCAAAACTCAGTCAGCTCCACGGTTGGCCAGCGGCTAACCGCCGAACACATCGGCGGCTAACCGCCAGCTAACCGCACTTGGCGGTCAGCTTTCCAGTAAGCTGCATTTCTGCAGCCCAGCCGCAGTCAGCTTTGCGGTCAGCCAGCGGCTAGCCGCCCGTCCCAGCGGCGGCTAACCGCCAGCTGACCGCAAGGTAACCGAAATTCTCCAGATTTCGAAAAGCTCCCCGCTCGTGGACAGGTCCAATTGATCCATAGATATAGATGGAGGGGACTACTTGTGGTAAAGAGGAAGTTTAGGGTCTTCATTGTAATTTATTCCTAAGACTGGAGTGCAATTGCATTTATATAGTGGAGTTATTTGCAATTAACTGTGGGCCCGGATTGCACATGAGATGTGGGGTCACGTGTCCCAGTTGGATCCAGCTTTCTAAGGAATCCCTAGTGGTCCCCACGCTAGCCCAAGATATTAGAAAGATACTAATTATAGTAGAACTATAAAAGGAAATAGAAAGTTACTATTTCTATTTGAAGTGAGACTTCTAATAGTGGTAATAGTAAGTTACTAATTATTAATGGAAGTGAGACTTCTATTTTAATTAGTAAAAGAGGAAGTTACTAATCATATTTGAAGTAAGACTTCTAATTGTGATTTGTTAAGCAACTAATTGTTATGGAAGTAAGACTTCTATTTCAATCAGTAAGAGGAGGTTGCTTACGTGTTATAAAAGGAGAGAGAGGAGGCTTGGACGTCCCATGCATTGATTCCACCTAGGGATTCACGCCCATCATCATCTTCCTCTCTTGTGCAAGTTGTTGCACATCACTTCCCTCTTCTAGTTTCTCTTCTAGTTTCCTCTAGGGTTTTTCTCTTGGAGATTCCACCATCTTCTTGAGAAAAGAGAATCTGATACGGGTCATAGCGTGGAAGATCAAAAGGTGTTCGAGATTCTAATTTGATTAGTGAAGGTGTTCATCATCAAAGAAGGAATTCAAATTCTCCATTAGAGCACAACTAAGCTCCAAAGGTATAATCTACATCCTTGTATGTTGTAGATTTCGTGGTTGCATGTTTAGGTGTTGTTTTCTATCTTCTAGATAGGTTATATTGCTGTACATGATTTATGAGTTTGAGGGATTGCATCTTGGATTGGGTTTATTGCCTTCTAGATAGTTGATCCCTGCATCAAGTGGGTCAAAAGTTTTTGAAACCTATCTGAATGGCCCACCTATTTTCCAACAGGAAAACATTAAAATCTGTTTAAGTAGCAGTTTTCATAAAAGAAATAATTCATTTACTGGAAAGCAATTAAGCAATATAAAACATGTAAGGTATCCAAGGAATCGGGAACTAACAAGATGACAATCACACGAAGCTAAGTCCTCTATCACCGAAGTGGCAAGAGTATATCAGGGCGTTGGTCTCAGTCACACGAAGTGAGGAGATTCAATGAAACATACATATACAATATAAATATACGGGACGAGACCACGGTAGTGAACCGGGTATCGGGACGGGACCACGGCAATAAACCGGGCATCGGGATCCAAACTGCAGCTAGCGGGACGGGAGGGGGATCTCTAAGTCGGTGGATCAAACCGACAAGGTCATCCAAGCTTAGTGATGCCGACTCATAGGTCAAATAACAGAAATCAAGACATGTATAAAATGGACTAAGTGCAAGTATGTAAACGAGCGGGGCGAGGTGTTCAAAGGAACAACTATCATCTCATGTCTGGCAATGAATTTCAAGAATAATAAGTCATGTAGCATAAATCTCGGGAGCAAGGGAATACAAATGAAATATTGAAGTTTCGGGCAAAATATCGGGTTCAAGATTTGTCTAAGGTGAATAGGGTTCCCGTATGTTGATTTAATTACATCTTGGTACTCTTGAGTTTGAAGACATTTCGGGCTCCTTATACACCTCGATAATTTCAAAACATTCAATGAATCTTCGTGATGTGATTCCTTTATCAAATGGGCTTAATACATATTTCCTGGTGAACAGTCCCCATCATTCTCTAAAAGGGTTCACAAATGATTGGGATGGAAACCCTCTACATTTCTCTTTATTTCAAAATTCCTGGGTAGGGTCGGTCACCTGGCTGTTAGCCGTTGATGGGTTCGGCGGTTAGCCGCTAGCTAACCCCGCGGCTAACCGCGGTTGCTCTGACAGAATGCAGCTTACTAGAATTGTAACCATGAATAGGTTCGGTTAGCTGGCGGTTAGCCGCCAATGAGTTCGGCGGTTAGCCGCTGGATAACCGTGAGGCTGACCGCGCCTTCAGAAGAGAAAAGTCATTCTCTAGAATTGTAACCGAACCTGGGTCAGTTAGCCGCCAGTCACCAGGCGGCTAGCCAACAGGTGACCGCCCAGCTGCGGGAAATTCACACTAAGTTCGGATCTGAGCCTTTTCTTCTTCCAATCAATTCCCTTTGTTTCCCATCCCTTTGTCTGCAATGAAATGAGCTAAGAAGCTCCTCCAAATCATCATTTAACACTTTCTAAAAACTTCTACAAGCGTTCATCTAATCACCTCCTTCTACACCCCATTCAATCATAAGAGAGAGAAGTCCACCAATCACAAGCATTCATTGAGCTATAACAAGCATTAAATGAAAGGTCAAAACTAATGTTTCCAAGACATTAAATAAGCTAGCAAGATGCATTCATGGGCATTTATTCCAAATCAATTCAAGTCAATAAAAGCATGAAAGAAATAATGAAATCATTTATACTTCTTATGAAAACCATTCAAAACTCAAAACATCAATTCATCCACTTGCCTTGGGTCTTCTAATCAAGAAATCAAGCTACTAACCAAGCTCTCTCAAGAATCCTACAAGTACAAACAAAACCCCAAAAAACAAGCCCTAAAATGGGTTAAACAATGAAAAAGGAGGAGAGAACTTTCAATATTGGAGATGGAGCTTCTTTAGGGTCATAAGAACACATATCTAGGAGATGGAGATGATCACTTACTTGGAAGGTCTTCTAATGGAAAGAGTTATCTCAAGGAGAGCTTCAATGGTGATGGATTTCTCCTCCAAGAGTATCAATGGAGAGCTTGTAGGGAGATGAAGAAGAAAATGGCCTCCATTTCTCTATTTGACAAGGGTTGGTGGTGGATTGAGGAGGAAGAAAGCAAGAAGAAGGAGGAGGAGAAGAAAACCCTAGGTGGTTTCACTATTTGTGCTGGAAAATGAGAAGGGGAAGAAGGGAATGGGTTCCCTCTTTTATAGCAAATGAAGGTGGGTCCCACAACTTACATGATTTGTCGGGCTAGAAACATGTTTCTCAGTGTCTCGGATGAATTCGAAAAAGAAGGAAGAAATGATCGTCGAAATTTCTAGTTTCTAAAAAGTATATATTTTACGGGTTTCAGGAACATTGAAAATAGTGTCCAAATTTCATGTAAAAAGACTGTTTTGCCCTCAAGGCTAGGAAATCGGGTTTCGGGGTCTCGAATGGGAACGGGATCAACATGAAAGTTGTTGGGATTAACGGGATAAGTAAAACGGGATAAAAACACAAATCATAGGAATCTCAGATAATCCCCCAAGTAAACGTAAGGTCATATAAGGAACCCTCAAAGGGCCCCGCTAGTCACTAAGGCACTCAAAAATTCCCAAATACTATTTCAAAAGCTGTTCTAAACCCAACTTAGCCAAAATCACTAATCAAGCTTAGAACTAACCCACAACTTAATTAACGCTAATCGAGGTCACTCGGGTCGGGGTCTTATAGGTTTGTAGTGGATTAGAGATGGAGAAGCAAGAAGAACCAAGGGAAGAAACCCTAGAATGAGGGTTGGAGCTATTCCTCCCACATAGAGCATGAGAAAGAGGATAAAGGGAAATGAGCTCACTTTATATACAAAGTGGGGATGGGTGCCACAACTTAACAAACTTGTTGGGCTAAAAACATAGGTTTTCGGGCCTTGGACGAGTTTGATGAAGAAGGGTAAAGTGTTTCTCGAAAAATCTAGTTTAAAAAAAGTATATATTTCAAGGGTTTTGAAGACATCGAATTTTGTGTCCAGATTTGGTGTAAAAAGGGTGTTTTGCCCTCAAAGTTAGAAAAGTCAGGTTTCGGGGTCTCGAATGGGAATGGAGTCAACATGAAAGTTGTAAGGATCAACGAGATAAATCAAATGGAGCTAAAACACCAATTTTTGAAACTAGATTTTTCGACGATCATTTCTTCCTTTTCATTGAACTCATACGTGGTCCCGAAAAGAATGTTTTAAGCCCGACAAGAATTGCTATTGGTGGAGCCCACCCTCATTTTCTATATAAAGAAAGCCCATTCCACTTTCCCCTCTTTCTTGACTTAAGAATGTGGGAGAGGAGTGGCTGGAGCTGCCTATGGTTTCTTCTTGCCATTTCTTCTTCTTCTTCTTGCTTCTTCATCTTTCTTCTACACCAATCTTGCACCAATCAAGAAATGAGCTTCATCTTCTTCTTCCTCACCATGAGAGCTCCTCATTGATACCATTGGTGAAGGAATCCAGCAACATTGAGGTCTCCTTTGAGCTCACCTTGTCCATTTGAAAACCTTCCAAGTAGGCTCTTTCTTCTATCTTCTAGATTTGGGTTTTTCTAACCCTAGAGAGTCTTCTTCTATCCTATTACAAGCTCTCTCTTCTTATTCTTGAGTTTTGACCATTTAGGGTTCTAAACAAGTTTGTTTTGGGAATTTTTGTAGCCTTGTGATTGTGGCTTGGAGAGTGTGATTAGAGCTTGATTTGCTAGCTTGGACCTAAGGCAAGTGGATGAATAGATGAACTTTGATGATTTTCATGTTTTACTAGAAAAGAAATCTTGATTTCCATTGTTTACTCTTGGTGATTTCATATGTGGTTTGCATCTACACTATTGCTATTGTCACCATTACCTTTGAAAGGACATTTTGATGAGTTTTCTCTCTATTCAATCTCTCGGAAATATATGCATTGTTACTTTGTATACCTGGTTTTGGATTCACATGGATTCCTTGCTTTGTTGGGTTTCTTATGATTTAATGAGATAGAATGGGGGAAGTTTTGAATGATGAATTGGAGGAGCTTTCTAGCTCAATTTATTGTTGTAAAATGAATGGGAAATGAAGAGAACTGTTTTGAGGAAGAGAATGCTTGAATCTGAACTCAAATTGAGTTTCCGGCAGCTGGGCGGTCAGCTGGCGGTCACCTGTCAGCTAGCCGCCTACTGACTGGCGGCTAACCGAACTAGGTTCGTTTACAATTCCAGAAAGCTATTTTTCTGTTCTGAAGGGGGCGGTCAGCTAGCAGTCACCTAGTTGGCTAGCCGACCAGTGACCTCTAACCAATCGAACTGGGGCGGTTACAATTCCATTATGTTGCATCTTGTTAGGCAACCCGCGGTCAGCCGCGCGGTTAGCCAACAGCTAACAACCGAACCCGTCGGTGGCTAACCGCCAGGTAACCGACCTCCCCCAGGGATTTTTCTTGGAGAATGGAGAGAAACAAAGGGGTTTCTGTCCCAATTACTTGCGAACCCCTTCCGGAGATCTATTAATGGCTTTTGATCTACCAATGTGTAAAGGGAGCCCGGTATGTCTTCAAACCTCATGGAGTACCAAGTTTATACTGATTCGACATACGGGACCCCTCTTCACATTGGTTTAAATCTTGAAACCCGATGCTCGACCAAGAAGATTTGGAAATTCAATGATGTTCTATTGTTCCCGAATTTGTAATATACATTTCCCGAAATTTATTCTATATGATTTGTCATTCCCGAAAACACTGAGATTATATTTGTAGCACTTTGCTATCTCGGTTATGCATTGCCTGAAATGTAGTGATATTTGTGCCTATGGGCACCCCGTCCCGCTCGTTTATGTATTTGCATGATATGCATTTTTATACATGTCCCGATTTTTGTTATGTGACCTATGAGTCGGCACCACTAAGTTTGGACGACCTTGTCGGTTTGATCCACCGACTTGGAGGTCCCCCTCCCGTCTTGCCAGCTGTAGTTTGGATCCCGTCCCGTCCCGATACGCAATTCGCTACAGTGGTCCCGTCCCATACAGTTATGTGAAATTATAATTTCGTTGAATCTCATCACCTCGTGTGTCAGAGATCAACTTCCCGATGTGCTCTCATCACTTTGGTGATAGAGGATTTAGCTTTGTGTGGTTGCCATCTTGCTAGTTTCCGATTCTTTGGTACCATTACATGCTTTTACACTGCATATATGTTTTCTAATAAATGATGTATCTCTTTTATGGATTGAGTTGTTTAAACAAGTTTTAATGTTTTTAAGGCAAATTCAATTATTATTTTATTGTCATATCCTTTCACCCACCTCCCAGACCGTCGTGTCTGACTCATTCTTTGATACTCAGGTCCAGATGTCGTTTATCCTAAGGAAGAGCACGAGGAGACTGCTAGAGAGCCGCAACGATTAGGTGAATGGCAAGCCGATGATGTCGTTTAGATATTCGGTCGCTCGAGAGACGTAAAATTTTGGGATTATGTCTAACCT
The DNA here is from genome assembly GCA_038049695.1 of Cinnamomum chago. NCBI lineage: Eukaryota > Viridiplantae > Streptophyta > Magnoliopsida > Laurales > Lauraceae > Cinnamomum > Cinnamomum chago. The sequence continues at coordinate 34,658,993 of CP142456.1, forward strand.
AATCTTTTGGGAATTATTTTGGGTGTACTGGCCTTTGTTGGCCTTTATTTTTTTTTTGCGGAATGATAATTAACTGATCTTTTGTATAAACATTAACATTTACTTTTGGATATGCTTTTATGATCATTGCTCACTCTGATATATTATGTTTTATATAGAGATGTCATCAGTCTTGTTAATGGGAATGAATTATATTCTTGATTTGGTACACGCTTCCGCACTTACACAAAAATATGTTAAGTTGTATTATCCTCACCACGGACACCTATGGGAAATTAAATGAATGTAAGCACCATGTGATCGCACTTTATAACATCATTAACGTCCCGATCCCGGATTAGGCGTGCGGGCCCGATCCGGGGTCGCGACACTACTCATTCAATACATACATCGTATGTTACTTGTATAATGTGACTTGCCAAATCTTTAGATCTGACCCATTCTTGATGCTTAGGTTTCGACCCCAATTTCAAGGATGGTGCGCTCGCACTCGTTGAGGCACCCGTAGCAAGAGACTACGGATGGGGACCAGTCGACTAAGAGGTTGAGCTGGAGGTTGGAAAGCCGACACCTAGGGTGTGAGAGTTCATTTGTTTTGAGTGATTTTGTAGTGAGCCGGGTAGTTATTGGAATTTGTAATAAACCTTTGATTTTCATAACTTTGATACTTAGGCTGGATTTCAGCCTTGCTATATTTGACATAGATATGTGATACCTTATAATTGCTTCCGGTTGTATTACTTTGGTTCTGCTATATTTACATGCTTCCGCATTATTAACCGTCGATCTTATATTGTTCAAAAAGTTTTAGATTGGACCTCACTAGGGACCTACGATCTTGGAAGTTCTCAGATTTCCAGGAAATAGCGTGCCGACTTCGGGTACCTAGACGGTTTTCTCGGTATCTGGAATTGGGGCGTCATAGAAGGTGGCCGAAAGGTGGGCATATTTTGATATAAAAATGATTTTTCTTAGTAGGAATTTATGGGCCAAGGAATCATGCTTAGACTCATGTTTAAATCAATCCAAAAGTGTTTTCAAAATATGAACCTACAATGCCTAAGATGATTTTGACAATCTAAGTCCAAAGGCTTTCATGATTCAAAAATATTCTTTTCAAAAATTAATGCGTCCAAGTTTAAAATCCAGAACATGCATAAATGACAAGTTCTAAAAGTTTTAATACCATGCAAGTGAAAAGTTAATATTTCAAGTATTTCAAAATCAATGTTCATTGTGAAAATTTGAATGATGTTAAAATGATTATGCATCCATCAAATTGCAACACACAAAATCCCTAACACTAGTTACATTCTTTTTCTGTGCAAATTGAATTGTATGAAATGTGGATCATGTAATAGATTTGCATTCTATACTGAACCTTGTGCATCTTTATAATACAAATTGATAATGTTCATTGTATGAAAATCTTTACTTCATGATCCGCTAAGTACATTTGCTAGAGTGGAGATTTTCTGTGATAGATTGATGGATCATTTTAGTTGAATTGGTGTTAAACTCATGCTCTTCATAAGGATACACATGTAACATATTCATTTTCATCTATATGCGGTCCATGATATCCTTCTAGCTTCATACCTTTTTGTGCATGCATAGTTATTTTCTTTATTGATGATATGGTATGCATTAGATCTCGAGTTGATTGATCCTCTCTATGCAAATGTCAAATAGTTCAATGTATGGATGTGCTCTTAGTTATAGTTGTAGATACCTTACTAGAACTCTCAAATCCAACTTTTGTGCTTTCTAGTCATTATTTGAAATGGATGGTTATGATATTGATTCATGTATATTTTCTTAGTGATGTCATCCTTATACATGTTTCAACTTCATAGTAGTGATCTTGATCGTATGAACCTCTTTGAAATACATTCTATCTCATAATTATATCTATTGATTGATGGATGTTCACATGAAAAGTTCATATGACTGTACATTTTGAAATTTTCATGAGTCACCAAGTCATATTTCTTCTGCAATTTAACAAGTTCATCACTATATATGCTCATTAGTTGTATTATTAGAAGTGATGAATATATAATGGATGATGCTTAGTGGGATTTTGTGTTTTTCAAATCCATGCATTTAATCATGTTTTCATATTCAATTAGTATCAATTGGCATCATATCAAATTGGTGTCATATCGTGAGAATGTGAAAGGCCTTGTGCACATTGGATTGTACTTAATAGTTTTATGCTTTTATTCCATGTCGCACTCCATTAGCATCATAACCTGTATGATTGTCACCTCTCATTCTCATATAGTAAATCTCATGACCACCACATTTAGGTGATCGTAATCTTGGTAGGTTAGTGGTTGAGGTTGGCTTCATGATTGAATCTCATTTAATTTATTTCCCTTTCACATCATAGTTATATTTAATGTTGGATGAAACGATTTATAAATATACATAGCATATGTTTTTCACAGTCATATTAATTGATGTTATGTTTAGTATACCCCCATCACATCATGGATACCTCTAATTTGGATTAATCCTAGTAGTTATATTTTTCTTAACTCTATTTTAGAGTAATTGAGATAATAGTCATATATATCCTTGATCTCAATTGGTATCTTTTATTTTAATTTCTATCCATGATCTCATATCTCCATGACTTTGGCCTAGTAATTTGATCAAATTGAGCTCTACAGTTAAACTTGACTAATCCTTCCCTTGTAATTAATCCTCAATTGGTATAACGGCCCTCTCTTTTTACTACAATAGTTAAATCATTGTCAAATTTTTGACAAAAGCAGAGAATGGATTGATTGGGAGTTTAGATTTTCAAAGGAAGCATTAGCTTTGATCAAATTTATCCTTGTATTGGCTTTGCACCCTTAGAGATTACTAACCATACATGATGGCTTGTTATGTATTTCATTTTCGATTTCTCTTGTTAACAGGTGATACTGAAAGGTACTTTCCTTTGTTTATGTGTGTAGGTACCTTTGCAATTTAATGTTAAAGGGGGAGAGAAAGTCCAAGTTGTCTAAGGGGAGACATTTCATAATCTTCCAAAGAGGGAGAGAATACATATCTTGCCAAAGGGTGAAATGATGCATGGTCAAAGGGGGAGAGATGAAGGAAAAGAAAGCCTGGGAGATAAAGAAGATGCTTGGTATAAAAGAGAAAGCTCCTAGCATAAAAAAGAATGAAGAAAAAGACCTAGAACCCAAGCCAAGGCAGAGGAGCATCCAAGAGATTTCAAGACTTGTTCAGTTCAGAGGGAGTTGAAGACTTAGAGAAAATTCAAAGTTGTGGGTGGTACCATCAAATTGCAAAGAGGGAGATTGTTAGGAATTTTGTGTGTTGCGATTTGATGGATGCACATTCATTTTACCATCATTCTAATTTTCACGTGAGCATTGATTTTAAAACAATTGAAATCTTTATTTCTTATGCATTGTTTTAAAACTTTTAGAACTCATGTTACAAGCATGTTTTAGATTTTAAACTATGATGTATAATGTAAGTGTTAGATTGTATGGTCTCAATCCATCAGTTAATGTAATACATTGATTAATTTCTACATTTATCAATAATATCATGCTTTCCTTTCATGAGATGAATGGTGTTTTATTACTTAATGCACATGACCAATACAAATGACATAATGGTTCATGAGATGAACCGGGTCCCATTAGTATATTAGATGTGATATATGTATATGGATGAGATCCACATACGGGAGATATGTGTCACAAATCTTATACTTAAAAATATCTTCACAACCAGTGATGAGACTGAGCATCTCATCTGATAAGGTTGTAGCACCTTGATCACTATGAGATAGTGTGATTTGACTCGATCATCAGAATGGAAAATTCTGGATCACAGTGCTGGTACATTGGATGTATTGAAGGACCATGAGAAGCACCTTATGAAATACTGTCTCGATTTTAAGGTCTGCTCTCATAATTCCCTAGCAATAGGCTCTTAATCCCGAGACATTGATGAACTCAAGTTTCTATCTATTCATTTGCTTTGAGTCACCAATGAGTGAGGCCAACTGTAGGTCAACACCTCGGTGTCTTGGGTACGTGGTAGTAGGATTGTGGGAACATCCAATGGTCAAGATGAAATCTATCTATATTATCTCCTTGTGCCAATTAATGGATTTTTCATTAGTAAGTACGCACCCATCTCGATTAAGAGTTAATTGGATGGTACTGATGATCACTGTGATTAATTGGGGCTTAATGATAATAAGATGTGGATCTAAGATTGGACGGGACAAATTTATTCCAATTGATCCATGGATATTGATAGAGGGGCCTACTTATGGTAATGTGGAAGTTTAGGGTATTCATTGTAATTTATTCCTACGACTGGAGTGCAATGACATTTATATAGTGGTATTATTTGCAATTGATTGTGGGCCCGGATTGCACATGAGATGTGGGGTCGCGGTGTCCCAGTTGGAGCCAACTTTCTAAGGAATCCCTAGTGGTCCCCACGCTAGCCCAAGATATTAGAAAGATTCTAATCTTACTTGAACTCTAAAAGGAAGGAATTAGAAAGTTACTATTTCTATTTGAAGTTGGACTTCTAATAGTGGTAATAGTAAGTTACTAATTAGTATGGAAGTAAGACTTCTAATACAGTTAGTAATAGAGTAATAAGAGGAGGATTAAGGGTTATATAAAGGGGAAGAATCCCCTCTTGGACGTCCAACCCAAGGAGATCACACCCAAGGCCTTTTTGTGCAAGTGTTGCACAATTCTATTTCTCCTCTTCTCTCTCCTCTAGTTCTCTTCTAGTTCCTTGGAGTTTCTAGTAGGGTTTTCTCTTGGAGATCCCACCCATCTTCTTGAGAAAAGAGATTTTGATTAGAGGGTCATAGCGTGGAATATCAATTGGTCTTGGAGATTCTTGTTTGATACGTGAAAGTGTTTCATCGTCAAAGAAAGACGCAACTTCTCCATTAGAGCGCAACCGAGCTCCAACGGTATAATCTACTTCTGTGCATGTTGTAGATTTTTATGGATGATTGTTGGCTGTTGTTCTATCTTCTACATAGGTTTATTTACTGATCATGATGGCTGAGATTGAGGACATGAATCCTGGATTGGGTTTTATAGCCTTCTGGATAGTTAATCCCTGAGTCAAGTGGGTCAAAAAGTTTTGAAAATATATCCACGAGGCCCACCTATTTCCAATAATTGGTATCAGAGCTATACCTCATCTCTAACCATGTTAGATTAGTAAACTTGTTCTAATTTTTGCACGAGATGCGAAGAGGATAGAGGAAAGGCTATGTACGGATCAATTTTTGATGGATTTGCTTTGTTTATTAGTGAATCTATGATTGGATAGTCACAAAAGGATTTAATAATGATGGAAGGATAGTAGGATGCCATTGAGAGCTTTCAGAAGTGTTTTAGAGGTGTTTGGACTCGAATTGAGAAAACCTAATTTTCTGCCTTCGTCAGGCGGGTCAACCTGGCCCCGTGCTTAGTCGACCGGGTGCCTGTAGGGCCAGTAGACAGAGCCCTCTGGCAGGTTGACCGGGAACACCGTGAAAGTCCGGGATCCGAACCCTAGAGGGGGGTGAATAGGGTGAGCTTCAAAATAGTGACCAATTAAGATTAATTTTAACTTCCTTAAATTAAATTAGCCACTAGTGATGGTTATCAAACTAAATGTGGAAACTAATAAAAACAATCACCACAAAGCATGCACCATCACACAAGGATTTATAGTGGTTCGGTCTCAATGCCTACATCCACTACTGACTTGTGATCCAACACCCCACCGGATTTCCACTATTTATGCTTTTCAATAGGCTAAGCAATAACCTTTACATTATGCTTTTCAAAGCTAAGCAATAACCTCTACACTATGCTTTTCTTAGGCTAAGCAATAACCTCTACAACCAAAGGTTGGTTATCTCTCTAAGTAGTGTCTAGGATACACTTGATGGAGATAAATTTATAGCTCATTACAATGCCTCTTAATTAGGCGGATATGAAAGTGAAAATCTATTTCACACACACACACACACACACACACACACACACACACACTATGAATGCAAAGATGAATGCACAATGTGTATGTATGATGTCCTCAATCAATTTGAAAATGAAAGCTCAAAAATGTATGCCAAAGGTGTCGCGACCCCGGACCGGGAAATCCAAATCCGGGATCGGGACTAATGGTGAATAGTGATTGATGATGATTATCTACATCCACAATATACAACTTATTTAATTTCCCACAGGTGTCCGCGGTGAGGATATCACAACCTTGCATGAATATTTCTTTTGAGTGCGGAAGCGTGTAGCAAATCAAATAGTAGACTATCTCTAATCATGCAAGCATTAACATCAAATATCGAAACTGTATCAGAATGAGCAATGATCTATAACATGTTTCCCAAAAGTTGTTAAAGTTAGACAGAATATCATTTAGTTACATTCCCCAAAATTAGAGGCCAACAAAGGCCAATATTCCAAAATAATAACCCAAAAGAATGGTTAATAAGTTCCCCTCAAAATGTTACGCCTCTTGTAGCAACCCGATGTCTACATGACATCGTCAGCACGCCACTCAACTAGAGGTTGCGGCTCACCTACCGCCTCCTCCGGCTCCTCCTCAAGGAAACCGGCAACGGGACCTGAGTACCATAGCAAGGGATCAGACACGACGGTCTGGCAAGAGAGTGAGAAGATACAACAACATATAATAGATGAAATATCTCGAAAAGCAAGGAAATCTGTTTAAGCAAGAACTCTCATAAAATAGATAAATCATTTGCTAGAAAACATGTAAACAAGATAAAACATATGAGGTAACCAAGGGATCGGGAACTCACAAGATGGCAATCACATAAAGCTAAGTCCTCTGTCACTAAGGTGACAACAGTATCACGGGACGTTGGTCTCAGTCACACGAGGTGAGGAGATTCAACGCAAATCATATATACAATATAAATATACGGGACGGGACCACGGTAGCGAACCGGGTATCAGGACGGGACCACGGTAATGACCGGGTATCGGGATCCAAACTGCAGCTGGTGGGACGGGAGAGGGATTTCCAAGTCGGTGGATCAAACCGACAAGGTATCCAAGCTTAGTGATGCCGACACATAGGTTAAATAACACATCGATACATATGCAAGTAAATCAAGTACAAGTAAATCAATGAACGGGCAAGAATATTCAATGTATAACTTTCATTTCATATCGGGCAATACTCTTCGGGACAAGTCAATGTTACTAGTGTAACCATCAAGCTTTCGGAAAAACAATTCATGTAAAGTAAATCTTGGAAATGAAGAAATAAAATGAACTATTACAATTCCGGGAAAATATTGATTTCAAGATCTATTTAAGTGAATAGGGGTCCCGTATGTCGATTATTGAAATGATTTGGTACTCCTTGAGTTTGAAGACATTCTGGGCTCCTTATGCACTTTTACGATTTTTAAAACTTAATATGAGCTTATGGATAGTACTAGATGCTATGATAGAAAAATCAAGACTATAAACGGTCCATCCTAAGTATGATGTCAACCCGAAACCATCGAGCAACCTACTCAGTCACCGAAAGGAATTGAATTCGCGATACCCAAGGAAATAGACTTTGCATTTAGGTATGAAGAAGATATCGTGTCGTTCCATCCCGTTCAAGATTGAAATAGATTGAACTTCGATGCCTCCGAACCAACCGTGAAGAGCATCGGCTCAAGATGTCCTCACATATGGTCAGATGAGTCCAAGGAGGGTAGCCAAGGTCCACAAAAAAAAAATATCAAAACCCACTGGACTCAAACCGAAATTTCTGTCTCAGTTATGAACAGAGTCCGATCGATCGGCTCAAAAAGCCTCTCAGTTAAAGACAGACCAATCGATCGGCCTGCACGTCCGATCGATCGGACCTGGGCGTGTAGTAGGTCCGGGACACTGATTTTTCTTCCATTTTTCCTTTCCTTCCAACACATCAACAACCACAAATAACTATAAACAAGATGACTTAAACACATGATTCCAAGACATTAAATGAGGCCATCAAGATGCATTAAGATCATTTATTTCAACCATAAGAGAAATCAATGAAAGTAATCAATGAAAGCATGGAAATCAATAAATGCTTCACCAAACCATTTGAAACTTAAAAACATCCAATCATTCACTTGCCTCAAGTCCAAGCTAGCTGAAAACAAGCCTCTATTCACTTCTATTGCTCAAAGCCAAGCTACAATAAAAAACCCCCAAAACAAACCCTAAAATGGGTCAAACAATGAAATGACAAGGAAACCTTTCAATAATCAAGGTGGAGCTTCTCTAAGGCTATAGGAACACAAATCTAGAAGATGAAGAAGAACACTTACTTGGATGACCTTCAAATGAAGAGAGCTATCTCAAAGGGAGTCTCAAAGTTGATGGATTCTTCTACAAAAGGTATCAAAGTGAAGCTTGCTAGATGAGGAAGAGATTGGTGATCTCCATTTCGAGTTTGGTGCAAGATTGGTGAGGATTTGAGATGGAGAAGCAAGAAGAAGAAGAAGAAGTTGTAAGAAAAACCCTAGGCTCAATAGTTGTGCTGGAACATGAAAATGGAGAAGGAAGGGAAGGGTCTCCTTTGTTAACACTTGAGAGGTTGGGTCCCACAACTTAAGGAACTAATTTGGCTGAAATCATCTCTCTCGGGTCCTCGGATGGATTCGACGAAGAAGGAAGAAATGATCGTCGAAATATCTAGTTTCCAAAAAGTATATGTTTCGCGGGTTTCGGGAATATCAAGTTTTGGGTACAGATTTGGTGTGAAATGACTGTTTTACCCTCAAGGCTATGAAATCGGGTTTCGAGACCTCAAACGAAGTCGGGATCAACATGAAAGTTGTAGGGATCATCAAAACGAGTAAAACGGGATTAAAATCATGAATGTAAAAACCTCCGATAAATCCTCAAACATAAGCAATGTCATGAAAGGGAACCCCCAAAGGGCCCTACTAACACAAAGCAAATCAAAATCCCCAAAACTATATCAAAAGCTATTCCAAACCCAACTTAGCCAAAAACACAAATCAAGCTTACCACTAACACGCAACTTAATTAGCACTAATCGGGTTCACTCGGGTCGGGGTCTTACAAAAGGCTTTTAAAAGTTTTAGCTCATAAAAACATTTATGATTGAGGAAAGAATGCTAATCACATGTTAAAAATAACTTGTAAAAGATATACCTATGTATTCTAAACAAGTTGTGAAATTCTAAGAACAAAACATGTGATGCATAGGGATTTCAATCAAATTAACAAAGTAGCTCAATATGTGTATACTATAAGCATAAAACACAAAAATAGATTTGATTGAAGAAAGGGGACAAATCATATGTAATTATAAATTCAACTTGAAAATGATTTACCTATCAATGCAAAGCAAGTTGTAAAACTTTAAAACAAAAGTATATATGATTTGTGAAGTTGTTGAATCCAAAACATAAGATAGATTTGAAAGTGATTTTCTTATGATGAAAAATAACAACCAAAGATTCAACCAAGTATAGGAATCATGTTACATAAAATTTCAAAGATGTTTACATTAACATGATTTACTTAGATATACCAATTTAAGTACTACTTGAATTGAATCAAGGTGATGCATCCAAAACAATAAATCAAATAAAAAACATATACATGTTAAGGACACAACAAATCATAGTTTATCATGCTACAAAAGATTTACCAATAATAAAGCAAAGCATGAAAACATATGATTAAGAAAAGTAAAGCTTACTTAGTGATTAACTCAATAGAACCAAGCTTTAGCTTTCCTAATGACCCCTTTTATCCCTTAGCTCATTCCCCTTTGATTGGCCTCAAAACATCTCAAGGAGGGCCGCTTAGTTCCTCAAAAAATCTTTAGGAATGAGCCACTATTTATACCAAAAAACTGCCAACGGCTAGTCCTCGGTCGACCCCATGACTCCCAGGTCGACCTGGTACTCAAGCGTAAAAAATCTGACCGTTTGAAAAAGTACCCAACGGCTCTTTACCCGGTCGACCTGCAGTGTGCTCGGTCGACCGGGCACACTGTGGGTCGACCCGGGCCCAGGGACCAAATTCCCAAAAAAAAAGCAATTTCCAAAGAATTTCTTTGAGGGGAATTATGGGCCACTGAATCAAGCTTGGAATCATGTCTTAAATCAAACTAAGAGGTTTAAAAACATGAAACATAAAAAGCCTCAAAAGATTTGAAAGATTTAAAACATAGGCTAGCTTGATTTATTAAAACTTCTTTTCAAATATAAACGCATCCAAGTTTAAAAACAAAACATGCATACATCAATATTTTTACAAGTCTTAAAAACAATGCATGTATAAATCAAGATTTCAAGATTTTCTAAATCAATGCATGTGTGAAAATTCAAATGATGCTAATATGATAATGCATCCATCAAATTGCAAGAACACAAAACCCCTAACACACGGGATCACTTTGTTCTTTGATCCGAATTTTTTGGTCCGGGTGCGCTGCCCCCTGGAACCCCCCGACCTGAACGGGTAGCTCGATTCCCACCGGGGGACACCCCTGGACCCCCTTTGCAAAGTGCATGTTTTAAAAGGGTGGCAACCTTTGGCATCTTGTTTTTCCATTGTGGTTTGGTAACCTGGTTTTGTGAGATGTTTTGTTGTATGAGATACTAACTTGCAGGTGATAATGTCCTCTCCATATGGCCAACAAGTCTTTCACCTTTCTTTAATATGGTTGATGGTTATTTTAGGCTACTTGTAAAGGGCATCATGGTTTCCTTGGTTTCCCACGAAAGGGCAAGGCATTGTGAATTTCTCTATGACCCTTTTATTTCCATGTTTAGATTACCATGTAAGTCTCATTGTAGAGGCATAGGAATTTATGTAATTTTTTTCCAAAATCTGTAAATTCTGGAGATGTCCGAGACGAAGAAGGAAAGTGAAGATGGACTCCTAATCAAAGAGTTTGAAGACTACCAAAAGGATCTTGGAGATGCCCAAAGAGTTTGAGGAATCTCAAAGTTTTGGAAAGTCTAGAAGTCTATTCCACTTGGGCCATATGGAGGAGAGGACTAATTTCTATTTTTGCACTTTCTTTTGTGGATGGTTGCTTTTATAGAATATTTTCAAATCTGATCCAAACATAGTAATTACCTAAATTGGTCAAATCAAATTTATTTTTGGAAAGAGTTCTAATTAGAGTAGATGGGCCCATGAGATGGATCCATTGGTAACACTAATTTAAGAAACTGGACTTTCTATAAAATAACTTGACTTGGAACCAATCATTGGACATATCATGAGATGATTTCATGTCTATATTTGTGGAACCATATACCTAAAAGAAAATCCTCAATTCTAAAATATTAAGTGGGAGCGGGGCATTTAAATTTAGAAATTCCGATGGTTTTCCACCATAGGTCCATTGTAAGGAAAGTATTAGCCTCGTACCATCTTGAGAATGACCGATCCCCACGGAGGGCTTTTACTTGTCTGGTAACTAGATATGGATCTCCTAACGATAGTGTTGATGAGACGGGGCGGGAGCCCACTCCCCAAGTGTAAGACCCCGACCCGAGTGAACTCGATTAGTGTTAATTAAGTCGTGTGTTAGTCTTAAACATGATTAGTAGTCTTGGACTAAGTCGGGTTTGGAATAGCTTTTGAAATAGTTTTGGGGAATTTTGAGTGCCTTTGGGGGTTCCTTATATGACTTTGCGTTTACTTAGGCGATTTTCTGGAATTGTTTTGAATTGTGTTTTTATCCCGTTTTACTTTTCTTGTTAATCCCGACAACTTTCATGTTGATCCCGTTCCCGTTCGAGACCCCGAAACCCGATTTCCTAGCCTTGAGGGCTAAACAATCTTTTTACACTAAATCTGTACCCAAAACTTGATATCCTTGAAACTCGCGAAACATATACTTTTTGGAAACTAGATATTTTGGTGATCATTTCTTCCTTCTTTGTCGAATTCATTAGAGATCCCGAAAGACAGGATTTTAGCCCAAAGAGTTTCTTAGTGGTGGGACCCATTCTCATTGCTTATATAAGGAGAACCCATCTTCCATTTCCCTTTTCCAGCACAAGCTTTAGCCTATGGTTTTCTTGTAACTTTTTCCTTCTTCTTCTTGCTCTCTTCATCTCGATCTCCCATCAAACTTGTACCAACATCAAAATGGACTTCACCATTCTCTTCCTCATCTTGTAGGCTACCCATTGATGTCATGTTGAGAGAAAACCTCCCATTCCAAGATCTTCATTGAGCTAACTCTTGCCATTAGAGGACCTTACAAGTAAGTGATCATCTCCATCTTCTAGATTTGTATTCTTTTAGTCCTACAGAAACTCCATCTCCATTATTGGGAGTTCTCTCCTTCTATTTCATGGTTTGACCCATTTTATGGTTTGTTTTGGGGGTTTTGTTTGTGCTTGTAGGATTCTTGAGAGAGCTTGGTTAGTAGCTTGATTTGCTTGATTAGAGACCCAAGGCAAGTGGATGAATTGATGTTTTGAGTTTTGAATGGCTTTCATGAGAAGTATCAATGATTTCATTATTTCTTTCATACTTTTATTGAGTTGAATTGATTTGAAATAAATGCTCATAATGAATCTTGTTAGCTTGTCTAATCCTTTTAAATGTTAGTATTTATTGGCCTATCATTGAATGCTTTCAAGTGACTTAGATGAATGTTTGTGATTTGGTGAAATTTCTCCTCTTTTGTGATTGATTGAGAATGGAAGGAAAGTGAAGGGAGAAATGTAAAAATGAAAGAGTGGAAGTGTTGAATGATGAATTGGAGGAGTCTTGGACTCATTTTTATTGCAGGAATGTAGGGGGGTGACGTGAAGTTGGTTTAAGAGAGAAAGGGGCTCAAATCTGGACACAGTGGGGCTTTTCTCGCACCTGGCGGTCAGCCAGCGGTCACCTGTCGGCGAGCCGCCTGGCGACCGAACCTTGCGGTCACTTTTCCAGAGAGCATCTCTCTCCCCCAAACCAGCAGTCAACCCTGCGGTTAACCAGCGGCTAACCGCCGAATCCATCGGCGGCTAACCGTACCATGGCGGTTACTTTTCCAGTAAGCTACAATTTGCAGCCCAGCCGCGGTCAGCCAGAGGCTAGCCTCCTAACCCAGCGGCGGTTAACCTCCAGCTGACCGCCAAGTGATGGAAATTGCCTAGAAATTTGGAGATAGAGAGAAATGAAGAGGATTTCCGTCCCAATCATTTGGTCAACCTTTTTTAGAATGATGGGGAATCCGTTTGAAAAAGAAACCATATTGCAAAGACTCGTTTGAAGTTTCAAAAACTCCAAAGTGTATAAGGACCCCGAAATGTCCCCAAACTCAAGGAGTACCAAGTTTTATTAATATTGACATACGGGATCCCTATTCACCTCAAACTAGTCTTGAACCCCAATACTAGTCCTGAGATTTCAAAAGTTTTATAGTATTTCACTGTTCTCGAATTTACACTACTTGACCTGTTATTCCTGAAAGTATTGAAGTTACACTAGTAACAGTTACTTGTCCCTAAATGTATTGTCCGACATGAAATGACAGTTATGCCTTTGAGCATTCTTACCCGGCCCGTCTATTTACTTGTACTTGATTTACTTGCACATGTCTCGATTTGTTATTTGACCTATGAGTCGGCACCACTAAGCTTGGATAACCTCGTTGGTCTGATCCACCGACTTGGAGATCCCCCTCTTGTCCCGTCAGCTGCAGTTTAGATCCCGCTACCCGGTTATTACCGTGGTCTTGTTCCGATGCCGCAGATTGCTACTGTGGTTCCCGATGCCCAGCTCACTACCGTGGTCATGTATAGTATATGTATATGTATTTATAAGATCCACTATTTCTCCTCACCTCGAGTGACTGAGATCAGTGCCTAGTTATTGCTCTGTCACTTTAGTGATAGAGGACTTAGCTTCGTGTGGTTGCCATCTTGCTTGTTTACCGATTTCCTTGGATACCCATACATGTTTTACACTGTACTGATGTTTTCATTAAATGATTTGGTTCTTTTATGAAATTATTGATCGAACAGGTTTAAATGCTTTTAAAGGTAAATGTATTTGTTATTGAATTGTTATGCCTTTTCGCCCATTTGCCAAACCGTCGTGTTTGACCCACTCTTTGGTACTCAGGTCCCGCTGCCGGTTACCTTGAGGAGGAGCCAGAGGAGGCGGTCGGTGAACCACATCATCTAGTTGAGTGGCGTGCTGATGATGTTGCTTAGACATTCGATTGCCGTGAGAGACATAACATTTGGGGAAATTGTTTAACCATTCTTTGGGAATTGGTATTTTGTTTATATTGGCCTTTGTTGGCCTCTATTTTTGGGAATGTAATTAAATGATCTTTTGTATAAACTTTAATTTGCTTTTGTGAAACATGCTAATGATCATTGCTCATTCTGATACAGTATTATGCTCGTGTTATTGTCTTCATGACTATAGATGGTTTGAATATTTGATTTGCTACACGCTTCCGCACTTAAATAAATGTTACATTGATGTGATATCCTCACCGCGGACACCTGTGGGAAATTAAATAAATGCACTCACCACACCACATCACTTTCCCGATCCCGGATTAGTCCCGCGGGCCCGGTCTGGGGTCGCGACAGACTAGTATTAGAGCGAGACATGTTTTAAACAATTAAAAGAAACTAAACATCCTAAGGACGTGGCGAGGATTCGTTAGATCTTTCGTTAGCTAGAATCGTGTGAGCAATGTGTGACCATGTATTTGATTATTATGTGCTAACAATTTGTTTTGCAGCATCATGCCACCTCGTAAGAGACCGGTAAACGGCAACCCTCTAGAAGTAATAGTGATCACACAGTGCCAGTTGAAGAGGATGTAGTTGGTAACACTATGCCAAAACAATTCCAACAAATGATGCAGGTAATGCTTGACCAACAGCGTCAGGCCAATGAGAATCAGGCTAGATTGCAAGAGCAAATGCTTAAGAGAAAGGAAGACCATGCAAGAGAATTGGCAGAAATGCAGAGGCAGTTGTTAGAGGTGCTACAGAGAAGGCCCGAACCGGTTCAACCTCAACCTGCTATAGTCATCAATCAGGGGCAACATGACCCGAACGCTTTGTTTGAGCGGTTTCGAAAGAGAGTCCAAAGGAATTCCTAGGCATAGAGGATCCATTAGTTACAGATGACTTGCTAGAGCATACCGAGAACATCTTTGAGATCTTTCAATGCACCGGAGGAGACAAAGTGAAACTTGCATAATCTCTCTTTATTGGTGCAGCAAACATATGGTGGAAGACTGTTAGAGAAGAATACAGGACCATGGCAAATGTGGAGGCTTGGGCAAACTTCGAGAGGCAGTTTCATGATAAATATGTACCCACTCACATCAAGAGGCAGAAGGCAGTGGAATTCCAGCAGCTTGTGTAAGGGAACATGACAATCCTCGAATACCTCACAAAGTTCGAGAGATTGTCTAGATATGCTCCAGAGCTAGTGGACACAGTAGAAAAGAAAATTGCAAAGTTCCTAGAGGGACTCAATCCCTTTATTGAGAGAGATGCTACCGGAGTTGTACCACTTACAACTTTCGATGAAGCTGTCAAGAGGGCCTATAAGTTTGAGAACTTTCATAACAAGATCCTTAGGGTTCAAGGCAAGGGACAAGCTCATCAATAGAACTACCGGCACAAGAATCATCAGAACAAGAGCAGAGGACATAACCGAATACTCAGAATCCATTGGTTTGTACCCATTGTGGGAAGAATCATGTCAGTGTTGAATGTCGTACACTCACAGGAGCATGCTTCAGATGTGGTTCCATGACCCATTAGATGAGAGACTGTCCGAGACAGAATAGACAGAGTCAGTAGTAGCAAGGGGCTCAACATCTAGCACCACCACAGAATGCAATAGTTGTCCAGAACCAAGCAAGGCCACTTCAGCAACAAGCACCACAACAACAGTAGCATAGACCACAGCAGCAACAACAGGCTCGTCAGCAGGGACATAACCAAAATCAGCGTGCACCACTACAGAATAGGAATGCACAACAAAGCAGGCCACAACAAGCTCAGAATAGGCCACAACATCGGGGGCAAATTTATGCGGTTAATAGAGTTGATGCAGAGGCAGCAGACAATGTAATGGAAGGTACACTCCTTGTTTGTGGGATTAAAGCTAGGATTTTATTTGACCCTGACTCTACACACTCATTTTTGTCTCATGCATTTTCTAAGTTAATTGATGTGCATGATAGAGAACTTGAGTTCATTTTGACCGTGGCAACCCCAGTAGGTAAACAAGTTATTTGTAGAACTTTTTACCCTAGTTGCGCAGTCCAGATAGGAGAAGTGGTTTTAACCGCATATCTCATTTTATTGGAGATGTATGATTATGATGTCCTCCTAGGGATGGATTGGCTGGCAGGGTACCATGCCACAATGGGTTGTTTCCGTAAGACCCTTACTTTCAAGTTGGATGAGACACCAGCAGGGGTGTTATTCCAGGGAGAGAGGAAGAATCCTCGTATAGGGTTTGTCTCAGCATTGAAGGCTGATAGACTTTTGAAAAGTGGATGTGAAGCATATTTGGCGTTTATCACGGAGGATAAACGGTCCCAAGGGGTGGAGAAGATCCCAATTGTTTGGAAATTCCCGGATGTCTTTCCGGAGGAGATTCCAGGTTTACCACCCATCAGAGAGATTGATTTCACTATCGAGTTGTTACCAAGGACCGCTCCGATATCTATTGCACCATATAGAATGGCCCCGGCAGAGTTGAGAGAATTGAAGACTCAGTTGCAAGAATTGTTAGACAAAGGTTTTGTGAGACCGAGTATTTCACCATGGGGAGCACCAGTCTTGTCTGTCAAGAAGAAGGATGGTTCAATGAGAATGTGTATTGATTACCGAAGATTGAATCAAGTGACCATCAAGAACAAATACCCATTGCCAAGGATAGATGAATTGTTTGATCAGTTACAAGGTGCTTCATATTTTTCGAAGATTGGTTTGAGATCCTGTTCCCATCAGCTAAGAGTCAGAGAATCAGATGTGTTGAAAACAGCTTTCCGGACAAGATATGGCCACTATGAGTTTCTAGTGATGCCATTTGGGTTGACCAATGCACCGGCAGTGTTCATGGCGTTGATGAACAAGATATTTGCAGAGTATCTAGATCAGTTTGTGGTATATTCACTGACGATAGTTTGGTGTCTCCAAGACCAGAGAAGAGCATGAAGAGCACTTGAGGATAGCATTGCAACTTTTGAGAGAGAACCGGCTGTATGCGAAGTTCAGTAAGTGTGAATCTTGGTTGGAACAAGTAGCAGTTTTGGGGCACATCATCTCTAAGGAAGGATTATCGGTAGATCCATCCAAGATTGAAGCGGTAGTGAATTGGGAGAGACTGAAAAATGTAACAGAAATAAGAAATTTTCTAGGATTGGCAGGATATTACCGGAGGTTTGTGCAGGGATTTTCGTCGATTGCGTCACCTTTGACGAAGTTGATAAGGAAGAATGTACCATATGTGTGGACAGATCAGTGCGAAGATAGTTTCCAAGAGATGAAGAAGAGATTGACTACAGCCCCAATCCTTACTTTACCATCCGGAGGCGGTGGTTTCACCATTTTTACCGACGCTTCGAATGTTGGACTCAGTTGTGTGTTGATGCAGGAAGGAAAAGTTGTTGCATATGGATCCCGACAGTTGAAAAATGACGAGAAGAACTATGCCACCCACGATCTTGAGTTAGCAGCAGTTGTTTTCGCGTTGAAAATGTGGAGACATTACCTCTATGGAGAGAAGTTTGAAGTCCACTCAAATCACCATAGCTTACAGTATTTATTCTCTCAGAAGGAATTGAACATGAGGCAGAGAAGATGGATGGAATATATCAAAGATTACGATTTTCCAATCAAGTACCACCCGGGGAAAGCTAATGTAGTTGCCGATGCCTTAAGCAGAAAATCAGTAGGCTTGGCAAATCTAAGTGGCACTTGTATTTTTGAGCAATTTGAAGAGTTGAGCATAGACCTACAACCACTAAGGAAGGGTGTACTATTAGCTAACATGTCAGTGTCAGAGCCTTTTTTCATTCATAAGATCAAGGATAGTCAGTTGCAAGATCCAGAGTTGGCCAAGATTTCAGAGCATATAGCAGACTGTCTATATTTTCGTATTGTTGATGGAGTTTTGTACTACCATGACCGTCTGTGTGTGCCTAACATTTTAGATTTGAGGAATGACATTATGACCGAGGCTCACAGCACGAAGTACTCCATGCATCCAGGCAGCACGAAGATGTACCAGAACTTGAAGGGCAGATTTTGGTGGAACAACATGAAGAGAGAGATTGTAGCGTTTGTCTCCCGTTGCATGACTTGTTAGTTGATTAAGGCAGAACATCAGAGGCCTCTAGGTTTGTTACAGCTGTTAGAGATCCCGGAATGGAAATTGGAGCATATTACCATGGATTTTATTTCGGGACTACTGAGGACCAGTAGAGGCAATGATGCGATATGGGTCATTGTAGACCATCTAACCAAGTCAGCTCATTTCATTCCTATGAGGACAAGGAAGAAGATGCACACGCTACCTTTGGCAGAGTTGTTTGTCAACAAGATTGTCAGTCGAGATGAATAACTAGTTTCTATCACGTCAGATAGAGACAGTAGATTCGTCTCAAGATTTTGGAAGACATTGCATGAGTCCATGGGTACGAAACTACAGTTTAGCACGGTTTATCACCCTCAGACAGATGGTCAATCAGAGAGAACAATTCAGACTCTCGAGGATATGCTCCGTGCTTGTTTGTTAAATTTTAAGACTCAATGGGATGAGACTCTACCGTTCTGTGAGTTTGCTTACAACAATAGCTATCACTCGAGCATTGGGATGGTGCCTTTTGAGCCTTTGTATAGCAGAAGGTGTAGGACACCTTGAAAGTCCTGGGATCCTAACCCTAGAGGGGGGGTGAATAGGGTGTGCTACAACTATGACCAATTAAGACCAATTTTAATTTCTTAACATAAACTAGTCACATGTGATGATTAACCAAACAATATGCGGAAGCTAATATAAACAATCACCACAAAAGCAAGCACCACAACACAAAGGTTTATAGTGGTTCGGCCTCAATGCCTACATCCACTACCGGCTTGTGATCCAATCACCCCATCGGATTTCCACTATTTATGCTTTTCAATAGGCTAAGCAATAACCCTTACAATGTTGTTTTTCTAGGCTAAACAACAACCTCTCAATGTGCTTTTCTAGGCTAAGCAATAACCTTTACAAGATGTTTTTCTTAGGCTAAGCAATAACCTTTACAAGATGCTTTTCTTAGGCTAAGCAATAACCTTTACAATGTGAATGATTTCTCTAAGAAGGTGTCTTCACAAAAGAACACTCTAAGAGATACAATTTAAAGCACAATTGAATTGCCTCTAAATAGGCTTATATGAAAGTGAAATTCAAATTACAAACATACACTAGAATAAGCTAAAGTGTGTGCACAAGTGTATGAATGCTTTACTTCAATCAATTTCTACAATGAAGCTCCTAAATGAATGCTTAATGCATTTTAAAATTAAAGCTTAGAAAATGATGATTGAAGATTAATACTAATCACATTAAAGATTCAAACAACTTAAAGAAATAAGCCAAAACAAGTTGTATGAATATTAAAATCTAAGAATGTATGTGATTTAGTCAAGAGAGTTTGCAAACCAATCTAATTTACCAAAGATGATATTGAGTTTGCTAAACATCTCTTTAAAACCTAGAAATCATGCATAAATAAAAATACAAAGATTAGAACATGCATGGATTTCATTTGAAATGGAAATCAAAATAATAAGTAAGATATACCTTTTAAAAGTTCAATCATTTGATTTCCAAAAGCCTTCTAGCCTTAACACTTCATTCCCCTTTCTTAGGCTCCAAAAAGGTCTCAAAAGTTCATCCAACCAGCCTTTTGAAAGATGGGAAAAGAATGGACTTTAAACCAAAAAACAGTCCAACGACTAGTCTCCGGTCGACCCCATGACAGGGCCCGGTCGACCGGGTACACTGCAGGTCGACCGGCCACACTGCAGGTCGAAGCCCTCGGACCAAAATTCCCATAAATGCATATTTTCAAAGTATTTCTTTGTGGGGATTTTTGGGCCACTAAACCAAGCTTGAATAACATGTTTTAAATCAAACTAAGATGATTAAAAACATGAAACACAAAAAGCCTAAAATGATTCGAAACTTTAAAACCAATGGCTTGCTTGATTTCTAAAAACTCTTTTCACATTTAAATGCATACAAAAATGATTCTGAAAATGATGAATGTATGCAAGGCACAAACCTAAATCCTCAATTTGATTTCTCAAAAGTAATGCACAAAGAATTAGGTTTTCAAAAGAGTTTGGATTCTAAAACAAATGCATCCAAGATTAAAAGTAAAACATGCATAAATCATTAATTCTACAAGTCTAAAATCCAATGCATGTATAAAACCAGATTTCAAGATTTTCTAAAACAATGCATGTGTGGAAATTCAAATGATGCTAAAGTGAAAATGCATCCATCAAATTGCAAATACAAAATCCCTAACAATCTCCCCCTTTGCAATTTGATGGCAACTTACTCATGATTGAAATTACACACAAAGTCTTCAGCTCCCCCTAAGCTGGACAAGACTTGAAATCTTCTTGGATGCTTCTTCTCTTAGCTTGGGCTCTTGGGGTTTGTAAGACCCCGACCCGAGTGAACCCGATTAGTGCTAATTAAGTTGCGTTTTAGTGCTAAGCTTGATTAGTGTTTTTGGTCTAGTTGGGTTTGGAATAGCCTTGATTCTAGTTTTGGGCCTTTTGGAGTGATTGATAGCTTGTGGGGCCCTTTGGGGGTTCCCTTTTCGGCTTTGCTTTTCTCGTGAAATTTTTCCGACGTGTTTTAAATTGTGTTTTTGGCCCGTTGCATTCATCTTGTGGATTCTTACAACTTTCATGTTGATCCCGTGTCCATTCGAGGCCCCGAAACCCGATTTCATAGCCTTGAGGGTAAAACAGTCATTTCACACCAAATCTGTACCCAAAACTTAATATTCTCGAGACCCGCGAAACATAGACTTTTTGGAAACTAGATATTTCAACGAACAATTTTTCCTTCTTCGTCGAATTCATCCGAGGACCCGAGAGAGATGATATCAGCCCATTTAGTTTCATTAGTTGTGGGACCCAATCCAACCCAACTCTTTAGCTAACAAGAGAAGCCATTAGCCATTCACTTCATTTATCATTTTCCAGCACAAGAGAAGAGTCTAGGGTTTCCCTTGGTTTTCTCTTCTTCTTCTTGCTTCTCCATCTCAAAGCCTCACCAATCTTGCACCAAACTCAAAATGGAGATCATCTTCTTCTTCCTCATCTTGCAAGCATTCCATTGATACCATTTGTGAAGAGGACCCTCCATCACAAGACCTTCTTTGAGCTCATCATTGCCATTAGAGGACCTTAAAGGTAAGAGATCATCCCCATCTCCTAGATTAGTGTTCCTCTAGTTCTTGTTAAGCTACATTTCCATTTTTGAAAGGTTTCCTAGTCATTATATTGTTTGACCCATGTTAGGGCTTTTATTTGGGGATTTTGCATTGTAGCTTGGACCATTTTCTTGGAGGACTTGATAGAGCTTAATATCATTAATTGAAGACTTGAGGCAAGTGAATGTTTGGAGGTTTTTAAGTTTCAAATGATTTGGTGAAACATTGATGGATTTTTATGCTTTCATTGATTGCATTTATTGATTTTTCATGGTTGCAATAAATGATATTTATGCATCTTGATAGCCTCATTTAATGTCTTGGAATCATGTGTTTTAGTCATCTTGATCATAGTTCTATGTGGTTGTTGAAGTGTTGGAAAGAAAGGAACAAAAAGGAGAAAAATCCAAGTCCCGGACCTGCACTGCGCCCAGGACCGATCGATCGGACGTGCAGACCGATCGATCGGTCTGTCAGTAACTGTAAGGGTTTTTGGACCGATCGATCGGGCCCTGTGTAGAAATTTCGGCCGATCGATCGGTCCCTGTTCAGAAAATTTTGGCCAATCGATCGGACCTTCGGTCCGATATATCGGTGGACTCAGTTTGAGTCCGGTGGATTTTGAGATTTTTATTTTTTTCCTTAGTGCTAGGTGGGACCTTGGCTACCCTTTTTGGACTAATTGGACTATGGGTGAGATGTCTTGAGCCGACGCTTCTCACGGTTAGTTTGGTGGCATCGAAGTTCAATCCGTTTCAATCTTGAACGGGATGGAATGACGCGATAACTTCTTTATATCCAAATATAAGTCTTTTGCCTTGGTTATCGCGAATTCCATTCCTTTCGATGACTAAATAGGTTGGTCGATGTTTCCGAATTAACGTCATGCCTAGGATGGACCGTCTATAACCTTGATTTTCCTAGTATGAAATCTAGTTATAACCATAAGCTCATTTTAAGTTTTGAAAATCGTAAGAGTGCATAAGGAGCCCGGAATGTCTTCAAACTCAAGGAGTACCAAGTTATATCTATAATCGACATACGGGACCCCTATCCACTCAAATAGATCTTTAAATCATCATCTTTCCCGAATTGGTATAGTTCATCATATTTCTCTATTTCCAAGCATTACTTGACATGAATCGTTTTCCCGAAAGCATGATAGTAGTATTGACTTGTCCAGATATGTATTGCCCGACATGAGATGACAGTGTGCCTTGAGCACCCCCGTTTTCCCCGTTTATTTATTGTACTTGATTTACTCATATATGTCTCGATTGGTTTTATCCTATGTGTCGGCATCACTAAGCTTGGATACCTTGTCAGTCTGATCCACTGACTTGGATATCCCTCTCCCGTCCCGCCAGCTGTAGTTTGGATCCCGATGCCCGGTTTATCACCGTGGCCCCGTCCCGATACCCAGTTCGCTACCGTGGTCCCGTTCCCGTATTATTATATTGTATATATGTATACGTTGTTTCTCCTCACCTTGTGTGACTGAGATCAACGTCCCGTGATACTGTTGTCACATTAGTGACAGAGGACTTAGCTTTATGTGATTGCCACCTTGTTATTCCCGATTTCCTTGGTTACCTCTTATGTTTCATCTTGTTTACTTGTTTTATAGCAAATGATTTATCTGTTTTATAAGAGTTCTTGCTTAAACAGATTTATATGCTTTTCAAGGTATTTTCCCCTATTATATGTTGTTGTATCCTTGCTTTCTCTTGCCAGACCGTCGTGTCTGATCCTTTGCTTTGGTACTCAGGTCCCGTTGCCGGCTTCTTTGAGGAGGAGCCAGAGGAGGCGGTAGGAGAGCCGCAACCTCTAGTTGAGTGGCGTGCTGACGATGTCATGTAGACATCGGGTTGCTATGAGAGACGCACATTTTGGGAGCTATACTTTAACCATTCCTTTGGGTTATTATTTTGTTCATATTGGCCTTTTTGGCCTCTCTTTTTGGGGATTGTAACTAAATGATAACTTGTCTAACTTTAACAACTTTTGGGAAACATTGCTATATATCATTGCTCATTTTGATACAGTCTTTCATACTCATGTTATTGTTATGATCTTCATGACTAATGATAGTTGGACTATTTGATTTGCTACACGCTTCCGCACTCAAAAAGAAATGTTCATTGATGTTTGTGATATCCTCACCGCGGACACCTGTGGGAAATTAAATAAAAACGTGTGTGTTGTTGGTTCACGACACACACTTAATGTCCCGATCCCGGATTGGTCCGTCCTTCGGGGACTTCCCGGTCCGGGGTCGCGACAGGCTTTTTCTTCAATCTTCTTGATGCTTGGTGCTTGATCAATCTTCAAGCTTTCTCTTCATCTTCCTCTCTATGGCCAAGCATCTTCTTTAGCTCCAAGCTTTCTTTCTTCTAATTGCTCTCCCCCTTTGACCATGCCTCTCTCCCCCTTTGGCAAGTTATGCAATTTCTCCCCCTGTAGAAGATCATACAATATCTCCCCTTAGGAAGCTTGGACATTCTCTTCCCCTTTAGAGAACTTGAATGCTCTCTCCCCCTTTGACATTAAATTGCAAAGGTACCTACACACATGAAATAAGGAAAATACCTTAGCACTTGTTAACAAAAGAAATCGAAAATGAAATTCATAACAGGTTATCATGTATGGAAGAAGTCTCTAAGGGTTCAAAGTCAATCCAAGGGTGAATTTGATCAAAAACTAATACTTCCTATGAAGGTTTACACTCCCCCTCAATCCATTCTCTCATTTTGTCAAACTTTTGACAAAGATATAACTATTTGGTTAAAAAAGAAGATGGTTTTACCAATTGAGAGTCAACTTCCAATAATAAAGGTGGAGATTCTCAAGGGCTAGGAGATAACAAATCTAGAAGATGAAGGGGAATACTTACTTGGATGACCTTCAAATGAAGAGAGCTATCTCAATGGAGGTCTCAAGAAAACATTAAATGCTATAAGCTAACATGCCTTTATTACCATAATTGCATCCTTTGTTACTCCATCAAGAACATTTAATTCAACCATAACCATATTTATGAAACATGAAAATCCATAAATGCTTCACCAACCATTTAAAACTCAAAATACTCCATCATTCACTTGCCTTAGGCCTTCAAATAATGAAATCAAGCTCTATCAAGTCTCCAAGACAATGGTCCAAGCTACAAGGCAAAAAACCCCAAATAAACCCTAAAATGGGTCAAACAATGAAATGACAAGGAAACCTTCCAATAATAAAGGTGGAGATTCTCAAGGGCTAGGAGATAACAAATCTAGAAGATGAAGGGGAATACTTACTTGGATGACCTCTACAAAAGGTATCAAAATGAAGCTTGCTAGATGAGGAAGAGAGTGGTGAGTTCCATTTCTTGGTTGATGCAAATCTTGGTGTGGATTAGAGAAGGAGAAGCAAGAAGAAGAAGAAGTTGCAAGAAAAACCCTAAGTTTCCACTCTTGTGCTGGAAAAAGGAAATGGAAGGAGAAAGTGGGGAAGAATGGTTCCCTTTGTTAACAAATGGGATTGGGTCCCACAACTAAAGAAGCTAGATTGGCTGAAATCATCTCTTTCGGGGCCTCGGATGGATTCGACGAAGAAGGAAGAAATGATCGTCGAAATATCTAGTTTCCAAAAAGTATATGCTTCGCGGGTTTCGGGAATATCAAGTTTTGGGTACAGATTTTGTGTGCAATGACTGTTTTGCCCTCAAGGCTATGAAATCAGGTTTCGGGATCTCAAACGGAGACGGGATCAACATGAAAGTTGTAGAGCTTATCAACACGAGTAAAACGGGATTAAAATCATGAATGCAACATCTTCGATAAAACCTCAAACAATAGCAATGTCATGAAAAGGAACCCCCAAAGGGTCCTACTAACACAAAGCAAATCAAAATCCCCAAAACTATGTCAAAAGCTATTCCAAGCCCAACTTAGCCAAAAACACTAATCAAGCTTAGCACTAACACGCAACTTAATTAGCGCTAATCGGGTTCACTCGGGTCGGGGTCTTACAGATTTGGAATTGATTGTTCTTGAATCTCTTCCAAGATCACCTTTTCTAAAGTTTTCCGGTCCATCATATAATCTTCCTCCAGAAAAACCGCATTGGTGCTTACCAGCACTTTCTTCTCTCTGGGATTATAGAATAACCAACCTTTAGTTCCTTTAGGATATCCTACAAACGTGCATACTTCCGACTTCGTTTCCAACTTATCCGTCTTTACCTTCAGCACATGTGCCGGACAACCCCAAATGTGTAAATGTTGTACACTAGGCTTTCGCCCAGACCATTACTCCCGAGGAGTCTTATGTACAAACTTAGATGGTAAGAGGTTTAGTATGTACATCACAGTATCCAAGGCATGTCCCCAAAAGGATATAGGTAATCTTGAGAAACTCAACATAGACCTAATCATATCTAAAAGAGTTCGGTTCCTTCTTTCCGCTACTCCATTCTGTTGAGGCATACCAGGAGCAGACAACTGGATAGAATTCCATTTTCTGATAAGTGTGCCATAAAATCTCCAGACAGATATTCCCCTCCTCGATCTGATCAAAGAGTCTTGATACTTTTACCTAATTGTTTTTCCGCTTCCGCTCGAAACTCTTTGAACTTTTCAAAAGCTTCGGACTTGCGGTGCATAAGGTATATGTATCCATATCTTGAGTAGTCATCTGTGAAAGTGATGAAGTACTCATATCCTCCTCTGGCCCTGACATTAATGGGTCCACACACATCAGTATGCACTAATTCTGATAAATCTTTGGCCCTATTGCCCTTAGATGAAAAGGGTCTTTTGGTCATTTTGCCTTCCAAACAGGACTCACAGACTGGCATTGGTTCGACAACCAATGAAGGCAAGATACCATCTTTCACTAGCCTATCAATCCTATTTAGGTTTATATGACCTAGCCTCAAGTGCCAAAGTTTTGTTGGATTAGATGAAGGTGACCTTCTCTTTAATGATGGCCTATTAATTATTTCGGTATCATGTATCTCATACATTGTGGGAGTTAACAAATAAAGCCCATTGGTTACCTTGCCAGAACATATAAAAGTACCGTTCCTCTTTATGACAACTTCAGTACTAAAAGTAATAGAATAACTTTTATTCACCAAACTAGAAACTGAAAGTAAATTCCGTCTTAAAGACGGTACATATAGAGTGTCTGACAAAACCAACTTATTATCTTGAAAACATAAAGTAATAACTCCTACTGAGACCGCATCCGCCTTAGCATCAGATCCTAGGTTGACAATGATTTCGCCGTCACTGAGTCTCCTGGTTTCCCTTAACCCCTGCAACGAATTACATATGTGATTAGTTGCCCCGGAGTCCACACACCAAGATTCTGAAGTACCAGTTGCAAAACTAACTTCAGAAACAAGTGACTCAATCATACCTGAAGTCTTCTTCTTAGACAGATAATCCGGACAATTCCTTTTCCAATGTCCTGTCATACCACAATGGAAACACTTTCCTTTTGTCCCCGACCCTTTCGCCTTGCCAACACCACCATTAGGACCATTCTTCGCCTTAAGACCCTTCGAAACTGATTTCTTCTTGCCTTTCCGCCCTTTGCCTTTCAGTTTGGACTTGGCAAATGACTTTTCTGTCATCAGGGCAGTTGGCTTTTTCTTCATAATTCCTTCAGTCACCACCAGCTAGCTAGACAGCTTAGCCAGAGTCAGATTCATTTTATTCATGTTGTAATTGACCTTGGAATTGTTGAATGACTCTGGTAGTGACTCAAGGATTATATCAATCTGTGATTCTGCATCAATCGCAGCCCCCAGTACATCTAACTCATTCAATGAGTCCATCATTTTCAACATGTGGTCCTGTATTGGTGTGCCTTCAGCCATCTTGGTGCTTATAAGCACCCTCATAGCAGCCTGTCTAGCAGGCCTGCCCTGTTCCGCAAACATCTCCTTTAAGTTTGATATAATATAATATGCAGTCTTAAAGGATTGATGTTGGTGTTGCAAAACACTAGACATGGATTCATGTATGTAACATCTGGCCATCTCATCGTCTCTGGCCCACTCGGTGTAAAGTTCCTTTTCTTCCTGTGATGCTTCCGACAATGGCTCATCAAGGGGGGGTTTGGTAAGGACATATTTATATCCTGAAGCTGTCAGGACTATATCCAGGTTTTGTTTCCAGTCTACATAGTTGGATCCCACTAATTTATTCTGGTTGAGGATGGTCGCAAGTGGATTGAAAGTATTTGAATTCATGCTTGAAATACTGTAGCACATAACCATACATTCACTTAATGAATTTAAATGACATTAGGGTTTAGTATTCTACCAAATTTATATGGAATCCTCATAACCACTAAATTCAGAATACATCGAAACCCCAATCTCCGGGGTATGCCTCCTTGGGGAGTGCGAATACCACCTAGATTGGTGCGGATCAAAGTTGGTCAAAATTAGGATTAAGACTAACTATCCATGATCCCCTTCATTCATTATTATCTAGGTATCTCATACCAAATAATGAATGACTCCCGATTAGCTTTGGTTTCTAAAATAAACGAGGCAAATCCTTGGGGATACTACATCATTATTTTAGTTAAGTGTGGCCCACCAACTAGCATTGCATGATAACCGTTGCGAGCAGCTCCTCCTTGGGGAGTGGGCCCCCGCCCCGTCTCACCAACACTATCCATAGGAGATCCATATCTAGTAGCCAGACAAGTAAAAGCCCTCCGTGGGGAACGACCATTCTCAAGATGGCGCGAGGCTAATACTTTCCTTACAATGGACCTATGGTGGAAAACCATGGGGATTTATCAATTGAAATGCCCCGCTCCCACTTAATATTTTATAATTGAGGATTTCCTTGTAAGGTATTAAGGCCCACATATATATATATATGATCATCAAATCATCTCATGATATGATCAAAGATTGGTTCCAAGTCAAGTTATTTTAAGGAAAGTCTAGTTGCTGAAATTAGTGTTACCAATGTGTCCATCTCATGGGTCATCAACAACTCTTTCCAAAAATTAATTTGTTTTGACCAATTTTAGTAACTTGCTATGTTTGGATCAGATTTGGAAATATTCTAAATTAAGCATGCATCCATTAATAGAAAGTGCTAAAAAATAGAAAATAGTCCACTCCTCCACATGGCCCTACTGGAATAGACTTCTTGGACTTCTAGACTTTCCAAAACTTTGGAATTCCTCAAACTCTTTGGGCAACTCCAAAACTCTTTTGGTAATCTTCAAACTCTTTGAATAAGAGTCCAACATCGCTTTCCTTCTTCGTCTCAAACATCGCCAGAATTTACAAATTTAGAAAAATTACATAAATTCCTATGCCTCGATTATGAGACTTACATGGTAATCTAAATATGGAAATAAAAGGGCTATTGGAAAATTAATCATGCCTTGCCCTTTCACGGGAAACCAAGGAAACCATGACGCCCTTTACATTTAGCCTTAAATAAACCAATCACCATAAAAAGAAAGCAAAAGACTTGTGGGCCATATGGAGAGGACATGAACATCTGCAAGTTAGTATTGAAAGTTCATGCATTACAGATCTGAACTTGGACTGCCATGGCTGATTTTGGTTTTTCAAGTTTTAAAACAAGAACCCAGATCTGATTTCCAGCCATGAAACATGCATAAAAACTCCATGAAATCATGTTCAACATGTGTATAATGCAAGGAGATGATAGAGGACTATTACCTTGATGATTTGAATGCCTCAAAACTCTGAAAAGAAAGACTTCAAAGGACTGATATCAGCCTGCAACCAGCAATGTGTGTTGCAGGAATTTTCTGCAGCAACTTCTCCTTTGATCTTCTCTTCTATTCCACTTCCCAACCTGATTGGCTTTGATTGTGGGATCAGAATATGGTTTCTTAGATGGGTTTTCTGAACTTACAATTTATGGAAACAACCCAGGAACTGATCTCCTCTCTCCAATGAAGAAGAAGAAGGCAGCAATGGGCTGGGCGTGGGTTTCTGTCTTTGTTGTCTTGGGCGGCCAATGGGTTTCCTTGGTGTTTCTTCCTTTCTTTCTATGTTGCACGTCCAAGGGCAGTTCCCTCTCTATTTATAAAGATCACATTCCCTTTTAAGAGTTATCTTTCTAATAGGAATGTCAATCCCATAAAATAAGCAACCAGCCCCCTTTAGTGTGCAACACTTTCTAATTAAAGATACTAAAATTTAGTAACCTTTAATTATAGGAATCCTTACCCAAAGAGGAGTTGTTCCTTCCAAGTAAAGATACCTGGTCATACTTGGGAACCTCACACAAGTGGCTCCCCTTATGGCTGGCCCACAAGATTGATAAACACACTATGGCCCACTAGTTAATAATTTAGCTAGAGTTAAATTCATGTATGCCATTAAAAGCCTATTTGAATTTAAACTCAAAATTATTCTTTCACAAAATTAATTCAACCACATATCATCTAATTAAATTAGGAAACCATGCCAATATAGGAAAGTGGCTAGAAGAGGGACCAAAAGACATATTTGCCCTTGGCTCCCAAAATGACCAAAATGTCCATGCTAACCCCATAGCAACATTAGGATCATTTTAACCCTAACTCATTCCACTAAAGAGTTATGGTTGCACTCCAGGGACAAATATTAAATTGCAAATTAAGCTCATCATAAATTGACGATTGTCTTTGACCTACCAAGTACAATGACCACAATGCCCCTCTATGTAACATCCATAATCAAGTAGGTTAACCGATGTACTATCTACCTTCTTGATTACATATTATCCTTAGAACTTCATACCCTTGACTTAATCATCATCCGGATATCATTCTCTTGATCCAGGGAGCGACCCACAAGTTCAATATCCATATGGAACATCCATATACTAAGATCTTAGATTCTGATGATTAATTGGATAATTCTAAGGGGACGATCATTCCATCTCACGATGGCATAGATTCCATATTGCATTTGCACGTCCCAACTAATCAAGCCCAAGCACCCAAAACACAGAGCTGTTGACCCATGAACAGGATCTCACCCATAGTGAATTAAAGTACAAGAACTCGACTTCGTCAGTTCATCCACAAATGCTCAAGATTAAGAGCACTGGTCACTCAGTAGCAAGAGGTGAATTGATCTCTCTCTGTGATAGTACTATTTTAGAGATCACACCTACAAGTGGTCCTGTTCAATGCATGACACATGCACTAATGAGATAAATCCGGAAAAGACCTCCCGTGACTAAGGTAAGTCACCCTGAACACAGGAGAGTATCTCATTATAACTTATACCAAGATGAAGCGCCCAACTCCATCTCTCAGTTTTGAACAAGTTTATTGTTTCAAGTGTCCATGACTCAGACCTTACTGTGAGTAGCCACTACACACCTAAGTCATTACTAGAAAACAATGGGCCTTACACAAGTAATAAGAGAAAGATGTCATTCCATTAAATAACCAATAAATATCCAGTAACAGAGATGTAAGTGCAGTCAGTGGGCTTTAGGGCATACACCAATCCCAACAAGTATCTCATACAACCATACAAATCACACAAATAGGCTGCCAAATAATGCTGGAAAAACAGGAAGTAAAAGAAGACTCGAAACTTGAAAAATCAGTTTCTGCAGTATTTTGCACAGAAGGCTCGGTCGACCGGCCAGGGGGCTCGGTCGACCGACCTGTAAGTCAGCCGGTCGACCGAGCACGGGCCAGGTCGACCGGACTGACGAAAACCTGCAACATGGGTTTTCTATTTCGTGTCCATTCTTCCCCAATCACTTATAAAGTGTTCCAATGGCTTCCTACCATCATTCCATCATTATTAGAACCTTCTGTGACTATCCAAACATGAATCTACTGTCAAACCAAGTAAATTCATCAAAAACTGATCCTTACATAGCCCTTGCTTCATCTTCTTCGCATCTCATGCAAAGATTGGAGAAAGCTTGCTGATCTAACATGATTAGAGATGAGGTATGTCTTTGATACCAATTGTTGGAAGTAGGAGGGCCTTCCAGACAGGTTTCAAAAACTTTTGACCCACTTGATGCAGGGATCAATTGTCTAGAAAGGCAACAAACCCAATCCAGGATGCAATTCCTCAAACACATAAACCATGTACAACAATATAGCCTATCTAGAAGATAGAAAACAACACCTAAACATGCAACTACGAAATCCACAACATACAAGGATGTAGATATACCTTTGGAGCCTTGTAGTGCTCTAATGGAGAAGTTGAGTTCTTTCCTTTGATGATGAACACCTTCACTATCCAATTCAGAATCTCCAACACCTTTTGATCTTCCACGCTATTACCCGTATTAGATCTCTTTTCTCAAGAAGACGGTGTAATCTTCAAGAGAAAACCTAACTAGTAACTCTAAGGAACTAAAGGTGAAAGAGAGGAGAACTTAGAGAGGAAGAGAACTTATACAACACTTGCACAAAGGGGCTGAAGTTGCTCTATGTATGATGCACGACCAAGAGGGGTTTGTTCCTCTTTATATAGCCCTCCAATCCTTCTCTTTTCCTATTTGAAATAGAAGTTTAACTCCCATTACAAATTAGTAAACATCTCCCTTGCTAATTGCCATAGAAGTCTCACTTCCACAACTATTAGTAGCTTTCTCCTTTCTAATTAAAATAGAAGTCCTACTTCTATTAATAATTAGTATCTTATTATTACCACTATTACAAGTCTCACTTCAAATAGAAATAGTAACCTTCCTATTAGAGTTCAAGTAGAATTAGTATATTTCTAATAATTTGGGCTAGCGTGGGGACCACTAGGGATTCCTTAGAAAGCTGGCTCCAACTGGGACACGCGACCCCACATCTCATGTGCAATCCGGGCCCACAGTTAATTGCAAATAGCTCCACTATATAAATGCAATTGCGCTCCAGTCTTAGGAATAAATTACAATGAAGACCCTAAACTTCCACATTACCACAAGTAGGCCCCTCCATCTATATCCATGGGTCAATTGGACCTGTCCACCAAACTAGATCCATATCTTATTATCCTTGAGCTCCAATTAATTATAATGATCATTTGATACCGATCCAATTAACTCTTAATTGGAATGGGTGCGCACTTACCAATGATAAATCCATTGATTGTCACAAGGGGATATTAAAGATAGATTCCATCTTGACCATTGAATGTTCCCACATCTCTACTACCACGTACCCAAATCACCGAGGTGTTGACCTACAATTGGCCTCACTCATTGGTGACTCAAAGCAAATGAATAGATAGAAACTTGAGTTCATTAATGTCTCAGGATTATGAGCCTATTGCTAGGGAATTATGAGAGCAAACCTTAAAGTGAAGACAGGGTGTATAAGGTTCTTCTCATGGTCCTTCAATACATCCATTGTACCAGCACCATGATCCGGAATCTTACATTCCGATGATCGAGACAAATCACACTATCTCATAGTGATCAAAGTGCTGCAACCTTGTCAGATGAGATGCCCAATCTCATCACTGGTTGTGAAGATATTTAAGTATAAGATTTGCAATACATATCTCTTGTATGTGGATCTCATCCATACACATGTATTACATCTAGTATACTTGTGGACTCCGGTTCATCTCATGAGCCATTATGTCTTTCGTATTGGTTATGTGCAAGTATATAAAACACCATTCATCTCATGAAAGGAAAAACATGAATTGTATTGATAAATACAGAAATTAATCAATTTATTACATCATATACCCTTGGTTTTGAGACCATAAACTAACACCATGTCGACCTGCAATGTGCCAGGTCGACCGGGCCAACGGAAGGCTAGGTCGACCGGGGAAGGCCAGGTCGACCGGCCCAACTAAATGCCAGGTCTACCGAGTAAAGAGCCGTTGGCTCCTGTCAAATGGCAGTTTTATGACCGTTGTGAAGGCCAGGTCGACTGAGGAAGAGCCGTTGGGCACTTTTTGGCTATAAATACTAGTTCATTCCTTTGCCAAAAGTTAGCAATTTTAAGGCCCTCCTTGAGAGGTTTTGAGGCCAATGAAAGGGGAATGAGCTAATGGATGAAAGGGGTCATTAGAAAAGCTAAAGCTTGGATTAATGAAGTTAAATATCTAAGTAAGCTTTACTTTTCTTAATCATATGTTTTCATGATTTGCTTTAATTATTGGTAAATCTTTTCTAGCATGATAAACTATGATTTGTTGTGTCCTTAACATGCTTATGTTTTAAATTGATCTATTGTTTTGGATGCATCACCTTGATTCAATCCAAGTAGTACTTAAATTGGTAAATCTAAGTAGATCATGTTAATGAAAGAATCTTTGAAATTATATGTAACATGATTCCTATACTTGGTTGAATCTTTGGTTGTTGTTTTCCATCATAAGAAAATCTCTTTCAAATATATCTTATGTTTTGGATTCAACATCATTACAAATCATATGTACTTTTGTTTTAAAGTTTCACAACTTGTTTTGCATTGATAGGAATATCATTTTCAAGTTGATTTTATAAATACATATGATTTGTCCCCTAATTTCAATCAAATCTATTTTTATGTTTTGAGCTACATTGTTGATTTGATTGACATCCCTATGCATCACATGTTTTGTACTGAGAATTTCACAACTTGTTTAGGATACAAATGTATATCTTGTACAAGTTATTTTTAACATGTGACTTGCATTCTTTCCTCAATCATAAATGTTTTTATGAGCTAAAACTTTCAAAAGCCTTAGGCATACATTTATGAGCTTTCATTTTAAAAATGATTGAGGACATCATATATACACATTGAGCATTCATCTTTGCATTCATAGTGTGTGTGTATGAATTAGTTTTTCACTTCCATATCCGCCTATTTAAGAGGCATTGTAATGAGCTAAATTGAATCTCCATCAAGTGTATTATAGACACTAATTAGAGAGATAACCAACCATTGGTTGAAGAGGTTATTGCTTAGCCTAAGAAAAGCATAATGTAGAGGTTATTGCTTAGCCTTGAAAAGCATATTATAAAGGTTATTGCTTAGCCTATTGAAAAGAATAAATAGTGGAAATCCGGTGGGGTGTTGGATCATAAGCCGGTAGTGGATGTAGGCATTGAGGCCAAACCACTATAAATCCTTGTGTGGTGGTGTTTGATTGTGGTGATTGTTTTTATTAGCTTCCGCATATTGTTTGTTTATCATCACTTGTGACTAGTTTGTTTTAAAGAAGTTAAAATTGGTTAAAATTGGTCATAATTGAAGCTCAACCTTTCACCCCCCCTTCTAGGGTTCGGATCCCTGGACTTTCAATATTCTTCAAGCTTTCTCTTCTTCGTTCTTTCTTTAGCCAAGCATCTTCTTTAGCTCCCAAGCTTTCTTCTTTCACTTCTCCCCCTTTGACCATGCCTCTCTCTCCCCTTAGCAAGATATACATTCTCTCCCCCTGTAGAAGATCATACAATATCTCCCCTTAGGAAGCTTGGACATTCTCTTCCCCTTTAGAGAACTTGAATGCTCTCTCCCCCTTTGACATTAAATTGCAAAGGTACCTACACACATGAAACAAGAAAAATACCTTTTAGTAGCACCTGTTAACAAAAGAAATCGAAAATGAAATACATAACATGTTATCATGTATGGAAGTAGTCTCTAAGGGTTCAAAGCTAATCCAAGGGTCAATTTGATCAAAAATTAATACTTCCTATGAAGGTTTACACTCCCCCTCAATCCATTCTCTCCTTTTGTCAAACTTTTGACAAATATATAACTATTTGGTTCAAGAAGAAGATGGTTTAACCAACTGAGGGTCAACTTCAAGGAAAGGATTAGACATGTTTAACTATAGAGCACAATATGATCAAATTACCAAAAGAGAGCAAGGTCTAATGAGAAAAGCAATCATGGATACCAATTGGAAAACAAAGAATACCAATTGAGATTCAAGGATAAGACTTTTAAATCAATCACTCTAAAATGGAGTTACAAAGAATATAACTTACTAGGAAAAAATCCAAATTAGAGCTATCCATGAAGAAATGGGGTTTATTCAACATAGCATCAATTAATTTAACTATGAAAATCATATGCTATGAAAGTTTTGAAATCATTTCATTCAATCAATACATATGACTATTAATGTGCAAGAATGAGTGAAATGAAATTCAAACATGAAGCCAACCTCAACTAATAACCAACCAAGATTATGATTACATAAACATGGTGGTCATGAGATTTACCTATATGAGCAAGAGAGGTGGCAAACATGAAAATTATGATCCTAATGGAGTGTGACATGGAGCAAATATATTACTATCAAGTTCAATCCAATGTACACAAGGTTTATCACATTCACAAGAAATCAAATCAATCGAAAATTATACCAATTGAAACCAATTGAATTTGACAACATGATAAAGAGCAAGAATGTGGCAAACACAAAATTCCATCAAGCATCATAAATGGTTATTCATCACTTTTAATGATATAACTAATGAGCATAGTGATGAACAAGAGAAATTGCAATGCAAAAGGATATACTCTTGGAAATGCATACAATTTTCAAAGTGTCAAAATCATATGAATTCAACGTCTAAGATATCCATCAAACATATAGATATACGAGGAATGGATTTCAAAGAGTTTCATATGATCAATACCACTACTATGATGTTGAAACATGTACAAGGATGACATCACTAAGAGAATATACATGAATCAACATCATAACCATCCAAAAAGAAATAACTAGAAGGCATAGAGGATGAATTTGAGTTCTAGTATGGTTTCTACAAATATAACTAAGATCACAACCATACATAGAACGATTTGACATTTGCATAGAGAGGATCAATCAACAATCAAGATCTAACTTATACCATATCATCAAAAAAGAATATAACTAAGCAAGCAAAAAAAGGTATGGAGTTAGAGGGACATCATGGATCGCATAAAGATGAAGATGGATCACATATATGGATATACCAATTAAGAACAATGGATTAATTCCAATTCATCTAAAATGATCCATTAACCTATCATGCAATATCTCCACTCTTAGCAAATGTACTAAGCTTACAATGCAATGGGAAATGGATATGAGGATTATACCAAATGAGCTTAGCACACTAAATCACATATGTACTTAATAGGCTCAAATGATAATACAACAAAAGATTTTACTTTAAAGCACATAAACAATCATCAATTTGCATTAATGAAAATATATACCGAGGTAGGCACAAATATGCAAATCAATGAAACCATATCCAACCATGCAATGTAAGACATCAAAATCAATTTGCATAAAAAGAATGTAACTAAATGAGCAAAGATGCAAATTGTTTGTAAAAATTATTTCCTTCCAAATGATATAATCATAATTAAGCACAAGGAAATAAATTCAAGGAAAATGCTTCTATAAATACAACCAATAAAGCTTAGAACATTTTCCAAAGTTTTTCAAATCACTTCAAAATTCACAATTCCAACAATGAATCATTTATAGAATTATGAGCAAGCGATTTTGAAAAACAAAAAGACTATAAATTTTCAATTTGTATTCTAAATATGACAATAGACACTCATACAAATTGAACACATATTTTCCATACCTAGAGATATAACTTTGAAAACTCAATGGAAAACTTAACTTGCTTCAAATCATTTGATTTACAAAAAATATCTAACTATGACATTCATCAAATGATTTTCCAACATCAATTGATCATGAAAAATCTAGCTAAGAAAGCTTTTGTAATCACAATCAATTGATCATGAATAGATATGCACCACAAGAGATATAACTCTATGAACAAAATACAAATCCATCATGAGAATATTACAATCAAAGGATTTTGAAAACCATGAGATATAACTTAAAGGTTCATGAAGACAAAATCAAATGATCACAAAGAAACATTGCATTTTAAAAGATGTGACTATAAAGAAACAAAATGCAAATGTAACATGACCAACAAATAGATATAACTAAAAAGAATAGGTTGGTCTAGAGAGGATCAAGGCCTTAAGGTTAGTCTAAATGTGTACTAATGAAGATTCACCTAAGGTCTTGATAAGGATGTCCTTGAGAGATCACTTTGAGGACTCACCAACTCTTGAAGATATAACTAGAAAAAGTCTTAGAGTGGTGCAATGAAACTAGGAGAATTTTCATTTTCAATCATAGTGGAAATCATTATAAAGATATGCAATAAAACACAACACTAGGGTTCTAGTCTAGAAAGGATCAACTCCGGGTTGTTAAGCCCTAAAATGGAGTAACCTCTCTCTGATACCAATTGAAAGTCCGGGGATCCGAACCCTAGAGGGGGGGGGTGAATAGGGTGAGCTTCAAAGTGAAGGGAGAAATGTAAAAATGAAAGAGTGGAAGTGTTGAATGATGAATTGGAGGAGTCTTGGACTCATTTTTATTACAGGAATGTAGGGGGGGTGATGTGAAGTTGGTTTAAGGGAGAAAGGGGCTCAAATTTGGACATAGTGGGGCTTTTCCCGCACCTAGCGGTCACTTGTCGCGAGCCGCCTGGCGACCGACGGCTAACCGCCAGCGGACCGAACCTTCGCGGTCACTTTTCCAGAGAGCATCTCTCTCCCCGAACCAGCGGTCAGCCCTGCGGTTAACCAGCAGCTAACCGCCGAATCCGTCGGTGACTAACCGCCAGCTAACCGCACCATGGCGGTTACTTTTTCAGTAAGCTGCAATTTGCAGCCCAGCCACGTCAGCCAGCGGCTAGCCTCCTAACCCAACGGCGGCTAACCTCCAGCTGACCGCCAGGTGACCAAAATTGCCCAGAAATTTGGAAATAGAGAGAAATGAAAAGGATTTCCGTCCCAATCATTTGTTCAACCTTTTTTAGAATGACGGGGAATCCGTTTGAGAAAGAAACCATATCGCAAAGACTCGTTTGAAGTTTCAAAAACCCATAAGTGTATAAGGACCCCGAAATGTCCCCAAACTCAAGGAGTACCAAGTTTTATTAATATTGACATACGGGATCCCTATTCACCTCAAACTAGTCTTGAATCCGGATACTAATCCTGAGATTTCAAAAGTTCTATAGTATTTCACTGTTCCCGAATTTACACTACTTGACTTGTTATTCCCGAAAGTATTGAAGTTACACTAGTAACAGTTACTTGTCTCGAAATGTATTGCCCGACATGAAATGACAGTTATGCCTTTGAGCGTTCTTGCCCCGCCCGTCTTTTACTTGTACTTGATTTGCTTACACATGTCTCGATTTGTTATTTGACCTATGAGTCGGCACCACTAAGCTTGGATAATCTCATTGGTCTGATCCATCGACTTGGAGATCCCCCTCTTATCCCGCCAGCTGCAGTTTGGATCCCGCTACCCGGTTATTACCGCGGTCTTGTCCCGATGCCGCAGATTACTATTGTGGTTCCCGATGCCCGGCTCGCTACCTTGGTCATCTATAGTATATGTATATGTATTTATAAGATCCACTGTTTCTCCTCACATCGAGTGACTGAGATCAGTGCCTAGTTATTGCTCTGTCACTTTAGTGATAGAGGACTTAGCTTCATATGGTTGCCATCTTGCTTGTTTACCGATTTCCTTGGATACCCATACATGTTTTACACTGTACTTATGTTTTCATTAAATGATTTGATTCTTTTATGAAGTTATTGATCGAACAGGTTTAAATGCTTTCAAAGGTAAATGTATTTGTTATTGAATTGTTATGCCTTTTCGCCCATTTGTCAAACCGTCGTGTTTGACCCACTCTTTGGTACTTAGATCCCGTTGCCGGTTACCCTGAGGAGGAGCCAGAGGAGGCGGTCGGTGAACCGCAAGATCTAGTTGAGTGGCGTGCTGATGATGTCGTGTAGACATTCGATTGCCATGAGAGAAATAACATTTGGGGAAATTGTTTAACCATTCTTTGGGAATTGGTATTTTGTTTATATTGGCCTTTGTTGGCCTCTAATTTTGGGAATGTAATTAAATGATCTTTTGTATAAACTTCAATTTGCTTTTGAGAAACATGCTAATGATCATTGCTCATTCTGATACAGTATTATAGTTGTGTTATTGTCTTCATGACTAGAGATGGTTTGAATATTTGATTTGCTACACGCTTCCGTACTTAAACAAATGTTACATTGATGTGATATCCCCACCGCGGACACCTGTGGGAAATTAAATAAATGTACTCACCACACCACATCACCGTCCCGATCCCGGATTAGTCCCACGGGCCCGGTCCGGGGTCGTGACACCAAGGAGAAGCTGCTCGCAACGGTTGTCATGCAATGCTAGTTGGTGGGTCACACTTAACTAAAATAATGATGTAGCATCCCCAAGGATTTGCCTGATATATTTTAGAAACCAAAGCTAATCGGGAGTCATTCATTATTTGGTATGAGATACCTAGATAATAATGAATGAAGGGGATCATGGATAGTTAGTCTTAATCCTAATTTTGACCAACTTTGATCCGCACCAATCTAGGTGGTATTCGCACTCCCCAAGGAGGCATACCCCGGAGATTGGGGTTTCGATGTATTCTGAATTTATTGGTTATGAGGATTCCATATAAATTTGGTAGAATACTAAACCCTAATGTCATTTCAATTCATTAATTGAATGTATGGTTATGTGCTACATTATTTCAAGCATGGATTCAAATACTTTCAATCCACTTGCGACCATCCTCAACCAGAATAAGTTGATGGAATCCAACTTTATAGACTGGAAAAGGACCATGGATATTGTCCTGACAACTTCAGGATGCAGATATGTCCTTACCATACCCTCCCTTCCTGAGCCTGAGCCTGAGCCTCATGCACCTCAGTATGAAAATGACCTTTACACCAAGTGGACCAAAGACAATGAGGTGGCTAGATGTTTTATACAGGCATCCATGTCTAGTGTTTTACAACACCAACATCAATCCTATAAGTCAGCATACGATATTATATCGAACTTAAAGGAGATGTTTGCGGACTAGGTTAGACCTGCTAGGCAAGCTGCTATGAAGGTGCTGATAAACACTACGATGGCTAAGGGAACCTCAGTACAAATTTTTTTTTTTGAAAATGAGTCTCGCACTGAATGAGTTAGATGTACTGGGTGTTACGATTGATACAGAATCACAGATCGACATGATCCTTCAGTCACTACCGGATTCTTTTAATCATTTCAAGATCAATTATAATAAATTGGAAATGACCATAGCTGAGCTGTCTCTCCAGCTAGTAGTGACTGAGAAAATCACGAAGAAATAGCAAAATCCCCTCATGACAGAAAAGTCATTTGCTAGGACCAAGCCGAAAGGCAAAGACCGAGATAGCAAGAAGAAATCAGTCATCAAGGGTCCTAAGGTGGAGAATGGTTCTACTTGTCGTATGGCCAAGGTTAAGGGTACGGGAGTAAAAGGAAAGTGTTTCCATTGTGGTAAGATAGGACATTGGAAAAGGAATTGTCCAGAATATCTGTCTAAGAAGAAGACCTCGGGTATGATTGAGTCACTTATTTCTGAAGTTAGGTTTGCAACTGGTACTTCAGAATCTTGGTGTATGGACTCCGAGGTAACTAATCACATATGTAATTCGTTGCAGGGGTTCAGGGAAACCAGGAGGTTCAGTGATGGAGAAATCATTGTCAACCTAGGATCTGACGCTAAGGCAGATGCTGTTTCAGTGATAGTTATTACTTTATGTTTTTCAAATAATAAATTGGTTTTTTCAGGCACGTTATATGTACCGTCTTTACGGCGGAATTTAATTTCAGTTTCTAGTTTGGTGAATAAAAGTTATTCCATTACTTTTGGTACTGAAGTTGTCATACAGATGAATGGTACTTTTATATGTTCTGGCAAGGTAACCAATGGGTTATTATTTGTTAACTCCTACAATGTATGAGATACATGATACTGAAACAATTAATAGACCATCAATAAAGAGGAAGTCACCTTCATTTAATCCAACAAAACTTTGGTACTTGAGGTTAGGTCATATAAACCTAAACAGGATTGACAGGCTAGTGAAAGATGGTATCTTGCCTTCATTGGTGGTAGAACCAATGCCTGTCTGCGAGTCCTGTCTGAAAGGAAAAATGACCAAATAAGGACAATAAGGCCAAAGATTTATTGGAATTAGTGCATACTGATGTGTGTGGACCCATTAATGTCAGGACCAGAGGAGGATATGAGTATTTCATCACTTTCACAGATGATTACTCAAGATATAGATACATATACCTTATGCACCGCAAGTCCGAGGCTTTTGAAAAGTTCAAAGAGTTTCGAGCGAAAACGGAAAAGTTATTAGGTAAGAGTATCAAGACTCTTCGATCAGATCGATGAGAGGAATATCTCTCTGCTGATTTTATGGGATACTTATCAGAAAATAGGATTCTATCCTAGTTGTCTGCTCCTGGTATGCCTCAACAGAATGGAGTAGCGGAAAGAAGGAACATGACTCTTTTAGATATGATTAGGTTTATGCTGAGTTTCAGGATTACCTATGTCGCGACCCCGGAACGGATCCCCGGGCCCACGACGTGTGATGGTGTGTTTTCCCACAGGTTCCCGCGGTGAGGATTCCCGAAACACGCAGAATCTGACTCACACGATCAAGTTTGCGGAAGCGTGTAGCAAATCACATCAGGATGAGCACCATTAAATTTGTTAAGTGCTAAGACAAATAATAACAAGACATAGTATCAAAAGAAAGGAGTCAACATGGCATTCCCATCATAATTCAAGTTATGAGACTACACAAAGTAAGTTAAGTTTTTGTTACATCCCATAAGAGGCCAACGGAGGCCAATACAAATCTCAAAATAATAAAAGAACCCCCATGACAAAAATGGCGGAACTCAAGAACCCGCCCGACGTCTAGTTGACATCGTTGGGCTGCCACTCTCTAACAGGGGTTGGCTCAAAAGCCTCCTCCGGACGCTCCTCCTCAAAGGCAACGTTTCATGCACCTGGGCACCAACAAACAAGGATCAAACACAACGGTTTGGCAGGTAATCAATTTAGGCATGAGCATAAAGTAGAAAGTGCTAAAGAAATATGTAAAGACATTTTTATTGGATTAAAAACAGTTACAAGACTTAGGTACATTTTCGAGAATACATAACAAAGCTGAGGTACTAAAACAAAGTAGCATGAATACATATAATATCATGAATAGTTACAATCCACAAAGAGCCCATCCTTTCTCTATCATATATAATGAAAAGAGCAAGCACGCACGACAAGCACGATATACATAATATAATCACGACACGATTCCCACATATACGGGGATTTCCGGCCGCGGAACCAGACACGCATGATGTGTAATAAATACACGACTAGTCTGCAGACAGTTTACATGTTTAAGGACCCCTAGACAGTGGATCAAACTGAAAGGGCAGTCCAAGCTCAGTGGTGTTCACTTAATTCATGAATGCACAAAACACGCGAAAGACTATCAAAACAGGTCGAGATAAAAAGGGGGAAATCACTTAACAAAACACGACAAGCACGACTAACAAAAAGGCATAATTAATATGCATAACACGCTTAGGAAGTGATCCCCTTTTTCTTGAAACAAATCATCAAAACGAGCTTGTACTTAAACTTCAAAACGAGTACACAATGATATTCATCGTGTAAAAACCAAAGTACGATCACAAGGCCTATCAAGCACATGTAAGGGCCTTTGGTTGATCTTTGTGTAGACGAAGCCCAAGGGTTGGAATTTCAAAAGATAAGCGGTACCCCAGAAGTTTAAAGACATCTCAGGCTTCGAGTGCACAATATTAGGCTAAAGGTCACTTAACATGTTCTAGTTTTCATTCTTGCAAATACTCTTCAAAACAAGCATATTGTCAATTTCGGCCAGCTCGCGGTCAGCTCGCGGTTAGCGGAAATGGGACCTCGCGGCTAGCCGCAAGCTGACTGCTGGAACTCGGGTCAAGAAACTTGGCTCTCTGGAAAAGGAGTCAAAATGCCTCCGGTTGGCTTACGGTTAGCCCCAAGGAAACTGGTGGCTAGCCGTGAGCTAACTGCAGGACCCTGATGCAGAGGCCAGCTACTGGAAAAGGAACCGTTGAGTTCGGTTGGCTCGCGGTTAGCCGAAATCGGAAAATACAGCTCAGTGCAGATTTTTCACATTTCCTTCTTCCCTTCTTCTTGTTTTTCATTCCACCTGCACTCCCGGAGCCTCCATGCTCTCCAAGGGCTAAAACACACATTTTTCATAATTTCAAACATTCAATCCAAGGGAAACATGATCATGAAGCTTATAAACATGTTCATATGCAAAGTTTCTAGGATAACAATGAAACTTAAAATACACATGCAACAATGATCCTATAGAGATTACTTGCCTTGCCCAAATGCTAAACAATCCTTTCCAAGCACTTCACTCAAGCTATTCCAACACTACAAGAGTCCCAAGGATAAAACCACTCATACTCAACAAAAATGAAAATAAAGAACCCATTTTTTACAAAAGGGTTTGTAAACATGAAAAACAAGATTTCTAAGGAACTAAAAAGACTTCATTAAGGAGATGGGTTGGAGCTCTTACCTAGAAAAGGTCAAACAAGAGAGGAGGAAGAAAATGGAGCTTTTGCCCAACTTGGAACTTCAAGAAATTTGCATCAATGGAGAGCTTAGGATGAGAGGAAATGGAGAGCTTAGGATGAGAGGAAGAAGATGATAGTCTTAGAATTCCATTTGGAGGCTTCTAGCTTGATTATGCAAGGTGAGGAAAATGGGAGAAAAGAGGGTTTTCTCTCCTTTGGCTGCTCTAGGGTTTGGTTTTAGAATGAAAAGAGTAAAGGAGGAAGAGGGTTGACTTAAAACCCTAACAAATGGGGCCCAATGAACTTAAACCTTGTATTGACAAAAACATGATCTTGTTGGCCTCGAATGAACTCGATGAAGAAGGATAAAATGATCCTCGAAATATCTAGTTTTCAAGAAAGTATATTTTTGGTATGGTTTTGAGATCTCGAAAATTGTGTCCAGATTTGTGCATAAAAGACAATT
Organism: Cinnamomum chago; assembly: GCA_038049695.1. NCBI lineage: Eukaryota > Viridiplantae > Streptophyta > Magnoliopsida > Laurales > Lauraceae > Cinnamomum > Cinnamomum chago. The sequence goes on from CP142456.1 coordinate 34,703,511, forward strand.
TTACCCTCTTTGGGTCAGAACTTGTGTTTTTGGGCTTCAAACATGAATGGGCTGAAGACGAAAGTCGTAACACATAGAAAAATCATTCAAATGAAATAAAAATCACAAATACACAGAAACCGATACGATCCTTCCAAGCTTACACGTGCACTCAGGCCTTCCTGAGTGTGTCTGACTAATACTAAACGTCCTCAAAATTCCCAAAGCTATGTCCAAGACTAAACTAATTATTTCTAACCCACTTAGGACTAAACACACACTAATCGTATACTAATCGAATTAGTCTGGGTCGGGGTCTAACAACCTATATCCTATTGGAGATTCGCCTTGGATACTGCAATGTACATACTAAACCTCGTACCATCTAAGTCTATACCTAAGACTCCCCGAGAGTTGTGGTCCGGGCGAAAGCCTACTCTACAACATTTACACATTTGGGGTTGTCCGGTACACGTGCTAAAGGTTAAGACGGATAAGTTGGAAACGAAGTCGGAAGTATGCACGTTTGTAGGATATCCTAAAGGAACTAAAGGTTGGTTATTCTATAATCCCAGAGAGCAGATAGTGCTGGTGAGCACAAATGCGGTTTTTCTAGAGGAAGATTATATGATCGACCGTAAATCTTTAGAAAAGGTGATTTTGGAAGAAATTCAAGAGCAAACAATTCCAAATCCAAGTATGACCGAACTTGAGGAAGAACCGCCCTTACCGGACCCAGTAGTTACGCCAGTGCCTCGTCGTAGTGGGAGGATTGTCAGACTCCCTGACAGGTTCTCGTTCTTGGGAGAGTCTTACGAGGCAGTCCCGGAAGAACCGGAACAAGATCCCTGTAACTATGATGAAGCAATTAATGACATAGATTCGGGACGTTGGCAAGATGTTATGAAAGCTGAGATGGAGTCTATGGCTCATCTCAATTACGAGATTTGGCAAATGGATGTTGAGACGGCATTTCTCAACGGCCATCTTGAGCAAGACTTCTATATGGTGCAGCTAGACGGTTTCGTAGCTATACAAACCAGGAGCAAAGAGTTTGCAAGATGCATAAGTCTATTCATGGACTGAAGCAGGCATCCCGAAGCTGGAACATCCGTTTTGACGAGGCAATCAAGTCATTTGGTTTTTTTCAAAATCCGGATGAGTCATGAGTGTACACGAAAAGTGAAGGTGATAGGGTAGTCTTTCTGGTTTTATATGTCGATGACATCCTTCTCCTAAAGAGTGATATAGGGATGTTGTCAACAATGAAAGTTTGGTTGGCCAAGACTTTTGATATGAAGGACTTGAGAGAAGCTAGCTACATCATAGGGATCAAACTCCATTGAGACCGGAAAAATACGATGATAGGCTTATCCCAATATGCGTACATAGATGAGGTGCTGGTACGATTAGCTAAGCTTAGTACTAGACCGAATATCTATCACGCAGTGGGCCGAGTCAGCAAATATCAGTCTAATCCAGGACCTGAACATTGGACTGCTGTAAAGTGTATTCTCAAATACTTGAGAAGGACTAGAGACTACATGTTGATTTATGACAGTGATGAACTGATTCTAGTCGGTTACACAGATTCTGACTTCATGTCAGATAAGGATTCCAAGAAATCAACTTCTGAGTATGTGTTTATGCTATAGCTGCTTGAGAAGTAGCTAAAGAAGCAGATTGGCTCAAAAGATTCCTTATGGAACTTGGAGTGGTACTTTGGCAGAACAGCCGCTCATAGTTTATTGTGATAACAGCATGATAGTTGATAAGTCTAAGGAACCTAGGAGCCAAAAACATGTACAGAGGTAGTAACACATGGTCAGAGAGATTGTGCAGAGAGGTGATACTGCCATCACCTAGATAGACTCTGCAGACAATCTGGGAGATCCTTTTACTAAGCCTTTGACTACCAAAGTCTTTGAGCAGCATGTAGACGGGATGGGCATGAGATGCAACCATGATTGGCATTGAGCCCAAGTGGGAGATTGTTAGATTGTATAGTCTCAATCCATCAATTAATGTAATAAATTGACTAATTTCTTTATTTATCAATAATATCATGATTTCCTTTCATGAGATGAATGGTGTTTTATTGCTTAATGCACATGATCAATACATATGACATAATGGTTCATGAGATGAACCGGGCCCCATTAGTATATTAGATGTGATATATGTATATGGATGAGATCCACAAACGGGAGATATGTGTCACAAATCTTATACTTAAAAATATCTTCACAACCAGTGATGAGACTAAGCATCTCATCTGATAAGGTTGCATCACCTTGATCACTATGAGATAGTGGAATTTGTCTCGATCATCAGAATGAAAGATTCTGGATCACAGTGCTGGTACATTGGATGTATTGAAGGACCATGAGAAGCACCTTATGAAATACTGTCTCGATTTTAAGGTCTGCTCTCATAATTCCCTAGCAATAGGCTCTCAATCCTGAGACATTGATGAACTCAAGTTTCTATTTATTCATTTGCTTTGAGTCACCAATGAGTGAGGCCAACTGTAGGTCAACACCTCAGTGTCTTGGGTACATGGTAGTAGGGCTGTGGGAACATCCATTGGTCAAGATGGAATCTATCTATATTATCCCCTTGTGCCAATTAATGGACTGTGGGAACATCCATTGGTCAAGATGGAATCTATCTATATTATCCCCTTGTGCCAATTAATGGATTTTTCATTAGTAAGTACTCACCCATATCGATTAAAAGTTAATTGGATGGTACTGATGATCACTGTGATTAATTGGGGCTCAAGGATAATAAGATGTGGATCTAAGATTGGACGGGACAGATTTATTCCAATTGATCCGTGGATATTGATAGAGGGACCTACTTGTGGTAATGTGGAAGTTTAGAGTCTTCATTTTAATTTAAATCTCATTCATTTTCATTGGACGGGACAGATTTATTCCAATTGCATGATGAGATGGGAGGAGCCATATTTTTGGAAAAAGAATTCAAATCTCATTCATTTTCATTTTTTTCATAGTTAATGTGACTTGAACCAGTGACCATGGGGTTGTTTCAATGAGCACCCTTCAACTGTGGTATGAGCACATTCAATCTTGTTACAGAAGAAAATAATTAATGAACATCTTGAATTACAAAGACTTTAACCATACACCTTTTGTATGAATGGTGTTATTTGTATCATACAAGGCATAATACTGTTAGATCGCAATCCGTGAACTCCAAAGAGTAAAGGAAGCAAATAAGAAAACCTGTACCACCTAGAACATAACTCTGTTGGCATGACTTTCCTTTACAAACATGGAAATCCAACAAACTCACTTGCTCTACCCAGATATGGAGATCCAACAAAACACATTCGCCCCATCAAGGTTCAAAAGAAAACCCAAAAAAGTCTTTTAAAAAATGGGAATCCAACAAAACACACTTACTTTACCTAGATCTAATGAAAATCCTACAAAGAAAACACCCAAAAGAAAAAGGTGGAATTGCAGAAAATGAAAAAATATATATATATATATATATATATAGATATATTGGAATCCAATTAAACCCATCTGCTGTACTGAGATTGAAACCAACCACCAAACCAAGTCTCAAAGAATACCCTGAAAATCATCAAATAAAATTGTAGTAAATAGAATTCCAGGAAAGCATTAGCTCCACACAATAAAATCAAGTTAAACCACAGAATCTGGAAACCAAATGGGAATCCAACAAAACCCCATTTCCACTTCCTAGATTCAAAGTAAAACCCATAAACAAAAAGAAGATTGAACCCAAAAAAAATTATTTTACCTCAGCAGGGAAATATTCAAGCACAGCCGGGAGATATAGGGTGATCGAGAGACGGAGTGGTGAGAGGGAGATGATGAGAGGGAGAGGGGGACAAGGTCACCTGGGAGATGGAGGAGAGGGTTGAGATCGTGAGGGAGATGGCTTACGTGGGAGAGGGAGATGGTGGTCTGCGCATGTGATGGGGATTCTCTACCCAGGGGAGACCGAGGGATCGAGAGAGATGGGGATCGAGACGCAGGGTAGCAGGTGGAGAGCATGGCGGGTGAGAGTGTAACGCCCCAATTCCGAATATCGAGAAAACCGTCAAGGTACCCGAAGTTGGCGTGCTACTTCCCAAAAAATCTGAGAACTTCCAAGATCGTAGGTCCGTAGTGAGGTCCAATTTAAAACTTTTGACAAACATATAATCAATGGTTAAAATTGCGGAAGCGTAAATAGTAAAGCGGAAGCATTTGGTATAATAAAAGATGTATTAAATGTGGCAGGGCTGAAGTCCAACCTAAATCTCAAAGTATAATTAAGAGCATGTTTATAAACATGTCAGACTAACTCTCTGCTCACCACAAAAAGACACTCAAACAAAAAAAAATAACACTCAAGCCCCCGGTACAGGCGCTCCATCCTCCAGCTCGACCCCCTGATCGGCTAGTCCCCATCCATAGTCTGCGGTTATGGACGCCTCGACGAACGCATCGTCCTCATAATCGGGATCAACACCTAAGCACCAAGAATGGGTCAGATCCAAGGATCTGGTAAGTTACAGTATACAAATAACATAGGATGTATACATCAAAAGAGTAGAGACAGTAATAAGATCAATAAGAGTGTCCAAGGTACAAATACTAGGCAATTGAGCAAGATAAAAATTTAGAATCAAGAAACTAAGATAAGTCAATCTATATATACAACATGGTACATTCACACAAGCTGGATACCGCGGGATATTATACCGCGGCCCTCCCATACTGAACACAGTCGCGGTGGGGAAATCTCACCAGTGCTAGGGAAAACTAACCCCGCAAATCACTCATCAATCTCAAACACTCATCACTCAAGAGACCGGACTCGGTATCACACCGTCCGTCTAAAACACAGTTCATCATGATAGCCCACTCAACACTCATAAATAGCTCCTACCAGTGATGATCAGTCAACAGGCTGAGCTTATAACAACTGAGTGAATGTTCGTGCCAACTCAGGAAACCTATGTACAGGTCTGTGTCGTCTAGGCTTGCCTTGCGCGAGCAAGATTCTAACAAGTCCCTAGCAGGTCCAAGTACCAATCATTGGGTCCATACTAAGGCCCACCAAGCCTTGGCCTTAGTCTAAATAGACCAAGAGAGATTACCAATCTCAATCCAACATTAAACAATCCATACTCATCCGAAATGAGTTACAACTCTAATCACAACAACCTCTCCATCCTAGGGTTCACACATACAACTTAGGCCATATGAGGGCCTGCCTACACACAGACACAGGTCAAATTTCTCCAAACTATATCACCAGGTCACCTCTAGGAAGTCCTAGGTTTAGGTCCTTCATTTTTCATTTAATTAACATGTTTATAACAAGAACAAGGATATGAGATAAGTACAATGTATAATAACCTCCAAGCAATAGAATCAATGGAATAAAGCAAGGGTCCAAGCTAGGTAATGGTCCACTCCCAGGTTCAGGGCCTCATTAGATAATTGGATCCCTAACTGCAGTCTCAGATGCCAAAAATGTTATATTTGGTGCTCCTGAAGTTACGGGCTTCTTTGACTACGTTTAAGGGTCGAATAACTGACAATTCCAATCCCTAAACTCTACTTGGTGGTCCTCACGAGTCAAGGTCGAGCCACACCATTGACTTGTGCTTGGCACATTGATGGAAGTTTATTTGGATGGTCAATGGATCCTACCCAAAATAATTACCCTCTATAAAATAATTCAAGAATCTAATTTGGGTTAATAATATAGCTAAGGGCTTTATATTAATTTTCTAGAAACTAAAGGGCCAAGGTGTACACTATTTAGCTATACCAAGTTCTGTAGCATAAGTGATGATACACTTTCCCATACACCCTAGATCACCTAACTCCTCATTAGAAAAACAAGTGCCCAGGTCAAATAGAAACTTCCATCCATGACGTGTCCAGCATCACTCTCTCCCTTTTGTATTCATGTCAAGTCTAGGCTACCACAGGACACTACTCCTCTACTGTTCTAGAAAATAAAAAGGCAGCTACAAAAGCAAGTGGACATACTTTTCCCCATGCTCCCTTGGGCTACCGGACCACGCAACTCTTCCTTCTCACTTATCCAATTCGTTCTGCAACAGAACTCTCCAACACAGCAAACACGTCTCTCCTGGAATATTGGAGTCTACAACAATCTAGGGCCCGCTGATCGAGGCCCAGATCAGACTGCACCAATCTGGTCGTCCAGGGCCCTACTATAGGATATATGGTCCAGATCGCCATTGGTCATCCACCTGGGCCCCACAGTCTCCAAAAAAGGAAACCCTTATTTCTTTTCTCATTATCGTCCTGCCTCCTTTGGGTCTTTGGATGGTGGACCAAACAGGGTCCACCTCACATGAGTTCACATCCCTAATGTAGCCCCACCATTTCTGGTCCGATGGTCGGACCAGATCGGCGATCGGATCAGTCAGTGGGTCCCACAACCAACTACTGCAAAACTGATTTTCCCGCTTAAAGCTCGTCCTCTACTGATCAAGCTAATGGATGGTGGGCCAGGGGTGTCCAATCCCTATGGGACCAGCCCCTCTAGGATCGGCCATGGGTCCTCCTTCGGATCCACGGATCATATGGGCCATCAGGTGGCCCACCTGGATCTTTGTCTCAACGCAAGAAATTAAGCCCTCACTAATTCGTTTACAGAGACCTGTTACAGTCACTCCTCTTCATCCGAATTCTGTCAAAATCATTTCCATTCACCTCCATTCATCAAATAAACAAATAAAATCATAAACACTTCAATGCCCAACCATCCATCAATCCATCCGGCCATTGGTCTTCCAAATGAGATAAACTCATCCATCAATGGCCAAAAACCATAAAACAAGCTCAAAAGGTAGCTCTAAACATACATACATCAATTGAATTAAAATTTACAGAATCAAATGGGAGAAAACATGCATTCTATGATAACTTGTATAAGGTACTTGCCTCAAATTCGGATTGCAAATGAAAATAGCAAGAGAGAGTCCTTAAGAGATTGTAGCAACAATAGGTAGGAGGTGACCCCCCTTCTTCTTGAAATTAGGGTTTTCGAGAATTAGGGTTTTATCTAGGGTTTTGTGAAATGAGATGTAAATGAGGGATAATTAAGAGTGAATTTAGGGTTCATTTCCCAATGCAATAGTTTAACTTTTATAGGCTAGGGTTTTTGGGACAATTTACCAAAAGGGCCTTTTAGTTTGTATAGGAGTGTGGATAAGTACATGGGCATTTAGGTCATTTGGTGGAAATTCTAGAATGTTCTCAAGTGTGGAAAAGCCCCCTTATAAAAACCTATTTACTAGTAAGGGCTTCAACACTTAAAACCCTACGAAAATTATAAAAAAGACACCATATAAATCTATAAAATACACAATAAGCCTAAATCCTAAAAAAACTTAGAAAAATATCTATCTACCCTTATTAATCCATATTAATTAGTACAATTATGCTATATTATTGTAATTAATAGTATTCAAATTCAAAATGAGGGCCCACCAAGGGTGGGGCCTCACAGAGAGAGGGATGGTTTAGAGACATGACGGACCAAGATGGGTGATGGGACCGAGGGGAGGGAGATGCAGAACGGGTTTGTCAATTGAGAATCCGGATTGGTATTAGTAATAACAATCCCGGCGCAAATAGTGCGCCGGCGAAAATAATTTCGAAAATATATTCTTCGAGAGAAGAAAAATAAAGGTGCGAACACTTGGTCGGAGTGGGCGGGTGAAATTTGGCTTAAAACATTGACAGTTGCTGGCGAAAAAAATAAATCGCCAGGAAAACATTCACCTTTGCCGGCTAAAAAAATAAATTGTCGGGAAAACAATCACCTTTGTCGGCGAAAAAAACAAATCGCAAGGAAAAACTGAACCTTTGCCGGCGAAAATCTGTCACCGGGAAAACTCTATCTTTTCCCAGCGAAACAACTTTTTTTGCCGGTAAAAGTTATACTTTCCCCGGCATTTAATGATTGAGCCGAAAAAAACGCCGATAATAGTGCAAATTGTTGTAGTGATTGGAAGCTCTCTCTTCCTATTTCATATTGTTTTGGATTATTTAGGGTTTGTGATGAGTTGTGTTTGGGGGTTTTAGTAGAGCTTGGTGATTTTGAGCTTAAGAGAGTGATTAGAAGATCAATTACTAGCTTGGACCCAAGGCAAGTGGATGAATAGATATTTTGAGCATTAAATAGTTTTTATGAACAATGTAGATGATTTCACTATTCATTTTGACTTGCATTGATTTTTGAAATAAATGTTCATGAATGAATCTTAATAGTTGTTTAACTCTTAATCATATTGACTCATGTGGCCTTTATTTTATACTTGATTTTGGTACAATCAATTCTTGTAAATGTTGGATTTCTTTTCCCTTGGTGATTGAATGTGAAAAGAATGGAGGTGTTTGGGAGAAATTTGAATGATGAGGAAAGAAAGTGTTGAATGAGGAATTGGAGCTTTTTAGCTCATTTCATTACAGGGAAATGAATGGGAGATGAAGGGAATGGTTTTGAGGAAGAAAATGCTCAAATCTGAACTCAACATGAATTTCCCGCAACTGGGCGTTCACCTGTCGGCTAGCCGCCTGTAACTGAACCAGTTTGGTTACTTTCCAGAGAGCTGTTTTCTATTCTGAAGGAGGCGGTCAGCTAGCGGTCACCGAGTCGGCTAGCCGACCAGTGACCACCAGCTAACCGAATTGTGGCGGTTACAATTCCAGTATGTTGTATCTTGTTATGCAACCCACGGTCAGCCAGCGGTTAACCGCTGATCCCATCGGCCGCTAGCCGACTGCTAACTGCCAGGTGACTGACCTCCCATAAATATTTAGGAATTGAGAAGGAAGAAAAGAACTGTTTTGAACCATATGTTTATGAAATGGGTAGGAAGGACTGTTTAAGAATTTAAGAGAGAAAAATCTCACCCCGGAACTACGTTGAGGACTCTTGAATTATCAATGTGTATGCGATGCTAGAAATGTCCTTTTATTGAGTGCCAAGCCATTGACAAAACTGACATACAAGACACTTATACACCTTGATTTAAATCTTAAATCCTCAATGCATGGTTCGGTATCTTGTGAAAAACCTTTTTGTGTTTTCATGTATCTAGATTTCACATATACTCGCATGTTTTCATGTGATTTCACTAGTCCAACTCTAGAAATGCCGACCTGTACACTTTAAGTGTCTTGTTAGCCCGTACATGCTTGACCAGACATGAAAGTAATTTATGTGCCTATGTGCACCCTGTCCTGCCTGCTAAGGTGTTACACACCTTCCCGTATATATATATATATATAAATATATGTATATGTCTCAATTTCTTTCTTGTAACCTATAAGTCGGCACCACTAAGCTTGGACAACCTTGTCGGTTTGATCCACCGACTTGGCGTCCCCATCTTATTCCTGCCAGCTGCAGTTTGGATCCTGCCTGTCTTGTTACCCGGTTCCGCGACCGTGGTCTTGTCTAGCTACATGTATATATATATATATATTTAGTTGGTTCTCGTCACCTCAAGTGTTCGAGACCAACGCCTCTAGCGTGCTCTCATCACATTAGTGATGGAGGATTTAGCTCAGTGTGGTTGCCATCTTGCTAGTTTCCTTTTCCTTGGTACCTTTACATGTTTTATATCGCAATTGTGATTTCAAATAACTTATGCATTGTGTTTCATGACAATTACTGTTTTAGCAGGTTTTTAATATTTTCCCAAGGTAATTCAAATATTACTATGTTGCTTTATCTTTTCACCTACCTGCCAGATCGTTGTATCTGACCCACTATTTTGGTACTCAGGTCTAGATGCCCCCTTCCTTGAGGAGGAGCCAGAGGAGGCGGTAAGAGAGCCGCAACGAGTAGGAGAGTGGCAGGCTGGCGATGTCGTCTAGACAGTCGGTTAAGCCTTGAGACTTGTAACATTTTGGGGATTGTGTTTAACCCATTCTTTTGGTTGTACTGGCCTTTATTTTTGGGGAGTGACTAATTAACTGATCTTTGTATAAACTTTAACATTTACTTTTGGGAACATGCTAATGATCATTGCTCACTCTGACATCAAGTTGTATTCACATGTTATCAGTCTCGTGATTTTGAAATGAATGATTAATTTGATTTGCTACACGCTTCCGCACGTGAATGAAATTATTATGTTGGTGTGATATCCTCACCGCGGACACCTGTGAGAAATTAAATAAATGTGTGAATCTTATCACCACACTTTGACACATTACTTAGTCCCGATCCCGGATTAGGCCTTTGGGCCCAGTCCGTGGTCACGACATATAAGTAATTGAAAAATTATTTTTATCATGCATGCCTATAATCTTAGAATTTCAAAATCATCCCAGACATTGATAAGTTCATGTTTTGGAAAATTTTCTTTTGATTTATTTAAACATGAAACCAAGCATGACTTCCTTGACCTAAGAATCCTACTTAGAAAATCATTTTCATTCCAAAAATCTGATAGTAGGTCACCAGTAGGTCAGCAGGGGGCCGACTAACCGCCTGTGAAAGTTAGTGACCGTTAAAATATGACCGTTGGAGGTCAGCAAGCTGACCTGTCAAGTCGGCTAACTGCCTAAAGAGCCGTTGGATCACTTTTTGCTATAAATTTGAGCCATTCCTAGGGTTTTGAGCCAACACTTTTGAATCCTTTGAGGGATATTGAAACATAAAGGAGGCTAGTGGGTCATTTGGAAAACTAAAGCTTGGATTCATTGAGTTAAATCTCTAAGTAAGCTTTCCTTTTCAACATCATATGTTACATGCTTTGTTTAAATTATTGACAAATCAATTTAAACATGATAACTATGATTTGTTGAATTCATTACATGTATTTTAACTTTGAATTGATTTGTAATTTTGGATTCTTCATTTAGATTCAAACCATTTGAGCTTTAACTTTCATATCATAATGGTTTCACGCCTCATTTCAAACCTTGATTTGTCTCATAGCATTATTCCAATACTTGGCTGAATCTCTTGTTGTTTCCATACCTTGAAACATATAGTTAAATTAGGTTGTTTTGGAAACAACAAGTTTACAAATCACATGCTTTAGGTTCTTTAAAAGTTGTTCATTTGAATTACATGTGATTTTTATTTTCATTTCCATCGAAATATTTGTGTTTTAAACTTTCAAATGCTTCAGGGTTATATTTATTGAGATTTCATTTTTAAACTTGATTGAAGTTTTCATACATACACATAGAGCATTCGTCTTTGCATTCATATAGTGTATGTTTTGAGTTATATCTTCACTTTCATATCCGCCTAATTAAAATGCATTGTAATTGAGCCTAATTTGTTTCTCTTCAAGTGTATTGTGGACACTTAGTAGAGACAACCAATCTTAGGGTTATAAGTTAATGCTTAGCCTTAGAAAAGCATAAGTGTAAAGGTTAGGGGCGAACCATAAAACCCAAGAGGGTTATTGCTTAGCCTATTAAAAAGCATACATAGTGGAAATCCGGTGGGGTGTAGGATCACAAGCCGGTTGTGAATGTAGGCATTGAGGCCGAACTACTATAAATCATTGTGTTATGGTGTATGCTTTGTGGTGATTGTCACGTCCCCAAATCCTTAATCTGGATTCAGATGCGATTAGGGCTAATGGAGCTACGACGGCGCACGGAAGACGAGGACTGGCGAAACCCCAAATTGCGTGCAAATTAATTTCACCTACAGGATTTCACTATGTGAGATTCTGCAGGGTCCTCGATCCACGAGGATCATCATGGTGGAAGCTTGCAAGGGCCATTTCAGGAAATATGCATTGTGTGAGAACCCGACCCCTAATTTCCTGGATTAGTGTTGTTTTATTGGTGGATTAGTTTCTTTTATTGGGATTAGTGTTTGTTGGGTTGAGTTTGTGAGTTAGAATGGTTTTTCTCTAGTTTTGGGGAATTTTGAGTGCCTTTGTGATTAGTGAGACCCTTTGGGGGTTCTTTTAGTGACTTTGCGCGAGATTGGGAGATTATTTGTAATTCCTGATAATTCTAGTTTTAGCCTCATTTAACTTATTTTGTTAATCTCTACAACTTTCGTGTTCACTCCGTACCCATTCGAAGCTCCAAAAATCAGTTTTTCCAGCCCGGAGGGCAAAATCGGTCTTTTCACATTGAATCTGGACCCAAATTTCGAGATCTCAGAACCATGCCAAAATTATACTTTTTGAAAACTACATTTTATGAGAAGCATTTTTCTCTTCTTCGTCGATCGCATCCGAGGCCCACGAATAGATGTTTTACCCTTGGCAAGTTTTAAGTGTAGTAGGGCCCACACCCACCCATTATAAAAGATGACTCCACCCTCTCTTTCTCCCTCATTTTCCACTCTCCATCGACTGCAACTCCCTAGCTACAGTACCAGCAGCCATTCTTCTTCTTTTCTTCCATTTCTCTTGCTCTAATGGAGCCTCCAAGCCACCAATCCGACGAGGGAACTCCGGCAACTTCTTCCTCTTCACCTCCTCTCTTGTTTGACATTATTTTCGTGGGAAACCAAGGTGGGCAGCCCCTATTGCAAGCTTCTTCTTGTTGATTCATGACTCTAGAGGTAAGGACTCTTTCCCATTTTCCTTTGATGTGCAATGGCTTTCCCTTAGGTTCTATTTTCTAGTTGGGTTTGAGCCCATTCCTTGTCTTCCTTTGTTTAACCCATTTTAGGGTTTGTTTTGGGGGTTTTTTTGTAGAGATTGTTGATCTTGAGCTTGAGAGGTGATTAGAGGCTTGGTCTAGCTAATTGGAACCCAAGGCAAGTGATGAATGGATGATTTGAATGTTATCAAAGTTTTATGAGAAATCCTAAATGTTATTACTTGTTCTTGATAATTTGATATATGTTTTCACATATGTTCTTGCCACATTTCTATTGATCCCGAAAATGCATATTAATGGGTCTTGCTCTCTTGTTAAATCTCTTGGAAATTATGCATTTCATTTGGTCAAAGTTTGCTCATATGGTTTTATAATGAATGGGGTTGGTTTTTCCATTCATATTTATGTTTATTAGCTTACAATGATTGGAAGTAGATGCTCACTTAAAGAGTTCTGCTAACTCATCTATTGTTATGGAAATGTAACCAATAGTCCTTATTTATCTCTAGATTTTTGGCTAGCTTGGACTTAAGGCAAGTGGATGTTTTGATTTTTATAAGCTTTCAATGATTTTGGTATTTTCCACTCATGCCTATTTATTACATTGGTTTGAAATAAATGCCCATGATAGAGCTTCGGTAGTGCATTTATGGTAGTGCATTTATGTCTTATAAGTGTATTGGTGAATGTCATTTAATTTCTTCTTGCTTAATCCAATGTACCCTATTGTGAAATGGTTTCCTTCTTTCTTTAATTGCATTGGATTTGATGTTGATGGATGAGGTGATGGAATGAACCCATATTGGAGTTGTGGAGAAGTGTAGATAGTTGCATTGGAGGAGCTTTTAGCTCAGTTTTGTGGCAAGGATTAAGTGGAAGTGAGGAGAATGGTTTTGAGGAGGAGAAAGGGCTTAAATCTGAACACAGTGGGTGATTCCGCACCTGGCGGTCAGCCTGCGGTCACCCGGCGGCTAACCGCTAACTAGCCGAAATGTCACGGTTACTTTTCCAGAGAGCACCCTTCTCCACCTGAAAACTCGGTCAGCTCCACGGTTAGCCAGCGGCTAACCGCCAGCTAACCGCACCTTGGCGGTTAGCTTTTCAGTAAGCTGTATTTTTGGCAGCCCAGCCGCGGTCAGCCAGCGGCTAGCCGCCCATCCCAGCGGCGGCTAACCGCTAGCTAACCGCCAGGTGACCGAAATTTCCCAGGTTCCGGAGATCTCCTCGCTCGAGCAAACTCTCCGGTTCGCTCGAGCGCTGAGCTTTGTCGGTCGAAGGAGATTCACTAGGCATTGCATGAGGCCATCCGAGAAAGAAACCATATAACAAGGATGTCATTCGAAGTTTTGGAAATTCAAAGTGTATAAGGAGCCCGGGATATCCCCAAACTCAAGAGTACCAAATTATTATTAGATTGACATACGGAATCCCTATTCATTTCAAATAAATCTTGAACCGATGCTTTACCCGAAATTTCGATTGTTTATGGTACTTTATCGATCCCGAGATTTATACTACATGCCTTGTTTTCCCGAAAGTATTGATGTACACTTGAAATGGTTACTTGACCCGAAGTGCATTGCACCACTTGATATGACAGTGTGCCCTTGAGCACCCCCGTTTTACCCATTTATTTATTGTACTTGATTTACTTGCATATGTCCCGATTTGTTATTTGACCTATGAGTCGGCATCACTAAGCTTGGATAACCTTGTCGGTTTGATCCACCGACTTGGAGATCCCCCTCCCGTCTCGCCAGCTGCAGTTTGGATCCCGAAACCCGGTTATTACCGTGGTCCCGTCCCGATACCCGGTTCGCTACCGTGGTCCCGTTCCCGTATATTTATATTGTATATATGATTTGCGTTGAGTCTCCTCACCTTGTGTGACTGAGACCAACGTCCCGTTATACTCTTGTCACTTCGGTGATAGAGGACTTAGCTTTTTGTGATTGCCATCTTGCCAGTTCCCGATTCCTTGGATACCCGACATGTTTTATATTGCTTATTTGTTTCCGATAAATGATTCATTTCCTTTATGAAAGTTATTATTTAAACAAGTGTTAATATTCTTCAAGGTGAATTCAGTTGTTATTATTATATTGTTTTTTGTTCTTTGTACACGCACATGTTTTAAATAAATGTCGGTTGGGTGAATACCCATGCTTTTACATATGTTTCAAACGATCAATGGTTTTGCTAGATTTATATGATTACACATGTTTTAAATGAATACCCGAATTGTTAAATATTCGTGCTTTGTTTTAGATGACATTTGGATTGTCAGATCCCTAGGTTTACACATGTTTTAAATGAATACCCAAATTGTTAAATATCCATACTTGAAATATGTTTAAATGAACATTAGTTTTGTCAGAATTCTTTGGTTACACATTGTTTTAAATGAATACCCGGTTTGTTGAATACTTATGCTTTTACCTAAGTTTCAAATGAGCGTTGTTTTGCCATACCACTATATTCATGCATGTTTTAGACGAACACCCGATTGTCAAATATCTATGCTTTTATAGATGGTGTAAATGAACATATGTTTTATTAGATCTTCATGTCTTACCCATGCTTGAAACGAATACATGTTTTGTCAGAGATCTACGATTTTGCAACCGTTTAATTATATGCAGCATTTGATCAAATAGCATGATTTATCATATGTTCATTCTTCAGTATATTTGTTATCTTTTCATCCACCTGCCAGACCGTCGTGTCTGACCCACTACTTTTGGTACTCAGGTCCAGACTTCTTCGTCCCGAGATGAGTGCTTTTGTTGGCTGTGGAGCCATGTTTTGCAGGTTGTTTTGTCGGCTATGTCATGTAGACATTGAGCTTGACATCGGAGCTACGTCATATTTGGGGTAGTGGTTAATAGCTTATTGTTGTATGGCTTTTATTAGCCTTTTCTTGGGTTTCTTAATTAATGTACATTGGTAATTGTAACTGGAACATATTGGGAATGAAATATCATGTTACTGTCAGCTCTGTACTTTGTTGTGATGGTCTACTCCAGTCTGATATGATTCTTGATATAATAGCTATATGCTAAAGGTTGAGTGCGACACGGAATCCGATGGCCACAGACTCCGGGTTGCAAAGCCACGAAAGCTTCCGCGAAATATTCAGAACGTGTTGGAATGTATTGTCTTCACACACGCGGATCTTGGGAGAGAAAAATATAACTATCCTTATCCCATTCGCGCCCCCGAGATTCTGGTTCGGGGGCATGACACATTGAAATCAGAGTATAATGGCATTATCAGATTGGATGGCAGAAAGAAATTCATTCCATTAGTTAGTATTTAGGTTTAACAAAAGATTAAGTTTAGTTACATCACAAAGTAAGGCCGTGCAAAAACACCGGCCAATAATTACAATGATCAAAAGATGAAATTCCCCAAAATAATAAAAACCCAAAAGATGATAGCATGGGCGTAGTAGCTCCAGACGCTACTCTATGTCGTCAGTTGCCCACTCTTTTATAAATGGCGGATCTTGTTGGACCGCCGTAGGGTCCGGTTTGGGCGCGCAGACGAGCTCGTTACCTATAGCATCAAGCGTAGATCAGACATGAGTCTGGCAAGTATTCAAGATAAAAAGACATAGCTTACAAGTAATTAAACATATTGGCAGTATTAGTAAGTCAGGCATAGTAGTGCACAAGTTACGAGCAACAGAAGCATAAACAAATTAATCATTTAAAAAGGGGAACAATCCATTGTTTCCTAACAATCAGACATATAGTACCTTAGGACTCATTCTGGAGCCGTTAACTTTACCATGGGGAAATCTAAATCAAGCTCGGGCAGGTAGGTACTTTATTAATGGGCCTTGCCACAGGGAAACCTATATCGAGCCCGAGCATTGGTGACACTGATCACTTGCAAAACATCTCAGAGGAGAGCAATATGCAGTTACATAGGAATAATAATGACATAGTGATGTCAACTCACATTTCAATGCAGAATGAAGGATTTGAAATAATAATATCTTCTAGGTACGGGAAATTCTACGGTAAAATGGGCAGAATTTTGGGTAGGAATAGGGGACCCAAAATGGGTGGCAAAAACCTAAGCTGATCCAGGCAACTTAGAAGGGGGCAGGGTGTAAGACCCCATTCCTAGGAATACATAGTGGGACTCAATTTGACCAAGCCAACCATAGGTTATCCTATTTAATAGGCAATTAGTATGAGAAGTTAGTAATTTCCCATTAATTAAGCATAGTTTATAAGATTGAGACCCTTGTGAGATTAATAGTACTTTTCTTATAATTAATTAACTAATTAGAGGCCTTAGTCATAATCATAATTATAGATGTGTTTCCCTTCGAGAGTGGTGCAATTTATCTTAGAATGACCTAACTACGTATGGCCTAACTCATTAGCCCATTTATCATATGAGGGTACTCTAATCTTTCCTACCACACCTTTTCCCTCCTTTTTGGAAATCCCAATACCATAAATGACCTTGGCTCCTTTATTCTCTACCAAGTAAACATTGGCACTTTTGTCATAATAAATAGCCTACCTTTATTGCCCTTAGGCTTCTTTATTCACAACCACTCATTTGAGGATACTTTAGTCATTATATGTGAATACCTAAACTACCCTAATCCTTATCCTTTATTTCTATTAGCAACAAGGACCCTTTAGTCATTCCATTTTAACCTTCCATAAATACCCTCATCCTTATCCGAAACTTACACAAGTAAGGGAAGGAACCTTAGACATTTTCCATTCCATCTATTCCTATATAAAGAAACCTACTACAAGCTTTCCAAACATTCCTACATTCTCTTTCTCTCATTTCACTACAATTTCCTGTTAGGAATTTTGTAGATTGCAATTTGATGGATGCATTATCATATTATCATCATTTGAATTTACACACTTGCATTGATTTAGAAAATCTTGAAATCTTGATTTATACATGCATTGGTTTTTAGACTTGAAGAAATAGTGATTTATGCATTATTTTTTTTTAATCTTGGATGCATTTGTTTTTGAAAAGAAGTTTTATGAATCAAGCAAGCCATTGGTTTTATAGTTTTGAATCTTTTTTGGCTTTTTATGTTTCATGTTTTAAAACTCTTAGAATGATTTAAAACATGTTTTCAAGCTTGATTTAATGGCCCAAAACTCCCCTCCAAGAAAAACCTTCAAATATGCATTTTTGGGGAAATTTTGGTCCCAGGGGGGTCGACCTGCAATGTGGCTGGTTGCGCGGTCGACCGGGGCAAAGAGTCGTTGGCTCTTCCAACGGTCACTTTTCTGACCGTTTATAGCCAGGTCGACCGGGCTCTGTACCAGGTTGACCGGGCACTCGCAGAAACCCACTTTTTGGGTATAAAATGAAGTTCATTCCTTTTCTAAAATTAGAGAATTTGAAGTCATCTTTGAGGTGTTTTGAGAAAAAGAAAAGGGGATGAACTAAGAGAGACCAAAGAGTCATTTGGAGAGCTAAAGCTTGGATTAATGAAGTTAAATCTCTAAGTAAGCTCTACCTCTCTTAATCATATGTTATATGCTTTGTTTAAATTATTGGTAAATGATTTTTTAGCATGATAACTATGATGTGTTGAATCCATTCTTCTCTTAATCTTTGATCTAATTAAGATTGGATTCTTCACTTTGTTTTCAAACCAAGTTTTGTTTTAAAATCTTCATTAATCATGCTTAGCCTAAATCATCGATTTCTTTTAGCATGATTCATTTTCTTGGTTGAAACTCTATTTGTTGTTTTCATTCATTTAAACCTTAGTTAAATTTATTTTGAAAACAACATTACACATGCATCACATGTTAGGTTAATTAATTTCATACAACTTGTGAACCCTTGATTTTCATATCATTAACAAGTTTGTATCTATACATGTGATTTGCATTTTACTTCAATGCATTTTATGAGCCTTAAACTTTTAAATGCCTTGAGCATATATTGATGGAGCTTTGTTTTTAACTTGATTGAAGTTATCACACACACACATCATGAGTATACATCTTTGCATTCATATAGTGTTTGTGTGAGTTGATTTTTCACTTTCATATTAGCCTATTTAAGAGGCAATTTCATTGAGCTTAAATTGTATCTCTTAGAGTGTTCTTTTGTGAAGACACATTCTTAGAGAAATCCTTCATTGTGTAAAGGTTATTGCTTAGCCTATAAAAGCACATTGAGAGGTTGTTGTTTAGCCTAGAAAAACAACATTGTAAGGGTTATTGCTTAGCCTATTGAAAAGCATAAATAGTGGAAATCCGGTGGGGTGATTGAATCACAAGCCGGTAGTGGACGTAGGCATTGAGGCCGAACCACTATAAACCTTTGTGTTGTGGTGTATGCTTGTGGTGATTGTTTATATTAGCTCCCGCATCTTGTTTGATTAATCATCACTTGTGACTAATTTATGTTAAGTTAAAATTTGTCTAAATTGATCATAATTGTAGCTCACCCTATTCACCCCCCCCCCCCCCCCCCCCTCTAGGGTTAGGATCCCAGGACTTTCATTTCCTCCCATCTCTCTCTCTCTCTAGATCTTAACCCTCCAATTACTAGAAGCAAAAGTCTCATCTACATTTAGCCATCTACAAGCTAAGGAGCTCATCTCATCTCCTAGATCTCTCTTTCCTCTCCAAGTAAAGGTAATCATCATTCACTATGTCCAATTCCCTTGTAGTATAGCTCTTTCTCTTAAAGTTCCCTTTCTTATGCATTTCTCTCTTTTGAAATGGGTGTAGAAATTGTAGATTCAGCTATTGGGGTGATCTTAGAACTATTGGAGTGAAGCCAAGCTATTTGAGGAGCTTTCTTCCTAATTAGGCACGTAGACATGCTTAGATTATCTAATTTAAGATTAATATGCTTAGATTGTTAATTACTATCTTTTATAGTTATTTAACATGATTTCCGTATTTAGATGGTTGATTGGATGGTATTATGTATGGATTGTGGTTCTAAGCTCTTTTCTAATGTGTTGTTGGCCATTGATGGATGGGAATCCCCCATTTGGAAGATCAATGGCCCATTTATGATGAGATCATGATATGGGAGGTGTGTTTGATGTTTGGAAGTGTTTGGTGAAGATCTGGGATCCATTTGATAGAGTTTTGATGGAAAAGGAAAGAGGGCAGAATGTTAAATATATGGATTTCGCGTGTACCCGGTTGACTTGGTCACCCAGGATGTCGATCGGGCACACAGGGGACTCTTCCCCTAACTAAGAGCAGAATGGTCGCAGGGTACAGAAACCCAGTGTACCCGGTCGATCGGCCAAGAGGCCCGGTCGACCGGTTACACTGCAGTACCCCTCACCTGCCAGATGTTTGTGGAAATTCACACAGTTTACCCGGTCGACCGAGGTACCCTCCAGGTTGACCGGGAACACTGTAATATGTGATTTATGTCTCCTAGTTAGTTGTCCACTTCAACAGTGTAGTTGGTCGACCCGTGTACCCATGATGTCGACCCGGTACACTGTAAATAATGATTTTCCATATTTAGTTTCCTTCAAAGATTTGATCATGTGTGGGCCCCGTTGACCTTCCATTTGGACTGTTTGGGATACGCAAGAAACGAGTCAAGGGCCGGGCTTAACCTTAACCCATGTAGCCGCCTAAGTAGGGTCTTGGGTTGTAAACGGAACCCGATTCAATGGTTATGGATGTCTTATGATGCTAAATACCTACAGGAGCATCAAGGATACTTAATAAGCATCTGAGACTCCGTGATCAGTGTCTTAGGTGAAGTGACCCTAGACTTGAAGAGAAGGGTAGCGATTACCGATTGATACGATGGTTACGTATATGGTAAGGTTACTTCCTCAGGTTATCTATGCTTTTGGTGACTCTGATGTGCTTATATGATTTATATGATGTCTTGATGATGATGGCTTCTCTTATCTACCTGATATACTGCATCAAACATCTATTAAATAAATATCTCGATTATCGTTCATGCACTACACTCTACACTGTTTCTTGCTACACTCTGATATTCTGTATTATTATTGACATACTAATCACGCAAGTTAAGCTGAGATCAGGTATGGTCTTCTTCTCTATCTATTAACATAATGTATTGCCATCTAAACATGCCTATTTGCCTGGCTCATCGAGCCTGACCCAATCCTTGGTGTTTTCAGGTATCTTCTCTCCCGCTTTCTTTAATTGGTAGAATTGTTTGGCGGCTGATCCGTTGCCGCGGGGTTCAGAGAATGATGCAGGTGGTGCATCAAGAAGCGTCTCACACTTAGATCTATATTCTTTCCTTTTCTTGTAGCTGGTCGTGTCGGCCTTGGATTGAATAGTTAGTTTAATTACGGAAAGTACCTTGTAATCACTTAAAGTGAAATAAAATTATAGGGCTTTGTCTATTTACTTGCTCATATGAGATTCACAATTGATTATATTATTGGATTTTCTGCATCTCTTGGGTACTTTCTCGTAGCGTCCTGAGATTCAAGGCGGCCGGATTTTGGGGGGTTACATTTTGGTATCAGAGCATTACGGTTCTCGGACAACTAAAATACTTAGCAACTCTTAGGATTCGATGTGAGGATTGGGTAGACTTAAACTGGTAACACGACGGTTGTTTGTTGCTTGTTTATATCATTTGTGTTTGCTTGTTCTAAAAATATTTAATTGCAGATCATGTCACAGCATCATTGTCCGGATAGGGATAGCCAAGGCACTATAGGGGACAGATTTGAGCAGTTTGAGCAGACTCAAACCAGAATCAACACTAAGATATTAGAGATCCTTAACTGTATGACCCAGTAGCCTCAGACTTCGCAGTTTCCACCGCGTGTGCTAGATCAGTACGAGCTATTCGAGAGATTTTGTAAGAGGAAACCTTCAGAGTTCAGTGGATGTGGAGACCCGATGGAGGCAGATGCATGGATTATTGAGATGGAGCGGATCTTCAGGATGCTTCCACGGACGGGCGGACAGCGAGTTCAGCTAGTGACCTACATGTTGCGAGATGCAGTTGAGTTATGGTGAATGACAGTGAGAACTCCTTATACAGACATGGATGATGCAATAGCTTGGGAGACATTCAAGGCGCAATTTCTTCGGAAGTTCATTCCAGCACCTGTCAAATCTCAGAAGCTACAGGAGTTTGAGCAGCTACTTCAGGAAGACATGACAGTTATAAAGTATGAGGCACAGTTCATCCGTTTATCACGATTTGCTGAAAGACTTATCGCTCTAGAATCAGAAAAGATCAGACGCTTCGTAGACGGTCTTTGAACGAACATCCAGTTGCACATGACTCCTATAGAGCTCCCCACGTATGAGGCTTATGTGGAACAGGCGATATGGGTTGAAGACGCTCTTCACAAGGTAGCCTTAAGTCAATGGAAAGCTTCCAAGCAAACGAAGATGATGCAAGTATATCCGAAAACGGACGAAGACGATACAGTCCAAGATGAAGCATGACCATGGATTGATTGGGAATTTCAACAGAAACAACAGCGCTATCGCAGAGGTTGTGAGACCAGTGAGCATCGAAGGCGGTCAAGAGCATGCTATGTGTGGAAATTTTAGACACAAGGCTCGCAACTGTCCAAGGAAGAGGAACCGTACTTCAGGACTCTGCCAGTAGACTCATAGGCTTCCAATACCTAGGTGTACCAGCAGCACAGTACTCGAGGTACAACCTATTCAGCAGTGGCCCATACATGCAGACATAAGATCAGTTTCAGCCAGCTTGGGATTATCCGGAAAGTTCTGCAGCACTTCTGATTGGTGAGAGACGTTAGCCTGATTTCCCTACCGAGCAGAGACTCTGAGATCAGCTTCTCCGGAGGTTTGCTTTATCTCTTATGGTTGGTGTGCTTAGATCCATTGTTGTTGTCATGCTTAGTATCCTTGTAATGTGTGTGCTCTTATTATTGTGTGAATAATTGATTGTTGCTTCTTAGATAGCCTAATGTTCCATTTAGGAGTGAGGGTTATGTAATACCCCGAGTTGTCCTTTCTAGAGTCGGGAATTGTGAGACATCCCGAGATAGTTAAGTAGGAGTGAGGGGTGTGTGACACCCCGAGTTACCCTTTTTGGAGCTCAAGGTGAATGGCACCTTGAGTTAACCTTTTGAGTTAGAGTGTGAGGTTGAGAGACACCGAGTCACCCTTTTTTTAGATGTGAGAGGTGTGAGGTACCTCTAGTCAACCCTTTTAAAGTCAGAGGAGTAGAATACCCGGAGTTAGTCTTATTAGAAGCGAGGAGTGTGAGACACTCTGAGTTAGGTCCTTAGGAGTGAGGGGTGTACGACACCCCTAGTCAGACCTTTTAGTATCCGAGAAGTGAGACACCTCGAACTAGTCTGGAGAGTGAGATACCCCCTAGTTGACCTTTGGAATTAGGAGTGTGATACACCCTAGTTGTTCCTTTTGAGTTGAGATGTGAGACACCCATAGTTAGTTCCTAGGAGTGAGGGGTGTGCGACACCCCTAGTCAGTCCTATTGGAGTTAAGAGTATGAGAAGCCCAAACTGAGCAGAGTTAGGTAGCTGACTTTGATTAAAGTACTAGAATGTTAGATCATGCTATCATACTAGCTATCTATTAGTATTCCAGAATGTTAGATGTCCAGATCCCATCAACCTATTGTTGAGGTCTTGTATTCTAGAGTGATTGAGGGTAAACCTTGTTTGTCTTGTTAGCCATTGACTAGTTATTTAGAGAGTTAAAAGACCAGGACATGTTGTCCTAACTAGCTACTGACTAGTATTCATTAGTGTTAGCAGATCATACCCTATTTTTCTGCCATCTATCTATTTGTATTTCAGATTGTTAGTAGATCAGATCCCTTGTACTGCTAGCTATTGATTAGTACTTGTAATCCCAAGTATTAGAAGATTAGACCCTATTGTCCAACTGCCTGTTGACTAGCATGCCATAGTGTTAGAAGGCTAGATTTTATTACCTTACCAGCTGTTGATTATAACTTGTATTGCTGTTTTACTAGTTGTTGATTGTAGTTTGAATTGTTGTTTTACTAGCTGTTGTTTTTAACCTGTATTGTTAGCGGAATAGTTCTAGTATCTCCCCTAGTTGTGACTAACTATTCCGAGTGTTAACCGGATAGTTTAACTCCCTTTTTACAGAGTTGGTTATAATAGAGACCTTAGAAGTTTAGAAGTAGTAGTATTGCATTTGGGGACCAAATGAGTTTTAGGAGTGAGGGATGTAAGGACCCGTTCCTAGGAATACCTAGTGGGACCCAATTTGACCAAGCCAACCATAGGTTATCCTATTTAATAGGCGATTAGTATGAGAAGTTAGTAATTTCTCATTAATTAAGCCTAGTTTATAGGATTGAGACACTTGTGAGATTAATAGTACTTTTCTTAGAATTAATTAACCAATTAAAGGCCTTAGTCATAATCATAATTATAGATGTGTTTCCCTTAAAGAGTGGTGCGATTTATCTTAGAATGACCCAACTACTTATGGCCTAACTCATTAGCCCATTTATCATATGAGGGTACTCTAATCTTTCCTACCACACCTTTTCCCTCCTTTTTGGAAATCCCAATACCATAAATGACCTTGGCTCCTTTATTCTCTACCAAGTAAACATTGACACTTTTGTCATAATAAATAGCCTACCTTTATTGCCCTTAGGCTTCTTTATTCACAACCACTCATTTGAGATACTTTAGTCATTATATGTGAATACCTAAACTACCCTAATCCTTATCCTTTATTTCTATTAGCAACAAGGACCCTTTAGTCATTCCATTTTAACCTTCCCCAAATACCCTCATCCTTATCCGAAACTTACACTAGTAAGGGAAGGAACCTTAGACATTTTCCATTCCATCTATTCCTATATAAAGAAACCTACTACAAGCTTTCCAAACATTCCTACATTCTCTTCCTCTCATTTCACTACAATTTCCTCCCATCTCTCTCTCTAGATCTTAGCCCTCCAATTACTAGAAGCAAAAGCCTCATTTACATCTAGTCATCTATAAGCTAAGGAGCTTATCTCATCTCCTAGATCTCTCTTTCCTCTCCAAGTAAAGGTAATCATCATTCACTCTTTCCAATTCCCTTGTAGTATAGCTCTTTCTCTTAAAATTCCATTTCTTATGCATTTCTCTCTTTGGAAATGGGTGTAGAAATTGTAGATTCAGCTATTAGGGTGATCTTAGAGCTATTGGAGTGAAGCCAAGCTATTTGGGGAGCTTTTTTCCTAATTAGGCAAGTAGACATGCTTAGATTCGCTAATTTAAGTGATTAATATGCTTAGATTGTTAATTACTATCTTTCATAGTTATTTAACATGATTTCCGTATTTAGATGGTTGATTGGATGGTATTATGTATGGATTGTGCTTCTAAGCTCCTTTCTTATGTGTTGTTGGTCATTGATGGATGTGAATCCCCCATTTGGAAGATCAATGGCCCATTTGTGATGAGATCATGATATGAGAGGTGTGTTTGATGTTTGGAAGTGTTTGGTGAAGATTTGGGATCCAATTGATAGAGTTTTCATGGAAAAGGAAAGAGGGAAAAATGTTAAATATATGAATTTCGTGTGTACCCGGTCAACCTGGTCACTCAGGATGTCGACCGGGCACACAGGGGACTCTTCCCCCAACTGAGAGTAGAATGGTCACAGGGTACAGAAACCCAGTGTACCCGGTCGACCGGCCAAGAGGCCCTGTCGACTGGCTACACTAAAGTACCCCTCACTTGCCAGATGTTTGTGGAAATTCACACAGTTTACCCGGTCAACCGAGGTACCCTCCAGGTTGACCGGGAACACTGTAAAATGTGATTTCTGTCTTCCAGTTAGCTGTCCACTTCCACAGTGTAGCAGGTCGACCTGTGTGCCCATGATGTTGACCCGGTACACTGTAAATAGTGATTTTCCAGATTTAGTTTCCTTTTATGATCTAATCATGTGTGGGCCCCGTTGACCTTCCATTTGGACTATTTGGGATACGCGAGACACGAGTCAAGGGCCGGGCTTAACCTTGACCCGTGTAGCCGCCTAAGTAGGGTCTTGGGTTGTAAACGGAACCCGATTCAGTGGTTATGGATGTCTTACGAAGCTATCATCTCATATTAAGGATAATAAGGCTATCTAGTTCGGAGTACCCTCACCTAGTGATCTGTAGGATTTATGGATGTACGATTGGTCTGCAGATGGTTATGATGCCGGCATGGACATTTATATTGAGTATTGAGTGATTGAGATGTGGTTGGGTACAGTAGGTATCGATGGTGATCGGGTACCGAGACCGCCGGCATTCGGACCGGGTACATATGGATGGATATAGATCTAGCACGTAAGACCGATGACTGGGACTTGGTCGTGGCTATGGATGAGTGTTGAGGTAGATCTAGCACGTGAGACCAATGGCTGGGACTTGGCAGTGGCTATGGACATTGATGGACTCTTGTACGCTCCTATTCGATGTGACGGTAGCGATGGTTGGCTATGACCTCCATGGCTAATGTCTATCGATAGTTGTTGGGACAACGACGATGAGCTGGCTGTGACCCCTCACGTCCCTTGTACTTCAACTGTGGACGTACCTTTTATATGCTCATGTAGATGTATATTGGATGAATTATTATTATGTATCATGTATTATGTTATTCTTTGTCTTTAACTGTCGACATTGTTACGATTGGATCTTGATACGATGGTTATGTATATGGTAAGGTTACTTCCTCAGGTTATCTATGCTTCTGGTGACTTTGATGTGCTTATATGATTTATATGATGTCTTGATGATGATGGCTTCTCTTATCTACCTGATATACTGCATCAAATATCTGTTAAATAAATATCTCGATTATCGTTCATGCACTACACTCTACACCGTTTCCTACTGTACTTTGATATTCTGTATTATTATCGACATACTAATCACGTAGGTTAAGCTAAGATCAGGTATGGTCTTCTTCCCTATCTATTAATATAATGTATTGCCATCTAAACATGTCTATTTGCCTGGCTTATCGAGCCTGACCCAATCCTTGGTGTTTTCAGGTATCTTCTCTTCCGCTTTCTTTGATTGGTAGAATTGCTTGGCGGCTGATCTGTTGCCGCGGGGTTCAGAGAATGATGCAGTTGGTGCATCGAGAGGAGTCTGACACTTAGATCTCTATTCTTTCATTTTCTTGTAGCTGGCTGTGTCGGCCTAGGATTGAATAGTTAGTTTAATTACGAAAAGTACCTTGTAATCCATTAAAGTGAAATAAAATTATAGGGCTTTGCCCATTTACTTGCTCATATGAGATTCACACTTGATTATATTATTAGATTTCCCGCATCTCTTGGGTACTTTCTCGTAGCGTCCCAAGATTCGAGGCGCTCGGATTTTGGGGCGTTACACAGGGCAATAAATGCGCACATACAAACCGAGAAACCATTTAGGGATCCAGTACATCCAATGGTCAAGCAGGGTGAGAATCGCTCGCTAAGACCTTCGGAGTCCCGTGTGGCAAGATGCTAAAGTCCGGTTTACAAAGTACATGGTAAAAGTACAAAAGTTGATTGAAATAATCAGACATGCAGGTATGACGATTCCCAAAATTATACGTTCAAAGGGATGTAATTGGTGTATTTTCGTACACTTGATGCATTCGGAAGGTGGGAATAACCAACCTCTAAGTTCAGATAAAAATACAAATCACCGTGCTCTACATGCTTTCATAAGTATCCGGGTTTAATTTATGAATTAAAATTTAATATCGGGCAAGGTTAAGGTACATGGTTCATCATGGTCTAGCTTTCGGTTTCTTTTTCAAGGAAAGAGAATATGTACATTGCCTGGGGTTTTTAAGTCAAGAGCCCCATTTTGGAGTCAATGAACAATTTTAATTTTCTTTAAACCGTGGTTTGAAACACCAAAACTTGGGTTCAAAATTCAGAAATTAATGGAGTTAAAACCGGGTTTAAATGAGGCTAAATTCCCATTTTGAAAACAGGTTTTGAGGGTCCCGAGGTTGGGCCCACAGGCCGCTGGCCTACCAGCCATTGTGCACAGCAGCTGGCCGCTGTACGCAGTACATGATCTGGCCGCTGGTGCTGGCCACTGAAATTTCAGAATTCTGACCGCTGGGAATTTTCAGGATTCTGGCTGTTGGGAGGACTGGGGCAGCTGGCCGCTGGATTAAAATCCTGGCCGTTAGGAGGGCAGAGGTAGCCAGCTGCTGGGGTGAAGATAATTCTGATCGCTGGAAAGCTGGATCAGCTGGCAGTGGAAAGGGAAGCTCCGAGCCGCTGGGGCGATCGTTAGTTAGCTGCTGAAATCAGAAAAATCTAACCGCTGGGAGTGCAAGAGCAGCTGGCAGCTGGGAATGCAAGAGTAGCTGGCAGCAGCTACTGCAGCTGGCCAGCGCTGGCTGGCTGGCTGGCTAGCTGCCAGCTGTTGTGGCTGGCTGCTGGCCTGCAACATCTTTGGGTCCATGATCAAGGGCTGGGTCCCACAGTAGGGCCCACTGAAGCTGAGTTTCAATTCAGACTTAGGGACAAATCAACAATAAGAAAACAAGCAATTTAATAGCAAATTAACACATTAACAACAGCATAGTGATAGGATAAACAGGTTGCTAACCATGTTGAAAAACAGATCATTTGCAAATTAATGAATGGGTTAGTGACAGATTTGTGACAGATGGATAATCAAGTTAATAAACAGGGGTAAACATATTCATAACAGGTTTGTTAATAAATTAATCAACAAGAACATGATTGATTAAACAATGTAATCCCAAGCAACATATACTAATTATCTTAAACACTTGCCTCAAAACCAAGAACAAAGTAACCTTAACAGACGGTCACTCCAAGCTCTTTATAACAGAGGCTTTCTTCTTCCAAACAAAGCCCACTAAAATCTCCGTAAAATCAAAACCTTTGTCAGTCAAGCATCCACACCCATAACAGCCTACAAGAAATAAAAGAACCGAGTTCTAGCACAAGATACATTCAAGGATATAAGAGGCCTACCTCTTAAAAGCTCAAGAAAAAGAGAAGGTGATGCAGGAGGGGGCTGTCACTGCTGGATTCACACCAAAACAAAGTATGTAGCTTAGAGGATGACGGGGGATTGATTGGCCGGATCAGATCTTGCAAGGGAAGCCTTCAAGCAGTTTCTCTTCAAGAAGCCATGGAAGGAGAGAAGAAGGAGAAAAGAAGAAAGAAGGGCTGTGGTAAATACACCCACCCTATGCACTGTCCCATCTCCATCACATAGGGGAAAAGGGGCATTCCCATGCTACTTACTATTTAAACCCACTCTAGATGCCTATTAAAATATTGACTGCACATCAGTCAACAGTAAAAAGTCTTCCCATCTTCCACTGGCACAGGAACAGATCATCTCCAACTTGACACATCTACCAAGCTCATTCAAAGCCGCTTCCATCGCACTAAGAAAGCTTTTAGAGCAGCTCTGCCTCCACAACAGTTGAAAGCCCTCATGGAAGGACCTTAACTGAGATGGATAGCACCAACCAAACGTTTTATTCGCAAAATACACCACCAGGAAGCAATCCTCCGGGAGTGCTTTGCAGCATACTCTGATGCATCCGAGTGGTCATAGATCTGCCCAGGCCACCAAGAGTGACCCTTAACTTTACCCCATACGAAATCGCCCACTTTAAAACGGCTTTTTTGTGCATCAATTTGCTCCCCTTCTTGCTCTTCTTGTTCCACCCCTTCAATACCAGCCACCGAAAGCTCATTCCCCTGAACTCCCACACTGGGATTCCCCACACTCAAAGCACCTCTTTCTAGAAGGCTATCTCTCTCCAACATGTTCCCCATGGACACTTGTAGATACTGCTTTGGATGATACCAGTTTCTCCCCAATATCCATCAAAGGAATGTGGGCATTTGTGGCATTGGAAGCAGCATTTTGCTTCTCACTGACAAGAGCTAAACTCGCTTCACCAACCGTGATTTCCTGATTTCTCTCCCTCTCCCGCGCTAAAACCTGCCCTGCTGCAACTTCACCTCCTACTGCCTCCTTGACTACTCCGCCCACCGCCTTTCCATCGCCATCTCCTGCAGAGACACCCGAATCGCCAAACCCAAGTTTCAGAACCTTCTCCAATGCAAAGTTAGCACTCTCCCCATCCAAAGCGCCCAACCCCGCAATTCCCTCAGCCTTATCTTGAATTACTGTATTGGACGCAAAAGGACCATCTACTTTCAATCTGCTATTCATTGCAACAACCCCACCAACCAAAACAGCTCCTTTCACAGACCCGCTGCCTTCCTTACCATTCTTTCCCGCCAAAACCTCCGATTCCACTTCCAAAACACCTATTTCTTCAACTCAACAAAGAAACCCCATCTTTCCAACCACCAAAAATCACACTCTTATCCCCTTTCTCCAGTCCTACGACACGATTCTCAGCTTCTTTCCAAGAAATCCTCTCACCATTGTTTCCGATTCCAGAAACCGATACGCCTAATTCCTTAGCTCGAACATTCAGAGAGGAATCAGCTGAGATCCCAGAGCCGTTGCTTGAGGAAACGTGGGTTAGGGGTTTGCAGTGAAATGACTACAGTCAACAGTGAAAAGATTGCAGTGAAAAGACTACATGCACATCAGAAATTTAAAAATAGGCCGTACACCCACCCCGATAGGGTGGGTGCATTTACCAGCACCCAAGAAGGAAAGAGAGAAACTTCTCTCTTGCTGTGGCGGGTGGAAATGAGAGTTGAATGAGAGAGTAGTAGTGGTAGGTGGCCATTAATGAGAAAGGATAGGTTTGTGGGATATTTTTCCAAAGTTAACTTTGTGAGTTTGCTACCATTCTAGTTATACTTGGGATGCACTAACGAAAATCTTCGGAACCTCGGACAAATTGTGTCAAAGAAAAAGAATTGTAGGTCTAAAGAAGGGCTTTCCAACAAGCCAAGAATTAGAATTTTCAGAAATTGGTGGCAAATTCTGTGATTTTCCAAACTGAGGTAAACACCTAGAAAAGTGTGTCATGGCTCAAATTAGGGCCTCTGGGCCTCAGATGGTCAAGACCGAACTTTTGAACTTAATAAGCAATTTTTATAAAATTTCCAAGATACCCCTGAAAATCTCGAAATTCTAAACTTAACGTGAAAAAAGTCGAATTCTTGCGAAACTCCTCAAAACTCTCTGGAACTAATCCCAACTAAGTTCTAATCATAAGAAACTCTCGATTAATCTCTAATCAATGGTCATTAGCCACTAAATGTAATTAATTAGCATTAATCGTAATAATTTAAAATTAGGTTCTTACAATGATTGTTTTTATAAGTTTTCGCACTTAGTTTCTTAATCATCACTTGTGACTAATTAATTTAAAGAAGTTCAAATTTGTTATAAATGATCACTAAATTCAAGCTCATTCACCCCCACACCCCCCACTCTCGGGTTTGGATTTCGGGCTTTCAACAAGGAGATTCATTGTTAAGCCGGCCACTTACCTTTTCAGTATCTAGGAATGCCGATAGGGGGTAATCCGAGTAGAAAGACTATGTGGAATCTTGTGAGAGATAAATTCGAAAGAAAGTTATCAAGTGGAAGAGTCATTATTCTTGGGGGAAGGACTGCTTTGATCAAAGCCACTCTTTGCCACTTACGTGTGTACTATATATCTCTTTTCAAAATGCCAAAGGCGGTGATTGAAAATCTAGACCATTTAAGAAGGAATTTCTTATGTGAAGACCAAAGCAATAAAAAGAAGTGAAGTAGTGAAACCAAAGTGGGCGGGGGGTTTTGGCCTTGGTGATCTTGGGCTCTTTTAGCTAAATGGTGGTGGAGGTTTGGTGAAGAGAGAGATGCCCTATGGAGGAAACTCATTGTGTCTAAATATGGTGAGGATTCTTGGGGGTGAGTTCCTTCTAAAGTTTCCTTTGTATTGCGTCTCTAGGTTATGGGGAGTCATTTCTAGTTTGGGGGACAAGTCTAGTGAGAGGCGTAAAGTCCTTTAAAAAGGGGTGGGCTTCAAAGTGGGGGAGGGGACTCGTCTCCGATCTTGGTTGGACGATTGGTTGGGTGGGGTTCCTTCGTGTCATTTATTTGCTAGACTCTTTCGGGTGTCATCTAATAACGAGTCTTCTGTTGAGGATTTTTATATTTGGGAGGGGAACAATGTGTCATGGTCTGTGTTGCTTTCAAGAGTTTTGCATCCGTCTGAGTTGTCTCAGTAAGAGTCCTTCTTGAGTCTTCTTTCTAAAACTTTTATTTGCAGAGATGAGCCAGATGTTCGCATTTGAAAGCCTCATCCCTCTGGTCAGTTTTCTTTGAAGTCTTCTTATAAGGCTTTGGACTCTTTGATGGAGGCTCAAGCTCCTTTTTTGTAGGTTTAGCTTGGTTTAATACCTCCAAGTGGAGAGGCTTTTTGTTGGTTGGTGGCTGCCAGTAACTTGGCTACGGTTGATAACCTTCGCAGGAGATGAATGATGTCAGATGATTTGGTGGACCGTTGCCCTTTGTGTGGGAAGGATGGTGAGTCGATTAATCATGTTTTTTTGCATTGTGACTATGCGGTCTATCTTTGGAGTCATTTCTTAAGGAGGTGTGGTCTTCTTTGGTGGCTTCCATGCTCCTTATGTTAGTTGGTGGAAGAGTGGAGGGTTAGTCTTTTTCATGGTTGTGGTTTAATTTTGTGGAGGATCACTCCCTTTGCAATTTTTAGTCTCTTTAGAAGGAAAGAAATGATATAATTTTTAGGAGATCTCCTTCGACGGCGGAAGATCTTGTTTTGCATGTGTAGGTTTGAGTAGTAGAATGGGCTCTTTTAAGAAAGAGATTTAATTGAATGAATTTAGATTGTATTCTTTAGATTGAATTGGAAAGCTTGTATATTGTCCAAGGATAGGAAAGTGGTGTGTTTGTGACCTCCTCCATTGGGTTGGTTAAAATTTAATATTGATGGTGCGACTAAAAGCAAGCCTGGGCGAGCGGGTAATGGTGGAATTCTTAGGAATGGTAAGGGTGAATGTTGTTTATATTCTCCAAGAATGTGGGTATAAAAGAATCTAATAAAGCAGAAGTGCTTGCCATTTTGAAAGCTTTAAGGGTTTTTTCTTCTACTTTCAAGGAAAGCTTAATTCTGGAAAGTGATTCTTTGAATGCTATTGGGTGGGTGTCTAAGATGGAGAGGGGTCCTTGGAGATTTCAATTTTATCTCAATGAGATTAAGGCTTTATCTTCTTCGAGTAATATTTCATTCTCTCATATTTATCGATCAACAAATGGTATGGTAGTTTCTTTAGCCAAACAAGAGGTGCACAGAGTTGTTCCACTTGTGGCCCTTATTACCTTTTTTTTTTTTTTTTTTTTTTTGTATTCTATGAACTCCTTTTATTTCTACTTTATGTTGGTGATTTCCTTGTACTTTTGGTACCAAGTCCTTTTTTGTACTTTATTTCTTAATTTAATGTACCATTACCGATAAAAAAAAAACACTTGAGCTCTATATAGGAAATGAGAATTAGTAATGGAGCATCAGAAAACCTCCACATGTTTGTTTTTTATAAGCTATTGTAAACTTCTTAACTAGTTCTGTCACGACCAAGCTTATCCAATATAATATTGTCCGCTTTGGGTCCCCATCAATCAAGTGCGCCCACATGGCTTTGTTTTTGGGCCCATACTATAACCCAAAACACATTATACTCGATAAGGAGAGCCCACACATATAGCCTAGTCTCCGGACGCACACTTGAGCGATGTGGGACTTTGCAAGTTCAATGAAGAAAGAATATATAATGTTGCAAAGTTAGATCAAACCATGTTCTCTCTCTGCGTGAGACATTCACGCTGTGATAAGCATGTTGCTCTCCTCTCTTCTATTCGTGAAACATGAAGTCGAGCTCCGCCGGCTTTTGGAGCGAACTAATGACACTAGTATCTGAGACAAACGCGTTGCTTCCACCCCTTCTAGTGCTTGCTGCTAGTCGTGCTGCATACACCACAAAACCTGACCCAGGAGGTGGTGCAGTCACTTCCAGTTGCTCAAGTATTGGATCTACCTCTGCAGTGAATGCCATCGTTGACCTCTCCCTTCGCCTCTTGTATTGGCGCCATGCTGCTTGTATGAAGCAAGCTGCCCAAGTGCGCCACTGGTGTGAATAGAATCGGAACTTGTGTCGAAGTTGTTTGCTATGCATCCTTCGGAATTGTGATGCTACAAACTTCAAATCATCTGCTCTGAGTGCAAAGGCCTCCACCTCAGATATGGCCTTGACTGTACGTGTGGACGATGGGAGGATGACACTTGGCCGTGGATCCAAGGCCCATGTCAGCAGCTCTTCACCACAGAAGTCACCCGGCCCGATGCAGCATGAGTTGAAGAAACCAGTGCGGCCACCATTGGTGGTGTAGGAGTCAAGGTGGCCTCGGATGATGAATAACATCTCGTTGACAGGGTCACCCTCACGCACCAGGCACATTCCCTGCGTGCACAATGCTGGCCTTAGCCTCTCGCATATGGCATCCAACATCTGCTCATCCATCTGGTCGAAGAGTGGGACCTGTTCGCATCAACCAGTGCCATGTTAGCCATGCTATGTTGGAGATTTAAGAATGATCAAATGTAGCTGGGCCATTCTTTCATGAATCCAATAATGATCAAATGTAGCTGGGCCATTCTTTCATGAATCCAATTTGTGAATCAATCATCACCTCCGAACCCAACCATATGAACCTAGTTGGCCCTGTGAATGATGGGGAAGGTGGGGAATGGAAAGATCTTAAAATATGATTCCAATTATATCATCCTAACCCCTTCATTTTTGGCCCTCAAGTTCAATGGTTTTAGGCCTCTCTCTCTCTCTCTCTCTCTCTCTCTCTCTCTCTCAATTAATGGTAAGTAGTCCCAGCATTAGTTGGTTAGGGATATGGTTTAATGTGTGCGGGTGTGTGAGTTTGAGTCACTAGTGCAAGAAAAAAGAATCAGGGCTAAATAACAATAAGATGAGCTTCAAAGTTGGGCCTGTAGCAATTTATGGCATTTGTAGGGTCCCTTGATTAACAATAGGCCTAGTGGCCTAGAAAATAGGGTGCCAGCCGGTAATTAACAACTATGTCTACATTTCTCATCTGAATGTTTCTGATATCTATACACATGTTTATTACAAAAATGGAGAGCTACGCGGGACAAGCTAGCTTTTGTGGACCACTTATAAGTCCTTAAAAATGTATAATTTTATCATCATTTTAGAGTATTTAAGGACTTAATCATTAAATCATGCACCATTTTAGTAAAAATTCATGCTTATATGTTTGTGGGCATCAAAGTTTAAATGCGAGTTAAAATTCATAAAAAAATAGCATTTTCGCATAAAATCATGAATATTTCTATTTTCAGCATTGGAAGTCACAAATTTTTCATAACTTTTATTTCACACATAAAATGATGAACCTTCTTTATGCCATTGATTAAATTAAAGAAAATTAGATAAAATGTGGACATTTTATGCATCTATTTAGTGTGAATTGAGCCCGCATCTTGCATCATTCATTTCCTGCATGAATAGATTATTCTTTGATCATTGATTTTACTTTTGTAGGGAATTTCAGAAATTAGGGCCTGCAGAAGAGAATTGAAGAAGCAAATGCACTAGGGGACCCATCTACTTTTGACATGAATTCCAAGGAAGGGGCGGCCATGGTAGGGTCCACTCTCATATGCAAAAATTTCAAATTTAATTTCTTGAAGATATATAATTTCTAGATTTGTGGGCCATGTGATGAGGTGTGATTTTTAGATTGGTGGGGACTACTATGGCAAAATCCAATGGAAATTAATGAGGTGTCCTATCTACTCTCCAAAAAATATAGCGTACATGTCAAGATGGATGGCCAAGATTCAAAAAAAGACAAGAAAGAAAACAAAGAAAAAAAATGGTGCTAGAGGCATGGCCGTCCATGCATGGGACGTTCCATGTTGTGTACACCCAAGTGGGGGCCATCATGTGTTACAAGTTGCAAATAAAAAACTCAATTTCAGATTTGGGTCAAGATCCTTTTATGGAAATTCAAAAGTTTGAATTTGAAGGCAAGGTGGCATGGACGTCCATGGTATGGGAGTTCAAAGCATTGCATATCTTCAAGCGGGACCTACTTCTATTTCATGTTTGAAATTAAAATCAGATTTGAGAGATTTCTTTTTAGAGAGAAAGTGGGCCTGCAAGGTGATCTCCAAGTCATGAAGAATTCTAAAATTAAGAGGACTCTCACTAGCAAACAAATCTAGAAGGAAATCTCCAAGATTCAAGCATCAAAGCATTCCAAGAATCGAAGAGGGCATCTATGGGCCCCACAATCGATCAATCACAAAACATAGGCTAAACTCACAACTTACTGTTCACAGTGTGGCGGGTCGACCTGGCAAAGGTCGGGTCGACTTGCTCCATGGGAATCAGGGTTGGGACTTGGTTTGGATTCTGAAATTTTCAGTATATCCGGTCGACTAGGTGGCCAGCCGTTCGACCTGGTACACAAGTCTACCTGAATCAACAGATTACAGGCCAAATCTCAACTTCTGCGGTTTTTTAGTGTGTCCTGTCCCGGTCGACCCTCGCACGTTGAACTGTGGGTTTAAGGGAAAAATCCAGGTTATACACAAAAATTCCAATTGGGTTCAATAAGGGCTAAGGGGTCTTTTATTTCTAATTTCTAAAACTAATGCGTCCTTTTTCTAAATTTAAAACCATAGGAAAACATGGCAATTAATGTTCCCATGGCAAAGGTAATATGGGATTCTTTATTCTAAAAGGTTTCCAGGTCATCAGGTTAGTGGGCCCCACTGGTCCCGTCATCACAAAAATTCAATTTGGGTTCCTTAAAGGTTAAGGTTCTTTTTCTAATTTATAAAACTAGTGGGGTAAAAAATCAAAAGCTTAAAAGGTTGGTCCTGTTATAACCTACTCATCTCACTCCCCTCCCCCACGTCATCATCCTGCACTCTCTCATCATTTTCACTGGCCATCTCATCTTCTCATCTTTCTTTTCTATTCCAACTCAGGTACAGGTCTCAACACATGTCATCTCCATCCCTTTTCTCTCTTTTCTATTCTCTCTTATTCTCATGCACCCTCAAACCACCATACTCACTTATCACTTTCCTTACTTTTCTTTCTTATCCCACACGTGGCATCTCCATCTACTCCCTTTCTCCTCTCTTATCTATCTTAGGCCCTGTTTGACAAATCTTATATATGTGAAATAGATCTTCATGAAATAGATCTATTTCAAATGGCCCCATTTGAAATAGATGTTTTAAAAATAGTGTGTTTGGTAACATAAAAAAATTGATTAAAATAGATATTTTTAAATCAATGGTTGAAAGTTTTTCATAAATATTTCGAGATGCATAAGAAATCAAGCATTAAGATTTAACGTCATAACCTTATTTAGTCTTATAAAGAGAATTACTGGTTTGGATCTTGCATTTGGGGCCCACGAATTTTTAAAAAATAGATAAAAATATCTGCCTTTTTTGCCAATATCTCACAATCCATAATGATCCAACGGCTAGAATTTGGACCCATAGTCGTGCCTGGTCTTTTTAATATATCCAATGATTTGGATCATGATTTATGGTCCCACAACTTATAAAAAAAGACTACTTGCAGACCCTTTCAAAACTCAACCACCAATAATTTTTTAAACCAATGGTCCATGATGTTTCTTAAATTCCTTGAGATCTATGAGGAATAAAGTATTAAAATTTGGCAGCATAGTCGTGATAAACTTTGCAGAGGGAACAAACGGTTCAGATCTTACGTATGGGGCCCACAAAAGTAAAAAAAAGTTGATCAAAGGGCCTGGAGTATTTTGCAAATATATCAACATATAGGAAGATCCAACGGCTGAAATTTGGACACGTGGCCGTGTTTGACCGTCTCAATACTTCGAACGGTCTGGATTATGATTTTGGGTCCCATAAACTTAAAAAAAATGAAAAAACCGGTCTACCTAAAATGACCGTCAGTTTCACTGTAGCATAATTGTTTATGCGCATCAGACTTTAAAGTCGGTTTCAAATGAGCCTTCTTCTGGTGTTTTTTCAATCAGAGACAATTCCTCTTAAGGTGGTTTGAAATGGATGTGGGAAGAACACTTTCCAAACAAACTAAAAACGGATTGAATCGGTTTTAAGAGAATAAGAGGTGTAAAGTGGAGACGCCAAACACCACCTTACTTTCTCCCCACTCGTCAGGCTATACAGAACCCACCCAGACCGCGCCTCACGCTTGCAATGACTAGGTGGCTTGGATGGTGGGTCCCACTAGGCCCCGTTCAAGATCAACCCCTACCCTCAAGGTCGCCCAAGGTCCCTCTACATGATGTACGGTCCAAATTTTGAAAGGTGGCCCACCTGGGTCCACAGTTTCCAAAAAACGGAATTATACTTTCCACGATTTTGGGTTTAACAGTTGGGTGTTCACTACATGGATTGTGGCACCTCCCTGATAAAATTCAGATCAGACCTCACATACATGGTCGCCCAGCCACTTACGGCCCAAGGATCGGACCTGAGCCATGATCAAATCGCCCTGTGGGTCCCACAACCAATCGAAGCTAAATCTGATTTTCTTTTAAAACGTTTCTCTCTTTTTTATCAACCGTTGGATAGTGAGCCAAGGGGTGTCCACTCATCATGGGACCAGCCCCACTAGGGTCGCCCGTGGGTCCTCTATTGGATCCACGAATCGGATCTACCATCGGGTGTCCCACCTGGGTCCCGGTATCGACGAAATAAACAACCCATTCACTGTTTCTTCTCTGGAGACTGTCACAGTAAGTAAATCCCTGAATTTCTCCTCAACCCATTTACCATTCATCACATAAACATCAACAAGCATGAAAATCACTTCTATAACTATCCATCCATCACCAAACCGGGCCATTGATCTTCCAAATGGGAGAACCCATCCATCAAATGGCCAAAGACCCATGAAACAAAGCTCAAATTGGCTTAGATTATCAGTAGACTTCCAAACTTCAGTTTACAAAAAAAAAAAAGAAACACCCAGTTTCTACAAACTTCTTATTCAATCCACACACAAAGAAAAAAATCATGAGAAGGCAACAAAAAAGAAAGCATCCAGCAAGAACATGGTTGAAATCCAAATCAAAAGAATCATTAGACAGAAATCAATAGGGGAAGAGATTTCTGGGACCTGTAATCGAGAGAGGAGCCGCAGAGAGAGGGATCTCTTTTGAGATCTAGGGCAAGGGTTCCAGCGGAAACTGCGACGACAGCGAGAGGGAAGAAGGAGATGGGCCACGAAGAAAGTCGTTGTTGCTCTTTGGGTTTTAGAAGGTTGGTGGAGATGAGTGGGTTTGAGTCCACTAACATGGAATCATCCACACAATCTTAAGAACAAACACAACTGATATCCCAACCTGAGTGTCGAGAATGTGGGCCGGCGTGGGGCGGCTTGGTCCGGCATGGGGTGGTCCGGCGCGTCTCCCTCTTTTCCCTCTTCTCCTTCTCTTCTTTTCTTTCTCCTTCTTTTCCTTTCTTATTTCCTTCTGGGCGAGTGACTGGGTTGGGATGTGAGAACCATCAGCGACCACTTTCAGCGACCGCATTATTATTTGGTCGCAACCGGTCTTCCCGCCAGCTGTACCGCGAAATTTTTATGGTTGGAAACATATAGCAGCGACCGCTGTATAAATAGCGACTCGTTTCATATGCGGTCGCTATTATCCTCATTAGCGACCGAATATTGCGGTCGCTGAAACTTTTGGTCGTTGTTGGGTCTTTTTCTTGTAGTGCTATTGGCACCGGATCTTCGCCTCTCCACACCGCACTAAAAAAAAATCTTTTCCTAAACTACCCCTCCCCCCCTCCTCCCTCTCCCTCTCTCCCTCCATGCTCTTCCCTTATCCTCTCCCTCCCTCCACCCCACCCCCCAGTCTCCAGCGGGGAGGGATCCCCGGTCGGCAGCCCCGACCTCCCTCCCTCCCCCCTCCCCCTCTTTCTTCCTCCCTCCGCTCTCCTCTATTTTATGATTCTTTGACGCCGTGAGCTACCAGACGTGGATCCCTCGAAGGGGAGGTGTGGGGTGGGGTGGGGTGGGGTGGAGGGAGAGAGGGAGAGGGGGAGAGTGTAAGACCCCGGATCCGAGTGACCTCGATTAGCGTTAATTAAGTTGTATTTTAGTTATAAGTGTGATTAGTGGATTTTGGTTAAGTTGGGATTAGAATAGATTTTATAATAGCTTTGAGGAGTTTTAGTGCCTTTGTGATTAGTGGGACCCTTTGGGAGTTCTTTTAGTGACTTTGCGTGTGATTGTGAGATTATTCGAGATTTCGATAATTCTTGTTTTAGCCTCGTTTTACTCTTCTCGTTAATCTCTACAACTTTCGTACTTACTTTGTCCCCATTCGAAACACTGAAACCCTACTTTTCCAATGTTGGGGGAAAAACAGTCTTTTTACATGAAAATCTGGACACTATTTTCAATGTCTCCGAAATCCTCGAAATATATACTTTTTGGAAACTAGATATTTCGACCATCATTTCTTCATTCTTCATCGAACTCATCTAAGATATTGAGAAATAAGTTTCTAGCCCGACAAATCATGTTAATTGTGAGACCCACCTTCATTTTCTATAAAAGAGGGAACCCATTCCCTTTCTTCCCCTTCTCATTTTCTAGCACAAAAGTGGCAGCCACCTAGGGTTTCTTTCCCTCCTCCTTCTTCTTGCTTTCTTCCTCCTCAATCCACCACCAACATTTGTCAAAAAGAGAAATGAGTTTCATTGTCTTCTTCCTCTCCTTATAAGCTCTCCATTGATACTCATGTAAGACCCCGTCCCGAGTGACATCGATTAGTGTTAATTAAGTTGCATTTTAGTTTTAAGCGTGTGTAATGGATTTTGGTTGAGTGGGGATTATAATAGCTTTTGATATAGCTTTTGGGAATTTTGAGTGCCTTTGTGATTAGTTGGGCCCTTTGGGGTTCCTTTTATGACTTTGCGTTTACTTGGGGGATTGTCTGAGATTCTTGTGTTTGATTGTTTAATCCCATTTTATTTATCTCG
Organism: Cinnamomum chago; assembly: GCA_038049695.1. Taxonomy (NCBI): domain Eukaryota; kingdom Viridiplantae; phylum Streptophyta; class Magnoliopsida; order Laurales; family Lauraceae; genus Cinnamomum; species Cinnamomum chago. The sequence continues at coordinate 34,744,161 of CP142456.1, forward strand.
TTAATCCCTTCAACTTTCATGTTGATTCCGTGCCTGTTCGAGATCCCGAAACCCGGCTTTCCTAGCATTGAGGGCAAAACAGTCTTTTTACACTAAATTTGTGCCCAAAATTTGATATCCCCGAAACCCGCGAAACATATACTTTTTGAAAACTAGATATTTTGATGATCACTTTTCTCTTCTTTGTCGAATTCGTTCGAAGCCCCGATAAACATGATTTCATCCCATGAAGGATTCTAGTGGTAGGACCCAACTCCATTTTTCTATATAAGGAGGACTCCCCTTTCCTTTTCCCCTTTTCCAGCTCAAACTTCAACCTCTCAAACTAGGGTTTTCCCTTTTCTCTTTTCTTCTTGTTCTTCCATCTCCCAATCCACTACCAAACCTTTGCTATTGGAGTAATGCTTGTCATCACCATCTTCTTCCTCACCACCATAGCTTTCCATTGATACCATTTTTGGAGATGACCTCCCATTCCAAGACTCTCTTTGAGCTATTCTTGCCCATTTGGAGAACCTACAAGTAAGCAACCCTGCCCACCTCTTAGATTTGTATTCCTTTGGCCTTGAAGAGGTTCCATTTTTATTATTGTAAAGTTTCCATTTCGATTTCTTGTTTTGACCCATTTAGGGTTTGTTTTGGGGGATTTTGTTCATAACTTGGATTCTTGGCTTGGAGGAGTATTTGGGGCTTGATTTGCTTATTAGAGACGTAAGGCAAGTGGATGATTTGATTTTTAAGAGCTTTCAATGGTTTTATAAGAAATGTGATTGATTTTGTTAATTTCCATTCATGCTTATTTATTGCATTGACTTGAAATAAATGCTCATGAAAGAGTCTTGTCAGTGCATTTAATGTCTTGGAAATGTATTGGTTCATAGCATTCAATTACCTCTTGTTTTTAGTTCAAATGTATTCTTGGTGTAGTGATTTCCTCCCTTCTTTCTTTATCTTTGGATATGATATGACTGGAGGAGGTTGGAATGGATGTTGTAGGAGATTTAATGTTGGTTTGGATGGGGTTTTGGAACTCTTCATTTGGTGTTTAAAAGAGGTTGTAGAAGGAAGAGAAAGAGAGAAGAAGAATTGTCTCGGAACCAGTTTCTGGACAGTTCGCTCGAGCAAACTTGACAGGTTGCTCGAACGAAGTGTCCAGAAAAGGATTCGAGCCATTCCAGAGGACAGTTCGCTCGAGCGAACCCTTTATCGCTCAAGCGACCCTCTCTGAACTCGTTCCAGAAAGTGGTTAGTTCAAGCGAACTGAATCTTCGCTCGAGCCAGCCTGAACTGGATGAGTTCGCTCGAGTGACCTCAACTTTGCTCAAGCCAACCCACCCAGACAACCATTCCAGAGAGCTCACCGCTCGAGCGAACCCCTAATCCGCTTGAGCAATGGGTATTGTTCATCTGGGGTTGTTTTGGGAGTAAAAATGAAATGTTTAAATGATCAAGAGAGGTTCGTTGGGAGCCCTATTGTAATGAGAAGAACCGTTCATATGATTTTACATCCGTTTAAGAAAGAAACCACATCACGAAGATTTCACTTGAATATGTAAAAATCCTAAGGTGCATAAGGAGCCCAGAATGTCCCCAAACTCAAAGAGTACCAAGTTGTTATTAAATCGACATACGGGACCCCTATTCACCTTAAACAAATCTTGAACCCCGATACTTGTCTTGAGATTTCGAAAGTTCATTTGTATTTCATTATTCCCGAATTTCCTATGCAGTCCCGAAAATATTGAAATTGCAATTGTAGCATTTTGCTAACCCCGATATGCATGCCTGGATTGATATGACAGTTGTGCCTTTGAGCACCCCGTCCCGTTTGTTTACATACTTGCACTTGATATATTTTATACATGTTTTGATTTTGTCATTTGACCTATGAGTCGGCACCACTAAGCTTGGATAACCATGTTGGTCTGATCCACCGAATTGGAGATCCCCCTCTTGTCCCACCAGCTGCAGTTTGGATCCCGCTACCCGGTTATTACCGTGGTCTTATCCCGATACCCCGGATTGCTATCGTGGTTCCTGATGCCCGGCTCACTATCGTGGTCATGTCCCGTATATTATATGTATATGTATATATTTCATTGTTTCTCCTCACCTCGTGTGACTGAGATCAACGCCTTGATATGCTCTGTCACTTCGGTGATAGAGGACTTAGCTTCGTGTGGTTGCCATCTTGCTTGTTTCCCGTTTCCTTGGTTACCTTTACATGTTTTATAGCGCATAGTTGTATTTGAATAAATGATTTTATCTCTTTTATGAAATTGTTATTTAAACAGGTTTAAATGTTTTTGAAGGTAAATTCATTTATCATTGTATTGTCATGTCTTTTCACCCATTTGCCAAACCGTTGTGTTTGACCCACTCTTTGGTACTCTGGTCCGGACATTGTCTATCCCAAGGCGGAGCTTGAGGACGCGGTCGGTGAACCGCAACGTTTAGTTGAGAGGCATGCTGATGATGTCGTTTAGACATTTGGTTGCTATGAGAGACGTAACATTTTGGATAACGTTTAACCATCCTTTGGGAATTGATATTTTGTTTATTGGCCTTTGTTGGCCTCTATTTTTAGGAAATGTAATTAAATGATCTTTTGTATAAACTTTAACTTTTCTTTTGAGAAAGCACTTATGATCATTGCTCATTCTGATACTTAGTTCATATATGTGTTTTTTATCTCGTGACTAGAATTGAATTATCAATTTGATTTGCTACACGCTTCCGCACTCAAACAAAAATATACTATGTTGTTGTGATATCCTCACCGCGGACACCTGTGGGAAATTAAATAAATGTGGCACACACACAGTAATTACTCCCGATCCCGGATTGTCCCCGCGGGCCCGGTCCGGGTTCGTGACAACTCTTGGAGGAGAAATCCATCACCATTGAAGCTCTCTTTGAGATAACTCTTGCCATTAGAGGACCTTCCAAGTAAGTGCTCATCTCCATCTTCTAGATATGTATTCTTGTGACCCTAGAGAAGCTCCATCTCCATTATTGAAAGTTCTCTCCTTCTATTCCATTGTTTTGACTATTTAGGGTTTGTAATGGGTTGTATTTGGGGGTTTTTGTGTAGATTGGTGATTTGACCTTAAGAGTGTGATTAGAGGCTTGATTTGCTAGCTTGGACCCCAGGCAAGTGGATGAATAGATATTTTGAACATTAAATGGATTTTTATGAACAATGTAGATGATTTCACTATTCACTTTGACTTGCATTGATTTTTGAAACAAATGTTCATGAATGGATCTTGTTAGTTGTTTAACTCTCAATTATATTGACTCTTATGGCTTTTATTTCATACCTGATTTTGTTACAAATAGATTCTTATATACATTGGATTTCTTTCCTTTCTTAGTGATTGAATGTGAAATGAATGGAGGTGATTTGGAGAAATTTGAAATGAAGAGAACGGGAGTATTGAATGATGAATTGGAGGAGATTTGAGCTCATTTTTATTGCAGGGAATGAAGAGGGTTATTGGAGGAAAAAGGGGATGAAAACAGTGAAAAATCTACACTGCCCGCTGACTGGCGGTCAGCAGGCGGTCACCAGTCGGCTCACCGACCTAGTGACCGCTTAGGGTCGGTCGGCATATCAATAAGGTGGATTTCTGCTTCTGCAGGGGGCGGTCACCAGGCGGTGACTAGTCGGCTAGCCGACCTAGCGCAGGCGGCTAGTCGCCTGCCTACCACCAAGGTGACCGACCTCCTAGAAAAATGTGGAAAATTGAGAATGAAGAAAAGAACTGTTTCGACCCACATGTACAGGAAATGGTTAGGAAGGACTATTTGGGAATTTAGAGAGAAAATCTCATCCCGGAAATACATTGTGGATTCTCGAATTTTTAATGTGAATAGGATGCCCGGAATGTCTTCAAACCTCAAGGAGTAGCAAGTTTATATTGAACTCGATATACAAGAACCCTCTTTACAATGATTTAAATCTTGAACCCCGACACCCAGCCTAGGTAAGATTGAAATCCAATGATGTTCTATTATTCCTAAATTTGTAATGTACACTTCCCAAAATTTATACTATATGATTTGTAATCCCCGAAAACACTGAAATTGTATTTTAGCACTTTGCTAACTCGTCATGAACTACCCGAAACAAAGTGATATTTGTGCCTTTGAGCACTCCCGTCCCAGTCGTTTATACAATTGCATCGTATGTATTTTATACATGTCCCGATTTCTCGCATATGACCTATGAGTCGGCATCACTAAGCCTGGATAACCTTGTCAGTTTGATCCACCGACTTGGAGACCCCCTTCGGTCCTGCTAGCTGCAGTTTGGATCCCCATGCCCGGTTTGTTACTGTGGTCTTGTTCCGATACCCGGTTCGCTACCGTGGTCCCGTCCCGTATATTTATATTGTCTATGTATGTTTCGTTGAATCTCCTCACCTCGTGTGACTGAGATCGACGCCCGATATGCTCTCGTCACTTCGGTGATAGAGGACTTAGCTTGGTGTGATTGCCATCTTGCTATTTCCCGATTCCTTGGATACCTTGCCCGATTCCTTGGATACCTTGCATGTTTTATATTGTTTATTCGTTTTCCAGTAAATGATTCATTTCTTTTATGAAAGCTGTTGTTTAAACATGTTTTAATGTTTTCCAAGGTAAATTCAGTTATTGTTATGTCTTTTCACCCACCTGCCAAACCGTCATGTTTGACCCATTTTTGGTACTTAGGTCCCGATGTCCATTATCCCGAGGAGGAGCTTGAGGAGGCGGTTGGAGAACCGCAATGTTTAGTCGAGTGGCATGCCGACGATGTTGTTTAAACATTCGGCTGCCTCGAGTTACGTAACATTTTGAGGGTTGTGGTTAATTATTCTTTTGGGAATTACATTTTGTTTATATTGGCCTTTATTGGCCTCTATTTTTTGGGAATGTAATTAAAGGATCTTTTGTTTAAATACTTAACATTACTTTTGGATAGTGCTAATGATCATTGCTCATTATGATACTTTGTTATACATGTGTTATCGTCTTTATGACTAGAGCTGAATTATCAATTTGATTTGCTTCACGCTTTCACACTTAAACAAATGTTACGTTGATGTGATATCCTCACCGCGGACACCTGTGGAAAATTAAATAAATGTGTGCATCTTATCACCACACTTTGACACATCATTACATTACATTAGTCCCGATCCTGGATTAGTCCGGTAGACCCAATCCGGGGTCGTGACAGACTGGTATCAGATCGAGTCATGTTTCAAGCAATTAAAAGAAACTAGAAATCCTAAGGACGTGGCGAGGATTCGTTAGACTCTTCATTAGCTTGTATCGTGTGAGCAATGTGTGACCTTTATTTGAGTATTATGTGCTAACAACTTGTTTTGCAGCATCATGCCACCTCGTAAGAGATGATAAACGGCAATCCCACCGCAAGTAACAGTGATCATACAAGACCGATTGAAGAGGATACTGTTGACAACACTATGTAGAATCAATTCCAACAAATGATGCAGACAATGCTTGACGAACAACGTCAGGCAAATGAAAACGGAGCTAGATTGCAAGAACAAATGCTGAAAAAAGATGAAGACCATGCTAGGGAATTGGTAGAAATGCAGAGGCAATTGCTAGAGGTGTTACAGAGAAGGCCCGAACCGGTTCAAGTTCAACCCGCCATTGTCATCAATCAAAGGCAACACGATCCAAATGCTTTGTTTGAACGGTTTTGGAAGAGAGCTCCGAAGGACTTTCTAGGCATAGAGGATCCATTGGCTGCAGATGACTGGCTAGAGCATACAGAGAACATCTTCGAGATCTTCCAATGCACCGAAGGAGAACAAGTAAAACTTGCAACATCCCTCTTTATCGGTGCAACGGACATATGGTGGAAAACAGTTAGGGATGAGTACAAAACCATGGCAGATGCAGTGGCTTGGACTAGTTTCAAGAGACAATTTCATGACAAATATGTACCCACCCACATTAAGAGGCAGAAGGCAATAGAATTCCAACAACTTGTCCAAGGCAACATGACAATCCTAGAGTACCTCACAAAGTTTGAGAGACTATCAAGATATGCTCCGAAGTTAGTAGACACAGTTGAGAAGAAGATTGCCAAGTTCCTTGAAGGACTTAACCCCATCATTGAGAGAGATGCTATGAGGGTTGTGCCACCTGTAACTTTTGAAGAGGCTGTCAAAATGGCCTACAAATTTGAGAACTTTCACAACAAGATTCTAAGAGTTCAGGGGAAAGGGCAAGCTCATCAACAAAACTATCAACAGAAGAATCATCAAAATAAGAGGCAGAGGTCAGAACAGAATGTTCAGAATCCAGTGGTTTGCATCCACTGTGGGAAGAATCATGTGAGTACTGAGTGTTGTACCATTACAGGAGCATGCTTCAGGTGTGGTTCGATGAACCACCAAATGAGGGACTGTCCAAGACTGAATAGGCAGAATCAGCAACAGCAGAGAGCACAACGTCCAGCACCACCACAGAATGCAATGGTTGTCCAAAATCAGGCAAGGCCACTTCAGCAACAAGCACCACAACAACAATATAGACCACAATAGTAACAGCAGCAGGCCCATCTTCAACAGGGACAGAATCAGAATCAGCGTCCCCCACAACAGAATAGGAATGCACCACAAGGCCGGCCACAACAAGCTCAGAATAGGCCACAACATCGAGGGAAAATCTATGCGGTTAATAGGGCTGATGCAGAAGTGGCAGGAAATGTAGTGGAAGGTACACTCCTTGTTTGTGGGATTAAAGCTAGGATTTTATTTGACTCTGGCTCTACACATTCATTTTTATCCCATGAATTTTCTAAAATGATTGATATGCATGCTAGAGAACTTGAGTTTATTTTGACTATGGCTACTCCAGTAGGCAAACAAGTTACTTGTAGAACCTTTTACCCTAGTTGCACAGTTCAGATAAGAGAAGTGGTTTTAACCGCAGATCACATTTTATTAGAGATGCATGATTTCGATGCCATCGTAGGGATGGATTGGTTGGCAGGGTACCATGCCACAATGGATTGTTTCCATAAGACCCTCACCTTCAAATTAGATGAGACACCAACAGGAGTGTAGTTTCAAGGAGAGAGGAGAAATCCTCGTGTAGGGTTTGTCTCAGCATTGAAGGCAGATAGACTATTGAAAAGTGGATGTGAAGCCTATTTGGCATTTATCACGGAGGATAAACGGTCCCAAAGGGTGGTGGATATCCCTATTGTTTGAAAATTCCCGGATGTTTTTCCGGAGGAGATTCCAGGTTTACCACCCATCAGAGAAATTGATTTCACTATTGAGTTTTTACCAGGGACAACTCCAATTTCTATTACACCATATCGAATGGCTCTGGCAGAATTGGGAGAATTGAAGATACAGTTGCAAGAATTGTTAGACAAAGGTTTTGTGAGATCGAGCATTTCACCATGGGGAGCTCCAATCTTGTTTGTCAAGAAGAAAGATGGTTCAATGAGAATGTGCATTGATTACCGGAGATTGAACCAAGTGACCATCAAGAACAAATACCCATTGCCAAGGATAGATGAGTTGTTTGATCAGTTATAAGGTGCTTCATACTTTTCGAAGATTGACTTGAGATCCTATAAGGTCCCCGACCTTAATAGGGTGTTTAACTTTCTAATATTGGCGATTAGCCTAATTAATTGTGATTCTAGCTAATTAGGTGGGTTTAGTGGCTAAGCAAGTTTCTTTTATCATTAGTAAGATGTTCCCGAAGTTTCGTTTGATTCCGAGTGCAATTAGTCTTAATAGGGGGTTAGGTTGTGATTAATAGGAAAATTGGGTATTTTTCTGAAAGATTCCGTTTTCCCCAAATTTGAGTGTGTTGGAAAGATCTCGTTGCGCTTGTCACTTTTCGTTCTTTACTCATCACGATTCGATGCCCCTAAGTCCCTCAAATATTTGTATTTCTCTCATTTCACTCAGGTGGGCATTTCAGACATTTCCTTCTCCACCTCTCATTTTAACCCCAACCCAGCACTTCCATTCGTTCCTTCTTCCATTTCAGTTGCTAGGGCTTCTTCTTCTTCTTCCTCCTTCACTCTCTCATCTTGCAAGTGGAGCTTAGAGGCCCTTCCAAGGACATCCAACTACACCATTGTCTTCCTCTCCTCTTCTTCTTTCCTTAGACCTCAAATTTGGTAAGTTTTCCCTTCTCCTTCCCTTCCCATTTCGTTTCTCATGGCTGTGAATGGATTGCATGTTGATAGATTTCATTTCTTTCTTTTCCTTCGTGTTCCTCGAGTGTAGAAGAGAGGCTTGGGAGAGTTGTTTTGGCTAGAGTGTGCGTGGGATCTTTCTTCCTCCTCAATCTTCTCAAATTCCATTATTTCACTCTCTTTGGTGAAGGCAAGTAGATTTGCTTTATATATTGGGCATGCATGTATTATTATTGTTCTTGTTAACTCATTGTTTAGATTTTTCCTAAATTCCAAGCTTGTCATGGTTAAATGGATTACACATGCTAAAATTGGATTAATGGGTTGAATGGCTTTTATTATGGGTGGATGACTTGATGAATGGATGAAATGTGGTTTGGAGGAGAGCATGGTGGCTCTTTGTGCAGGTTATGGCCTTTGGAAAGGTTTGGGAAGAGGTTGGAGAAGGAGCCACTCAAATGATTGAATTTCTGGCTCAAAAGACTCGTGGTTCTGCCTAGAATTCGGCTAGTTGCGGGCAATTCGGTCACCATTCGGTTACTTTTCCAGTAACCATGTTTTTACAGGGCATTTTTGGTCACCTTCGATCACTTTTTCGGCTAGCCGAACATGCCAATTCGGCTAGCCGCATTGGGGCACATGTCATGAATTTTGGCAGATTTCGAATGGCCATAACTTTTGACCCGTTTGTCGGAATTTGGAGTTCTATATACCGTTTGAAAGCTCTTGAGACATAGAATCCAATGGTATACTAATCTTGATCATCAGAGATTGGGAAAGGAAGTTGGTATTGGATCAATGAACCAACCCTTTATCTCTTGTGGAAAGGGATTCTAAACCTAGTTTGGACCCTAGGTTGGAACCCATTGACCCTACCCTTGCATGACCAATTAATTGGGGGAAATGAAAATGGAGCACGGTTGGCTTGGCGTGCTTCGTTGGTTGTCCGGGATTTTCCGTATATCAGCGTAACTTGGCCAAATGCTTGTGGAAATGAATTAATTGATGCTCAACAACTTCCGTACACCATGGGCCCGCCAAACTAGGACACCATTGACTCATTGTCCATACGTACTCTGTTGGGGATACATTCGGTACACTATGGACAACTCTTGACCTATGATTGGCTTGTTCTTCACTCTTGACTCACGAATCTTGTATCTGTAGCTTGTCGTACCTTGTACACTCTATCTTTATACTTGTATAACTTGTAACTTAACTTGTAGAATTAGGATGTGACCGGACTTAGAGTGTATACTTAGGTACCTTGTCTTGTATTGATAAACACGTGTGGATAGACTTGAAAGAGGACTACTGATGGGACTTGAAACTTGACTTGTATCTTGGCTTGACTTGGAGTAGCCCTCGGCTTGTTGTCTTGTACTTGGAAACCTATCCACGTGTATTTGTCTTGGAACTTGTGTCGTATACAAACCATCATCATCATCATCTTGCATTCATGACCAGCTGCAGACTGAGGATTATAAAGTGGGCCGGATACCGGACACTAGGATGGACAGTCGGCTTTGGACGGCGTCCATGGCATGAATAGCTGGGCGCGGGCTTGGACCGTGCTGCTATTTCTAGGACCGGGAGCTAGGATCCCCCTATAACCGGACTTTGGGTATTCGTAGTCGGCTTGGTCGTCACTTATACTCCCAAGAGGTGGCTCGGACATCCTCGGAGTCTCCTCTTACTTGACATTGCATTTCATGGATGGTTATTCTTGGTTATCTTGTTAGGACTTACATTGTTACTTGGCTCTCGTATTATTCATGCCCTATGCATAGCTTGTACCTTGTTATCTTATAATCATGTACTTGTCTTTATTCTCATTTGGAACATGTTATGAATAATGTATATTGCTTATCTTCTTGCCAACATGTTGTTGATCCTTTATTCCATGGTGTGCAGAGGACACCTACTACTATTACGCAGACCCGGATGCCGAGGCAATCCTAGAGGATCCTCAATCGGGGGAGGAGAACGAGGTACGAGGGTGGGGTGCCGATGACGTAGCTTAGCGTCATCACTCCCGGTACTAGTGCGCGTCACACGGGGATATCTTACCGTGCCACTCCTTCTCATCTTTTGGAGATTTCTATACTTTTGTATATCTTTTGTACAAGGACCTAAGTTTTTGGGACAGCCCTGATGTTTATAAACTTTATATGTTTTATACTTTGAAACTTGAATATATAATGGGATGAATACCATACTTTCTTTGATATCTCTATAGGTTTAATGAATGTGTTTACTGGACAAGTCCCGTTGACTAATTTGTTAATGAGGCTCAACCACACAATCCTCATAGTGGACTTCGATCCTTGGGCATTAAGGGATTTTTTTTAATTAGCCCTAAATTTCACACCCCGGATCCGGTTTAATCTCTAATCGGATTCGAGGCCGTGACAGATTCGTTTACCATCAGCTGAGAGACAGAGAATCAAATGTGTTGAAGACAGCTTTCTGGACAAGATATGGCCACTATGAGTTCTTAGTTATGCCATTTGCGTTGACCAATGCACCGGCAGTGTTCATGGTATTGATGAACAAGATATTTGCACAGTATCTAGATCAGTTTGTGGTAGTGTTTATCGACGACATTTTGGTGTACTCCAAGACCAAGGAAGAGCATGAAGAGCACTTGAGGATAGCACTGCAACTTCTAAGAGACAACCAACTGTATGCAAAGCTCAGCAAGTGTGAATTTTGGCTTGAACAAGTAGCATTTTTGGGGCACATCATCTCCAAAGAAGGGTTGTCAGTAGATCCGTCCAAGATTGAAGCAGTTATGAACTTGGAAAGACCGAGAAATGCGTCAGAAATCAAAAGTTTTCTCGGATTGGCAGGTTATTACCGGAGGTTTGTGCAAGGATTTTCGTTGATTGCGTCACCATGGACGAAGTTGACAAGGAAGAATGTACCGTATGTATGGACAGACACATGTGAGACTAGTTTCCAAGAGCTGAAAAAGAGATTGACTACAACACCAATCCTTACTTTACCGTCCGGAAGCGGCGGTTTTACCATTTTTAGCAATGCTTCGAATGTTGGACTTGGTTGTGTGTTGATGCAAGACGGGAAAGTGATTGCTTATGGATCTCAGCAGTTGAAAGATCACGAGAAGAACTATGCAACCCATGATCTTGAGTTGGCAGCGGTTGTTTTTGCATTGAAACTGTGGAGACATTACCTCTATGGAGAGAAGTTCAAAGTCCACTCCGACCATCGCAGCCTACAGTACTTGTTTTCGCAGAAAGAGCTTAATATGAGGCAGAGAAGATGGATGGAATACATCAAAGATTATGATTTTCCAATCAAGTATCACCCGGGAAAAGCTAATGTAGTTGTCGATGCTTTGAACAAAAAATCAGTTGGCTTGGCAAATCTAAGTGGCACTTGTATCTTTGAGCAATTTGAAGAGTTGAGTATAGACCTACAGCCACTAAGGAAGGGTGTAATATTAGTGAACATGTCAATATCTGAGCCTTCTTTCATTCAGAAGATCAAAGATAGTCAGTTGCAAGATCCAGAGTTGGTCAAGATTTCAAAACATATAGCAGAACGTCCTGATTTCCGTATTGTGGATGGAGTCTTGTATTATCGTGATCGTCTGTATTCCCAACATTGAAGATTTGAGGAATGATATCATGACGGAAGCTCACAGTATGAAGTATTCCATGCATCCGGGCAGTACCAAGATGTACCAGAACTTGAAGGGCAGATTTTGGTGGAATAACATGAAGAGAGAGATTGCAGCATTTGTCTCCCGTTGTATGACTTGTCTGTTGATAAAGGCAGAGCACCAGAAGCCTCCAGGGTTGTTGCAACCGTTAGATATTCCGGAATGGAAATGGTAGCACATTACCATGGATTTTATTTTGGGACTACCGAGGACCAGCAGAGGCAATAATGCAATATGGGTCATTGTGGACCATCTCACTAAGTCAGCTCATTTCATTCCTATGGGGACAGGAAAGAAGATGCTCATGCTACCTTTGGCAGAGTTATTTGTCAATGAGATTGTCAGCCGACATGGACAGCTAGTTTCCATCACATCTGACAGAGACAGCAGATTCGTCTCGAGATTCTGGAAAACACGACATGAATTCATGGGTACGAAACTACAGTTCAGCACAACTTATCACCCTCAGACAGGTTGACCAATGCACCCTTATACATAGTTCATGGGTACGAAGCTATGCATACTCTCATAGAAGGGACTTACAGTTCAAAGAAGGAGATAAGGTTTTCCTGAAGGTGTCACCTACCAAAGGAACATTGAGATTTGGACAGAAAGGCAAGTTATCGAGGAGATACATTGGGCCGTATGATATCGTGAGCAAGATTGGTGAAGTGGCTTATCGATTAGCCTTACCACCCGAACTGTCCAGCATACACAACGTTTTCCATGCATCTATGTTGAAGAAGTACGCCCTCGATCCATCACATGTACTCCGGCATGAACCTTTGGAAATCCGAGAAGATGCTACATATCCAGAAAAACCTGTTTAGATCATCGATACAAATGAACAAGAGTTGAGGACACGAATAATTCATTGGGTGAAAGTGCTTTGGGAAAACCATGAACCGGAAGAAGCAATGTGGGAGCTGCGGGATCAAGTTTAGAAGAAATATCCGCATCTACTACCTGAGGTGAGTTGTATGTTTCATTTGGAGGACCAACTGCCCTAAGGGGTGGAGGATGTAAGACCCCGACCCGAGTGACCTCGATTAGCGTTAATTAAGTTGTATTTTAGTTCTAAGTGTGATTAGTTGATTTTGGTTAAGTTGGGATAAGAATAGCTTTTATAATAACTTTGAGGAGTTTTGAGTGCCTTTGTGATTAGTCGGACCCCCTTGGCGGTTCTTTTAGTGACTTTACGTGTCATTGGGAGATTATTCGAGATTCCGATAAATCTTGTTTTAGCCTCGTTTTACTCATCTCGTTAATCTCTACAACTTTTGTATATACTTCGTCCCGGTTCGAAACCCTACTTTTCCAATGTTATACAAAACAGTCTTTTACATGAAAATCTGGACACTATTTTCAATGTATCCGAAACCCGCGAAATATATATTTTTTGGAAACTAGATATTTCGACGATCATTTCTTCCTTCTTCGTCGAACTCATCCGAGATACCGAGAAACATGTTTCTAGCCCGACAAATCATGTTAGTTGTGGGAGCCACCTTCATTTTCTAGAAAGAGGGGACCCATTCCCTTTCTTCCCCTTCTCATTTTCCAGCACAAAAGTGGCAGCCACCTAGGGTTTAATTCCCTCCTCCTTCGTCCTGCTTTCTTCCTCCTCAATCCACCACAAACCTTTTGTCAAATAGAGAAATGGGTTTTATTTTCTTCTTCCTCTCCTTACAAGCTCTCCATTAATACTCTTGGAGGAGAAATCCATCACCATTGAAGCTCTCTTTGAGATAACTCTTGCCATTAGAGGACATTCCAAGTAAGTGATCATCTTCGTCTTCTAGATATGTATTCTTGTGACCCTAGAGAAGCTCCATCTCCATTATTGAAAGTTCTCTCCTTCTATTCCATATTTTGACTATTTAATTAGGGTTTGTAATGGGTTGTATTTGAGGGTTTTTGTGTAGATTGGTGATTTGAGCTTAAGAGTGTGATTAGAGGCTTGATTTGCTAGCTTGGACCCAAGGCAAGTGGATGAATAGATATTTTGAACATTAAATGGATTTTTATGAACAATGTAGATGATTTGACTATTTACTTTGACTTGCATTGATTTTTGTAACAAATGTTCATGAATGGATCTTGTTAGTTGTTTAACTCTCAATTATATTGACTCTTATGGCTTTTATTTCATACCTGATTTTGTTACAAATAGATTCTTATATACGTTGGATTTCTTTCCTTTCTTAGTGATTGAATGTGAAATGAATGGAGGTGATTTGGAGAAATTTGAAATGAAGAGAATGGGAGTATTGAATGATTTCAGGAAGTGTTCAGGGGTTTTTATGAGATTATGAGATTTCATGAGTTAAGGTGCATCGGTTAGGTTTCGACATTTCATGAACTTTAGCCTTCAGTCCCGATACAATTTGACGTGTCAAAGGGGCCCAAATAATCATCATTAGTAAGCTAAGGACTAAACTATAATTTCCTAAATCCTAAACCCTATTAACATGCAACTATCCCTTCCTTTATCTCTTTCTCACTTCACTCTCTCAAACCTCATTCCCTCATCTCCCTCACTGCCTCCTCATCGTTTCCGGCCACCGGAGCTCCAACGTCGCTGACGAAGCTTCACTTCTTCTTCCTCAAGCCTCTAAGAGCATAACCATACTCTTTTCTAAGATTTTCATCCACAACCCAATTCAAGGTAAGCTCCCAAAGCTTTTAGGTCCAGTCATTCTTCATCCCTTTTGTTAGAAATCGATTAGGGAGACCCACATCAACCCTTGGCATGCATGTGTGGGTTTGATTTTGGGTTGAGAGTTGGTTTCCTCCGAGTTTGAGTTCTAAGAGGGATTTTCCCCAAAATCCCTTTTTTTGTCTAATCTCCTCATCAAGGCAAGTTAGTATATATGTGTATGCTTTGATATGTTTGTTTTCCCCTTGAATTGATGATTGATGCTGTCTAGATGACCACATTCTCAATTTAGATTGATTTTGATTGAAACATGATAATTATGCTTTAATGGATTGGATAGGTGGGGTGTTTGAAAGGACTTGAGGAGGAGGTTTGGTTGTGTTTGGAAGACGACAAGGCCCTATTGATTTTTCTATAGGTGCGGATGAGGAGGGAAATGGATTTTCCCCAAATCTGAACCAAAATAGAATTCTAATGGTGAATTATGTAACTTAATGGTTAACCGAAATTGGTTTTAGCAGTCGTGAATGCCTTGCGCAGCTAACCGCGAGGTAACCGTGGAGGTTCTGCCTTCAACCTCTTCGTCCACGGTTTGCTCACGGTTAACTCTAGGGTAACCGATCTGCTATTTGGTGACCTGGCGGTCACTTTTCCAGGGAGCAACATTTTGGGACCTTTTGCATAGGTGGTCTCCTGGCGGTCACCTCCGCGGCTAACCAAATTGGTCGGTTAACCACCAGTGCTATTATTTTCAGTTTGAATCCCTCTTGGGAAAGGGATTTCCTAGACTTAGTTTGGATGGACTTTGGTTACCCCTTCGAGAACTCATTTGACTATATGTGAGGGTGTTTTGAGCTGGTGTTTCTCATTGTTATTCTGGTTGTATTGGGATTCAACCTATCTTAATCATGAACAATATGGGACAACGGGATACCCTCCTTTATATCTATGCGCGAAGATTAATTTGTCCGGGTATCGCGAACACTAATTCCTTTCGTTGACTGAGTAGGGATGCATGATGCTTCGGATTTAACAATGCACTTAGGATTGGATTGTTTATCGCTTTTGATTCTGAATTGTACCGTCTGATACTTGTCTACATGCAATGTCCTTGTTCTTTAGCTTCATTTACTTTATTTTGTTTTGGAATTAATTGATGAACTTAGGATCCCTTTTTGATGTTTCATTCATTCTGAAGTTTGATTAAAGTGTTGAGACTAGGAGGCTTTGATTTTCAAGGCTTAATGATAACTACTTATGATATTGATGTTTGAAGTTAGTTTGATTGATTGGTTTGATATGACGATGCAAAGTAGTCTCTCTTTCGTTTGAGGAATCTTGTTCATGCAAGAGAGCCTAGTCTGTCACTATTGTATGTTTAGGACTCTTGTGTCAGCCACGACTCAGCTGTTAACGTCCAACACAACTGGGGCACGACCTTGTGCGAGGGCTTTGGAATTTTGACTTTTGTAGTATAGAGTTTTATATTTTAGATGGATGTACATCATCAGATACCCATTGAAAAGAAGTATTGATGTTTGGTTTGAATGGTATCCCTCTTGCTTGCTTGCCGGGTTTTTATCCCGTGTCTTGACTATCTCTACCACAACTCTATGCGAGTAAGGGAGGGCGATGTTGAACTATCCCATGGTGATTAGCATATGTGGACCGCATATCTTGTTAGATGTTGATGCTAGATTGATTCCGATTCAAATGCTATGCATTTCCTATGATTTTGTCTATCGTCTACTCTGATTCGTTCTGCATATCTTGATGTTATATATATATATATTGCTTGCCGACCGTCGCGGTTGATGATGCTACTCTTTGTGCATAGGTACCAAACCCTTCTATATCAAGGAGGAGACAACGGAGGAAGTTCAGATGGATCAGTCCGATGACCTCCTAGACTATTGTACGAACGACGTTATTTAGCCATATCGACCCCGTACTCGAGAGCCTTCATGATATACTTGTCTAGTTTCATCTTTTCGTTTCTTTATCTTTTTTAGTAGGCCCAAGTTTTAGTGTGGCCTATTATTGTAAATAATACTTTTGCTCAATTGTTCTAAACTTGAACTCTAGTTAATATAATTTAGTATTTGCTCTTAACTATACATCTTAAGATGCCACTTGTATTTATGAAGCTTCCGGTATACATTTTATGTATTCGAGGAAATATTTGTACCTCACAGCGATCTTCAATCCATATGGGACATGATTGGGGCCAGGTGTTATTATTATGTTGAAATTTTTTTTATTCGCCCTAATCTCACTAATAATTCTCGGTTTCACGATTGGGGGAGTGACAAGTTGGTATCAGAGAATGCTGGTTTCTTTGTTAAAAACAAGTAGAAATTTAAGACGTCTGAGAATTGGTTATCTTTTTGGGTGTCTTAGTTTTTGCAGAGTGTATAGTTTGTTTGCTAGATTGAGTCCCATAGGACTAACATTTCTTATGTTTTAGGTCACACCCACTCTATTTAGAGCAATGATAATGCTAGTGCTAGTGATTCCATAGAAAGCATTTTAATCAGCTAATGCAAGCTTTTGCGGCTTCTCAAGAAGCACAAACACAGAATCAGACTTAGCAGCAAGAAGATCTGGCTGTATTTCAAACTCAGATGATGTTAGTTTTGCAAAGGCCAACTCAGCCAACACAAGTCATCATGACAGCTAGGGTGACAGACCCGAACGACATGTATGAAAAGTTCAAGAAAAGGAATCCACCTGATTTTTACGGGCATGAAGATCCACTCGATGCTGATGAGTGGGTAATACAAATGGAGAAGATCTTTGAAGTCTTTAGGTGTACGGGAAAGGAACGGGTCCAACTTGCAGCCTATATGTTTTGAGGCACAACTGAAATGTGGTGGAAGTTAGTCGAGACACCATACGAGACTGTAGAGGATGACACTGCATGGACATCATTCAGTACTCTATTCTGTACTTAGTACATCCCACCCCACATCACAACACTTAAGATCATATAGTTTGAATCGCTCCAGCAGGAAGAGAACTCAGTTCAGGAGTATGAACAACATTTTACTAATCTGTTTAGGTCTGTACCATCTTTGGTGAAGACAAAAGCTGACAAGGTTATAAGGTTTATCCGGGGATTGACCCCAATATCAAGGAGAAGGTGACCGGTTTACCTTGGCCACCTATGAGGAGAACCTCAAGAGGGCCTATTGGGCTGAGGAGTCCATAAGGGAGAGGGCCATTTATAATCAGAACCTTCAAGACTCAGAGTAAGAGTCGAAGTACAGTACCATATCAGTAGGAGCAGCAGCATCCACCACATCAGTATCAGTAGCAATCTAAGAAACTAGGTCAGATCAGGCGCAAAGATTGCATTGTATTCACTGTGGCAAGGGCCACCCATCAACAGAGTGTATTTGGAAGATAGGAGCATGTTTCGCAGGCAACAACAGAGGCCTCAATAGGAGGACACAATTTATGCTTTGGATCATCAGGAGGCTGATGAAGCAGGAGGAGTGGTGGAAAGTACACTATATTTCAGATGTACCTGCTAGAGTCTTATTTTATTTTGCTTCCACACATTCTTTTGTTTCCCCTATGTTTGCTACATGCTTGGTAGGAGAAGTAGCTCCATTGCATTATATATTGCTTGCTAGTACCCCAGTAGGGAAGATAGTGTAGTGTGAATCCTATTATCCTGATTGCAAAGTGCAGGTGGAAAACTTTATCTTATTTGCAAACCTTATCATCCTTGGGATGAAAGATTTTGATGTAATATTGGAAATGGACTAGTTGTCCACTTATAGAGTAGTGATGGATTGCTTCAACAAGTCAGTCAGATTGCAAGTGTTAGAAGACATCATTGAGATTGTTAGAGAGAAGAAACCCATGTCCACTAGAGTCATTTCAGCTTTGATGGCAGATAGATTGATTAGAAGTGGATGTGAAGGTTATTTATCATTTATCATGGAGGATAAATTGTCCAAAGTGGTGGAGGATATTCCGGTTGTATGTGAGTTCCCGGATGTCTTTCCGGAGGAGATACCCGGATTACCAATAGTTCAAGAGATAGACTTCATGATAGAGCTTGTGCCAAGGACCACATCGATATCGAAAGCACCTTACCACATGGCTCCAGCGGAGTTAATGGAGTTGAAAGCTCAGTTACAGGATCTCTTGGATAGAGGATTCGTGAGAATGAGCGTGTCACCGTGGGGTGCATCGGTATTGTTAATGAAGAAGAATGATGGTTCGATGCGTATGTGCATAGACTACAGACAGCTGAACCAGGTTACAATCAAGAACAAGTATCAATTGCCCAGGATAGATGAGTTGTTTGATTAGTTGTAGGGAGCACAACATTTTTGAAAGATTGATTTGAGATCATGTCACCATCTGTTGCGAGTCGGATATCAAGATGTGCAGAAGATAGCCTTCAAGACCAGATATGGCCATTATCAGTTCTTGGTTATGCCTTTTGGGTTGACCAATGCACTGAGCGTATTCATGGCCTTAATGAACAAGATTTTTGCACCATGCTTAGATCTGTTCATAGTGGGGTTATAGATGATGTTCTAGTCTACTCAAGGTCCACAGATGATCATGCATGGCATTTGAGGACTTCATTGCAGATTTTGAGAGAATCAGCTTTATGCTAAGCGTAGTTAGTGTGAGTTTTGGCTTGAGCAAGTATCTTTTCTAAGACACATCATCTCTAAGGAAGGTTTGGCGTCGATCCAGCTAAAATTGAGGTAGTAGTCAGTTAGAAGAGTTAGAAGACAGTAGCAGAAATCAGAAGTTTCTGAGGTTTGGCAGGGTATTACAGAAGATTTGTGAGGGGATTCTCTAGTATAGCAGCTCCATTGACCAAATTGATAGGGAAAGATGTTCCTTTTGTATGGACAGAACAGTGTAAAATAAATTTTCAAGAGCTGAAGACAAAAATAACCATAGCCCCTATCCTTACTTTACCTTCAAGGACGGGAGGGTTTGTGATTTTTATAGATGCTTTAGGTGTTGGATTGGGATGCGTACTCATGCAGGAAGAAAAAGTAGTGGCATACGCGTCCAGGCAGTTGAAAGAACACGAAAAGAGATACGCTACTCATGATTTGGAGCTTGCAGCAGTTGTGATGGCACTAAAGATTTGGAGAAATTACCTATGTGGAGAGAAATTCGAAGTTTGTTCGGATCATAGGAGTCTTCAGTACTTATTTGGGCAGAAGGATTTGAACATGAGGCAGATCAGGTGGATGGAGTACATCAAGGACTACGATTTTCTGATAAAATATCATCTCGAGAAAGCAAATGTAGTTGCAGATGCACTGTGTAAAAAGACAACGACTACCAGATGTTTACAGACAGAGTGGTATTTGACAGAGATATTCAAAGAATTGGATGCAGAGTTCCAGCCTCATACTGAGAAGTGATGATTGCAAATATGTATACTTGGGAACTGGAGATTTTTGGTAGAATCAAGAGCAGTCAAAGAGAAGATCTAGAGTTAGTCAGGTTGATTGACAACATTGTGGACAGGCCAGAGTTCAGACTCGTGGAGGGTGCGTTATATTGCCAGGACAGATTGTGTGTGTCGGATGTTTTGGATTTGAGAAATGAGATTATGATAGAAGCACACCATTCTCATTGTGCAATTCACCCAGGGAGTACAAAGATGTACTAGAAGTTGAAGAGCATTTAATGGCAGAATAACATGAAGAAAGAGGTTGCAAGATTTGTTTCGAGATATCTAGTGTGTCAACAAGTGAAAGTTGAGCATCAAAAACCTCCGGGATTACATCAACTATTGAAGAAACCAGAATGGAAGTGAGAACGCATTACTATGAACTTCGTTGCAGGGTTGCCACCCATGAAGGACCATGACGACATTTGGGGTGATTGTTGATAGACTCACCAAGTTGGCACATTTCATTCCGATGAAGATGAGAGGATCCATGGATTTTTTGGCACACAAGTACATCGACAGAGTAGTTATGTTGCACGGAATACCAGATCCCATTGTGTCAGACAGAGATATGAGGTTTGTGGGTAGATTTTATGTTAGTTTGCCCTTGGGTACTACATTGAGTTTCAACACTGTGTATCACCCTTAGACCGATGGGCAGACGGAGAGGACGAACTAAACTAAGGAGGATATGTTGTGGGCATGTGTTCTAGACTTCGAAAAAGACTAGGAGAAGAGTTTTCGTTTGTGTGAGTTTGCCTACAACAACAGTTAACACTCTAGTATCGGGATGACACCATTCGAGGCATTGTACGGACGGAAGTATGAGACCCCGATTTGTTGGGAAAAGACTGGTGTTCAGAGTTTTTATGGACCTTCAATCATCAGTGATACCAGTGAGAAAGTGGAGCAGATTATCGATAGGCTGAAGATTGTAAAAAAACCGCCAAAAGAGTTACACAGGCCTCAAGAGGAGGGATTTAGAGTTCAAGGTCGGAGACAAGGTTTTTCTCAAGGTCTCACCGACTAGAGGGACTATGAGATTTGGGCAGAAAGGCAAGTTGGCTCAGAGATATATCAGATCGTTTGAGATTGATATGCATGTGGGTGAAGTGGCTTACAGATTGATCTTACTAGCAGAGTTAGTAGGAGTTCACAAGGTTTTTCATGTTTCCATGCTAAGGAAATACAATTTAGAACCTACACATGTGCTACATCATGAGATTTTAGATGTCCAGCCAGATGTTACATTTGTTGAGAGGCAGAACAAGACCATAGACACTAAGGAGCATGTTTTGAGGACAAGGACCAATCATTGGGTCAAAGTACAAAGGGAACATCACAATTCAAGGGAAGCAACTTGGGAACTCAGGGATCAAGTTAAGGAGAAGTATCCAGACCTACTTCTAGAGGTGTGATAGTCATTTGGAGGTCCAACTAGTCCAAGGGGGAGGATGTAAACCCCGACCCTTAATCCTATATTAATTCTAATTAATTGCTTGTTAGTTAATTAAGTGTGTTTAGAGTCTTAGTGAGTCGGGCTTGACGTGTGGATCATGCGTGCGAAGTCTCGCGCGATTTCGAGTTCCTTTGGGCAGGGTAGGCGGTTGGTTCACGATTTAGGGAAGTTTTTAGGGGGGTTTATAAGATTATGAGTTTTTGTGAGTTTGGGTGTACCGGCTAGGTTTCAGCATTTCATGAAATTTAGCCTTTGGTCGCGTTACGATTTGACGTGTCAAAGGGGCCAAATAATCATCATTAGTAAGCTAAGGGCTAAACTATAATTTCCTATATCCCAAACCCTATTAACATACAACTATCCCTTCCTTTATCTCTTTCTCACTTCACTCTCTCAAACCTCATTCCCTCGTCTCCGTAACTATTTCCGGCCACCGGAGCTCCAACGTCGCCGACGAAGCTTCACTTCTTCTTCCTCAAGCCTCCAAGAGCATAACCATACCCTTTTATAAGCTTTTCATCCACAACCCAATTCAAGGTAAGCTCCCAAAGCTTTTAGGTCCAGTCATTCTTCATCCCTTTTGTTAGAAATGGGTTAGGGAGACCCACATCAACCCTTGGCATGCATGTGTGGGTTTGATTTTGGGTTGA